>CM040422.1:156087648-157340554 GCA_022702705.1 Papilionanthe hookeriana x Papilionanthe teres | reverse complement strand
AAAAATATAGGGGTTAGAATTTATATGATTTTGAGCTAGTGAGAACAATCTGAAAGATTTTTTTTTTTGGGAAATTGAGGAAGTTCCTATGCTTGTCAATTTCTTCTTGGTTGAGCTCTTTTGGTTCAATGAGATATTCATTCCCTCAGCCTCTTATTTTGAGTGTTTGCAATTGTCATGGCCGACATTTGAGAGTTGAATTTAGCAAGCATTACCATTATTCTCTTCTTTGATTCATATGAATGAGAAGGCCTTATTTAGGGATGGTAGATTTACTCTGCTCAAGATTTGAATGCGAATTTTGCCAAATTTGATATTGTCTCGCAGGAAATTAGAAAACTATTTCTCTATATGCAAATTATTTAACATCCTCAATATCTTTAATACATATCATTATTAGATCTTGGTAGTAATTTAGTTGTCTAATAAATCTTTGTTATATTTAAATATCTTACTTGATTGTTGAGAGTCATCTTAATTTTTTAGATAATAATGAACTTTTGAAGAAGATTACTTGCCTGGTTTCCAATTTTTTTTTAAGTTCTCGGGAACATATATGATTCAAAGGAGAATCAATAAGATGTTTTTCTTTTAGAAATGTCTTTATAGTCTAAGTCAAGTTCAAGTAGTTTCTTTCATTCAAATGATACAAAATTTATTGCTCATAAAATTATCCTTTGATAAAATTTATTTGATTTTCATCGTTTATTAAAGTTGACCCTTTGAGGGTGAGGAGAATGAGAATGAAAGTGCTAAAATATATTAAAGGATGACACTTGACTTTGCTCTGATATTATATTGAAAAGAGAAACTGGATTAAAAAATTTGTTTAGTCCATTCATTCGCCCAACAGATATTATACACATGACAACCTAGAAAATAGTTGAAAATGACTTGATACAAAAAATTTAAAATCAAAACTGTTGTCCAACATTTTCTATTTTGGTCAGCTGGAGAAAGGAGCAATCTATGGCATTCCCCTTTTCACGTTAAGCTTATGAATCCAAGGCACATATTTTTTCCTATCTTTCACTTGAATCAATGACTCTTTTTATTTCTTAATTAGCAATTTTAAGGCTGTCAATTCTGCCAACTCTTAGATACCATTCAACATTAGCATAAGACATTATCCAGATCTTCATAAAAAAATAAAAAAATTTCAGGCCAGCTGAAAAAAATAAAGAATTTTTTAAACCATCTCTAAGAAAATAATTCATGAATATTGAAAACCTTTCAAGGGCACCATCCCCTAACCCTTGACATGGGGCCCCCAACACTTGCATTGACTTTATTATAAAGCTCGACTCATAACAAAATCTATGTAGTACATTTTTTAGGACAAAATAAAGCTCCATAACACAAACACTTACCACATTAATTAGTCATGAATTTACTTATCTGAAGTTTGTAAGGCTCTGTTGTTTAGCTGCTTTGCTTCCTTAACTAAATCTCTTTGTTTGTTCTTTTTAAATAACATTTATCAACCGTATTTTCTACCATGTTTGATGTTCTTATTAACAACTAACGCCCAGCTTACCATATTTTGCTTCCTCTTAGATTACTGATAACTTTATACTTTGTCACATCTGACAGGCGGTTTTCAGGACCTAGGGTTAGGCCATCTTCATCCCAGCAAGAAAATAGTGTAACTAAGAAGGCCAGCGATGACTCGGATGATAACTGGGAGTACCATGATGCCGACTTCCCTTAGGTTAATCAGAATATTGTCTGCACATTCTTTCAGTCTGACATGCGAGCATTTAAAGTTGAACCCATCTTCATCAGCAACAACAACTTTAATTTTAATGGTATGCATTAGCATTTTGGTCCCTTTCTTACTCTTCTGATAATCTGATTTTATTTTGTATGGCTATTTCTGAAGTTGACAGCTAAAATGCAAACTATTTTTATTGGCTAATCTTTACTTTTTTGGGGCATTTATATAAATCTACACAATTCTTTTGTATTTACATGTCTAGCGCCTCATATTTAATTGCATAACGATCAAATCTTGAACACAAATCAAAATAACCACAATCACTATCTTTTTAAGAGTGAGATGCATATTTGTGTTATAAGTGTAAATATCAAACTTAGTGTTAGGTATGCAGCCCAAGAAAAGTGGGGCAAGTAAAAATATTTTTCATAATTTTAGAATTAAATTTGAATTAATTCAACATTCAAATTTGCTTTGATGATTAAGGGAGCAAATTGAAATACAACTCACTCAGTAGTACATTAATCCTAGTTCTAGAATGTGATATTGATGCATGCATATGTGTTGGCTTGTTAACCCAACATGCAGAGTTGAATGAGATTACATATCGATGGACTTTGGAGTGGCTATATGCTTATTAATGGGGGCTGGCCTTCTGGTGGAGTTGTTAGTTGGAAATGATCTTGTTTTCAATTTAATGTGTAATGATATTATATAGAGTTTATGGCTTAAAGATGATGAATGTAGAGGGGTTTAATGAAAGAAAAGCCCGGAATAGTCCTGATTGGAAATACTTCTTCTCGGAATGGGTGCAAAGCTGTCTAAATGGGAAGATTCGGCTAGGATATAAATTTATAATTTATAGTAGTTGTTAGAGTTTGGTGAATTTTTAGGCTTTATAATGTTGTGGAGAATAATATAGGTAACTATTAACTTAGGCTTGGTTGAGAGCTACTATGGAGAGATTGGAGTGTTTTTAAGGGTTTGCTTATTAGATAGTTGGGCTTATATGATAGTTAAGATGTTGATGGTACCTTAATACTACCAGAATACAAAGACAAAATACCTAAAGAAATTTGAGGAAAATGGTGTGGCCAGCATTTAAAATGTTCCAAACATGCTTTTTTAATGCATTCAGCTTTCTACACTTCACACCATTATGATGGCACGCCATAGAAGGTTCCATGGCGAATTGTAAAATACAAATTAAGATGATAAATATTCTAAACTTAGGCTTTTTCATGAGCTTTGCAAATGCTCTTATAATTGGTCCTCTTTGATCTCTCGGTTCTTTAGTTCTGACTCTTATGATTGAGCTTGTAGCTTGATTTTGTCGATCCAACTGATGCGCTGCATCAACTATCCCAAGTCAATTAAAACTCTGCACCTACAAATGAAGTCCAAATAGTTTGCAACCAACTAAAGAGCAACAGTTTTCAAATCTGTGTAGATCAAGCATGTATCTTTTGTTGGCTGTTTACTTCTTTGGTGAACCAAAAATTTGTGATCATCAATTAGGCATATGGGTACTTTCTCAGTGATGTAGTTAACTTCCAAGTATTTCTGAGTTATGGCCATAAACTATATCATACTATGATTTATTAGCAGTTCTAGATGTAGTTCTATTATAGATAAATATAAATTTTAATTTTTAAACTCTTGTCTATCATACATCTAGGCATATTTTCAAAAAATGTGATTGGCTTATTCAATTTAGCCATCCTTTGGGGTGGATGGCAAAAGAAATATTTCTGTTTAATTTCAAGCAAGCAATGATTGTGCCGATAATAGTGCTAAACTCCTTGATGAACCTCCAACAAAAGATGGCTATACCATTGAAACACCTAACTTTGGAAAAATTTTTAGATAATGACTAGTATAGGATTTCTCTAATTTTGAAAAATTACGTTTAATTCTAATAGTGGATATACTATATTCTGAAAAATTAACCTTAGCTATCATTCTAAAAAAACTGCCTTATTTATTATTCTAAAACATTACCTTAGTTTGTACCAAAAAAATATCTTTTTTCATATTGATGCTATTTAAAAATTTTGTTGAAGATGTTACAATTGTTCCTTTTCATTATGACTATTAAAATCATTATTTTATCAAAATATGCCACAAAATTTTGTGTAGGATTTGCAGACATCATCTGTAAATCTCATAAATGTGTCAAAGAGTCTATCAACTCTAAAAAAGAATCTAGTTTATCACACATATTCTTAGGCACATAATTTTGAATACAATAAAAAATATGCCTAGAACTATAAATTCTCAAGTTTTTATTAAAAAAGCAAATTATTACAAGCTTTTAAAATAAACTACTGGTGTTCACCATATGAAATTAAGAAAGTAAAGTGATTAAACTTCCAATTTTTCACTGCGGTGGCATTTTCTTGACATTAAGAGAAGCCACTATCTATGGTGGAGCTAGGCTTGAAAGCGATATACTTCATGTTCAAGTTATCGATATGAATATGAACTATCATAATAAAATGAATTACAAACCTTAATAGTTTTGAAGCGACTAAACAAGTTTGAAAGCTAGTCTATCATAATGAAAAGTTGAACCAAATTTATTTCTTTCAGGCTTAGCTTTAGTATCAAATTTGATGGGTTGGGAGGCCTTTCAGAGGTTGGAATTGGTTATAGGTGTTTTGTTTAATTTGTGATGATATATCTAGAGTTTGTCGTATGAAAGCTATATATTTTCAGGGTTTGATTAAAAGAAAAAAGAAAGCCAACCAAGCCTAATCTATTTTCGATTAGTTTGATTGATTTAAAATATCACTTTCAACAATGGGTTTAGAAGTTACCCAACTGAGAGGAGAAGCTGATGTATGGATAGTTAAAGATGTTAACTTATGATGTGTAAAAATTAAAATTAAGGTGTTAGATATGTAAAAATATAGGAATGGGTGGTATGTATGTAAAGCATGTCCGTAAATTCAAACTGAAATAAATTCAATGTAATAGACCAAACATATATCCTTTGGCTGTTGAGTTTGATTTGAGGATAGTAATCAAGGATTCAACCAATAATTTCTTCTTATGATAGAAGCCTATAAAATTAAAATTGTACAACATTATAGGGTATAATGTTTTCTATCAACTGAGTTGACATCAAACTTACCTTCCTCAACAACATTTCGCCCGGCCCCTAGGGATGAGACCCTTTGTTATAGGTTCCAGCTCTTTTTAGAGCTTATAAACTCATTAAATTGTCATTGCCTTTAATATAGGGACATTTACATACATACCCCCCAATTCTTATTGTTTTCTTATTTTATTTTATTTTTTTAATTCAATTCTTTCGTATTTACTTCTCTAGCACCTAAATTTTAACTTTTATCTCTATACCACCCAAATATTTTACATCACATTAAAAAATACAACCATTTTAATTTTAAAACTTGAAATACATCTTTTAATGCATACATAAGGTGGTATGTAAAATTGAAGTTTAGGTAGTTAATATATAAATATATGGGAATTGACTGGTATACATGTAAATCTTCCTTTATTACAATCCGCAAAATATTTCAATTTTATAACACTATCATCTTGCAAAATGAAATGAGAAATAAGCATACCTGAAAAAGCCCAAAATCAAAATTAGATATATGATTCAGAAGTATGAGAAATATTAGGCGTAGATTACTCACCTCAAGATAGCCAATAGTCGAGAGAGGGGAAGGTAATAGGAGGAGAGAAAAGAGCTCCCATCTCTCCTATTGATATTGCATCACGTGTTCTCTCACGTAATTTAGCATCAAAACTCCAATCAAGGCTTGTCATGTGTACAGACAAACGTCCCATGTATTAAATTAATTTTTTTTACTAAATGGGGTTTATATGTACAAGTGACAGATCTTGATTGGAACCCTAATGTAAAATTGTGTTCTCCAAAAATACAAAAATAACAACAACACAAAAATAAACATATCTACCCTCATGACGCGTCTCATTTTACATTCTTTTAACAAGAAAAGCAGTGCAATTTATTCAAACCTGGCACCGCATTTTGTACGGGAATACATAGATAAAACATTCGTTCGGTTCTAATTAACTCCACTGACAGACAAGTGGTAAATTTCACAACCACTTTAGTAAAGCCAATTACGAAGGGATATTACCGATTGCAGATATGACTTGCTCAATTGTATCAAAACGCCTCCTTTCTTTTAGAATCATTTTAGCAAATTCCAGAGCGCGGTGTTCACAATACGCTCTTCTCTTAGCATCAGTAATTGATTCAAAGTCCTCAACATGAGCTACCCCAACTATCCTCCTGAAACAAGAAAACTTCATTTTTGTAAAACTGACTGAAAATAAGGATGATTTACATAAATAATACTCAATTCCTATGTATTTACATATCCAATACTTAAACTTCAATTGTCTCTCTCTCTCACACACACACACACACACAAATATCTAAGCATGAAAAGGTTTATTTCACTTTTTAAAAGGCAAATTTTAGGTGCTACATATGTGAATACATACGAATTGGGTAACATGTATTTTTAAATGCCCCTAAAAATAAACCTTCAAACATAAATGAGCACGATGCATACAGGTTGTTCAAAAAGATCTCCTGTTCTTCCATCAAAGATTCTGCTTTTGACCGGATATTCGGGTTCAAATACCCATGAATTTTTTGTTGAGGGGGAGTATTACAATTATCATTTGTCTTAGGAAAGCATTTTTATTATGGCTAGTGGGCCATGTTCATTGAGTGGTCCTCAAGGGCATTGTATTATTCTTCCAATTATAGATATCTAATCAATAAGCACAAAAAAAATTTTGTCCTCTTATCAATAAGCATCTTAACAGCCAATCAAAAAAGAAACAAACTTCAGACACATAATTGATGTAGTTACATTATGATTGGAAGCTTTTTGGTTATTCAGCAATTACTAATATTAAATAAATCAATCCCCTCGTACTCAATCATATTCGTTAACAAGATTAATAAATATCATGAAATACCCTTTTTTACACACTACTTTCCATTATGCCTCTGTACAAAAAACTCCCATTTTTTATGTTCATAAAATAAAACCAAACTGACTATTACCCACATAATTTTCTAAGCCAAGATTTCTTTAGCCTCTAGCATAACTTTGTTGTATATTTCACAAATGCATGCCTCACACAGAAAAAATAATAATGGCAAATTTAAAATGACAATGTAAAGGATAAGCAAGGCCTAAAAATTTCAGTACATACTATATAGTTCTTGGATAAGAGATATTCTGGCCGTGATAAAGGTTTCAAAAGAAATCAACTTAGGAACATTCACCTGATCATTTTAGCAGCACCAAATCCAAGAGAATCATGAAATAAATCTTTCATATACTTTTCCTGAACAACTAACCAAAGTTCTGGCTTCTTGTATATATCTGCAAGATAAGCCTCCCCATTTCCATCTTTGTGTTCATTCCAAAAGGAAACGAATTTCTCATGGAAAAGATTCCAAGTATCTTTTATTGTCTTAAGAAGCCATTCTTTATATGCCTGGGGAACAGAAGTAACAGAAGCAGTTCAATCAGACAAAAAATATATATCATTACGGAATGCGGCATTACTGAGTTATGAGCTTCCATTATGTAAAGAACAATTTCTTATTTCATATGTTCAAAAAAGCAAATAACAAAAATAAAATAAAATAAATAAAATAAAACAAAAACAGAAAACACAGTGATCGAATTCATTTGTTAAGGAAAATGATAAAAATTAAATAACTAGATTAGATATAAATTAATGGTAATGTAGGGCATGGTTTACCAAGCTTTAGAGGTCATTTCAAGTTGGTCCACGTTTATAAGATTCCCAAATTATATCGGCCATGCTATGTTCTTACATAAGACTCTACTTTCAAAGAGCACATAAAAGTTCAAATTAAGAACTCAAAATTCAATGTTTGAAAAGCCTACTTGATATTCCTACCAAATTGCATACGCTGCAAAAAAAAAAAAAATAGTGGTATAAGAAAATTAGCTCAACTAAAACTTAATCATTTGTTTCATGAGAAGTTTCACCTCTGAAACTTGTATGAAAGCAGCTATGTAATAATAAAATTTTGACATATTATTAGTCATTGCAGTTATTTTGTTTAAAAAAAATAAAAATTGCAACTTTAAAACTATTACACAAAAAAATAGTGGTTCAAATAAATTCAACACAACAATTTTTCGATAGTATTACAACAATAAAAAAAAAAAAAAAGAAGAAGAAAAACCAGTCAAAAACGACAAACTAAACTGGCTAAAAATCCATGATTTGAAACCCCACCAGTCTAGCCAATTAATTCACTCACCCGCGCCTTCTGTTCTTTGTTTCTCAAGATACGGAAATAAATAAATAAAGAAATAAATAGACTTTTAACATAACGATGAGCAATACAAAAAAATTTTAGTCATACATTATGCTTCATCTTCATATTGTTGCCAACAGGCACTTTAACATGCCTTGTTGCGTAGCTTAACCAACAGTATGTGTTTTAGTTCATACGAGCAATTCCCCCTTCTTCGTATGTCATGTTCATTACATCAGGACTTGTATGAACAATTTCATCACAAGCTATCAATAATACCTGTATCTTTAAACTAATTGGAGAAAAATCGAAATGTGACAAAAAAAATTGGTCACATTTGTTTAACAAATTCATCAACTGCTTCAAAGAACGTATAATCACATATACATACAAATAATTAGTCATGTTCAGAAATCTGCCGCATTAGTGTAACTAAAAACACGATAATTGTAGAATAAAAGTTATAAACAAGCAAGGCCTAATTCAAATTATAAACAAAAATTGAACTTTCAACTACTGAACAAGCATTAAACAAAAAAAAAAGCTCTTCTGTTTAAAGATTAATTAAATCCATACTGTTCGATCTTTTCCATTATCTGTGTGTCCGTCTTGTGAAAAGAATGCCAAAATCAAATTCCCCACAAAGGCTCCTATATCGAACCCCATAGGCCCATAAAAGGCAAATTCTGGATCTATTACTTGAGTGGATTCTGTGGTCACCATGACTGAACCAGTATGAAGATCTCCATGAATAAGAGCCTGAGCTCTCTCACAGAACCTAAAATATGAAACAATGCTGATAAGACCTATCAAATTAAATAAAGTACATAAAATAACTAAAAAACATATAGTACTATCAAATGCTTTAAAACTTAATTAGAAAAGTGACTCTAGGATGAACATCATACATAGATTTCAGGCCAGCAACCTCAAGCTTTAAAATATCATCCTCACGAACTGTCTCAGCATCTTGATCAAGGTAAGGGGATGTCCAACGGTTATACTGAGAGATCTTGTATGGATCCGAAAATACAACCTGTTCAGTGAGTCTACATAGTTCAACATTTCCGCAATATTTTGCAACTGCAGCAGTGAATCAAGATATTAGCAAGAAACCACAAAATAACACTAATCAATGTCATATTCTCCTTAGAAAGTTTAAATCTAAAACACAAATACAACAACAACAAAGCCTTAATCCCACCAAGTGGGGTCGGCTACATGAATCCTTTTTCTCCATTGCGTCCTATTTAGTGTCAAATTTTCGTTTAATTCTAATAAAGTAAGATCATTTTTTATAGACGATAGAAAAGAAAAGTAAGACGAACCTAATAAACTTACATTGATGAAAAGTGATACTGCATAAATTTGCAAAAGTCATGGGATTTAACCAATATTTCACTATAATGGAAGGAGAACAACACAATTGTACAAAGAAAAAACAGTTGATAGCAAAGAATGAGAAGATTACAAAAAGTAATCCTCTCAGAATTTATTTTTATTCCATAAAATTCCTTGCAAAACATTCTATAGAACTATATAGTATTTAAAAAATAAAATTCAAAGATATCATACCGAGCATTAGAATAGCCAACTAACAGTGATTGTTAGTTCTTCTAAAGGAAATGGGTGAAAATGAGTACCCAAATATTTTTTATTGGCTTTTAGAATGTCATGTGGTGCCAAAAACCTAGTTATAACTATTTCGAAGTTTGCACTTCGTCCAGAGATGCGTCAAGTATTTACTCTGCCTCAGTTGAAAAAGTTGAAAATTCAAAGAATTTCAACCTTGTAAGTTATGGATTATTCACTTTCCTTAGCAATCCTTTCTAGTTGCCTTTTGCATTTATTTCTGCTTTCTGAAAAATAAAACCTAACAAGCTCAATCTGTTTTCTCATAGACCACCGCACTAAATATCAGTTAGCGTTTTGGCTAATAATTTCATTTTCATACTTCATACTTTCTAGCTTTACAATAAACAAACACCAGCATCAGCATCAGCATCAGCATCAGCATCAGCAATACAATCCCAAATGAATGTTTACAACAGCTCCAGCTCGAAATTCTACTGCCACAAGACAAATTCCTACTTCGTAACAGGTACTTAATAAATTCCTCTTTGTTCCTTTCTCTTTCATTCTTCCATTTTTTACTTAAACTTGCACTCCGGGCTAATCAAGCCGCTCAATTGATTTAACAAAAGAGTAAACTAGAAACATTAGAACATAGCCTAAATGTATGGTCCAGTCTGATTGGGTTAAATGCGGCCATATGGGATCAACTTGGAGGTTTTAAATGCATGTAAACTTTATATATAAAAGGCATCCATAAATAAAAAATAATTAGAGTGAATTGGACCTTAAATTGACAGAAAATAAGTGGAACATAAATACAAGATTTACAATGTAAAGAAGTTGCAACTTCTAGTAAAACAAACTCATATAAGACCATTATGATATAATCATTGATTACAAGATATCTGAAACATCTCTAGAGTAATATATATTTCAACAAAAATAAGGTTAACAATTGACAAATAAATTTAAAAGCATTCACATACATACCATCCAATTCCTATGTATTTACATATCTAACTCCGAAACTTTGCTATTTACATTTATACTACCCAAATCATTCATATCACATTAAAAAATACCATTATTATGACTTTTAAAATTTGAAATACACATTTTGATGCATGGGTAAGGTGGCAAAATGTAAAAACTGAAGTTTAGGTCTTAGATATTTAAATGCATAAAAATGAGTGGCATGCATGTAAAATCTTCCATAAATTTTAACATAGCCATTAAATTATAAATAAAACTATCATATTAAGGTAACAACTTGGTAAGGGTTCGTTTGGGGCTTTTTTTTTGCGTGGTGCAAACCCAAACAACCTTTTTTTTTCATTTGAAAAATGCGATACTGTGGCTTTTTTAATAAATTCGGATGAAATGCGGGCCGCGGTTTCGACCCCACGACTCACATTTTGTATTAACTATTCGGTGAGCTTTTTACCACCCTACCCCCTCGCTAGCCTCTCTCGCAATTGAGCTTCTCCCTCCACTCTCTCGCGACCAAGTTTCTCTCTCTCGACACCCTAGAGGTAAGATCTCCGTTCACCTCCTGTCCGATTCGTGGGTTGTGCTTTGTCTCTACTTGGATCTTTTGCTCTCCTTCGGCCTGCAATATTCTCTTCCAACATTTCTCTAGCATTGTGATCTTGCGATAGTTTTCTGAGCTGTATTCGGTCGTTGATTTTCGATTGGTTGTTCACTGTTGCTGGATTTTGCAATTTATGCGAAGAAATTCATGCGATTTTGCATTTGTGTTGGATTTTCTTCATTGGTGATGGGGTAATAGCCTTTACTGTGGATTTGGCGGTGGTGGATTGCTATTGCTATTGGTGGTGGATTGTTGGGGTGGTTGTGTTGGTTGTGTTTGTTGAATGGTTGAATGGTGGTTGTGGGTTGTGGCGGCTGTGTTGTGGGTTGTGGTGGCTGTGGTGTGGGTTGTGGTTGTTATGCTGTGCTGAGGGCTGGGTGGTTGTGGTGTTGTGTCTTGTGGTTTGGTGGATGTGATGTGTGTGTTGGTGTGTGGTTGGGTGGTTGTGGTGCGTGTGGGTTGTGGTAGATGTTTTGTGAGCTGTGGTGATTGTGTTGTGTGGTGGTGAAAATTATTTTGTGCGTTGATAGCACCTACATTTGTTTTGATAAATTATTGAAGGAAAACTTCAAAGTGTACTTCAGTGATCATCATCAATAATATGTAGATATTATTTTCATTATCTCTAGAAGAATGTTGCAAATAAATTCTTATACATCCTCACAATAATAAGATGCAACAAGAAAAATAAAATCATTTTGTTAGTGTAAATTCAAAGCATATTTTGCTAATCTTAAGCAGCCAAATGAGCCTAAAAAGAATTCTCTTAAGGTGTTTAGGTAGCTGTGATATGTGTAGTTGTGGTGGCTGTGCTAAGGGTTGGATGGTTGTGGTGTTGTGTCTTGTGGTGTGGTGGTAGTGATATGTGTGTAGGGGTGTGATTGGGTGGTTGTGGTGCGTTGGTTGTGGGTTGGGTGGGGGCTCTAGATTACGGTGACTGTGTTGTTGGCTGTGGTGGTTGTGCTATGTGTGGTGGTGAAAATTATTTTGTGTCTTGATAGCCCCCTAAATTTGCTTTGAGAATTTTTTTAAGAAAAACTTCAAATAGTACTTTTTAGTGATCATCATCATGAACATGTAGACATCATTTTCATTATCTCTAAAATCATCTTCATCATCAATAACATGTAGGCTATGGTGGTGGTTATGGGCTGTAGTGGCTGTGCTATGTGTGGTGGTTGTGACTATGGTGGTTGTGCTGTGGGTTGTGGCGGCTGTGTTGAGAGTTGGGTGGTTGTAGTGTTGTGTCTTGTGTTGTGGTGACTGTGGGATGTCTGTGGTGTGGTTGGGTGGTTGTGGTGTGGTGGCCTTGGGTTGGATGGTTGTGCTGTGGGCTGTGGGTTGTAGTGGTTGTGCTGTGGGCTGTGGGTTGTAGTGCTATGGGTTGGGTGGGGGGTTGTGTCATGTGGTGTGGTGGTTGTGGGATGTGTGTGGTGGTGTGGTTGGATTGTTGTGGTCTAGGTGGTTGTGGTTTTTGCTGTGTTGTGGGTTGGGCGGTGGTTGTGGTTGTGCTGTGGTGGCTCTAGTTTTGTTGTGGGTTGTGGTGTGGTTGCTGTGGGATGTGTGTGGAGGTGTTGTATTTTGAACTGTGGTGGTTGTGGTTGTGGTTGTGAGTTGTGATTGTCTGGTTGTGGTGGCTAATATGTGTGTTGTGGTTGTTATCCAATATTAATGTTTTGTTTTCTCTATGTTAATAACACAATGGTTAGGATTAAAGAAGTCGGTTCATCAGCCATGTGGGATAGGGAAGCCAAACTTATATTTTGCGACATCTGTTTTATGAAGTTTGAGCTGGGAAATAGACTCGCCACCTATTTTAGCAAGAAAGAGCGGCAAAATATTATGAAGAAATTCAAATAATGACAGGAAGAGAGTACGACGAGTTGCAACTTAAGAACAAGTGAGATTAGTTGAAAAATGACCGAAAATTATGGAAGGAATTAAAATGGAGATCCATGGGCTCGGGTTAGTATCCAATCAAATGGATCATTGATGCTTCGGAGAAATGATGGGCTGAGAAATTGGAGGTAACAACTTATTAATGAAAGACTTTATTTTCATCACTCTTCTTGAATTGTATGAAGTAATCAACTTGCCCGTACATTGTAGGCAGTGCCAGCCGCCAAGAAATTCAAATTCAGTGGAATTGACCCTGATCTGGAAGAAAAGTTGGACCGTATGTTTGGTGGGGTTGTGGCAACGGAAACTCAGGCCTGAACCTAGTATGCAAGGGTTTGCAGGCATACCAAAGGACTTTTGTAGAGCATGCGATTAGCTCCTGTGAAGGCTCAAAAGCCCAAACCAAAATGAACTGAAATCCACATGCAGGTCAAAGCGTCTTAGGGTGAAGAAAAAGAAAAAAAGAGCTTCTTTCATCAGAAGACAAATGTCGAAACTAGTAGCTTCATTCACGAGTGATCCGGGACTTCACATGCGACCTTCATAGATGAGGCTATCAGACTTCTGAAGGCAACTCCCTAAGTTTATGAGGACAGGTCGTTATATTTGAACTCCTTGAAGTTGTTGGAGGACCCGACCCGCAGACAGATCTTCATGAGGATGGCTCCTGACCGTAGGGTCAATTATTTATGTTTTTTAGGCAGCAAGGACGATTAATTATGTTGTTACCGTTGAACTATTTGTATTTATTTTCCAATAGTTTTTTTTGGATTTATGATTTGGATGCTTTTTTTTTCTTGTAGGAACAATCTATATGTTATTCTATTTATATCTTTTTATTGTACGCTTTGTTATTTGATTTTCGAAGCCCTTTAACGTTATTTGATTCACATGTACTACCTGAATAGAATACTTGTTTATCATGGATTCACAAAGAGAGGCTCAAAAAGAAAATTGTGACAGCATTTTGTATGTTGTACAAATACCACAACTCATACGTTGATCGAATTCCTTGCATGAAATCTATTTACATTGGTGATAAATAGGTTGGGGAGCTACTGCAATGACATCCTACAAGATTCAACAACATATTTCGTATTACAAGGCCTATATTTATAGATTTTCTTGATGAACTACATAAAAATCATTGATTTCATGACTCCTAAAGAATGATAATCAGAGAGGTGTTAGAAATAATCTTCTACATTTTATCACATAATGAATCAATGAGAGAAACGATGAAGTGATTTCAGCATTCATCAGAGGCAATCAACAGATATTTCTCCGTACAGTTGAAAGCTCTTGTTAGTTTGTCGAAATATTTTATGAAGCCTGAAAATCCAACATTCGAGAGGACTCCAACAAAGATTGTAAATGACTCGCGGTATATGTCATTTTTTAATGTAAATTTTTTTGACTCATTACATTCAAAAGTCAAAATGAGTTGCGTGGTTATCACATTTTATTTAATTTGTCAGAACTCTATTGGAGCGATCAATGAAACCCACGTAGATGCAAGCGTATTTAATAATGAAAAGTGGCATTTATTAGGCGGTGCAGATCACCTACAAAAAATGTTATGGTCGTATGTGATTTCAACATGTGCTTTATTTTTATTATGACTGGTTGGGAAGACAGTCATGACATGACAATCGTATTCGTTTTTGCGGCAAGAAATTGAAAGCACAACTTTCCTCACCCACTTCCAGGTTTGTTCAACTATTAATCATATTTAATTTTTTTTAAAGTTCATTACTAATTAATGTACTTAAACAAATAAATATTATTTGGTCAATGCTGAATATCCTTTACAAAGAGGGTATCTAAAATCATTTCCGGATATGAAATATCACATTCTCGATTTTGAAAGATCAACGGTGTTGATCAGCGCAAGAAAAAAATGCTTGACAAGAGACACTCCAACTTACATGGTGTAATTGAAAGAACATTTGAAGTGTGGAAGAAAAAATCGGTTATACTGCGTGATATATTGACGTATCCATTTCTGAAGCAAATATGGATTGTAGTGGCTATAATGACTCTTCATAACTACATTCGATGGCATCATTCTTGAACTGATGTAGCCTTCAGTATGGCTAACAATGATAATTTGCATGTCCCGCCTAAAGCATTTGAATATCACATAGACAATCCATACCATGGCCAAAAGTTGAATTACAAGAAGGTTACACCCAAGATGACGAAGGTGCAGGAGAAATTATTGAATTGAGAGAGCGGATTACATTCTTCATTGGTGGATGTTGATTGGATGATTCTTGTTTATTTTATACAGTTCATTTATTTTTTGTTCCTAATATGCTTTATATTGTTTGTTTGGGTTTTTCACGCTTTTTGTATTTATTTTTTTCTTTTTCAATTGTTCTTCTTTGTTCTGGTTGGTTTGAGAGGTCCATGATGAGATATTAGACCTTATAGGTTCTTCTGTATGGCTTGTTAGTCACCGTTGGTTGGTGTCACATGTGAAATCTTAATAAATGCAACCAAATTTCTCTCTTCTTTTCGATGTTGCAGTTTTTTAGGTTCTTCTGTATGGTCTTTTTTGGTGAAAGGTAAATGTGACACACAAGTTTGTCATTACGTGAGTTAAAGACAACTAAGAACTTTTTTTTACAAGGTTCGTTGTCTTCTTGTAGTGACAGATTCGTTAGTTGGTGCACTGAGTTTTCTGAGACCTTACGCCAACTCAAAAATGTAATTAATTTTTCTTTAATCAATTTTTGTTTGTTTATTTTATATAGTTCATATTTATTTTCATTCCCTGTACATTTGATTATGACTGTTCGGGTTTTTTGCGATGTTTTTGAGTGTTTTTTTTTTTTCCTTTCGTTTGTTTTACTTTTGATGGGTTTGAGTGGTCTATATTATACCTTATGGGTTCTTCTGTATGGCCTGATTGTCGGTATTGGTTGTGTCATATATGAAATCCTGTTAAAGGCAACCAAGCTCCTCTCTTCTTCTGCGATACGGCCTTTGACGTTCTTCTAGATGGTCTTTTTTGGTGATATGCATATTTGACACACGAGCTTGGTATTACATACGTTAAAGCCAACCAAAAACCCTTATTTTATAAGGTCAGCTGTCTTTCTTGTATTGACAGATTCGTTGGTAGGTATACTGAGTCCTGTGAGACCTCATGCCTGCAAAAAAATGTAATTAATTACTTCTTTTATCAATTTATACTCGTGTTGTGATTAATGAATCGTCTTTTGAAGCATTCAGGAAAGATGAGTTTAAGGATTTCAAGGACCTCCCGAGAACTGTTATGCCACCACGGACCACAGAGTTCTCTGCTCACGTCACGTCAAACACATAGGTACAAGAGACAGTTCTACATGTGCCGCGGAGAATCACGGACAAATGTGACTTCTTCAGGTGGGCAGACAGGCTGGCAGCTTCCGTCACCAAAAGTAATCGATAATGGATACTTCCTCTGAAGGACAGCCTGACTCGTGACATATGCCGTCTACATTTTAAAAATAATATTATCATATTATTAAATGATATTTTAATAGTCTTTCTTTATTTTAGTAATGATGATATTTAGTGTTATATCTTATTTTTTGCACTATTTTGAAATAGATTTTTGCTTCTAAAATATCAAATATATTGTTATGATAGTTATCTTGCAAACAACATTACTACACAAGGGCAGAATGGTCATTTGTCCAAATACTACTTGTACGTAAATCAACTTATCCGCAATGCATTTTAGGAATTGTACAATGCTCCAAACAAACCCAAAGTGACATTCATAAAATTTATAAAACAATTTTATAATTGGCACACCATAAATATGCAAAACTAAGCAGCTAATTTAAGGGATCTATATTAGAAAAAAAAAGAAGAAGAAACCAAATTCTTTCACAATAAGTAGTATAATTAATACCTTACCAAATTTTTTGAATACAAAACAAGATGGATGAATGTATGATGCATGAAATATTGATCGGTAATACTCAGCATTTAATGTTGCGTAAGAAAGATTTACCTTCAGCTTTATGCTCAAATGTAGAACGATACAAAAGAGATGTAAAGAACAGTGTTCGAGCCATGAATTCCGACATATGTTCCGCAAGCAATGGATATTTAGTTCCAGCAATCAATCCTTTCCGCAAAATAATATGTGGCGGCTCCAAGTAGCGCATAGCAATCAAAGACAAAGGCTGATCAAAATGGTAAACTTCTGGAACATGAGCCGGGCATAGACGGCCTTGCTCTCTCAAGGTTAATGCCTCAAAATATGCACGCTCCTTTGTCATTGGCCATGCCTCACCAATGCAACGAATATATGGAATAGCCTGAATCATCATTTAAAATATATTAATAATGACATTTTTAGTTCTAAGAGAATAGAATAGAACAGATTAGTTACATGTAGAATGCCAAAATAGTCCCTTAATTATTTACATGAGACCATTAGTCCCAGAGTCTATAAAAGTGAAAAATTAATCCCTAGACTCATTAAATTGGGGTTGAAATAGTCTTCTTTAAGGACTATTTGAACCCATCTTAAAAAGATAAATTGACACTTTTAATAACTCTGGAATTCAAATTACCCCTGCAATGAGTCGGGGGACTATCTTGACACTTTTCTCTATTAGTTAATTAGAAAAATGTAAGGAGACAATCTTTCAACATCTAAAGGAGCTGAAAATAATAAGTTTGTGTTTTTCTTTTTTCTCTAAATTATTTCTTCAAGGACAAAACATTAGAAACAAAAGAATTTAAAGAAATTGTTGCATCATTCGATGTGTTTGTTTAAATTCCTATATTAATGCATGCCATATTGTGCGAAACATTTTTCAGCCACAGGATCCTAACATAGGTTCAACTCACAAAATCTTTATTCTGAACCTATAGTAGCATAGTAGTTAGCTTGAATTGGCACATAATTTTTTTTAATCAACAAAACCAACCAAAAAAAAAAAAAAAGAATTCATGTGCATGCTCTTGGATCTATACAAGACTCAAACTTAGTTTCTACTATTGATTTATGGATTTTTTTCTTCAACTCAATCGACAACAATTATACACGACACTGGTCTCTATTGACGCAGCAAGCAAAAGGAACTTATTCAAAAAGAATAATACCAAACTAGGGCAATCCTATTAAGATGATAGTTTACAGAATGAAATCAAATCCAACAATCTGAAACAAGAATCAACACTATATGTACCAAAGTATATATATCTTGTCGTCCTAGCTGTAATACTCACTAGCATCCGGGCGCAGCACCCCTTACATCTCAAGAACACAACGTATCATCAATATTGGAGTATCCCTGAGAAATTTAGTGTGCAACAACACAGGCATTTTTATAGAAACAACACTCAATCGCTTCTATTTACAGTAATAATTTGAATCCAACCCACGCAAATGCATTGGAAGCAAGAAGGAACGAAGCACACCTGCTTGATGACGACAGATCCTCCGGAGGAGGTGATGACGATGTAGACGAAGTTAAGGTTGCCATCCCCGACCTCCTTGACAGTGAGGCCTTCAAGATCATTTCCAAGCAAAGAGAAAAGAGCAGGTGTGGCCCTGATATACTCGATAAGGGATTTCTCATCCAAAGCCCTAAATCCTCCGTCCGCCATCGCCAAAGCCCTGGGATCCGGCGAGCAGGCGGAATGAAGAAATGGGGGGAGAGAGAGAAGGGAAATCGCAAAGAACCGGATTCGTGGAAGGGAAGTGCAATGTGGAAACTTTGTGGAAAAAGTATTGCTTACCTCCGGACAACGTGAGCTCCGTCCGAAAAATATATAATATATATTTATTTGACTTCTAGTGAAAATTATTTTATGAGGTGTAAATTTTATATCAGAAATTAGTGTGCGGCCTGGTAAGTGGGCCCCACAGTTTTACAAAATGAGAATTGTCTGGGGAATGCAGCAACGAGGGATATGGCCTGAGTGACTGAAAGAGGTGCATAAGCGGTGCTGCAGCAAAGAAAAGGAAACAAGGCTATTGTTTTGGGTGATTGCATCAAATATGGAGGGCTAGAAAGTAGCCAAAAAGGTGAGGCGAGGGAGGAAGGCAGTTACAAAGTTAGAGGGTTGGGATTGCAAGGAAAGAGAAGAGGAAGGAGGGGAATGCAATGGCATCAGCTGGAAATGTTGTAGTGGAGTTCGAGTTATGATAAATACGCTTTTATGAACGATTTACAATTGAAGCACCACTCAATGCCTTGGAAGGAGATTACCACCAAGAACAAGTTACAACCAGAGCAGCCTCTCGCCTCCAGGATAAAGTCCTAGAAAGGGAGACCTCGATGTAGGTTCTTGTCTTGGTAGCAAACATAAAGAAAAACTGATCTAAAGCATAAAAAGAACATATTTATAAATATAGGCTAACTTAGATTGGGTCTTACTCCATATATAAGGAAAAAACACGTAAAGGAAGTATTAAATGGCCCTTCTTAATTGGTCCAAATCAAAAAATTACGTGGCACTATAGTAGGGATCACAAACAGCTTCTTAGGGGACCGACTTCATGCAGTACTAAGCAATTTTTGTAGCTTATACTTAGGAGGGTTGTTGCGGAACAGTTCCCTGTAGGAAGGTTCCATGTGAGTCTCTCAGGTTTGGGGGAGCTTTGACCTCATCTATCAATGCTTTTATCTCCTCGTAGTAGTTAGGTCAGTTATGTTGAAGGTATCATAAATGGCACAATCCTCCGTCCGCCATCTCCAAAGCCCTGGGATCCGGCGAGCAGGCGAAATGAAGAAATGGGGGGGGGGGGGGGGGGGGGAAGCGCAAAGAACCGGATTCTTGAAAGGAAAGTGCAATGTGGAAACTTTGTGGAAACTTTGTGGAAAAAGTATTGCTTACCTCCGGACAACGTGAGCTCCGTCCGAAATATATATATATATATATATCTATTTGGCTTCTAGCGAAAATTATTCTACGAGGCGTAAATTTTGCATCAGAAATTAGTGGGCGGCCTGGTAAGTGGGCCCCATAGTTTTATTGTCGTGGGATCCACTTCCACGTCGACAAAGTTTACATCCGTACGAAAATAGATACGATGAAACTGGACAGGTTTTAGCTGTATTCGGATTTACCTCAATGGGCTTGCTTTGGGCCGGTATCAGCGGACTTAGGCCATGTTTTAATGGGCCTAACAATGGGCAATAATGGTCTACTACATTACTTTTACAAAGCCCAATTAAATATTAATCCTTATCATGGTTTGACTATACACGCATCATATGGTTATAATTTACTTTATCAAAATAGATAAAATTAAATTATATTTTCATATAATGCATTCTCCAAAGATGCATGAGAAAGCTTATTAGTTTTTACTCATCATGAGGAAGGTTTAGATTGTGCTCAAACATGTTTGAACATGTCCAAAAAAATTAGATTTAACCATTATAAAAAATAGTTGATTATGGTTCAAAAAATGTTCAAACTTCCAAAAAAAATATTCTTTACAGCTCCATTAATATCCTAATCTATGGATACTATAAAAATATGAATGAAATAATATGAAAATATATTTTAAAGTCATTGATTCGTGATCAAATGTTGGATGTGGTTAGCACCATCATCTTATTTAACTAGAGTAATTATATCTCCAACGACGTATCACGACAACAACAATCAATAAAACTAAGATACGATAAGAGTGACAATGAGGAAACTCATAGTATGAAAAGCGTGAGATGGCATCTTCTTGTAGTAGGAATATAAAAATATTGGCAATTATGTCTTTATGCTAACAATATGCATTTAACATTGAATATAACATAGATCTAATAATCTCATAGAAAAATTAAAACCAGAAACTTACAAAACAAATAAATTAAGAGCTCTGAGAATGAACTTTTATATTAAAGTTTATACAAGATGGAGGAGTAATAAGCCCTGAGACTTTTAGAAGAATCAAATAAATTGGGCTAAAATAGGGATAAAGTAAGCAAGGATGAAATCTAGAAAAGATAAAAGAGCACATAAAGGGAGAAAGGTAAAATTGAGGAAATGAGGATAAAGTCTATTAAAATAAATTCTCAACAAAATCTCTAATGAAAGTTTCTCTTTAATAAATTGTAATGTGATATAGTATCATACATAAATTTGTGGTTCTATTATTATAAACTTAAAACTCTACTGTTGCATTGTTGTAATATTTTTGTTCACTTTCCCTATTGAACTTACAAGCATCCACTTAGAAAAAAATGAATTACTTGCCTTAATAGATTTCTACTCAACCATCTTGTTCATTTTGGCCTACACCAACTGATATCGGAGTTAATCCAAACCACAATAGAAAAAGCAAATATTATTACCAAAAGAAAATAGACAGTTATAATCAAATAATTGGAAGAGAAATTGCAACAAACACGATGCAAATGCACAAGAGGGCTAGATCCGTTGATGATGGAGATCAACTAGGTGATCGTGGAATGGTGGTAGGAGGCAAAATGGGGTGTGGGTTGTTTGGATAGCAAAAGAAGGGGCTAGAATTGTGTTGGCGGTGACGATAGATGCCTGACATGACAACGATAATGAAGCAGGAGGCATGACATGCCAAAGACAGTGAAGTAAAGGTTTAGAACAATGAGGGGCAGTGAAGTGGATGACTAGTACAGCGAGGGACAACGAAGGGGAAAGGCTGCGAACTACAGGAAATCAAAATGAGGATTGTCTGGGGAATGCAGCAACGAGGGATATGGCCTGAGTGACTGAAAGAGGTGCATAAGCGGTGCTGCAGCAAAGAAAAGGAAACAAGGCTATTGTTTTGGGTGATTGCATCAAATATGGAGGGCTATAAAGTAGCCAAAAAGGTGAGGCGAGGGAGGAAGGCAGTTACAAAGTTAGAGGGTTGGGATTGCAAGGAAAGAGAAGAGGAAGGAGGGGAATGCAATGGCATCAGCTGGAAATGTTGTAGTGGAGTTTGAGTATGATAAATACGCTTTTATGAACATTTTACAATTGAAGCACCACTCAATGCCTTGGAAGGAGATTACCACCAAGAACAAGTTACAACCAGAGCACCTTCTCGCCTCCAGATAAAGTCCTAGAAAGGGAGACCCTCGATGTAGGTTGCCGTCTTGGTAGCAAACATAAAGAAAAACTGATCTAAAGCATAAAAAGAACATATTTATAAATATAGGCTAACTTAGATTGGGTCTTACTCCATATATAAGGAAAAAACACGTAAAGGAAGTATTAAATGGCCCTTCTTGATTGGTCCAAATCAAAAAATTACGTGGCACTATAGTAGGGATCACAAACAGCTTCTTAGGGCACCGGCTTCATGCGGTACTAAGCAATTTTTGTAGCTTATACTTAGGAGGGTTGTTGCTGAACAGTTCCCTGTAGGAATGTTCCATGTGAGTCTCTCAGATTTGAGGGAGCTTTGACCTCATCTATCAATGCTTTTATCTCCTTGTAGTAGTTAGGTCAGTTATGTTGAAGGTATCATAAATGGCACAATCTCCTAACCAATTAATCTTGCACGCGTTGATATTCCAAAGCACATCCTAATAGAATAAATGTTCATTCTCTCTTACCACAACTTGATGTGGAGCTATATAACTATATAATTTCTCGTGAGACAAATCTCGAGCAAATAAATCTATAATATGTTTCCTGCACTCCTCATACTAAGCTGATGTATCTGATAAATAAGTCTATCTAGAGGGGTCAACTCTGGAATGAAGTCTCTGGCAAGCTAGACCACATTGATACATAACCATTCATGAGACGCTTTTTCTTAAGAAAGACCTGTATTCCAGTGTAAAATACTTTTTTCAACAAAGATTATAAGGTGATTTCCAACATTGCGGTTCATCCATCCTATCTTATTCTTTTTTAGGTGGTACATTGTTAAACTGATTTTAATACCCAAACGATTCCTTATCCTTTTTATGGCATCAATTTTTTATGTTGTAGTTAGTATGTGTTCGTTTTTGGCACTAGTTCTCGAGTATCAAGCCTTCGAGATGATATTTCACTTCCTCAAAGTGCCTTATGGCTCATGGGCGCCTGGACAAGTGCCTTGAAGCGAGATGTAATTAACTATGGAAGTTCTGGACTTGACTCACCCGCAACAAAGCACAAATGCACTTGTGCTTGCCTCAGATTGGGTGCATCTGCGCCCTCCCCATGTTGAACTTTCACCAAGCACATAAAGCATGATGCGCCTGTGGTAATTTTGGGCTTGCCTGATTTAACCCAGGTGCACTCGCTCTCCTTCCACGTGTATTCACCTTTCTTTTGTCTGACGTACTTAGATGACACCTACATTGGGTCCGCGATGAGCAATAGAGGGCCCAATGTGCTTGCAGAAATCTTGGGCGCTCCAGCCTCCATCTTCAGTCCAGCTCACCCATATTGGACCCACATTGACTCTGTGCCGGAAACTCTATAAGAGTAGTGCACCCTCCGTGGAATCATGGCGTGCCCACGCCATGTTATATGCATAGGGTGCACCCGCACCAGTCCTCTTTTTAAATGTGTATTCTCCTCAGCATCTCCACCAACCCCACCGGAAACACCTCTAAGCAACCAAAAAATCTTGTTTAAGCGAATAATTAGGGAATATTTTGCATGGAGAGAGCTAGGGCTGTCATGTGGCTTATGTGGGACACTTGGAAGGCTTTAGAGAAGGGGAAGCAAGCAACCCAACAAAAGTGGAGAAGCAACCATGGTGGCTCCTCTTATCTTCCATTATTCTGCTGGTTTTTTCCTTTTAGTGCTTCCTCTTCTTCTTCTTTCTGGAGGGTTCTTTGGAGCTAAGAAAGAATCTTAAGATGGAGAGCGCTAGACAAAGGTGAGAGAAAGGGTTTGCTTCTTACAACCCTTCCTTCTCTTCATCCACTAAAATCTCTCATCCTTCATTATCTTCTTTTTCCTCAAGCGTGTGAGAAGCTTTGTTTGGAATAACTACATTGTGGAGGATAGGAAAGCTTCATCTCTCCTAAGGGAATAAGAGACGCTCATCTCTCCTTGTGACAAGGAGTGCTTCTTCCCACCAAAGTTGGAGCGTGGACAATCAAAGAGAATGCATCCTCAACCTTCGTAGCGATGCGATTTCTTTGAACTTTTGTTCCTTCATTCCTAGTGAGCCTCTTAAGTCTATGTTAGAGAAATTAGGTTAGGGTGTTATGCTTAGAGGAAGACCCATAGAATTAGGATCTTTGTGTTCCCCTTTATGAATCCATGAGCAAAGCCTACCGGATTCTAGTCTCCATAACCCCTAATTTGGGATTCCAACAATCCATCATTTGCGTCCACTATTTTGTCCCTTGAATTGGGAGGATGAAATCGATTTGAGATCTTAAGAATAAAAATTCTCGTGATTTTTTTGTTCCCTAGACTATGGAGGTTTCCCTTCAATGTGACTCCTTCGCAATATGTCAGGCAAATGCCAACAGTTAATCGTCACTTCATGCGGCGACCAACCATCAAATTGGTAACCATCCCACCTTATGGGATCCCGTGAGGTCATTAGTGTGAGTTCAATTCATCGTCAAGATCAATCTAGTATCATTTATTACATGTAATTGCATTCATAACATATTCATTACATGAGTTTTAAAATGTGCATAAAAATACATGTATTGCTTGTGTTGTCAATCAGCCACCTACATTAGTGTGATCGACTATCCTTTGTCGACTTGACTGATCAGCCAGCATCGGTCCAATCGGCTTGACCGACCATTTTCGTTCATTTGACTGATCGACTACCACATGTCTAATCGGTTCGTTCAACCATTCTATCAATCAAATCAATCAGCTACCACCATCTCGATCAACTCGACCAACCCTCTTTCATCAGTTTGACTAACTAACTGTCACCCATCCGACCAGTTCATCCAACCATTATGTCAATCTGATCGATCGACCGCCACTGGCTCAATTGACTTCATCAACCCTTTCTCGTCGGTTTGACCTATCAACCGCCACCCGTCACATCGATTCATTCGACCATTCTGTCGAGCTGATCAACTAGATCGACCCTTTTTCATCAGTTTGATCGATTGATCTCCACTATCTCGATCGGTTCGTTCGACCATTCCATCGATTTGATCGATCAACAACCACCAGTATGATCAACTCGACTGACCCTTTTTGTTGGCTCGACCGATTGACCACAATTGATTCAATCGATTCATCTGGCCGTTCAGTGGACTCGATCGACCGGCCTCCACCAGCCCGAGTGACTCGACCGACTCTTTTAGATCGGTTTGTTCGACCATTTCATTGATTCAATCAATAGGCCGCCACCTGTCTGATCGACTCGATCGACTATTTCCGATCAGTTCATCTGACCCTTATGTCAACTCGATCAATCGGTCACCACTGGCCCAATCAACTCGATCGACTCTTTCTAATTTTTTTGTTTGACCCTTCTATCAACTTCGATCGATCAGATTGATGGATTTGCCACTGACCCGATCGACTCTATCAATCTTCTTCATTGATTTAGTAACAGTAGTCCGACCAATCTCAGTTGCTTAGACTGATTGGCCACATCCAACCCAACTTGAATATGCATGACTGCATGCTTATCTCATATGTTTTCATGAACACATTCACACCTGCTCCCCCGTGGTGCACTCGTGAGGATATGCCCCATATGCGTAGTGGGTCCACATACCACTTCGGCACAACATTTAGTACCCATACCTTGACATCCTTATGTCAATATGCACCACATCACTCCTGTATGCATTCACGTTTATTCACCCATGCATATTTTCTTGCATAGCATGTCGTATGTTTGCATTTTATATGCCTATGGTTTGTACTCAATCACTGCTTCTCACACACTCCTTCATTTCCTACAACACCGCTCTAGACTGTTGTAGGCACTTTCTCGAGTCACTATTCCTTGCACACTCACCCTTAAACCTTATGTGTCTCACTCGATTCACTGCTCCTCACACACTCACCCTCAATGCTTACGTGTCCTTCCAGAGTCACTACACTGTGCACACTTTTTCACCTCCTATGACACTGATTTGGACTGTCATAGGATTCTTTCTTCGGTACACGACTCTCACCAAGCTTGGGTAAGGCTCCTTAGCATTCAAAACAATCTGACACATGAGCCATGTTGCACGCTTTCCCCGTGATAGCACTCAACACTGTCATGAGCACATTCTCTTACATAAGAGCGTGTGTCTGCTTGTTTGCTTACAAGGTGCACTATATCTTGTATTTGCTTGCCACTTGCATGTGTGTTTGGTCATTATTGGGGCAAGGTGTAATTCTCCCCAATGGTGTCCTATACCCTTGGTGACCAAGAATAATATCACTTGTGTGTTGTGCCATGCATGTGCATCTTTGCACTGTCAGTATATTCCTCGATAGTATACACTATTGTATATTTGTGATGAATATTTGTTATCACTTGATCATTCCTACCTCGACGGGGTGGTCATAGCACACTGAATCACTTTGCATCCACATGCCCATTATCGATCATCTCGATGAAGAGTCAGACTCCTTAGTTGAGTATCCCTCTGACAATGACGATGTGGTAGTGAGTATCGCCCTTGAAGATGTCTCACTGAGCAATACTTGCTACCACACAGTGACTGGAACATGTACGTTGTGCTAAGGTTTCAAGAGGTCTAATAGGCACCACTTAGGCTTTTCCATTCCTATGACCTATTTCAAAGTATAAAAATTTATATTTTTATTACTCACATGCTTCATTTTATCAATATTTACTTTAAAATTATTTACATTCTTTAGCTTAGACCATAAATAAGGTAACACTTTTTTAAACTTTTTCAAAACCTGCATCTAATTACACCTTGGATCCATATGATGGAGTTGGGGAAGCTGACTGTCATGACATACGCCAGCATTTTTTACCTTAACCCCGCACTCACTTAGAAGCTGTGATAGGACACTATACGTTAGATGGTGTGTTAGGCTAGGCTAGGGTGCTAGTTAATATTTTTGATTCCTTGACTATAGTTCTCTATTAGTTTGGTTGCCCTAGCCAAGCATCACTTTCTTGTATTTTTTCGTGTTTGTTGGGTATGAGACATGCACACTAGTATGTTAGGAGCGATCTTCTTGTAGGGAGTCATGTCCAATAGAGAGGAGTTTTAATGATTTATCTAATCACAGTTACTATAGGTGTTGCTTAGCTCTCCTCCCATCGAGCATGGCTCATTACTCTGCATGTAGATAGCTATTTCCACTAACCTGATTTTCATGCAGATCAAGTACCTTTATTTTTTTTTTCTTATGTACTTTTTAGAGTCCATAGGAGTGTCCTATAATAGAAATAAAGTATGAGCACTAGACCGGTGGAACCACTTGATGAGAATTAAGAGCTACTTATTAATGTGTCAAACTTTAATTCTAAATATCATTTATGTATAGCCTAAGACCGGGTGTGTACATAGGCAATGTCTGACCTCCTTTTTCTGTTTTTGGGATATGTACTGACTCGGCGACACCCAACATGTGTTTATTCTTTCTTGTTTGCCTTGTTGATTTACTTTATTATGTGTGTGTTTTGCCTGATATGCCCTTTTCCTTGTAGTTTCTCTGAGAATCATACGTATAATTTAGGCTCTTTAGGCCCTCAAATTATAAATTTTCTACAAAAATCCTAAATAAAAAATGAAGAGCAATTAAAATTTAGGAGTAAAACATTCATGATTTTTCAAAATCTACACTTTACTTTCCTTCATTGCCATCCAGTCGGATTTTAAATGGGTTGCATAACATGGCCATATCTCAAGTCATAACTAATAGAGCCTTCACACTTAAGAATAAATAATTGCATCATATTGCAAGTCCTGAGGAGGAGTTTCCATGCTTCTTCAACCCAACTGGCCCAGCATAGATTTCTATTTCGGTGGTTATGTAGTATACTTAGGGTGTCAGAGGCTTCCCCGACCTAGAAAGGGAGTAAGTCCTTTGTGAGAGCATCACAACCTATTGTCGTACCTCTCTCTTCCCTTTCCACTTCAGTTGCATCCTCGTAACTTTAGCAGATATAAGTCTCACCTCTACTTTTTCTACCTATAGAAGGTCATAGGACTCAGTGTTTCCTTTTCTTAACCTTAGGGCTGCTGAGGTTCCCTTGGAAGACGCAATTAACTAATTACTAACAAGAGAATCTCCAGTTGTGTTTGGTTGAATACCTTCACGACTAGGTAAACGTGGGGTCCCAATAACTTGGGATGACAGATCTGTGGTACCTGACTAACTATCTCCACCCGATTAGGATTAATCCTCTATCATTTGTTTACCCTCTTTTATCCAAGTCATTCCTCTTGACACTTCATTGATTTCACTCCTCTTGACGCTTTATTGATGTCGTCTCGTAGGCCTATATTGAGGATAGGCTACTGCCCATTTTGGATACAGTATTTTACCCTCTACCCTTATTGCCCGGTCAGGCCTTGGAAGCATAGTTTAGACCCTATGGGACGACCTAGTTATTTCATAGGACTCAACTGCAAATGAAATGTTATCTGTTTGGGATATGAGAGACTTACTCTTTTCTTTGCGTCTTAGCAAGAGCTTTGAAAGTGTCGAGACACTCTTGTGAGATAAACATCCTTTGTGACCTTTTTACTAGTCGTTATATAAGTGTAAGCAGGATTCCTTCAATCCAGAGTATTCTTAGGCATCCCTCAAAATGTAATTAATTAAAGGAATTCGTCCCTTTGGGAGTTGCTCTTGACCCCAGAACAAAAACATTCACTTCAATCTCTATTCGGTCCTGTTTTAGACATACTCTTTTGAGCTACCACGTGAGGTTTACCTTACAAAAGCTATCCACATTATTTCTCTCATTTGTCTTCATTATTGTATGTCCTTACCTTTTGATTCCTCTCTTATCTAGATCATCCATATTATCTAGAAGAGAGATTTACTTGAAAAAGAGAAATATACAACTATAGACAAACTAACGTCTCATTTAACTAAAAAAGAGAAAAAGAACATAATCATTATCCTCCAGAATTAACTCAAAATCCTCTCATCTCTAAAAACATGGACCTCCATCAATAAGGGAAACTCCTTTATATCTAAAAATTTTAAATATTTTTAAATTTAAATTACCCTATGTCTAGTATCAGCTCTTTAAAATCATGGTCCTTTTTGACATCCAATGACAATTCTATGGAAGCTCCTCTGAACACCTGCAAAACTATAGTTTGAGGCACCATAACCTCATACTTTGTATGAATACCCGTTACCTCATATTTATTAGCTACTGTCAGCTCAGTTAGAATCTCTCTCCTAGGTTCAAATAGAATCACCGACGTGTCTTCCTTTTCGACTGAAAGTTGAGAATTTTATATGAAATATTCATCTTCTCCTGGATCACTGTTTATTTCTTCAGCTGCTCTCTGATCTATGAAAGAGATCATTCTCCTAGTCATGTAATCTGATTTAGTATGTCCAAATCTATGGTAATTAAAAAACTTCCTAGCTATGATAGATTTGAAAATACGGATTGGTCTATTTGTTCTCTACTATGGCCTAGTAACACCCCAAATAGGGTCGACATGGATGTTCCCTTGAGTGTGCTCTTACTGTAAAATCCTGGGGTTAAACTCTAATTGTAAGATATGGTGGTCACCTAGTTATTTTATCTCTCTACTTTTGAAACTAGAGTCTACTCATCCTATCCATAATGAACTGGAAAGTTCTAGTTGATCCACTTTAAAAATACATATTTTTATGCCTTATTTATGATTCAATTTATAAGAAAATTATGCTTTAATGGAAGGTATTTTTATGTTTTTGGATGTAGGTGATAAAAAAAGAGTTCAAGAAAGAAAAAGGAGCAGAAATGAGCAAAAATATAGCTTAAAAGCAAAGTTACCGAAATTATAGGTCTGGCGCCTAGGCTCCAGAATCCGGCGACTAAGCGCCAGTTCGATACTGAATCAATGAAGAATTTTTGACAACTTTGGCCAGTTATTTTAAAGGTGTTAAGCGGTTATCAGACCTTCTAGAAGACTGGAAGTTACTCTTAAGACATATGACATGTGATACAATGTATCTGTACACGGGAAAACAATTGTAATCGCAAAGAGGTGCGATTCAAAGTGAAGAGGTGCGAAGACTTGGTCACGGACTCCGGCGCCTAGGCGCCACAGTTACTTTCTAGAAGATATATTGTATTTGGATGAATTTTGAAGAGGTGCCTTAAGCAAGCCCTAGTCATTTTTTAAGCTCTATAAATAGGAGTAAATTCTACAGAGGAAAGTGCCCCCAAGCACCCTAGAGTTCTCTCACGCTTGAAAATAATTTTAGGGAGCTACCTTCTTAAGTAATTAGTGAGTTTATTTTAGTTATTTTGAGTGTTACTACTCAATTCCTTGAGTAGTAAGTGTGAGTTTGTAGTGTTGGTACTGTTGAAGTCTTTCATTTTGCATTGGAGTCAGTAGGAGTCAGCGGATCACTTGAAGGAACATTCCAGATAAGTATTTGTAACTTAGTTCAAAGTTTTATAAATATGTTTTGTTGTGTGAATTCAATGTGTTATGAGTAATTAGTTTTCTTTCTCCTTTCAACTATGAAGAGATAATAAGATAATTTAATTTTGTTAGAGAACTTAACTTAAAATTTTTAATTATTGCAATGATATTAATACTTGATCTTAATTTACTTTTTAAACTGGTCATTTGAATTGTTAAAACCTGTTGAAGGATTCTGAGACCTATTCGGAGATGAGTTCTTAACTTGTAGATATCACATGAATCCTTAGGTAATTGAAGGCCTTGAGCGGGTTATTTAAGGTGAAGTGCAAATAAATAAGGATATATTGTTTATTGGGCGTAGAATTGATTAGTTTTAGAGTGACAGGCTAAATTCTAATAATTTGGTTTATAGAAAGGGAACGGGTCACTAGTAGGGCCGACCATAGCCACCCTTGGACATCTAGAAGCGTGAGCTTAGATTAACTCATTCTACTAATAATACATCCTAAACCGATCTATAGATTAGCCAATTTTCTTTAAAGAATAAGAATGCTTCTATTTTGTGCAATACCATAATTTCAAGTTCTCAATGAATGATAATTATTCTGAAAAAACTTGGATTAGTTGAAAATGAGAAAGTTGTTTTATTTATACTTGCATTAGCATTTTACTTTATTGTTGCTTATTTACATTAGTAGAAATTGAATTAAACTTAAAAATCTAAATTTTGAAAAGAAATAAAAATAATAATTACTTTTAATTTGAAAATCTAATATATTTCTTAAATTAATTTTCACTTAATCTTCCCTGTGGGATCGATAACCAGGACTCCAATATAGCCCTGTATTACTTGAAACGATATGTAAACTAGCGTTTGAAATTTTGACTTATACAAAAATTATTATAAATATTTAAATATAAATTCTTACATTAGTAAAGGTCGGTTCACTTGTGGTGCATCTTACATTTTATTTGGGCCCGATTAGTGACCTCGCTTTTTCCTCATGTTGGCATATATTCAAAATTGTCATCAAAATAATGCACTATTCTTTAATTTATTGATGGCATTTCATCATTACTCATCTTGATACTCAAAAAAGAAAAAACAAACAAAAAATCCACAGTCTAGCGCTACTCAATGAACTCTTCAAGTGGCCATCAAAACATGGCAAATCAACATTAACTTCAAAATTCTAGCTTCACAAATATTTCAGATCAAATTTTTTGAGTAAAGGTTCTTGATGTCAGAAATCTCTAAAACACACTTCATTTCTCAACCACCTCTAATACCGTATCCTAAATAGTTGTGGTATGTCTTCTTTTCCACTAGAATCATCCCTACGAGAGGTATTCACGTGTTCCTTCATCTCTCCTCTTTGGATCTCACCACCATAATTATAGGTGACCTCCTTATAAATCATTTCCTCAATTTCATTGAGCCTTTGTAGCACTTGGTGGAGTTGCCGCTGTATGTCTTTTATGGTGAACTCTAATCAAATTCTGATAATTGTTTCACCAATGATATGATTTGATTTTTTGTGTGGGTAGGTGGAAAGAGGTGTGTAGGGGTGAATATCGATGGAAAAGAAAAAATTTGGGTCGAGATATGATTGGGTATAGACAGATGTCAGAAACCCTGGGATATGACTAGGCTTGGGCTAGTTCTATACTATCTGATATCATAGTTAACCCAAATCATAAAATTAAAAGAAAATATTATTACTAAAGGCAAATAGGCGACTAAAACCAAACACACTTGAAAGGGAAATAATAATAAATATGCCACAAAGCACATTAGGTCTTTATCCGTGGCTGGTAGAGATCGGCTAGGTGACCGAGGAGTGGTTGTACGAGGTTGAATTGGGTCGTCAGTTATTGTGACAATAAAAGATGAGGCTAAAATTACATTGACGGTCAAGTGAGAGACCTGACATGGGAACAATAGTGACTGGAGGGCTGGGACTGTGAGGGGGGATAAAGCGGAGGGCTGGGATAGCTAGGCGCAGCAAAGGGGTAGGGTTTTAAATAGCGGGACAGAATGAGAGGGTTGTATTTGGGATTGTGACTGCAAGTGGAGTGGTTGGGTGACAAGACCACAAGGAAAAGACAACAAGGCTGTTGTCCTAGGCCACTACAGCAATTACAGAGGACTAAAAGGGACCAAATTAGTGAGGCGAGGGAGGGAATAGTGGTAGTAATGAAGGTGTATGGCTGAGACTACGAGGGAAGCGAAGAGGAGGGAGAGGGAAGGCAATGACAAAGGCTGGAGAGGTTGCGGAGGAGTCAGGGAAGGAAAGGTACACCCCTCCCCTCAAGAACAAGCTACAGACGGAGCACCATTCGATCCCTTGGAAGAAAAGCAGCACCTACATTGAGGTACAACTAGAGCAATTTCTCACCTTTAGATATAGCCCTAAAAGGGAAAACCCTAGATGTGAGTGGCTATCTTGATAGAAAAAATAAAGAAAACTAACATAAAAAATAAAAATAACATATTCATATATCTAGGGTAAATAGGAGTGGACCCCACTCTAAATATGATGGAAATCCACATAAAAGAAATCTCGACCGACCCTACTGAATCAACCCAAACCAAAAAAGTTCCCATAACACTGTAGCAGGGATCACAGATGGCTCACTGCAGAACTGGCTCCATGCAACACTATATTAAGATTGACAGCTTGTAGTGGCGGGATTGAATCACTGAATAGTACCACCAACATTCTCAAGCAATTAATATTAATCTTCTTAGTTACATTTAATTCACTCAATAGTTTTTGTTCATTCAGCATATGATAATCAGTTGGCTGTACAAAATTCACTCTGAGAAAACCTAATCATAACTTTTTTACACTTTACTGATTATTAATTTTCTTAATCATGAATATTTATCTTAAGAGAATCCAAAACTTTCTATGTTGAATGCTCAATATTAGGCTGATAAGAAGCTATCACCATGGCCATTGGTTGGTGTCATTTCATTCATCATTAATGAAACACACTATTATTTATGATGGAAACAACATCCTTAAAGACCCATAATAATAATGACAACGATGTCTTTTAGTGGGAAGAGAATTTATTAAATGAATACCAAATAATATCTTTAGTGCAACGTATATAAATAATATAATGTTTCAAATTTTTATCATTCTTAAATTACATCTCAAAAACCAACAAATTCTTTAAAAAATCAACAATTATTTTTAATAATGCCAAATGGTATTTTGCTTTTTTATAATCATACTTTCAAAAAGTATATTCACCTCCAAATTCTATATCTTGAGAAGAAATATTGAAAATTTAAAGATTAACTACTCGAGTAGTACATGAAGCTGTTTATTAGTTAATAATTTTGGAGAAGATATTTAAAAAAAATGTTGGAAAAAATTTAATAAATTTTATAGAAAAATATGATTTATATATTCTAGCTATTGAATAGTCTACGAATATGAGTAAATTAACAACTACTCTTTGGAAGCTTAAAGAAGTAATATGAGAAGCATCATAAATTAATATAGAAAAGCCTTTTAATCTAAATTAAAATATGTGATCACAAAGTTTTAAAGCTTGTAGAAGAAATCAAATAAAAACTTTTAAGGACAAAGTTAATGATGAATAACAAAATAAAAAATTGATAATAACCCTCCCTATGGCATTTATAAGAGAAAAAAATTACTTGGCGTATGACTATTGATTTGGAAATTTTAAGAAATTTAGATATAAAAAAATCGAATTTAAATCATTAAGGCAAAAAATTCATTGAGAAGAAAGATTCATATAATAATTACTTATATGTATGTCAAGCTTTATCAAAAGACAATAAAAATGCATAGTATTTGAATGATAGTTGATGTTATATCATATGATCAATGATGAAAGTATACTTGCATTGTTGATAAAATCAACAAAAAAAATATTAGTATAACTTATGACTATATTAAGTCAATAGCCAAAGGGAATATAGCCATGTCGGCCATCTTTCATGTCTTCCCCGGTCGGATTGCTTTTCACAAATAAAGATTTTGTATTTAATATGATATATAAGTTTGATTTTTTGGAAAATAGTATTTTAATTTAAAAAAAATAAATGAGACGGAGTATATCTCATATGCCTAATAGTTTAACAATCGAGCACAATACCCCAAGTAATGCACTCTCTCGAGAGATATGTGTATCACTTGATAATATGCTCGATTATATAAACTAAGAAGTTTATGACATCCATTTGGTTTGTGAAACCATATGTGTGACCGAAAGTTCCCCTGTATAATATGTAAATACTAGATAGGTTTTACTTTATATGGGTTCTTAGTTCCTTATAGAAGCAAGTCCCTATAGTTAATTACATTTTAGGCAATCAAAATCACCTAAGAAAACTCTCGATTAAGATTTGTGGTTTTACCTTCAAGAATTCAAATTTTAGTCTCCACAACCATTTGTAAGAAAATTCAAGCGAGGAAAGGACCAAATATGAACAATTATTTAAGGAGTCAAAGGAATTAGAAGTTGGGGATATCAGAGATATGGAGACGAACAACAATGACTTTCTGAATTATCCTAGTGTTTGACTTTATAATTTAGAAGTGATGTTTATTTAATGTTTACTTCTATTAATTATTTAAAATTTTAGAATTTACATTCGCACAATATCTAATTGTGAAAATAGTCTAAGAAGATGGGAGGATATACGTCGTACCGAACTAACAACCTCAGAATTCTAAAAGAGTAAAGACTGATACTGCACAAAATTATTATGCAAAAACCTAAGAGATAAAGTAAGGATTTATGTCGTACTAGGCGAACAACCTCAAAGCCCAAATGATTTTATATTATTTAAGACTAAGAAATAATTAAGTTGCGGTAGATCCGCTCCATTTTTGAGTGTTGCTCATCAGCTGAAGTCATTCTTTGTCTGCTTTCAACCTCATCCTACTTCCCGGATAACTGGCACTAAGCTCCCTACTTGTGGTAGTTTAGGGTTTAGGGTTTATATTTAAACTTATGATTATTATTAAGTCCCAGAGCCTGCTGTGGGTTCCTTCTAAACATGTAGCCTACTGTTCTCTACCCCAGAGGTCTTTGTAGGTAGATTTAAATATGCATAAATAAAACATGCTATAAAGTACAGTAATTGGAAAAATGTAGTAAATGAAATGTAACAGTTCGTCTATGTCATCCCTGCTGCTGATGAAATGGTTAGTACTATAAACATAGCATGCTATGTATAAAAATTAAATAAAAGAACGAGGAAAACACTGACATGTAGAATGAGTTAGGAGGCACATGCAAAAGATCAAAGCTAGGTGTAAGACTTTCAGTAAAGGGGAAGCTCATAACCAAGACCAAAACCCTAACAATTCTTGAGGGACATTCATAGGAAACTGTAAGCATCATGTATGCAAGACACAACATAGGGTAAAAGGTCGCCAACAAGAGAATCAGGGAAGATAATCCTCAACACGACTTATGTGACAAGCATATAGACTGGACAAAAATAACATTAAATAATTTTTTATTTTATAGGCATAAAAATTGTTTATACTTTCATTTTAGCATGCAAAATATGATTTTCATTTAGAAAAAGAGGTTGTATTACATTTCATGCATTTTTATAAATCGAACAATTCTTGAGTTAGTCACTACTGTCGAACTTGGGATGACCACCAACCACTAAGGTTCAGAGCCACTCTTTATTAAATGATAGAGAGCATTAATGTCAATCCTTGCTCCTGTAGTCCTCGGGTTAGGATATGCAATACCTCTAAAATAACAAGATGATTTTCTCATCATCACACTTGCCATGAAAACCTTAAACTTACACCAGCTTTGCTGATCCATACGTAGCCAAATTAAATATCCCCAATTTCTATGAGGGCTTGGACATTATATCCAGGCCCATACCCCTGAGCATTGGGTATTACTGTAGGCTAAATGAAATAAGGAATTTATCATTGACGTGTTTTAAGTTAAACGATCTTGAATCATACCTTGGTGAGTGAACCAACCTCCGCGAACTTAGCTTAATATTATAACAAATATATAATATATTCATTAATTGCAGAGTTACCTTTATAAACGCAAGTATACGTATCACTCAAGTAATATGGGGCTCTAATGGAGTCCTAGATATCAATCCCACAGGGATACTTCAGAGGCTACGAACTAGGATTATAGAAACCAATTCAGAATCACAACTTGTAAATCGAATTGTCTATCTATCACTAATAAGCAATCATAAATAAGATGCAATTTTATGAAACTAATTCTACTAACAATTAACTACTTCTAGTAATAAAGTGACGTTTAATATTTAAGCAAGCATCATTCTCCTTTGTTAAGAAATTTAAGTGAATGAATAATTAGAATTAGTTTAAAACGGTGTTGTGCCAAATAGGAGCATACTTATTCTTTACCCTTTGGTCCAAGCATAAAGAACATTGACTAATCCTACGCTTGGTTACTAAATCTGCGGCTAGGCTAGGAGGATACCGGCTCTCACTTCGGAGCTCCTACGTTCCCCTCGCCTGAGGGCTAACAATCTACACTTCAGCACCCAAACGATAGGACCGAGTTGAGGATTTTAGTCTGTCACTCTGAAATCTCCAAATCTACGCCCGATAAATTATATTTCCCTATTTATTTGCACCCTACTTTCAAGGACTTTGACCTCCCAGAATCTTGGATGTAATCTTCACTTTAATTGTTAAACTCAACATATTTTAACTAATTGTTGACCTCATTTTTGGTGAGGTCTGATCTCTCCTTAGTGCTTAGGATCTAGCCATAGGTTTTCCCTGTGACTATCCTAGTGGACAAGAAACGGAACCCACCATTTAGAAATTCAAATTGCTTCTATACTCTCCTTAGAACCCCACATGGATGGTCATAAACCTCCGAGCCCCTCGGAAGGTTAAAAGTCAAAATGAGGAGGTTCAAAGATGAGTTCTTATAGGATCCTTTGGCCTTAGGATTACCCTGAACAGTCTGGTTTTGATCCGTTCAATCTATATACACTACACTTTGCACACATCCCAAACCCCTCAAAATCATTTTGAAATGTTCCCCACCACTTAATTTGACCAAAATTACCTAAATATGACAAAAATTTCCAAACTTCCCAATATACCCCCAAAATTACCAAATTGCCCCTGAAAAGGGCCCCAAAACCCAAAACTTCATAGAGTCACCCAAACTCCCCCGAAAATTGTTCCAGAGCGTTCCTCTCGTCAAATTGAGAAAATTGACAGTGAACATCCTATACTTCTGAGTCACCGTTGGGCCCCTTGCAACCTAAATAATCAATACTTGAAAATTGTTCCGAGTCCCGCAAGATCCTCCACATTGGTCAAAATTCCTCCCGGACAATTCCGTTCAACTCCAAATTTCATTTTATATTGTTTCGAGCTTTTGAGTTGACTTTTTGACTAAATTCCCAAAATTTCCCCGAAATGACCAAAATGCCCTTCTCCGGGCAAAATTTCCCAAATTTCCAAAAAATTCTGAAAATTCCAAAAAATTCACAGAATCTCTCCACACCCCTAAGCCTTCTCCTCTACACAACCACCTTACCTCCCTCGCCGGAAACCGCCGACGTCGCCGAAAAAGTCGGAGCCGAGCTAACTCCGACGAACTTCCAATCCGACGCGAAAACGACGTCAAATCGACGCCGTAAGGACTTGGATATACTCAAGGAAGTCCATTTACTCAAACCGAATTGAGAACAAACCTCTTAGGCTCAGGTATGTGTCCTAAATCAAAACGATAATCCTAAGTTATCCTCCCTTACATATCAAAAATTCGATTGCAAAACACCCAACTATCCGTATGGATGTGATCTACTCTTCGAGCTGAATAAAACAAGCCCAAGAACTCGAAATTTAGTTGAGAATAGGAGGAGAACGAAGCCGGCGAAATTTCAGACGTTTATTTCTCCCGTCGCGCTTGCATGGGTCGGAGGAAGGAGGAGGCGCAGCCCATTTTTTTTTTTATTTCGTGTGTGTGTGTGTGTGTGTGTGTGTGTGTGTGTGTGTGTGTGTGTGTGTGTGTGTGTGTGTGTGTGTGTGTGTGTGTGTGTGTGTATATATATATATATATATATATTTAAATTTAAAAAATTATGACTTGACTTCAAAATTGTATAACTTCATGTAGAAAAATCCAAAAAATAAACTGAAAAATGCTCTGAACTCAGAAGAATGAGAAGAAATTTTTAAAATTAAAATCATAATTTTTTATCAATTAAATATTTTTAAATTATTTTTTGAAGTTCTTGAGTATTTAAATCATAAAAATTAAAATATGAATGGAAAAAATATGAAATTTGGCAGAGATATTAAATACCCTTGGGGAAAGCTTTCATAATTTTTTCAAGCCATTTGGATGTTTCTATCTTTGTATTCCTATTTTTGAGTGAAATGACCTACTTATGTAAATTAAAAGTTAAAAAAATTATGAAAATTACAAAAAAACTCTTCCTGATTATATTTTTTAACATAAAAAGATACTTAAACATTTTAAAAAACTAATTTGAAATACTTTCTATAATTAAAACACATTAATTGGGGTTTAAGTTTAATTTAGGTTAGGTTAGCCCAACCCGAGTCCAACCCAGGCCCGAGTCTAGCCCGGGTAAACTTAACCTTTAGATAAGACCAACTATAAGAGTCGAATCATCCTAAACTTAAGATTTGAGTCATCTTAAACCAGTAGGATTTATTAACCTAAACTCTAGGTTAGTTACCCTTAAACCAATAGGACTAGTTAACCTAAACTCTAGGTTAGTTAACCTTAATCCAATAGGATTAATTAACATAAACCTTAGGTTAGTTAGCCCAAACCTAATAGGATTAGTTAACCTAAACCTTAGGTTAGTTAGCCCTAACCAATAGGATTAGTTAACCTAAACTCTAGGTTAGTTAAACCTAATCCAATAGGATTAATTAACATAAACCTTAGGTTAGTTAGCCCAAACCTAATAGGACTAGTTAGCCTAAACCTTAGGTTAGTTAGCCCTAACCAAATAGATTTAGTTAACCTAAACCTTAGGTTAGTTAGCCTTAGGTTAGTTAGCCCAAACCAAATAGGATTAGTTAACCTAAACCTTAGGTTAGTTAGCCCTAAACCAAGAGGATTAGTTAACCTAAACCTTAGGTTAGTTAACCCTAAACTAATAGGATTAGATAACCTAAACATTAGGTTAGTTAGCCCTAACCAAATAGGATTAGTTAACCTAAACCTTAGGTTAGTTAGCCCAAACCAAATAGGATTAGTTAACCTAAACCTTAGGTTAGTTAGCCCTAATCCAAGAGGATTAGTTAACCTAATCCTCAGCTTCTCCTACCTTTCTTCCATTGGATTACCAAAATAAGATGTTCCAAATTTGATCATATCTCTTTTGAAATTCCAAAATCGAATCCTTGGAATTCTTAAACTTTGAAATTCTTGAAAGCGAAACCACTGATCTTCATCGAGATTTTACTTAAGTGACTTCGATCATTTAGGATGTAATTAACTATAGGGGCTTGCCCTTATAGGGGACTTTAAGAACCCAGGTAATATAAACCCTGCTTAATTCTTTTATATTAAGCAGGGGAACTTGTCGGCTTATCAAAATTGGTTCGCAGACCAAACATATTTCACAAATCTTTTAGTTTATTTAATTGAGCCTGTTGACCTCATTTTTGATGAGGTCTTCTCTTCTTCTTTTTAGTGCTTAGGATCTAGCCTTAGGCTTTTTCTTTGACTATCTTAGAGGACTAGAATTGGGACCCACCTTTTAGAAATTCAAACCACTTCTTAACTCCCCGCAAACTCCACAAACTTGATCGTAGACCCCTAATCACCTAGAGGGTCGAAATCAAATGTGGAAGTTTAAAGGATGAGTTCCTATGGGACTCTTTGGCCTTAGGATCGCCTCGAGTGGCTCGAGTGCAGTGAAGGGGCCGACTTACACACACCACACTTTTACACTACACCTACACACTACACTTCCACATACTTCATAAAACCACACCCATACCTAACTCGACCTCCCGACTCATGTAGGTGATTCACATGGATGGTCCTTAACCCCTAAGCCCTCGGCTAAGAGGTTAGGAACAACATAGTCGAATGCCTCAGTGAGTCCCTTCATGGCTCATGTGGGCTTGATATGGCTTCATGGCTCAACCAAAATGACTTCTTTCCACCCAAATTCACCCAATCTTCAATTTCCCAAATTTTCAATTTTTGACCCCCGGGACCCTACACCTACTAAACCTACCCAAAACCCTTAAAATTACCCAAAATTCTCAAAAATTTCCAAATCACCCAAAATTCTCCAAAATCATTCCCAAACATTTCCACATCACTTAAACTGATCATCCATACCCAAAAATACCAAAAATTCCAAGAAAACCTCCCAATACCCTCCAAATACCCAAAATACCCTTCTTGGCCTAAAAATCCAAAAATTCAGATAATTCCCAGAAAATTCCAGAAAATCCCAAATATTCCCAATTTCATTTTGTCCAACTACACCATGGGTCAATTTTGTCAATTTACCCTACTTTTGTCAAAACCCCAATTCGACCCATTTTAACCCTAAGTGAACCCAATGTCAAACCAAACCTACCCAATTGACCCCAATTTTGGTCCAATTCAATTCTAAACTTCAATTCAACATTCCCAACACCAATCTAGACCAAATCCAAGCCCAATTTGATTGACATTTGGATCCAATCTCACTTTTGGCCTTAAAGCCCAATTTGGACCCATGACCCAAACCTAACCCAAACTCACCCAACTCAATTCCAATTAACCCCAAATTTTTTCTAAATCTTCCTTAACATTCCCACAAACAAAACACTAACATGATTTGCCCAAAATTTAGACCCAAACCCCACTCAAATTCAACCCAAAACCAAAAGGCCCAATTTCGACCTAAACCCAAACCTAACCCAAATGAGCCCAAACCCCAAAATCAAAGCCCAACCAAAGCCAAAACCTCTTTGAAACACCCCCATAAACATTTCTCAACATTGATTTTATATCAATTTCAACCCTAGCCCAACATTAGCCCAACTTGGCCCACTTGGACCTACATAGGCCCACTTACCAAATAAATCCAAATTCAAACCAATTCAACTCCAAATCACATCAAATTGATTCCAAGCCCTTCATAGAACATCCCTAAACCAATTATGGCATTTATTTGACAAAGTGCTTCACAAATTTTTTTATCCAAATGCCCATCCTAAAATCAAAAGCCCATTTCCCTTAAACTTTCCTAAAAGCCCACTCCCTTCAAATTCAAAAGCCCAAATTCATCCAAAGCCCACATGACACTTCCTTTCATCATCCATTTAATCAAAATTGTCCCTAAGTTCCAAAATCATCAATCAAATAATTCCAAATCAAGCCACATGCCAAATCACCCCAAAATATCCAAAATTTTTTAAAACCCATTTTTATGAAATTGACCCAAGCTTTTCCCAAGCCAAATGGAGCCAAGGATGAGCCATTCACAAGCCATATGAAGCCATGAAAGTTTGGCATGTGACCATGCCATTAATGGCAAAAGGAGGAGGACCTTTAACCATCTCCTAAAAGTCAATAGCCTTAAGCATGTCTCCCCTTAACCAAGATTTAATCCAAATATTCTTGGATAAGGACATCACCACCTCTTGACCAGCTAGCTTAACCGATCTTCTCGACCCAAGACCAGCCATGGGGAGGTGAACCCAACCCAAACCAATGGGTTGACCAATTTCAAGCCAAAATGACCCCCTCCCCATTCCATTTTAATTCAAACACTTTACACATGTCCAAACCCAATTGACTTCACCATTGCCAAGCCCTGACCTCCCTGGTTAAGATGGTGATCAATGCTCGCCGCCGACCACCGAGCCGCCGGAAAACACCATGGCCGAGAGCTCACATGTGAGCCAACATTGAAATTCTCACTTGCTGAGCTGCCCCATGCCTAGTGGTCACCATGGCTGTTCTTCTCCTCACCAGAGCAGCTGATCCCATGCCTCAACTCCCCCTGGGAGGCCCTCCACCCTCTCCTATTTAAACTCCACCCCTCTCGGCCATGAGGGGGGCTAAGCACAAACCTTGCCAAAACTCTGCCAAAATTGTTCCAGACTCCTCCCCATACACAGAGCACTTGATTCCCAGGTGAGATCCCCTCGCCATTTCTCCTCTGCGAGCTCGATTTCGGAGTTGAAATTCCACCCAAAACCGGGACACTTCTCCACAAGTGAGCCGATTCCCAAATTGATTGGTTCTACACCTTCACCGGACCGAGGGAAGGTGTCCACCGATAAAAGCCCCATCTCCGGGCCACCCGGTTGCTCCAGCCTCCAAGCTTTGTGATCGGGCTTGGTCGAAATCACATCCAGACAATTCACCAGACCAGGAGACCTCATCTGGAGCTTGCTAGGATCCAATCGAAGGTGCAACAACTCTCAGATTGAAGCCACACTTCTCTGAGCAAAGGTATGAGCTAATTCTTCATCCCGAGCTTATGGAGATTCTCCATTTCAAATGCCTTATTTTCAATGCATGTTAACCGTATAGATGTGTTCGTCTCTTCAAGACGAATCCATAGAGCATAAGAACATAAAAATCCATCGAGTATCGAGTGAGATCTTAGGGATTTAGTGTGGACGCGCTCGGGTAAGGACGCTCGGGGACGATGAACGGATGCTCGTCCATTCAATACACGCGCGGACGAACGGCTCGGATGGCGTCGGACCGAGAGACGGTACGAGAACCGCGGGGCCCGGGCTGCCGACTCGGTGGCGGCGTCGAATGGGAGCGCGACGCGTGTGCGTTCGGAGTCGCCGAGGTTGACGCGGCGTCGCATGGATAAATAGAAAATTAGGATATTTTTCTATTTATTTAATTCCCTAAACTTCAAAAATTCATATCTCTCGTGTAGAAAAATCGGAAAAATAAAATAAAAATACCCTCTTGCTCGGTGAACGAGAGGAGAACAATGTGGAAAAGAAATCATTTAATTTCATCAAGTATTTTATTTTTTATAATTTATTTACTCTCTACATTATTTTAATTCTCCATGCATGCATACAATTCACCATGGCATGAGACCATAGGGCTTTTGAAGCCTCCGAATTTGGGAACATTCCCCGAATTTTCTAAAGTCGGAGGCCATCCCTATGAAAAGTTATTGATTTTTCAAATTCGGAGTTACTCGTTTTGAGTATTTTAATTCCAATAAATAGCATGTTGTGAAATAAATTCTAGGAAAATTTGGTGATGTTTCTTATGACCAGAGAACCTTAGGAAAAATAGGTTTTGACTTAGTTCATTTAAAACAACCCTAATTGACTTAAACACCCAAAATAGGTCTCTAATTAATTAGAGTTAACCATGCATCAAATTGACTTGAAATCAATTCTCCACTGACCTTTAGGATCAGAGGAACCCATCATAAAAATTTGAGGTCAATTGGACTTGGTTAGCCCCACTAATCGGGTTGATTAAGCCACTTAGCCATTTTAAACTTTAAAAATTCATAACTTTTAAAATACTTTTTAAAAATTCACCAAATTGGTTTTGGAGCCTCTCTCGATATTAGGGAATTTAAGAAAATTAAAATTTCAATTTTCTAAAAAAGTTGATTTTTAATAATATTTTAATATTTTTAATAATTAAAAAATAATAAAAATCACAAAAATAAAAAAATTCACCAAAATGTCACATTTTGAATTTTAATCACATAAGAACAAATCCCACATTTTTCTTAGGTCTATTTAGTGAGATATTAAATTTTAAAGCTTTAAGGTAATTTTAAAATTAAAAAAAAATATGTTTACTAGCTTTTTCACTAAAATAATTATAATAAATTATAGAAAAATCAGAAAATTGCAAAATTTGCTTCTCTGATTTCCTTGGTATCAGAGAGATTTTTGAAAATTATAAAATCCATTTTTCAACATTTATTTTATTTTTAAATTAATTAACACTCCAAAACTTAAAATAATTATAATAAAAATAATATAATTCAAAAAATCACCAAAATTGGTCCAAGTGGTCCTCTGGTCATTAGGAATGTCCCCTAATTTTCTTAAGGACAGAAAATTTCCCTTGGTCATGTTATTAAATTTTCCTTGAAAATCTTTATTTTTCACCAAAAATAATTATATAAATAAATTAAATACAGAAAAATCACATTTTCTCCTCTCATGTCTTTATTGGCATATGAGTGAAGTCACATAAAAATTTCAAGTTCATTTGAGTTCAATTTAGTGAGTTATGAAATTATTAAGTTTGAAGGGTAAAGTGGTAATTAAATTTTTAATCCTTAATTAAAACTTTAGGTTTAATAAAAAAATTAACAAGTAAAATATTTGATCCTAATCTGATTTGGATGATTGAAATTTAAATAATTAAAGGGTAGAAACCCATTAAACAATTTTAAAATGATTAAACTTTAATTAAATAATTAATTAAATTTGGAAGAATAATAAAATTGGAATTATTAAAATAGGGATATTATTAGGAAGAAATTTATTCTTTAATTTAAAAATCCCTAAATTAATTATCTCATTAATATTCAATTCTTAATTAAAATGATAACTCAAATTTAAAATATTAAAAGACTTAATTATTAAATCCTTTTAAAAATTTCAATTAAAATTAAAAATTAAATTAAATTAATTAAATTAAATTAAATTAAATTAAAATTAAATTAAATTAAATAAATTAAATTAAATTAAATAATTGAATTAAATTAAATTAAATTAAATAAATTAAATTAAATTAAATAATTAAATTAAATTAAATTAAATTAAATTAAATTAAAATTAAATTAAATTAAATTAAATTAAATTAAATTAAATTAAATTAAATTAAATTAAATTAAATTAAATCAAATTAAATTAAAATCAAATCAAATCAAATTAAATTAATTCAACATCAAATCAAACTCAATTAAATTAAATTAAATTAAATTAAATATAAAGCAACTCGAACACTATTCCAAATTTAAACCCTTTAACTTAAATCAAATCATTTGGAATACCAATTTACCCTCGAAAGTTTTAGTTATCATAACTCCTAAACAGATCATTAAATGAAATGTTACTTCACTTATAGTGATATTCAAATGTCCTGATTCATTCGAGCAAGTTAACAAAACTTGAATTCTTAGACGATTAATTCATTTGTATAATTAAATTCATTTGGACTTAAAACAATCCTGAAATATTGAAAAGATGTTTAAGATTCCTCTTAAGCACTTCCTCGATATGATAGGACATTTATAAGAACAATTGGACTTAATCGTTCTTCGATGAAGAAAATCGTCCTCAAACCAAAATACAAAGACCTAGACGTCATAGGAGATGACTAGACTATAGGATTAGGAATTTGGTAGAAAACCATAACCCTTCCCTTAGCTTTACTCAGGAACTTGCTTAAATATTCTAATTGTGTTTTAAGTGCAGCTTGGGATGACGGGAAGACCCTCCAGTGTACGCTTTTATTTTATCGCAATCTACTTTCTTGCAATTTACATTATTGCAATTTACTTAATCGCATCGTACTTACTTTTCTTGCATGATAAACAATCGTTGCATGAAAACTCACACCTTTAGGATAGCCCCTAAAACCGAAACCAAATTAAGTTAAAAGTCATTGCAAGATAAAATTCACCGCCACAACATTTCAAAATATAAAACAACTCAAAATTTAATCACAAACGTAACACAAAACTACAATTGCAACTAAATTAAAACGTCCCGTTGGATGATCGGGAATACCTCGGATGATGTAACCTACATGTTGCTAACGGGATTTCCACGGTCTAAATGAAAGTGTGGAACTCATTCGATTGAGTTTAGCAAATTCATCCGGACTAAGTGAATCCGATAAAAATAATGATGCGGAAGGATGGAACCGTGGGATCTTAACCGGTGTCGTTATAATCAACTTTAAGATTTGTTTTAATCAAAACATAAAAAAAAATACTTGGAAAATTAAGACTCTCTAAACCAAAACACTTTTCTCATCTCCCGATTTATGATTTCTAAAACTAAACCTCTCGCAACAATAAGGAGCTCGGAGCATGGTGGCAAGACACGGCCATCGTCGTCAGCAAAACTTGAACCTACTTCAGCAAAACTTTCCTAGAATTAAATAACCAAGTCATAGGATTTCGAGGTAGTTTGCCTAGTGCAACATAGATCCTCAACCTTTTGTTAGGCATTTGTCTTGCAAATTAAGCCTTAACCGGACTTAGGATTCCGAGGTAGTCGTCTGATACGACATAAACCCTCACATCTTCGAGGCTATTTGTATGATTCTATCATATAAATATAAGTCCTAATTAATTAAAATTGACAAAAATCAAAACATTTAAATGAACATTAGGATTTTCCTAAATTTAAGCCAAACAATAGGATAGTCGGGAAACTACCGAAGTTCACTTCGAATCTGTGATTTCTCCTACTTTTCTTCCTTTGGATTCACAAAACAAAATGTTCCAAACTTGATCCATTCCCTATTGAAATTCCAAAATTCAATCCCTTGAAAACTTAAACTTTGAAATCCTTGAGAGCAGAATTATTGATTATTATCGAGAGTTTTCTTAGGTGATTCCCGTCACTTAAGATGTAATTAACTATAGGGGCTTGCCCTTATATGGAATTTCGAAGAACCCGAGTAATATAAACCCCGTTTAATGTTTTCATATTAAACGGGGGAATTTTGTTGGCTTATAAAATTGGTTCGCAGACCAAACAGGTGTCACAAATCTTCTAGTTTATTTAATCGAGCCCCACCGATCAAGCGAGTGTCTCATCTTTAGGGATAGATACACGGTTTGTGGTGCGATGCTCGTTTATATAAACTATTTGGGACGTGAGATCGGTTTAATCTCATATCTTAAAACCTTCAAATTTAAAATTATTTTCAAAATCAAATACTACTTTTCAAATTATTTATTTTAATTAAATTAAAAATTCGCCGACAGATTTCTGTTAGGCGACCCCTCTTCAAAATAAAACATAACCTAAAAATATGCCGACAAAGCCCCCTCATCAAGCAGTGTGTCTATTCCTCGGGATAGATACACGGTTTGCGATGCGGTGCTCATTTATATAAACTATTTGAGATGTGAGACCAGTTTGATTTCATATCTTAAAATTTTCAAACTTAAAATAATTTTAAAAAATCAAATGCTACTTTCTAAATTATATATATATATATATTTAAATTAAATTTAAAATTTAAAATTCGCCGACAACTTTTATAGGCGACCCCATTTCAAAACACCTAACCTATAAAATAAGCCGCACAATTTCTGGCGACTCCGCTGGAGACTAGTTCCTCTCTTCATTTTGATCAGATGGTTTTTCTATCATGAATCGATAGTGAGTCCATACCCCTAGTGGACCAAATTACCATTCTTTTCGTTGGCATACCTCGTTCATTTCTGCCTTGAACGGGTATAGCCAACTCCTTTTGGGATTATGGAGCCACTGTTTAGACACCCCTAAACAGAGAAGTTCTGAAATCCTCCTTTTCACCTCTCGAGGCTATGTGAGACCCCCAATAGGTGTGGTTTGAGACCGATCTATCGAATCGAGATTCCTACGGGGTTTTGCATTTCCTAAATTCAGGATAAAGGACCCGCAGCTTTTTCTCTCGTCTTGTAATTGATCCTGCTCTTAATCAAATCCCTATCAACTTTCTACTTCCTGAAATCCTCTATTGACTACAAGCAAAATAAAAACACAATCTGAAAAATTTTACAAAACAAACAAAATCAAAATGAAATTAATAATAAAAAAAAAACTTGTTCGGACTTTTGCCTTAAAATTTCTTTGTTTCGTCCTAAAGATCGTTGCAATGAAAAGGAAGTGTAGGGTAACTCTGACACTCCAAATCTTTTTTGCAGAAGATTTCTGCACCGAAATTGATTTTTTCCTTCACCACTGGAATGGACTTAGCAATCAGCAGGAACGAACTGCCTGACAACGCAGTCATCCATTTTGGACAAGGGTTTGATCAAACGGACATTAACTTCGGAGACGTTACTGTTGCTTTACTGAAGTCCAAGATGCCAGAATCGGTGGAGCCTGTAGTTGAATTCAACCTAAAGTCGACTCAGGAGTTTCCTCCCCTAAAGAGGATCCCCACTGAAAGGAACATTGTTGCCCGTAAGAGATTGGCTGTTAAAGCTGATAGGACTGCCCCCAGGACTATTGTCGCTACCCCCGCTGGTTTGGTTATTACTGCACCTACCCCCACCAAATGGAAAGGGAAGGAAGTTCAGATAAATGATGAGCCTGTTACCGTGGAGGGTACAACTCTTGCTGCGATACCGCCTGTATTCGAGATTGTTTCTAGCTCGAAGTTTGTGTCCTTGACAAAATCCCAAAGGAGGAATAAGAATAGAAGAGCGGACAAGATCAAGAGAATCAATACCGCTGAACTTGTCATTCCTGAAGAGATCCTAAAAGAGGAAGAAGAACTGCCAGAACTTTCACCCCTGTTGGAAGGAAACATATTTTATCCACTTTCTGCTGCCCTTGAGGAAGAAAGTGCTCAGAGGATTGTTGTCGCGTTACCTCGACAGGCATATTACAATGATCATAAAGGACGAAAGGCAAGAAATACGCCACTTACTCGGTTGCAGACGATAATTGAGAAGTTGGCAAGAAAGGATAATTGTTCTATGTCCGAGATTCTGAGAAGGATGGGGAGAATACCTGCTAAGGCACGTCTCGGACCGAGGGTACTTCCCCCTACCGTTCAAAGAGAACTTCCACCGAAGAAGAGAAAACTGAGTGGTAAAAAGTTACATGTCGTGGTATCTGGCCCGCTTCTTAGTAGCCACACCACCTTTCAACCTACCGCTGATGAGCCATCCGGTTCTAAGCACCCAATTGCAAAAAGGATGGTGTGGCGACCTAAAGTCGCGGAGCCAATACCGGCAGAGCAACCAGAAATGAGGAGTTCCGACGTTGAATCTAGGACTAAGAGGAGTACTGCCTTCTCAGAGATAACTCCAAAGGACGAGGTTCACCGACTACAGTCTACCAGTAGTAGGACTGTCAGAGGAAAGTCACTCGAAGTTACTTTGGAGAAGTTAAGGTCAGACATTCAGCAGCTGGCTAAAGAGCAGAAAGAAAGATCAAAGAATGAAGAAGACTTGTCAGGGTACATGGATGAGGACTTCGCCGAGATCAACGTAGTCGAGACCCGAGCGTCATCAACTCTACTGGGAGCTCCAGCAACTGCAGAAGGAGACGACCCAGAGGTAATGAGGCTACGTCTTCGTGAAAAGGATGATATGATTTACCGGATGGAAAAGAAAATGGAGGAGATGGCGGCTGCCCTAGCCACGCTTCAGAGTCAGCCTCAGCCCCCAAAGGAAACACCCCTGGAAGGCATTCACATTGTAGATGGAGGAAAAGAAGTCACATCAGTCAACGAAGATGAGCAGCCAAAGAGAGATTCCACTCAAAGTCTAATACCAGAAAAGGACATTAAGAATATGGTAGAATAGCAGGTGCAAGAGGTCTTAGCCCAATCCAATGGTGGGGCATTGATTCTAAAGGGTAGACCATACCCCGAAGAATTTGATGTCGTGCAATACCCTAAAGGCTTCGTACCACCTCTGTTCAAGACTTTTGATGGAACTAGAAACCCCCGACATCATGTTGCACACTTTCGAGCAAGTTGCTGCAACGCGGGGGGTAGCGACACTTTGTTGTTCTGCCAGTTTGCCAGCAGCTTTTCAGGGATTGCCTTTGACTGGTATGCGGAGCTGCCCAACAACTCAGTCAAAACGTTCGCAGAATTGGAAAACTTATTCGTGAAACGGTTTGCTGGAGCTCAGCACCACATCACCATCGGTGATCTTGTGGTCGAGCAACAGAAACCAAATGAAACTTTGGTGGACTACATTCTGTGATGGAGGAATTTAAGCATGAAATGTGAGCCGCAACTCCAGGAACAACATGCCATTGGAATTCTGCTAAAGAGTATTCATGGTCCGATAGCATTTCTTCTTAAAGGATTTACAATTAAGACGTTTGAGAAATTGCTCAGCAAGGCCGCGAGTATACAGGAGGAAGTGAAACAACTCAGCTTCACCGATAAGACCGATAAGCAGAAACCAGTTAGGGCCTTCGAGAAGAAGTCCGGACTCGTCGCAACGATGAGATAAGGGAAAACAACCGATGCAAATACAAACAGAACGACCTCAACAGAGTTATCAACAGCCTCCGCCAAGTTATCAACAACCTCCACCAAGTTATCAACCACCTCAGCAAAATTATCAGCAATCACAGCAGTATGGCCAGCAATCATCCCAGCAATATAACCAGCAACCGTTTCAGCAGAAGCGTAGCTTGACGGAACTCCTGAATAAAGAGTACCCCTTCAAGAATGAAGCAGTCGGCAAGATGTTCCATAGTCTGATCAAGAAGGAAGGATTCCAATTGCCAGAGTCCAGGAAGCCAGAGGAGGTAGACAAGAAAGATCACCCGATATACTGCCCTTACCACCAGATGATCGGACACAAGATAGAAGACTACTTCACTTTCAAGAATTGGCTCGAGAACAACCTTCAGAGAGGGAACATAACGATCCCGAAAGAATACATGAAGGAGCCCTAGGGAGAAGGTTTCATTAATGTCATTTCGACATATCCTATTGTTCCGATAGAACCATACACAACCGACGAAGGATGGAGTACTGCTTGGACGAAATATTCGAAGAAAATATTAGAACACATTCAGACTGCTTCAGCGCGCACTTCAATTCAGAGTTCAAAACCTGGCAAGTCGGCACTATCAATTACAATCGAGGAACCGCCCCAGAAAGAGGAGAAGATCACAGAAGAAGAGAAGACCGAGGCTTCGAAGATTAGAGTAGGGGCTGCTTTTCATAGGATGGTTGTTTCTGATTTAGGGGAGAAATCCCTCGAACCTCTGACTCTGTATGATTATTTGCCCGTCTCGGCGGGATCTTATAATAATAAGAGTTACGGTGTTGGCTATGTTTTAACTGTTTCTAACGATTACGTAACTAACAACAACCAACCTAATCCGGATATCGATTTCGACCCTAATAACAATTCTCAAATCATACAAAACCTCAACGATAGTGATAAAGAGGAGGACGTCAACGAAAGTGATTGTGATGGCCTGGGAGATGACGAACTCGTCTGTGAATTCCAAGGATCTCCTATCGCGATTGAGCTAGAATTCTCAGATCTCGAAATAACTCCAGAAGAATCTGCTACTCCAATTCAGAAAGAGGAAGCATCAGCTAATTCAGTACCAGACCTGGAAGAGATAACAGAAGTCAACTTGAGAAGTGGAAAGGTCTTACCCCCGAGAATGGGTCCGAAAGATAAAGGAAAACAGGTGGTTGTTCATGAAGAGCCAACCTCAGCAGAAGAGTTACCCGTTCGAGAAGAGGTTGAAAGACCAGGTAACAAAGTGGAGTATAACGTGCTAGCCCATCTTCGGAAGTTACCCGCCAAACTGAGCATCTACGATGCTTTGATCCTTTCAAAGGAGATAAGGGAAGCTCTGATCAAGGCCCTACTTGATCCAGAGATTTGCTTAGCTCCGATGGTCGGTAACTCCTTAGACGAGGTTTGCTCGTTAAAGGAACAATACGGTGTTACTTTCACAGACAATGACTTGCTACTTGGGACAGCCGATCACAATCGACCTTTATACATCTCAGTCATCGTCAGTAAGTTCACGCTCTCCAGGGTTTTAGTTGATCCGGGTGCATCGATCAATGTGATGAATCTTCAGACTTTAGAATATTTGGAAATTGATGCCCGCAAACTCTGCGTATAAAATGTTACTAAGAGGCTTCAATCAGAAAGGAGAAAGAGCTCTTGGATCAATAACACTGTCTATGAGGATCGGTGACTTATCAAGGACAACCACAAAATTCTACATAATTGATTATGAAACTTCATTCAATGCTCTACTGGGCCGACCGTGGATCCATGAAAATCGGATGGTACCGTCGTCTCTACACCAGTGCATAAAGTATTATGAAGGAGGACAAGAACAATGCATCAAAGGTGACCTGCAACCGTTCTCCGTACATGAAATTGGAATTCACGAAGACGTCACCTACTACGCACCTCCAAAGAAAACAATCTTATCCAGAAATGCCTTACCAAGTGAAGAAAAAAAAACCCGAGACAACGAAGATCCTCAAATTATAGTTTAACAATCTGTCGGCATATTTTAGGTTGTGTGTTTTATTTTGAAAAGGGGGGTCGCCTAACAGAAGCTGTCGGCGAATTTAAATTTTAAATTTGATTTAAATATATATATATAATTTAGAAAGTAGTATTTGACTTTGAAAATAATTTTAAATGTGAGATTAAACTGATCTCACATCCCAAATAGTTTACATAAACGAGCACCGTACCACAAACCGTGTATCTATTCCGAAGGATAGACACATCGCTCGATGGTGGGGCTCGATCAAATAAACTAAAAGTTTTGTGACATCCGTTTGGTCCGCGAACCAATTTTATAAGCCGACAAATTCCTCGCTTAATATGAAAGTATTAAACGGGGTTTATATTACTCAGGTTCTTTAAAATTCCCTATAAGGGCAAGCCCCTATAGTTAATTACATCTTAAGTGACGGGAATCACCTAAGAAAACTCTCGATAATAACCAATAATTCTGCTCTCGAGAATTTCAAAGTTTAAGGTTTTCAAAGATTGAATTTTGGAATTTCGATAGGGAATGGATCAAATTTGGAACATTTTGTTTTGTGAATCCAAAGGAAGAAAGGTAGGAGAAATCACCGATTCGAAGTGAACTTCGGTAATTTCCGACTATCCTATTGTTTGGCTTGAATTTAGGAAAGTCCTAATGTTTATTTAAATGTTTTGATCTTGCCGATTTTAATTAATTAGGGCTTATATTTGTATGATAAAATCAAACAAATAGCACAGAAGATGTGAGAGTTTATTGTCGTATCGGACGACTACCTCGGAATCCTAAGACCGGTTAGGGCTTAATTTGCGATGCAAATGCCTAACGAAGAGATTGAGGATTTATGTTGCACAGAGCAAAGCTACCTCGAAGTCCTATGGCTTTGTTGTTTAATTCTAAGAAGGTTTTCTTGAAGTAGGTTCGAGTTTTGTTGTTGACGATGGTCGTGCTGCCTACCATGCTCCAAGCTCCTTGTTGTTGCAGAGGTTTAGTTTTAGAAATCATAAATCGGGGGATGAGAAAAGTGTTTTGGTTTAGAGAAGTCTTAATTTTCCAAGTGTTCTTTATGTTTTGATTAAAACAAATCTTAAAGTTGATTATAACGACATCGGTTAAGATCCCACGGTTCCATCCTTCCGGCATCATTATTTTTATCGGATTCACTTAGTCCAGATGAATTTGCTAAACTCAGCTGAATGAGTTCCACACTTTCATTTAGACCAGTGGGAAATCCCGTTAGCAACACGTAGGTTACATCATCAGAGGTATTCCCGATCATCCGACAGGGCGTTTTAATTTAGTTGCGATTGTAGTTTTGTATTACGTTTGTGATTAAATTTTGAGTTGTTTTATATTTTGAAATGTTGTGACGGTGAATTTTATCTTGCAATGACTTTTAACTTAGTTTTGGTTTCGGTTTTAGGGACTATCCTAAAGGTGTGGGTTTTCATACAACGGTTGTTTTATCATGCAAGAAAAGTAAAGTGCATTTGCGATAAAGTAAATTGCGGGGAAGTAAATTGCAAGGAAGTAAATTGCAATAAAATAAAAGCGTACCTGGAGGGTCTTCCCGTCATCCAAGCTACACTTAAAACACGATTAGAATATTTAAGCGAGTTCTTAGGTAAAGCTAGGGGAAAGGTTATGGTTTTCTACCAAATTCCTAATCCTATAGCTGAGTCAACTCTATGACGTCTAGGTTCTTTGTGTTTTTGTTTGAGGACGATTTTCTTCATCGAAGAACAATTAAGTCCAATTGTTCTTATAAATATCCTATCATATTGAGGAAGTGCTTAAGAAGAATCTTAAACATCTTTTCAATATTTTTAGGATTGTTTTAAGTCCAAATGAATTTAATTATATAAATGAATCAATCGTCCGAGGTTTTCGAGTTTTGTTAACTTGCCGGTGAATTAAGACATTTGAATATCTTATGAGTGGAGTAACACTTCATTTAATGTTTCATTTAGGAGTTATAATAATCAAAGCTTTCGAGGGTAAATTAGTATTCAAATGATTTGATTTAAGTTAAAGGGTTTAAATTTGGAATAGTGTTCGAGTTGCTTTATATTTAATTTCTTTTATGTCTTAGGTGATGTTATATTTAATTCAATTTAATTTAATTGAGTTTTAATTTAATTTAATTTAATTTAATTTGATTTGATGTTTAATTAATTTGATTTGATTTAATTTAATTTAATTATTTAATTTAATTTAATTTAATTTAATTTAATTTAATTGTTTAATTTAATTTAATTTAATTATTTAATTTAATTTAATTTAATTTAATTTAATTTAATTGTTTAATTTAATTTAATTTAATTTAATTTGATTTGATTTAATTTAATTTAATTTAATTTCAATTTAGTTTAATTTAATTTTATTTTATTTAATTTAATTTTAATTTAATTTAATTTATAATTTTAATTGAGATTTTAAAAGAGTTTAATGATTTAATTAAGTCTTTTAATATTTTAAATTTGAGTTATCATTTTAATTAAGAGTTGAGTATTAATGATATAATTAGTTTAGGGATTTTTAAATTAAAGAATAAATCTCTTCCTAATAAATATCCCTTATTTTAATAATTCGATTCATTATTCCTCCAAATTTAATCTATTATTTAATTAAAGTTTAATCATTTTAAAATTATTTAATGGGTTTCTACCCTTTAATTATTTAAATTTCAATCATCCAAACCAGATTAAGATCAAATATTTTACTTGTTGATTTTTTATTAAACCTAAAGTTTTAATTAAGGGTTAAAATTTTAATTACCATTTTGCCCTTCAAGCTTAATAATTTCATAACTCACTAAATTGAACCCAAATGAACTTGAAATTTTTATGTGACTTTCACTCATATGTCAATAAAGACATGAGAGGAGAAAATGTGATTTTTCTGTATTTAATTTATTTATATAATTATTTTTGGTGGAAAATAGAGATTTTCAAGGAAAATTTGATAACATGACCAAAGGAAAGTTTCTGTCCTTAAGAAAATTAGGGGACATTCCTAATGACCAGAGAAGCACTTGGACCAATTTTGGTGATTTTTTGAATTATATTATTTTTATTATAATTATTTTGAGTTTTGGAGTGTTAATTAATTTAAAAATAAAATAAATGTTGAAAAATGGGTTTTATATTTTCCAAAAATCTCTCTGATATCAAGGAAACCAGAGAAGCAAATTTTGCAATTTTCTGATTTTTCTATGATTTATTATAATTATTTTAGTGAAAATGCTAGAAAATACATTTTTTAATTTTAAAATTACCTTAAAACTTTAAAATTCAATATCTCACTAAATAGACCTAAGAAAAATGTGGGATTTGTTCCTAAGTGATTAAAATTCAAAATGTGACATTTTGGTGAATTTTATTATTTTTGTGATTTTTATTATTTTTTAATTATTAAAAATATTAAAATATTATTAAAAATCAACTTTTTTAGAAAATTGAAATTTTAATTTTCTTAGATTCCCCTGATATCAGAGAGGCTCCAAAACCAATTTGGTGAATTTTTGAAAAGTATTTTAAAAGTTATGAATTTTTAAAGTTTAAAATGGCTAAGTGACTTAATCGACCCGATTAGTGGGGCTAACTCGAGTCCGATTGACCTCAAATTTTTATGGTGGATTCCTCTGATCCTAAAGGTCGAGTGGAGAATTGATTTCAAGTCAATTTGATGCACGGTTAACTCTAATTAATTAAAGACCTATTTTGGGTGTTTAAGCCGATTAGGGTTGTTTTGAATGAACTAAGCCAAAATCTATTTTTCCTAGGGTTCTCTGGTCATAAGGAACATCACCAAATTTTCCTAGAATTTATTTCACAACATGCTATTTACTTGGAATTAAAATACTCAAAACGAGTGACTCGAACTTGAAAAATCAAGAACTCTTCATAGGGATGGCCTCCGACTTTGGAAAATTCGGGGAATGTTCCCAAATTCAGAGGCTTCAAAGCCACTATGGTCTCATGTCATGGTGAATTGTATGCATGCATGGAGAATTAAAACAATGCAGAGAGTAAATAAATCATAAAAAATAAAATATTTGATGAAATTAAGTGATTTCTTTTCCACATTATTCTCCTCTCTTCATTGAGCGAGAGGGTATTTTTATTTTATTTTTCTGATTTTTCTACACGAGAGATATGAATTTTTGAAGTTTAGGGAATTAAATAAATCAGAAAATACCCTATTTTTCTATTTATCCACGCGGCGCCGGCGCATCCTCGGCGACTCAGAAGGCCGCGCGGCGCGCTCCCATTCGACGCCGCCGCGCGAGTCGGCGGCCGGGCCCCGCGGTTCTCGTACCGTCTCTCGGTCCGACGCGATCCTGGCCGTCCGTGCGCGCGTGTATTGAATGGACGGCATCCGTTCATCGTCCCCAAGTGTTCTCGCTCGAGAGCCGTCCACACTAAATCCCTAATATCTCACTCGATACTCGATGGATTTTCATGTTCTTATGCTCTCATGGATTCGTCTTGAAGAGACGAACACATCTATACGGTTAACATGCATTGAAACTAAAGCATTTGAAATGGAGAATCTCCGGAAGCTCGGGATGAAGAGTTAGCTCATACCTTGGCTCGGAGAAGTGTGGCTTCGATCCGAGAGTTGTTGCACCTTCGATTGGGTCTGCAAGCTCCGAGATGAAGTCTCCTGGTGCAGTGAATTGTCCGGATATGATTTCGACCAAGCGCGATCACAAAGCTTGGAGGATGGAGCAACTCGGGTGGTACTGGAGATGGGGCTTTTGATGGTGGACACCTTCTCTTGGTACGGTGAAGGTGTAGAGCCAATCGATTTGGGAATTGACTCACTTGTGGAGAAGTGTCCTGGTTTTGGGTGGAATTTCGACTACGAAATTGAGCTTACGGAGGAGAAATGGCGGGGGGATTTCACTGGGGATCGAGTGCTCTAAGGGTGGAGGAGGGTGCGGAACAATTTTGGCGAGTTTTGGCAAGGTTTGTGCCTCTCTTCTTCTCATGGCCGAGAGGGGTGGAGTTTAAATAGAAGTGGTGGGGGGCCTCCCGGGGGAGTTAGGGCTTGGGATCGGTTGCTCTGGTGAGGAGAAGAACGACCATGGTGACCACTAGGCATGGGGCGGCTCGGCGAGTGAGAATTTCAATGTTGGCTCACATGTGAGCTCTCGGCCATGGTGTTTTCCGGCGGCACGGTGGCCGGCCGGCCGAGCGATGGTCACCATCTTGGTCGGGTGGGTCGGGGCTGGAGGTTTGTGCAATCGATTGGCCATGGACATGTGTAAAGGCTTTGATCCAAAGTGGAATGGGGCATGGCTAGATTTGGACCTAAATGGGTCGACCCACCCATTTGGGCTAGGTGCACCACCCGAGGCCTGGTTTAGGTCGAGGAGAAAGTGATTTGGATCGGCTTGATTAGTGGGGTCGAGTCGCGATCCAAGTACGATTAGGCTTAAGCATGGTTTAGTGGAGTCATGGAAGTGGTTAATCACCTTTAGGAATTAAGGAAAGAGCCTCCTCCTTTTGCCCAAAATGGCATGGTGACATGTAAAGAGGCTCTCATGGCTTGCATATGGCTTGTGCATGGCTCCATGGCTCCATTTGGCTTGGGAAAAGTGAAGTCGATTTCATGGAAATGGATTTAAGGAAAATTTTGGTATTTAGGGGTGATTTGGCATGAGGCTTGATTTGGAATTATTTGATGATGAATTTAGGACTTAGGGATGATTTTAATTGAAAGTATGATGAGGGGAAATGTCATATGGGCTTTGGAAGAATTTTGGGCTTTTTTGAAAGGGTTTTAGATGGGCTTTTAAGATGGATTAGGAAAGTGGGCTTTTGAATTTTAAAATGGATTTTGGGATGAAATTTTGTAAAGAGGTTGGGCCAAATAATTGTTGGGTTTAGCTCATGGATGTGTCATGAGTGACTTGAAGCAAATTTGGGGTAGTTTGGGCTTGAATTGGGTTGGATTTGAATTCTTTTGGTGAATGGGCCGATATAGGTCCAAGTGGGCCGAGTTGGGCCAATGTTGAGCTAGGGTTGAAATTGATGTAAAATTAATGTTGAGAAATGTTTATGGGAGTGTTTCAAAGGAGTTTTGACTTTGGTTGGGTTTTGATTTTGGGGTTTGGGTTCATTTGGGTTAGGTTTGGGTTTAGGTCGAAAATGGGCCTTTTAGCTTTGGGTTGAGTTTGAGTGGGGTTTGGGTTCAAATTTTGGGCAAATCATGCTAGGGTTTTGTTTGTGGGGATGTTAAGGAGGATTTAGAAAAGGTTTGGGGTTAATTGGAGTTGAATTGAGTGAGTTTGAGTTAGGTTTGGGTCATGGGTCCAAATTGGGCTTTAAGGCCAAAAGTGGAATTGGATCCAAATGTCAACCAAATTGGACTTGGATTTGGTCTAGATTGGTATTGGGGATGTTGAATTGAAGTTTAGAATTGAATTGGACCAAAATTGGGGTCAATTGGGTAGGTTTGGTTTGACATTGGGTTCACTTTGGGTTAAAATGGGTCGATTTGGGGGTTTTGACAAAAGTAGGGTAAATTGACAAAATTGGCCCATGGTGTAGTTGGACAAAATGAAATTGGGAATATTTAGGATTTTCTGGAATTTTTTGGGAATTTTCTGAATTTTTGGATTTTTAGGCAGAAGGGTATTTTGGGTATTTGGAGGGTATTGGGAGGTATTTTTGGAATTTTTGGTATTTTTGGGTATGGATGATCAATTTGAGTGATGTGGAGATGTTTGAGAGTGATTTTGGAAAATTTTGGCTAATTTGGAAATTTTGCGAAAATTTGGGTAATTTGAGGTTTTGGGTAGGTTTAGTAGGTGTAGGGTCCGGGGGTCAAAAATTGAAAATTTGGGAAATTAAAGATTGGGTGAATCTAGGTGGAAAGAAATCATTTTGGTTGAGCCATGAAGCCATTTCAAGCCCATATGAGCCATGAAAGGACTCATTTGAGGCATTCATTTATGTTGTTCTACAACCTCTTAGCGAGGCTTAGGGGTTAAGGACCATCCATGTGAATCACCTACATGAGTCGGGAGGTTAAGTTGGGTATGGGTGTGGTTTTAGGAAGTGTGTGGAAATGTAGTGTGTAAGTGTAGTGTGTATGTAAGTCGGCCCCTTCACCGGACCGAGGCCGCAGGGCGATCCTAAGGCGAAGAGTCATATAGGAACTCATCCTTTAAACTTCCACATTTGATTTCGACCCTCTAGGTGATTAGGGGTCTATAGTCGAGTTTGTGGAGTTTGCGGGGAGTTTAGAAGTGGTTTGAATTTCTAAAAGGCGGGTCCCGATTCTAGTCCTCTAAGATAGTCGAAGGAAAAGCTGAAGCTAGATCCTAAGCACTAAAAAGAAGAAGGGAAGACCTCATCGAAAATGAGGTCGACAAATGGACCCCGATAGGTGTGGTGGTGACGGAGCACACCGCGCGTATTGGTGTTGACCGAAGCGATCAGCAAAACCAACACGGATGTCCAAGTGACGAACTTAGGACGAAGTAGAAGAGTTTCCGATGGGGAGTAGTCAAGTATATCTGCGAAACCGAGAGATTCTCGAACTCTCGGCGGGGAAAGGAAAAGGAGGTGAATCCCGAATCACATGATGCGGGGAATTTCGATTTAGATTTTATTTTGTTTTAGTTTAAGTTTTGATGTGTGAGTTTAAATTTCGGTTTGGAGTTTCGATTTAGATTGAAGTTTGTCGAAATTAATTTGAGGAAATTTGGATTTGAAATGAGAATTGGAATTTTGAGGTTTTAGATATAACATCTTTAACCTTGAAAGAAAATTGAATTGATTAGATTGAATCGTTGCGATGAGAAGAGATCTCGGAAGCGATGTGGTGTTGGATGTAAAAATCCTTAACCTCGAGAGTTTGATTTTGATGTATTTCATTGCGATAGGGAAATGATCCTAAAGCGATGCGATCTCGGATGTAAAATCCTTGACCCGAAAGGTTTGAATTTTGATGTACTTCGGTGCTGATAGGGAAAGAATCCTAAAGCGGTGCGGTCTTGGATGTAAAATCCTCGACCCGAAAGTTTGATTTGAATTTGATGTATTTCGGTGCGATAGGAAAAGGATCCTAAAGCGGTGCGGTCTTGGATGTAAAGTCCTCGACCCGAAAAGTTTGATTTGATGTATTTCGGTGCGATAGGGAAAGAATCCTAAAGCGGTGCGGTCTTGGATGTAAAATCCTCGACCCAAAAGAGTTTGAATTTGATGTATTTCGGTGCGATAGGGAAAGAATCCTAAAGCGGTGCGGTCTTGGATGTAAAATCCTCGACCCAAAAGTTTGAATTTGATGTATTTCGGTGCGATAGGAAAAGAATCCTAAAGCGGTGCGGTCTTGGATGTAAAATCCTCGACCCAAAAGTTTGAATTTGAATTTGATGTATTTCGGTGCAATAGGAAAAGGATCCTAAGCGAGTGCGGTCTTGGATGTAAAATCCTCGACCCAAAAGTTTGAATTTGATGTATTTCGGTGCAATAGGAAAAGAATCCTAAAGCGGTGCGGTCTTGGATGTAAAATCCTCGACCCAAAAGTTTGAATTTGATGTATTTCGGTGCGATAGGAAAGAATCCTAAAGCGGTGCGGTCTTGGATGTAAAATCCTCGACCCGAAAAGTTTGAATTTTGATGTATTTCGGTGCGATAGGGAAAGAATCCTAAAGCGAGTGCGGTCTTGGATGTAAAATCCTCGACCCAAAAGGTTGAATTTGATGTATTTCGGTGCGATAGGAAAAGAATCCTAAAGCGGTGCGGTCTTGGATGTAAAATCCTCGACCCAGAAAGGTTGAATTTGGAATTTTGGAATGATTGAATTTGAACTCGATTGAGATTTGATTTGAGATCTAGAAGATCGGATTTGAGATTTGATAGAGATTTAGAATGCTGGAAAGATTGAATTTGAATTTGATTGAGAATTTGATTCGAAATTTGGAAAGATCGAATTTAAAATTTGATCGAGAGTGGATTTGAAATTTGATTGAGGATTTGATTTGGAATTTGTAAAGATAAAATTTGATTTGAAGTTTGGAAGGATGGAATTTGAGATTTGTGTTGATTTCGTTTATCTTTTAATGATTTATTTTATTTTATCGTTTATTTAATGTTCATGTGAATTTGGTATTTGTCATTTTTCAGATTTTTTTTTTTTTTTTAGAAAGTTTTCTTTTATTCTCTTTTTTTTTTTTTATGTTATTTGTTCGAAGTTCATTTAAATTTAATGGCGTTTCCCGATCAATTTGCACAAAAGAGGTGAAGGCGAAAACGTGACATGGTCACTTTCATTCCAATCATGTTGAAAATACATCATACGACTCGATGCGGAATATATTTCATACAATCCATGTAGACTCGAAACGGATCGTGTATGATCTTTGTTGATTCATCGAAAGAAGCATACGTTAAAAATCCATGTACGAATAGTGGGGTACATGGTCGATAACATCACCTTCCAAGCCATCCTTGGCAAGGATGCCGAGTTGGATGTACGTTGGAGGTGTGATATCTCCCATGTAACTCGCGGCTCGTAAGGCGGAGGTTCTCCGGCTACGGGTACAGTTGGAAATGGTAAGGTATTTCTGCGTCGTCCATTCTCACGAAGGTAGCGAGATCCGCTCCATCGGCACTCCTGGTATGCGATGCTTAGCGATATCTGCTCCGTTGCCTGCGGTATCATGACGGAACCCACCGGTAAAGGTATCTTTCGCGGCCCTCGGAACTCACCGGGCCTGTATCCGGAGGTCGGATCCGAACATGATGTTACACTCATTCAAGAAAGAGGCCGTGCGAAAGGTCCGACGAAGTCGTGGTGATCGATATGTGGGGGTATGCGGTCACTCTGTTTGTAGATGTTGATAATGCAGCTATTGGGTATGCAATCTGCGGCGGTACCCTCCATGTTATCAATCTTTTTACCATTCTCTTGATAACTAATGGCATCGGATCCACTTGCCCATGACGGAGTATCCCGGTGGGTTTCCCTTCTGTCTTCGACAAAGTTGTAGCGACATCCGCATTGTATTGTGATTCTTCCTTTCCACGGCATCCATCTCCGGGGTTCGAGTATGTGTTTTCCCTCGGGCGGCTGCTCGGCCCATTCTTTTCGGATCCTGGATACGATCCACGATTTCTTGTTGTTCATACTGCGAGAATACGTCGGTGTGTAGCTCGAGGCCTTCTAGTATGTTGATTCTTCTTCCTTTAATTCTCTCGAAGTATTCGAAAGTTTTCTTTTCAACATTTTGCATCCTCTCCGGCTCGTATTCGGAATGATCTGCGAGATGGCGAGGCCTTGTGACATATTGTGGGATATATGGTTCAATCCCTTCACGTTCCCACGCATACCTCGGCTCCTCGGGGATGATGCACGTCGGGACATCCCCGGGGTTGCTACACGACAAGGTCATGCCTCTGCGGTGGTTCTATCCGGTGGCGTGGTAGCCTTCTTTCTTCGATCTTCGGAGATTTCCACAGTTCTTTTCGTTATTCTAGGAGCTGGCCTCCTTTCTTCGAGTTCTGGTGAGCCGATGTCCTTGAAGTGTATGTCTTGGCATCGACGATTGTCTCGTCGTGCCCGGTCGCAGCTAGTTTTGTTAACATCTTACGGATACGGCGATTCTTATTCCTTCGTTGCGTGGCTGTGAGAGTAGCCCTCCGAACTTCTTAAATCTCTGCGGGTGCGGCGCTGACAAGCCTGCCCTCTGCTGTAGTGATTACGGACTTCATTTTCTTGTCTTCTTCAGTATTTGCCTTTCTTTTCTTGTTGTTGGATTGGTGGCTTGGGCCACCCACTTTCATCCTTGTACTGCCGGGTAGTTCTTCTCGGTTAGCGGGACCCGGTCACTTTCCTCGTCTTGTAGGCTGCTTGGTGCGAAATGCGAGTCGATCTCGATTATCGCTCCATCTTTCACCCTCTTTTCATCGAGTGCGAGGCTTACGCCATTCTTAAAGTTCAAGACCGACCGCCGATTCGACATTTCCCTGCGAAAAGACAAGGAAAAGGATCGAGGGTACATCTTAAGAACAAGAACATTAAGAAAATGTTTATTAAAGATACATTTTTTATTATTCTTATATTTTGAAATTTAACGGGAATGAAGTAGGATAAGATGAGGGAAGAGATTTTGATTTGAAAAAGAAAACAAGGAAAACTTAATTATCATGATTTTATTTATCTTAGCACATTTTATTATTATTTTTGGGTTCGGACCCGATCATAAGTAATTACTTCGCCGTGTTTCTTAGGGATGAAGAATTCATTCCTTCGAAACATCGGGTAGCGTAATACTTTTTCAAGTATCGTCAGTTGATCGGAAGCATATGTCGTTCTCCACGGCGATTCACTAGGCGGTAGGAACCTCACGAGTATCTTGCTTGACCACGAAACGGTCCTTCCAAGTGGGTTCGAATTTTCCTCTTATCTTGCGGTGTGCGAGAATAGGTCTCTTGAGAACGAGAACTAAGTCACCAACTTTGAAGGTTCTCGGGCGGACCGGTTTGTCATGGGCTTGAACCATCTTAGCTTGGTATAGTTCTAAGTACATTTGCTTGCTGCAAGTCTTTTCCCTTCGAGCTTTCTAATTCTTCGAGTCGTAATCGGCGTTTTCTTCGTCGTGATCTTGTTTGCAAGCTGCAATTCGAGTGAAGGAAGGCTGAACCTCTAAAGGTAACATCTTGCCTCGGACCCATACACCGGAGCGTAAGGTGTAGCTTGAGTAGGAGTTACGAAGGTTGTCCGGTAGGCCATAAGGCTTCTAACAATTTCTCGTGCCAATTTCTCTTATTATCGTCCGGGGTTTTCTTTAAGATTTGAACGAGAGTTTTATTAAAAGCCTCGGCGAGGCCGTTTGCTCTTGGGTAGTAAATTGTTGAGTATCGCCGGTCGATTCCGTGTCTCACGACAAAATTGTTGATTTGTGTGCTTCGAATGCGACCCATTATACGAGATGATCTGCGCGGCACTCCGAAACGGTAGACAACTTGGTTCTTGAAAAGCGTAGCACGTGGTGTGCTTTCACTTCTCTAAGTGGAGCTTGCTCGCAGCTTGGAAAAGTAATGCGTAGCCGCAAGAATGAAGCGATGTCCTTTTGAAGATGGTGGTTCTATCGGACCCACTATATACGTGCCCTGACATTCGAATGGCCGCGACGCGATTGTCGGGTGTAGCACATTTGGAGGTTGGTGTAGAACCACTCCGTGCACTTGGCATTGGTGACGGCTCTTGGCGATTTTCATGCGGTCGGTCATCATCGAGGGCCGGTAGTACCACTAGTCTTTTAATTTTTATTTTCATCTTTGGACCCGTCGAGTGAGCGCCACGGAGTCTCGAATGCACCTCTTTAACAATTTCACGGGCCTCGGACCCGCTTAGGCACCTTAGCCGCATTTGATCAAAAGACCTTACGTATAATGTGTTGTTTATTAATGCGTAGGACGAGTTCTTTTCTTAATGCGATGGGCTAGCGACCTATCGTCCGGTAGCTTTCTGTTTGCGGAGTAGTCTATCGATAGTCGTCGCTCGATCTTACTGTGTTTTACATCCTTCTTCATGTTGATTCTTTCTCTTTTTCGGTTTGTGTATTGTGTCATGTCGATTTGTGATAGGACTGACGTCAGTGAGTCGACACTTCCATTGATTCATCTTGCAAACAGGCAAATTCTTTTGCGAGACGGGCTAAAGCATCTGTTAGAGCATTTTCTTTTACGAGAATTTTGTAGATCGTTACATTTGGAATCTATTCAGCAATTTGTATGGCATCTTGGAAGTATTGTTCGAGTCTTGGTTTAAAATTACTGTATTGTCCAGTATATCTGTTGAATGATTAAGCTGCGAATCCCGTAGATGTTGATGTCCGTTATCCCGATTTGAATAGTTAATTCCAATCCCGTTATGAGGGCTTCGTATTCGCTTCGTTGTTTGTACACGGTTCGTCGAGTGGTAGGAGTATCTTAACATCCCCGCTCAGGTGTTATAAAGATTAGCCGATTCCTGCCTTACAGGGCACTATCACTTGCGATTCTTCGTCTTTGTGTGCTTGAAGATGCTCCGTCGAAATATAATTCCCAACGTCGATCGTCGAGGTCTTCTAGGTTCATTATTTGTTCATCGGCGAGATCGTCGTTGAGAGGAGATTCGGGTAGCGAAGGGTGTCTTTGCGGAAGTCTGCTAAGACTTGTCCCTTTACGGCACGCGAGAGGCACGAAAGTTATATCGAATTGCGATAATATCATTGACCATCGGCAAGTCTCGGAAAGTGTTGGACGAGTCATCGAGTATTGCAATGGATTAAACTTCGAAATCGGGTTGACCTTGTGAGAAAGCATGTAGTGCACGAGCTTTTGAGCGGCGAAGATCGGGGACGAACAATGCTTTTCGATTGCGGGATACCTTACTTCCGTCGGAAGTAAACGACGGCTTAAATAGTAAAGAGCATTTTCTTTACCCTCATCATTGACACAGGCTAACGGGGCTCCGAGAAGTCGTCTAAAGCCGCGGTGTAAAGTATCGGCGGTCTACACGAGGCCGGAGTTGCTAAGACGGGAGGTGTCATTAAATATTGTTTAATGTCTTCGAAGGCCTTCGGCATTTCTCTTCCCAAATAAATTTGGCGTCCTTTTTAGCTAGTGCGAGAAAGGTGACACCTACTGACGGGTTTGAGATAAAGCGTCGAAGATATGCCGACTTCCCTTGAAAAGATCGTAGTTGTTTTAAGGTTTTGGGAGGCGGCATTTCTAAGATGGCTTTAATCTTCTCGGGTCGATTTCGATTCCACGATGTCGGACAACGAATCCTAAGAATTTCCGGAGGTGACGTCGAAGGCTGCATTTAAGGGATTCATCTTAAGGTTAAATTGTCTTAATCGTTCGAAAACAATTCTCGAATCATACGAGTGGTTTTCCTTTACTTTGCTTTTGATGACGACATCGTCCACGTAGCATTCGACTTGATTGTGGATGAGATCATCAAAAATTCTTGTCATTGCTCTTTGGTAGGTTGCTCTGCGTTCTTCGATCCGAATGGCATCCATTGTGTAGCAAAATACTCCGATCGGCGTTACGAATGCTGTAAGCTTTTCATCTTCTGGAGCCATTTTTATCTGGTTGTATCCGAAGATCCATCCATGAACGAGAATATTTCATGTGTCGAAGCGATATCGATCATCGATTCTGGAATCGGTAGAGGGAATTCATCTTTTGGACATGCCTTGTTTAAATCTGCGAAGTCCACACAAATTCGATCGACCATTCTTCTTTACGGTGGCACCACATTGGCTAACCAAGTCGGGTATTGTTCTTCGCGGACAAATTTAGCGTACTATTAGCTTTTTAACTTCGGCTATGACTTGTTGTTCGATTTCTAGACGCATTCTTCTGGGACCTTGTCGTCGGAACGCAGTAGGATCCACTCTAGCTTATGGATTGCACGACCTGCAGGGCTAATCCTGGCATTTCATCGTAGCTCCAAGCAAAACGGTCTTTAAATTCCATTAATAACTTGATTATTTCTTCGGAGTCTTCTTTATTGAGTAAGGAGCTAACAAAGGTAGGTCTAGGCTCTTCGTTAGTACCTAAGTTAACTTCAGTTAACTCATCTATTGTGGATTTAATTTCTTCTTCGAATCTCGGTGGAGCGTCTCCGATTTGTAAATCTTCGAGTTCGTACGTAGTTTCCATGCGGTTTTCATTGGACTTGCAAGTGACAACCAAGCAAAATTCGGTATCGTCAGTCGACCTCTTGTGCTGAATCCGAGTCCATACTTTGAATTGGGAGGACGACAGGAGTTATTCCATAACTTTTCAAAATGTTGTGATTGGCCTCTTGTCCATTGTCGAGGTAAGAAACCACGTTGAATTAAATTTTGAACACGGGGAGAGTACCACTCGAAAGGTAATTCCATTAATTCGATGAAGTGACATCTTCGAATTGTACATTATTTTCGATTTTGGAGGAAGAAGCACCACGGTAGAATTTGATCGGCTTTGCACCGATCACTACGTACCTCTTTGACCTCCATACCCTCGATCTTATTAGAATGGATCGGAGTTAGGGTCATAGTATGTACGTAGTGGTTAATCTTCTCGTACATTGATTTGTATTCTTCGTTCTTTTCATCTTCGAGGGAGATCTTGTATTGCGGCTTCTTTCGACTTATTGTTGCTTGCTTCTTGCTTGATTTCTTTTTCTTCTTCGGAACTATCTTCCCGATCAACATTGATGGGTGGTTTCCTCTGTCCGGTGTCACTAGTGTCTCTACCACGGCCTCGTCCCGGCCTCGACCTCGGATGCGAGTTGTGGAGAAACCTTCACCATCTCGCCGGAAGGGAGTGGTGAGTGGCTGTTGGACTAGAACTTCGGGTTCTTCGTTGTCTCGAACTTTCTTTGCTTCATTTGTTACGGTATCTGCGGAGAAGATTGTTTTCTTTGGCGGTGCATAATAAGTTGCATCTTCATGGATTCCAATCTCATGTACGGAGAATGGTTGTAAGTCGCCTTTGATGCCTTTGTTCCCCTCCATCGTAATACTTGATGCAACGATGCGGAGATGATGGTACCATCCTGTTTTCATGTATCCGTAGTCGGCCTGAGTAGAGCATTGAACGACGTTTACGAATCGATTATATGAAATTTTGCGGTTGTCTTTGCTAAATCACCGGTCTTCATCGGTAGCGTTATTGACCGAGGGCTCTTTCTCCTTTACGGTTGAATCCTCTTAATAACATTTTGTCGGCCTCGAGCTCGCGAGCATCGATTTCCAAGTATCTTAGTGTTCGAAGACTCATTATATTGATTGATGCTCCTGGATCCACCAATACTGCGGAGAGCGTAAACTTCCCGATTGTAGCTGAAATGTACAACGGTCGGTTGTGATCTGCATCGTCCAGTAGTAGGTCATTGTCAGTGAAGGTAATACCTCGGTTGTTCCTTTAACGAGCAAACCTCATCTAAGGAATCTCCAGGCCATTTGAGCTAAGCGAATTTCCGGATCGAGTAAGACCTTGATCGGAGCTTCCCTCCTCTCCTTTGATAAGATGAGAGCATCGTAAATGCTCAGTTTGGCCGGTAGTTTCCTAAGATGGGCTAGCACGTTGTAGTCCACTTTGTTTCCATGCGTCTCGGCTTCTTCTCGAACGGGTATGTCTTCCGTGGGGTTGGTTCTTCTTGAACAACCACTGCTTTCCTTTGTCTTTTGGACCCATTCTTGGAGGTAGAACTTTTCCACTTCTTAGGTTGACTTCGTAATTTCTTCGAATCTAGTGTCGAGTTTGTCGGTGTTTCCTCCTGAATCGGAATGGCTGGCTCTTACGGATTATCTTCCAAATGCGAAGGCTCTAACTCTATCGTAGCGGAGCTCCTCGAAACTCACGGATAGATCCGTTGCTTGTTGAACTCTCGTAGCCTCCTTGATGGATGCCTTCTTCGTCATTTTGATCGTCGAGATCTTGTATGATTTGAGAATTGTTGTTGGTATCGAAATCGACGCCCGGATTGTCGCTAGTTACGTAATCGTTAGAAACGGTCAAACGTAGCCAACGCCATCACCCTTATCATTATATGATCCCACGAAGTGAGCGAGATAATCATACAAAATCGGAGGTTCGAGGGATTTCTCCCCGAATCGGAAGCAACTATCTAGGATAAGCGGCCACTAGTACAGCCTTAGGAATCTCGGTCCCCTCTTCTTCGTCGATTTTCTTCTTCTCTTCGATTGTCTCTGTCGAGGTGGTTCTTCATCGCAAGTGATAGTACCGGCTTAACGGGTCTCGAACTACGAATTGAAGCTCGCACCGAAGCGGTTCGGATGTTATCTAAAATCTTCTTCGAAGACCTTGTCCGAGGCGGTAGTCCATCCATCGTTGGTTGCATAGGGATCTATCGGAATGACGGGATCGGTTGAGATAACATTGACGGAACCTCCTTTACGGGGTTCCTTCATGTACTCCTTCGGGATTGTTATATTTCCTTTCCGAAGGTTGTCATTGAGCCGACTCTTAAAGGTAATACAATCTTACATCTTGTGCCTGAGCATCCAGATGGTAGGGGCGAAAGTTGGGATCACCTTTCTTGTTGACTTCCTACTGGTCTTTTGGGCTACGGCGTTGGAAATGCGGAGTTTTCATTAAGCTACGGAACATCTTCGATCTTGCTTCATTTTTGAACGGATATTCTGCTGCTCGAAGCTCCCTCGATGTACGTTGCGGACGAGACGGTTGTTCATCTTGCGGAGACAGTGATAGTTTGGACCGGGGTCGTTGGTAATTTTGTTGTGGTTCTTGCGGACATTGCGGTGGTATTTGCATCGGTTGTTTGCCTTTGTCAGCTGCTTGCAACGATCCGGATTTCTTCTCGAAGGTCTTCACCGGCTTCGCTTGTCAGTCTTGTCGGCGAAACTTAATTGCTTCGCCTCTTCTTGCAAGCTTCGGCCTTGCTTAACAACTTCTCGAAAGTCTTAATAGTGAATCCCTTGAGGAGAAGTCTTATCGGGCCGTGAATGCTTTTAAGCGAGATGCCGAGCGCATGTTGTTCTTGCGGTTGTGGTTCACACTTCATGCTTAAATTTCTCCATCGAAGTATGTAATCCACTAAAGTTTCATTCGGCCTTTGTTTCTCTACCACTAAATCACCTATAGTGATGTGGTGCTTGAAGCTCGACAAATCGCTTAATGAAGAGGCTTTCTAGCTGCGAGAATGTCTTCAGCGAGCCAGTTGGGTAATTCGCATACCGGTCGAAGGCGATTCACGACGGACTGCTAGCGAGCTGTCGGAAGAGTAGCGCATCGCTCCGCCGGCATTGCGACAAGCGGCACGAAAGTGTGCGACATGCTTGTCGGGGGTTCCCGGTTCCGTCGAAGGTCTTAAACGGAAGGTGGTACGAAGCCTTTCGGGTATTGGACAGCGTCGAATTCTTCGGGTAAGGTCTGCCCGTCCGAATAGATGTCCCGTTCTTCGATTGTGCTAGGGCTTCTCGCTTCTTTGCTCTACCGAGTTCTTGATATCCTTTTCGGGGATCATACTTTGTCTTTGTATCCTTTTCGAGTGGTCATCCCAGTTGACGGATGTAATCTCCTTTCCTCCGTCTACGATGTGAATGACTTCGGGGTGTCTCTCCATGTGGTTGTACTTGACTGCGGAGAGTGGCCGGAGCTACGGCCATCTCTTCCATCCTCTTCGCCATTTGAGCGATCGTGTCGTCCTTTTCTGAAGTCGTCTCTTCATCGGTTACGGCTCCTCTCTTTCTGCGGCTGCGGGAGCACCTTGAGGCGATGAAGCTCGTGTCTCGACCATGTTGATTTCGCATATTCGTTGTCCATGAATTCGATGAGTCGATCTCATCTCCGAACTTTTCTTCTCTTTCTTTTGCCAGCCGTCGGATGTCGGTTCTCGGCTTTTCCATGGCATCTTCTAGCGGAGCTTTACTGTGTATCTTTGTGGTTGTCGTGCGATGGTTGCGGGTCCTTTTTCACGAGTCCCCTTCATCGCGGTAGCACTTTCTTCGATTCCGGCCTCTGGCGAGACTTTCTCTCTCGAGTTGCTGTTTCGATCTCAGCTGCCCGTAGTGGGACGCCGCACCATCCTTCAGCGGCGGAAGGTCTGGGACCGGATGGTGCGGTGGCCGAATCTTTGGAAGGTGGTATCCTCCCTGTCCGTAATCCGATACTACGACGGGCGGGCTAGCCTTCATTCTCTTGCTTGGCTCTTCTATCATGATGGCGGGCTACATTCGGGGCCGAGACGGGATTTGGCCGGCACCGCCCTATCCTTCGTAGAATTTCCGACACGGGCGAGTTTTCCTTCCTTGCTAGCTTTTCTGCCAAAGTTTGCGGTCGAGCGAAACGGCGTAGTTCTAGTTCTTTTCTTGCGAGTATCGTTGTAGTATGCGGGGCGTGGTAATGTGGCGACAATCTTGCGAACATTCTCCTCGTCCTCTGCGGCGGAGGGGATGGAACACTGCTTCCTCCCGAAAGTGGTATGTAGTCGGGCGGTGGTGTATATTACGGTAACGGTGTATATTACGGCAGCTGCGGAATTTCCTCCGGGAAGGCGATCTCGGCGGCTACGGCTTCCACGGCGATCCTTCATTTCTATTTCTTCTTTGGGTCTTTGTCGGCGACGGAATCTTTGAAGCTGGACCCGATTTCGAAGACGAAGGTCTTACGGGAAGATCCGTACCCTCCGCGGTAACGGGTTTATCATAGTTACGGATTTCTTTCCCCTTTGATTTGGCGAAGTCGGGGTAGGTGCGGAAACAACTAGACCGGTGGGGGTAGTAAGAACGGTCCTCTGCGGACGGCGGTACTCCTCTCAGTCGGGACCCTTTGCGGGGAGGAAACTCTTGGGTCGACCTGAGGTTGAACTCGAGCGGTGGTTCCTCGGCTTCGGATACCTTGTTCGTCGGTGCGAAGAGGGAGACGTCGGTGACCTTGACGTTCGTGTTTTCGAATCCTTGTCCAAATCGGATGACCCCGTTGTCGGGCGGCTCATCCTTATAGACGGCGAAGTCCGGTCCGTTGGTGAAGGAGAAAATCGGTTTCGGGGCTTCCATTTACGGGGTAGATTCGGTTGTCGGTCCGAGTTATGCTTCTTTTCTTCGGGACGAAAAGAAAGGAATTGAAAAGAGTCAGAACTCATTCTTTGTTCATGTATTTATAAAAAAGAATCATTTGTTAAAAGAATCACTTATTAGAGGGTTTGTTTATTTAGAACGGAATGTTCGAAAGGTGTAGAGAAGGTAAGGAATCCGATTCGAGTTGGAAAGGGAAAGAAAGTCTTAAGCGAGACTTCTCGACTCGAAGGATCATTCCTAAACTAACACTATTGGGGGTCCACCCCACCTCGGAAATGAGGTAAAAGGATCTCGGAACCTCTCTGTTTAGGGGTGTCTAAACGGTGGCTCCTAAATCCGAGAGAATGTTAGGTATACTTGTTCGAGATAGAAATGAACATAGTATTCCAACGGAAAGAAGAGTAGTTTGATCCATTAGGGACATGGATACACTACTAGATTTTTGAAAACGAGATTATTTGATTATAATGGAGAGAGGAATCGTTCCCAGTGAGTCGCCGAAATGCTATCGGCATATTTTTAGGTTGTGTGTTTTATTTTGAAAAGGGGGTCGCTACTGAAGTTATCGGCGAATTTAAATTTTAAATTTGATTTAAATATATATATAATTTAGAAAGTAGTATTTGACTTTGAAAATAATTTTAAATGTGAGATTAAGCTGATCTCGCATCCCGAATAGTTTACATAAACGAGCACCGTACCACTGAGCCAGTGTATACTATCCGAAGGATAGACACCTTTGCTTGATGGTGGGGCTCGATCAAATAAACTAAAAGTTTTGTGACATCCGTTTGGTGCTGCGAACCGATTTTATAAGCGCAGACAAATTCCCTGCTTAATATGAAAGTATTAAACGGGGTTTATATTACAGGTTCTTTAAAATTCCTATAAGAGCGAGCCACTATAGTTAATTACATCTTAAGTGACGGGAATCACCTAAGAAAACTCTCGATAATAACCGATAATTCGCTCTCGAGAATTTGAAAGTTTAAGGTTTTCGAAGATTGAATTTTGGAATTTCGATAGGGAATGGATCAAATTTGGAACATTTTGTTTTGTGAATCCAAAGGAAGAAAGGTAGGAGAAATCAACTGATTCGAAGTGAACTTCGGTAATTTCCGACTATCCTATTGTTTGGCTTGAATTTAGGAAAGTCCTAATGTTTATTTAAATGTTTTGATCTTGCCGATTTTAATTAATTAGGGCTTATATTTGTATGATAAAATCGAAGCAAATAGCTTTAGAAGATGTGAGGGTTTATTGTCGTATCGGACGACTACCTCGGAATCCTAAGACCGGTTAGGGCTTAATTTGCAATGCAAATGCTAACGAAGAGATTGAGGATTTATGTTGCACTAGGCGAGCTACCTCGAAGTCATATGGCTTTGTTGTTTAATTCTAAGAAGGTTTCTTGAAGTAGGTTCGAGTTTTGTTGATGACGATGGCCGTGCTTGCCTACTATGCTCCAAGCTCCTTGTTGTTGCGAGAGGTTTAGTTTTAGAAATCATAAATCGGGGGATGAGAAAAGTGTTTTGGTTTAGAGAAGTCTTAATTTTCCAAGTGTTCTTTATGTTTTGATTAAAACAAATCTTAAAGTTGATTATAACGACATAGGTTAAGATCCACGGTTCCATCCTTCCGGCATCATTATTTTTATCGGATTCACTTAGTCAGGATGAATTTGCTAAACTCGTTGAATGAGTTCCACACTTTCATTTAGGCAGTGGGAAATCCAGTTAGCAACACGTAGGTTACATCATCCGAGGTATTCCGATCATCCAACGGGGCGTTTTAATTTAGTTGCGATTGTAGTTTTGTATTACATGTTTGTGATTAAATTTTGAGTTGTTTTATATTTTGAAATGTTGTGACGGTGAATTTTATCTTGCGATGACTTTTAACTTAGTTTTGGTTTCGAGTTTTAGGGACTATCCTAAAGGTGTGGGTTTTCATGCGACGGTTGTTTTATCATGCGAAAAAGTAAAGTGCATTTGCGATAAAGTAAATTGCGGGAAGTAAATTGCGAAAGTAAATTGCAATAAAATAAAAGCGTACACGGAGGGTCTTCCAGTCATCCCGAGCTACACTTAAAACACAATTAGAATATTTAAGCGAGTTCCTAGGTAAAGGCTAGGGGAAAGGTTATGGTTTTACTACCAAATTCCAATCACATAGTTGAGTCGATCTCTATGACGTCTAGGTTCTTTGTGTTTTTGTTTGAGGACGATTTTCTTCATCGAAGAACAATTAAGTCGATTGTTCTTATAAATATCCTATCATATTGAGGAAGTGCTTAAGAAGAATCTTAAACATCTTTTCGATATTTTTAGGATTGTTTTAAGTCGAAATGAATTTAATTATATAAATGAATCAATCGTCCAGAGGTTTTCGAGTTTTGTTAACTTGCCAGGTGAATTAAGACATTTGAATATCTTATGAGTGGAGTAACACTTCATTTAATGTTTCATTTAGGAGTTATAATAATCAAAGCTTTCGAGGGTAAATTAGTATTGAAATGATTTGATTTAAGTTAAAGGGTTTAAATTTGGAATAGTGTTGAGTTGCTTTATATTTAATTTCTTTTATGTCTTAGGTGATGTTATATTTAATTCGATTTAATTTAATTGAGTTTTAATTTAATTTAATTTAATTTAATTTGATTTGATGTTTAATTAATTTGATTTGATTTAATTTAATTTAATTATTTAATTTAATTTAATTTAATTTAATTTAATTTAATTTAATTTAATTTAATTTAATTTAATTTAATTTAATTTAATTTAATTTAATTTAATTTAATTTAATTTAATTTAATTTAATTTAATTTAATTTAATTTAATTTAATTTAATTTAATTTCAATTTAGTTTAATTTAATTTAATTTTATTTAATTTAATTTTAATTTAATTTAATTTATAATTTTAATTGAGATTTTAAAAGAGTTTAATGATTTAATTAAGTCTTTTAATATTTTAAATTTGAGTTATCATTTTAATTAAGAGTTGAGTATTAATGATATAATTAGTTTAGGGATTTTTAAATTAAAGAATAAATCTCTTCCTAATAAATATCCCTTATTTTAATAATTCGATTCATTATTCCTCAAATTTAATCTATTATTTAATTAAAGTTTAATCATTTTAAAATTATTTAATGGGTTTCTACCCTTTAATTATTTAAATTTCAATCATCCAAACCAGATTAAGATCAAATATTTTACTTGTTGATTTTTATTAAACCTAAAGTTTTAATTAAGGGTTAAAATTTTAATTACCATTTTGCCCTTCAAGCTTAATAATTTCATAACTCACTAAATTGAACCCAAATGAACTTGAAATTTTTATGTGACTTCACTCATATGTCAATAAAGACATGAGAGGAGAAAATGTGATTTTTCTGTATTTAATTTATTTATATAATTATTTTTGGTGGAAAATAGAGATTTTCAAGGAAAATTTGATAACATGACCAAAGGAAAGTTTCTGTCCTTAAGAAAATTAGGGGACATTCCTAATGACCAGAGAAGCACTTGGACCAATTTTGGTGATTTTTTGAATTATATTATTTTTATTATAATTATTTTGAGTTTTGGAGTGTTAATTAATTTAAAAATAAAATAAATGTTGAAAAATGGGTTTTATATTTTTCAAAAATCTCTCTGATATCAAGGAAACCAGAGAAGCAAATTTTGCAATTTTCTGATTTTTCTATGATTTATTATAATTATTTTAGTGAAAATGCTAGAAAATACATTTTTTAATTTTAAAATTACCTTAAAACTTTAAAATTCAATATCTCACTAAATAGACCTAAGAAAAATGTGGGATTTGTTCCTAAGTGATTAAAATTCAAAATGTGACATTTTGGTGAATTTTATTATTTTTGTGATTTTTATTATTTTTTAATTATTAAAAATATTAAAATATTATTAAAAATCAACTTTTTTAGAAAATTGAAATTTTAATTTTCTTAGATTCCCCTGATATCAGAGAGGCTCCAAAACCAATTTGGTGAATTTTTGAAAAGTATTTTAAAAGTTATGAATTTTTAAAGTTTAAAATGGCTAAGTGACTTAATCGACCGATTAGTGGGGCTAACGCAAGTCAGATTGACCTCAAATTTTTATGGTGGATTCCTCTGATCCTAAAGGTCAGTGGAGAATTGATTTCAAGTCAATTTGATGCCTGGTTAACTCTAATTAATTAAAGACCTATTTTGGGTGTTTAAGCCGATTAGGGTTGTTTTGAATGAACTAAGCCAAAATCTATTTTTCCTAGGGTTCTCTGGTCATAAGGAACATCACGAAATTTTCCTAGAATTTATTTCACAACATGCTATTTACTGGAATTAAAATACTCAAAACGAGTGACACGAACTTGAAAAATCAAGAACTCTTCATAGGGATGGCCTCGACTTTGGAAAATTCGGGGAATGTTCCCGAATTCGAGAGGCTTCAAAGCCACTATGGTCTCATGCCATGGTGAATTGTATGCATGCATGGAGAATTAAAACAATGCGAGAGAGTAAATAAATCATAAAAAATAAAATATTTGATGAAATTAAGTGATTTCTTTTCCACATTATTCTCCTCTCTTCAGCTGAGCGAGAGGGTATTTTTATTTTATTTTTACGATTTTTCTACACGGAGATATGAATTTTTGAAGTTTAGGGAATTAAATAAATCGAGAAAATACCTATTTTTCTATTTATCCACGCGGCGCCGGCGCATCCTCGAGCGACTCCGAAAGGCCGCGCGGCGCGCTCCGTTCGACGCCGCCGCTTGAGTCGGCGGCCGGGCCCGCGGTTCTCGTGCCGTCTCTGCAGTCGACGCGATCTGGCCGTCCGTGCGCGCGTGTATTGAATGGACGGCATCAGTTCATCGTCCCGAGTGTTCTCGCTCGAGAGCCGTCCACACTAAATCCACAATATCTCGCTCGATACTCGATGGATTTTCATGTTCTTATGCTCTATGGATTCGTCTTGAAGAGACGAACACATCTATACGGTTAACATGCATTGAAACTAAAGCATTTGAAATGGAGAATCTCCGAAGCTCGGGATGAAGAGTTAGCTCATACCTTGGCTCGAGAGAAGTGTGGCTTCGATACGAGAGTTGTTGCACCTTCGATTGGGTCTGCGCAAGCTCCGGATGAAGTCTCACGGTGCAGTGAATTGTACTGGATATGATTTCGACCAAGCCGATCACAAAGCTTGGAGGCTGGAGCAGCTGGGTGGTACGGGAGATGGGGCTTTTGATGGTGGACACCTTCTCTTGGTACGGTGAAGGTGTAGAGCCAATCGATTTGGGAATTGACTCGCTTGTGGAGAAGTGTCTGGTTTTGGGTGGAATTTCGGCTGCGAAATTGAGCTTACGGAGGAGAAATGGCGGGGGGATTTCCTTGGGGATCAAGTGCTCTCAGGGTGGAGGAGGGGTACGGAACAATTTTGGCGAGTTTAGCGAGAGGTTTGTGCCTCTCTTCTTCTCGTAGGTGAGAGGGTGGAGTTTAAATAGAGATTACAATTACGCAGAACAGGAAACTACCGATGATAGTCGTTAGCCCATCGCATCAAGAAAAGAACTCGTCCTACGCATTAATAAACAACACATTATACGTAAGGTCTTTTGATCAAATGCGGCTAAGGTGCCTAAGCGGGTCCGAAGCCCGTGAAATTGTTAAGGAAGTGCATTCGTGACTCCGTGGCGCTCACTCACCGGTCCAAAGATGAAAATGAAAATTAAAAGACTAGGGTACTACCGGCCCTCGATGATGACCGACCGCATGAAAATCGCCAAGAGCCGTCACCGATGCCAAGTGCACGGAGTGGTTCTACACCAACCTCCAAATGTGCTACATCCGACAATCGCATCGTGGCCATTCGAATGTTGGGGCACCGGATATAGTGGGTCCAATAGAACCGCCGTCGTCAAAAGGACATCGCTTCATTCTTGCAGCCTACAGATTACTTTTCCAAGGCAGCGAGGCAGCCCACTAAGAGAAGTGAAAGCACATCACGTACTACAATTTTTCAAGAACCAAGTTGTCTACCGCTTCGGGTGCCGCGCAGATCATCTCGTATAATCGGTCGCATTCGAAGCACACAAATCAACAATTTTGTCAGAGACACTGAATCGACCGGCGATATTCAACAATTTACTACCCAAGAGCAAACGGCTCAGCCGAGGCTTTTAATAAAACTCTCGTTCAAATTTTAAAGAAGACTTTAGACGACAATAAGAGAAATTGGCACGAGAAGTTGTTAGAAGCCTTATGGGCCTACCGACAACCTTCGAACTCCTACGCAAGCTACACCTTACGCTCCGGTGTATGGGTCCGAGGCAAGATGTTACCTTTAGAGGTTCGCCTCCCTTCACTCGTAATCGCGCTTGCAAATAAAATCACAACGTAAGAGAACGCCAAATTACGACTCGAAGAATTAGAAAGCCCGGAAGGGAAAAGATCTTGCAACGCAACGTAATTTAGAATTATACCAAGCTAAGATGATTCAAGCTCATGATAAACCGGTCCGCCCAAGAACCTTCAAAGTTGGTGATCTAGTTCTCGTTCTCAAAGACCTATTCTCGCACACCGCAAGATAGAGGAAAATTTGAACCCACTCGGGAAGGACCGTTCGTGGTCGAAGCGAGTATACTCGGAGGTTCCTACCGCCTAGTGAATTGCCAAGGAGAACGACATATGCTTCCGATCAATGGACGATACTTGAAAAAGTATTACGCTACCCGATGTTTCGAAGGAATGAACTTTCCATCCCTAGAAGCACGGCGAAGTGATTACTTATGAATGGGTCCGAACCCAAAAATAACAAAAATGTGCTAAAATAAATAAAATCCCGATAATAAAATTTTCCTTGTTTTCTTTTCCAAATCAAAATCTCTTACCCGATCTTATCCCACTTCATTCCCGTTAAGTTTGAAAATATAAAAATAATAATAAAACAAGATGTCTTTAATAAACATTTTCGATGTTCTTGTTCTTAAGCATGCCTCCGATCCTTTTCCTTGTCTCTTCACAGGAAATGTCGAGCGGCGGTTGGTCTTGAACTTTAAGAATGGCGTAAGCCTCGCACTCGATGAAAAGAGGGTGAAAGATGGAGCGATAATCGAGATCGACTCGCATTTCGCACCAGCAGCCTACAAGACGAGGAAAGTGACCGGGTCCCGGCTGACCGAGAAGAATCGCCCTGACATACAAATGATGAAAGTGGGTGGCCCAAGCCACCAATCCAAAGAACAAGAAAAGAAAGACAAATATCGAAGAAGATAAGAAAATGAAGTCCGTAGTCGCTACAACAGAGGGCAGGCTCGTCGCCGCCGCGCCCACGTAGATTCAAGAAGTTCGGAGAGCTACCTCACAAAGCAACGCAACGAAGAAATAAGAATCGCCGTATCCGTAAGATGTCGACAAAACTAGCCGCGGATCAACGACGACGAGGCAGCTCGCTAATGTCGCTGCATACACTTCAAGGACACCGGCTCACCAAGAACTGAAGAAAGGAGGCCACTCCTAGGATGACAGAAAGAACCAGAGAAATCTCACAAAGACCGAAGAAAGAAGGCTACCACGCCACCGGATAGAACCACCAGCGGATGCATGACCTTGTCGTAGCAGCAACCCCGGGGATGTCCCGACGTACATCATCCCCGAGGAGCCGAGGTACGCGTGAGAACGCGAAGGGATCGAACCTTATATCCCACAATATGTCACAAGGCCTCGCCATCTGCAGATCATTCCGAATACGAGCCGGAGAGAATGCAAAATGTTGAAAAGAAAACCTTCGAATACTTCGAAAGGATTAGAGGCGTAAGAATCAATATACCGGAGGGCCTCGAATTACATACGTACGTATTCTCGTAGCATGAGCAAGAAGAAATCGTGGATTGCATCCGGATTTGAAAAGACCGGCCGAGCAGGCCGCCTAAGGGAAAACACATACTCGCAGCCCCGGAGATGGATGCCGTGGAAAGGAAGAATCACAATACAATGTGGATGTCGTTACAACTTCGCCGAGGACAGGAAGGGAAACCCGCCGGAATACTCCGTCATGGGCAAGTGGACCCGATGCCATTAGCCATCAAGAGAATGGTAAAGAGATCGATAACATGGAGGGTACTCGCCAGCAGACCGCATACCCAATACTCGCATCATCAATATCTACAAACAAGGTGACCGTATACCCCCACACATCGATCACCATGACTTTGTCGACCTTTCGCACGCCTCTTTTCCGAGCGAGTGTAACATCATGTTCGGATCCGACCTCCGGATAGCAGTGCCCGGTGAGTTCCGAGGGCCGCAGAAGATACCACTCACCGGTAGGTTCCGTCATGATACCGAAGGGTAACGGAGCAGATATCGCCAAGCATTGCATACCAGAGTACCAAAGAAGAGGATTTCGCTTACGTTCGTAAGGATGGACGACGTAAAGATACCTTACCATTTCCAAACTGCACCGTGAGCTAGAGAGCCTCCGCCTTACGAGCCGCGAGTTACATGGAAAATATCACACCTCCAATGTACATCCATACGGCATCCTTGCCAAGGATGGCTTGGAAGGTGATGTTATCGACCATGTATCTCACTATTCGTACATGGACTTTTGACGTATGCTTCTTTAGATGGATCGACAAAGATCATACACAATCCGTTTTGAGTCTACATGGATTGTATGAAATATATTCCGGATCAAGTCGTACGATGTATCTTCAAGCATGATTGGAATAAAAGTGACCATGTCACATTTTTGGCCTTCACCTCTTTTGTGCAAATTGATTGGGAAACGCCGTTAAAGTTAAATGAACTTCGAACAAAGAACGAAAAGAAATAAAACAAAAAAAAAAGATAAAAGAAAACTTTCTAAAAAAAAAAATCTAAAAAATGACAAACACCAAATTCACATGAACATTAAATAAACAGCAAAATAAAAGTTTGAATCATTAAAGGATAAACAAAATCAACAAGAATGTTAAATCAAATCTCAATCAAATTTCAAATTCGATCTTCCAAATCTCAAATCAAATTCTCAATCAAATTTCGAATCCAATCTCGATCAAACTTCAAATTTCATCTTCCAAATTTCAAATCAAATCTTAAATCAAATTTCAACCGAGTTCAAACTCATCATTTCAAATATCAAACTTCAAATTTCATCTTCCAAATTTCAAATCAAATCTTAAATCAAATTTCAACCGAGTTCAAACTCATCATTTCAAATATCAAAATTCAAATTCAATCTTTCCAAATTTCAAATCTCAGTCAAATTTCAAATCTCAAATTCGATCTTTCCAGATCTCACATCAAACAATACATCAAATTCAAACCTTTGGGTCGAGGATTTTACATCCAAGACTGCACCGCTTTAGGATTCTCTTCCTATCGCACCGAAATACATCAATTCAAACTTTTGGGTCGAGGATTTTACATCCAAGACCGCACCGCTTTAGGATTCTCTTCCTACCGCACCGAAATACATCAATTCAAACTCTTGGGTCGAGGATTTTACATCCAAGACTCGCACCGCTTTAGGATTCTCTTCCTATCGCACCGAAATACATCAAATTCAAACTTTCGAGTCGAGGATTTTACATCCAAGACCGCACCGCTTTAGGATTCTCTTCCTATCGCACCGAAATACATCAAATTCAAACTTTTGGGTCGAGGATTTTACATCCAAGACCGCACTCGCTTTAGGATTCTCTTCCTATCGCACCGAAATACATCAATTCAAACCTTCGGGTCGAGGATTTTACATCCAAGACCGCACCGCTTTAGGATTCTCTTCCTATCGCACCGAAATACATCAATTCAAACTCTCGAGTCGAGGATTTTACATCCAAGACCGCACCGCTTTAGGATTCTCTTCCTATCGCACCGAAATACATCAAATTCAAACCTTTGGGTCGAGGATTTTACATCCAAGACCGCACCGCTTTAGGATTCTCTTCCTATCGCACCGAAATACATCAATTCAAACTTTTGGGTCGAGGATTTTACATCCAAGATCGCACCGCTTTAGGATTCTCTTCCTATCGCACCGAAATACATCAAATTCAAACTTTTGGGTCGAGGATTTTACATCCAAGACCGCACTCGCTTTAGGATTCTCTTCCTATCGCACCGAAATACATCAAATTCAAACTCTTGGGTCGAGGATTTTACATCCAAGACCGCACCGCTTTAGGATTCTCTTCCTATCTGCACCGAAATACATCAAATTCAAACCTTTCGGGTCGAGGATATTACATCCAAGACCGCACTCGCTTTAGGATTCTCTTCCTATCGCACCGAAATACATCAAATTCAAACTCTCGGGGTCGAGGATTTTACATCCAAGACCGCACTCGCTTTAGGATTCTCTTCCTACCGCACCGAAATACATCAAATTCAAACTCCCGAGGTCGAGGATTTTACATCCGAGACCGCATCGCTTTAGGATTATTTTCCTATCGCAATGAAATACATCAAATCAAACTCTCGAGGTTACGGATTTTACATCCAATACCGCATTATTCTGAGGTCTTTCCTCATTGCAATGACTCAATCCAATCGATTCGATCTTCTTTTGGGGTTGAAGATGTTACATCTAAAACTTCAAAATTCCAATTTTCATTTCAAATCAAATCCCTTCAAATTAATCCTAACTAAACTTCAATCTAAATTAAAACTCCAAATTGAAATCTAAACTCACGCATCGTGACTTGAACATGAAATAAAATAAAATCTAAATCGAAATTCTCCCAAAACATGTGATTTGGGATTCACCTCCTTTTCCTTTCCCCAGCGAGAGTTCAAGAATCTCCCGTCCCGTAGATATACTTGACACTCCCCACCGAAGCTCTTCTACTTTGTCCTAAGTTTGTTACTCGGACATCCGTGTTGGTTTTGTTGATCGTTTCGGTCAACACCAATACGCGCGGTGTGCTCCGTCACCACCACACCTATCAGGGGTCCATTTGTCGACCTCATTTTCGATGAGGTCTTCTCTTCTTCTCTTTAAGTACTTTCAGGATCTAGCCTTAGGCTTTTCCTTCGACTATCTTAGAGGACTAGAATTGGGACCCACCTTTTAGAAATTCAAACCACTTCTTAACTCCCCGCAAACTCCACAAACTCGACTATAGACCCCTAATCACCTGGAGGGTTGAAATCAAATGTGGAAGTTTAAAGGATGAGTTCCTATAGGACTCTTTAGCCTTAGGATCGCCCTCGGGTGGCCCGGTCGCGGTGAAGGGTCGACTCGCACACACACTACACTTTCACACACCTCCTAAAAACACACCCATACCCGACTTGACCTCCCGACTCATGTAGGTGATTCACATGGATGGTCCTTAACCCCTAAGCCTTTGGCTAAGAGGGTTAGGAACAACATGGTGAATGCCTCAAAATGAGTCCCTTCATGGCTCATGTGGGCTTGATATGGCTTCATGGCTCAACCAAAATGGTTGCATTTCACTTACATCCACCCAATCTTCAATTTTCTAAATTTTCAATTTTTGACCCCCAGGACCCTACACCCCGCCTAACCTACCAAATGCCTTCAAACTACCCGAATTTCTCAAAAATTTCCAAATTACCCAAAACTCTCCAAAATCAATCCCAAACATTTCCACACCACTTAAATTGATCATCCATACCCAAAAATGCCAAAAATTCCAAAATACCCCCCAATACCTTCCAAATACCCAAAATACCCCTCTTAGCCAAAAATCCAAAAATTCAGAAAATTCCCAGAAAATTCCAGAAAATCCCAAATATTCCCAATTTCATTTTGTTCAACTACACCATGGGCCAATTTTGTCAATTTACCCCACTTTTGTCAAAACCCCCAATTCGACCCATTTTAACCCAAAGTAAACCCAATGTCAAACCAAACCTACCCAATTGACCCAAATTCTGGTCCAATTCAATTCTAAACTTCAATTCAACATCCCAAACACCAATATAGACCAAAGCCAAGCTTAATTTGATTGAAATTTGGGTCCAATTTCACTTTTGGCCTTAAAGCCCAATTTGGACCTATGACCCAAACCTAACCCAAACTCACCCAATTCAACTCCAATTAACCCCAAATCTTTTCCAAACCTTCCTTAACATCCCCATGAACAAAACACTAACATGATTTGCTCAAAATTTAGACCCAAACCCCACTCAAATTCAACCCAAAATCAAAAAGCCCAATTTCGACCTAAACCCAAACCTAACCCAAATAGGCCCAAACCTCAAAATCAAAACCCAACCAAAGCCAAAACCTCTTTGAAACACTCCCATAAACATTTCTCAACATTTATTTTACATCAATTTCAACCCTAGCCCAACATTGGCCCAAGTTAGCCCAATTTGACCTACATTGGCCCATTTACCAAAGAAACCCAAATTCAACCCAAATCAAACCCAAACCACCTCAAACTTGTCTCAAATCACTCATGACACATCCTTAAACTAAACCCAACATTTATTTGGCATGGCCCTTTGCAAAATTTTCATCTAAAAGCCCACTTCTAAAGGACATTCAAAAGCCCATTCCAAACCAAACTCAAAAGCCCAAGCCCATCCTAAAGCCCACATTACAATCTCATCTCATCCTCACTTAATTAAAATCATTCCTAAGTCCTAAATCAGCAATCAAATCTTTCTAAACAAAGCCATATGACAAACCATCCAAATTTTACACCAAATTACCAAAAATTCTTAAAACCCATTTTTATGAAATTGACTAAACTTTTCCACTAAGCCAAAGACAAGCCATGCAAGCCATGGACAAGCCACATGAAGCCATGGAGAGTTTGACATGTGATCAAGCCATTAATGGAAAAAGGAGGACCCCCTTTCCTAATCCTTCTTAAGCCTTTTTTACCTTAAGCATGTCACACTCTAAACCATGCTTTGCCACCTAATCCATGGATGGAGACTTCACCACTCCATGGCAGCTGACCCAAGTGACTCTTTTCAGCCCAAGACCAGACCTTGGGTGGTGCACCTAGCCCAAAAGGATGGGTTGACCCAAACCTAGCCAAAATGGCCTCTTCCCCATTCCATTCCAAGCCATCTCCTTTACACTTGGCCATTGCCAATTCCTTGCACAAACACCCAGCCCTGACCCACCTGACCCTGAGGGTGACCTTTGCCTGCCGGCCAGCCACCCCAGTCGCCGGAAAACACCATGCCCGAAACCTTGGGAGAAGCCAAGCTTTGAAATTCCATCCTGCTGAGCTGCCCCACTCCAAATGGTCACCATGGCTGTTCTTCACATGCCAAGAGCAGTCGATCCTAGCCCTCAACTCCCCCGGGAGAGCCTCCAGCCCACGCCTATTTAAGCACCACCCCTCACGGCCATGAAGAGAGAGTTGCACAAACCTCGCCAAAACTCGCCAAAATTGTTCCGGACCCCTCCTCATACACAGAGCACTTGATCCCCAAGTGAGATCCCCCTGCCATTTCTTCTCTCGCGAGCTCGATTTCGTAGTTGAAATCCAAGCCCAAAACCAGGACACTTCCCACGGTGAACCAATCCCCAAATCGATTGGTCCTACACCTTCACCGTACCAAGGGAAGGTGTCCACCAGCAAAAGCCCCATCTCCGAGCCACCCGGCTGCTCCGGACTCCAAGCTTTGTGATCGACCGTGGTCGAAGTTCAACCTAGCACAATTCACTAGACCGAGAGACTTCATCCGGAGCTTGCCAGGATCCAATCGAAGGTGCAACAACTCTCGGATCGAAGCTTCACTTCTCCGAGCAAAGGTATGAGCTAATTCTTCATCCCGAGCTTCCGGAGATTCTCCATTTCAAATGCCTTAATTTCAATACATGTTTATCGTATGGATGTGTTCGTCTCTTCAAGACGAATCCATGCAGAGCATAAGAACACGAAAATCCATTGAGAATCGAGTGAGTTCTTAGTGGTTAGAGTGTGGACGGTCACGGGATCACACCGGTCATGGACGATGAACGGATGCCGTCCATTTAATACACGCGCGGACGGACGGCTCGGATGGCGTCGGACCGGGAGACGGTACGAGAACCGCGGGGCCCGGGCTGCCGACTCGGATGGCGGCGTCGAATGGGAGCGCGACGCGTGTGAGTTCGGAGATGCCGAGGATGCGGCGGCGCCGCGTCACTTAAGTAGATAAATAGGAATATTTTCTATTTATTTAATTCCCGAACTTTAAAAATCCATATCTTTGTGTAGAAAAATCACAAAAATAAAATAAAAATACCCCCTCGCTCGGTGAACAGAGGAGAATAATGTGGAAAAGAAATTAATTAATTTTGTCCAAGTATTTTATTTTTAATTAATTATTTACTCCCTGCATTGTTTTAATTCTCCATGCATGTATAAAATTCACCATGGCATGAGACTATAGGGCTTTGAAGCCTCTGAACTTAGGGACATTCCCCGAATTTTCCAAGGTCAGAGGCCATCTCTGTGAAAAGTTATTGATTTTTCAAATTCATGTTGCTGATTTAAGTATTTTAATTTCAAAAATTAGCATGTTGTGAAATAAATTCTAGGAAAATTTGGTGATGTTCCTTATGACCAGAGAACCCTAGGAAAAATAGGATTTGAGTTAATTCACTTAGATTAACCCTAATTGGCTTAAATACCCAAAATAGACCCCTAATTAATTAGAGTTAACCATAGATCAAATTGACTTGAAATCAATTCTCCACTGACCTTTAGGGTCAGAGGAACCCACCATAAAAATTTGAGGTCAATTGGATTTGGTTAGCCCCACTAATTGGGTTAATTAAGCCACTTAGTCATTTTAAACTTTAAAAATTCATAACTTTCAAAATATCTTTCAAAAATTCACCAAATTGGTTTTGGAGCCTCTCTGATATCAGGGGAATTTAAGAAAATTAAAATTTCAATTTTCTAAAAAAGTTGATTTTTAATATTATTTTAATATTTTTAATAATTAAAAAATAATAAAAATCACAAAAATAATAAAATTCACCAAAATGTTATATTTTGAATTTTAATCACTTGGGAACAAGTCCCATATTTTTTTCCTAGGTCTATTTAGTGAGATATTAATTTTTAAAGCTCTAGGGTAATTTTAAAATTAAAAAATGTATTTTCTAGCATCTTTACCAAAATAATTATAATAAATCAAAGAAAAATCAGAAAATTGTAAAGTTTGGTTCTCTGGAATCCTTGATATTAGAGAGAATTTTAAAAATTATAAAATTTATTTTTCAACATTTATTTTATTTTTAAATTAATTAATACTCCAGAACTCAAAATAATTCTAATAAATAAAATATAATTCAAAAAATTACAAAATTTGGTCCAAGTGGTCCTCTGGTCATTAGGAATGTCCCCTAATTTTCTTAAGGACAGAAACTTTCCCTTGGTCATGTTATTGAATTTTCCTTGGAAATTCCTATTTTCTACAAAAAATAATTATATAAATAAATTAAATACAAAAAAAATCACATTTTCTCCTCTCATGTCTTTATTGATACATAAGTGAAGTCACATAAAAATTTCAAGTTCATTTGAGTTCAATTTAGTGAGGTATGAAATTATTAGGCTTAAAGGGCAAATTGGTAATTAAAATTTTAAGCCTTAATTAAAACTTTAGGTTTAATAAAAATTTTTAACAAGTAAAATATCTGATCCTAATCTGATTTGGATGATTGAAATTTTAATAATTAAAGGGTAGAAACCCATTAAGCAATTTAAAATGATTAAACTTTAATTAAATAATTAATTGAATTTGGAAGAATAATAAATTGGAATTATTAAAATAGGGATATTATTAGGAAGAGATTTATTCTTTAATTTAAAAATCCCTAAATTAATCATCTCATTAATACTCAACTCTTAATTAAAATGATAACTCAAATTTAAAATATTAAAAGACTTAATCATTAAATTAAAATTAAATCATTAAACTCTTTCAAAAAATTTCAATTAAATTAAATTAAATTAAATTAAAATTAAATTGAATTAAATTAAATTAAATTAATTAAATAAATTAAATTAAATTAAATAAATTAAATTAAATTAAATTAAATTAAATTAAAATTAAATTAAATTAAATTAAGAAATTAAATCAAATAAATTAAATTGAATTAAATTAAATCAAATCAAATTAAATTAAATAAATTAAATTAAAATAAATTAAATTAAATTAAATTAAGTTAAATTAAATAACCTCACTTAAGACATGAAGAGATAAATCTAAAATAACTTGAACACTATTCCAAACTTAAATCATTAATTTGAACTTAAATTTGAATCACAAATCATTAAATATCATTTTGCCTTTAGGAGCTTTAGTTATCATAACTCCTAAATAGAACATTAAAATGAAATGTTACTTCACTTATAGGACATTCAAATGTCCTAGTTCATCGAGCAAGTTAACAAAACTTGAAAACCTCGGACGATCGATTCATTTACACAATTAAATTCATTTGGACTTGAAACAATCCTAGAAATATTGAAAAGATGTTTAAGATTCTTCTTAAGCACTTCCTCAATATGATAGGATATTCTAAGAACAATTGAACTTAATTGTTCTTTGATGAAGAAAATCGTCTTCAAACTAAAAACACAAAGAACCTAGACGTCATAGGAAACGACTAGCTATAGGATTAGGAATTTGGTAGAAAACCATAAACCTTTCCCTTAGCTTTACCTAGGAACTTGCTTAAATATTCTAATTGTGTTTTAAGTGCAGCTTGGGATGACGGGAAGACCCTCCAGGTACGCTTTTATTTTATTGCGATTTACTTTACGGCAATTTATTTAATCGCATCGCATTTACTTTTCTTGCATGATAAACAACAGTTGCATGAAAACCTACACCTTTAGGACGAAACCAAAACCGAAACCCAAAACTAAAATAAAAGACACTACAAGATAAAATTCACCTCCACAACATTTCAAAATATAAGACAACTCAAAATTTAATCACAAACGTAACACAAAACTACAATTACAACTAAATTAAAACGTCTTGTTGGATGATCGGGAATACCTCGGATGATGTAACCTACGTGTTGCTAACGGGATTTCCCACGGTCTAAATGAAAGTGTGGAACTCATTCAGTTGAGTTTAGCAAATTCATCCGGACTAAGTGAATCCGATAAAAATAATGATGCGGAAGGATGGAACCGTGGGATCTTAACCGGTGTCGTTATAATCAACTTTAAGATTTGTTTTAATTAAAACACAAAAAACACTTGGAAATTAAGACTTCTCTAAACCGAACACTTCTCTCATCTCTTGATTTATGATTTCTAAAACTAAACCTCTCGCAACAACAAGGAGCTCGGAGCATGGTGGGCAAGCACGGCCATCGTCGTCGCAAAACTTGAACCTACTTCAACGAAAACTTTCTTAGAATTAAATAACAAAGCCATAGGACTTCGAGGTAGTTTGCACTAGTGCAACATAAATCCTCAACTCTTCGTTAGGCATTTGCTTTGCAAATTAAGCCCTAACCGGTCTTAGGATTCGAGGTAGCCGTCCGATACGACATAAACCCTCATATCTTCTAGCGCATTTGTATGATTACTATCATATAAATATAAGCCACTAATTAACTAAATTGGCAAGATTAAAACATTAAATAAACATTAGGACTTTCCTAAATCCAAGCCAAACAATAGGATAGTCGGGAGATTACCGAAGTCCGCTTCGAATCCGTGATCTCTCCTACTTTTCTTCCTTTGAATTCCCAAAATAAAAAATGTTCCAAATTTGATCCATTCCCTATTGAAATTCCAAAACTCAACCCCTTGAAAACTTAAACTTTGAAATTCTTGAGAGCGAAATTATTGATTATTATCGAGAGTTTTCTTAGGTGATTCCGTCACTTAAGATGTAATTAACTATAGGGGCTTGCCCTTATAGGGAACTTTAAGAACCTGAGTAATATAAACCCTGTTTAATAGTTTCATATTAAGCGAGGGAATTTGTCGGCTTATAAAAATTGGTTCGCGGATCAAACGGATGTCATGAACCTTTCTAGTTTATTTAATCGAGCCCCATTATCAAGCAGTGTGTTTATTCTTCGGGATAGATACATGGTTTGTGGTGCGACGCTCGTTTATATAAACTATTCGGGATGTGAGATCAGTTTGATTTCATATCTTAAAATCTTCAAATTTAAAATTATTTTCAAAATCAAATATTACTTTCTAAATTATATCTATATTTAAATTTAAAATTCGCCGACAACTTCTGTTAGGCGACCCCTTTTTAAAATATCACACAACCTAAAAAATATGCCGACATGCCCCCTCTTCCAAGTATGAAAAGAACATTAGAAAATCTTAGGCTTTGTCACTAAATCCAAGGTTAGGCTAGGAGGATACTGGCTCTCACTTCAGAGCTCCTACTTCCCTTCGCCTGAAGACTAACCCTAGCTTTAGTTACCAAAATTAAGACCAGTTCGGGGATTTTAGCCTGTCACTTTAAAACCTCCAATTCGACGCTCATCAAACCATATTTCCTTATTTATTTGCACTCAATTCCCATGAACTACACACTTCATTCATGGACATTGAATGGATTCTCCACTATTATTGTAGAACACTTAGTCCTTTCAAATTGGATGTTTCACAACAAATTTTAATAATTCAAGTGGCTAAATCAAAAAGTAAATGAAGTTCAAAGTGAACAACCATAATAATTTTTTAACATTTTTATGGCACATCAAATCTACGTCAACACTTCACCACATCACATTGCAAGAAGAAAGACAAAGAAATCTAGTTAGAATTCATGAGGAAGAAACAACACAACATGGATTATATATTTAAAAGTAAAGTCATACAAAACACAAAAGTAAATACAACTTATCTCACTTTCATCCCCAAAAAAATCCCTTAAAATTCCTTTGAATCATTTTGTCTCTTCTCTTCAACACTCAATTCTCTCTTTAGAATAGTAAGGATGAAGCAAACTCTCACTTTTCTCCTTCTCCTACACTTCTTAGAGAAGAATCCCTCACAAAACACACTTTCTACAAACCCTAACACACTCTCTTCACTCCTCTTCACCTCTCTTCCACACCACCCCCCTTTAAAGTGGCGTCCATAACTATCTAAAATAGTTTAAAAATGAATTCCCCAAGAGTTTCCTCAAGCAACCCTTCAAAAAGCATCCAAATACATTGAATTTGAGTTCCACCAACATTGGGAGCCGGAGGCCCTAAATAGGGCACCGACGGAGCTGAGCTGCCTTTTAATTTCAATACTCTCTGGAATTGGGCACCGGTGGCACCCATTCTGGCGCATTTTACCTCTTTTTTTCTCCAAATTTGTTCATTTTCACTTTCTTTTGCTCCAATCACCTAAAATCATTATACTTGCAGTAAAACATGGAGAATACCTTTCTTTAAAGAGAAATATCACCAAAAATGAGTATAAATTGTATAAAAAAGCCTAACATATTTTTGGTGTATCAAAAATAAGTACAAATTGTATAAAAAAGCCCTATTAGCCACCGACGGCGCCCAATAATGGTCCAAGCTAGATTCAATGTATTTGGACGCTTTTTAGAGGGATTCTTGAGGCAACTCTTTGGAAATTCATTCCTAGACAAATTTAACTTTTATTGGGCGGCAGAAATAAGGGAGGGTAGTTTGTGGTGTGTGTGCTTAAGTGTGTAAGAGTGAAGAGGAAGTGTGTAGAGAAAGTTTAGAGTCTAGGGTTTGGTGTTTAGTGTTTTTTTGTGAGGGGTTCTTCTCAAAAGAGTTGTAGGAGGAGATGGAAGGTGAGATATTGCTTCTTCCTTGCTATTCCAAGAGAGAATTGAGTTTGTCATGAAGAGAGAAGAATATCCAAGAGAACTTTAAGGGATTGGCTTAGGGAAGAAATTCAGATAAGTTGTATTTACTTCTTATTGTTTGTATGACGTTGCTTTTATATAAAAATATTTGTTTTGTCATATCTTCCCCATGAATTCAGAGTAGATTTCTTTGTCTTTCTCCTTGCAATAATAAATAGTGATGTGATAGTTTAGGTTGGATGTGTCATAAGAAAGAAAAGAAATTGTGATGATTTTCCAATTTGTTCATAATTTACTTTTCTATCTTGCCAATTGATTTGTTAAAATATGTTGTGAAACATACGATCCAAATGGGTTATACTTTCTACAAAAAAAAATGAAGATTACATTCAAAATCCATGGATGGTAAAGTTCATTAGGTTTGGGTGCAAATAAATAGGAAATATGTTTATTGGGCGTAGAATTAGAGATTTTAGGGTGACAGACAAAAATCCCCAATTTGGTCCTAGTGTTTGGAAACTAAAGTGAGAGTTAGCCTTCAGGCGAAGGGAAGTGGAAGCTCTGAAGTGAGGGCCAGTATCCATCTAGCCTAACCACAGATTTAGGGGAAAACCTAGGATTAGCCAATGTTCTTTATAGCACTCAGAAGGGGAAAGAATAGGTATGCTCCTATTTGACACAATACATGAATTTTACTAATTTTTATCATTCACTCACCAAAATATCATTGTAAAGAGGGAGAACACTTCCTCTAAATTTTAAAATTGCATTACAAAAACTTATTATAGTAGTAGTTACTTTAATTTGAAGCTTAGCAAGTAATTAGTGATTTTAAAATATCTAGCATAGTTAAACTGTAGCATTTTTGGTAATACATTAAGTGCTTTGCAAAATGAATATTGGATTTTTGTGCTACGCTTTAAGGCTTGCTTCCTCCCTGTGGGATCAATAACTAGGACTCCGTTAGAGCCATGTATTACTTGAACGATATGTATACCTGCGTATAGATCAGTTTCTACCTTATTAAACTGATTATATTTTGTTACTGAATTGAAACAACTTACAAAATTTATTACTTTGTATTTGCAGCCGCAACATCACCTAGGTGTCAGATCTGGCACCTAAGCGCCAGGTAGTTAGACGACTCTTCTAGAAGAGTAAGCGCCACAATTAAGTGCCTAGGCGCCATAATTAGTTATAAACTTTTGACATTGAATTTGGACGAATTTTGAAAAGGTGCTCGAAGTGACTTTTTGTGATTTTGAGAGCTTTATTTAAAAGAAGGATTACCAAACAAAAAGGGGCTGTTTTTGGGGGTCGGCTAGACCACCATTGGAGTGGGCGGCCATATCAGTGAAAGAGTTGTGAGTCTTTGTGAGTGTGTTAGTTTGTCAATCTTATGTGAGTCTATTGGAGTCAAGAACAGTCAAGGAACTTAAGAGGATTGCTTGGGGAAAAGTTTGAGATAAGTATTTATATTTTTTTAAAGTCTTGTATAGTACACTTGAGCTTTAATATAAATTATGTTTTGTTGTGTTATCTCCATGAATTCTGAGTATATTCTCTTTTCTTTCTCATTGCAATAAGAATTAATCATGTGGAGGATTTAATTTGTTTAAATTTTTTTTATACCAAAATTGTGATGGTATTCTCACGGCTCTTAATTTACTTTGGAAACTGATCATTTGTAATGTTAAAATTCGTTGTGAAACATAATGATCAGGGAGGGCTGTGATTTCACTGAACTAGTGAATACCAAACTAACCTTAAGATGTAGGGGAACCAAAGTTTAAGGGGAGTGCAAATAAATAGAAAGATGAGTTTTGATGGGCGTAGAATTAGTTATTCTATGTGACATAGTAGAACTTAACCAATTCAGTCCATAGTATGGAACCTTAGGATCAGTTAGTCTTATTAAGAGGGCACAATGGGAAATCTAGATGTGATATGCTAGAACTTATCCAACATAACCATGAGCAATTTTGGAACTTAACTCTAGACTAGCCAATTTTTTTATGCACTCGGGAGAGGGTAAAAAATAGGCATGCTCCTATTTGTCGCAAAAATTCATTTAAACATTTCATCATTTGATTCCTACACTAATTAAAAACTCATTGCAAGGCGAAAGACTCATTACATCATTTGAGCTTTTCTACTTTTAACTAGTTTAGAAACAATTGCATTTTCTTTAGTATTTAAACTAAATTTGTAGGTAGTGATTATTTCTTGTTATCATATAAATTATCGACCTTACTTCCTAATTTAATATCTACAGTTTTAAATAAAAACTTTACAAAGTCATTATAAAGAGTTACAACTTCTCTTTGAGATCGAAATTGGAGTTTTAAAGAAAACTTTATATTACTTGAAATGATATGTATACTTGCATAGTTTCCCTAATGTGTAATCCATTAATTAAATTCTAAACTCTATAATATATTCATTTTTCACACTAGCCGCTAAATATAACATTTGTCAAGCTTTTTGCGATCTTTTGGAATCTAAATATTTGTGTAATTGTGGGTCGAGTCAAGGTCTCATCACTAGTCCTCTAGGATAGTTAATAGGAAAATCCTATGGCTAGATCCTAAATTCTAAGAGAAAAACTAGACCTCACCAAAATGAGGTCAACAAGGGAAACAAGTCATTTATATTAAAAAAGACAACAAAAAAACTAAATTGAAGTATTCTCAATTATTATAATAGATCAAAACTTGTCAAGTATTGGCAAATATTAAAAAAACTTACCCTTTCCATTTTGGAATAGAATAATGCAAAATTTTTATATTTAAGACAAATATCTCATAATTATAATCAAAAGAAATAAAAATATATTTTTTCTCATATGATGAAGATACGCAAGAGCATAATGAGGAGAACACACTTCTTATAGGGCATAAAAGATTCAAGTATTTTAACCTCGATGTCTTGAAGATTATTTAATAGAAGAATATGTGAGATATCTGCTAATAATAAGCAAGATTAATGTACTTTATCAATCCCATTAACTGATGTGCAATAATGAAATCCTTTTCTATTCAAATACATTTAGAGCAAAGAAGTGCAAGATTTGCCCATACATATGTCTATAGTCCAATGAACACTCCATTACATGATCAAAATAGGAACATCTTCCATTTTATTAATGATTATACTACAATGACATGTGTTTACTTTAAGCAAAAATCATAATTTTTTTTATTCTTAGGATGTTTAAATTACATATTAAAAATCAAAGAAATACTTTTTAAAAAAAATTTAACCAAATTTATCAGGATAATGGCTTGGAACATCAACTTATATAGAGATATGCATACTTCCAAAAATATTTTAGGTAGAAGTTATGAGCACTATAATCAAATTGCAGAATATATTATCAATCAAAGCTTACAAGATATGATAATGGTAAAAGCTAGGAGTGGAAGAAAGTTCTAAACAAACCTTCTTGAATCATTTTTACATTTATTACACTCATGTTCCACAAGTAAAGAGGAATAAGTTGGATGAAAAAGCAAAGAAACAAACTTCTTAAGTCATAAAACTCTATCAAAATCTATGAATTGATCGTTAGCAAAAATATAAAAGATGAAAATGCTATCAACAATTAGAAAATTCAAAGTGTTAATAGAAAGTATCAGTTTATTAGAACCATCACAACAACCATATGTTGATGACGAAGAGCCAAAGTCACCCACTCAAGCAACATTAAGAGAACCATTCAACTCATTTCAAGTTCGAATCAACACTAGTGAGAACCAAGCCTCTATCAAAATTATAACAAAGATAAAACTTGATAATCACATAATCTGAAAGCTATGAAGAAGCTTTCTAATATGTGTGGAGAAAGACATAACACAAGAAATAAAAATGATTAAGAAGAACAGAACATGTGAACATGACAATTTTGGGAGTTTTTGGTAATTTTGGGTAATTGGGGAAGTTAGGGAATTTTGAGTAAATTAAGGAAAATTCGGTGGATTTAGGTGGATTGGTGAATGGTTCATGGTGGTGTATGAGGTAACCAAGCCACCCAAGGTCTTCCTAAGGCCTCTAGATCCTATAGGAACTCATTTTTGAGTTTCAAAATATTAGTTTTAGCCATATCAATTAAGAGTTGAGGGCTTGAGACCACCCATGTGAGAATTCACAAAAGAGTCAAGAAGAGCTTTGAGTTTCTAAGTGAGGTGGGTCCCACCACTAGTCCTCTATATAGTCAATAGAGAGTCCTATGGCTAGATTCTAAGTTCTAAGAGAAAAACTACCTCACCAAAATGAGGTCAATAAGTCATTTACTTTAAAAAAGACAAAAGAAACAACATTGAAGTATTCTTAGTTATAATAATAGATTAAAACTTGCTAAGTGTTGGCAAATATTAGAAAAAACTTACTCTTTCCATTTTGGAACAAAATATTGCAAAATTTATATATTTAAGACAAATAGCTCAAAATTATAATCAAAATAAATAAAAATATATGTTTTCTCATATAATGGAGATACACAAAAGCACAATAAGGATAACACACTTCTTACTAGAGCATAAAATATTCAAATATTTTAACCTCTATGAGTTTAAGATTCTTTAATAGAAGAATATGTGAGATTTCTACTTATCAATGCCATTAAATCGATGGGCAATACTAAAAGCCATTTCTATTAAAAAAAAAGTTTATAAAGTAAGAGAACCGCAAGAGTTGCCCATTCATATTTCTATAGTTCAACGAACACCCTATTACATGATCAAAATAGGAACATCATCCCCTTTATTAATGATTATACTATAATGACATGCGTTCATGCAAAATTCATAATTTTTTTACATTCCGAAGAAGTTTCAATTACATATTAAAAATCCAAAGAAATACATTTTTTTTAAATTTTAACCAGACCTATTAAGATAAAGACTTGGAACATCAACTTATATAGAGATATGCATACTTCCAAAATTATTTTAGGTAGAATTTATGAGCACTATAATCTGATTGCATAATATATGCTCAACCAAAGCTTACAAGATATGATAATGGTAGAAGCTAGGAGTGGAAGAAAGTTCTAAACAAAGCATCTTGAATCTTTTTTACATTTATTACACTCATATTCCACAAGTAAAGAGGAATAAGTTGGATGAAAAAGCAGAGAAACAATCTTCTCATGTCATAAAACTCTATCAAAATCTATGAATTGATCGTTAGCAGAAATATAAAAGATGAAAATGCTATCAACAATTAGAAAATTCAGAGTGTTGATAGAAAGTATCAGTTTATTAGCACCATCACAACAACCATATGTTGATGACGAAGAGCCAAAGTCACCCACTCAAGCAACATTAAGAGAACCATTCAACTCATTTCAAGTTCGAATCAACACTAGTGAGAACCAAGCCTTTATCAAAATTATAACAAAGATAAAACTTGAAAATCACATAATCTGAAAGCTATGAAGAAGCATTATAATAAGTGTGGAGAAATACATACCACAAGAAATAAAAATGATTGAGAATAACAGAAAATGTTACGCATGTCTACCAAATAATGCAAAATTTTGATGGTTCAATCCATAAGCACAAGGCAAGGCTCGCAATAAAATGATATTCACAATATTTTCGTATTGATTGCAGTTCAATATTTTCTCGAATTTCATGACTTGTCATCATTAAATGCACTATCAACGTAAAATATAAAAGATTTAGCAACTAGACGTAAGGATTATATTTCTAAGTGGCTATTTTAATATATAAAGTTCTAGGTTCTAGATCAGAGGATAAAGACTTTAGAATCAGGAAGGCTCTATATCATTTAAAGTAAACTTCACGAGTTTGATACTATAGAATTGAAAAAAGCACATTTGAGCTTACACTCTATGTTAAGATCAAATTTATGAAAACACACTCATTGTCTTACTATATATGGAAGATATCATTTATAAAAGTATCAATGAAAAGATGATGAATTCAAAAAACAAATGATGACAATGCTTGAGTAGATCAAACTTAGACTAATGCTCTGTTTTCAGAATTAAAATAATTCAGAAGAGAGATGGAATCTTCATTACTAAAAAGGTATACTAAGAGTCTCATGAAGAAGTTTGGGATGACAAGCTAGAAAATAATTACACCTCCACAAAATAATAACAAAGAACTAAAGAATAAAAATAGAAGCATTTGTAGAGAACATTATTTTGGAGATTATTGATGTATGTATCATTAGAAGAATTAGAGGTATATCACTTTATAGATGAAAGTAGTCAACATAGATTCATTGATTTTCGATAGGATTATTTAGAATACCCCAAAAGAATCTTGAATATTTCTAAAATAATTAATTTTTTTTTAAATGATCATATTAAACTCTATTAAATAAGCATATTTTTAAATATTCTGTGTTTTCTTAAGATTTTTAGTTTGTGTCTAATTTTCTGTGGTGTGGTTTGTGTCGTGTCGCGTTGTATTTTTCTTTTTTTGGAAAAATAGCCCTAATTTTTATTTTTTTTTTGGGGTTTTGTAGGGTGTGTGTGTTTGAGACCTTTTTCCCGATTTTGTATTTTTTATTTTGGAGCAATAAAATTGAACTATAGTGCTCTTTTAAAAAAAATTAAAGTAAAATAAATATTGATCCAAAAAAAATGAATAACTCGTTTCAAAATCACCTTTTCAACAACTTTTGGAATACGGTACTGTATTAATTTAAATTAAATATTTCGGTGTTAAAAAAAAAGGAATTTTTGGCACAATAACCTTTTTCTCCGCATTGTCATTATCTCCTATAATATTTTTTTCGTTTTATTTTGTTTCCGCGCCGCTCAGTGCCAATTTCTTTGTTTTTATTATTATTATTTTTTTCTATCTTGCGGCTGTAAAAGTCTTTCTTTTTCTTAAGTGGCCCCACATTGTTAGAGAGAGTTTTGTCACGTTTTTTTTTGGATTAGGTGAAATGACCAGTGATAAATTATGATAAAAATTATTGTTATGACATTCCGTTAATTAAATTAAATTGAATTTAATTAGTTAAAATTTAAAAATAAATAATTAACACATTTTAATTAATTTAATTTAATTTAATTCGAGTTATTATGTTAATTTTTAATCTATTTATTTATATGTATTTGTATTTTAAAAGAAAGTGAAATTATTTGAATTTTGATTATTTAATTTTAATTTTAGTTATTGATTAAAATGTTTTATTATTTATCAATTTTAAATCCCAATAACTTTGTAAATATTACATTTTTTGAAAATAAACATCATATAAAATTTATTATTTATTTTCTTACTCTCTTTACAATTATTTTCAACTAAATGCAATACTTGTAAATTTTTTAAATTTAAAATTAATATATAAAATAATATTTCTAATCAATAAATTAAATAATGAAAATTTAAATAATTTTTTACTTCATTTTTAAATACATTAACATAAAAAATGGTAACCTAATAATTCAATTGGTATTAAAATAAACTATAAAAAATAATTTTTGTTAATCTAATTTAATTTAATTATCACAATCATTTATAACACTAATAACAACATACCTTTTATATTTTTTCACTAATTATTTCACCTAATTGAGAATAAAAAACCAAAAAATTGATATAGAACTTTAAATGTCTTGGTTCAATTCTTTTCTATCTATATATCAAACAACTAAATTTTAATATATATATATATATATATATATATATATATATATATATATATATATATATATATATATATATATATATATATAATTTTGTATGCATGAAAATTTATACTTTTCTTTTTTTAAAGTTGAAATGGTAATATTTTTGTTGTGATAATCATATGGGTGATATAAATATAAAAATTAAATTTAGGTGTTAAGGTATGCATATACCTAAAAATTCAGTGATACGTACATAAATGCCTCTAAAAATTGCAAATGAGGGGATAAAAATTTGCCACACTGGTCGATTGTGCCTAAAATTAAATTTATTTTTTAAAATAGCGAATTTTTTTTTTACTTTAAATAATAGGTGCTTTTTTTTAATTTGTCACCTCTTAAAAAAATTCAGCATGAATAATCCAATTTTTTTCCAAATCAATATAATTCTGATTGTTTGAAAGCCCAACATATATTTTCCTTTGTAGGGATGAAATTACCAGTCTGTTCGGATCATGAAGGAAGCCACACGTCATCACAACCTCACAATTTTTTTACGAATAATAAGAAGCCACGTCGCTCTCATTCAGTCTTTTAAGATAATGTCGTATCTGCTCTTCTGATCATGACGTGGGAGAAAAAGGGCGTCGACAAGAAAGCAACCGGAGGAATTACGTGGTCGTCTTGTAGATTATAAGACCGTGTTTGATGGCATTTACGTTTAATAGGATTTATTAAATACAGCAAATTTGAATTTATTAAATTTTCTGTGGAGATAAAGCCGCGAGCGAAAAATGGAGAAATATCTTTAAATTTGCCCCCCGAAATCGGATTAATGAATCCAAATTTATATAGTAAAACACAAATTTTGATTTAATTGAGTATTAGGTTTAATTTTTTTTATATTTAATTAGATTTATCTTAAACTCATACCTAATATCAATTATGCTACCAAACAACACTTAAGAATCTCTGCAGAATATGCTGAAGCGATGTGCTCATTAAGATGACAATAATTTTTTTTTTCCTTGAAAATTAGGTTTGATTAGAGTTGTTAGGTATGGCTCATACACCAGATAAGAAACATATGGGTGTTAAGTAAGATGAAGTTCAGTTGCATTGTGATAGTCAAAATGTTATTTATCTGGCTAAGAACTAGGTGTACCATGCGAGAGCTAAGCATATTGATGTTAGGTATCACAAGATCAGAAAATTGATTGCTTCTTGTGAGATACTGTTGTAGAAAGTTCATACTAATGAGAATGCAGCTGATATGTTGACTAAGTCAGTTATTATCAATAATGTTTTGCATTGCTTGAACTTGTTGAATATTCATAGTTGTTAGACAAACATGATAGCCCAACTCACTTTGGTATGTGAGAAACTCCCAAGTATTTTTCTCCTAAATGGATGGATATAGGCTAAGGTGGAGATTTGTTAGATATCACTCATATACTAGATATGGGACAGATGCTTGAGAGGAACGGAGCGAGGCAGCGGAGCAGAGCAAAACTCAAGAGCAAAGTGGAGTGAAAGCATATGTCCAATCTATAAGAGTTTCTTCATGTGGGTTTGGGGTGCGGGGGCAACACTCCAACGGTACAGTACAAAAGTAATTTTGTAATTAAATATTAGTATCAATTAGGTATATATATATATATATATATATATATATATATATATATATATATATATATATATATATATATATATATATATATATATATATATATATGTATGTATTATAACCGTAAGAGAATTTGTACACTTTTTCGTGAAATCGAAGAGAGCTGTTGTTCTGCTTCTGATAACGTAGGCAAATTGTCGGACCTCGTTAAATCTACGTGTTTTCCTCTTGATTTGTGTCGATTATTGTATTTCTTTGCTCTAATTTCTCAACAAGTGTGCATCAAATCCTCTATCAATTTTCATAAATACTGTGTCTGTAAATTTCCTTAATTTTGAGAATTCTTTTAAATTTATTATATTTGGATTTGTAGAATAATGACCAGGTCAAAAGAGAGAAAAACGAACGATCATAATGCCTTGCAAGATTTTTTTTATTTTTTTTATTTTTTTTTTTTTTTTTGCATCATCATAAAGTTAAGTAATATACTTTATAAATGAGTGTTTATTATTTTAAAAAGAAAAAAATTCTAAATTTTAAATAATTTGCACTAGATTTAAATTTATATATTTATGAAAATAATCCTATTCTCTAATCATTAAATTTTCTTTTACTAAAAGTAATTTTTTTTAATTGATGAGGAATAAATTTTAATATTAGAGAAACACTTCCTTAATTTATTGCATGGTTAAAATTGCCTCTATTTTGCATTACAAAAGATATATTCATTTCCTTCGTGATATCATCTAGCATTTGACATTTTAATTATAAAAATTTAAATATAGAAATTACATGGTGAAGGGCTGAGATGCAATAGTATTAGTAATGTGAGAAGAAGAATTTTGAGAGGTAGATTTACAAATACTCATTTTACCTCGAAAAAAATTGTTGATATTATTTGATTTATATTTGTCATGTTGATTGTGCTCATGACATAAAGCATAGGGACTGAGGCTAAGAAAAGAGCGAGTGAGAATGAAGGGGTGACACATAGACTACCCACAACGGGGCAAAGTGGGGGTGTTCCCTAGGCTCTCGGACCCATTTTTATTAAAAAGAATCATTACGAGAGAAGGAAAGAGTAACACCTAAATGGCTTGAATGCTTAGACGACATCATTCCTTTACATGAAAATGATTATCTTATTTATAGATCATAAGTGGATCTACAATTTATACAATATCCTTTTGGAGTAATATGTCGTTATGCTCTTGGAAGTTAAAAGTCATTATGCTCATTGCAATTATAAGTTATTATGCATTTGGGAGTTACAAACCATTGTAGTCATGGGAGTTACAAGTTATTATGCTCTTGAGAGTTATCGGTTTTTATTATCTTCACTATCACGTTTTCGTTGCCGGGTCCATCTGACGATGTGACCAGTTGGTCGGCTCGGGTGGCCGACTGAATGAAACAACCGATCAATCTCTGCTACCGTCAGTATTTTCCGGACATACTTAAATGCTTATAAGTCTTACTTCTTGAAATTGAAGCTGCTATAAGAATGAGAGACTTTAAATGTAAAAAATACAAATGTAATACTTATACTCCCCTAATTTCGACGTCTCTTAGTGCCATTTTTTCTCCTGCTTCGAAGTGCTCTCTTGAGGCTGTTTCAGGTCAATTTTGATTTGGATTACCGGTCGGCTAACTGTCCTTCAGCTAATTGAGCTAACCTTTTGTCAGTCTTATTGGCTTCTTCTTTGTTTTGGCATTGTCCCTATACGGATCTATTTGTTTGTAATTGTTGGCATCACTTTTTTATGTCACGAGTGTAGGATATCAAACTGAGCACTATGAAATCTTGCTTGATGCATGTGTTGATTCTTGTAGTCTAAAACATCCGTTAGGACTCTTCGAAACATGTATTTGGCATGAAACACAACTTGTTGTTTATTAATCTTACCCGAAAAATTCGTTGTTGGGTGGCATCAGTTTTTGTATATGACCTATTTGCTGGAAATTTTAATGTTTAAAGGTCATTTCTCATCCATTCGAAGCCACCCATGGCCACGTGAAGTCATAAAACTCTCCCACGCATGCTTTAGATAAAGTTAGGGTGTTCGCACCGTTAAACCAGTGCAGTGATTCAGGACCCCTGTCGACATTAAACACCACTCATATAGAAATTACAAAATATTAATTTTTGAAGTTATGCGACCATATTTCAATTATGCAATGTCTCCTATGGCTTTCAGATTGAAAAACTCTCCATTAGACATTTTTTTTGCGAAAAATAAGATTTATTGGGCCAAAATGATGCCTAGGCTCCCAAAATAATCCCAAAAATCGAGAAAACTAGAAGTCAGCGCCTAGTACTAACGCCTTAGGTGCGCGACCCTTGTTTTGTTTCTTTTCTCTCTTTTTTTCATTATTTTGAAGGATTGCTAGTTTATCTATCATCGTATAATTCTCTTTTACGAATACGTCTCTCTTCCAGATCATAAGAATTATCTGAAACAGAAGATAACTAAAAAAATAGAGAGACACAAGAATGTATTCTAAGAGGGCATGTATTTTTTTTCTATTACTTTTTATTATTTGAATATTTATGCGAATTTTTTAATTTTATTATTATTTCCGGCGGATTTAGCGCTCGAATTTCGTAAGCCTCTTTATTTTTTTCTCACTATTATGCTCGTGATTCCGGATTTAAAATTATGCCTCGATCTTGGGTAGGAATGTGGGGCCCACTCTTAAATACCGACCGTGAGAGAATCCTGATTTCAGGTGTCTGGTTTGAGTAAGTTTCACATTTAATAGTAGTTAATGAAATCTTTGCGGATCATATCAATTTAGAATTATATAAATGCATGCCAATATCGGGCTTTAATATTTTAAAATTAAAAAATAGATGATACATATAATAATAATTAATAAAATTAAGAAAAAAAATTAAAATATTTATTGTGATAATTAATAATATTAAAAATTTGTTATTATTACCATTGATATATCTATAAAAAAAAAATTCATTCAATCAAGTGGGGCTCGAAGCAATTAAGTTACGAAAATTAATCCAATCTATGTCGAAATGAAGCAAGTTAAGTGCATAAAACACTGAATTTGATAATGTTAACTTTAAGAGATGATATGACAACAACAAATTCTCATCATGAGGCACGGATCTTGAAGCATGGCACGAATCTCGATGCAATCTTTTAAGAAGAACATTCAAATCTTGATAAGAAATCATCAGGAGCTCCGATTTCAGCAAACTTATAGTCAAACTGAACTGCTCGATGAAACGAGATCCAATGATATCAAAACTAGTCCAATCCGAGTCAAATCGGCTCGGATCGAGTCAATTAACCACTTTTAGAAGACTTTCGGACACTGTGGAAGGTCAAATGGATGCCGAAATTAGCAAGTTCATACTCGAATCGAGCGTCTCGACAAGACGAATCCAACGAGCCCAATATCACTCAATTTCGACATGGTTAAAGCCATCAAATGCCCCTCAAACGCCGTCGAATCGAGGAGCGCTCTACGAACCGTTCGATCGAAATGGTTGCATTAATTGCACCCGGAAGCGCATAAATAGACCCCAACTCTCACATGAGGAGGGGAGGAGCCAAAGGAGAGAGTCTTAAGTTTTGAGGAGAAGAACCGACTCTCGCATCATCGCCAGCCGCCGTCGACCACCGCCGATGCCGTCGACCACCGCCGATCATACGTGGACCACCGCCGATCGCCGTGGATCACCGTCGATTGTCGTCAACCACCATCATCCATATACCATCGATCGACGTTGTAATCTACATCATATAATTACCCTTTCCCGTCGTGGGACGAGGATTTACGTAAACGTCAATCAATAGTGGATTCTCGCAATTGAAATTTAGCCCAGTGGTTTTTCCACTTTACGGGTTTTCCACATAAAAACTTCTGGAGTCACTCGCTCGTTCCTTTTCATGCATGTGCGTCGTTGAATTCTCGTACAACGCTAAGACGATAATTTGTTACTCTACCGCCGCGAATTTTCTAAAGACGCATCGGTTTGGCGCAGTCACGTGGGAAACTCTCATTTCCATCATCGAAGTACTTGTTCAATTTTTCTACATGGAAAACGGTAACAATATTCGGGACAACGGAGCGACTCGCTCCAACACCCATCGTTCCGGGAATTTGTCACGTAGTCGAGGGCGATATGTTTCTTCATCTTCCCAGATCTCGGAACACGCTATCCTCGCCAACGAGGAGATTTCGAGTCCTTCCATGGAAGAACGCATGCGAAGAATGGAGGAAGCTCAATCTGCGGATCTTACAATTTTTACGTAGGACCCAACAACGCGTCGATGAATGAAAATCGTCCACCATTGAATCGGCGTCCCATGAGAAAAAGCCTCGAAAGGTGCGAGGTACACTCAAAGACCTCGGAAGAGCTACAAGCCTCGGAAGGCACGGGTACACTCAAAGACGCTCGAGAGGCTACGAGCTCTCGGAAGGCACGGTACACTCAAAAGCCTCGGCTGAGCTACTGAGCCTTAAAAGGTGCGAGTACACTCAAAGACCTCGAGAGGCTACGAGCCTCGGAAGATACCGATTCGAGCTCCTTTAAGGCATAAGTCGAGAGGGCACAATCTCGAAAAACATGAACTACAAAAAGACTTTCGTTTGATTGAGAAGCCACAACAACCGTGGAAAACGCAAAGAAATACATTGTCATCATCTACAAATGCCACATCAAATGATTAAAATGCTACAAATATCAATATATACTTGTACAAGGGCTACAACAAATCAGTTTATCTTCAATTAGAGTTGGCACCGCCTTCCCAAAATTTCGGTACCCACGATGATCATCAAGGGGTCTTCAGATATAGCAATCACATAAGCATTCCTGCCTCATGGCACGACGAGAAAACTACATCATTTCTTCATCAATTTCAGAACGTGTAAGAGTGACACGAAAATCTCCACCGGAATACGAGACATCAAGTACACGATCCGCAATGCTCCGCCACACGCCGCGATGATCCACTGCAATGCGTCACCTTGACGCTCCACCGCAATGTTTCATCGCGAGGCTCTGCAGCAACGCGTTGCCGCAACACACCGCGGCCATGATTTGCTGCAGCTTCAGCACAACGCTTCGGCGCAACGCTTCTTCGCAAGCTTCGGTGCACCGGTTCAAAGCAACGCTTCAGCGCAATGTCGTCATAACGCCTCAGCGCAACGCTTATTCGCAAGCTTTGGTGCATCATTTCGGAGCAACGCTTCAGCGCAACGCCAGCATAACGTCTCGGTGCAACGCTTCACCGCTAACTTCAACGCAACAGCAAGCCGCGACGCTTCATGACAATGGTTCGCCGAGACGCTTCACCACAACGGCATGTCGCAACACTTCGCCGCAACGGTACGCCGTGACGGTTCACGACAACGGTTTGTCACGACGCTTCACGGCAACGGTATACCGCGACGCTTCACCGAAACAAATTGCCGCAACACTTTGCCGCAAATCTTCACTGCAACACTTTGTCGCAACTCTGCTCCGCAACGCTTCGCCGGGACACTTCGTCGCAACTCTAAGCTGCAAAACTTCACCGCAGCACTCTATCGCAACTCTGCGTCGCACTGCTTTGCCGAGATACTTTGCCGCAACTATGTGCCGCAATTCTTCACCACAACCTCGGCGACGTAACTCGCACCACAATTTGACGCTACAAACTTCGTACCGTAACGCGCTGCCGATACACGTCAGCACAACTCACTTAGGCAACATGTCACGTCGCCGCGACGCCCCGCAGCAACGCGTCGCTGCAATGCACTGTCCCCCATCAACACGTCGCCATGACGCCCCACAGCGACACTCATTTGCAACGCGTCGCCGCGACGTACCGCTACAACACTTCGCCATGACACCCCGCAACAACGCGTCGCCACGGCGCCCCACAGCAACGCGTCGCCCTGATGCCCCTTCTCAATGCTTCGTCGCGTTGCATTGCCGCAACGCACCGATGTCTGTCGTCGCCGCAACGCACCGCCGCGACGCTCCACCGCAATGCGTCACCGTAAAGCACTGCCGCAATGCGACACTTCACCGCAACACGTCCTCGCTACGACAACTCGCCACAAAGCGCCACTACGACGACTCACCGCAACACACCGTTGCAACGCGTCGCCGCAACACACCGTTGCAACGCGTCGCCGCAACACACCGCAGCGCCGCGCCTCCGCAACACACCACCTCGGCGCTCCGGCGCAACGCACCGCAGACGACTCGCCGCAACGCACCGCGCGTCGCGCCGTCGCAACGCACCACCGCGGCGCTCCAACGCAACGCATCGCGACGACTCTACCCTCCCTCATTTGGGCCTATTTATAGGCTCAAAAAGAGTCTTGGCCACTAAATTGACTTAATATATAAATTAAAAAAAAATGTAAAATACATTAAATGCTCAATAAAAAAAATAATAATAATAAATAAAAACTTTTCATTTTTACCCTTCAAATTCTGCATTTATATGTGAAATTAATTAAAATCTTAAATAAAAAAATAACTTTTCACATTCTATATTTTAATCCTTTCATACTGTCTATTTCAATACGTATAACTATATAAATATAACATGTTATATATTGTAACTTCTTTAACTTTTATTAGTTGGAATTTAAAGAGATTATAACTTACCTCTTAAATGACAGCTTTTTGGAAGTGAAACATATCATAATTTTATCATTATAGCTTTCCTCCCAATGCTTCGGTTCCCTATTCGCTTAGCCTCCCTGGACTGGTTCAGATTCTATTAAAAAATGGCTAATAAAAAAGATTTTAATCTTCCCCTTGGAGAGGATCGAACTCCGCCCCTCCCAGCTCCAAACAAGGGACGCACCCACTTAGCTAAGCTGATTTTCTGGCATGAGAAATGGCTTTATATTATACTAATATTGAATATAGCTGATTATTAAATATATATATATATATATATATATATATATAATATATATATATATATATATATTTATGAAGTTATATATCTATACACTCACACACGTCGCTTCCGGACTTTGATATTTTCGATTACTAAATATGATGTTGTCTGAAAATAGAGAAGCAATCGATATGACAACAACAAATTCTCATCATGAGAGCACGGATCTTGAAGCATGAGCACGAATCTCGATCTCAATCTTTTAAGAAGAACATTCAAATCTTGATAAAAAAATCATCCGAGAGCTCGATTTCAAGCAAACTTATAGTCAATTCGAACGGCTCGATGAAACGGACCCAATGATATCAAAACTAGTCAATCCGAGTCAAATCAAGCCCATATCAAGTCAATTAACCACTTTTAGAAGACTTTCGGACACTGTGGAAGGTCAAATGGATGCCGAAATTAGCAAGTTCATACTCGAATCGAGCGTCTCGACAAGACGAATCCAACGAGCCCAAGATCACTCAATTCCGACATCGTTAAAGCCATCAAATGCCCCTTAAACGCCGTCAGATCGAGGGGAGCCTTCTGAACCGTCCGATCGAAATGGTTGCATTAATCGCACGCGTAGCCTCATAATAAGACCCCAACTCTCACATGAGGAGGGGAGGAGCCAAAGGAGAGAGTCTTAAGTCTCGAGGAGAAGAACCAGCTCGCATCATCGCCGACCGCCGTCGACGCACCGCCGATAGCCCGTCGACCACCGCTGATTGTCGTGGACCACCACTGATCGCTGTGGATCACCGTCGATTGTCGTCAACCACCATCATCCATATATCATCAGTCGACGTTCTAATCTACATCATATAATTACCCTTTCCCGTCTGTGGGACGAGGGATTTCTGTAAACGTCAATCAATAGTGGATTCTCGCAATGGCCGTGCCGCCGTGGTTTTTCCTTTACGGGTTTTCCACGTAAAAACTTCTGGAGTCACTGCTTGTTCCCTTTTCATCTGTGTGCGTGTTGAATTCTCGTACAACACTAAGACAATAATTTATTACTCTACCGCCGCGAATTTTCTAGCACGCATCAAGAGAAATTCAACAGCTTTATAAGGTTACTCAATTTCAATCATTAAGAAGACTTAAATATAAAAATAAGTAAATGATAAAAAAGTATATGTTGGTAAAATGATAAAGATATGAGATTTTTTCTAAAATTATCTCAACCTCACTAGAGGAGAAAAAAAAAACATACCATATACTCACATAAAAAAGGCCTTCAAGCTAGGAGTAGACTTGGAGTTTGTGAAAGTTGTGCCTGATGATCGACGTAACGACAATCATTAGCAACCATTTTCACTGATGCTAAATCTAAATATTTCATGTGAGGCATACCCAAGGATCAGAGTAATAGGAACTGTGAGGGAGAGGTAGAGAGAGACAGAGAAAGAAGGAGAGAGAAGAAGAAAATATGCAACGATTTGCTCTTCTGGGGAAAAACTGGGGTATTCCCGAGCTTTTTGACCTATTTTATATATTGGAAGTGGCGTTTACAAGAGAGATGGGAGAGAGTTCTCCCTACATAAGATGGGTCTAGAGAGGAGCCCAAAAAGACTTTAATACATATTATGAACATTTTATTTATAGGAGATAAAGGGATTAAGTCTAAAATTACATGATAGCCCCTACTTTAATAAAGATGTTACATGATATTTGTCTTTTTGCATGTCTGGACCTTCTAATCGGTAGGTCCTTAGGTTGGCTGACTCAGTTCATTTCAATCGACTATTTATCTGGACACACGTTAGTCTCTGCTCTGGGAAGCTGGTTGGTTTTGTGTATCGTAACATGTCGACTTGCCTACATTGTTCCTTATTTATCTCTGGTGGACGTTGGAAGAGCTGTGGAGAGAGTTTTGTGTTGATATTTATTGGTGGGATGGACCTTTGTCCAATCATTGGTGTTAATGCCTATCCCTGGTTGGCTTGGGTGGCCCTTTGATCATCGGACTGGCCTTCGGCCGATTGACATTCCTTCTTTCAGCTAGATATATTTTGGTTGTGTGGTCTTCGGCCATTCTGATTCTCGAGGACTTGTAGCTTTTCATCATTAGGATTCTAGTCATCTTTCTTTTGATCTTAACAATTAAATTATCTCGAGATTCGTGCATAACATTTTTTGGTGCACTTATTAAGTTATCTGATTTTCTTGTTTCTTGATAGTGACAATGGTGATAAGGACAAGAAAAATTTTAAGGCAATAAATCGTATCTTAATAGTCATAATTTAATGCAATGATTAGACTTCATGAATTATTGTGCCCATGCCCCTTATTTAGATAGCGTTGTGGAAGGTTCTCAGTATCTTGAGTGTCTGTTTTACCTTGCATAGCTCAATTTATGAGTCGTATTTATGGAGAAAGGATCTGATTCGACATCCAAACACATCGAGTGTCGAAGATGCTGGCCGCTCTTGGTGTAAAAAAAATGACGGCCGGAGGGTGAGGTGAGGAAGCAGTGAGAGAAGAAACTCTTTAAGAAGTTAAAGCCGTCCAAACGAGTAAAGCAAGAGGGATCATGGAGGCTTCAAAGAAGTATCAACCCAGTGCTAGGAAGCAGTTTGGTGGTTCGGTGGCTGCTCCATTGACTAAGGTCTATGTTCAGATTCTGGGTCAGCCAGAGACTACATATGCATGCCAACCGATTGTTGTACCACGAATTAGTGGGTGTTGACCAACTGGTCAGAGAGAAAAGAGCCACCAATGATTTCTCATTGATGAATGCAGATGGAGCTACTTTGTTTGAGCTGGAGAGGATACTCAGGGATCACATTGTGGTGGTGGTACGTGCGCACAAAACACCGATCATATGTTAGGAAACTGTAATCAACCGCCTGTCCGACCCTATGAAGATCTGTGAGGAGGCGGTTGAGGGATGTTGAATGTCCCCGAGAGCATGGATCCATTGCTTGGATGAAGTGAATTTTGCTCTGGCTCAGTGAGAGATGGATCTCCACGAAGTGTTGATCTGATTAGAGGAGATGCGAGGGAAAATAATTGTTCTTCATCAAGAAGTATCTGCACTTTGGGAAGATTCCTTCGTGCAGAAGGTGTACTCTGAGGTCGACCAAGCGAATTAGTTCAAGTTTGACAGTCAAATGTTATATAGAAGATTAGTTAGGAAGGGCTTTGTCTTGGCTAACGTGACCGAAGACGGGTTTGCGAAGTACCTTCTGTTGGATTAATGTTCGAATGTAATTTCTTTATCTTTAAAATAAAAATATTTTATTTATATTCTTCTCAATTTCTGTGTTGATGTGATGCTTTCCTCTCAAAATCTTCATGTGATGTTTCATCTTCTGCTGTGTCCATAAAAATAGAGGTTGATGTGTTTACTTGGGCACTTATGGTCTTTTTCTCTAGGCTTCTGTTGCTCAATTTTTGTTCTTTCTTCGAGCTTTTCCTTCTGTTAGTTTTCTAATGGCTCCAAAGTGTACTCCTCAAAATGTTTGGTCTGGTAGCTATAATCGAAGGCAGATTTTGTCCCAATCACATGTAGCTTTTGTAGATGAAGCTTTTGTCTTTGACTCAACTATCAAGTTTCTGGCCACTCGCCCATATGAAAGGGTGATTGATAAGTTCGGTCATGAACTGGTCATTTACGAAGACCAATTGAGATATGGGTTGAGATTGTCTCTATGCCATGAGATTTAGACGATTTTCAACCATTATGAGGTTATTCTGATGCAAATTAAGCTATAATATATTACAGGTGTTGTTGGGTATGTTGTTACATCGTGCTCGGGGTACATTATTAAGTTGTCTTCGAGATGCCTCATTACGCCATATTCGGGGCATGTCGTTACACTGTAAAGTCACCAGGATTTCATATCGCATCTTGTGATTCTGCAAGGCTTTCATTGCAACGAGCAGGGGGCAACTCGAGGTGGTCCATGACGGCCGACAAGAGGTGATCCATGGTGTTCGGTAGCTGTAAGAGCAGGTCGCTCTTGTTTGACCTTCAGTGTGAAACACTGGACCTCTGTTCCCTCTTCTCCAAGCTCTGAACTTCCTTCGATTCAAGTTCTTAGTCCCCTTTCATGCAGAGGTAGGACTCTATTTTTATAATATGTGAGTGGCCTCCCTACAAAATAGGAAGAAATCAAGTTCACTTCATTGTACGACACACAGAGATTTTGTAAACTTTTAAGTGCCTTAATAATATCAAATTTGAGTTATCTTTGGCTCATTAGATTATTCTCAATGCGAAGATTAATTTGATTATAAGCTTGTCAGATTTAAAATTCATTTGAAAAAATTGTTTAACAACTTGATCTTGACTTGGTTTGGGTCGAGTTAGACCAACTTTGGTATCTTTGTGTTCATCTCATCGAACCGATCAGTTTGACTGCAAGCTAGCTTAAAATAGAGTTATGATTGATTTTAAATTGAAGTTCAAACTGTTAAAATATTGAAGATACTTTGAGATTCGTTCTAATTGACTCGAGATTGGTGTCAAATGAAAGTTTTGTTGATAAAATTTTCAAAGGTTTGAACATTACAAAAAAAATTAAAAATAAATAAATATTATTAAAATACATAAGAATTTTAAATATTGTGATTTATATAAATCCCAAAAAGTATTGTATAAGAATTTTTAGTCTGAATCTTACCTAGTTCAAATTTTTTATTTTTTATCACAATACTTTTATTTTATTTCCTTAGAAATAAAATTATCTACCTATTCCACGAATTTCAGTAGCTTTCTATTTTTTTGACCTCATGCTCTGGTTTAAGAGAAAATAGTACGTCCGAACAATTATATGTATGGGCAACAGTATAGATTCACACTGATGTTATTGAATTCATGTTGTCATCCGCACGCTCAGATAACTAACATAATATTTTCTCCTAATTTAAGGTTGTCAAAAAAAAAATCATTCACCAATAATCCATGCTTAACTAAATAAGAAAATTGTATTCAAATAATTCATTAAGTAAGCAAAACAAAAAAAAGAAAAGTTTGCTCGACTTATTTTTTACTCAAAATAATTGAATTACTAAATTATTAATATTTATTATTAATTATTGATACTTCATCAACAAATTTTCTTCGTACGACACGAATCTCGAAGCATGTCATGGATCTTGAAATAATTTTTTGAGCAAAGAATGTCTAAATTTCAATTAAAAATCATATAGAACTTTGATTTTAGCACACATCCAGTCAAATTGATCAATTCAACAATACAAACGCAATGACACCAACATTGACCAAATCCAAGACAAATTAAGCCTAAGTCGAGCCATAAAACTATTTTTTTGGAAGTTTTTAGTGCTCAATTGGAATGTCAAATGAATTCTAAATCTGAAAAGTTTATGGTCAAATTGAGCGTCTCGACAAGAAGAATCTAACGAGCCCAAGATCACTCAATTCTAAAGTCATTAAGACACTTAAATATACACAAAATATTGTTTCATCAAGGGAACCTCCGTAAGTCATCCGATCGAGTGGTCCATATTCTTTTTTTAGTGGGCCTTTCCCAGAGTCTATAAATATAGCACTACCCTTGCCTTGAGGGATGTCCTGGACCGAGACCTGAGCCTAACAAAGGATTGGGAGAATAAGGAGCTGAAGCCTAGTATCATTTATGCACCAACAATACGGTGAATGCTTCCTGCTCCTGCAACCACCGACCAATGCTATCCAGCTGTCGTTGACCACCACCTGCTACTTACAAAGAAACTACCTCTGTAATCACAACAAGCACCGCAGAATCCTAATGCACATTGCAAAGTAACGAAGCTCTTAACGATGCAACAACACACCCTAAAGACATTATAACAAGGCCATTCTAAAGAAGGTACAACAATGCATCATAAAGGCGATGTAACGACATCCCCAAATATGTTTTAATGATACCACTCAAAAGACGGTGCATCAACGCACTCCAATGACAATGCAGAAATATGCCTCAGAGATGGTGCATCGACACACCCCAAATATATGTAATAATGCATCCCAAGTATAGTGTAACTCCTTATCATGGCCAACGTGACGGTTTACAACATACATAGCTCATAGCTCGTGTAGCTTTCGACTCAAGCCTCTGTAGCCTACGGACATCATTACACCTCACGACGACGGCCTACGTGGCTCACTGATCATGCAACTCCCAACACCGGCCTTTGGGACCAAAAAATATTATTATAACTTTGTACTCCAGTTTAAATGGCTTATAAATGTCATTACAACTCACCACTATGATGTATGTGACCAAGTACAGCTTACATGGCTCATAGCTCATGTATCTCATGACTCCAACCTCTGCGTCCTACTGATATCATCGCAGCTTATCACTACAACCAACGTAACCCACAGTGATTTATGTGGCTCACAGCTCGTGCAGCTGAAGACTCTAGCCCTACAGCCTACTGATGTCATCACAGCTCACCACTACAACCTACATGACTAATTGTGGCCTACATGACTCAGAACTCGTGTATCTCTCGATTTCTGAGCAGCCTACGAATGTCATCACAAGTGACCATTACAACCTACAAGGCCATCTACGGCCTACATGGCTAACAGCATGTGCAACTCCTGACTCTAACCCCTAAAGCCTACAAACTTCATCAAAACTTACCACTATGACCTTTGCGACCAACTATAACCTACATGGCTTAAACCTTATGCAACTATTGTCTCCGTGCCTTGTAGCCTACGGACGTCATCACAACTCACCACTACGGCCTACATGATACCCAACTCATGCAACACTCAACTCCGGCCTCGACGGCCTAGATACGTCATTGTAATTTACCACTACGACCTATGTGGTGCATAGCCCATGCAGCTCTAAACTCAATCTCCGCATCTTATGGATGTCATCGCAATTTACATTTACGACAAATTTGACCAACTCGACATACGTGGCTCACAACTCCTACAACTCCCTACTACGGCCTCTACAACCAATCGACGATCTCTAAGCAACCCATCTATGGCCTACATAGCCAACTACTGCCACACCATTCAACTAAAACCTCTGTGACAAACTAGCACTACATACCCTGTCTACAGAATTCATGACAGTCTACTGCCTTCATAGCCATAGACTACAGCCTTAGCAGCTCATTATAGCTATTATGACTGAGCTACCACTATATATCAACTTTGTGAACCAATTTTCCATAATTTTGGAGAAGAGTGACATATGTACTCACAATTACATTGTGAATTATTTCAATTGAGCAGGACATCGTGGTTTTTTTCTCTTTCTACGGTTTCCCACATGAAAATTGAGGTCTCATTTTAGTTTCTTCTTTAATTTTTGTGTGTTGAATCTTTGCTCAACATTAAGACGCTAAATTATTACTCTACTATCTGTGCCTTCCAACACAAATCAAATTTATATATTTATATTAACAATATAAATAATAAACTATGATAACCATTTTTTTTTTTTAACATATTTATCTTTTTATAATAAAAATAAATATAATATTTTTAAATAATTTAGAAAAATTCAAATCACACGCCATACTAATGAATAATTTTTAATACAAATAGATTTCCAACATTTAACAACATATTAGACTCCAAGATTCCTCATGTTTGTCCCCTTACATCCCAGGACTAATTTTAGGAATCAAAACCCAAAACCTGATGAAACAAATATTCTCCCACATGTAGTATCCTCTATACTATATAAAGGACAGCAGTCGAAGCAAATTTATTTTAAAATAGGGGAACATACATACAAACCATTCAAAAGATCCCATCTAAATAAATAATGTAATCCATCTGCAGCCTAGTAATGTATTCAATAAGAATCTTCGTACCCAATTTTTCTTCTGCAGCCTCGTAATGTACCAATCAACCTAGCTCCGGCCCTCGCCGGCCACCCATTTCCGAACGTCGTCGATAAATATCTCGATGTTTCGGTCCGACGATCCATTATCGGCGATAGCCTTCCTTGCCATCTCCCTCATTCTCGCCGCCCTGTCCCTCATCCTCACCGCCTCCTCACCGTCAATAGCCGCCGCCACGCACTTCTCCACCGACTCTCTCGTCGCCGGCGCTGTAAGCCTCACGCCGATTCCGTAGACGTCGCACAGGAACTTGGCGTTGGTTACCTGATCGCCCCACTGGGGGTAGGCAACAATCGGTACGCCGGCGGTGATGGCTTCGAGGGATGAATTCCACCCACAGTGAGTGACAAAGCACCCGAGGGCATTGCTGGTCAAGACCTTTTGCTGCGGGCTCCAACCCACAATCATAGCCTTCCCCTCCGCCTCCATTGCCTTCTCGAACCCCTCCGGCAGAAGCTCCCGAACATCCTCTCTCACCTGGATGGAGTTAGTTAGCAAGCCTTCATTAGTTCATTGGGAAAAAGATAAGAATATTTTCTATCAATCATATCGATTGGTGGAAAAAGGAGAAGCTGAGCAGAAACATACCACCCACAAAAAGGGCCGACCGGAATTTCTGAGTCCGTAGGCGAATTCGGCCATCTCGTTTGCAGAAAGCATGACGACGCTTCCGAGGGACACGTAGACCACCGAGTTGGTCTCTTGAGTAGCGAGCCAGTCGAGACAGTGATCGGCAGATTTCCATAGATCGGCTTTAATCTTGTCCTGCTCAGACTCCTCACCAACGTCGACTAAGGGCCCTATCGGAATGATGGGGGAAATTTCAGCGAAGACATTCAAGGTGTCGTGCTCGAGCTCATCGAATGAGTTGGATAAGATCCACCGGGCCTTGGAGATGTTGTGGAACTGAGCGAGGATGGCCTCTGTTAAGGATTTGTAAGGGTTGGATTGTAGGATGAAAGTGGGGAGCTCGTCGGGAGCCATGGGTGAGATGCCTGGGAGGTGGACTAGGGTTTTGAGGTTTTCATCTGTGGGGAAATCGGCCAGACGATGGTGAAAATGGTAGTAAATGGAGAAGACGGCGCATGATTGGATCCACAGAACGGCGCTGGGGATGGAAAGTTCAGCAGCCACATCGAGGGCCCAAGGGATGAAGGGATTGTTAACGAGGCAAGATACAGGGCGACCGGCGTCGGATTGACGGTGAATGAGACCGGCTAGGGCAGCGGGACCGTTGGTCTCGAGGTTGGTCATAAGGTTGGACAGATCTTTAGTGGGGTCTTTGGGATCGGCACCATCGTTGAAGAATTCAAACCGGAGGAAGCCGAGACCGACGGGGATGAGGTCCGAGCGGGATTCGGTGGGGAAGATGAATTGGGAGGAGGCGCGGATGCGTGAGCCGAATTCGATTGTGGTGGTGAAGGTGACGAGCAGGCCTTTAGCGGCGATTCGCTTGGCGAGGCGGAGGAAGGGGTTCACGTGGCCTTGTCCTGGGAAAGAGACGAAGAGAAAGTGTAGAAGAGGGTCGGCTGCGCCCATGGGGGTCTGCAGTGGTGTAATGGCTACAGCAGTGGCGCTGAGCTGAGTTCTTTATCCATAATTTTATAGTGAAATGGAAGGGTAGAAGTTTGCCGAGTTCAGATGGGGAATAGGTCGCCACGTTCGGCACGCGGGAGAGTAGAAGGTTCGGTAGTATGCTTGCTGTTATATGGGTTATGAGAGACCAGTAGTTGGATGAACTGAAAAAATTTAGGGGGTGGTTTGATCTAAATAGAGAGTTCATCTTAGTTTTGGGAGAGAGAGAGAGAAGACTTGTCTCGTTGGGACGTATAAGTTATTTTTGGGCTTGTGTGCCCACTTTATTCCATAAAAATACATGTTATAAGTGGGATCCCAAAAGCCCATTTACATGAAAGAACTTTTATATTTATAGATGATAGGATTGTTAAAAAGTAAATTACAATATTACCATTATTTATGTTTTAGTCTTTTGTGTTCATTCTATAGTTTTTTCTATGTGGAGTCGTTGAGTTTCGGTGGCCGGTCAGAGGAAAAAGGAGGTCGATTGGAGGAAAGGGCGGCCGATCAGAGGAAAAGGTGATCAGAGAGATTGATCGGGAGGAGGTCAATCAACTGATGAGAGTTTTTTTGGCTTGATCCGATCGGCTGCAGTAGGTTGGAGAGAGGGTCTGATCATCCGTCTTGGATTCTTTATGGGTCTATAAATCACCCTCGTCTTGTATTTTCGACATGTTCTTCTCTTGATGTTTGATTGCCTTAAGATTTGAGCTGACAAATTTTTTGTTTAGATATTTAGTTCTCTGATTTTCTTACTCCTTGATAGTGAAAGCTGCGACAAGGATAACGAAATTTACAAAACAAAAATTATGACTCAATAAAGATACTCAGTGTTTTGTACTATTTGTGCTTCGTTCTGGCATTTTTTGCTCCATTTGTTGTTAATCGAACTTCAAGATGATCATTACCCTTGTGAAGCTTGTCGCTGTCGAGCGGCGAATCATCTCTGAGGCTAAAGATGATCTCCATGCACCCCTCACAAAGTTTGTCCCTGCCAGGTGGAGAATCGTCTTTGGGGCCGAAGATGATTGCCATACAACCCTTACGGAGCTTGTCGCTTCAAAGTGGCGAATCATCTCAATGGTCGAAGATGATTGTCATATACCCCCCCGTGCAGCTTGTTGCTACTGGGTTGCTAATAGTCTCTAGGGCCGAAGATGATCGTCATACACCCCTTATGGAGTTTGTCACTGCTGTGTGGTGGATCATCCCAAGGGTTGAAGATGATTGTCGTACACCCATTGCGAAACTTGTCACAGTTGGGTGGTGAATCGCTGCGATTGAGGATGATCGCCACACAACCCTCATGAAGCTTATCGTTTTTAGGTGGTGAATCATCTCAAGGGCCAAAGATGACTGTCGTACAACCCTCGTGGAACTTGTCACTGTCGGGTGGTGAATCGTCTCAGCAATCGAAGATGATCTCATACACCACTCGTGAAGTTTTTTTTAATCGGGTGACGAATCATCTCAAGGGTTGAAAACTATTGACGTACACCTTTCGTGGAGCTTGTCACTGTCGAGTGGAGAATCGTCTCTGAAGCCTAAGATGATCGCTATATACCCCTCGCGAAGCTTGCGCTACTGGGTAATGAATCATTTCGAGGGTCGAAGATGATTGTCAAATACCCCTCGCGAAGCTTGTTGTTGGTGAATCATCTCTAAGGGCAAATGATGATCGTCATACATGTCTCGCAAAGCTTGTCGTTGTGAAGTGGTGACTCATCTAAGGGGTTGAAGACAATTACCGTATACCTCTCGAGGAGCTTGTCATTTTTGAGTGGTGAATAGTCTCTTAGGCCGAAGATGTCATCATACACCCTTCACGAAGATTATCGTTGTCGGGTGGCGAATCATCTCAAGGGTCTAAGTCGATTGTCGTATACCCCTCAGAGAGATTGTCGTTGTCGGGTAGTGAATTGTCTCTGAGGCCGAAGAAGATCATCATATACTCCTCGCGGAGCTTATCACTACCGAGCGGTGAATCATCTCAAGCATCGAAGACGATATCCTTATACCCTTAAGGGGGCTTGTCACTGGTCGGTGGTAAATCTTCTCTAGGGCCAAAGATGATCAGCATACACCCCTCGAGGATCTTATCATTACCTAATGGTGAATCATCTCAAGAGTCGAAGATAATTACCATATACTCCTCAAGGAGCTTGTCGTTGTTGGGTGGCAAATCATCTATGTGGCCGAAGAAGATCTTCATACACCCCTAACATGTGCATAAAAATTGTGAATTTGACATCTTTATTTTGTCTATTTGTTTGATTTTGATATGTTTTTGGAAGGAATTTTGTGTTGAAATGCATGTAACCGGTGAACGGAGCAATCAAGATTCAAAACAAGGCAATATGAGCAACTTGGTGTTCTAACGCTTGGACTGGGCATCTAGGCACCACCAACAGCCCTTAGAAGATCAATTTCCCGAGCAATTGGAAACTTGGCATCGTAAACATAGCACTAGGACGTTGGAGGCAAGCGCCTACATGCTGAACTCGGATGCATAGATGCTCGTACGGCATAATTTTTGAATTAATTTCCTGAACCCCGGATATCCTAACACTACAAATGCAGCTCTTAAGTGCTAAAGTTGAGCATAAGTATAGCACCCCGAAGCCAAGCACGGGCGCTTAAAAGCCCAAATGTGAAAATTGCCCATTTCAGCAGTTAGATATGCTGATTCGCTTGAGGAAGTATAAAAAGGTTGAACACAACTGTATGGGCTTTTCCTTAATTTTCTGACACTAGAGGGAGGAACAATAAGGGAGAAGGCCATAAAAGATTAATCAAGTGGATCAAAGTGAGAATTGAGAGACCTTGAAATATTGTATGCCTTTAATTTTAACTTTGCAAGAGTAAAGGAATGGAGATAAGTCCAAGATTTCTTGTTTTGTGATTTTTTTCTCTTCTTTGTAAGACTTCTTTACTTCAATTTCTCTTTCAATCAAATGATTAAGTAGGTTTATTCAAGTGTGCTTATTGAGTAATTTTCTATTTCTTCCTTGGGATGAGAAAATAAGGGAGATGTATGTGAAGTTTCTTTAAGGTTTAATGATGACTATCGTTGGATGATGATTAACTTGTCATACTTAATTTACATTTCATTTTGACCAAGTGTGGTGCTAGTATTTTTTGTGAGTTATGAATCTCATAAGAGATGATAATGGAACAGGCTAAGTTAATCACATTAATTTGGTGAGATAGGGATACATCTACTAAATTGGTGCAAAAGTAATGGGAGATAATGATTAAAGATTGGAATTAAGGAACTAATCTAACACTTGAATAAGCATTTTTATTTCACTAGAAGGGGTAAGGAAAAGTATTGCTTCTGATTGTCATATATATATTTGATTAACTTTCATATACATTGACTTATTGAACCATGCGAAGGGAGAAATTTCTAAATATTTGAATAACTTTTCACTTTCATTATTGATGAATTTAGATTTTTTTAGGACATTAATTAAATTGACATTTCAGGCTAGGACTAACATTAACAGATTATAACTTTTTCCAATTATAATTCATCTCATTCCTTGTAGGATCGACAACCGGACTCAACCCTGCTACTACTAATACACCATGTATACTTGCGTGAGCTGCACGTGCATTGCAGAACCTGGTTGTTTGACCTCATTTTTGGTGAGGTCTGGTCTCTCTCTCCTTAGTGCTTAGGATCTAGCCATAGGTTTTCCCTTTGACTATCCTAGAGGACTAGAAATGTGACCCACCACTTAGAAATTCAAACACTTCTTGACTCCCTTCAAACCCCACAATTTTGATTGTAAACCCCCAGGCCACTTGGAGGGTTAAGATCAAATGTGGAGGTTTAAAGGATAAGTTCCTATAGGACTCTTTGGCCTTAGGATTACCCTGGGTGGTCTAGTCCTGGTGAGGGCAAGCTTGCACACACCACACTCTCACACACATTCCAAATCTTAAAAACACTTTTACTCAATTTGACTCCCTGACTCATGTAGGTAACTCATATGGATGGACCTTAACCCCTAAGCCCCTGGCTAAGAGGGTTAGGAACAACATATTGAGTGCCTAAAATGAGTCCTCTCATGGCTCTTGTGAGCTTAATATGGCTTCATGGCTCAAAAAAAAAATGGTTTCATTTCACTCATATTTACTCTATCTTCATTTTTCCAAAATTTCAATTTTTGACCCCCGAGGCCCTAAACCCACCAAACATACCAAATGCCTTTGAAATTGCCCAAAAATTGCAAAATTACCTAAATTACCCAAAATCCCTCAAAATCAATCCTAAATATTCTTCATCACTCAAATTGATCATCCATGGCCAAATATACCAAAATTTCCAAAAATATCCCCCAATAACCTCCAAATACCCAAAATACTCTTTTAACCCAAAAAATCCAAAAATTCCAAAAACTCCCAGAAAATTCTAAAAAATCCCAAATATTCCCAATTTCATTTTGTTCAACTATACCATAGGTCAATTTTGTCAATTTAGCCCACTTTTATCAAAACCCCCAATTTGACCCCTTTTTAACTTAGGTGGACCAATGTCAAACCAAATCAATCCAACGGATCCCAATTTTGATCCAATTCAATTCTAAACTTCAATTTAATATCCCAAATATCAATTTGAACCAAATCCAAACCCAATTTTATCAACATATGGATCCAATTTCAATTTGAAGCCTAAAGCCCAATTTTGGCCCATGACCTAAACTTAGCCCAAACCAACCCAACTCAACTCCAATTAGCCCCAAATCTTTTTCAAAACCTTCCTAACATCCCCACAAACAAAAAACTAACTTAATTTGCCCTAAATTTGAACCTAAACTGGCCTAAACCAATCATGAACCCAAATAGGCCCAAATCTCAAAATTAAGACCCAACCAAAATTGAAAACTCTTTTTTACACCTCCATAAACATTTTACAAGGTTAATTTTACATCAAAACCAACATTAGCCCAACCTTAGCCCAAGTTAGCCCAATTTGACCTTCTTTGACCCTATTATTAAAGAGGCCCAAATCAAATCCAATTCAACCCCAAATGACACCAAACCTTTTCTAAAGTTCTCATGACACATCCCTAAACTAAACCCAACATTTATTTGGCATAGTCTTTCACAAAAAATTCATCCAAGAGTTCATTTTGAAACATAAAAGCCCACTTCCATGAGACATTTTAAAAGCCCATCCAAAACAATTTCAAAGGCCCAAGACTTATTCAAAAGCCCATGTGATATTGTCTCATCATGCCCACTTAATTAAAATCATTCCCTAAGTCCAAAACCCATCATGTTGATTAAACCAAAATGACATCATGACAAATCCCATCAAAAAATCCAAAGTTTTTAAAATTCCAAATAACCTTTTTTCATGAAAATTGACCAAACGATGGAGGAGCCACATGTGAGCCAAATGAAGCCATAGACAAGCCATATGAAGCCACGAAAGGTTTGACTTATCATCACTCCCTAAATGGAAAGAGAAGGAGGGCCTTTAAGCACTCCTTAAAAGTCATTCACCATTCTCATGTCTCCCTTAACCCATGCTTAAGCCTAATTGTACTTGGATTGTGACTGGACCCCACTAATCAAGCTGATCCAAATGACTTTCTCTTCAACCCAAACCAGCTTTGGGGATGTGCTCCTAGCCTAATCCATGCATTGGACCAAATTAAGCCAAAATGAATTCTCCCCCATTCCATTTAAATCAAATCCTTTACACATGTCCAAAGCCAATTGAACTCACCAAACCCCAGCCCTGACCTCACTGGTCAAGATGGTGACCAATGCCTAGCCGGCCAGCCACCTGCGTCGCAGGAAAACACCATGGCCGAGAGCTCCATGTGAGCCAAAATTTCAAATTCTCCCTTGCTGAGCTGTCCCAACCCTAGTGGACACCAGAGCTCTTCTTCTCCTCCCCTGAGCAGCTGATCCCAGCCTCCAATTGCCCCTGGGAAGCCCTCCAACCATGCCTATTTAAACACCACCACCTCACGGCCAAAGAAGGTGTTGAACCAAACCTTACCAAAACTCGTCAAAATCATTCCAGACCCTTCTCCCAACATGTGAGCGGCTTGATCCCCACCGAAATCCAGCCACTAATTTCCCTCCGTGAGCTCAATTTCGAGTTCAATTTCAAGCCCAAAACCAGGACACTTCACCACAGCTGAATCAATCCTCAAATTGATCGACTCTACATCTTCACCGTACCAAGAGAAGAAATCCCCCAGACAAAGCCCCCTCACTGTGCCGCTCATTCTTCCTATCGACCAAGCTTTGAAATCGGGCTTGGTGGAAATCACACTTAGACAATTCACAAGGGCCAGAGGCTTCATCCCTAGGCTCCTCCAGCTCCAACGAAAGTGCCGATCACATTCAGTCGAGGCTTCACCTCCTGAAACAAGGTATGAAAACTCCTCCTCCCTAAGAGCTTCTTTCGATTCTCCATTTTGTTTGAGTCAATTTCAATGCATGTTAGCCGTATAGATATGTTCATCTCGTCGAGACGAGTTCATAGAGCATAAGAACGTGTAATTTGGTTAAGTATCGAGCGAGATATTAAACTTAGAAGGTGGACGGTTCTCGGGTAGGGGCGCTCGGGGACGATGAACGGATGTCGTCCATTCGCACGTGTATCGAATGGACGGTCCAGATCGCGCCGGATCAAGACATGGGACGAGACCGCGGGACGCGTGGCTGATGAGTCGAATGGCGGTGTCGAATAGTGGCGCGCCGCGTGGGCTTTCGATCCGCCGTAGGATGACGCGGCGCCGCGTGGATAAGTAGATAAATAGGAGTTTTTTGAATTATTTAAATAGCCAGAACTTCAAAAATCCATATATTTGTGTAGAAAAATCACAAAAATAAAAGACTTGCTCTGTGAACAGAGGAGAATAATGTGGAAAAAGAATTAAGTTGTTTTGTTAAGTATTTTATTTTTAATTAATTTAATACTGTTTTAAGTATTTCAATTTCCATTCATGCGTATAATTCACCATGACATGAGACCATAGGGCTTTTGTAGCCTCCGTCTTCGGGAACATTCTCGAATTTTCCAAGGCCAGAGGCCATCTCTATGGTAAGTTATTGATTTTTCAATTTTATGTCTCTGTTTTAGAATTTTAATTCCAATAATTTGCATGTTACTTAGAAAATTCTAAGAAAATTAGTGGGAGGTAGCTTATGACCAAAGGACCCTAAAAATATTATGGTTTGATTTAATTCCTTAAGAATAACCCTAATTAGCCCAAACACCTAAAATTGATTTCTAATTAATTAGGAGTAACCACACATCAAAATTGCTTCAAATCAATTCTCCACCATCATTTAGGATACAGAGAACCTCACATAAAATTTCAAGTCAATTGGAAATAATTTAACCAATTAAATGAATTAATTAAGTGACATAGCTATTTTGGAAATTAAAAAATTCATAAAACCCAAAATATATTTCAAAAATTCACCAAATTGGTTTTGGGGCTTCTCTGGTATCAGAGGAGTCTAAGAAAATTAAAATTGAAATTTTCTAAAAATTTTCATTTTTAACCATATTTTTAATATTTTAATAATTAAAAAATAATAAAAATAACAAAAATACTAAAAATCATAAAGATGTCATATTTTGTTCTCTAATCACTTAGGAACCAACCAAATATTTTTCCTAAGTCCCTAGGTTAAGATATTGAATTTTAAAGGGCTTAGGACAATTTTAATATTAAAAAATGGCTTTTCCAACCTTTGCACCAAATTAAATCTAATAAATCAAAGAAAAATCAGAAAAATATAAAATTTATTTCTCTGAGTTCCTTGAGGTCAGAGAGATTTAGAAAAAATATAAAACTTAACTTTCAACTTCAATTTTATTTTATAATTAATTAATACTCCAAAACTCTAAATAATTATAATAAATAAACTATAATTCAAAAAATCACCAAAATTGGTTTAAGTGGTCCTCTGGTTAATAGAAACATCCTATAATTTTCTTAAGGATAGAAACCTTATCTTGGTCATGTTGTTGAATTTTCATTGAAAATCCTTATTTTTATCAAAATAATTATATAAATTAAATTAAAAATAGAAAAATCACATTTTCTCCTCTAATGTCTTAATTGACATGTGAGTGAAGTGACATAAAAATTTCAAATTCATTTGAGCTCAATTTGGTGAGTTATGAAGTGATTAGGCTTAAAAAGGGCATAAAAGTAATTAAGGATTTTAACCCTAATTATTACTTTAGGTTTAATCAAAAGGGAGGGTAAAAATATTTGATCTTAATCTTCTCTTGGATGATTGAAACTTAGGGAATAAAGGGGTAGAAACCCATTAGTCACTTTGAAAATTTCAAAATGGAACCTTAATTAATTAAATCATTTAAATTTTGGGAGAATAATTAAAATTTTGGATTATTAGGGATGTGATTTAGGAAGATACCAATTCTTTAATTCAAAATCCCTAAATGAATCACTTTCATAATATTTAACTCTTAATTAAACTTAAGATGATAATTGTAATTAATAATTAAATAATTAAAAGGAAAATGACCCTTAATTAAGTTAAAGCTTAAAACATTAAATGATTTAACAATCAAATTAAAATAAATTTTAAACATTTAAGATTAATTTGAAATCACTTAAGAAAAAACTTAAAACAAATTTAAAACCTTAAGTAATTTCAAAACAATTCATAATTAAAATATAAAAATCAAACTAATTAAAATCAACCTAAATTATTATAATTAATCCAAATCAAGTCATCAAATTTAACAAAAATAAATAATTTAAACACATCTTTCAACCTAAGTAAATTTAAAACATTAAAATTAATCTGAAATATTAAGATCATTTAAAATATAAAGATTTAATTGAATTAAAACAACTTGAACACTATTCCAAACTTAAAATTATTAATTAAAATTTTATAACTAAACCAAATCACTTTAAATCGTCAATTCCAATTTTAAACTAAGAATTGTTAAAATCTTCAACAAACTAATTTGCCCCTAAAGGCTTTCATTATCATAACTCTTAAATGGAGCATCAAGTGACAAGTCACTTTATTCATCGGATAATCAAATGTCCAAGTTCACTGAGCAAGAAGCAAAACTTAAGTAAATTTTGGATGATTAATTCACATGTACAATGAAATTCATTTGGGCTCGAAATATTCCTAGAAATATTGAAAGATGTTTAGGATTCGTCCTAAGCACTTTCTCAATACGATGGGATGTTTTAGAAGAACGATTAGACTTAATTGTTCTTTGGTGAAGAAAATCATCCTTAACAAAATACAAGAACCTAGACGTCATAGGAATTGACTAGTGATAGGATTAGGATTTTGGTAGATAACCAAAACCTTCCCTTAGCTTTACCTAGGTGTTTGTTGCAAAAAAATTTAAAAACTCTGACATGTGTTTTAAGTGTAGGTGAAAGTGACAGGAATGCTTACCAGGTACGCTTTTATATTTATTGCAATTTATTTACCTGCGTCGTACTTTCCTTCCTGCAAAACTTGCATGTTAAATAAGAATGTCACCCTGCATGAAAACTGAAACTTTTAGGACAGACCACAAACCGAAACCCAAAACCGAATTAAAAGTCACAACAAGATAAAATTCACCGCCACAACATTCAAAAGATAAAATAACTCAAAATTTAATCACAAACAGAACAACAAAACCACAACTACAACTAAATTAAAACATCTTGTTGGATGATCGGGAATACCTCGGATGATGTAACCTACGTGTTGCTAACGGGATTTCCCACAGTCTATATGAAAGTGTGGAACTCATTCAATAGAGTTTAGCAAATTCATTTGGACTAAGTGAATCCGATAAAAATAACGGTGCTGGAATGATGGAACCGTGGGATCTTAACTGGTGTTGTTATAATCAACTTTAAGATTCCCCTAATAAAACACTAAGATATTTGAATCTTAAAAATCTTCTAAACCGGAACACTTCTCTCATCTCCTGATTTTCACTTTCTAAAACTAAACCTCTACAACAACAAGGAGCTTGGAGCATAGTGGGCAGCACGGCCATCATCGTCAGCAAAACTGAAATCTACATCAGCAAAACGTTTCCTAGTTTTAAATAACCAAGCCATAGGATTTCAAAGTAGTTTGCTTAGTGCAACATAAATCCTCAGATTTTCGTTAGCATTTTCATAATTATATTGTGAAACTTAAGCCCTAATCGGTCTTAGGATTCTGAGGTAGTTGTTCGGTACGACATAAACCCTCACATCTTTGAGGCTATTTGTGTGATTATATCATACAAGCATAAGTCCTAATTAACTAAAATTGGCAAGATTAAAAGTTAAATAAATTCATTTTCAAAATTCAAAGCCCAACATTAGGATAGTTTGGGAAGTTGCCAAGATTCTTCTTGGATCCTCAGCTTCTCCTACTTCTCTTCCTTTGGACTCCTGAAATTAACTGTTCCAAATTTGAGCTAATCCCTTTTGAAATTCCAAAATTCAATCCTTTGAAAACCTTAAACTTTGAAATTCTCGAGAGCAAAACTACCGATCATTATCGAGAGTTTTCTTAAATGATTCCCGTCATTTAAGATGTAATTAACTATAGGGGCTTGCCCTTATAGGGAACTTTAAGAACCTGAGTAATATAAACCCTGCTTAATTCATTTATATTAAGCAGGGGAACTTGTCGGCTTATAAAATTGGTTCGCAGACCAATTGGATGTCACAAATCTTCTAGTTTATTTAATCAAGCCTCATCATTAAGCAGTGTGTCTATTCTTCAGGATAGATACACGGTTTGTGGTGTAGTGCTCATTTATATAAACTATTTGGGATGCCGATAATTTCTGGCGACTCCGCTGGGGACAAGTTCATCTCTCCATTTTGATCAGATGGTTTTACTTTCATAAATTGGTAGTGAGTCCATATCCCTAGTGGATCAAACTACCATTTTTCCGTTGAAATACCACATTCATTTCTGTCTTGAACGGGTATAGTCAACTCTTTTGGATTTTGGAGCCACTGTTTAGACACCCCTAAATAGAGAGGTTCCGGAATTCTTTTACCTCTTTGAGGTGGGGTGGACCCCCAATAGGTGCTAGCTTAGGAGCGGTCCTTCGGGTTAAGAGGTCTTACGAGACTTTCTCTTCCTTTCCAATTCTGAATCGGGTCATTTACCTTTTCTATACATTTCATCGTTTTGTTCCTAACAAACAAATCCTCTAATAAACAACCTTCTAATAAACGAACTCTTTTAAAAATCAAAAATACACCAAGATAAACGAAAATGTGTTCGGACTCTTTCTTTTTTGTCCTAAGTATTGCGACAAAAGGAAGCATAATTCGGGACTGACGTTCGGAATCTACCCTGCAGAAAATGTCTGCACCAAAGTTAATCTTCTTCTTCACCAATGGAATGGACTTCGCTGTTTATAAGGAAGAGCTGCCCGACAATGGAATCATCCGTTTTGGACAAGGATTCGACAACACAGATATCAAATTCGCTGACGTCACCCTCTTTGCAATAATGGACAAAGTACTAGAAACTGAGGAGCCCATAATTGAGTTCAACCTGAAATCGACTCAAGAATTCCCTCCCCTGCAAAGGGTTCCAGTTGAAAGAAGTACCACTGTTCATAGGAGGACTGTGATCTCTACCCCCACCGGTCTTGTCATCTCTACACCTGCCTCGGCTACCGCCAAATCGAAGGGAAAGGGAGTCCAAATTTATGAAGAGCCTGCTACCGTAGAGGGTACAGATTTTGCTGCAATACCATCTGTTTTTGAAGTCGGGTCCAGTTTGAAGTTTACACCCCGGACTCGGACTCAGAGAAGAAATAGGAGCAGAAAAATCACCAGGATTGAGAAGGCCAAGGCTGCTGAAGTCGCTTTTCTGGAAAAGATTTCTGAGAAAGAAAAAGTACTGCCCGAGTATTCACCCCTGTTGGAAGGAAGTAGGTTTCACCCTCTCTTTGCTGCATCGGACGAAGAAGATGCCCGAAGGATCGCCGCTGCATTACCCCGACCTACATACTATAGTGACTGCAAGAGGAAGAGGGCCAACACTACGCCGCTTACCCGACTGCAAGCCGTAGTGGAGAAGCTAGATAAGAAAGAAGGGTGCCGCGTATCAGAGATCTTAAGAAGGATGGGATGAGTGCCAGTAAAATCCCGCCTCGGACCATAGGTAGACCCTGTCACTACTCCAGAGAGACCAAGGAAGAAAGTGCGAGCTAGTGAGAGAAGTTCGCTTGTTGTCGTGTCAGGTCACCATATTAGGGAGGACACCACCTACCAGCGTACAGCCGACAGACCATCTGGTCCTAGACCTTCTACTGCAAGAAGGATGGTGTGGCAACCTATTGATGCTGAACCAATACCGACACAATGTTCTGGAAAGAAGATTCTCGTCAGAGAACCTGAATCTGAAGAAAGTGCTACTGCATTAAAGGAAACTCCTGAAAAGGAAGTTCAACAGTCGTCGCATGACAACCGCAAGACTGTTTGGAAAAGACCACTTGAGGATGCCATAAGAAAGTTAAGAACGGACATCCGATGGTTGGCAAAGGAAAGAGGAGAAAATTTAGGAACTAAAGTTGATTCATCAGAGTTTATGGATGAAGAGTATGCCGAGATCAATATGGTCGAGACCCGAGCATCGTCAGCTTCGCAAGGAACTTCGTCAGCTTCAGAAAGGGACGAAACAGAGGTAATGAGAGCGCGTCTTCAAGAAAAAGATGATATGATTTCTCAAATGGAAAAGAGGATGGAAGAGATAGCAGCCGCCTTAGCCACTCTCCAGAGTCAGCTTCAACCTCAGAAGGAAACACCCCCAAAGATTATTCACATTGTCGATGGAGGAAAAGAGATCACGTCCGTCAATGGAGATGAACAACAGAAGAAAGATTCTGCACAGAGCGTGATTCCTGAGAAGGATATCAAGAACATGGTAGAACAGCAAGTGCGAGAAGCCTTAGCTCAGTCTAAGAGTGGAACATCTATCCAGACGGGTAGACCTTACCCTGAGGAGTTCGATGCAGTCCAATACCCGAAGGACTTTGTACCACCTCTATTCAAGACTTTCGATGGTACGGGAAACCCCCGACAGCATGTAGGACACTTTCGTGCCAGTTGTTGCAATGCCGGTGGGAGTGACGCCTTGCTCTTTCGTCAGTTCGTCAGCAGCCTGTCAGGGATTGCCTTCGATTGGTATGCAGAATTACCAAATAGTTCAGTCAAAACATTTTTCAGAATTAGAAAACATCTTCGTTAAGCGGTTTGTCGGGGCTCGACACCGCATCACTATCGGTGATCTAGTGGTGGAGCAACAGAAATCGAATGAAACTTTAGTGGACTACAAACTTCGATGGAGGAACTTAAGCATGAAGTGTAAACCCAAGCTTCAGGAACAGCATGCAGTCGGTATCCTACTAAAGAGTATCCATGACCCGATAACACTTCTCCTCAAAGGATTCACAATTAAGACTTTCGAGAAGTTGCTTAGCAAGGTCGGGAGCTTGCAAGAGGAGACAAAACAGCTGAGTTTCATATACAAGACCGATAAGCAGAAGCCCGTAAAGGCATTCGAGAAGAAATCCGGGATCGATGCGGTAGTGGATAAAGGTAAGCAGCCAGTGCAAATACAGTCAGAGCGGCCACAACCTAGTTATCAACCACCGCAACGAATTTATCAGCAACCTCAACAGAGTTATCAACAGCCTCGACCGAGCTATCAATCATGGCAGCGTGATCAACCGCCGCCTCGTCCGCCACGTGCTTTGAAGGAACTGCTGAATAAGGAATACCCCTTTAAGACTGAAGCAGTGGCAAAGATGTTTCGCATTTTAATGAAAACACCCGACTTTCAACTACCATAGCCCAAAAGGCCAGAAGAAGTCGACAAGAAGGATCATCCGAACTACTGTCCCTACCACTGAAAGCTCGGACACAAAATAAAAGATTGCATTACTTTCAAGAGTTGGCTTGATGATAATCTCCGGAAAGGGAACATAACGATCCCGAAGGAATACATGAAGGAACCCCAAAAAGGAGGTTTCATCAATGTTATCTCAACGGATCCTATTGTTCCGATAGACACGTACACGACTAATGATGGATGGAGTACTGTCTGGACAAAGTCTTCGAAGAAAATTTCGGATCACATCCAGACCGTTTCGGTGCGCGCTTCAACTTAAGGTTTGAAACCTGCCGAGCCGGCACTATCGCTTGCGATTGAAGAACCGCCCCAGAAGGGGGAGAAGATCATGGAAGAGAAGAAGACCGAGGCTCCGAAGGGTAGACTAGGGGATGCTTATCCTAAGATGGTTGTTTTCGATTCGGGGGAGAAATCCCTCGGACCTCTGACTCTGTATGATTATTTGCTCACCCCGACGGGATCTTATAATGATAAGAGTTTTGGTGTTGGACACGTTTTGACTGTTTCTAACGATTACGTAACTAACGACAACCAACCAAATCTGGATCTCGATTCTGATATAAATAACGATTCTCAAATCATACTAAACCTCAATAACCGTGACGAAGGAGAAGACATTCACAAGGATGGCTATGAAAGTTCAACAAGCAACGAGTTCATTTGTGAATTCCGAGGAACTCCAATCACGATAGAATTGGAGTTATCAGATTCTGAAGCAACTCCAGAAGAGCCAGTCGTTCCGATTCAAGAGGAGACACTGGCAGATTCAGCACCAGATGTAGAAGAAATAACAGAAGTCAATCTAAGAAGCGAAAAAGTTCTACCTCTGAGAATGGGTCTAAAGGATAAAGGAAAGCAGATGGTTGCTCAGGAAGAGCCAACCCTAGCAGAAGAATTGCCCATTCGGAGGCTGAAGAGCCTGATAATAAAGTGGATTATAACGTGCTAGCCCATCTTAGGAAGCTACCAGCCAAACTAAGCATTTACGACGCTCTAATCCTGTCAAAGGAGATGAGGGAAACTCTGATCAAGGCTTTACTTGATCCAGAAATTTGCTTAGCTCAAATGGCCGGTAATTCCTTAGACGAGGTTTGCTCATTAAAAGAACAGCGAGGTGTTACCTTCACGGACAATGATCTACTACTTGGAACAGCTGATCACAACCGACCATTGTACATTTCAGTCACTATTGGAAAGTTTACGCTATCCAGGGTGTTAGTCGATCCAGGAGCATCAATCAACTTAATGAGCCTTCGAACGTTATCATATTTGGAAATTGACGCTCACGACCTCGAAGCAGACAAGATGTTATTAAGAGGCTTCAATCAGAAAGGAGAAAGAGCCCTTAGATCGATAACACTATTAATGAAGATCGGTAATTTAGCAAAGACAACCGCAAAATTCCATATAATTGATTCAGAGACATCGTTCAACGCTATACTGGGTTGGCCGTGGATCCATGAGAACCCGATGGTACCGTCATCTCTGCACCAGTGCATAAAGTATTATGAAGGAGGAGAACAACGTATCAAAGGTGATTTGTAACCATTCTCCGTGCATGAAATCAGAATTCACGAAGATGCAGCTTACTACGCACCTCCGAAGAAAACAATCTTCTCCAGAAATACCGTACCAAATGAAGCAAAAGAAGTTCGAGACGATGAAGAACCTAAAATTCTTGTCCAACAGTTACTCACCACTCCCTTACGATGAGATGGTGAAGGTTTCTCCAGAACTCGCACCCGAGGTCGAGGCCGGGGACGAGGTCGTGGAAGAAACGGTGGAACAGTTGAACAAAAGAAACCGGTCATCGATGTTGATTGGGAGAACAGTTCCGAAGAAGAAAAAATAAAAAAAGAAGCAGTGACAATAAGTCAGAAGAAACCCCAATTCAAGATCTCTCTCGAAGAAGAAAAGAATGAAGAATAAAAATCAATGTACAAGAAGATTAATCACTATGTGCATACTATGACCCTGACCCCTATCTATTCTAATAAGGTCGAGGGTATGGTGGTCAAGGAGGTGCATGGTGGCGGTACTAAACCGATTAAATTCTACCGTGATGTTTATTCTTCCAAAACTGAAAATGATGTACAATTTGAAGATATTACTTCATCTAAATTAATGGAATTGCCTTTTGAGTGGTACTCTTCATGTGTTCAGAATTTAATTTAACGTGGTGTCTTACCTAGACAATGGACAAAAGGTCAATCACAACACTTTAAAAAATTATGGAATAATGCCAGTCGGCCTCCCAATTCAAAACATGGTCTCGGATTCGGCACAGTAGGATCAGTTGATGATACGGGATTTTGCTTGGTTGTCACTTACGAGCCTAATGAAGACTGCTTTGAAGCTTCAGACGATCTAGAAGATCTGCCAATTGGAGATGCTCCACCAGAATTCGAAGAAGAAATTAAATCTACAATTGACCAGTTAATGGAAGTTAACTTAGGTACTAGCGAAGAGCCTAGGCCAACCTTTGTTAGCTCCTTACTCAATAAAGAAGACTCCAAAGACATGATCAAGCTACTGATGGAATTTAAAGACTATTTTGCTTGGAGTTATGATGAAATGCCAGGATTAGCTCCAGAGGTTGCAGTTCATAAGCTAGGAGTGGATCACGCTTTCGTTCCAGTCAGACAAGCTCCCAGAAGAATGCATCTAAAGATTGAACAACAAGTTATAGCTGAAGTTAAGAAGCTAATAGAAGTTAAATTTGTCTGTGAAGAATAATACCCGACTTAGTTAGCCAACGTGGTGCCAGTCAGGAAAAAGAATGGACAGATCAGAATCTGCGTGGATTTCAGAGATTTGAATAAAGCATGCCCAAAGGATGAATTCCTACTACCAATTCCAGAATTAATGATCGACATCGCCTCGACGCACGAAGTCTTCCCTTTCATGGATGGATCGTCAGGATACAACCAGATAAAGATGGCACCGGAAGATGAAAAGCTCACAGCCTTCAGAACGCCAATCGAAATATCTTACATACGTAAATGCCTTTCGGATTGAAGAACGCAGGAGCAACTTACCAAAGAGCAATGACAAGGATTTTTGATGATCTCATACACAACCAAGTCGAGTGCTACGTGGATGATGTGGTCATCAAGAGCAAACTGAAAGAAGATCACCTGTATGATTTGAGAATTATTTTCGAGCGATTAAGACAATTTAATCTTAAGATGAATCCCCTGAAATGCGCCTTTGGCGTTGCCTCTGAGAAGTTCTTAGAATTCGTTGTCCGACATCGCGGAATTGAAATTGATCCGGAAAAGATTAAAGCTATCTTAGAAATGCCGCCTCCCAAAACCTTGAAACAACTACGATCCTTTCAAGGGAAGTTGGCGTATCTTCGACGCTTTATCTCGAATTTGTCAGGTAGGTGTCAGCCCTTCTCGACATTAATTAAGAAGGATGCCAAATTCGTTTGGGAAGAGAAATGCCAGCGGGCCTTCAAGGACATTAAAAAGTATTTAATGACACCTCCTATCTTAGCAGCCCCAGTCTCGGGTAGACCGATAATACTTTATACCGCGGCTTCAGACGACTCTCTTGGAGCCCTGCTAGCCCAGGTCAATGACGAGGGAAAAGAAAATGCTCTTTACTACTTAAGTCGCCGTCTAATTCCGACGGAAGTAAAGTATCCTCCCATTGAGAAGCATTGTTTGGCCCTGATCTTCGTCGCTCAAAAGCTCAGGCATTACATGCTTTCTCATAAGATCAACCTTATCTCGAAAGTTAATCCATTGTAATATTTGATGACCCGACTGATGCTCTCCGGCAGACTTGTCAGGTGGTCAATGATACTATTGCAATTCGATATAACTTTCGTTCTGCTTCGTGCCATAAAGGGACAAGTCCTAGCAGACTTCCTCGCAGCATACCCTTTACCGGCAGAATCGCCTCTCAACGATGATTTACCAGACGAGCAAATAATGCTCTTAGAAGACCCCGATGATTAGCGTTGGGAACTGTACTTCAACGGAGCATCTTCAGCACAGAAAGACAAAGAATTGCAAACGATAGTGCCCGGTAAGGCAGGAATCGAACTAATATTTATAACACCGGAGCGGGGGATGTTAATGTATTCCTACCATCTAACAGAACCGTGTACAAACAATGAAGCAGAATATGAAGCCCTCACAACTGGACTGGAATTAACCATTCAGATGGGTATAACAGACATCAACATCTACGGAGATTCTCAGTTGATCATTCAACAAGTCGCAGGACAGTACAAAATTCTGAAGCCAAGACTCGAGCAGTACTTTCAGTATGCAATGAAATTGTTGGAACAGATTCTGAATGTAACGATCTACAAGATCCCCGGAAGAGAAAATACTCTCGCAGATGCGTTAGCCCGCCTCGCAAAAGAATTTGCCTGCCTACAGGATGAGTGAGTTGAAATGACAGTTAAAGGACGACAGGTCCTCTCACAGCTAGCATGGATGCAATATACAAGTCAAAAAAAAAGAAGAATCAGTTGCAGCAGTAACAAAAAATACAGAGGATTGGTGGCAGCCATTAATAGACTACCTGCAAACAGGAAACCTACCGGACGATAAGTCATTAGCCCATCAAATCAAAAAAAGAACTCTGTCATACTCATTAATAAACAATACGTTATATAGAAGGTCTTTCGATCATATGTGGCTAAGGTGCCTGAATGGGTCCGAGTCTCATGAAATTGTTAAAGAAGTGCACTCAGGACTTTGTGGCGCTCATCAGTCGGGTCTGAAGATGAAAATGAAGATTAAAAGACTAGGGTACTACTGGCCCTCGATGATGACCGACTGCATGAAAGTTGCAATGAGTTGTCACCAGTGCCAAGTGCATGGAGTGGTTCTACATCAACCTCCAAATGTGCTGCATCCGACAATCGCGTCGTGGCCGTTTGAGTGTTGGGGCACAGATATCGTGGGTCCGATAGAACCACCTTCCTCGAGGGGACATCGTTTCATCCTTGCAGCTACAGATTACTTTTCCAAATGGGCAGAAACTATACCGCTCAGGGAAGTGAAAGCACATCAGGTGCTACAAATCTTCAAAAATCAAGTCGTCTACCGTTTCGGGGTACCGCACAGAATTATCTCAGATAATGGGTCCGCGTTCAGAAGTACAGGGATCAACAGTTTTGTCAGAAGATACGGGATCGACTGGCGCTATTCAACGATCTACTACCCTAGAGCGAACAGCTTGGCCAAGGCTTTTAATAAAACTCTCGTCCAAATTCTAAAGAAAACTTTGGACGACAATAAAAGAAATTGGCACGAGAAGTTATTAGAAGCCTTATGGGCCTATATAACGACTTTCAGAACTCCTACTCACTCCACGCCCTACGCTCTAGTGTATGGGTCCGAGGTTGTCTTACCCTTGGAAGTCCAGCTTTCGTCTCTCAGAATTGCAGTTGCAAACAGAATTACTACAGAAAAGAACGCCAAATTACGACTAGAAGAATTGTAAAGCTTGTAAGGGAAACGACTTTCGGCGCAGCAGAATTTGGAATTTTATCAAGCCAAGATGATCCAGGTCCATGATAAACTGGTCCGCCCAAGGACATTCAAAGTCGGTGACTTGGTTCTAGTTCTCAAGTGGTCTTTTCTTGCACACCGCAAGATAGGAGGTAAATTTGAACCGACTTGGGAGAGGTCATTCATGGTCGAGACAGTCTACTCTGGAGGTTCTTACCAACTGATGAATTGCCACGGAGAACGACCTATGATTCTAATTAATGGACGATATTTGAATAAGTATTACGCAACCTAATGTTTCGAAGGATGAACTTTAAAAAGAAAAAAAATGATGAAGTCTCATTCCTAGAAGCATGGGTACAGTAATCACTTATAACTGGGTTCGAACCCAAAATATAAAAATGGATGAAAAAAGCATTAACAAAAAATGTGTTGAAAAGAAAATATGTGAAATCATAATAATAAAATTTTGATCCCTCCTTTTAAATCATCTTACTCCTGATCTTTCCCCATCTTTTCCTACTCTTATTAAAAATTAAAAGAAACAAATAAAAATTTTCCATTGATAAATTTTTTTTCTTATTGTTCTTGTTCTTAGTACAGCCTCTGATCCTTTCTTTGTTTTTCGCAAGGAAATGTCGAACGTGTGGTTGGTTCTGAACTTTAAGAATGGTGTGAGTCTAGTACTCGACGAAAAGAGGATGAAGGATGGGGCCGTGATTGAGATTGATTCTGATTTCGCACCGGCCGGGCTACAGTACGAAGAAACTGATTGGACCCCGATTGACCGGGAAGAGTACCATAGCCAGACAGTGATGAAAGTGAGTGGCCCAAGTCAGCAGTCCACCAGCAAGAAAAGAAAAGCAAACGTCGCTCATGCAACAGGAGAAGACAAGAAAGTTAAGTCCGTAGTTGCTACATCAGAGGGCAGGCTTGTCAGCGCCATGCTCACAGAAATTCAAGAAGTAAGGAGAGCTACTCTCACTCCTACTCAGCGAAGAAACAAGAACTATCGCATTCGCAAGATGCTGACCAAGCTAGAAGCAGATCAATATGAAGAGACAGTTGTTACCGTCAATGCAAGTACTTTGAAAAAATCGGTTCATCAGGAACCAGAAAAGAGGAAGTCAACTCCAAGAACAGCATAAAGGATGAAAGAAATTCCAAGAAGAGAAGAAACAGAATCGGTGCCATGACGCCGGACAAATGCACCAGTTTTGAAGAGTCATGTTGTGAAAGCAACCCCGGAGGATGTCCTGACAGGGACTATTCCTGAGGAGCCGAGACATGCAGGAGAACATGCTAGGGTTGAACCATAAATCCCACAGTACGTTACCAGACCTCGCCAGTTACAAATAATTCTGGAATACGAACTGGAAAGGATGCAGAATGTTGAAAAGAAAACTTTTGAATATTTTGAGAGAATCCGAGGCAAGAGAATCAACATCCTGGAGGGCCTTGAGCTGCATACAGATGTGTTCTCAAACTACGAGCAGCAGTAAATTGTGGATTGCGTCGTTGAGCTTCAGAAAATGGGTCGAGCTGGTCGTTCGAGAGAGAAGACCTACTTAGAACCTCGAAGGTGGATGAAAGGAAAAGGGAGAGTTACAATCCAGTGCGGGTGTTGCTACAACTTCGCCGAAGACAGAAAGAGAAATCCACCAGGGATACTCCGTCGTAGTGAGGTGGATCCAATGCCAAGAATTATCAAGAGAATGGTAAAAAGGATGGTGACATGGAAGGTATTTCCTGCAAATTGCATACCCAATAGCTGCATCATTAACATATACAGAGAGGGCGATTACATACCGCCACACATAGATCATCATGACTTTGTCAGGCCTTTCTGCACAGTGTCTTTCATCAATCAGTGCAACATCATGTTCGGATCTGACCTCCGGATAGCAGGCCCTGAAGAATTCTGAGGGCTGGTGGAGATACCACTACCGGTAGGTTCAGTCCTGGTGTTAAAAGGGAATGGAGCCGACATAGCAAAACATAGCATTCCAGGAGTGCCTGTTGAGTGGATCTCTGTCACTTTCAGAAGGATGGACGATAGAAAAATGCCTTTCCACTTTCAGCCAGATCCAGAGTTAGATAGGGATACATCTACTAAATTGGTGCAAAAGTAATGGGAGATAATAGTTAAAGATTGGAATTAGGGAACTAATCTAACACTTGAATAAGCATTTTTTTTTCACTAGAAGGGGTTAAGGAAATGTATTGCTCCTGATTGTCATCTATATATTTGATTAACTTTCATATACATTGACTTATTGAACCATGCGAAGGGAGAAATTTCTAAATATTTGAATAACTTTTCACTTTCTTTATTGATGAATTTGAATTTTTTTAGGACATTAATTAAATTGACATTTCAGGCTAGGACTAACATTAACAGGTTATAACTTTTTCCAATTATAATTCATCTCATTCCTTATAGGATCGACAACCGGACTCAACCCTGGTACTACTAATACACCATGTATACTTGCGTGAGCTGCCCGTGCATTGCAGCACCTGGTTGTTGACCTCATTTTTGGTGAGGTCTGGTCTCTCTCTCCTTAGTGCTTAGGATCTAGCCATAAGTTTTCCCTTTGACTATCCTAGAGGACTAGAAACCGGACCCAACACTTAGAAATTCAAACATTCTTGGCTCCCTTCAAACCCCACAATTTTGATTGTAAACTCCCAGGCCACTTGGAGGGTTAAGATCAAATGTGGAGGTTTAAAGGATAAGTTCCTATAGGACTCTTTGGCCTTAGGATTACCCTGGGTGGTCTGGTCCTGGTGAGGGCAAGCTTGCACACACCACACTCTCACACACATTCCAAATCTTAAAACCACTTTTACTCAATTTGACTCCCTGACTCATGTAGATAACTTATATGGATGGACCTTAACCCCTAAGCCCCTAGCTAAGAGGGTTAGGAACAACATATTGAGCGCCTAAAATGAGTCCTCTCATGGCTCTTGTGAGCTTAATATGGCTTCATGGCTCAACCAAAATGGTTTCATTTCACTCATATTTACTCAATCTTTATTTTTTGAAAAATTTCAATTTTTGACCCCTGAGGCCCTAAACCCACCAAACCTACTAAATGCCTTTGAAATTTCCCAAAATTTGCAAAATTGCCTAAATTACCCAAAATCCCTCAAAATTAATACTAAATATTCTCCATCACTCAAATTGATCATCCTTGGCCAAATATACCAAAATTTCCAAAAATACCCCCCAATAACCTCCAAATAACCAAAACCTAAAAAATCCAAAATTCCAAAAATTCCCATAAAATTCCAGAAAATCCCAAATATTCCCAATTTCATTTTGTTCAACTACACCATAGGTCAATTTTGTCAATTTAGCCCTGTTGACCTCATTTTTGATGAGGTCTCCTCTTCTTCTCTTTAGTACTTAGGATCTAGCCTTAGGCTTTTCCTTTGACTAATCTTAGAGGATTAGAATTGGGACCCACCACTTAGAAATTTCAAACCACTTCTTAACTCCCTGCAAACTCCACAAACTTGACTGTAGACCCCTAATCACCTAGAGGGTTGAAATCAAATGTGGAAGTTTAAAGGATGAGTTCCTATAGGACTCTTTGGCCTTAGGACTGCCCTGGGTGGCCTGGTCTGGTGAGGGCTGACTTACACATACACTACACCTATACACTACACTTTCACACACCTCCTAAAACCACACCCACACCCAACTTGACCTCCTGACTCATGAAGGTGATTCACATGGATGGTCCTTAACCCCTAAGCCCTCGCGTAAGAGGGTTAGGAACAACATAGTGGATGCCTCAAATGAGTCCCTTCATGGCTCATGTGGGCTTGATATGGCTTCATGGCTCAACCAAAATGATTTCATTCCACTTACATTCACCTAATCTTCAATTTTGCAAATTTTCAATTTTTGACCCCCGGGACCCTACACCCGCTTTAGCCTACCCAAAACCCTTGAAATTACCCAAAATTTTCAAAATCTCCAAATCACCCAAAATTCCTCAAAACCAATCCCAAACATCCCCACATTACTCAAGCTGATCATTCATACCCAAAAATACCTCCCAATACCCTTCAAATACCCAAAATACCACTCTTAACCAAAAAATCCAAAAATTCAGAAAATTCCCAGAAAATTCCAGAAAATCTAAAATATTCCCAATTTCATTTTATTCAACTACACCATGGGCCAATTTTGTCAATTTACCCCACTTTTATCAAAATCCCCAATTTGACCCATTTTAACCCAAAGTGAACCCAATGTCAAACCAAACCTACCCAATTGACCCAAATTCTGGTCCAATTCAATTATAAACTTCAATTCAACATTCCCAACACCAATCTAGGCCAAATCCAAGTCCAATTTGATTGACATTTGGATCCAATTTCATTTTTGGCCTTAAAGCCCAATTTGGACCCATGACCCAAACCTAACCCAAACTAACCCAATTCAACTCCAATTAACCTCAAATCTTTTCTAAACCTTCCTTAACATTCCCACAAACAAAACACTAACATGATTTTCCCAAAATTTAGACCCAAACCCCACTCAAATTCAACCCAAAGCTAAAAGGCCCAATTTTGACCTAAACCCAAACCTAACCCAAATAAGCCCAAACCCCAAAATCAAAACCCAACCAAAGCCAAAACCTCTTTGAAACACTCCCATAAACATTCCCCAACATTTATTTTACATCAATTTCAACCCTAGCCCAACATTGGCCCAAGTTAGCCCAATTTGACCTATATTGGCCCATTCACCATGGAAGCCCAAATTCAACCCAATTCAAACCCAAATCACTCCCAACTTGCTTCAAATCACTCATGACACATCCATGAGCTAAAACCAACATTTGTTTGGCCCAATCCTTCACAAAATTCCCATCCATAAAACCAAAAGCCCACTTTCTTAAACCTTCCTAAAAGCCCAAACTTCATGCTAAAGCCCATATGACAAATTCTTCTCATCATACCCTTAATTAAAATCATCCCTAAGTTCAAGTCAATCATCAAATGGTTCCAAATCAAGCCATGTGCCAAATCCCATCAAATCACTCCTAAATTACCAAAATTCCTAAAAACCTCTTTCATGAAAGTTGACTTAGCGTTTTCCAAGCCAAAGGTGAGCCATGAAGTCATGCATGAGCCACATGTGAGCCATGAAAGCCTTGGACACTTAACCATACCCAAAATGGCAAGAAGAGGGGACCCTTTAATGATTCTCTTAAGAGTGATTAACCACTCCCATGTCTCCCCTAACTCTTGCTTAAGCTTAATTGTACTTGGATTGTGACTTGACCCCACTAATCAAGCTGATCCAAGTGACTTTCCCTTCAGCCCAAATTGGCCTTGGAGGATGAACCTAACCCAAAACCAAGGGTTGACCCATTTAGACCCAAAACTAACCCTTTCCCATTCCACTTTGATTCAAACCCTTTACACATGTCCATGGCCAATTGATCGCACAAACTTCCAGCCCTGACCCACCTGGACCTGAGGGTGACCCATGCTCGCCGGCCGCCCGTCTGGGTCGCCGGAAAACACCATGGCCGAGACCTTGGGAGGAGCCAAACTTTGGAATTCCACCTTGCCGAGTTGCCCCATGCCCGATGGCCACCATGGCTGTTCTTCCTTGACCTAAGCAGTCGATCCCAAGCACTAACTCCCCCGGGAGGCCCTCCACCCTCTCCTATTTAAACACCACCCCTTCTCGGCCATGAAAGGTGCTGAACCAGACCTTACTAAAACTCTGCCAAAATTGCTCTAGATCACTCTCCATACTTAGAGCAATTGATCCCCAGTGCCAATTTGCCCTAATCCCCACCAACAGGGCTCCGAGAGAGTCGTCTAAAGCCGCGGTATAAAGTATCAGCGGTCTACCTGAGACTGGGGCCGCTAAGACAGGAGGTGTCATTAAATATTGTTTAATGTCCTCGAAGGCCCTCTGGCATTTCTCTTCCCAAATAAATTTGGCGTCCTTTTTAACTAGTGCCGAGAAAGGCCGACACCTACCCGACAAGTTTGAGATAAAGCGTCGAAGATATGCCAACTTTCCTTGAAAAGATCGTAGTTGTTTTAAGGTTCTGGGAGGTGGCATTTCTAAGATAGCTTTAATCTTTTTCGGGTCAATTTCAATTCCACGATGTCGGACAACGAATCCTAAGAACTTCCCGGAGGTGACGCCGAAGGCGCATTTTAAGGGATTCATCTTAAGGTTAAATTATCTTAATCGTTCGAAAACAATTCTCAAATCATACAGGTGGTTTTCCTTTACTTTGCTTTTGATGACCACATCATCCACGTAGCATTCGACTTGATTGTGGATGAGATCATCAAAAATTCTTGTCATCGCTCTCCGGTAGGTTGCTCTCGCGTTCTTCGGTCCGAATGGCATTATTGTGTAGCAATATACTCCGATCGGCGTTCGAATGCTTGTAAGTTTTTCATCTTCTGGAGCCATCTTTATCTGGTTGTATCCTGAAGATCCATCCATGAATGAGAATATTTCATGTGTTGAAGCAATGTCGATCATTAATTATGGGATCGGTAGGGGGAATTCATCTTTTGGACATGCCTTGTTTAAATCTCTGAAATCTACACAAATTCTGATCTGACCATTCTTCTTCCTGACTGGTACCACATTGGCTAACCAAGTCGGGTATTGCTCTTCACGGACAAATTTAGCGTCTATTAGCTTTTTAACTTCAGCTATGACTTGTTGTTCGATTTCTAGACGCATTCTTCCGGGACCTTGTCGGACCGGAACGTAGCGGGATCCACTCCTAGCTTATGGATCGCGACCTCCGGAGCTAAACTCGGCATCTCATTGTAGCTCCAAGCAAAACAGTCTTTAAATTCCATTAATAATTTGATTATTTCTTCGGAGTCTTCTTTATTGAGTAAGGAGCTAACAAAGGTAGGTCTAGGTTCTTTGCTAGTACTTAAGTTAACTTCCGTTAACTCATCTATTGTAGATTTGATCTCTTCTTCGAATTCTTGTGGAGCATCTCCAATTTGTAAATCTTCGAGTTCTTCTGTAGCTTCCATGCAGTTTTCATTAGACTCGCAAGTGACAACCATGCAAAATTCAGTATCGTCAACTTATCCTACTGTGCCGAATCCGAGACCATGTTTTGAATTGGGTGGACGACCGGAGTTATTCCATAAATTTTCAAAATGTTGTGATCGACCTTTTGTCCATTGTTGAGGTAAGAAACCACGCTGAATTAAATTTTGAACACAGGGAGAATACCACTCAAAAGGCAATTCCATTAATTCTGATGAAGTAGCATCTTCAAATTGTACATTATTTTCAGTTTTGGAGGAAGGAGCACCACGGTAGAATTTGATGGGCTTTGCACCGCCGCTACATACCTCTTTGACCACCATACCCTCGACCTTATTAGAATGGATCGGGGTCAGGGTCATAGTATGTACATAGTGGTTAATCTTCTCGTACATTGATTTATATTCTTCGTTTCTTTCATCTTCGAGAGGGATTCTGAATTGCGGCTTCTTCCGACTTATTGTCGCTGCTTCTTGCTTGATTTCTTTTTCTTCTTCGAACTATCTTCCCAATCAACATTGATGGCCGGTTTCCTCGTCCAATCGTCCTAACGTCTCGCCACGACCTCGTCCCCGGCCTCGACCTCGGATGCGAGTTATGAAGAAACCTTCACCATCTCGCCGTAAGGGAGTGGTGAGTGACCGTTGGACTAGAATTTCAGTGTTCTTCGTCGTCCCAAATTTCCTTTGCTTCATTTGTTATGGTATCTCCGGAGAAGATTGTTTTCTTCGGAGGTGCATAATAAGCCGCATCTTCATGGATTCCAATTTCATGTACAGAGAACGGTTGTAAGTCACCTTTGATGCACTCTGTTCCCCTCCATCGTAGTATTTGATGCACCGATGTAGAGATGATGGTACCATCCGGTTTTCATGTATCCATGGTCGGCCCAAGTAGAGCGTTGAACGACGTTTCGAATCAATTATGTGAAACTTCGCGGTTGTCTTTGCTAAGTCACCGGTCTTCATTAGCAGTGTTATTGATCCGAGGGCTCTTTCTCCTTTCTGGTTGAATCCTCTTAATAACATTTTGTCCGCTTCAAGCTCGCGAGCAACAATTTCCAAGTATGCTAGCGTTCGCAGATTCATTATATTGATTGATGCTCCTGGATCCACCAATACTCTGGAGAGTGTAAACTTCCCAATTGTAACTGAAATGTACAAGGGTCGGTTGTGGTCTCGTCGTCCCAAGTAGTAGGTCATTGTCCGTGAAGGTGACACCTCGTTGTTCCTTTAACGAGCAAACCTCATCTAAGGAATCTCCGGCCATTCGAGCTAAGCAATTTCCGGATCAAGTAAGGCCTCGATCGAGCTTCTCTCATCTCCTTTGATAAGATGAGAGCGTCGTAGATGCTCGCGTTGGCTGGTAGTTTCCTAAGATGGGCTAGCACGTTGTAATCCACTTTGTTTTCATGTGCCTCGTTTTCTTCTCGAATGGGTATTTCTTCCGCCGGGTTGGTTCTTCCTGAACAACCACCTGCTTTCCTTTGTCCTTTGGACCCATTCTCGGAGGTAGAACTCTTCCACTTCTTAAGTTGACTTCTATGATTTCTTCTAAGTCTAGCATTGAGTTTGTTGGTGTCTCCTCCTGAATCGGAACGACATGTTCTTCAGGATTAGCTTCGGAGTCTGAAGGCTCTAACTCTATCGTGATCGGAGCTCCTCGAAATTCGCAAATAGATTCGTTGCTCGTTGAACTCTTGTAGCCTCCACGGTGGATATCTTCTTTGTCATTGTGATCGTCGAGATTGTGTATGATTTGAGAATTGTTATTTGTATCGGAATCGACGTCCGGATTAGGTTGATTGTCGCTAGTTACGTAATCGTTAGAAACGATCAAAACGTAGCCAACGCCATAACCCTTATCATTATAAGATCCCATCGGGTGAGCAGATAATCATACAGAGTCAGAGGTTCGAGGGATTTCTCCCCCGAATCGGAAACAACTATCCTAGGATAAGCAGCTCCTAGTCTAGCCTTAGGAGCCTCGGTCTTCTCTTCTTCGTCAATTTTCTTCTTTTCTTCAGTCGTCTCTTGTTGAGGTGGTTCTTCTATCGCAAGTGATAGTGTCGACTTGACAGTTTTCGAACTCTGAATTGAAGCTCGCACCGAAGCGGTTTGGATGTGATCTAAAATCTTCTTCGAAGACTTTGTCCAATCGGTAGTCCATCCATCATCGATCGCATAGGGTCTATCGAACAATGAAATCCGTCGAGATAACATCGACGGAACCTCCTTTCCGGGGTTCCTTCATGTATTCTTTCGGGATCGTTATATTCCCTTTCCGAAGATTGTCGTTGAGCCAACTTTTCGAAGGTAATACAATCTTCTATCTTGTGCTCAAGCATCCGGTGGTAAGGGCAAAAGTTGGGATCACCTTTCTTGTCGACTTCTTCGGTCTTTTAGGCTCGGCAGTTGGAAATCCGGAGTCTTCATCGGTCAGCGGAACATTTTCAGCATCGCCTCATTCTTGAACGGATACTCCTCGCTCGGGAACTCCCTAAACGTACGTTGTGGACGAGGCGGTTGTTCATACCGTTGAGATGACCGATAGCCGGGTCGGAGTTCGTCGGTAATTCCGTTGAGGTTGTCGTGGCCGTTCGACGATATTTGTATCGGTTGCTTGCCTTCGTCGGCTCGCCGCGACGATCCCGGACTTCTTTTCAAAAGTTTTCACGGCTTCGTTTGTCTCGCTTTATCGGTGAAACTTAATTGCTTCGCCTCCTCTTGCAAGCTTCCGGCCTTACTTAACAACTTCTCGAAAGTCTTAATAGTAAATCCCTTGAGGAGAAGTGCTATCGGGCCATGAATGCTCTTAAGTAAAATGCCGACTGCATGCTGTTCTTGTAACTGTGGCTCACACTTCATACTTAAGTTCCTCCATCGAAGTATGTAGTCCACCAAGGTTTCATTCGGCTTCTGCTTCTCTACCACTAAATCACCTATAGTGATGTGGTGCTGAGCTCCGCAAATCGCTTGATGAAGAGGTTCTCTAATTCGAAAATGTCTTTACCGAACCGTTCGGTAATTCCGCATACCAATCAAAGGCGATTCCCGACAGTGCTCGACAAATTGTCGGAAGAGTAAAGCATCACTTTCGCCGGCATTGCAACAATCGGCACGAAAATGTGCAACATGCCGCCGAGGGTTTCGGTTCCATCAAAGGTCTTGAACAGAGGTGGTACAAAGCCTTTCGGATATTGGACGACGTCGAATTCTTCGGGTAAGGTCTACCCGTCCGAATGGATGTCCCGCTCTTCGATTGTGCCAAGGCTTCTCGCACCTGCTCGTTCCACCAAGCTCTTGATATCCTTTTCCGAATCATACTTTGTGTTGTATCCTTCTTTAATCGATCATCCCCGTTGACGGATGTAATCTCCTTTCCTCCGTCTACAATGTGAATAACTTCCGGGGTGTTTCTCTTCGGGGTTGAACCCGACTCCGGAGAGTGGCTAGGGCTACGGCCATCTCTTCCATCCTTTTTGCTATTTGGGCGATCGTATCATCTTTCTCTTGAAGCCGCCTTCTCATTACTTCGGCTCCTCTCTTCTGCGGCTGCAGGAGCACCTTGTGAAGCCGACGAAGCTCGTGTTTCAACCATGTTAATTTCTCGCATATTCATCATCCATGAACTCGACGAGTCAACTTCATCTCCGAACTTCTCTTCTCTTTCCCTTGCTAGTCGCCGAATATCGGCTCTTGGCTTTTCCATAGCATCTTCAGTGGTCTTTTCCGTACATCCTTGCAGTTTTCATGTGATAATTTTCGGGTTTCTTTCTCATGAGTCCCCTTTATCGCGGTAGCACTTTCTTCTCGACTCAAGTCTCCCGACGAGACTTTCCTTTTCCGGTCGTTGTTTCGGTCTTAATCGGCCGGTAGTGGGACGCCATACCATCCTTCTAGCAGTAGAAGGCCTGAGGACCGGATGGTCCGTCACTCGAATGCTTCGGAAGGTGGTATCCTCCCCGATCCGTAAACCCGAAACAACAACAGAGTGGACTAGCCTTCATCTTCTTATTAGGCTCTTCGCAGGCGATAGCAGATTCTACTCGCGGCCCAAGACGGGATTTGGCCGGCACCCGCCCTATCCTTCTTAAAATTTCCGATACAGGGCATCTTTCTTTCCTCGCTAACTTCTCAATCACAGTCTGTAGTCGGGCAAGTGGTGTAACCCTAGCCCTTTTTCTTCTGTTGTCGCTATAGTATGCGGGTCGAGGTAATGTAGAAGCAATCCTGCGGACATTTTCCTCGTCAGCTGCGGCGGAAAGGGGATGGAATCTACTTCCTTCCAAAAGGGTGTATACTCGGACAATGGTATGTATTCGGGTATTGGTGTGTACTCGGGAATTTCTTCTAGGAAAGCGACTTCGGCAGCTCCGGCCTTCCCGGCAATCTTCCCGCCTCTCGTTTCTCCTCCGAGTCCGTGTTAGGGGTGGAACCCTCGAGCCGGACCCAACTTCAAAGACGAAGGTCTTGCACGCAAATCTGTACCCTCCACGCGTAACATGCTCGTTACAAATTTGAACTTCCTTCCCCTTCGGCTTGGCGGGAGCCGGGGTAGGTGCAGAGACGACTAGACCGGTGGGGGTAGAGATAACGGTCCTTCTATGAACGTGCGGTACTCCTCTCGAGCTGGAACCCTTTGCAGAGGAGGAAACTCTTGAGTCGACTTAAGGTCGAACTCAATCATGGGTTTCTCGGCTTCGGCACTTTGTCCATCGGGCGAAAAGAGTAACGTCGGCGATTTTGACATTTGTGTTCTCAAATCCTTGTCCAATCGGATGATCCCATTGTCGGGCAACTCATCCTTGTAAACAGCGAAGTCCGAGTCCATTGGTGAAGGAGAAAATCGGTTTGGGGCTTCCATTTCGCAAGGTAGATTTTGATTGTCGGTCCCAAGTTATGCTTCTTCTCATCAGGACGAAAAGAAAGGAAACGAAAAGAGTCCGAACACATTCTTGTTCATGTATATTTGTTAAAAGAGTCATTCATTAGAGGGTTTGTTTATTTAGAACGGAATGTTCAAAGGTGTAGAGAAGGTAATGAATCTGATTCGTAGTTGGAAAGGAAAAGAAAGTCTTATGCAAGACTTCTCGACTCGAAGGATCACTCCTAAACTAACACCTATTGGGGTCCACCCCACCTCGGAAATGAGGTAAAGGATCTCGGAACCTCTCTGTTTAGGGGTGTCTAAACAGTGGCTCCTAGATCCGAGAGAATGTTGGCTATACTCGTTCAAGGTAGAAATGAACATAGTATTCCAACGGAAAGAAGGGTAGTTTGATCCATTAGGGACATGGATACACTACCGATTTTTGAAAGCAGAACTATTTGATTAAAAAATGGAGAGAGGAATTGTCCCCAGCGGAGTCGCCAGAAATTGTCGGCATATTTTTAGGTTATGTGTTTTGAAAAGGGGTCGCCTACAGAAATTGTGCGGCTTATTTTAGGTTTAATTTAAATAAATAATTTGAAAAGTAATATTTGATTTTGAAAATAATTTTAAATTTGAAAATTTTAAGATATGAAATCAAACTGATCTCACATCCCAAATAGTTTATATAAACGAGCGCCGCACTACAAACCGTGTATCTATCCCGAAGAATAGACACACTGCTTGATGATGGGGCTCGATTAAATAAACTAGAAGATTTGTGACATCCGTTTGGTCTGCGAACCAATTTTATAAGACGACAAGTTCCCCGTCTAATATGAAAACATTAAACGGGGTTTATATTACTCAGGTTCTTAAAATTCCCTATAAGGGCAAGCCCCTATAGTTAATTACATCTTAAGTGACGGGAATCACCTAAGAAAACTCTCGATAATAATCGGTAGTTTCGCTCTCAAGAATTTCAAAGTTTAAGTTTTCAAGGGATTGAATTTTAGAATTTCAATAGGGAATGGATCAAGTTTGAAACATTTTGTTTTGGGAATTCGAAGGAAGAAAGGTAGAAGAAATCACAGATTCGAAGCGAACTTCGGTAATTTCCCGACTATCCTATTGTTTGGTTTGAATCTAGGAAAGTCCTAATGTTTATTTAATATTTTGATCTTGCCAATTTTAATTAATTTGGACTTATATTTGTATGATAAAATCATACAAATAGCCTCGAAGATGTGAGGGTTTATGTCGTACCGAACGATCACCTCGGAGTCCTAAGACCGGTTAGGGCTTAATTTACATGACATGATCATGCAAATGCCTAACGAAGAGTTGAGGATTTATGTTGCACTAGGCAAACTACCTCGAAGTCCTATGGCTTTGTTATTTAGTTCTAAGGAAAGTTTTTTTGCTGAAGTAGACTCAGGTTTTGTTGATGACGATGGCCGTGCTGCCCACCATGCTCCGAGCTCCTTGTTGTTGCAGAGGTTTAGTTTTAGGAGTCATAAATCAGGAGATGAGAGAAGTGTTCTGGTTTAGAGAAAGTCTTAATTTCCAAGCGTTTTTAATATTTTAATTAAACAAATCTTAAAGTTGATTATAACAACACCGGTTAAGATCCCACGGTTCCATCCTTCCGGCATCGTTATTTTTATCGGATTCACTTAGTCCAGATGAATTTGCTAAACTCAACTGAATGAGTTCCACACTTTCATTTAGACCGTGGGAAATCCCGTTAGCAACACGTAGGTTACATCATCCGAGGTATTCCCGATCATCCAACAAGACGTTTTAGTTTAGTTGTAGTTGTAGTTTTGTTGTTCTGTTTGTGATTAAATTTTGAGTTGTTTTATATTTTGAAATGTTGTGGCGGTGAATTTTATCTTGTAATGACTTTTAATTTAGTTTTGGTTTCAGTTTTAGGGACTATCCTAAAGGTGTAGGTTTTCATGCAACGAGTTGTTTATCATGCAAGAAAAGTAAGTGCGATGCGATTAAATAAATTGCGATAAGGTAAATTGCAATAAAATAAAAGCGTACCTGGAGGGTCTTCCCGTCATCCCAAGCTGCACTTAAAACACGATTAGAATATTTAAGCATTTAAAGTAAGTTCCTAGGTAAAGGCTAAGGGAAGGGTTATGGTTTTCTACCAAGTTCCTAATCCTATGGCTAGTCATTTCCTATGACGTCTAGGTTTTCGTATTTTAGTTTGAGGACGATTTTCTTCATCAAAGAACAACTAAATTCGATTGTTCTTATAAATATCCTATCGTATCGAGGAAGTGCTTAAGACGAATCTTAAACATCTTTTCAACATTTCTAAGATTATTCTAAGTCCAAGTGAATTTAATTATACAAATGAATTAATCGTCCGGAGTTTAAGTTTTGTTATCTTGCTCAATGAACTAGGACATTTAAATATCCTATAAGTGAAGTAACACTTCTTTTAACACTCCTTTTAAGAGTTATGACATCACGAGCTTTCGAGGGCAAATGGATGTTCAAGTGAGTTCATGATTTGATTTTAGTTAATGGATTTAAGTTTGGAATAGTGTTCGAGTTGTTTTAGATTTACTTTTGAATTCTTTATGTCTTTATATTTAATTTAATTTAATTTAATTTAATTTAACTTAATTTAATTTAATGTGGTTTAATTTAATTTAATTTAACTTAAGTTAATTTAATATAATATGGTATTAATTTAATTTAATTTAATTTGATTTAATTTAATTTGATTTAGTTTTTAATTTAATTTAATTTAATTTAATTTAATTTAATTTAATTTAATTTAATTTAATTTAATTTAATATGTTTTAATTTAATTTAATTTAATTTAATATTTTATTTTAAAAAGGTTTGCTTTAAATAATTTAACTTTAACTTAATTTAATGATTAAATCTTTTAGCATTTTAAATCTTAAACTTGGATTATCATTTTAATTAGGAATTAAATATTATTGGGATGATTAATTTAGGGATTCTTAAATTAAAGAGCAAACCTCTTCCTAATAACATCCCTATTTTAATAATTCCAATTTTATTATTCTTCCAAATTTAATTAATTATTTTAATTAAAGTTCATTTCAATTATTGTTGAATTGTTTAATAGGTTTCTACCCTTTAATTATTTAAATTTCAATCATCCAAATCAGATTAAGATCAAATATTTTACCTTTTCATTTTATTAAGCCTAAAGTTTTAATTAAGGGTTAAAATTTTAATTACCATTTTGCCCTTCAAGCTTAATAATTTCATAGCTCATTAAATTGAGCTCAAATGAACTTGAAATTTTTATGTGAATTCACTCATATGTCAATGAAGACATTAGAGGAGAAAATGTGATTTTTCTGTATTTAATTTATTTATGTAATTATTTTTGGTGGAAAATAGAGATTTCAAGGAAAATTTAATAATATGACCAAGGAAAAGTTTCTGTCCTTAAGAAAATTATGGGACATTACTAATGACCAGAGGACCACTTGGACCAATTTTGGTGATTTTTTTAATTATATTTCTTTTATTATAATTATTTTGAGTTTTGGAGTATTAATTAATTTAAAAATAAAATACAGGTTGAAAAATGAATTTTATATTTTTCAAAAATCTCTCTAATATCAAGGAAATCAGAGAATCAATTTTTATAATTTTTTGATTTTTCTTTGATTTATTAGAATTATTTTAGTGGAAATACTAGAAAATACATTTTCTTTAATTTTAAAATTACCCTAGGGCTTTAAAATTTAATAACTCATCATAGAGACCTAGGAAAAATATGGGATTTGTTCCTAAGTGATTAAAATTTAAAATGTGACATTTTGGTGAATTTTATTATTTTTGTGATTTTTATTATTTTTTAATTATTAGAATATTAAAATAGTGCAAAAAATCAACTTTTTTAGAAAATTGAAATTTTAATTTTCTTAAATTCCTCTAATATCAGAGAGGCTCTAAAACCAATTTGCTGAATTTTTGAAAAGTATTTTGAAAGTTATGAATTTTTAAAGTTTAAATTGGCTAAATGGCTTAATCAACCCATTTGATAGGGCTAACCAAACCCAATTGACTTCAAACTTTTATGGTGGGTTCCTCTGATCCTAAAGGTCAGTGGAGAATTGATTTCAAGTCAATTGAATGCATGATTAGCTCTAATTACCTAAAGACCTATTTAGGGTGTTTAAGCCAATTAGGGTTATTCCAAGTGAATTAATTCAAAACCTATTCTTCCTAGGGTCCTCTGGTCATAAGAAACATCACCAAATTTTCCTAGAATTTATTTCACAACATGCTAATTATTGGGTTTAAAAAACTCAAAACAGCAACATGAACTTGAAAAATCAATAACTTCTCATAGGAATGGCCTCGACTTTGGAAAATTCGGGGAATGTTCCCAAATTCGGAGGCTTCAAAGCTCTATGGTCTCATGCCATGGTGAATTTCCTATATGCATGGAGAATTAAAACAATGCGAGAGGGTAAATAAATCATTAAAAATAAAATACTTGATGAAATTAAATGATTTCTTTTCCACATTATTCTCCTCTCGTTCAATCGAGCAAGAGGGTATTTTTATTTTATTTTTCCGATTTTCGTACACAAAGTTATGAATTTTTGAAGTTTAAGGAATTAAATAAATAGGAAAATAACCTATTTTTCTACTTATCCACGCGGCGCCGCGTCAACCTCGGCGGCTCCGAGGGGGTACGTGTCGCGCCGTGATTGGGCGCCGCCATCCGAGTCGGCCGTCCCGGGACCCGCGGTTCATGCACCATTGCGCCGTCCGGCTCGATCCGGACCGTCTCGCTCGATACACGCTCGATCCGACGGCTCCTGGTCATCGTCTACGGCCGGTGTGCACCCGTGACCGTCAACCTTCTAACCCTAATTTCTCACTCGATTCTCGACGGATTTTCGTGTTCTTATGCTCATGGATTCGTCTTGAGGAGACGAACACATCCATACGGTAAACATGTATTTAAATTGACTCAAATTAAAAGGAGAATCTCTGGAAGCTCGGGAAGAAGAATGAGTCCATACCTTTGCTCAGAGAAGTGAAGCCTCGATCTGAGAGTTGTGTCACCTTCGATTGGATCCCGACAAGCTCCGGATGAAGTCTCTCGTTGCAGTGAATTGCCCAGGTATGATTTCGACCAAGCCCGATCACAAAGCTTGGAGGCTGGAACAATTGGGTGGCCTAGGGATGGGGCTTTCAGTGGGAAACTTCTCCTCTTGGTCTGGTGAAGGTGTAGGACCAGTCAATTTGAAGATTGATCCACTGTGAAGGAGTGTCCTGGTTTTGGGCTAAAGTTTGAGCTCGAAATTGAGCTCGACTGGAGGGAATTGGGGCTGGAATTCGGTGGGGATCAAATGCTCTATGTGTGGGGAGTAGTACTGGAACAATTTTGGCGGAGTTTCCTTAAGGTTTGTTTCAGCACCTCTTCATGGCCGAGAGGGGGTGGTGTTTAAATAGGCATGGTTGGAGGCTCTCCTGGGGTGGCGAGGGTTGGGATCGACTGCTCTTGGCAAGAGAAGAACGAGCCACGATGGCCATCGGGCATGGGGCGGCTCGGCGAGGTGGAATCCCAAAGTTTGGCTTCTCCCCATGTCTCGGCCATGGAGTTTTCCGGCGACCCGGGCGGGCGGCCGGCGAGCGAGGGTCACCATCTTGACCGGGGAGGTCGGGGCTTGGCAATGGTGAAGTCGATTGGCATTAGCCATGTGTAAAGGTGTTGGATTAGAATGGAATGGGGATAAGGTCACTTTGGCTTGGTTTGGGTCAACCCACCATTTTGGGCTTGGTGCACCCTTCCAAGCTCGATTTTGGGCTGGGAGGATCGGTTGGGTCAGTCGAGAAGGAGTGGTGAAGTCTCCATCCATGGTGAGGTGGCTAAGCATGGTTTAGTGTGTGACATGATTAAGGTAAAAAGGGTTTAAAAGGGTTTAAGAAAGAGATCCCCTCTCTTGCCATTAATGGTTTGGTGAGGTGGAAAGTAGATTCCATGGCTCTCATGGCTCCCATGGGGCTCATGCATGGCTTCATGGCTCACCTTTGGCTTGGGGAAAAGCCAAGTCGATTTCATGGAAATAGGTTTAAGGAAATTTTGGCATGTTGATGGGAATTTGGCATATGGCTTAATTTGGAACCATTTGATGATTGATTTGAACTTAGGGATGATTTTAATTGAAGTCATGATGAAGAGAATTTGTCATATGGGCCTTCGATTGATTTTGCCCCTTTGGATTTTGGTCGAGATGGGCTTTAGGAAAGTTTAAGAAAGTGGGCTTTTGGTTTGGAAATAAATTTATGGATGGGAAATTTGTGAAGGATTGGGACAAACAAATGTTGGTTTTAGCTCATGGATAGGTCATGAGTGATTTGGAGCAAATTTGGGGTGGTTTGGGTTTGAATTGGGTTGGATTTGGGCTTTTTTGGTGAATGGGCCAATATAGGTCAAATTGGGCTAACTTGGGCCAATGTTGGGCTACGGTTGAAATTGATGTAAAATAAATGTTGGGAAATGTTTATGGGAGTGTTTCAAAGAGGTTTTGGCTTTGGTTGGGTTTTGATTTTGAGGTTTGGGCCTATTTGGGTTAGGTTTGGGTTTAGGTCAAAATTGGGCTTTTTAACTTTGGGTTGAATTTGAGTGGGGTTTGGGTCTAAACTTTGGGCAAATTATGTTAGTGTTTTGTTTATGGGGATGTTAAGGAAGGTTTAGAAAAGATTTGGGGTTAATTGGAGTTGAATTGGATGAGTTTGGGTCATGTTTGGATCATGGGTCCAAATTGGGCTTTAAGGCCAAAAGTGAAATTGGATCCAAATGTCAATCAAATTGGACTTGAATTTGGTCTATATTGGTGTTGGGGATGTTGAATTGAAATTTAGAATTGAATTGGACCAGAATTTGGGTCAATTGGGTAGGTTTGGTTTGAGATTGGGTTCACTTTGGGTTAAAATGGGTCAAATTGGGGATTTTGACAAAAGTGGGGTAAATTGACAAAATTGGCCCATGGTATAGTTGAACAAAATGAAATTGGTAATATTTGGGATTTTCTGAAATTTTCTGGGAATTTTCTGAATTTTTGGATTTTTTGGCTAAGAGGGGCATTTTGGGTATTTGGAGGGTATTGGGAGGTATTTTTGGAATTTTTGGTATTTTTGGCTATGGATGATCAATTTGATTGGTGAGGAAATGTTTAGGATTGTTCTTGAGGATTTTTTAGGTGATTTAGGTGATTTTGCAAATTTTGGGTGGTTTCGAGGGTTTTGGGTAGAATTTAGCGGGTGTAGGGTCCGGGGTCAAAAATTGAAAATTTAGAAAATTGAAAATTGGGTGAATGTAAGTGGAATGAAATCATTTTGGTTGAGCCATGAAGCCACATCAAGCCCACATGAGCCATGAAGGGACTCATTTGAGGCATCCACTATGTTGTTCCTAACCCTCTTAGCCAAGGGCTTAGGGGTTAAGGACCATCCATGTGAATCACCTTCATGAGTCGGGAGGTCGAATTGGGTATGGGTGTGTTTTTAGGAGGTGTGTGAAAGTGTAGTGTATAGGTGTAGTGTGTGTGTAAGTCAGCCCTTCACTGGACCGTGCCACCTGGGGCGATCCTAAGGCCAAAGAGTCCTATGGGAACTCATCCTTTAAACTTCCACATTTGATTTCGACCCTCTAGGTGATTAGGGGTCTACAATCAAGTTTGTGGAGTTGGCGGGGAGTTAGGAAGTGGTTTGAATTTCTAAGTGGTGGGTCCCGATTCTAATCCTCTAGGATAGTCGAAGGAAAAGCCTAAGGCTAGATCTGAAGTACTAAAGAGAAGAAGAGAAGACCTCACCAAAAATGAGGTCGACAAATGGACCCCCAATAGGTGTGGTGTGCTAACCAAGCACACCGCACGTATTGGCGTTGACCGAAAAGATCAACAAAACCAACATAGATGTCCAAGTGACAAACTTAGGACGAAGTAGAAGAGTTTCGGCTGGGGAGTGTCGAGTATATCTGCGAGGCCGGAGATTCCTGAACTCTCGGCGGGGAAGGGAAAAGGAGGTGAGTCCCAAATCACATGATCGCGGGGAATTTCGATTTAGATTTTGTTTCATTTCATGTTCAAGTCATGATGTGTAAGTTTAGATTTTGAGTTTTAATTTAGATTGAAGTTTGGTTTAAAATCGATTTGAGAAAATTTGGATTTGAAATGAGAATTGAAACCTAGGTTCCAACCTCGGGATTGCAAAGAAACTGGAATTTAGGTACCAGCCTCGGAATGAGAATCGGAGTTTAAGTGTCGATTGAAAAGGATGAGAATCAGAATTTAGGTACTGATCTCGAAAGTTTAATGAGAATTGAAACGGAGTTCCAATCTCGAAAGTTTAATGAGAATTGGAAATGAATTCCAATCTCGAAAGTTTAATGAGAATCGGAAATGGATTCCAATCTCGGAAGTTTAATGAGAATTGGAAATGGATTCCAATCTCAGAAGTTTAATGAGAATTGGAAATGGATTCCAATCTCGAAAGTTTAATGAGAATTGGAAATGGATTCCAATCTTGGATTCCAATCTCGGAAGTTTAATGAGAATTGGAAATGGATTCCAATCTCGGAAGTTTAATGAGAATTGGAAATGGATTCCAATCTCGGAAGTTTAATGAGAATTGGAAATGGATTCCAATCTCGAAAGTTTAATGAGAATTGGAAATGGATTCCAATCTCGGAAGTTTAATGAGAATTGGAAATGGATTCCAATCTCGAAAATTTAATGAGAATTGGAAATGGATTCCAATCTCGGAAGTTTAATGAGAATTGGAAATGGATTCCAATCTCGAAAGTTTAATGAGAATTGGAAATGGATTCCAATCTCGGAAGTTTAATGAGAATTGGAAATGGATTCCAATCTCGAAAGTTTAATGAGAATTGGAAATGGATTCCAATCTCGGAAGTTTAATGAGAATTGGAAATGGATTCCAATCTCGAAAGTTTAATGAGAATTGGAAATGGATTCCAATCTCGAAAGTTTAAAGGGTTGAAATTTCTTTGTGGAGATTTAAGTTTAGCGAGGAGATTGAGAATGAGACATGAAAGTGTTTCACGTTTCACGAGAATCGATCAAAGCTCGATTACTTGGCGAAGGATATGAATCCATGCCATCATAACCAAATTAAAAAAAAATTTTCATGGTTTTGTGTCGGTAGATTCGGTCGACCTTCTCGAAAGGGGAAGGAAATATGAAGAGTCGAAAAGAGATTTGAGAATAGCCGAAGGCTGGGGATTTCATATTCAGGAATTTGTCTTAGTCGCTTGTTGTGATTTGATTTTAGCTTGATTTTCAATTTAGGATTCACATTTATCTGGGGTTCGTTTTTATTTGTAGTTTGTTTTGACATTCAGATTTTTTTTTAAAAGAGAGTTTTCATTTATTTTTATTTTCCCTTTGTTCTTTGCTCGAAGTTCTTTTGATTTAATGGCGTTTCCCAGTCAATTTGCACAAAAGAGGTGAAGGCCGAAATTGTGACATGGTCACTTTCATTCCAAACATGTTGAAGATACATCATACAACTCGATCTGGAATGCATCTCATACAATCCATATAGACTCAAAACGGACTATGTATGATCTTTGTCGATCCATCCAAAAAGGCATCGTCAAAAATCCATGTACGAATAGTGAGGTGCACGGTCGATAACATCACCTTCCAAGCCATCCTTGGCGAGGATGCCGTATGGATGTACGTTGGAGGTGTGATATTTTCCATGCAACTCGCGGCTCGTAAGGTCGGAGGCTCTCTAACTCCGGGTACGGCTGGAAGTGGTAAGGTGCTTTCTCGTCGTCCATCCTTCGAAAGTAGCCGAGATCCGCTTCTTTGGTACTCCCGGTATGCAATGTTTAGCGACATCCGCTCCGTTGCCCTTCGGTATCATGACGGAACCTACCGGTAATGGTATCTTCTGCGGCCCTCGGAACTCACCGGGCTGCTATCCGGAGGTCGGATCCGAACATGATATTACACTCGTTCGAAAAGAAACTATGCGAAAGGTCGACAAAGTCGTGGTGATCTATGTGCGGGGGTATGCGGTCACCCTTCTTGTAAATGTTAATGATGCAACCGTTGGGTATGCAATCCGCTGGCGGTACCCTCCATGCTTATCATTCTTTTTACCATCCTTTTAATGGCTAATGGCATTGGATCCACTCGGCCATGACGGAGTATCCCGGTGGGTTTCCCTTCTGTCTTCTGCGAAGTTGTAGCAGCATCCACATTGTATTGTAATTCTCCCCTTCCACGGCATCCATCTCCGGGGTTCGAGTAAGTGTTTTCTCTTAAGCGACACCGCTCGGCCCATCTTTTTTAAATCCGGATGCGGTCCACGATTTGTTGTTGTTCGTATTCGAGAACACGTACGTATGTAGCTCGAGGCCTTCTAGTATATTGATCCTCCCGCCTACGATTCTCTCGAAGTATTCGAAAGTTTTCTTCTCGACCTTCGTATTCTTTCTAGCTCGTATTACGGGATAATTTGCAAATGGCGAGGCTCGGTGACGTCTTGTGGGATATATGGCTCGATCCCTTCACGTTCTCCTGCATACCTCGGCTCCTCGGGGATGATGTCCGTCGGGACATCCTCCGGGGTTGCTTCGCAACAAGGTCATGCATTGCGGTGACTTTATCCGGTGGCGTAGTAGCCTTCTTTCTTTCGTTCTTCTTGAGATTTCCCTGGTCTCTTCCGTTATCCTCGGAGTCGGCCTCCTTCCTTCGGAGTTCCGGCGAGCTGGTATCCTTGAAGTGTATGCACGCGCGCGTAGCTATGCCTCGTCGTGCTGGTCTGCTGCTAATTTAGTTAACATCTTGCGAATACGGCGATTTTTATTTCTTTGTTGAGTTGCTGTGAGAGTAGCTCTTCGTATTTCCGAGTTTACGTGGGCGCGGCGGCGACAAGCTGCCCTCTGTCGTAGCGACTACGGACTTGATTCTCTTATCTTCTTCGGTGTTTGTTTTTCTTTTCTTCTTCGTTGGATTGGTGGCTTGGGCCACCCACTTTCATTACTTGTCGGCTGGCGGCTCCTCTCGGTCAGCTGGGACCCGGTCCACTTTCCTCGTATTGCGGGCCTGCCGGTGCGAAGTCCGAGTCGATCTCTATTATCGCTCCATCTTTCACCCTCTTTTCGTCGAGTGCGAGGCTTACGCCATTTCTAAAGTTCGGGACCGACCGCCGCTCGACATTTCCTGCGAAAAGACGAGGAAAAGGATCGGGGTGCATACTTAAGAACAAGAACATTAAGAAAATGTTTATTAAAGACGAGTTTTTTTTATTCCTTTTATATTTTTCAATTTAACAGGAATGAAGTGGGATAAGATCAGGAAATAGATTTTGATTTGGAAGAGAGAACAAAGAAAACTTTATTATCATGATTTTATTTATTTTAGCACATTTTTTATTATTTTGGGTTCGGACCCAGTCATAAGTAATTACTTCACCCGTGCTTCTAGGGATGGAAAATTCATTCCTTCGAAACATCGGGTAGCGTAATACTTTTTCAAGTATCGTCCATTGATCGGAAGCATATGTCGTTCTCCTTGGCGATTCACTAGGCGGTAGGAGCCTCCTGAGTAGATCGCCTCGAACTACGAAACGGTCCCTCCCAAGTGGGTTCGAATTTTCCTCCTTATCTTGCGGTGTGCGAGAATAGGTCTTTTGAGAACGAGAACTAAGTCACCAACTTTGAAGGTTCTTGGGCGGACCGGTACGTCATGGGCTTGAACCATCTTAGCTTGGTATAGTTCTAAATTCTGCTGCGCTGCAAGTCTTTTCCTTCCGAGGCTTTCCAATTCTTCTAGTCGTAATTTGGCATTCTCTTCTGTCGTGATTTTGTTTGCAAGCTGCAATCTAAGTGAAGGAAAGCTTGGACCTCTAAAGGTAACACTGCCTCGGACCCATACACCAGAGCGTAAGGTGTAGATTGAGTAGGAGTTCTGAAGGTTGTCCGGTAGGCCCATAAGGCTTCTAATAACTTCTCGTGCCAATTTCTCTTATTGTCGTCTAAAGTCTTCTTTAAAATTTGAACGAGAGTTTTGTTAAAAGCCTCGACCGGGCCGTTTGCTCTTGGGTAGTAAATTGTTGAATATCGCCGGTCGATTCCGTGTCTCTCGACAAAATTGTTGATTTGCGTGCTTCGAATGCTGACCCATTATACGAGATGATCTGCGCGGCACTCCGAAACGGTAGACGACTTGGTTCTTGAAAAATTGTAGCACGTGATGTGCTTTCACTTCTCTAGAGTGGAGCGCCTCGCCCACTTGGAAAAGTAATCTGTAGCCGCAAGAATGAAGCGATGTCCTTTTGAAGATGGTGGTTCTATTGGACCCACTATATCCGTGCCCCAACATTCGAATGGCCGCGACGCGATTGTCGGATGTAGCACATTTGGAGGTTGGTGTAGAACCACTCCGTGCACTTGGCATTGGTGACGACTCTTGGCGATTTTCATGCGGTCGGTCATCATCGAGGGCCGGTAGTACCCTAGTCTTTTAATTTTCATTTTCATCTTCGGACCGGCGAGTGAGCGCCACGAGTCCTGAATGCACCTCTTTAACAATTTCACGGGCCTCGGACCCGCTCAGGCACCTTAGCCGCATTTGATTAAAAGACCTTCCGTATAATGTATTGTTTATTAATGCGTAGGACGAGTTCTTTTCTTGATACGATGGGCTAACGACCTATCGTCCGGTAGTTTTCCTGTTTGCGGGTAATCTATTAATGGTTGTCGCCGATCTTACGTGTTTTTACATCACTGTTGAAATTGATTCTTCTCCTTTTTCGGTTGTGTATTGTGTACTATGTCGAGTTGTGATAGGACTCGACGTCCAGTGAACCGACACTTCCATCTGATTCATCTTGCAAACGGGCAAATTCTTTTGCGAGACGGGCTAGCGCATCCAGCTAAAGCGTTTTCTTTTACGGGAATTTTGTAGATCGTCACATTCGGAATCGTTCCAACAGTTCGTATGGCATCTTGGAAGTATTGCTCGAGTCTTGGTTTTAAAATTATGTATTGTCCGGCGATACGTTGAATGATTAGCTGCGAATCCCCGTAGATGTTGATGTACGTTATACCCATTTGAATAGTTAATTCCGAGTCTGTTATGAGGGCTTCGTATTCTGCTTCGTTATTTGTACACGGATCTGTCAAGTGGTAGGAGTATCTTAACATCCCCCGCTCCGGTGTTATAAAGATTAGTCCGATCCCTGCCTTACCGGGCACTATCACTTGCGATTCTTCGTCTTTATGTGCTTGAAGATGCTCCGTCGAAATACAATTCCCAACGTCGATCATCGGGGTCTTCTAGGTTCATTATTTGTTCATCCGGCAAGTCGTCATTGAGAGGAGATTCTGCCGAGCGAAGGGTGTCTTTGCGAGGAAGTCTGCTAGGACTTGTCCTTTTACGGCACGAAGAGGCACGAAAGTTATATCGAATTGCGATAATATCATTGACCATCCGGCAAGTCCGCCGGAAAGCGTTGGACGGGTCATCGAGTATTGCAGATGGATTAAATTTCGAAATCGGAGTTGACCTTATGAGAAAGCATGTAATGCTCGAGCTTTTGAGCGGCGAAGATCGGGGCCAAACAATGCTTTTCGATTGCGGGATACCTTATTTCCGTCGGAAGTAAACGACGGCTTAGGTAGTAAAGAGCATTTTCTTTACCCTCATCATTGACACGAGCTAACGAGGCTCCGAGAGAGTCGTCTAAAGCCGCGGTATAAAGTATCGACGGTCTACACGAGGCCAGGGCTGCTAAGACGGGAGGTGTCATTAAATATTGTTTAATGTCCTCGAAGGCCCTACGGCATTTCTCTTCCCAAATAAATTTGGCGTCCTTTTTAACTAGTGCGAGAAAGGCTGACACCTACACGACAAGTTTGAGATAAAGCGTCGAAGATATGCCGACTTCCCTTGAAAAGATCGTAGTTGTTTTAAGGTTACGGGAGGTGGCATTTCTAAGATAGCTTTAATCTTTTCCGGGTCGATTTCAATTCCACGATGTCGGACAACGAATCCTAAGAACTTCCGGAGGTGACGTCGAAGGCGCATTTTAAGGGATTCATCTTAAGGTTAAATTGTCTTAATCGTTCGAAAACAATTCTCAAATCATACGAGTGGTTTTCCTTTACTTTGCTTTTGATGACCACATCATCCACGTAGCATTCGACTTGATTGTGGATGAGATCATCAAAAATTCTTGTCATCGCTCTGCGGTAGGTTGCTCCTGCGTTCTTCGGTCCGAATGGCATTCTTGTGTAGCAATATACTCCGATCGGCGTTCGAATGCTGTAAGTTTTTCATCTTACGGAGCCATCTTTATCCGGTTGTATCTCGAAGATCCATCCATGAATGAGAATATTTCATGTGTTGAAGCGATGTCGATCATTAATTACGGGATCGGTAGAGGGAATTCATCTTTCGGACATGCCTTATTTAAATCTGCGAAATCTACACAAATTCGATCGACCATTCTTCTTCACGGCTGGTACCACATTGGCTAACCAAGTCGGGTATTGTTCTTCGCGGACAAATTTAGCGTCTATTAGCTTTTTAACTTCAGCTATGACTTGTTGTTCGATTTCTAGACGCATTCTTCTGGGACCTTGTCGGCTGGAACGAAGCGGGATCCACCCCTAGCTTATGGATTGCGACCTGCGGAGCTAAACTCGGCATCTCATCGTAGCTCCAAGCAAAACAGTCTTTAAATTCCATTAATAACTTGATTATTTCTTCGGAGTCTTCTTTATTGAGTAAGGAGCTAACAAAGGTAAGTCTAGGTTCTTCGCTAGTACCTAAGTTAACTTCCGTTAACTCATCTATTGTAGATTTGATCTCTTCTTCGAACTCTGGTGGAGCATCTCCAATTTGTAAATCTTCGAGTTCTTCCGTAGTTTCCATGCGGTTTTCATTAGACTCGCAAGTGACAACCAAGCAAAATTCAGTATCGTCGACTGATCCTACTGTGCCGAATCCGAGACCATGCTTTGAATTGGGTGGACGACCGGAGTTATTCCATAAATTTTCAAAATGTTGTGATCGACCTTTTGTCCATTGTCGAGGTAAGAAACCACGCTGAATTAAATTTTGAACACAGGGAGAATACCACTCAAAAGGCAATTCCATTAATTCGATGAAGTAGCATCTTGAGTGTACATTGTTTTCGGTTTTGGAGGAAGGAGCACCACGGTAGAATTTGATGGGCTTTGCACCGCCGCTACGTACCTCTTTGACCACCATACCCTCGACCTTATTAGAATGGATCGGGGTCAGGGTCATAGTATGTACATAGTGGTTAATCTTCTCGTACATCGATTTATATTCTTCGTTTCTTTCATCTTCGAGAGGGATTCGAATTGCGGCTTCTTCCGACTTATTGTCGTTGCTTCTTGCTTGATTTCTTTTTCTTCTTCGGAACTATCTTCCCGATCGACATTGATGGTCGGTTTCCTCTGTCCGATCGTCACTAACGTCTACGCCACGACCTCGTCCCCGGCCTCGACCTCGGATGCGAGTTATGGAGAAACTTTCACCATCTCGCCGTAAGGGAGTGGTGAGTGACTGTTGGACTAGAATTTCAGGTTCTTCGTCGTCCCAAATTTCCTTTGCTTCATTTGTTATGGTATCTCTGGAGAAGATTGTTTTCTTTAGAGGTGCATAATAAGTCGCATCTTCATGGATTCCAATTTCATGTACGGAGAACGGTTGTAAGTCACCTTTGATGCACTTGTTCCCCTCCATCGTAGTATTTGATGCATCGATGTAGAGATGATGGTACCATCCGGTTTTCATGTATCCATGGTCGGCCCAGTAGAGCGTTGAACGACGTTTCGAATCAATTATGTGAAATTTCGCGGTTGTCTTTGCTAAGTCACCGGTCTTCATTAGCGAGTGTTATTGATCGAGGGCTCTTTCTCCTTTACGGTTGAATCCTCTTAATAACATTTTGTCCGCTTCGAGCTCGCGAGCATCAATTTCCAAGTATGCTTAGCGTTCGAAGATTCATTATATTGATTGATGCTCCTGGATCCACCAATACTGCGGAGAGTGTAAACTTCCCGATTGTAAGCGAAATGTACGAGGGTCGGTTGTGGTCTGGCGTCCCAAGTAGTAGGTCATTGTCCGTGAAGGTGACACCTCGTCTGTTCCTTTAACGAGCAAACCTCATCTAGGAATCTCCGGCCATTTGAGCTATGCAAATTTACTGGATCAAGTAAGGCCTTGATCGAGCTTCTCTCATCTCCTTTGATAAGATGAGAGCGTCGTAGATGCTCGGTTTGGTCGGTAGTTTCCTAAGATGGGCTAGCACGTTGTAATCCACTTTGTTTTCATGTGCCTCGTTTTCTTCTCGAATGGGTATTTCTTCTGCGGGGTTGGTTCTTCTCGAACAACCACCGCTTTCCTTTGTCCTTTGGACCCATTCTCGGAGGTAGAACTCTTCCACTTCTTAAGTTGACTTCGTGATTTCTTCAAGTCTAGCATTGAGTTTGTTGGTGTCTCCTCCGGAATCGGAACAACGGGTTCTTCGAGGATTAGCTTCGGAGTCTGAAGGCTCTAACTCTATTGTGACTGGAGCTCCTCGAAATTCGCAAATAGATTCGTTGCTTGTTGAACTCTCGTAGCCTCCCTGGTGGATATCTTCTTTGTCATTGTGATCGTCGAGATTGTGTATGATTTGAGAATTGTTATTTGTATCGGAATCGACGTCCGGATTAGGTTGATTGTCGCTAGTTACGTAATCGTTAGAAACAGTCAAAACGTAGCCAACGCCATAACCCTTATCATTATAAGATCCCACCGGGGTGAGCGAGATAATCATACAGAGTCGGAGGTTCGAGGGATTTCTCCCCGAATCGGAAACAACTATCCTAGGATAAGCGGCTCTGATCCAGCCTTAGGAGCCTCGGTCTTCTCTTCTTCGTCGATTTTCTTCTTTTCTTCGGTCGTCTCTTGTTGAGGTGGTTCTTCCATCGCAAGTGATAGTGTCGACTTGACGGTTTTCGAACTACGAATTGAAGCTCGCACCGAAGCGGTTTGGATGTGATCTAAAATCTTCTTCGAAGACTTTGTCCAAGCGGTAGTCCATCCATCATCAGTCGCATAGGGGTCTATCGGAACAATGAAATCCGTCGAGATAACATTGACGGAACCTTCTTTATGGGGTTCCTTCATGTATTCTTTCGGGATCGTTATATTCCCTTTCCGAAGATTGTCGTTGAGCCGACTTTTGAAGGTAATACAATCTTCATCTTGTGCCCGAGCATCCGGTGGTAAGGGCGAAAGTTGGGATCACCTTTCTTGTCGACTTCTTCGGTCTTTTAGGCTCGGCGGTTGGAAATCCGGAGTCTTCATCGAGTCGCGGAACATTTTCGGCACTGCCTCATTCTTGAACGGATACTCCTCGCTCGGGAACTCCCTAAACGTACGTTGTGGACGAGGCGGTTGTTCATACTGTTGAGATGATCGATCAGTTGGGTCGGGGTTGCTTGGTAGTCTGTTGAGGTTGTCTGCGGCCGTTCGACGATATTTGTATCGGTTGCTTGCCTTTATCGACCGCTGCGACGATCCGGACTTCTTTTCAAAAGTTTTCACGGGCTTCGTTTGTCCGCTTTATCGGTGAAACTTAATTGCTTCGCCTCCTCTTGCAAGCTTCCGGCCTTACTTAACAACTTCTCGAAAGTTTTAATAGTAAATCCCTTGAGGAGAAGTCTTTATCGGGCCATGAATGCTCTTAAGTAAAATGCCGATTGCATCTTCGTTCTTGTAGCTGTGGCTCACACTTCATACTTAAGTTCCTCCATCGAAGTATGTAGTCCACCGAGGTTTCATTCGGCTTACGCTTCTCTACCACTAAATCACCTATAGTGATGTGGTGCTTGAGCTCCGACAAATCGCTTGATGAAGAGGTTCTCTAATTCGAAAATGTCTTTACTCGAACCGTTCGGTAATTCCGCATACCAATCGAAGGCGATTCCCGACAGTGCTGCGACAAATTGTCGGAAGAGTAAAGCATCACTTCCGCCGGCATTGCAACAAGCGGCACGAAAATGTGCAACATCTTCGCCGAGGGTTTCCGGTTCCATCGAAGGTCTTGAACGAGAGGTGGTACAAAGCCTTTCGGATATTGGACGGCGTCGAATTCTTCGAGGTAAGGTCTACCCGTCCGAATGGATGTCCCGCTCTTTGATTGTGCCAAGGCTTCTCGCTTTCTGTTGTTCCACGAAGCTCTTGATATCCTTTTCGGAATCATACTTTGTGTTGTATCCTTCTTTAATTGATCATCCCAGTTGACGGATGTAATCTCCTTTCCTCCGTCTACTGATGTGAATAACTTCAGGGGTGTTTCTCTTTGGGGTTGAACACGACTCCGGAGAGTGGCTAGGGCTACTGACCATCTCTTCCATCCTTTTGCCATTTGGGCGATCGTATCATCTTTCTCTTGAAGGCTGCCTTCTCATTACTTCGGCTCCTCTCTTCTGCGCGTGCCGGGAGCACCTTGTGAAGTCGACGAAGCTCGTGTTTCAACCATGTTAATTTATGCATATTCATCATCCATGAACTCTGACGAGTCAACTTCATCTCCGAACTTCTCTTCTCTTTCCCTTGCTAGTCGCCGAATATCAGTTCTTAGCTTTTCCATAGCATCTTCCAGTGGTCTTTTCTGTACATCCTTGCAGTTGTCATGTGATAATTGTCGGGTTTCTTTCTCATGAGTCCCCTTTATTGCGGTAGCACTTTCTTCGGACTCAAGTCTCCTGACGAGACTTTCCTTTTACGGTCGTTGTTTCGGTCTTAGTTGGCGGTAGTGGGACGCCATACCATCCTTCTAGCGAGTAGAAGGCCTAGGACCGGATGGTCACGTCGGCCTGAATGCTTTGGAAGGTGGTATCCTCCACGATGCGCTAAACCTGAAACAACAACGGGTGGACTAGCCTTCATCTTCTTATTAGGCTCTTCGCGGCGATAGCGGATTCTACTCGCGGCCGAGACGGGATTTGGCCGGCACCCGCCTTATCCTTCTTAAAATTTCCGATACGGGGCATCTTTCTTTCCTCGCTAACTTCTCGATCACGATACGTAGTCGGGCGAGTGGTGTAACCCTAGCCCTTTTTCTTCGTTGTCGCTATAGTATGCGGGTCGAGGTAATGTAGAAGCGATCCTGCGGACATTTTCCTCGTCGATTTGCGGCGGAAAGGGGATGGAATCTACTTCCTTCCAAAAGGGGTGTATACTCGGACAATGGTATGTATTCGGGTATTGGTGTGTACTCGGGAATTTCTTCTAGGAAAGCGACTTCGGCGGCTACGGCCTTCACGGCGATCTTCCTGCCTCTGTTTCTCCTCGAGTCCGTGTTAGGGGTGGAACCCTTGGTGGGACCCAATTTCGAAGACGAAGGTCTTGCACGCAAATCTGTACCCTCCACGGTAACATGCTCGTTACAAATTTGAACTTCCTTCCCCTTCGGTTTGGCGGGAGCCGGGGTAGGTGCGAGACGACTAGACCGGTGGGGGTAGAGATAACGGTCCTTCTATGAACGAGCGGTACTCCTCTCGAGCTGGAACCCTTTGCGAGAGGAGGAAACTCTTGAGTTGACTTAAGGTTGAACTCGATCATGGGTTTCTCGGTTTCGGCACTTTGTCCATCGGTGCGAAAAGAGTAACGTCGGCGATTTTGACATTTGTGTTCTCGAATCCTTGTCCAAGCCGGATGATCCCATTGTCGGGCGGCTCATCCTTGTAAACGGCGAAGTCCGATCCATTGGTGAAGGAGAAAATCAGTTTCGGGGCTTCCATTTACGCAAGGTAGATTTTGATTGTCGGTCCCAAGTTATGCTTCTTCTCATCGGGACGAAAAGAAAGGAAACGAAAAGAGTCGAACACATTCTTGTTCATGTATATTTGTTAAAAGAGTCATTCATTAGAGGGTTTGTTTATTTAGAACGGAATGTTCGAAGGTGTAGAGAAGGTAATGAATCGATTCGAGTTGGAAAGGAAAAGAAAGTCTTATGCAAGACTTCTCGACTCGAAGGATCACTCTGAAGCTAACTTCTATTGGGGGTCCACCCCACCTCAGAAATGAGGTAAAAGGATCTCGGAACCTCTCTGTTTAGGGGTGTCTAAACAGTGGCTCCTAGATCCGAGAGAATGTTGGCTATACTCGTTCAAGGTAGAAATGAACATAGTATTCCAACGGAAAGAAGGGTAGTTTGATCCATTAGGGACATGGATACACTACCGATTTTGAAACGAGAACTATTTGATTAAAAATGGAGAGAGGAATTGTCCCAGTAGTCGCAGAAATTGTCGGCATATTTTTAGGTTATGTGTTTTATTTTGAAAAGGGGTCGCTACGAAATTGTGCGGCTTATTTTAGGTTTAATTTAAATAAATAATTTGAAAAGTAATATTTGATTTTGAAAATAATTTTAAATTTGAAAATTTTAAGATATGAAATCAAGCCGATCTCACATCCCAGAATAGTTTATATAAACGAGCGCCGCACTACAAACCGTGTATCTATCTCGAAGAATAGACACATTGCTTGATGATGGGGCTCGATTAAATAAACTAGAAGATTTGTGACATCCGTTTGTGCTAGCGAACCAATTTTATAAGCTAACAGAGTTCCCCTGCTTAATATGAAAACATTAAACGGGGTTTATATTACCAGGTTCTTAAAATTCCCTATAAGGGCAAGCCCACATAGTTAATTACATCTTAAGTGACGGGAATCACCTAAGAAAACTCTCGATAATAATCGGTAGTTCTGCTCTCAAGAATTTCGAAGTTTAAGTTTTCGAGGATTGAATTTTAGAATTTCGATAGGGAATGGATCAAGTTTGAAACATTTTGTTTTGGGAATTCGAAGGAAGAAAGGTAGAAGAAATCACAGATTCGAAGCGAACTTCGGTAATTTCCCGACTATCCTATTGTTTGGTTTAAATCTAGGAAAGTCCTAATGTTTATTTAATATTTTGATCTTGCCAATTTTAATTAATTTGGACTTATATTTGTATGATAAAATCATACAAATAGCCTCGAAGATGTGAGGGTTTATGTCGTACCGAACGATCACCTCGGAGTCCTAAGACCGGTTAGGGCTTAATTTACATGACATGATCATGCAAATGCCTAACGAAGAGTTGAGGATTTATGTTGCACTAGGCAAACTACCTCGAAGTCCTATGGCTTTATTATTTAGTTCTAAGGAAAGTTTTTTTGCTGAAGTAGACTCAGGTTTTGTTGATGACGATAGCCGTGCTGCCCACCATGCTCCGAGCTCCTTGTTGTTGCAGAGGTTTAGTTTTAGGAGTCATAAATTAGGAGATGAGAGAAGTGTTCTGGTTTAGAGAAAGTCTTAATTTCCAAGCGTTTTTAATATTTTAATTAAACAAATCTTAAAGTTGATTATAACAACACCGGTTAAGATCCCACGGTTCCATCCTTCCGGCATCGTTATTTTTATCGGATTCACTTAGTCCAGATGAATTTGCTAAACTCAGTTGAATGAGTTCCACACTTTCATTTAGACCGTGGGAAATCCCGTTAGCAACACGTAGGTTACATCATCCGAGGTATTCCCGATCATCCAACAAGACGTTTTAGTTTAGTTGTAGTTGTAGTTTTGTTGTTACGTTTGTGATTAAATTTTGAGTTGTTTTATATTTTGAAATGTTGTGGCGGTGAATTTTATCTTGTAATGACTTTTAATTTAGTTTTGGTTTCGGTTTTAGGGACTATCCTAAAGGTGTAGGTTTTCATACAACGAGTTGTTTATCATGCGAGAAAAGTAAGTGCGATGCGATTAAATAAATTGCAATAAGGTAAATTGCAGATAAAATAAAAGCGTACTCGGAGGGTCTTCCCGTCATCCCAAGCTGCACTTAAAACACGATTAGAATATTTAAGCATTTAAAGTAAGTTCTAGGTAAAGGTAAGGGAAGGGTTATGGTTTTCTACCGAGTTCCTAATCCTATGCTAGTCATTTCTATGACGTCCAGGTTTTTGTATTTTAGTTTGAGGAAGATTTTCTTCATCGAAGAACAACTAAGTTCAATTGTTCTTATAAATATTCTATCGTATCGAGGAAGTGCTTAAGACGAATCTTAAACATCTTTTCGACATTTCTAGGATTATTCAAAGTCCAAGTGAATTTAATTATACAAATGAATTAATCGTCAGGAGTTTAAGTTTTGTTATCTTGCTTCGATGAACTAGGACATTTGAATATCCTATAAGTGAAGTAACACTTCTTTTAACACTCCTTTTAAGAGTTATGACATCACGAGCTTTCGAGGGCGAATGGATGTTCAGTGAGTTCATGATTTGATTTTAGTTAATGGATTTAAGTTTGGAATAGTGTTCAAGTTGTTTTAGATTTACTTTTGAATTCTTTATGTCTTTATATTTAATTTAATTTAATTTAATTTAATTTAACTTAATTTAATTTAATGTGGTTTAATTTAATTTAATTTAACTTAAGTTAATTTAATATAATATGGTTTAGCTTAATTTTAATTTAATTTAATTTGATTTAATTTAATTTGATAATTAAGTTTTTAATTTAATTTAATTTAATTTAAAATTTAATTTAATTTAATTTAATTTAATTTAATTTAATATGTTTTAATTTAATTTAATTTAATTTAATATTTTATTTTTAAAAAGGTTTGCTTTAAATAATTTAACTTTAACTTAATTTAATGATTAAATCTTTTAGCATTTTAAATCTTAAACTTGGATTATCATTTTAATTAGGAATTAAATATTATTGGGATGATTAATTTAGGGATTCTTAAATTAAAGAGCAAACCTCTTTCTAATAACATCCTTATTTTAATAATTCCAATTTTATTATTCTTCCAAATTTAATTAATTATTTTAATTAAAATTCATTTCAATTATTGTTGAATTGTTTAATAGGTTTCTACCCTTTAATTATTTAAATTTCAATCATCCAAATCAGATTAAGATCAAATATTTTACCTTTTCATTTTATTAAGCCTAAAGTTTTAATTAAGGGTTAAAATTTTAATTACCATTTTGCCCTTGAAGCTTAATAATTTCATAGCTCATTAAATTGAGCTCAAATGAACTTGAAATTTTTATGTGACTTCACTCATATGTCAATGAAGACATTAGAGGAGAAAATGTGATTTTTCTGTATTTAATTTATTTATGTAATTATTTTTGGTGGAAAATAGAGATTTCCAAGGAAAATTTAATAATATGACCAAGGAAAAGTTTCTGTCCTTAAGAAAATTATGGGACATTCCTAATGACCAGAGGACCACTTGGACCAATTTTGGTGATTTTTTTAATTATATTTCTTTTATTATAATTATTTTGAGTTTTGGAGTATTAATTAATTTAAAAATAAAATACGAGGTTGAAAAATGAATTTTATATTTTTCAAAAATCTCTCTGATATCAAGGAAATCAGAGAATCAATTTTTATAATTTTCTGATTTTTCTTTGATCTATTAGAATTATTTTAGTGGAAATGCTAGAAAATACATTTTCTTTAATTTTAAAATTACCCTAGGGCTTTAAAATTTAATAACTCCTCATAGAGACCTAGGAAAAATATGGGATTTGTTCCTAATTGATTAAAATTTAAAATGTGACATTTTGGTGAATTTTATTATTTTTGTGATTTTTATTATTTTTTAATTATTAGAATATTAAAATAGTGCAAAAAATCAACTTTTTTAGAAAATTGAAATTTTAATTTTTTTAAATTCCTCTAATATCAGAGAGGCTCCAAAACCAATTTGGTGAATTTTTGAAAAGTATTTTGAAAGTTATGAATTTTTAAAGTTTAAATTGGCTAAATGGCTTAATCGACCCATTTGATAGGGCTAACCGAACCCGATTGACTTCAAACTTTTATGGTGGGTTCCTCTAATCCTAAAGGTCGAGTGGAGAATTGATTTCAAGTCAATTTAATGCATGATTAGCTCTAATTAATTAAAGACCTATTTAGGGTGTTTAAGCCAATTAGGGTTATTCAAGTGAATTAATTAAGACCTATTTTTCCTAGGGTCCTGCGGTCATAAGAAACATCACCTAAATTTTCCTAGAATTTATTTCACAACATGCTTAATTATTGGGTTTAAAATACTCAAAACAGCAACATGAACTTGAAAAATCAATAACTTCTCATAGGAATGGCCTCGACATTGGAAAATTCGAGGAATGTTCCCAAGTTCGGAGGCTTCAAAGCCCTATGGTCTCATGCCATGGTGAATTTCCTATATGCATGGAGAATTAAAACAATGCGAGAGGGTAAATAAATCATTAAAAATAAAATACTTGATGAAATTAAATGATTTCTTTTCCACATTATTCTCCTCGTTCAGCTGAGCGAGGGGTATTTTTATTTTATTTTTCCGATTTTCCTACACAAAGTTATGAATTTTTGAAGTTTAAGGAATTAAATAAATAGGAAAATAACTCTATTTTTCCTACTTATCCACGCGGCGCCGCGTCAACCTCGGCGGCTCCGAAGGGGGTACGTGTCGCGCCGTGATTGGGCGCCGCCATCCGAGTCGGCCGATCCCGGGACCCGCGGTTCATGCACCATCGCACTCGTCCGTCTCGATCCGGACGCGTCCGCTCGATACACGCTCGATCCGACGGCTCCGGTCATCGTCTACGACCGGTGTGCACCGTGACCGTCGACCTTCTAACCCTAATTTCTCACTCGATTCTCGACGGATTTTTGTGTTCTTATGTTTCTATGGATTCGTCTCGAGAGACGAACACATCCATACGGTAAACATGTATTTAAATTGACTCGAATTAAAAGGAGAATCTCTGGAAGCTCGGGAAGAAGAATGAGTCCATACCTTTGCTCGGAGAAGTGAAGCTTCGATGCGAGAGTTGTGTCACCTTCGATTGGATCTCAGCGAAGCTCCGGATGAAGTCTCCTGATGCAGTGAATTGCCTGGGTATGATTTCGACCAAGCCCGATCACGAAGCTTGGAGGTCTGGAACAATCGGGTGGCACAGGGATGGGGCTTTCGATGGGAAACTTCTCCTCTGGTCCGGTGAAGGTGTAGGACCAGCTCGATTTGAAGATTGATCCACTCGTGAAGGAGTGTCTGGTTTTTGGGCTAAAGTTTGAGCTCGAAATTGAGCTCAGTTGGAGGGAATTGGGCTGGAATTCGGTGGGATCAAATGCTGCTATGTGTGGGGAGTAGCTACGGAACAATTTTGGCGAGAGTTTCCTTAAGGTTTGTTTCGAGCACCTCTCATGGCCGAGAGGGGGTGGTGTTTAAATAGGCATGGTTGGAGGCTCTCCCGGGGTGGCGAGGGTTGGGATCAGTTGCTCTTGGCAAGAGAAGAACAGTCTACGATGGCCAGTCGGGGATGGGGCGGCTCGGCGAGGTGGAATCCCAAAGTTTGGCTTCTCCCCGTGTCTCGGCCATGGAGTTTTCCGGCGACCAGGCGGCTGGCCGGCGAGACGGGTCACCATCTTGACCGGGGAGGTCGGGGCTTGACGATGGTGAAGTCGATTGGCATTAGCCGTGTGTAAAGGTGTTGGATTAGAATGGAATGGGGATAAGGTCACTTTGGCTTGGTTTGGGTCAACCCACCATTTTGGGCTTGGTGCACCCTTCCAAGCTCGATTTTGGGCTGGGAGGATCAGTTGGGTCAGCTGAGAAGGAGTGGTGAAGTCTCCATCCATGGTGAGGTGGCTAAGCATGGTTTAGTGTGTGACATGATTAAGGTAAAAAAGGGTTTAAAAGGGTTTAAGAAAAAGATCCCCTCTCTTCCCATTAATGGTTTGGTGAGGTGGAAAGTAGATTCCATGGCTCTCATGGCTCCCATGGGGCTCATGCATGGCTTCATGGCTCACCTTTGGCTTGGGGAAAAGCCAAGTCAATTTCATGGAAATAGGTTTAAGGAAATTTTGGCATGTTGATGGGAATTTGGCATATGGCTTAATTTGGAACCATTTGATGATTGATTTGAACTTAGGGATGATTTTAATTGAAGTCATGATGAAGAGAATTTGTCATATGGGCCTTGGATTGATTTTGCCCCTTTGGATTTTGGTGGAGATGGGCTTTAGGAAAGTTTAAGAAAGTGGGCTTTTGGTTTGGAAATAAATTTATGGATGGGAAATTTGTGAAGGATTGGGCCAAACAAATGTTGGTTTTAGCTCATGGATGGGTCATGAGTGATTTGGAGCAAATTTGGGGTGGTTTGGGTTTGAATTGGGTTGGATTTGGGCTTTTTTGGTGAATGGGCCAATATAGGTCAAATTGGGCTAACTTGGGCCAATGTTGGGCTAGGGTTGAAATTGATGTAAAATAAATGTTGGGAAATGTTTATGGGAGTGTTTCAAAGAGGTTTTGGCTTTGGTTGGGTTTTGATTTTGAGGTTTGGGCTCTATTTGGGTTAGGTTTGGGTTTAGGTCGAAATTGGGCTTTTTAGCTTTGGGTTGAATTTGAGTGGGGTTTGGGTCTAAACTTTGGGCAAATTATGTTAGTGTTTTGTTTATGGGGATGTTAAGGAAGGTTTAGAAAAGATTTGGGGTTAATTGGAGTTGAATTGGATGAGTTTGGGTCATGTTTGGATCATGGGTCCAAATTGGGCTTTAAGGCCAAAAGTGAAATTGGATCCAAATGTCAATCAAATTAGACTTGGATTTGGTCTATATTGGTGTTGTGGATGTTGAATTGAAATTTAGAATTGAATTGGACCAGAATTTGGGTCAATTGGGTAGGTTTGGTTTGAGATTGGGTTCACTTTGGGTTAAAATGGGTCAAATTGGGGATTTTGACAAAAGTGGGGTAAATTGACAAAATTGGCCCATGGTGTAGTTGAACAAAATGAAATTGGGAATATTTGGGATTTTCTGGAATTTTCTGGGAATTTTCTGAATTTTTGGATTTTTTGGCTAAGAGGGGCATTTTGGGTATTTGGAAGGTTTTGGGAGGTATTTTTGGAATTTTTGGTATTTTTGGCTATGGATGATCAATTTGATTGGTGAGGAAATGTTTAGGATTGGTCTTGAGGATTTTTTAGGTGATTTAGGTGATTTTGCAAATTTTGGGTGGTTTCAAGGGTTTTGGGTAGGCTAAGCGGGTGTAGGGTCCCGGGGGTCAAAAATTAAAAATTTGGAAAATTGAAAATTGGGTGAATGTAAGTGGAATGAAATCATTTTGGTTGAGCCATGAAGCCACATCAAGCCCACATGAGCCATGAAGGGACTCATTTGAGGCATTCACTATGTTGTTCCTAACCCCTTAGCCGAGGGCTTGGGGGTTAAGGACCATCCATGTGAATCACCTTCACGAGTCAGGAGGTCAAATTGGGTATGGGTGTGTTTTTAGGAGGTGTGTGAAAGTGTAGTGTATAGGTGTAATGTGTGTGTAAGTCAGCCCTTTCACCAGACCAGGCCACCCAGGGCAGTCCTAAGGCCAAAGAGTCCTATGGGAACTCATCCTTTAAACTTCCACATTTGATTTCGACCCTCCAGGTGATTAGGGGTCTACAATCAAGTTTGTGGAGTTGGCGGGGAGTTAGGAAGTGGTTTGAATTTCTAAGTGGTGGGTCCCAATTCTAATCCTCTAGGATAGTCAAAGGAAAAGCCTAAGGCTAGATCCTAAGTACTAAAGAGAAGAAGAGAAGACCTCACCAAAAATGAGGTCAACAGTGGCAATTCGGCAATAACTTGAATTTTCGCTGGATCAACTTTCATGTCTTTTTCATAAATTTGATGCCCTAACACTATTCCTCCTACAACTATAAATTAACATTTTTCGCAGTTGAGAACAAAGTTTGTTTCTTCATAATGTTGTGGGACTCTTTCTAAATGATCTAAACATAAATTGAAAGAAGTCTCAAAGACTGAGAAATCATCCATAAATTTTTTAATTCCTTTTTCAACTAAATCACAAAAATTTGACATCATACATCTTTGAAAAATTGCAGGTGCATTAGATAATCTAAATAATATTCTTCTAAATGCAAAAGTTCTATAAGGACTAGTAAATGTTATTTTCTCTTGATCTTCAAGAGCAATAGGTATTTGGTAGTATCCATAATATTCATCCAAAAGACAAAAATAACGGTGTCCTACTAGTCTATCCAGCATTTGATCCAGAAAAGGTAAAGAAAAATGGTCTTTTCTATTGGCGCCATTTAATTTTCTGTAATCAATATAGATTCGCCATCTAGTGACTTGTCGTGTCAGAATTAATTCATTCATTTCATTTTCAACCACATTCATTCCTCATTTCTTAGGAACACAATGAATAGAACTAACCCAATAACTATCTGAAATTGAATAAATAATTTCAGCGTCCAACCACTTTAAAATATCTTTTTTAACTACTTCATTGATTATGGGATTGAATCTCCTTTGAGGATCGACCATAAGCTTATGGTTATCTTCCATCTGAATTCGGTGCATACAGATTGAAAAACTGACTTCTTTAATATTAGCTAATGACCATTCAAAGGTTTTTTTATGATTCTTTAATATTTGCAATAATTTTTCTTCTTGTTCTGTAGTTAAATAATAACTTGTAGTGTAGATGAGCTTCCCAGATATGCATACTTAAGATTAGTAAATAAAACTTTCATCTTGAGTTCAAAATATTTTTCAATAGATGGAATCAAAGGTGTACTACTTTCAGTAATATCTAAAATTTCATAATTTTCTTTAACATAAGTTGAATCCTCAGTAATTATCTCATTTGATTCATCTTTAAAATCCCTTTCAGTCTCAGTTTCTTGTTCTTTCTCTTCTGAAATGACTTCATCTTTTTTATCCAGTATGACTTCACATCTGTTTTGAAAATGATTAACAATCATATCATTAATGATATTCATTTATAACATTTCCCATCATGATACTTCATTGTTTTGAGCACATTAAATGTAACTTCCTGATCATTCACTCTCATAGTTAATTCTCCTTTTGTACATCTATCATTACTCATCCAGTAGCAAGGAAATGTCTCCATAAATCAATAGGAATTTCTTTATCTTCTTCCATATCTAATAGAATAAAATTAACAGGAAAGATAAATTTATCCCCTTTAGGATAAGTGATAGATAGATCTGCTAATTGTAGGGTTACACTAGTGGGGGAAATATCTCCTAAACCTAACCTTTTGAATATAGATAGTGGAATAAGGTTAATGCTCGCTTTCAAATCACATAAAGCTTTTCCACAAAATTTTTCTCCAATTGCACAAGGTATGGTAAAGCTACCAGGATCTTTGAGTTTTCGAGGAAGATTTTTCTAAATTATTGCACTAAATTCTTCACTAAGTGCTACAGTCTCATAATCTACAAACTTCCTATTTTTATTTAAAACTTCTTTCATAATTTTGGCATAACCAAAACCTCAGCAAAAGGGATATTAATTGTAAGCTTCTTGAATATTTCAAAAAAAATTGAAAATTATTGATCCAATTATTGTTGTATAAGCCTTTGAGGAAAATGGTGGGGGTCTTTCTAAATTAATCTTAGTTGGAGAGTTAGGTATAATTTCTTCTGGTTTGTCAATTTCTTCAACTTCTCTCTCAACATCAATCTCTTTTTGAACTCCAACATTTAATTCATTTCCACTCCTTACTTGGACCACTTTAACTTGCTATGGATCTTTACTTTTCTCTTTAGAATTGATCTCTACATTACTAGGAAGTGTTCCCTAAGGTCTATTTCTAAGTGCATTAGCAATTTGTCTTAGTTGATTCTTCATATTTCTAATAGGAGCACTTTGACTTTGTAAATGATTACCCATCTGCAACACCACTTCTTCCATAGACAACTTATTCTCCTTAACTTGTTGATTAAATCTAGTAGGATAAGTAGGTTGACCCACAATTTTATATTATGATATTTTTAATTTAATTGCAACGACGCCAAAAACTTGACCCCGCTATTTATATGTATAGAATTGTAATTGTTTATGTTGTGGATGCTACGCAAGTATACGTATCGTATCAGTAATACGGGCTCTAAGTGGAGTCCTCGGTTATCGATCCCACGGGGAAAGAGAAAATTAAATAACAACTAATTTAAAATAATAATAATAATTTTTAAAATAGTATACGAAAATTTGAAATTCTAAATTTGAGCGCAATAAAGTAAACTAAGTATTTTAATTAGGTAACTTAACTAAGTAGAAAAATTAATACGTATTGAAAGTGCAGGAAATTAAACTAATTGCTAAATAAGTCTTAACTATTCAGAAAAAGTATCTTTCCCCTTGTTTAGAAATTTAAGTGATTGATGAATTTAAATAGATAATTTTAAGGTATTGTGACAAATAGGAGCATTCCTATTCTTTACCCTTTAGTCGAGTGTAAAGAATATTGACTAATCCTATGTTTGATTCTCGAATCATGCGCTAGCTCGGGAGGATACCGATCGCCACTTGCAGCTCCCACGTTCCCCTCGCCGACGGCTAACATCTACACTTCGACTCTCAAACAATAGGACCGAATTGAATATTTTAGTACGTCACACTAAAATGCTCAATTCTACGCCTAGTGATATTATTTCCTATTTATTTGCACCCTCCTTCCAAGGCTTTTGAATTCCCGAATATCGGATGTAATTTTTACTATAGTTGATAATCAACATATTTTAACAAATCAAATGGCCAGGTTGAAAGTAAATTAAGTTTTAAGTAAAAATTATCACAATTTATTAATATATATAAGTATCTCTATTTTAATTTCATCAAGTCACTTAATTTCATAAACGAGGAGAAAGACTAATAAACTACTCGAGAATGCATGGGAACTAAACTAAGCATGGATTTCATTTAAAGTTAAAAACAATAAATACAAATACTTATCTCGATTTATCCTCAAACGAGACTCCTCGTAGTACCTTTGACTCTTCCTTCCGATGCTAAGACGACTCACTAATTACTCACTAAACTCACTAAAGACTCACTAAAGACACACAATCGCACACAAAACTAGACAAAAGACTAAAAGATTGCACACAAAAGGTCGATTTTCGGCCTCTATATAGAGGAGAGCAAAGGACCAAGAGGTGTGTAAGCATCCCTTCAAAAAGTGTCCGGGTTCAATGTATTCGTGCCATTTGAACTACCTCGCCGTCGGCGACGAACTACCTCGCATTGTCGGCGAGGCTTCTGAAGATCTTCAACCGCTCAGCTCGGCTGTCGGCGGGCTCGGGCTCGCTCGTCGATGAGACGGTTATAAATTCTTCGAATTTTCTTCTTGTAACCTCGCCGTCGGCGGCTCGATCTCGCCGTCGGCGACTCGAGCACAAATTGCATGATTTTGCTCCAAATTCGCTCCTTTTTATGATTTTTGCTTTTATCACCTAAATTATTCATTCCTGCAACAAAATAAAGAAAATACCCTTCTTTAAAGTGCAATTTCATCAAAAATAGGTATGAATTTCTTAATAAATTTTTCAGCGATCATAGGTATATAGTCAGCACTATTCTGGTTGTTCTAATTTCCTAATGGATTTACGTGAGCATTCCCCCATTTTTGACTTCCACCACTAGGATTGTTGTTCCAGTTAAAGTTAGGATGGTTTTTTCAACCTGGGTTGTAATAAATGGAATATGGATTATTGGGTCTGTTGATAACGTTTATAGTTTCCAATGAATTATGAGCATTAATCATTTGTCCTAATGAATTTTCTTCAATCATTTGGGGTATTGGAGAAAAATTCATTCTAATTTGGTCTATCTTCTTAGGCAATGTAGCAACTTAACATGTAATCATTGAAATAGCATCGTTAACATGAATAATTGCCTATTAGAAGGCCATTGAAAATTATTTGTAGTCATTTCTTCAATTAATGAATAAGCTTTATCAAAGGGTTTAGACCTTAATGAACCTCCAACAGCAGCATCTATAATAGATCTAAGGGATCCTACTAAACAATTATAAAAAGTTTGAATGATTAGCCAGCCTAAAAAGCATGATGAGGAAACCTTCTAAGGAGTTCCTTAAATCTCTCTCAAGCTTCATATATAGACTTTCTTTCATATTAAGTAAAAGAAGTAATATCATTTTTAAGCTTCGCAGTTTTTTAAGGTGGAAAATACTTAGCTAAAAATTTTTGCGCTAAATCTTCCAAGTTCTAATAGATCCATGGGCTAATGAATTTAACCACATCTTAACTTTATCTCTTAATGAAAAAGGAAAAATATAAGTCTAATAATATCATATTTAAATATAGCAAACAGTTCTATAAAGCTTACTAAATGTAAATTAGGATTCTCATATGGTGTTCCTTCAAACTAATTAATTTTTATCATTTGCATAATTGAAGATTTAAGTTCAAATGAGTTAGCCTCTACAGCATGAGTTTGAATACTTAAATGAATCTCATCTACTGTAAGGTTTGCATAATCCCTTAAAGGATTTTATAAATTATGATGTTCAATTTCAACAGTTTGAATTTCAATATTATTTTGTGATGTGTTAGCCATTTCTTAAGAATTATGAAGTCTTCCTTGTTTTCAAATTTTTCTAATAGTCTGCTCCAATTCATAATCGTAAGGCACTAAATTTTTAGATCCAAAACTACGCATAAACAATTTAAATTTTGCAGAAAAATAAAATAACACCAAAAATGAAAATATATATATTTTTGAATTTTTAATTTCAAAATACTTTTTTCGATTTTTCTAATTTTTCGACTTTTTTTTCAAAAAATTTTATATTTATATTTTAAATTCACAATTCAAATAAAATTATAAGACAAAAAGTTCCGTCGCACTCTCCAGCAACAATGCCAAAAACTTGACCCGACCCGCAATTACGTGTATTTTTAATCTAAAAAGTTGTCATAAAATGTCTTAAATTATATCTAGCGGCTAGTGTGAACAAATGTAAAGATTTATGGATTATAAAATAAATTTTCACACTATGGGTGTTACGTAAGTATACGTATCGTTTCAAGTAATATATGATTTTTCTTAAAAACCTCAGTATCGATCCCACGGGGAAAGTGATTACTCTTAAAATCAACTTACAGAATTTCTGCATAAATTGTAAATTAAACAAATAAGAGGTCTATAATGATATGCTTGCTAAAAAATACTACTAAAAAGTTAAAAAGAAAGCAACAACTAAATGTAACAGCTTAATAAAATACAACAGCAAGTTTGGAAATTATGGAAACCTTTCTCCTTGCGAAGAGATTTTAGCATATTTATGATTCAAGTGATTTAAGACAAAATTGATGTATTGTGTCAAATAGAAGCATACCTTATTCTTTACCCCATTCTGGTGCTAGCAAAGAACATTGATTAACTTAAAGTTGATTCCTTAACATCTCGATTTCACATCAGGCAATTTAGCTTCTCACCTCTAGATGCCCCTAGCCTAAGCCAATATATTGACTGGATCCCAGCTTCAGGGTACTAAACCTTAAGCTAAATTGATAAGAATCTAGCTTGTCACTCTAGAACTAACCAATTTTATTATCATCAAAACTTATTTCCTTATTTATTTGCACTCCCCATTACTGATCGTAATGGTTCTGCCTAGAATGAAGTGTGGTATCCACTAGTTAGGTGAAATCATAGCCCTTCCAGGTCATTATAATTTTTAATGAATTTTAACCTCACAAGTGGCTAGTTTGTAAAGTAAATGAAGATTCAGTGAAAATATCATCACAATTTTAGGAGTAAAGAGATGTTTTTAAATCATTCTCATCCCACAAGATTAATTCTCATATGCAAGGAGAAAGAAATAGAACTAATTAGAATTCATGAAGATTAAACAAAAACTAAATATTTGCACCGAAATCCAAGTCTTACAACAAAAACTTAAACACAAAGACGAAATACCTTATGTCTTCTCTCCAAGTAAACTTCTGAAGTTTCTTTTAAGCAATCTCCAAACTTTTACACACTAAAACACACTCACACTTACACTTAAACAAAAAAAATAATAAAATATGATTTACTATTGCCTCCCAATTGAAGTTTTGAGGCTCCAAAAGGTCTCTAAATTCGGCTAAATCCTTCTCATTTAATAGAAAATAGAAAATAAATAAGGTTTACTCCAACACCCCTCCAAAATTAGTTTATATTCAATGGATCTTCTAAAAATTTAATTTCTAGCGCTATAGCGTCAGTCTGTGGCACTATAGCACCCATTTGGTTGGAGACTAGCGCTATTAGCGCCAGGGGAGGCGCTATAGCGACACCAATATTTGCCAATTTTGCTTATTTTTTTCCTCATTTTCTCTAAATGCCCATTCCAAGTACCTAAAACCAAAAACATGCAAAATACCTTCCTTTAAAGTGAAATATCATCAAAAATGTACATAAAAAGCTTATAAAATATGCACTAAAAACATGTTATTTTTAGGTGGAACAATGGTACCCATTTTTCTTGCAAGCATAGAGAAGAAGACATCTCCGTGCAAGGACCCAAACATCGTCGGGCTCCGACCCAGCGTAGACGCACCCCTACCGAACATCATCGTGCCATCCAAAGTCAGTGCTCTGGTGCTTGATGCCCTAATTTGAAGGTTCAACATCACAAAATCTAGCAAGATACTCGACACCACTATGCCCTACACTAGTGCTCTAGTACCACCTTATCAATGTTGTGTGCCTCCCACCAACATAAGGTTGTTCTGATGGTTTTGTTTATGGTTCTTATTCAAGAATGGATATACTTAGGGGGGAGATGGCATAATTGGAGAAGACTAGGACACACAAGGGGAAGAGAGAGAATTCTTAGAGTGTCCGAGAGTGTTTTTTTTTATTTTCTTTGTTTAAGTGAATCAAAGTGACATAGCATTGTAAGAGAAAAGGACAATGTGGAGCGAAGGCAAATTCACATATGGTTTGATTGTTTCTTCATTTGTGTAAACTTCATATTTTCTTGGAATAAATTTTGCTTTGTCTTCTTCACACATGTCTAGTAACTAAGTATCTTTTCTTCTTTGTTTTCATAGAGTGATGAGTTATGCTCACTTCATGAAAATCCCAAAGTTTATTTTGATGTTTTAAATGCATGTTGGTTTGTTAACTTTCCAAATATCATTTACTTTCTTGTTGGTAATTATAAAAGTTAAAAGCCCTTGTGATCTAATACTATTGACCGTAAGTTAGAAGAATAAGTAGGTCAGCACTCAATCACTTGGAAGAATAGGAATATTGTCATTATGAGATTGCAATCATGTAGATGAATATGGATTGTGAACTTTATAAGGTTAAGTGGACTTAAGTATAATATGAGGCCTCGACGCTTCTTATATTTAGGAATAGAGCATGCAGTAGTTGTCCCAGATTTTCAACTTAAGTAAGAAAAATTTTTTGGAAGAATATTGAAGATTCACATGATCCATTTCAAAGAAGCACTTTTCTCAAATTAGAAAACTGAAACACATTAGTTCTTGTTTATGAATTTATTATTTATACACTAAGAACTTCAAAACCTTCATCGTTGTGAACTGAATTTAGGATTAGTAAATTAGCAATTGGACTATTTAAGAGATTAATCAGTTTCTTGTGGAATTGATACACTGACTCATAATTTGTATGCTACTTGATCGATACATTTACTTGTGCGTTAATGAGTGCTTTACTACATTTCAGATCATGAATGAATGCATCATTGGCTCGTTGTATATGCATAATGATTTGATAATGGTTGATCTGTTCATATATGTCAGATACCTCATCATAAGGTTAGATATTTGAAATTTTGAATCCTAATGAAATGGAGTGTTTGAGGACAATATTAGATTAAGGCAAAGATACTTGGGAACTACGACAAGTAAGAAAATGACTTATATCTTTTAAATAGAATGCTTCCTAAACCATATGATTTATCTCACCACGAATAACATAGTAGGGTTGAGCTAAGTATCCAAGAGTGTTAGAGGTTTGTAATTTGGTTTGACAACATAGGGTGGATTTGTGAAACTAGTTATACACAAGAGGTCAATTTCCAGAACTAGCTGAGGGAGACTATAGTATGAGAGGGGACACTAAAGAAGTTTTCTCTATATGGGTCTTTGATTGGTAGTTCGTCTTAGGGTAGAAGAACCTCGCCCATTTATGCTAATACTGGTTGTCAAGCTTCATGTAGAAGTAGTAGAATCACATTTTAAGATTTCTTTATTCTTCATATGTGGTCTTCTAGGGCCAAATAAGAGACTACTTCACTAGCAGGGTGATGCACATCAAGGGGAAATTATGTAGAGGCATGTCTTCCCTGACTACTAGATTTTCTCCTTTAATGGTAGGTATTGGAGCAAGATGCTCCATTATTATGAGTATTAATTTTCTTGGAAATTGAAAGAGTACTCACACTTCAAAAAATGTTGAATATTGTTTCCCATAGATTACACCAAATTGTTATGTTCTGAAAAATTTATGGTGATGAAGTTGTGATTTATTGTCATGCCATTGTACAAAATTTATCACACACACATAAGAAAATATAGTGAATGGAAACACTATAATATTTATGTGGAAAACCCCTAAAAGGGGAAAAACAATAAAACCTAGTCTATTCAAAGTAATCAACTACGTGTTTGTAAATAAAGTGGTACGCCCTTCTCTCATAATGGGGAGAATGGAGTAACAATCTTACACTGAAAAACTACACTTATTTTTAAGTAGCTAAAAACATTTTGTGTTAGGAAATTCAACAACAATCATAATCAACTACAACGGTTGCAAGCAGTACTCGCAAACAATTGGTGGACGGCGGTGGTGAGAGGTGACGACGGGTGGTTGTCGATGTTGGTCGGCAGCTACGTAGGCCGATAATCAACGATGGCTGGAGGCTATAGAGGTTAGAGGTTACTAGGTGTGTCTTCTCTTCGTAACAGGCTATAGAATTTCACTTCTCCTTCTCTTCTTCTCTTCCCCCAAGTGAAGAGAGTGGGCTTATTTATAGCTTTTTTAGGAGTGTTTTTTGGGCCTTTTGGCCCGTAACTTCTCTAACCACCTGATTAGATGTTCTATGTTGATCCGCCTTGATTAAAGGTGATTTTTTTAAGAATTTGAGTGTCTTAATGATCGTGGAATTGAGCGATCTTATGCTTGTTGAATTTCTCATCAAGACGCTTGATTTTGACTATAATATGTCAAATTTGGAGTTCATTTGACCATTCAATTGACAATCCAAAGCCTCCAATTGTGCTTCAAAGACTTGATTTTGGCTTAATTGAACCCAAATTGAACCAATTTTAGAGTCGTTAGGTTCATTTTGTTTTAAGGCTCAATTTCATTATAAATTTGATAAGATCAAAGCTTGCATTATCATAAATTTAAATTTGAAAGATTTCTTATCAAAAATGCATTCAGATTCATGCTTTAGGGTTTAGGGTTTAGGGTTTGATGACACATCAATTAGATCACAATCTATTAACTCTTCTTATACATAAAATGGGTGATATAGTTCATTAAATACTCTTGCATAACTTTAGTGGGATCCTAACATACGAAAAACCATCAAATAATAAGCAGTAGTAATGGCTAGAATTAGCCATTGAAAATTTTTTGTTAATTATAGAGAGATTTTTGTTAATAGCTTTTATGCCTATTTCAACACTACATAAAAAGATATGTTTTTCAATAAATTTACTATGTTTTATGGAAAATTCAAGCAAAGGTAATGATAAATCACTGTCAATGATTTTTCATGAGATAACTTGGAGAAAGATTTAAAATGTTACTATTAAAATTTTAAAACATTAGAATTTATTCAATAAAGCTTCTGAGTTTCTTCAGTTTATTAATATTTCTCAATCTCTCTCTAGGTTTTGTAAGTGATTTTAATTTGGATCTTTGCAAGGTATAATTGTAGAGATATATTGTACTAATTTCTAAAGCATTGGAACGTAATGAATTGATTTTTAAGTTTTAAACCTTTCTTTGGTATTAAATTTGGGTGGTTGTAGTCTTGTGGGTGTTTGTCATAATCAAGAGGCGGGTGTTCTTACCTTCATCCTAATTATTGCGTGAAGGTTTCTCTGCGTTCTCTTAAAAGTGATAGCGAGTTGAAAAGCAAAAATCTAATTCGAATAGAGTAGGCATGAATATAGTCTAGTTGGATGTCAATTCATATAAAAATCCTAATATATCAATTTTTTTCTACAATATTAGATTTACTTTCTTTAACATTTATTTATCTTTCATCTATACTTAAATGCTTATAAGTTGTGAATATAGCAATACTAGTTCTTGTTATCATGTTTAGAGTTGATCATATTACTTGTGATCTCAAACTAGTTACTCTCACATAATATAGATCCATTTAATTCACCTTATTTCGTGGGGATATTAGTCTGATGACTGTGGTGATGGTGTAACTGATCTAATTATCCCAACTTGTGTAGTTGAGTTAATCATTAATATTATGCTCAATAACCATAAACTCGCTCACTTGATCATTTGACCATACACCTTCACTTCCAATGTCACACTTATAGGTTACTTTGCTTTTGAAGTCCTAATTTAGTTGAGTATTACAACATGAACATAATGTATATTATTGATCAGACACTCTATAGTTCATCACATATTGCATATCATGTCTTTTATATTTATAAACTAGTGTATGTGAGTTTTGCGTTTTCTAATTCTTAAGTATTTGCGAATCTAACACTTAAGTTTTGATATTTATAACCCTTTCATATTATAAATCTATGCATGAAAAAATATATTTCACTTTTAAAAAAGTTAATAATAATGATATTTTTAATGTGATGATGATGAATGATACGTATATATATAAGAATTATGTGGCTCGTACGTAAATGCCCCGACCCCACGTCAATAAAGTCACTAAAATTCATGTTGATTTTGCTCTTATCATTAACTATATTTAAAATATTTTTTCTTCTAGACGAGTTATCAACAATATCAAATATGACGTGTTGAAACTCATAACATATTGATTGAAAATAAAATAAATAATAACAGGAAATTATGTTGAACTGCTCCCTCTCAAGATATTATATATATATAATATTATATAATATCTTGGGAGGGAACAGTTGAACATAATTTTCTATATAAAAGATGAAACATTAGTCATATAAAATCAATTGCTTGCTTTATGGGTCTTTCTAAGCGTCTGTTTGGGACAGCTTATATGTGCGATGACGTTTTTGAAAACACCGCCTAACCGTTTGGTTCGTGCGTTTTTGAAAACGCTATCTGTCGCGTTTGAATTTTTTAAACTAAACGCAGGCCGCGGATCGACCCCCGCGGTTAACCAGCGAGTCGTGTTTCGGGATAAACTAATTATCCTGAAACGCCTAAGCTATCCCAAACAGACCCTAAGTTGGCCTAATATAAGCGTTTCGGTTTCTCATCTTTAATAGGGAGCTAATGTTTATTTGTTTTCTAATAAGTAGCTATTAGCTCTGGCTTAGCTAAGAAAATTTTCTGAGCTTGGTTTGGTGAGATGTCAATTTCTGGAGTAATATATTTTTCAAGGGTGTTGTCAATTCATTAGACGTCATAACTTTTTGGATGATTGGCAAACATACCACTCAATTCCTATGTCTTTAATATCTAAAACCTAAACTTTAAATTTTATATATATGCCAACTTCCATGTGCTTGAAAAGAATTGAGTGGTATAAATTTAAAAAATAATAATAATAAAATTAAGGTGTTAGATTACATAAATATGATTTGGGTGGTATGTAAATACTGCGAAATATTTTTTATATTACTGCTACTTTTCTTAATAGCTAACAATGTATTTGTTAGGCCCCTAGCAACGGATGTGAAAAGCGGAAGGTTGTATTAGATAGTCAATAGCCAGCATGATATTTGTTAAAAAATTATGACATGATTCTTTTTGATCTTTATGTAAATTGAAGGGCGTCACTAGAAGCGACACGTTGTATGACCTAAATATAATGAAAAGTGTGTAAGTGTTCACAAATAAGCAAGGGTTCCCACATTAGTCCGACAGATTTGGGTAAAAAAATTAGTCCATGAAACTATCTTTAGGATAGGGTCTTGAAAGTTAGGTACTCTTACTGATAAATTAATGAAATTGGTCATAGAAAGATAAATTTCTTATGTATTCAACAAACTAAATGAGTCAGAGAAAACTCTAAGAAAACTGATAGTTATGGTTTTAAACTTTGGTATTGAGGTGATAAACACAATAGAAATGTTGTAAGTGTAATTATAGATAAGAGTTCTAAATATGATGTAAAAATTATTAAAATTGGAGATAGAATTATAGCCCTTAAGATTGTTGTTGATATCAAGATTTTTAATTTCATAAGTGTTTAGGCTCCTCAAGCAGGTTTAGATATAAGTTCTAAAGAAAAATTCTAGAATGACCTAGAAGAATTAATAAAAATGATAAATCTTGAAGAAAGTTTTTTTATTGAAGATTTAAATGGACATGTCGGTAGTGGTAAAAGATTTTAAAAATATTCATGGTGGCTACAGTTATAGAGTGATTAATAAAGAAGGTAGAGTCGTATTAGAATTTGCTTTAGCATATAATTTTGTTATTGTTAATATTTTATTCAAGAAAATATATCAGCATATTATTACTTATAAGAATGGATATAATAAAACACAAATTTATTATTTTCTTATGAGAAGAAGAAATCATCGATAATGTAAAAGATTATAAGTCATTCCAAGTGATAATTTAAATACTCAACTTCGATTAAAAATTTTGGATTTTAAGATGAAGTGTCGTAAAATAAAGAATACTAGGGAATCATTATCATAGAATTGGACGAATGCTCCTAAAAAATACAAAGAAAATTATTTTTACGAGTAAACTTCAAATTTTCAAAATTTGGGATGTTCATGAATAGCAAACTCTATGTGGAATAATGCAACAAACACTATTTTGGAGAATCAAAAGGAAAAGTTTATATAAATAAAAATAATTTGTGATGGAATAATAATGTGCAAGAAAGATAAAATAGAAGTTACGTTATAAAAATTGGTTTAAATGTAAAAGTTTAGATAACTGAAAAAATATAAAATGACCCGTAGTGAGTCAAAGAAAAGAATATATGATCTAAAAACTCTGTTTTTAGTGATCTTTATAATAGATTATATACTAAAGATAGTGTAAAATATATGTATAAACTAGTCAAAAAAAGATAAAAAAAAAGTAAAGATATAAAATGACATATAGTGAGTCTAAGAAAACAATATATGACCTAAAAACTCTGTTTTTGGTGATCTTTATAATATATTAGATAATAAAGATAGTGTAAAATATATGTATAAACTAGTAAAAAAAAATAAAAGAAAAGTAAAGATTTAAGTCTAGTAAAGTGCATTAAAGATGGAAATTAAACAGTGTTTTTATTAGAAAAAGACATAAACGGGTGAGTTATTTTGATAAAATTTTCAATAAAATTTCTGAAAATACGATCGACCTTAGTGATCTTAATATCTTTAATAATAATAATAAAATGTTTCATTTTTACCCTCGCATTAGTAAAAAAAGAAGTTTACGAGGCTTTAAAGAAAACTAAGGGTAGAAGGTCTGTAGGACCTAATGATATCCTAATTAAAGTGCAAAAATATTTAGGAGATTTGAGAGTTTTTTGTTTACTAAACTCTTTAATATTATTTTAAAAAATCAAAAGATGTCTAAGGAGTGGAGGAAGAGTATTTTAGTTGCGATTTTTAAGAATAAAGGGGATGCACAAGAGTGTGCAAATTATTGAGAAATTAAGTTGATGTGTCCTACTCTAAAATTATGGAAAAGGGTGATTGAACATAGGATAAGACGTATTACAAAGATTTCTCATAATCAGTTTGGATTTATGTCGAGCAGGTATAATATTGAAGTTGTACATTTATTGAGAGGTTTGATGGAGAATTACAGAGAGAATAAGGAGGATCAACATATGATTTTTATTGATTTAGAAAGAACTTACAATAAAGTTCTAAGAGATGTCCTTTGAAAGTACTAGAGATAGAATATGTTGATATGATATTCAAGTCATTAAAGACATGAATAATAAAGTTGTTACTTGTGTTCGAACAGAAGGATGATTGACCAAATATTTCGCAATTTCAGATGGATTACATCAAGGATCTACTTTAAGCTCATATATTTTTGCTTTATTTATGGATGCTCTTACTAAACATTTACAAGAGTATGTAACTTAGTGTATGCTTTTCATTGATGATATACTTCTTGTGGATAAGACTAGAAAAGGAGCTCAAGAAATACTTATGGAGGTCTACTTTGGAGTCTAAATGCCTTCGTTTGAGTAGAACTAAAATTGAATACATTGAATGTAATTTTAGTAGTAGTAGCTGTAGTGACAGAGTTATAACTATGGGTGATCAAATTATTAGGTGTGAACTTTTTACATATCTCGTGTCTATTGTTCAAAGCGATTGTGATATAGATGGGGATGTTATTAGTAGAGTTCAAGTTGGTTGGTTGAAGTGGATGAATGTTTCAAGCCTATTGTGTGATAGAAAAGTACCGCTTAAACTGTAAGGAAGATTTTATAAGATGGTAGTGAGACTTGCAATGCTCTAAGGTGCAGAATGTTAGCCTTTAAAAGAGAAGCATGACACTAAGTTAAGTGTTGCCGATATTAGAATGCTTAGGTGGATGAGTGGCTTTACACTTAGAGACAATTTGTTAAATGAATATATCTGTGATAGGGTTAGTGTCGCTCCAGTGGTAGACAAAATTAGAGAGAGTCGTCTTAGATGGTTTGGTCGCATTAAATGTTGATCATCTATCTAGTTAGTAGAGTAGATGTTATAGATTTGAATTATGTTAAGAAAGGCAAAGGTAGACTTAGAGTTGGGCATATTGTATAAAAAAAAGTTCGTAATTTATTAGATTTAAATGAAAATATGATACTCAATAGGACGCAATGAAGAAAAAGGATTCATGTTGTCAAACCCACTTAGTGGGATAAAGGCTTGTTGTTTTTGTTGTAGTTTTCTTAATAGCTATTGTGTGTTATGGCTTTAGACTTCATTTCCTGCAAAATGTAGGCAAGGTTGACGGTTCAATCCACTAAACTTTGCATCAAGAACAACGTTCAAGGGAATAGAAACAAAGCCAAGTATACAATTTACTCGTATCCATGAACACGCCAACACTTTATTACTTTTAGAAAAGAATAACAATAAACTCAAAGAAGATCGGAGTAATTACTTCAGTCTATGAAAGATTAAAAGAAAGGATAAAAATATAGGAGTTCATGACTATATAACTTCTTGCAAATTTAATTTCATTTGAATGAAGACTTAGAGTCTTTTTGGGGCAACTGCAGCTGTTTGAAGAAGCAGCTATGAATCAGATGCAAAAGAAATTGTTTTTCAAAAAACTGGTTATTATAAATTTATTTTATTTCAAAAAATTAGAACGCAACTTTCTGGTAACCATCACTTTAACAGCTCAGTTGAATAAAGCAGTTTTCTACTACAAAATTTTTAAAAAACAGCAAGAAAACAGTTCACCATACAAAACTGTGGCGGCGGTTTGAAAAGCAAAACAAGCAGAAAATTGTCTCAAACAAACCCCAATACAAGCGAGATACTAGAGATTTGATAAAATTAGAAGGAATATAACAATCATGTGTGGCCTGTATACAATCATTTCCATTATGCTTTTTTCTAAGAAAACTTGCTTTGAAAGGTAGGCTAGACATCCTTATATCAAGCAAAGAAAATCTGGAAGATATCTAAGGGAAAGAAAGCTAAAGTGAAGGTATAAGTTTGCATATATCTTCTTTGATTAAACAATGAAAATTGTTGGACATGACCCTGAAATTTCCCAAAAACAAAAGGTTCAATAGGGCAACTTTTGCAACCTATTCTTAACAGTCAACTACGACAATTTTGCCTAGCTACAACTTTCTTACTGCACATCAGAAATCTTCATGATAAAAGAATATTTTTTTTAAATCTAAATCTACTAAAACAGTAATCAAAAGAAAATTATTATCTGATTTTTTTAGAGGGAAAAAAACTAGTACCTGCAGCAACTTCAAAAAATTTACTTCCTGCAAGAAATTTTTGGGTATAAAGTTGCAGCTGTCGCAAAAGGATACTTAGCTTTTTATCGTATGATAAATTGCTCTTAGAATACACAATAAATGGACATATAATACTTAACCCATGAAATTGAGAAACTCTGATATTATATTTGAGAAGAGGTTTCAAATAACATGAAATCATATGCCATATATTACTTAGGCTAACTTAGAAAATGGATTCAATTGAACAACAATAAGGAAATAATCATAGTTCTAAGATGAGGGTAACATTCAGCATATAAACTCCAAGAAATAGAGGTCAAACGTAAAATAGGTGACACTCTTTCACTTTAAAAAAACTTCATAAACCGCCCGTTATTTTGAGAACCTCGCATGAGTGGAGCAGGTGCATTATTATGGAACCACAAAATTGGATTTATTTAAATGAAAAATTAATTTCCTGACAGGAAAATACAAATGACACATAGAAAAACATCAAACAGAATCAGTGCGAATATTACACTTTCCTTCAGCAAGAAAGCACGCCTTTACAAAGCCGAGAAGTCTCTGTTGGTTGGAGGATTATTTTGTAGATCGAGCCACACTTCCAAGCAATGTTCCTTTGAAAGAAAAGTATATTGCTCATATATTTATATATAGATTTTACCTATTGAAGCTATATATCTAAGCAAACAAAAGGTCAAATCCAATTGGAAGATTTACAAACCATTGTTAATAACCATTACATACTATAACATCGGAGAACTAGAAAACTATTTAGTTCGAAAACAACAAAGCACATCATTCATGAGATTAGAAAGCATCTTCAAAATGATTCAGATATTAAACTCTACTCGAAATAAAAATACTGAACAGAAAACTATAAACTCTTGTTCGTCATGGCCTCTTAAATTCTAAGTCACAAGTTCCTACATGCTTAACTAACATAAAACTTTTAACAGTACATCAAACATTTATTTACTTGAAAGCATGCTACTTAATGCATTAAACATCCACTCACCAAACTTGGAGGAAAATCAAGGTCAAGTCCTTGTTGACCCTTTAAATTTCAACACTAACCAAAAAAATGGTGAAATTATTGATAAAAATAAGGGAAATTTACATACATAGCACACAATTCCTATGGAAGTACATATCTAACGCCTAAACTTTAATATTTACACTTATAACAACTTAGTGTCATAAAACTATTCGTGAAATGGTATACTTCTAAAAAGATAGTGATGGTGTTATTTTTTATGTGATATTAAAAGATTTGAGTGGTATGCATGTAAATATGAATGTTTAGGTGTTAGATATGTAAATACATAAGAAATTTGTTGTATGTATGTAATTGACCCTAAAATAAATACTAATTAAGTAACTTCTTAAATGCATCAGTATTCTGGTTGAGTATATAAGCTATAAGAACTGTAAAATCATCTAAAGAAAGAATGATATATCTTGATATCTTGATCCCTTGGACGTAGTAGTTGCACATGTTACAATGAATGTAGTTTTTTGCTTTTTTAGCGTACTCATTTGTGTACTTGTAATGAAACTGTCAGCATCAATATTGTTGTTTCTGCCACATATATATTCACCTAAAGGAGCAATCAACTCTTTGGCGTAAACGGCTTTAATACCTGATTGTAAGGGCAGAAGTCTCATACTACCACACTTGGTGCCCAAAAGAGATAGGATGAACATAGGAAACAATCATATAGTACAATTATACGGAACATCTGAATAAAATAACAGAAATTAAGGGATCATATTTATGTTAATCGGTCAATGAACATGTATATCATTTGAGACATTTTCATCAAAAATAGACAAGACACACAGAATCTTCATTCATTATCTTAATAATTCCTAGAGGACAAAATATAAATTATGTAATGTCAGTGGCACGGGGGTTTAACATCCTCGTCCAAGATAGCAACCCTCATTGGCAAACCCTTGACAATTTCACGAGTCCTCACCGATACAACTTCACTCTTCTTCTCATCTTTAATCCCCTTTCTAAATAAGAGTACCATAATTATGTTATTCAGTCAGTAAACATAAACATTCATGGGCAAGGAGACAAAGAAAACGCAAAATATACTGCCAAAAGATGAGCATTATAAAGAGAATTTACTTGTGCATAGTAAGTCCCTTTCCTAATAATGAACAAAGGAGTAGATGAATAGATCTCTCTTAGAACAATAGTTCTCAGAATGCCATGAAAAGAGTATAGAAATTACTCTCCACAAAGCTTAATAACACAACAATAGCCATCACCCTTTTCCTCCGATTACTTAAATGGAAAATGACACGATCTGCCATCAAAATTGGAACGTTTTTTCACTGAAATTTAGATCAAAGCAAATATTTTTCTTTAATAATCCAAACAACTCAATATGAATACAAAGATAGACACCTACAATTCTAGAGGTAGGCGACCTTTCCCAATTCCTATAATTTGAGAGGTACGAAATCTCTCTCAAACCCTAAACAGAAGACTCACCACAAGAATCTCATGCATCCCCATAACCCTAAACATAATAAGTTTATTTATATCAAAGAATACTAACAATAAAACACTTACTTGCCCTTAGACGTACAAAAGACCAAATTACCCTTACGCTGGGCACCGACATAACAATACTCCACCCCAAAAGGCACCTTATCCTCAAGGTGAGAAAAGGTGAGAGTGTTCCTCCTCCGCCACAGCACTCTCTATTTTTTCATCTGCAGCCTCCTAATCATGAACTATGAGAACATATAATTTTCGATCCTTGCAACGGTGTCCTGGGATAAACTTCTCATCACACCAAAAACATAATTCTTCGGCTCGCTTCTCCTGAAACCTTATCACTGTAAGGCACTTAAGTGTCTCTCCCGAAAGTTGCCTATTATTCCTATCCCATGCAACCTCTCTCTAGAGTTCCACTGTTTGAGCTAGTGGTATTGTTACGGTTGTAGTTGTTCAGTATGGCGCTCCATCTGTGTTGCTCCTGCTAGCCTTCTCCATATGGTTCTTGTCCTACACCATATGGGCTAGCTCCATCATCTTCCTCAATCCTCTCAATCTTAATAGTTAAAGTGTTGCCCGTATGTCAAGCTTTAGGCTCTTCATGAAATTCCCCTCCAATCCTGCTTCAAAAATTACCCCTAAGTCGTCCCAACAAAAGCTTGAATCTCCCCCTATATTCAAAGATTGTTCCCTCTCGAGTAAAGGTATAGAATTGCTCGTTTATGTCTTTTTCCCAAATAACTCGAAAAACATTCCAACAAATAATCCTTAGGTTCCTCCCATGAACAAATCAGGTATCTAGTCTCCCTCCACTAAAACCAGGCTAGAGTGTTCCCCTCTAAACATAACCCTACCGCCATTAGTTTCTCCTCCACATCTAGCACATTCACCGCGAAGTATCACTCTACCCGATACACCCACCCATGCATGTCTTTGCCTTTCGAAGGTCGATGGCTTCAACTTCTTAACCCTAACATCATCACCTCAACTTCTTTTTCCTCAGCTATTTTCCCCCATGTATCGAGGGTAAAACTCCCTCTTTTGATCAAGTAATATCCCATCCAAACTTCTCTTCTTTCTTCTTTTTACTCCTCCATACCCCTTGCATAATCCCATCTTCATGTTTTGGCACACCTGCCTCCATCAAAAATCTCTGATCCATCCCCCCATCGAAGCCCCGGGAGGAGGTCTTCATGGTGGATGCTTTCCACCTCATCTTCCTTTTGTCCAATCTCTTTCTCTTTCGATTTAGCTAAAGAATGTCCATTTAACCATTGGTTAGGTCTTGGATTGCATTTCAATAAGCCTCCTCTAAGCTATTAAATCGATCTTTGATGGCTAAAAACCTTTCCTCTATCGTGAATTTAGGTTGCCCCACTTCTTCCTCCAAATTCTTCTCCAAATTGTTTATTTTCTTGGTCGTCGTTACTTCCTGTCACTAGGGCATGCTTGATCCCAAATCTGGTCACTGACTTTAGGATCACCATTTGGGCACACCTGATCCCGTCACAGCCTTGCCCACTATGCCTCAATCCCTTCTGTTTCCCAGATAACTCGTATCGCAATCGTGTTGCAAGGCTTCATTCACCACACTAAAAGATCCTGACATTCCTTGTCTAGCATACTCTAATTGTGTTTGCATCGTACGACTAAGGAGGAAGATGGAGCTTCAGGTCTCTGTAGTGGCTGCCTTCCTAGCTAGCTCTGATTGCAATTGTATTGCATCCACAAAGCAGGAAGAGGCAAAAGATCGAGTTTCGGGTCTCGGTGAGCCATGATCCTTCACGTCGGAGCCTTCCCAACTTGCTTTGATCGCAACTACACACAAAGACGAGGCGAGTGGAATTAGAAAAATGTGAGTTTTGAGCCTCTGCACACCGATCCAGACTATAGTGTCCGAGATCCCATCATTCATGCATTAGGGCAAGCCAGATCAAATGTATTGCTCTGTAAGATAAAATTGTTGCCCAGTAAGCCACAATTTGCTTCAGCTTCAGTCAAGTCAATCAATCCTCTATTTTGTCAATCTAATTCTCAAAATCTTGTTCTCTAATATCACTTTGATACGATATGGCAACAAATTTGGACGCTTTCTCAAAGAAATTAGGGCAATACAAATATTTTCTTTAATAATCCAAAGAACCCAATATAAATACAAAGATAAATACCTTCAAATAAACATATAGGCGATCTCTTCTAATTCTTACAATTCGAGAGGTAGGAAATCTCTCCCAAACCCTAAACCTTAGACTCAACAAAATAATCTCATCATCCCCCTAACCCTAACCAGAAAAAGCCTATTTATACCCAACAATAATAATAATAAAAAACTAATTTGCCCTTAGATGTACAAAAGAACAAATTGCCCTTAAGCTGGGCACTGGCATAACAGAACATCAGTTGGCGGGACTCTTAACTTAGCTTGTTTTAAGAGAGGCTCAGAGCCTTGTTACCAATAAAACACCCAAGTGTATTTTTAAGGCAGTACACAATACTTCCCAAAGAATTTGGAAAGTAGCCTGTGCAGGTAGTTAGAAGACAATTGATTAGGATAACCCGTCAGCGTACTTACCAAAGTAATTGAGTCCATTTTGATTTTTCTTTATCAGAACTCTTCACCGGGGAGTTGAATTCATCTGCCACATAACTAGCAAAAACAGTGTAGCAATTAATATTCAGTAGTTAGATCTATCATTGCCTAAAAAGGGTGATGGTTCCAAGTACGGGGATAAACATATTGGAACACGTGGCCTTTCCATTTTTCTTTGGATTATACTGATCGCTCGTGGGATTAGAAAACATGTTCAAAATGAATTTATAGACTTGGCCCACAGAATCCATATATCAAAGCAAATGAAAAGACAAATCCGGTTAGAGAATTTACAAACCAATTTTTAACAATCATTCCATATTATAACATCAGAGAACTTGAACATTGTTAGTTGCACAGCGGCAAAGCACATCATTTATGTGATTAGAAAGCCTCTTCAAAATATTTGGCATATTGAATTCTACATGAAATAAAATTTTATAATTAGAAAACTATAACTTTTGATCATCATGTCGCCTTAAATTCTTAATCAAAAGCTCCTCCATGCATAACTAACATAAACCTTCTAACAGTACAGGAATTTTTTTTTAATTATCACCCATAATTGACCGATTTAGTGTCTTCAGCATACCACTCACCGAACGTAGAGGAAAATCAAGGTTAACTATTTCTTGACTCCTTAAAATTCAAAACTAAACAAACAAGGGGGCCAATTTATTGATAATAATAAATACTAATAAATTAATCAAAATAAGTGGCTAAAAACTTAAATTATCTGATCTGTTAAGTAAAAAAAATTGATATTTAAAGTTCCTATTTATTTTTAGGTTAATGTTATTAATTTCAATCCAAATGATTTAAAATAAAAAAAAGGTGACCCCAATAGCAAACTAGGACCACCTATGTTGGATAGGCTTACTCATGCTACTTTAGCCCTTAGCTATAATAACTGTTATAAATTATGAAAATGGAATAGTGAAATCAAAACACATCCACAGTCTTTACTTTCACTCCCCAAAACCTGTCAAATCAAAGAATGTGTTTCAATGTTTATTGTGTAGTCAAACAGTGTTGACCCCAAGTCTATGACAATAGGAACCCTCATCCAAAGCTTTCAACAGAAGGTAACCGTCTTGAGACTTGACTTTCACTTTTGTTGCCAGAAAAAAAAAATGAAATGTCATAGTGAATTATCTTATAGTCATGGTCCAAAACATTATAATGTTGATCTTTATGAGAGCACAATGAACACAAAATGAGGACGGCTATCCAAAACTTTGACTTGTAGAATGATAACCAAGGAACACTTCCTTTCATAATGCATAACCCAAAGAAGATAAAACTCAAAAAAAAGCCATTATAATGAAGATGAAGGTCCCCAAATAAGGTTCTATGGTGGCAAGTTCAAAAGGAGAATGATAAACCTCATACAACGGTAATGACAGTTGACCCACTATATGTCCCTCCCAAATGAACTTGATGGAGATTATTATAAAAGAGAAAAACAAGACTCAGATGAATCAAACATTCCATCTTCAATTTCCATCAAATATTAAAAACAACATTATGCATTATATAGGGCATAATTAACCAAAGAAACTTCGGTTTTTTTTTTAGTACTTTAATATGGTTATATCTTAATTTTAATTTTCATCTTGAACTAAAGGAAGGGCCCATTATATGAATTCCGTTTAAAGAACACCTTTCAAAAGCAAAGAAAGAATCTTTGCATTTTGATTATAGTACAAAAAATCCTGTGGTTGTCGTCTATGAAGAAAACAACTTATCACATAAAACACAAATAAATACATCTTTAACATTATACTAAATCAAACTTTGACTGACATAGCAAGTAGAGAATGTCATTTATCCAAGAAAGAACAAAAAAAACAACTTCCAGCCCATAAAACAAACTAACAACATCATTACTGCATTGGCATAGACAGCAGAAAATGCCATAAATTATAACAAGATAAAAGAAAACAACTTACGCCCCATAAAACAAAATAAATACAGCATTAAATTTATACTTCATTTATTCAAGCTAGATAAAGTATTTATTTCAAAAACAAAGCCTATGAAAGGCTGAGAAAACAAACAAAAAGAAATGAGTAATAATCCAGCTACCATACCAAATGATATAAAAAAATTAATTAAAATTAGAAATGCCTCTCCAAGAGATATTAGCTGAAATCAGTAACTTCATTCAATTTATAGTGCTACAATAAACCAAAATTATTGCAGAACCTGACAAACACCACCAAAACAATATCATGAAGTGGTACAAGTGGTTTGTATATTTGGGACAGAGAATGTAACACCTTTCTATAATGTCTTCTTTTCCTTGTTTGGTTGTCTTAATGTTTTGCTAACGGCATTATCAAACTGCTTCAGAAGTAAACTATGTGCTAAACAAAGTTTTTCATCAATAGGATCCTGAAACTTCTCATACACTGCAGGAATTGTGAGAGATAGAACCACTCCTGAAATCAAATCAACAAGAGAACAATTTAGACAATAAATATGGGGCATTCAAAAATCACTTTTTTTTATCTACTAATTACCATAAAATTCATCTTAAATGAAGCTTTTTGCAATAAAATGATAATAAACTCACCGATATAGACAAAGGTGTAGAAGCTAAATAAACCACCGATATAAGACGCAGTCCATAGCACCAATATGACCTGAAAAATTAATCAAATTGTGGTCAAAGTTTATCTTTAACATGAGAGAAACGAAAACAGATGGATAAATACCTTAAAGAAAACACTCCTGTCCCTTCCAACAGCAATATCACGTGCAATGGACAATGCATGGTTGATCCATTTCTGCGCCTCATCAGAAACCTTTCCAACGAGCTCCTCTGAAACCTCAAGTTTGGGAAGCGGGGGAAGAGGTCTGAATCAAACATGACACCCGATGCAAGGTCATATCACGAATAAAAAACAAATCAATTTAGAAACAGAATGTGGCGGTGAACCTATTGAGGAGGGACGCAGATTTTCCCCAGAAGAAGAGGATGGTGACCAAGAGAAGTAGCGAGTTCGCGACGAGAGATAGCAAGCTGTAGCCGGCCAGCTCAAAGAGAATCCAGAAGACAGTTGCAGTCCCTGCCACAGATGCCGTCGCAGTTGGGTTCCTCCACAGTAAGACATCGGCAACTGCGTCAAGGTAGAATCCCACAACAACAAAAAAAAAAAAAAAAAAACAAATCAATGTTGCCGCGTAGAGAACGGAGGGAGCTAGCTAGAAGAAAAAGGAATATCAGGTTGAGAGACCTGCGCCGCCGCCAAGAGCACGGTGGACGGATCGACGGCTCCGGCCGGAAGGAGGAGACTGGGAAGAGTCGGAGATGGATCGATCAAGGCCTTGCATGGCGGCAGAAGCCATCGGAGCGATCAATCTAGGGTTTCAGGACCTTAAGTTAGCGACAATGGACGAGCGATTACGCTCGCGGCCGGATCTCCTCCAGTTGTGAAATTATAAGGGAAGGGAACTCAAATAGCGAAGGGAAAGCTTGCGTCGGGAGTAAAATGGTTCGTTCATCATTTGCAGGACTTCTTCTAAGTTTTGTGACTGTCTTGGAGGTTTTAAGCATTTGCTTCCATACCATCCAATTTTTATGTAATTACATACACCTAAGCATGCCTAATTGTGAAATCTTTAATATTATGTAAAGTTTTATTATTATTGCTAATTAAGTTGTCATATTTTTATTTTTGTTATTTTAAAATGATTCGGTCGAGATCTCATGGTTCTGTTATCTCGGACCATTAATGTTGAAGTTTTGATTGATCATAAGTGACTAGAGGATACTTTGTTAGCTGTCATGGGTTGTCTCTTTCAAAGTATCATCTCAAATCAAGTTGTATTTATTGTTTGAGTTTAAATTTTAGTATTCTTAGGTTGAATTTTATGTTGGGCGATTTAAAGTTTAATTAACGAATTTTATGTTGATTGGTTTCGATTTGGTTCGATTGTTTGTCTTCTTTGTACCTAACGGAGATTAAGCGCGCAGTTATTTGAGTTCAATTTGTGTTAGACCTGACTAATCTTTGACTAAGCCTAATATAGTTTAAACTTAAGGTCTAGGTTGAATCTCATGTTTAGGTAAGTTAGGCTCAACTTAAGTCGAACCTATGGGTTTAAGTTGACTTAAGTTCAGGTTAGATCGAACCTAAGAGGCTTAGGTTGGATTAGGATTAGGTTGGGTTGAAACTTAGGATTTGGGTTGGCTTTGATTTAGGATGGGTTGAACCTAAGGATTTAGGTTGTGTTTAAACCCAATTTAAGTAAGGTTTAAAAGATTAATTAAGTCATACTACATGTGAGACTTAATTGGGACTTTAGGGTTACCTAGGCCTAATTTAAGTGAGGCTTAAAAAACTAAATAGGACCGATTGAGGTTAGACCTAATTAGATTTTGGGGTTAATTAAGCCTAATTTGGATAAGACTTAGAGGATTAATTAGTTTTAATTTAGGTTAGACCTGATTAGAGTTTAAAAGTTTTATTAAGCCTACTTTAGGTGAGGCTTAAAGGATTAATTAAGTCAAATTGGGGTTAGACCTAATAAATTTTTTAAAGGATAAATAAGCCTAATTTATATGAGGCTTAAAATATTAATTAAGTTTAATTGGAGTAAGACCTAATTAAGGTTTAAAGGTGCTTAAGTCTAGATTAAGTAAGACTTAAATGATTAATTAGGTCTAATTGAGGTTACACCTAATTAAGATTGAAAAGGTTAATTACGATAAATTTAGGTTAGACTTAAAGTATTAATTAGGTCTAACTAAGGTTAAACCTAATTAAGTTTAAAAAGTTAATTAAGCCTAATTTAGGTAAGATTTAAAAACTTAATTAGGTCTAATTGGGGTTAGATCTAATTAAGGTTTAAAGGTGCTTAAGCCTAATCTAAGAAAAGCTTAAAGAATTAATTGTGTATACCTAATTAGGGGTTTAAGGGTTTATTAAACATAATTTAAAAGATTAATTAGGTCTAATTGGGGTTTGACTTAATTAAGGTTTAAAGGTGTTTAAGCCTAATTTAAGTTAGGCTTAAAGGATTAACTAGGTCGAATTGGGGTTATACCTAATTAAGGTTTAAAGGTGTTTACGTCAAATTTAGGTAATGCATAAAGGACTAATTAGTTGTAATTCAGATTAGATGTCATTAGAATTTAAAAGGTTAACTAAGTTGGATTTAGATAAGGCTTAAAGAATTAATTAGGTTTAATTGGGTTAGGCCTAATTATGATTTTAAAGGTTAATTAAGTCTAATTTAGATAAGACTTAAAAGATTAATTGGGTGTAATTAGGTTTAGACCTAATTAAAGTTTAAAAGGTTAATTAAGCCTAATTTAGGTAAGGCTTAAAGAATTAATTAGGTATAATTAGGGTTAGACTTAATTAAGGTTTAAAGGTGTTCAAGTCTAATTTAAGTAATGTTTAAAGGATTGATTAGGTCTAATTAGGCTTAGCGTAATTAGGGTATAAAAAGGTTAATTAAGCCTGATTTTGGTAAGGCTTAAATAACTAATTTGATCTAATTAGGGTTAAACCTAATTATGATTTTAAAGGTTAATTAAGTCTAAATAGGATTTAGATTTAATTAAAATTTAAGGTTGTGTTTGAGATGTCTTGTTAAATATTTCAATAAGACTAAGGTCAAACCATTTGTTTGATTTCGATTTATGTTGATCAAATCCAATAAAAATTGAATTATAGGTTAGGTCTGGGTTGGTCAGAACCACCTTAAGAAAGTTGTTTGGGTTTAGGTGATTGGACCTTAACCCTGAATTTTAAGTTGGGTTCAACCCTAGGTATGAGTTGGGTCAAGTCCAAGATGGTTGGAGTCTAACCCCTAAGTACAAATTAGGCCAAATCTAAAAATGGTCAGACTATGACCCATGGTGGTTTTAGGTTAGGCCAAACCCTAGCTTTGAATTAAGTCAAGTCTGAGGTAGTTAGACTATAACCTTGGTTTTAGGTTAAGTCAAACCCTAGGTTTGGATTAGGTCAAGTCTAAGGTGGCTAGTCTAAAACCCTTGGGTTTTAGGCTAGGCAAAACCCTAGGTTTGAATTAGGTCAAGTCTAAGATGACTAAAGTTCATCATTTTATATTTATCTAAGCAATTTAAAACATAATTTCCATTTTTTCTTTTGATTTTTTATAATTATTTTTAAAAATATTTAAAAATTTTGGTGAAAATTAGTGAATTTTATTTTGGGAATTTTTCCTAGTCTTAGAAAAATCAGGAGATGTTTCCAAAGGTAGAAGGAATATTCCCCATGAATTTCAGAATTTTTATTTATAATTAATTAGCAATAATTAAATTACTCTAAATAGTGATTAATTAATTAAAAATTAAATGTAATTTATTAATTTTCAATTATATTTTTATTATTTTCCGCTTTCTCTGCTGAGTTTAGAGATATTTTTAGTTTATTTTTTGTGATTTTTCTTTGCAAAGTTATGATTTTTTAGAGGTTTTAGGGATTTTATGGATTTATTTAAATAGAAAAGACCTAATTTTCCTATTAATCCAGCTGGAAGTCAGCTCGACGTCAGAGTCGTCAAAGCGCTACTTTGCAGATTTTGATTCGTGGGGCTTCACACTTGGCGGATGAGGTGTCATGCAGTTTATGTCTTTCATATGGATGATTATGTTGTCATGCTTGATCACAGCCGCTCATTTCGATATATACAGAAATGGACAACATCAGTTCATCATCCCCGCGGGGAGATAAATCGATGGCCATTCATAATTAAGTCGTAAGATCTCCCTGGATTTTTCATCAAATTTCATGTTTTTTGTTCCTAAAGCTTCATCGTTTTTAGGAGAAGACATCCATAAGATTACTTATTCATGGTTAAATAGTTTTCTTCATAAAGGTCCAAACCCGAGCCTAGTTTTAGGGTTCACAGCACATACCTGGTCTCAAAAGGTGTAGCCTCAATTGAGTTTGACAGGAATGATCGCCTTGTCCTTGTGAAGCTCGTGCTTAGTCCAATTTAAGATGAAATTGGGTTTGGGTATATCCTTGATGAAATGGTGGTGTGATTTCATCTTGGAATGGGTTAGAGGCCTCAGGGTGGCTCGATTTATATTGGGGAGGTGTTGCAAAGGTCTCCAGAAGCTTTTTAGGATGCTTGGATTGGAGTATTGATAGGGTTTGTGTCAAACCAAAATTTTTTCTTATTTTCGTGTTTGAAATTGAAGTTCCCTTATATATTTCAGAGGCTTAAACTATGAAAAATTGATTGCTTAAGAGATGAGGAGTAAATTTGTTATAGAATTCAGCAGGATTTTGGCCTTCTCTCTGGAGTTTTTCTTCTCATTAAGCTTTCGGATAATGGCTTTAAATAGCCATTAGAGACCATGGGAGCTCATGGGGAAGCTTGGGATTGATTGGCAGAGGAGGGTGGCCGCTCAAAAGATCCCAGAGGATAGATTTCGGCCATGTATAAGTCAAACATTGGCCTTCCCCGTGGTGTTCTCATCATTAGTCCAAGCATGGTGAAGAAGGTGAGCTATGGTGGGCTAGGGTTTATTCTTTAATTTCATTGGATGGGAGGCGAGGTGAGTGGTGACCTCATAACCAAGTTGGTCTGGATATTACCTTCATATTCAAAGAAGAATGAGGTGGACACCACATAAGTTGCCATGTAAATATTCCCCCTTTATGACTTGAACTAGGTCAATTATAATAGCTAGATAGGTTTCTTAGTAGGTTCCTATGTCATTGTGTGCTCCATTGAGTCATGGGTGACCCATTAGAGAATGGGCCATGGATGGGCTCTAGCTTAGGTTTAGGCCTCAAGTGAAAGCTTTGGGCTTTAAGTTTTATAATAGAGTTTTGGAGATTAGCCTTAAGCCCAAGGATCCAAAATTCATTCCAATTAATTAATTGACTAATTAATTAATTATGAGAGTGAATGCCTCACATGCTCATGGATGGTCATGGTGACTGAGAGATGATCATTTGACCATGGGTTAACCATTGTTGGTCAATATGGTTACCATGGGATCCAGGGTTGACTGTATGATCAGTGTGGTGTGTCAGCATATTTTTAGGTTGAGTGTTGTATTTTTGAAAAGGGGTCGCCTACAGAAATTGTCGGTGAATTTTAAATTTAAAATTTAATTTAAATATATATATATAATTTAGAAAGTAGTATTTGATTTTGAAAATAATTTTAAATTTGAAAATTTTAAGATATGAAATCAAACCGATCTCACATCCCAAATAGTTTATATAAACGAGCACCACATCACAAACTGTGTATCTATCCCGAAGAATAGACACACTGCTTGATAATGAGGCTCAATTAAATAAACTTGAAGATCTGTGACATCCGTTTGGTCTGCAAACCAATATTATAAGCCGACAAGTTCCCCTGCTTAATATAAATGAATTAAGCAGGGTTTATATTACCTGGGTTCTTAAAGTTCCCTATAAGGGCAATTCCCTATAGTTAATTACATCTTCAATGTCCGAAGACACTCAAGAAAACTCTCGATAATGATCAGTGATTTTGCTCTCAAGAATTTCAAAGTATAAGGTTTCAAAGGATTAAATTATGGAGATTTCAATAGGGAATGTATCAAATTTGAAACAGTTATTTTAAGAGTCCAAAGGAAGAAAAGTAGGAGAAGCTGGGGATCCAAGAAGAATATTGGCAACTTCCCAAACTATCCTATTGTTTGGCGTCAATTTGAGAGTTTATTTAATGTTGTAATCCTGTCAATTTTAATTAATTATGACTTATATTTGTATGACATGATCACACAAATAGCCTCAAAGATGTGAGGGTTTATGTGGTACCGAACGACTACCTCGGAATCCTAAGACCAGTTAGGGCTTAATTTACATGACATGATCATGCAAATGCCTAACGAAGAGTTGAGGATTTATGTTGCACTAGGCAAACTACCTCGAAGTCCTATGGATTGGTTGTTTAATTCTAAGAAAGTTTTACCGAAGTAGATCCGAGTTTTCATTGATGACGATGGCCGAGCTGCCCACCATGCTCTGAGCTCCTTGTTGTTGCAGAGGTTTAATTTTAGAAGTCATAAATCAGGAGATGAGAGAAGTGTTTTGGTTTAGAAATCTTAAAATCCAAATGTTTTTTAATATTTTAATTAAACAAATCTTAAAGTTGGTTAAACATAACCGATTAAGATCTCACGGTTCCGTCATCCCGGCACCGTTATTTTTATTGAATTCACTTAGTTCAGATGAATTTGCTAAACTCAACTGAATGAGTTCCACACTTTCATTTAGACTGTGGGAAATCCCGTTAGCAACACGTGGGTTACATCATCCGAGGTATTCCCGATCATTCAACGAGACGTTTTAATTTAGTTATAATTATAGTTTTGTTGTTCGTTTGTGATTAAATTTCGAGTTGTTTTATATTTTGAATGTTGTGGCGGTGAATTTTATCTTCGTAATGACTTTTAATTTAGTTTTGGTTTCGGTTTAGGGACTTATCCTAAAGGTTTTGGTTTTCATTCAACGATCTTTGTTTATCATGCAAGAAAAAGTAAAGTACAGTGCATGTAAGTAAATTGCAATAAAGTAAATCGCAATAAAGTAAAAGCGCACCTGGAGGGTTTCCCGTCATCCCAGACTGCACTTGAAACACATGTTATGACATTTAAATATTTTACGAGAAATACCTAGGTAAAGCTAAGGGAAAGGGTCTTGGTTGTCTACCAAATTCCTAATCATACAACTAGTCATCTCCTATGACGTCTAGGTTCTTGGTTTGGTTTAAGGATTATTTTCTTCATCAAAGAACAATTAAATTCAATTGTTCTTCTAAAACATCCTGTCATATTGAGGAAGTGCTTAGGACGAGTCATAAACATCTTTTCAATGCTTCTGGGATTATTTTGAGTTCAAATGAATTTTTATTGTACGAATGAATTGATCATCCAAGGATTTGTATTTTTGTTTTGTTTCTTGCTCAGTGAACTTAGGCGTTTGATTACCTGATGAATGAAGTGACATCTCACTTAATACTCTATTTAAGAGTTATAACAATTAAAGCCTTTAAGGGCAAGTTGGTTTATTGAAAATTTTAATCAAATTAATTGAAAGTTTGAGTTAATGGTTTAAAGTGTTTTAATTTAATTATGAGGTTTTAATTAATAATTTTAAGTTTGGAATAGTGTTCAAATTATTTTAGATTTAATTCTTAATGATTTCATTTAGGTAAATGATTTTAATTTAATTTAATTCAATTTGATTTTAATTTAATTTAATTTTATTTAATTTTATTTAATTTTAATTTGATTTTAAATTTAATTTAATTTTAATTTTAATTTTTAATTCAATTTAATTTAATTTAATTTAATTTTAATTTAATTTAATTTAATTTTAATTGAATTTAATTTTAATTTAATTGGATTTAATTTGATTTAAATTTTGATTTAAATTTAAATTTTAATTGTTAGTTTTAGTTTAACTTTAATTTTAATTTAATTTTAATTTAATTTAATTTAATTTTAATTTTAATGTTAATTTGGATTATTATTTTAATTTCTTAATTAAGATTTAAATATTGTTAAAGTGACTTATTTAAGGATTTTTAAATTAAAGAATAAATGTCCTCTTAATAATATCCCTATTTTAATGATCCAAATTTAAATGTATTCTTTCCAAAATTTAAATTATTTAAATAATTAAAGTTTCATTTTTGGTTTATTAAAAGTGATTGATGGGTTCCTACCCTTTTAATTTCCCAAAGTTTCAATCATCCAAGAAAGATAAAATCAAATATTTTACTCTCTATTTTAACTAAACCTAAAATTTTAATAAAGGGGTTTAAATTCTTAATTACCTTTATGCCCTTTTAAGCTTATTTATTTCATAACTCACTAAATTGAGCTCAAATGAATTTGAAATTTTTATGTCACCTCACTCACATGTCAATTAAGACATTAGAGGAGAAAATGTGATTTTTCTGAATTTAATTTATTTATATAATTATTTTTAGTAGAAAATAAAGGTTTTCAAAGAAAATTTAATAACATGACCAAGGTAAAGTTTCTATTCTTAAGAAAATTATGAGATGTTTCTAATGACCAGAGGACCACTTAGACCATTTTTGGTGATTTTTTGAAGTATATTTTATTTATTATAATTATTTTGAATTTTAGAGTATTAATTAATTTTAAAATAAAATAAAAGTTGAAAAATAGATTTTATATTTTTCAAAAATCTCTCTGAACTCAATGAGTTCAGAGTAATAAATTTTATAATTTTCTAATTTTTCTTTGATTTATTAGAATTAATTTAGTGAAAAGGTTGGAAAATACATTTTTTAATATTAAAAGTTGTTTTAAGCATTTGAAATTCAATATCTTTACTTTGAGAATTGGGAAAAATATTTAGTTTGTTTCTAAGTGATTAGGAGTCAAAATATGACATTTTTATGATTGTTAATATTTTTATGATTTTTATTATTTTTAAATTATTTAAAATATTAAAATAAGCTTAAAAATGAAAATTTTTAGAAACTTCTAATTTTAAGTTTCTTAAACTCTTCTGATATCAGAGAAGTCCCAAAACCAATTTGGTGAATTTTTTAAATGTATTTTTGGAGTTATGAATTTTTAAAGTTTAATTTTATCCATGTGACTTAATTAATCCATTTAGTGGGGTTAAACATTTCCAATTGATTTCTAATTTTTATTTGAGGTTCCTCTAATCCTAAACATCAGTGGAGAATTGTTTTCAAGTCATTTCCATGTGTGGTCAACCCTAATTAATTAAAATTCAGTTTTGAGTAATTAGGCCAATTAGGATTATTTTTAATGAATTAACTCAAACTATAATTATCCTAGGGTCCTCTAATCCTAAAAAACATCTCCAAATTTTTCTAGAATTTTCTAAGTAATATGCTAATTTATGGAATTAAAATATCACAAACAGTAACATAAACTTGGAAAATACATAACTCTTCATCGAGATAGCCTATGATCTAGAAAAATTCAGGGAATGTTCCCAAGATCAGAGGCTTCAAAAGTCCTATGATCTCATGCCATGGTGAGTTGTATACATGCATGGAGAATTGAATGATTGAAAATACTATTTAATTAATTAAAAATAAAATATTTATCAAATAAATATGAAATCACTTCCACATTATTCTCCTCGTTTCAGTGAGCAAGAGAGTATTTTTATTTTATTTTTTCGAGTTTTCTATGAAAAGTTATGAGTTTTTGAAGTTTAGGTTCAAAAATAAATCAAGAAAAATGCATTTCCCACTCAAATGACACGTGTCGCGCTGCTACTGGCTGGCGTGGTTGCCTGTTCACGGATGAAGCTACCGTCCAACTCCATCAGCGCCATCCGTTGGATACATGCTCGATCGGACGAGCTCGTTGCTCCTCTTTCCTTGTTATATTCACTCAAAACCGTCCAACTTCAAACATTGATATCTCCCTCGATTCTCAACGAAATTGAATAAATTTTTTTTTAAATGATCGTCTAATCGAGTAGCACACATCTATACGGTGATGATATACTTAAAGCATGTGAATAATTACAGAAAATTAAAACATACTCGGTTGGAGGAGAAAAAATTTGATACATTTGTCCAAGAGGTGAGGCCTCAATTGGAAATGGTTGGATTGAGTTTAGGAGTGCTTGGAGAAGCTTTAGGAACAATTTGGCAGAGTTTCCCCAAGGTAATCTTTGCATCTCCTCCTCTTGGCCATGGATGTGGGGTTTAAATAAGGAAGGTTATGGTGGAACTTTGGGTGGCCATGGGGGTTGATTAGTGGGTTCAAAATATGTGTTTAGGTGGAGGGGAGGTCAGAGTTTGATTTTGGTGCAATCAATTTGGCATTGCCATGTGTAAAGTCATGGATTTAAATGGCATGGGTGTAAGGAGCATTTTTGGTCCAATTTGGGTCAATTCATGGTTTTGGCTTGGTTCACTCACCAAGGCTTGATTTGGGCTGATGTGAGATCATTTGGGTCAGCCTCACATGTGTGGTGAAGTCCCCATCCAAGGTGAGGTGACCAATTTTGGTTAAAGTATATCATTGATGGGGTTAAAAAGGTTTAGTGAAGGCTTAGGAAAGGCTCCCTCTTCTTGTCATAAGTGGCATGGTGAGGTGGAAAGGGCTCCCCATGGCTTGCATATGGCTTATGCATGGCTCCATGGCTTCATTTAGCTTGCTCATGGCTTGGGAAAAGGTTGGCTCACTTGCATGGAAAAGGGTTATTTGGAATTTCGAAAACTTTGGATTCCTTTGATGGGATTTGTCATGATACTACAAATGGGTTGATTTCATGATGGTTTAAGACTTTGGTCAAATAGGATTATCAAAGGAATGATGTGGGCTTGGGGATGAATTTTGGGCTTTTGAATTTGATGGAAAGTGGGCTTTTAAAGGCTTTATGGAAGTGGGCTTTTAAGTTTGAAAACAAATTGGTGGATGGAGATTTTGTGAAAGATTGGGCTGAACAAATGTTGGGTTTAGTTTAGGAGTGTGGCATGAGTGATTTGGAGAAGGTTTGGTGTCATTTGGAATTGAAATAAGTTTAATTTGGGCCTTATTGGTGATGGGGCCCAAAATGGGTCAAATTGGGCTAACTTTGGCTATCTTGGGTTAATGTTGGTTTAAGGTTGGATTTGATGTAAAATTAATGTTGAGAAATGTTTAGGGGAGTGTTATAAAGAGTTTTCAACTTGGTTGGGCTTTGATTTTGGGATTTGGGCCTATTTGGGTTAGGTTTGGGTTTGGCCAATTTAGGGGATTTAGGCTTCAAATTGAAATTGGATCCAAATGTTAATCAAGTTGGGCTTGGATTTGGTCTAGATTGATATTAGGGATATGTAATAGAAGTTTAGAATTGAATTGGACCAAAATTGAGGTCAATTGGGGTGGTTTGGTTTGACATTGGGCTCACTTTGGTTAAAAATGTATCAAATTGGGGGGTTTTGGTAAAAGTTGGTTAAATTGACAAAATTGGCTTATAGTGTAGTTAAACAAAATAAAATTGGGAATATTTGGGATTTTTTGGAATTTTTTGGGAATTTTCTGAATTTATGAAATTTTTGTCTAAGAAGGGCATTTTGGGTATTTGGAGGGTATTGGGGGGTATTTTTGGAAATTTTGGTATATTTGGCTATGGATGATCAATTTGAGTGGGGGGAAATGTTTATGATTGATTTTGAGGAATTTTGGATAATTTAGATGATTTTGCAAATTTTGGGTAGTTTCAAGGGCATTTGGTAGGTTTAGCGGGTGTAGGGCCCCGGGGGTCAAAAATTGAAATTTTGAAAAAATGAAGATTAATTGAATGTGAGTAGAATGAAATCATTTTTGTTGAGCCATAAAGCCATGTTAAGCTCACAAGAGCTATGAGAGGACTCATTTTAGGCACTCAATATGTTGTTCCTAACCTCTTAACTGTGAGGCTTAGGGGTTGAGGTCCATCCATATGAATTTCCTACATGAGTCAGGAAGCCAAATTGGGTAAGAGTGGTTTTAGGGTTTGGGATGTGTGTGAGAGTGTGGTGTGTGCCGGCTAACTATCACTGCGACTGTGCCACCTGGGGTTGTTCCAAGGCTTGACCATCCTATAGGAACTCATCCTTACATCTCCACACTTGGCTTTCAATCTTCCAAAGGGGTTTGGAGGTTTATGGTCATCTGTGGGGTTTAAGAAGAGTTAAGAGGTGTTTGAATTTCTAAGTGGTGGGTTCCATTTCTAGTCCTCTAGAATAGTCAAGGAGAAGTCCTATGGCTAGATTCTAAGCACTAAGGAGAGAAAAGACCTCACCAAAAATGAGGTCAACATGGTGACCACAGGGTCTAGTCAGGGTAAGGGGCCCCATTTGGTCAATTTTGATCCAAATTAGGATTTTGTGTGGTTGGTTTGATCAATTTATGATGCCTTCATGATTTGGGATAAATAAGAGTCATCCTATGTTTCATCAGATTTTTAGAGTTTAGGGGTCTCTGGTGAGATTAGGGATCAATGTTGGTAGATACCTTCCCTAAAAGGAAAGTTTTAGGGTTTCAAGTATATTTAAATGACCTAGGGAATGTCTCACCTATGCAGGTCAATTTAGATTCCCTACTTGATCAGATCCCCTAGATTGGTTTAACCAGTAAGGTCGGGGCCTAAATCATGGCTTATTAGGGTCCCCGACAGGCATAATTCTAGTCTAGAATCATTAATGAAGTAGACAAAGTGAGGCCTCACAAAAGTGAGGTCAACGCCTGTTTCAAGATGTTCACTGATCATAAAAACCTTACAAGGTTCTCCGTCAAGCACATGTACCTAAAAGATGGTCTCGCTAGTCTCAATACCTCCTTCCCTCTGGAGATGGATGTCGAGTGGTTCATGGTCGACATTCAGAACCACTCACAAATAGTAGCTTCTAGACTACAACAAGTTTTCCCAAACCATGATCACCTCCTCGTCGCCTTGGAACTTTACGACCACATGGTAGGTGGAGGTCACCTCCCTTCCGAGAGTTGTTCATGAGTGGTAGACCAAACATGGCATTGTAGGTAGGTGGGGATTCCACCACGAGAAAGTCCCTTTGTACTATTGTATTGCTTCCCAGGTTCTCCCCAAGAGATGGTTATAGAGATAAGGCCCAGTGCCTCTTTCATTTGACCAGAAAATCTGAATAATGAGCCAGCTGACATTGTCAACTGGTCGGTCTTTAGGTCGATCTTATCAAACATTGTTTTGGACAAGAAGTTGATATAACTCCCTGCATCAACAAGAATACTACCCACCTAATAGTTGTTGAGTTTTGTGACGATGATAGCTTCATTGTAAAGGTTTCCATTCGGTGAAGAACAGCGTCTGTAAATAAAATTGGCAAATGGTTACTTATTTTGGACGATAAATCGTACCTCTCCCGAACGATGTCTCTTCCCACCGGAGGATAAGTGTCGACCCCCAAAAATGAATTGGATTATCCCTGCTACATAGACCTCATTGGCACGAAAAGTTCCGTTTGAAGGTTCTCCTACCACAGCCTTGCCCTGCAGCTGCGTATGTGTGCCGACTATAACAAACGCTTTGAGCTTCCCAGCACAGATGAGCTCCTCAATCAAGTTAAGGAGGTGACAACATTCCTCCATGTCGTGACCATGGTCATGACAGTACTGGCAGTACCTCTTCAGAGCTTGTAGGCTGGGTCTGCCTTCAATGGCCAGGCCAGTTTAAAATAATTCTTATTCTAGATAGCTTACACTATTTTGGCTATTGACATGTTGAGGGGTGTCAAACCTTGAATTTCTCGATAGACATGAGATCACTCATAATATTGAGCTAACCGTTGATCAGAGCTTCATTTCCATTCATAACTCCCTCGCTCATTCCTTTGCTTATCCCGAGACCGAGAGTTATTATTTTAGTGATCAACAAAGGACTGATTGTCCAATGCCTTCTACATTTCCCCCATTTCTTTTTGCTTCTTTTAGGGATGGTCGAATGAATCTAGCTTACCCTTCGGAGAGTTCCAAAGATCTTCCTCGGTAAGTATGTGCATGTTTTCCATCTCTAATTCTTCTGCAAAGGTAGTTTGAATAGTTTAGGTCATACTAAACTACTCACTTCAGACTCCTCATTTTAAGGCTATTTCGACTATATCTTGCTTCAGATCTACAACTTCTAGCATCTCATTCTATAAGTGGGTGACTTAGGCTCGTAGGATCTCGTTTTCTCCCTGCTTGAGGTCGAGCAGGGTGTGTGAGTCTTTTCTCGGCTTTTGCACATTTGAGAAATGTGAAACGAAGATTCTCTTAAACTCGTAGCAACTTGGGATGGTTTTGGTCTGCAGACCGTTGAACCACTGAACGGATGACTCCATCAGGGTGTTTAAGAAGAGACAACACAATATATGGTCATCATTGTAAAGCAGACTAACAGATGATTCAAAGGACTCTATGTGGTCGATCTGGTCAGTCCTTCCCATGTAAGAATCCGGGTGTGGGATCCTTAGCTTGAGTGGTGGTATCACTTCATTAATCTAGCACATAAAAGCTCCTCCAATGAGGTCCAAACAGGCGCCCGCATATGCTCCTCACATCACTTATTTGCTTACGTAGACTCAACTGTGCTAGCGTGGTCTGACATGTCTTCCTCCTTTATCTCCTAGTTGCTGACCTAGCTATCTGGAATAGGTGGGTTCCTCGATGGGGCCCTTTGAGGATGGACCCCTTGAGGTTCTGCCTCCAAACGGGGTGGATGGTCGTTCCTCTGGATGATTGCTGCTCGAAGGATCTCAAATTGCTCCATCATGAGGATCATTTTGGCTTGTAAGCCCCGGACTTACGCATGGATGTCTGATGGTATAACATCTCTATTGAGTTCCATGTGTTTTATATCTCTTTGTGAAGTTTCTACATCCTTGTCTTTTCTACTTCTCGTCTGTAACATATCCATGTTCACCGCACCACCTTTTAAGATGTTGGACCCTAAATTATTCTTTGTGAACACGCCCCGAGAGTTTAGAATTGAGTGAAGGAAGAGAGAAAGCAAGTTAGGAGTTTCCTGTAGAGAGAGTCGATGAAAAGTTCTTTTGTTCATATTTTTACCTCCTATTTATAGATATGTATTTTTGTATATTTACATAAAGTATGAAGCAGTTATGGAAACCGCTCTTAATATAAATGATACTCTGATTAATTTATGGATTTTATACCATATATATATTAAATTTTAACATGACAGCAATTGGTTGGCTGGCTTGCTTGATTTTGACCGATTGAGGTGACCGACTAAGCGGCGACCGCGCTATGAGTTGGTTGGCTTAGGCACCCGGTTGAGTGTTGATCTCGTTTATTGTGGTACATGCGGGTCGACCGATTAACAAAGATCAATGATTCCCGCCTGCGCCCTGGTCGGTTTGGGAATGTCGGCGTGCTCTGTTATTTGAATCTTTTACCATGGTATGTTGACTCGACCTACTAGTGTCGGGTGCGCTGCCCCTAACTTTAATATTCAAAAGATAGATTCAGTTTAGTTTCAAAATAAGATCAATTTAGTAATGAAACAGTCACTCGCATACGCAAGCATACGTATCGTTCAAGTAATACAGGGCTATAGTAGAATCCTGGTTATCGATCCCACGAGGAAGGTAGGAACCTTATCAAAATATAACAAAGATTTGAAATTCAATACTCAATTCACAATGCAAGTGCAAGTACTATTAAAGTAACTAGTGCAAAGATAATTACAACTAAGTTAGCTACAAATACTTTATAAATTTCTAAGCACAATTAACTAACACGCACTAAGTTTTGTATTGAAAGGTTTTAATATGAAAAAATATTTTTCCTCTTGTAGTGATTTTGTGATGAGTGATTGATATAAATTGATAATAAATTTGTATTGTGCCAAATAGGAACAATTATATTCTTTGCCCTTGTCAAAGCACCCCCTCTTCCAAGCATGAAAAGAAAATTGACAAATTCTAGGCTTAGTCACTAAATCTAAGGTTAGGCTAGGAGGATACTGACTCTCACTTCAGAGCTCCCACTTCCCTTCACCTAAAGACTAACCCTCGTTTTAGTTACCAAACTTTATGATCAAATTGAGGAATTTCAGTCTGTCACTCTAAAATCTCCAATTCGACGCCCTTCAAACCATATTTCCGTATTTATTTGCACTCAATTTCCATGAACCACACAACTCATTCATGGACATTGAATGAATTCTCCACTATTGTCGTAGAACACTTAGTCCTTTTGGATTGAATGTTTCACAACAAGTTTTAACAATTCAATTGGTCAGATCGAAAAGTAAATGAAGTTCAAAGTGAAAAATCATCACAATTTCTTAACGTTTTATGACACATCAAATCTACATCAACACTTCACAACATCACATTGTAAGAAGAAAGACAAAAAAATATACTCAGAATTCATGAGAAAGATACAACAAAACATGAATTATATATATAAAAGCAAAGTCATACAAACCACAAAAGTAAATACAACTTATCTCAATTTATTCTTCAAACAAATCTCTTGAAGTTCCTTTGAATTATTTTTTTTTTCTTCTCTTCAACACTCAATTCTCTCTTTAGAATAATAATGAAGAAACAAATTCTCACTTTTCTTCTCCTACAGTCCTTAGAGAAGAATCCCTCACAAAATAACACTTAACACACTCTCTTCAAACCCTAACACACTCTATTCACTTCTCTTCCTCTCCTCTTACTACACACACTCGCACACACCTCTTTCTTGGGCGTCCATAACTGTCTATAAAAGTTTAAAAATAAATTCTCTAAGAGTTTTCTCAAGTAACCCTTCAAAAAACATCCAAATACATTAATTTTGAATTCCACTGACTTTGGGCGTCGGCGGCGCTGGGCCGCCATTTAATTCTGAACTCTCTAGAATTGGGCACCAGCGGCGCCAGAAGGTACGTTTTCTCCATTTTACCTCTTTTTTGCTCTAAATTTGTTCCTTTTTGCTTCTTTTTGCTTTAATCACCTAAAATCTTCATACATGCAACAAAACATGAAGAATACATTCATTTAAAGTGCAATATCAAAAAAAATGAGTACAACCTGTATAGCAAAAACTTAATATAGTTTTGTTACATCATGTGTCGATCGATTCTTAACTACACGGTTGGCATTAAGGCAGTAGGAGGCATTAGTTGTCTGGCCATCGTCTGGGCCATTCAAATACTTTGAGATTCGTGCTGATAGTTGTGGTCTATGCATTGGTATACATGCAAAAAATGAAATTGATGTGATAAATATGTAAATTTATTTGAATTGAATGATATGTAGGTAAACCTATCTTGATTTAATTCAAAATAAACGAGGGAAAAATTGGAAGATTTACATACATACCACTCAATTCTTATGTACTTGCATATCTAACGCCTAAACTTCAGTTTTTATGTGCATATCACCTTTCCCATTCATGATAAAGTGTATTTCACTTTTTTTAAATTAAAATAGCTACATTTTTACATGATTTGAAAGATTTGAATGATATAAATATAAAAATTAAATATTAAGTGTTTAATAAATATTAAAATTTTAGATAAGTAAACCTTACATTTATATATATTTAATTAGAGCATTAATAAGCTAGGTTCTTTTAAATTGAATATTTAATAAATTGAAAAGTTAAATGAGCTGCAGAATAATAAATTATGACTTTAATCTTAAAGTGCTCGGTTTGTTTATAGGAATGGTATGTAGGTCTGCCCCTGTTAATACGTAAATACAACAAAATTGAGTGGTATGTATGTAAATGTCATAGACATTAACAAGATCCGAGCCTACAAATACCTCAAAAACTCTCATCTTTTCCTCTTTCTGGTTCGCTTCCACCTGAAATCATGGCAGAGGTAACACTCGATTTCCTCCTATCTTGCCATTCGCACTTCCTCCTATCGTGCCAAACAGTAAAAATAAAAACTTAAACCCTGCATGCTCTTAAATTAAGGGTCTATTTGGGCCAGCTGTAATTTATTAAATAATCTGCTGTTAAATTTATTAAAAATAATCTACTGATAAATTAAATGCGACGGCTATTACAAATTTTAATTTTCTTTAAAAAATTCAGACCACAATCAAAAAATAATGTATATCAATCCACCACCCTATCACAAAATTGTTATGTATTAACATATCAGCCACCTAACTTACAATTCTTACATATAAATCATCTAACTTACGTCAAAAAGAATAATGTTATAGCCAAATGTCAGTTATCCGTACAAAGGTTCCCATGTTGGCTCGTTGTGTGGAATCCCCGTCGCCCTACAGCCATGTCTGCTTCCCATTCTGCAGAGATGGGACGACGAAGTCACGAACAACCAGAGTCGGCCTCCATTTTTCAGAAATGGGTCGACGAAGTCACCAACCGTCGATCATGGAAGAAAACGAAAAGAGGAAGGATCGATTAAAAAAATTACCGAGGGTGGATGATCCAATGCCGCCCGAGGACGGCAGCCCTTCAATGTCTTGGTCGTTGCGCCACTGTCTAGCTCCTCATAAGGTCTCGCGACCTTTTCCTTGCCGCTTCGTGCTGCTATGGGCTGCGTCCAGGCTAAATCCTCTTCCGGATCGCCCCCGCGCAGCCTCCAGAAGCTCAAGTCCGACCTTGGTTATGTCCCTGGTGGATCCGCTGGCGGTCGCCCTCCTCGACCTCGCCCTAAGGCAGCGGCGGCGGAAGTTGTTACAGAGCAGAAAGAGTCTCCACCTCCAACACTGTCGCCGCCACCGCCTCCGCCTCCACCGCCGCCTCGACAGCTCGTCGCTGGCGAGGATGAATTAGTGGATGGATGGCCGCGTTGGCTTGTGAATAATATACCGAAAGAAGTTCTCGCTGGTTTGGTTCCCAAGAGTGCCGATTCATATGTTAAGATTGATAAGGTATGCAGCTTCTCATTCCTGCAACTTTTGTCGCTTACTTGTTACTACGTACATTTGTTTCGTTATGATGGCTTGTTGAACAGTTGAATCACTGTTTTTCCTAGGTTTTTTTGTAGAGTTTTTTTGTTTCATAATTTTACAGTGATGAATTTCAAGAACTATAACTTATACAGTAATATTCGCTAGTGATATTCTTTATTATGAGCTGCTTTTATGCTTTGGTTCGCACCTCTTCACTGAAAATACATTTGTTTTAGTTAGTGCTAATAACATGGCTTTAAGTTCTGGAAAGGGTATATTGAATTTGTCTTCTACTCTAAATCATATTTTTTATGCTTTGAATGGTAAACTGGTAGCAATTGGACTATCAAAGTGGTTTGTGATATAATGCAAGTTGATAGGAAACTTATATTAAGCTCGGATATGCCATATTTTCTTTTTGTTTGACAGAGAATGTAGTTTGGATTTATATCAGAATATTTAGTTCTATCAATGGTAAATTAGGAAAGGCAAAATAATTAAATGATTTAATATAAATTATGGGATAATTTGAGTTAAGAGGTAGTATTAAAGAGAGTGGAAATTCAAAGTTTTTTCCTTAAATAATGGATAAAATTCGAAGTTTTTTGATGTAAAGGGAAATAAAGGAGAAAAATCATTACTAAATGCAAATTGAGTACTTTTTGGTCCAAGAGATTTTGATACAAGTTTGTGTCAGGAGTGCAATACAAATTATTGAGATGGATATTTGATTGGAAATATATGACAACACAATGTTTTCACAGTACAGAAAATGAATTTGAGTGTTATTTTGCAGTGCAAAATAGCTTTTTTATAATTGTTATACAAATTTCTTATGTTTCTGATCAAATAATGTTGTAGATTGGTCAAGGCACATATAGCAATGTATACAAAGCCCGGGATAGGGATACTGGGAAGGTTGTTGCTCTAAAGAAGGTTCGATTTGATACAGCAGAATCTGAGAGTGTTAAATTTATGGCCAGAGAGATTATGATACTACAGAAGCTGGACCATCCTAATGTTCTTAAGCTTGAAGGGCTTGCCACATCAAGAATGCACTACAGCCTTTATTTAGTGTTTAATTTCATGCAATGTGATTTAACTAGAGTTATCTCTCGCCCTGGTGAACGGCTTACTGAACGACAGGTTCGTAATATTCACATTGTATTAAGTTCAATTTATACTTATTGAGGTTTCTATGAAGTTAAAAGTAATTTCTTACTTAGCTTAATCACATTTGTTACTTTTAAATCTTTCTTAAGGGCAAGCTTTCTCTACATCCAATTTTTTTTTTTCCTTTTTATATTGGTTTTATTAACTTTTCCATTTCGCCTATAATTCTATTGAAAACATTTTGCTATTCTCACTGAAATAAACTATTTTAGCTGCTTATTCCAGTCTGCTTTAGAATTTTGGTTCCTTAAAAGCATTTTAATAATTTGTCAATAATGAATTTCCTTGCAAATGTTGCTGTTTAAAATTCTTTTGAACTATTTTATGTAGATTAAATGTTACATGCATCAGCTGCTATCTGGTCTTCAGCATTGTCATGAGAGAGGGATCTTACATCGAGACATTAAAGGATCTAACATTTTGATAGATAAAGATGGTGTGTTGAAAATAGCTGACTTCGGCCTTGCAAATTATTACAATCCCAACCAAAAACGACCTCTTACTAATAGGGTTGTAACCCTGTGGTACAGAGCTCCTGAATTGCTTTTAGGTTCTACAGACTACGGGGTGGGTATTGACCTTTGGAGTGCAGGGTGCGTTTTGGCTGAGATGTTTTTTGGGCGACCTATCATGCCAGGAAGGACGGAGGTTAGACCATTTTCTTATCATTAAATTAAAAGATGAGAGTTGTCTTTTAACTTATATTTTCATGAATTCGTTTTACTCCTTTTGCCAGTCTTTCAAAGCTTGTGATTTCTCTCATTTTTTTGCCCTTCATAAAAAGGGTTAATTTGTGTATTTGACGAAAACCTCTGAGAAATTGATTTGCGATTTGGGAATAAGGTTTAAATTATTGTTCTTTTTGGTTCTCTTTCATGCTTTCATTCTTGTTATATTAATGTTGTTATTACCGTAATGAACATGCATAGTGTTAACAAACCCCATGATAAATTCTGTATTCTCGCTGAAGCTAAATTGAACTAAGTCAAAGGGGAATGTTGAGTATCTTGATCATAATAAGCATATAACTTTATACTTTTATCATGGGGTGTGATTTACTTGACTAAAGTTAAATCTTCTATTTAGTAATGCTCCAGCATTTGTGGAGAGGTGTCACCAAATGACATTACCAGCATATCAAGTTGTTCTAGTTCTATTGCATAAATTTCATCCCGTTGCAACTAGGATAATTTTGAGTAGAGTTCATTACCCAGACACATGCTGATTGTAAGGGAAATGAAAGAAGCCCCACTTTTAACACACGGGAGCCATCCTGTAGGAGTGCCATCCATGATCTTTGCTATGCTGCCGCGGAAGATCGTGAATCGGATCGGTCCAGTAGGGCCGACCAACAATTTCTTTTTTGTGGATTTCTCCCTTATTTGGAGTGGGTTCCACTCTTAGTTATCATAAGTCTATAAATATGTTATTTATGTGTTTTAGGATAATTTTTTATTCAATTTTTGTCAGGATAGACGTCGACGTCCAGGTTTTTCCTTCAAGGACTATATCCGAAGGCGAGGTGTTCTGGCAGTAATTTGTACCGAGTTGATGTTTATCTATCCTATCCTTCCCTGCTTCTCCTGCCACATCCCTCTCCTCTTCACCACCCTTCTTCCCCATCTAGCTGCCAACCAGTTTACCTGCTCAACCATTGTCCAACTATCTCCATACCATCAGGACTACTACTCAGCTATCCCATTGTTGTCGGACTCCCGTCTCGCCTTCCGCCTTATATCCCAGCCACAACCCTCCTACTAGAATTCTCTCCTAACACTTGCTGTCGCAACCCAACCTACAGTCCACTGTTCTTCCAACTTGCAGTCCCACTGCAACCCTTTACCTCAATCTGCAGTCTAGACCTCATTGACCCTGCGTCCACTGCTCCATCGCCACCTCCCACCACTCTTACAGCCGCCAATCCACCACCAACTCTTTCAGGATACAACCCCCGTTGTGTCTGTGTTGTGTTTATTATTGTATATCCCTTTCAGGTGTGGGAGATTGTAATTGCCTATTTGCTTTGAGTAGTAATATTAGCTTTCTTGTTGTGGTTTGGGTTAACGCTGTTATCATTTGGTTTTAGTGCTAGTTTAATCATAGTCATATCTTAGGACTTTTAGCATCCATCAATACTCAACCCCACCTCCACACAAACTTTCTTTCCTCTGTTGAATTTTAAAATTGTCCACCCAATTTTTTTTTCTCACGATACATCATCTCTATACACCCTCTTCCATCTATCAAAGCCCAAATCACAACTACATCGCCGAGGAGGCAATTGCTGGACTTGATCATGAATTTTCATGGATGACATACAACGGCTATTCCATCAAGTGTTACTATGACTCGATTCCATTGAGTAAAGGTCCTAGGGCGGGATCACCCTGGACCGTAACAATGAAATCTGTGGAGGAGGGCGAGAAGACCATATGAATCCCTTTCGTAGAGATGACAGCAATGGAGAGGAGGATCGACCGAGGCGCTTTATGATATAGTATCAGAGGAGGCCAAGAGATGAGGTGTCAGGTGGAAGATACAAGATAAAGTGTCTGTTGGAAGGTATAGAGGTGAGATGCCAGTTGAAAGATACATATATGAAATGCCTGTTGGAGGACACTGAGATTGGAGTGAAAGTAGACATACTGGACTTCGATGGGAGAATGGATCCAGATGATTCCCTTGAATGGATGTAGACTATGAAGCGGATAATTGAATACAAGGAGGTGCCAGATGACAGAAGAGTAAAACTTACCGCAATCAAGATGAAGAAGAATGTCTCTTTGTGAAAAATTTGAAGAGAGAGACAAAGAGAAGGACGAGACAACATCACATCTTGGGGTAAATGAAGAAGGTGATGCAATGACAAACTCAATCCTACATTATCGCTGGGATATTTTCTTGAAGCTCCACTATATGAAGCAGATGAAGCTATCAGTAGAAGAGCACACGATAATATTCTACAACATAAATTGAAGTGTGAGTTAAAGGAGTTAGATGAGTACACTATAGTCACATACTTTGGAGCCTTGAACCTTGGCATTAGTATTGTGGTCCTATTGCAAACCTGCTGAGAACTGAGCGACATGAAAAACTTAACATTGAATGTGGAGAGTCAGCAGAATCAGAGCAATTAATCACCTTGGAGCATGCTAGTCAGGAACATGACAGAGCCACTCTAAGTGGGAAGAAGTATGAGAAGAGTAGCACACCCACTATACTCCCAGTTAGAAAATATTTCATATGCCATTGTTTTGGACACATTGATTCCACTTGTCTGATGAGCTGAGTTGTATACTTCATCAAGCAGGGTGTAGTGGAGGGAGTGATCAACGAAAAGGTAGCTGGAGAACAAGGTGAGGAGTACCAGAAGGCGAGATGCTGGTGGTTCGACGAGTCCTTCAGACAGAGGTTGCGAGGGAGCTGCGGTGGCTTTACTAGAACACATTCTACATCAATTGCACTATGAAGGGAAATACATGCAATCTCATCATTAATAGAGGAAGCAAGAACAATTTGGCATCCACACATATGGTGGATAAGTTGAGTCTCACGACTTAGCGACACTCTCAACCATACTTCCTGATGTGGTTTAGGGTTTAGGTAGCTCCTCAATTATTTTGGGGGGCAGTGTTGTCGCCAGTGGGTTCCAGGTGCTTCTCGGGCCGCATTCGGGATCACTTTTATGTATATATTTTTTTTTACTTTATTTTGTTTATATTTTACTTTAAAATAAAATATGTTTGTTAGTGATGGTTATTTTAAAAAATACTCAAAACATATAATGTTATTTTGAGTGTCCTTAAAAATAAGTAAATTGTTCTTAAAAACCAAAAATAAAAACGCTTAAAAAAGGCAAGAAACAAACATTTTCTTAAAAATAAAAATAAAAACAAAAACAAAAGGGGTCCCAAACAAGCCCTTATTATATGGTGACTTGAAAAACTGTAGATTCCAACTATATATTATGGAGTAATTGAAAATCTTTCTTTGGTGCTTCACTTATATGATTTTCAGCTAATTTTTCATTTCTTCTGCCATGCACAATTAATATTTTGTGCTACTATTATTGCATGCTGAAATCTTTTTTATGCTATTACTTCATTCCATCTACATTTTTAAGCTTTATTTTGGAGGAAATTGGGATGCCTTCTATGCCTAACAAGGTGCGTGCTCTGGATATTTTAAGCGGATATTAAACCTCTGAAATTTACGTTTTTGACAATTTAGTTTTCATGCATTAAATCTATTGTTGATGTCCATAAAGACACTTCTTGAGGTGACAGAGGTTCACATAAAGAATTATCCCTCAAATTATTCCAATAATATCACTTTTGATCAATTTCATAGATTTTGTTATAAATTCTGTTATTTGAAAGGTACCGTCTAGTCATAATTTTTCTTTTATTCTTTTCTCATGTAGGTTGAACAACTACACAGAATATTTAAATTGTGTGGTTCTCCCACTGGGGACTATTGGAGAAAATTAAAGCTGTCAGCAAACTTTTTACCTCCACAACCCTATAAATCTTGTATTTTTGAGGCCTTTAAAGATCTTCCTTTGTCGACAAAGAATTTTCTATCCGTGCTTCTTACACTAGAGCCCTACAATCGTGGTACAGCAGCATCTGCTCTTCAAAGTGAGGTATTATGCTATTGTAGATTCAGCTACGAAGTACAAAATTTATAACTAGTTTTTTGTGGTAATGGTTTTATTACATACTAGCAAAGTTATCTACTTTTTAACATACATTTAACATCCGTTTATTATGTAAATAAATTAACTATGGAGTTTTATGCTTCTTTTAAGGATGATTTATAGACATACCGCTCAATTCCTATATTTTTACATATATAACACCTAAACTTCAATTTCTACATGCGCACCACCTTTCCTATGCATGAAAGTTGTAAGTCACATTTTAAAAGTTAAAATAGTAGCATTTTTTATGTGACATAAAAGATTTAGATGGTATAATGTATAAAGAAAAGTTTAGTGTTAGATATGTAAATGCACAGGAATTGGGTGGATGTATGTAAATGTACCTTCTTTTTAAACATAGTTTTCCATCATAGTTTGTTTTCCTAAACATGGGAACCTTTTTTATTGTTAATGACTGAATGTTTTGTTGTGCCTGTCATAGAAAATAGACATCTAGTTGACCTATACATATTGTTTTTAAAGGAAGAGGATCTATTAAAATTGATTGAAAGCTACTGGTAAACACGATCACAATTAAATTAGCAATTTGCATATTAGAAGCATGTCGTTTGTAAAATTGCTGTTATTGGCTCAAGTTAAATGAGAAATGTTGAATTTTGATGTTAGGCTGTAAATATATGCCAAAATTCATGAAATGAATACATTAAATGAGTACATTCTATTTTTAATAGAGTATTACTAATAGTGGATGAGGACTAACAATGCCAACCATAAATAGTTGGGATAAGTCTAATGTTAATCATGCTGTGATTTATGTTGTGTGGATGCAGTTTGCAAAGCATGCCGGGCCTTTTATTTTTCTCTTCTTTTTTCAATTGTCAATAAATGAATTCTCTATTATATATTTTCTATTTTGTCATTCATAAATCTATACCCTCACCTTCTTAACCCCCTCCAAATTGATCATTTCCCTATAATTTTTTTTCCAGTCATGCTATCATCTAGATGAACTTGCTTGAGCTAGTACCAACATCATTGGTAGCCTTCTGCAACCCATTAAACCTGCTGTTTACCCCACACCATACAAAATGTGAAAAAAATATCATAGAAAGAGAGCATGTATATGCAAGGGAAAGATAAGAGGTGAGAGAGTGTGATAGAGAGAAGCAACATGTAATGCCCAATCCTTGTTCGTGCTGTTGATTCGACAACTAGGCGCGAGCTCTTAGTAAAATTCATATAAACTTTTTAAATGATATATTCCATATATGAAAATCCTCTTACAATATGGTAATATAGGAATAATCTTACTACTTTTGGTTGGAGACATTTTGTGTAGATATTTTTCTTGATTATTTTTTTAGATATATAGCCTCCACTATGGGATTCTCACAATTTGAGTTTATATTGGGCTGCTGGGAGTTTTAATACATATTATTTAAAATAAAAGTTATGGAGCCATTATTGGGTATCAAAGATGCCCAATATTGAGATAAAAAACTAATCCCGTGTTTTTGATGGTCTGTATCATTTCTTGAAGCTTATAAGATGTGCTTCTACAGACGCCATAGTGGAGAACAATACAGTTTGTGCCGTTAATGTTCAGGAGGGGCAGAGCTGTGTAAGGATATACATATTTTCAATGTTATGCATGGTAGGGGAAGATAACAAAATGAACGAGTGATTGTATGATGTGATTGTGGCAGAGAAAAGTGTGCGGGCTATTGCGTGTATTCACTATGTGTGTGTGTGAGAAAGAGGGAGGGAGGGAGGGAAATTGGGTCTACGCTAGGGACAAGAGCATTCCTTTAGGCATCGTACCATGTATAGGGGTGTAAACGAGCCGAACACGAGCTAGCCAAGGCTCAGCTCGTGTTCGGCTCGTTTATATTTCGAGCCCAAAAAGTGTGTTCGTGTTCAGCTCATTTGCTTAACGAGCCGAACACGAGCTATTCACGAACAAAGAATCATTTTGACAATTCTAATCACGTAACCATAAGATGTTAAGAGTTGAGGAAAGATTTAAGAATTATATTTTATATTAAAACATCATTTGAATCTAATTTAATATTTTTTATTATATTTACTTAATTAATAATTTTAATTGATTATAAATCTTTTAAATTTTTTAAAAATACTACTCATTACTATATATATATATATATATACGCGCGCGCGCGCGCGCACACACACACACACACACACATATATGGATATATATGTCTGTATATATATATGTATGTATGTATGTAGATATATGTGTATAGATATATAGATATAGATATATAATATGTATGTATTTATACATACATAGATAGATAGATATATATATATACACACACATTGTGTGTGTGTGTATAATTGATGAATAGTATTTCGAGCCAAAACGAGCCAAAACGAGCCAAACACGAACGAAAAAATCTTTGTTCGTGTTCGGCTCATTAAGGCATGTTAACTTAGTGAACGAGCCAAACACCAGCTTCTTAACGAGCCGAACACGAGTTGTTCGCGAACAACGAGCCGTTTTGACAGCCCTAACCATGTAAAGAAGAATAATATGAAAGAAAAACTTAATAAGCAATGATATATTAAATTAAAAGAAGGGATTTTTATCAATAAAATAATAATCTAAAGTTCGAGAGACAATAGTTATACGTGATTTGAAAGGAGTGAACATTGAAGGAAGGTCATTGGAGATGAAAATATATTAAAAAAGAATTCTTCTGCCGCTTTAATCACAGGGTTACTTTAGCTTCTTCATGACTAATTTTATTTCTACTTCCTCTTTTATGCCAAACACAACTTTCTTCACTAAGATCTTCATATTTTAATTGCCTTCAAAACTGGAGTTCATGGATTAAAACTGTAACCACCGAGGGGAAAGACTGTATTTCAACATTGCATGCCTTGAAATGGTGGCTACTGGTGCACTAGGTGCACGTTTAATGTTAAATCTCATTGATATGTATTCATAGTGCATTATCTCTTTTTCAATCTTTGAATTCCTTGGATATGCATCAATTTTACATATATGGAAATAATGAAATTTTTGTTAAATCGAATTATATTTTAAAATAAAGTCCAGTTCATATTATTATTCTCGCATGTTTTATTGCAGTTTTTCAGCACGGAACCCCTAGCTTGTGATCTTTCCGGTCTTCCTGTTTTTCCAAACAAGGAAGAGGATGAGACAAAATTGCATCGTGAACGAAAAAAGTATGCTGTTTGCCTGTAGAAATTTTTATTAGCTTAATTTGATTAATTATTTCAAGGTTTTGCTGTTCTTTGCTAACATATACGTTATGTAGCAGACCTCTTGCATCCAACTGACATTTGATTAGAGTTCTACACCCTAAAAAAGCTTCTTTTTTTTGCTGTCTGTTAGAAAAAACTTTTTTTATTATGACTCATTGTTTGAATATATAAATTCCTGTATGTATGCCAATATGGAGGACAAATTAGGATGACGGTAAGGAGATAATATGTTTATTTATGGAATATATTGAAATTATAATTTGACTTTTTAATTTTGCACTTTTTATGATGAAAATTTTCAATCCAACACTTTTTTATGTTAATACGCTCTCTCTCTCTCAAATTGTGGCATAAATATCTGTAAGCTCCAACTTGTTTCAAACATTTCAACTTATCATTCTTCATTGACAACATGTGGAGTGATAATTTTTTCTTGATATGACTATATCTCTGATTAAGTGAAAATTCACTTCAATATGTTTGATTCTTTCATGGAAGATATGATTGCTTGCAATATAGATAACTATTATTATAGTTAATAATTATAAATTGTGTTATGAGGATGCTATATGCTTCTTTGAGAGTTTTAGTTGACAGCATATTGCTAGCAGAAGCCATGTCCTTTTATACAACTTTAACGCTAGAGCTAGCTACAATCCTTTCTACTTGCTACTTCTCTAGGCCATGAGATTTTGATCTTCAAAGCCAACCATATTGAAGCCATATTGAAGTGATTTTTTAATCCTTTATGAACCTAACATTGTTAGAATTGGAAGATGCTTCAATATCAAAATGATTATCTGTACTAGTTCTTTTTCAAGAGATATTTTATTCTATCTTAAAATTTTTATGATTACATCCCTTTGATTTTTCTTTTGTTTTGCCTATGCTGACTAATCACACCAACACAAGATACACTGTCAACTAGATGTTGGCGCCTAGAAATATTTCAAAATTTTCATCATTCTCGGATGATTGCAGAGTATCCATAAGAGATTTAAAATGGTTGCATACAAGAGGACATATTTCTTTGAGGAAGTTTGTAGGATATTTTTATTTTAGAGAGAGAAAAACCTCGTTGTTATATTCAAACTCTCCCAAGTAAATATATTTTATGCCAACATGTTTAGTGATAAAGTCCTTTGAAGATACTACTTTTTTTTATCAATATTGATGAGGATCACTGTGCTATAAGTGGTGGATAAAGATACAGTGATTGGTTTTGCTGCTAAACAAACTAATAAGAATGAGAACCTAAGTTTGTTGAACAAGCACAGGGACATTGTTTCAACCTATATATAACTTTTTGAAGATTGTAGATTTTATTATTCCCTAAATAGCATGCTCCAGAGCTTTCTTTATATAAACTGCTTTAGAGATAAAAAAAATTATTTTATGATTCTTTTGAAACAATTGGTCTCATGCTAAAAAAGTTGAACTCAATGTACAATTACTTATTAATAAGTGTCAAATTAGTCCCCTTACTATTTACATGGGATCATTTTGGTCCCAGAGTCGATTAAAGTGTCAAAATAATCCTCAAAATTTTTTAATATGCAGCCCTCATTGTCTGGGGATAAAATTGTCACTTTTAGACTCTAGGACTGAAATGACCCCTATAAAGAGCCAAGAAATCATTTTGACGCGTTTCTCGTTTAACAATAATGCTCCATATTTCATTTTTTTTAATGCAATTTATTTGCTTTGCTCAATTATTAAAATATTTATCACCAAAGATTGCAAAATGATGATCAGGGCTGATGTCAGTGTTGACTTTGGATGATTAAACATGTTTTTTTGGGGATTTTGCTGCTAGTGGAAACAATTAAATCTGTTGGCTAACAATAAGCTTATTATTTGAGCTCTTTTATCCTCTTTCAAGATGATTAAATCATTTCACTAGATAAAGTTTGTTTAAATTTATCATTTTGAAGCATGTTCTTCTCATCTTCCGTTAAATATTTTTCAAATAGATGCTTAAGAGGTTTCTTTCCATGTGGTTGTAACGTGTAACAATGGTAATATAAGTTTCTATGTTATGGCCAGTCTTGTATTTTATTTTCAGTGTACTAACTGAGACGTGAGTACACTAGCAACTTTAGACCTGTAATATATTTGAACTTGTGTCTCAGCTCGAACTTTTTTTTTTCTCGAAGCACTCTAATATATGAAACCCTTTGTAGACACATATCTTCTGGGCGGAAGAAACAACATTTTGAAGAAATTCATGAGCAAAAAAGGCAAGATCAAGCTGTGGAAGTTCCAAGTGTTTATTCTGCATCCCCTAATAAGGTAAAGATATCTCTTAGTGATTAGGAATATAAGCTCTTACAACAACAACAACAACAACAACAAAGCCTTAATCCCACTAAGTGGGGTCGGCTACATGAATCCTTTTTCTCCATTGCGTCCTATTTAGTGTCAAATTTTCGTTTAATTCTAATAAATTAAGATCATTTTTTATGCAATAAGCCCAAGTTTTCCTAGGTCTACCTCTGCCTTTCTTAACATAAGTTGTATTTAAAACATCTATTCTCCTAATCGGATCATCAGGTGGTCGACGTTTAATGTGACCAAACCATCTAAGGCGACTCTCTCTAATTTTATCCGTCACTGGTGCAACACCAACCCTATTACGGATATATTCATTTCGCATTTTATCTCTAAGTGTAAAGCCACTCATCCACCTAATCATTCTCATCTCGGCAACACTTAACATTATGCTTCTCTTTTAAAGGCCAACATTCAGCACCAAAAATACTATGGGCCTCTTTGGGATCACTTCTGATTTTTATTTTTTATTTTTTGTTTTTATTTTGTTTTATTTATGTTTTTATTCAAAACAAAACACTCAAAATAATTTTTAAATTTTTGGAGTGTCTTTAAAAACTGGCTTTAAAAACAGGCTAATTTGTTTTTAAAAAGAAAAAAAAATACAAAACATGTACCAAGTAAACTTGTTTTAAAAATAAATGTAACAGCAAAAACGAAAGCAAAATACAAAAAACAGAAGTGATCCCAAACAAATTCTAAACTTATTATTTTCTTTGCTTTACTTTTTTAATTTGCTTCATGTTTCTTGCTAAATTACCGTAAATACTAATTTTACTGCCAACTTATTTCTGCTTTCTAGAATTTGTAACTCCAGTAACCTAACCTCAGTCTTTTTAGATATTTTCTTATTTTTCTAATCTTACCTCAATTATACATAAAAGAGCTTAATATGGCCTCAAATTTATCTCCTTGAGTAGTTATCTTGTAATTTATCAATTCCATGAATTATAATGATACAAAAATCTACATTCCAAATGAGCAGACATAGTAAGTTCTTATATGTCTACCCCTCTAAATGGATGAGATTCATAAGTGACTCAGCGTAATCACATTCATGTAAATATTTATACATACTTTCCTTGCCCAAGCTTCAATGGTTCCTATGATATAATTTATTTTAGGCGCATTTACATACATAGCACCCAATTCTTATGGATTTATCTCTCACACCATAACTTTTATATTTGAAAGCATCACATAAAAAATAGCACTCATTATCATCTTTTAATAGTCAAATTCATCTTTTCATCCATAGGTAAAGTGCGTATGTAATTTTCCCTTCATTTTATACTTCATTTACATCTCATGCCAATTAGCAGTTTTATTCATTTCAATCGTATTTAGAATCAGACATAACATTACAAATTTCCAGCTTTTTAAACATTATATGGTCTCTATATCTAAAGAACAATTAGATTTTTGGGAAATTTACATAACTCACACCTAAACTTTAATATTCACATGCATAGCACTTTAGTGCTCTAAACTAACGCTTGAAAAATGTAGATCTCACTTTCAAAAGAGGTGAAGTGCTATTTTTGTTTTGATATTAATGATTGGAGTGCTATGTGTGTAAATTTGGAAGTTTAGGTATGTAAATACATAAGAATTGTATGTTTTTATGTAAATGCCTCTAGGATTTTTTGTCTAATCTACTCTTTCACAACTTCAGATTAAGAAACCTGAACTGCTGGAGCATCACCAAAAAGATGGAAGAAGTACTGAGAGCACTTTCTCAGCTATGAAGCCTGAAGATGATCATTGCAGCCCACTTATTACCTTCTCTCCTTCACTCTTGAAGCAGCAACAACTATCACGACGCGATGAAATCCTTGTTTCAGACACAAAGCCAGATTCAAACGGCACCGAACAGCCCAAAAATGGGAGTCATCCGCATGGCTTTGAGAGGTCCAGTTCTTCATCCGCGGTCCACAGATATTCTGGGCTTGATAACGGCAATGTTAATGGGCAACAGGCAGATTTCGTTCGCCGCTACAGTCTAGTGAAGAGGTCTAACTCAAGCTCAGAATTCATTAGTTTTTCTGCAGAGTGGAGGCCTAAATATACAATTGTTGACTGAATTTTATTGCAGTTCTCACCCAATTTGTGCTGATAATAATCTATTTATTTGTGTAAATGAAACTATTTCTATTAGTTAAAAATAAGCAAAAGTGCTTAATGAATCAGAAGATTGGAAGATTAAGAAAGAGTTTGATAGTTTTGGTTGCATTCCATATGGTATTTCCAGGGATTTTTGGTTTTTTCTTTTTGGTTTTTGATCTGCCAATTTCTTTTGTCTTATTCAGAGCATTGTTCACTTCTGAGCAGAATAGTTTTAAGTTGATCTGTTTTAATCTTGTGATTGGTGATGGGAGATCCTTTCAGCAACATGTGTTTGGGTCTCTGTTTTTTAATTTTTCTTTTTTGTTCTTGTCGAAACGATCTTCTTCGCACCGGTTCTATTCAAATACCCCTTTCTAGGTCATCTTTGCTTAAAGTAAAGGAAGAATGTATAAATCTAAGGTGGACAAAAGTTAAGGGAAAAAAAAATAGCTGAAGCTATTTATATAGAAAAATTTTCGTAACATAAATTGGAGAAGAGTAGCCCAAAATAAATTAAATCATACTCAGACATAAGAATATATAAGAAATATCTTATAAAAAGGCTTTTGTGACCAAACAAAAATATAAAATCAAATTTAATGTGTTCCGAGTTCAAAGAGACCCCTCACGGTGTCATATTCTCTTGGTCAATTACATTTTGGGGAATACTTATGAAAATTCATCATAGAAGATGATTTGATTGCTCAAAATAGTCTTAACAGTTGATGAGATTTTCAGCAGTCCCAAGGGGAAAAATTTTCAGTCATTAAAGCAGAATTAGGCCACTAGGCAGAGGGTGAATCACCGCATCTTGAAGGAAAGAAACCACTGAGCTATATGATCCAACGATATTTATCTTTAAAAAGACTTGATAAAAAAAATGATTGTGCTCAGAGAGATAGATCAAGAAGTCGAAGGAGAATCTAAAAGGTTCATATATTGGATGGGGCTCCATTGACTCGTCCTCTTAGACTATTCGAACTCCAAATCTACTAAGTTATGAAGGTAGTCAACCCAACCTAGTTAGGGATCACTTTGTCAGCAACCCATGCGTTGCATTGTCTGGAGAGACTCAGTAAATCTAAAGTCACAATAAAGAAACGTCTAAGTTCTTAAGACTATAATTAGACCAAAAGTGTGGAAATAAAGATTATACCTGTCTAGGGTATGTACAAGAAACTTATGTAGAATGGAGGAGAAACAGACAATTCAGCTACAAAGTTGGACTACCCCACAAAGGACTTATAATCTGGTTGGATTGGAAGAGCCTTCAACACCCTATATCATCCTAGACAATTGTCTAATCGTATAAAACATTTGTCTGGACCATTCAGATTGGAATGTAAGAATACTTTCGTGGGGTCATGCAACATGTATACATTGATCTAAGACATCCTAATGGTGGAGACCATATAAGTATGCTAGAAGGTTATATTAATGCATTTTATAATAGTTTTAAAAATGGCCCGAAGGTAATACAGAAAAGTAAAGGCAAGAAATAAAATAATAAATTTTAAAATCTTGAATATTTTAATATTAAATTTTATTAAGATAAATCTTTTAAGATCAGTTTCTAGAACAAATATTTTATGATAAAGAATATAATCGTGATCGTATCCAGACAAACCGCTTACATAAGAAAGAGTGAACACATGCAAAATTTAATAAAAGAAACACTCAATATAAAAAAATAAGTTGTTAGGTGTCGTTGGGTTTGGCTACAATCCCCAAAAAGAAAAATTCTGGTCAGGCTCCGCACATGCATACTTGATCCTAGAACTATAAAAAAAAATATTCAATATGGAATTAAGGTATGAGGCATGAGCAAATAAGTCTTAGTCTTCATCCTCTTCACATGGTCTCTACTTCAAGCTTCGAGACCTGTGCTCGTACTTTATGTCTAGTACAAAATCTCCTAAATGACTCCAAAAGTACGTGGATAAAATCTAAAAAAAGGTCTGATATGCAAAAAAGAAGTCAGCCCGAACTATCTCATATAATATACAAAAGGCCTTATCCGATGGGAGGAGAGCTAAACAACACCTGCAGAAAATGTATTCGTTTGAGTCATTATTAAGCTTCTCTCTGTTGGATACGACTCCCTGGAAGAGAAAATCCTCCTTATTATAATAGTGTGCGAGCCTCAAATCCACTAAAACAAGCAAAAGACACAAAGTGTACAACAGCTAGCACAGGCCAATGAACAATAGCTGTGTACGAAAATTCTTAACTATTCCCTAGCCCTAATTCTAAAAGAAGAAGTAAAAGGAGTTGTCTATGCATACATCTACATGAACGTGCAAGTGCAGGGGCTGAAGGTCTTTCGCAGGATCTTGACGGGGTTGCTAAGTTGGCCCAATCCCAAGCATCTGAATGAACTATCCCTCATCATAACAAGTGACGAATGTTAACTTAAGCCTATCCTTGGAATAGTTCTACAAGATCTGGTAATCCTAAGGTAACTAATTTTACTTGTTCGGACAAGTCAACGAGTAATGTTTGTTTCCCTATTATCACCATAAGTCATACTAAGAGTCATCCGAATATTGTCATTGAAGTGTAGACTTATGAGAGCTAGACCCCTATGGTGCAACATAAAATAGACCATACTTATTAAAGTAAGGTTCTGACACACCTAAAAAATGCTTGATTTATATATATATTTTATGCTTAATTTTAATAATATTGCACTTTAAAAAAAGACATTTTGCATGTTTTTGGTTTTACGTACAAGAAATTGACTTTTGGAGAAAAAGAAGAAAAAATGTGCAATTTGGAGTGAAAAAGAGCAAGAAAGTAAATTTTGGCCTAACACATTTCGATAAGTCTTTCTATGCTTAATCTCTTTTACACTTCTTGCATATTTTTGAATGGGATTACACTTTAAAGAAATATTTTTTTATACTTATTTTGTAGGGTTATCTGTTAGGAATGCAACGCAAATGAAACGGGGCGAAACGGAGCAAAATGGTGGAACTGCATATTGTTCTGTCCTGATGAATACTTGTAGATGTTTTTTGATAGACATTTGTGGTAGATAAAATTTCTGAACTATTTTTCTTCCTACTTATATTATTTGTACTGAATGCTATATATGTTAGAAATCAAGTTTGGGGGTAGGAAAAAAATATTTTTTAAAGTGAGTATACTTCCTTTTAGTTTAATATTATTGCAAGCATAATTTTTTAGTCTAGCTTTACTTTCTCCTGCGGTTATTCTATCATGATTATGCATGTATATGAATTTGATATGATGTTGTAGTAGTAAGTAGATTCAACTTTTAATTTTTCTTCCTGCTATATTTTATGAAATTAATTGCAAAATATTTTAAAATTTAAGTTTGGGGGAAGAAAATTAAAAAAAAACCTAATTATTTGTCCTCAGTAGCCCATATTTAATTTATTATCAATTTTAAAATGACTTGTGGTATGTGGTGTTATCATTAGGTTATTATAATTTTGATTTAAGAATGTTAGAAAAATAACTTAGTTAAAATTCTATGTGAAGAAACTATTCTAGAGTTAAGATATTTTGTAGGAAACATTGGAAAAATGACTTTGCTATTTATGGTAGAAAGGAGTTGAATATTTGAAGAGCTAAGGTTCTTAGATTTATACTTAATAAGAATTGAGCCTTTATTGAAAACTTTTTCAAACTAATACTTACACTTTTAAAAAGTGAAGGAAGGTTTTGAGTTTAGGACTTTAGAAAGAGGATAGTGAAATTCAAAATCATTAAAATTCTATCCAGATATAGTAATCCTCACATAAAAAAAGAGAAAAAAATAGCATTAAAAATGATCCCAGAAGAAAAAAGAAAAAAAAGAGAAGAAAAAGAATAGTGAAAAGAAAATATGTTAGGAGAAGCTTGAGGAGAAGCCCAATAAAAAATTGATTTCACTTGAATCTTTTTAAATGAAAAGACTTAAAAACAATCCTTAGCTTATTCTTATTTTAAAAGGTATTGGTCAAATGTGAATATATAAGGTGCTTAAATTCAGTTTTATACTTTCTATGAATCTTTAGTCTGACAAGTTCTAAAACTTTTGATATAAATATAAAATCAGGATTCCTAAGTTGAATATGATATATTCTTACACTCTAGTCCTAGGTTGATTTGCTAGAATTTCTTCTATGTTACACTATAATATTTCTGAGATGAAATTATAGGAAACTCTACTGAAATCCACAACCACAAGTCAACATATTTTGTTTTTAAAGTTATAGTGTTACTTGAGGACAAATAACATTTAAGTTTGGAGAGTTGAAATGCCTAAAAAATGCTTGATTTTTCATATATATTTTATGCTTAATTTTAATGATATTTCACTTTAAATAAAGTTATTTTGCATGTTTTTAGTTTTACATATAGGAAATTGACTTTTGGAGAAAAAGAAGCAAAAATAGTGCAATTTGGAGCAAAAATGAGCAAGAAAGTAAATTTTGGCCTGACACATTTCGATAAGTCTTTCTTTATTTAATCTCTTTTACACTTCTTGCATATTTTTGAATGAGATTACACTTTAAAGAAATTTTATTTTTATGCTTATTTTGTAGGGCTATCTGTTAGGAACACAACGCAACTGAAACGGGGCGAAACAGAGCACAACGGTGGAGCTGCGCAGAACAGGTGCCGACGGTACCCGATAGGGCGCTGACGACGCCAAAATCTTGAGAGCACCAATTTTGAGCTCCGATAGCATCCAAAAATTGCACCAACGGTGCTAGAGATGGTTATTGGCCATATAAATTAAATTTGAACGCTTTTTGGAGGGTTTCTTGAGGTAACTCTTGAGAAATTTGTCACTACACTATATTAGAATGATTTTTATGTCAAAAAATGGTGTGTGTGAGTGGAAAAATGTGGATAATATTTAGAGATCTTATAATAGGAGTAGAAATGTAGATTTCTACTTTTTTAGAGTGATTGGTGATAGGATTTTGAGCTAATCTATAAGGGAATCTACTAGTATTGCATGGATCAACGGGAGACTTTGTGGGAGAGATTTTTATTTTTCTTTCAAGGGGAAATAACTAAGTATTTTGTTTTTCATTATCTTGTGATTTTGTAAACACTTATCTAGTGGATTTGCTTTGATGTAATGAAGTTTTCCGTTGTGTTTTCTTTGTCTTTTGTGATGTTTTTCTCTTACTCTTTTTTCTTATTTGGAAAAATTGACATGAGAATATTATGTCGTTAATTTCCTTTTACTTTTCTTTTGTAATAAGTAGGATTCATATTTAGGATATTAAGATGCATGCTAAAAGAAGTTTTAATTATAAATGTGATGGTTTCTACTTGCACTTCATTTACATTACAAATAAAAGCTCGTTGTAGTGTTAAAATTCGTTGTAATTGCATTAAGACCCGAGAAGGCGGTGTAATTTTCAACAAAGTGAAATCACATTCAATGTCCATGAATGAGTGATGTAGTTCATGGGCGTTGGGTGCAAATAAAAAGGGAAATATGGTTTATTGGGCGTAGAATTGAAGATTTTAGGGTGACAGACTAAAATCTCCAAATCGGTTCTAGTGCTTGGAAAGTAAAGCGAGAGTTAACCTTCATGCGAAGGGGAGCTCTGGAGTGATAGCTAGTATCCTCCCAGCCTAACCACGGGTTTAAGGACTAAACCTAGGATTAGCCAATGTTCTTTATAACACTCAGAAGAGTGTAAATAATAGGATTGCTTCTATTTGACATATACAATATTTAATGTATCTCATTCCTAGACTTTATCCAATTCACTACATAAGAATTATAGATTTTGTTATCTCAAAATTCACAAAACCAATTCATTCAGAAAGGGTTATCTTTGGAATTAATATTTTCCTTTAGGAGTAGTTAGTAGTTATTTTAAACTTAAAACTGACCTTTAGGAGTTTTTTGTTAGAAAAATCACTTAAATCGATCTTCCAAACTAATGTCTGACACTATTATACTAGCATTTGACTAAGGAACTCTTACCTCGCTTCTCTGTGGGATCGATAAATGGGACTCCACTAGAGCCCTGTATTACTTGAACGATACATATACTTGTGTAGAACCTCTAGTGTGTGCTCGTACTTACAAACATAAAACATGCAAACAAAATAACACATGTCGGGGGCACATCAGGTTCCATATGCATAAACACACGTAAGCAATGCATAATACATGACAAAAGGATATGCATCAAAAATTAAACCCTACCAAAATTGCACTAATTAAAGCTTCCTCACAAGAGGAAAAAACCATAAAAGTTGCATGCATGATGCACAATCAAGAGTTTTTCTGGGAAGGCGAACCCCTAAAGCTCAAACTCAAAGTCCGGATGTCATGCAAGATGATGAAGAGGGAAAGTCATGAAAATGAGGATCAGCATGCAAAACATAGTATGTGAAGAACCACATACTAATATGTGCATAAAACACAAGGATCTATGACAAAAAAGGTGTTATAACGTTGTGAAGATGAATTCATAGAATGATTGTTGCATTTCAAGAGTGAGAGGAATATAAAGAAACAAATCACAATTAAACTTAGTGGCAGAATTCGAAATTTTTTCTACAAGTCTCAAACATGTGGTATGTAAAAGGTGAAAAAACATAATAAAACAAACTTATGTTGAACCATATCAATAAAATACATGAACGACGTAAGCTTTGTCGATCAGTCAGGTGAATTAGAATTATCACCTATTCAGAAGGGTGTACAATTTGTTAAGGGGGACAAGTTTTAGGGTCGACGATCCATAAAGACGAAGGACTCACTTGATCGAAAATACGGAACTTGATCTAAATGCATGATGAAAAGTCAAAGGGTGGTCACCACCCTTACAGAAGGGTGTACCAACAATTGAGAGAAACTTTTGTACTATTTGACTTACAAAAAGTTGAAAGACGATAATCTCAAACAAATAAGACTGGTCACGACTGAATGAAGGGTGTCCCATATTCGCTGCACTACTCAAGGCGGTGCATCGACTATGTGACTTGCAAAACAAAATAGGGCAAAGGTCTGATTAGCTCCTAACACTATAGTGCAAAAGAAGCACTACAACTAAACATAAGAGATTGCGGTGTCGTATTCCTGTTAGTAGGAGATATGACACTGGATCGCAAGGTTGAGGCTAACACTGGGTCACCGAAATTAGTTTCATAACTTTAGCCTAAGTAGAAATAAAGTCCACGCAGGGCCCGCAATGTTGAGAGCAATGTTATGGCCCAGTCCTGCCGATCTTACATTGTTTGTGAAAAATTAACATATGTTGTCAGTTGAAACTGAACCAGGCAACCTTACATCATCATGGAATCAATTGCACAAGACTACCAATATGGTGAAATGACGATTGAGCACTGAAAAATAATACTGAAATCTTGTTTCACATTCAAAAGGGGAACAATGCCATGATACCCAAAGATTGACATTATGACATATTGGCCTGAGAAGGTGTTGTGCTCAAAGGAGCACTTAGAAAATCATGTCTGAGACAGGAAAAAGCAGGTGTCTAACCTTGGTATACTCTAATAATAGCTTAGCCTAGTTCCTATAACATAGAACCTAGGGCATTCATAGAAATAAAAGTTGTCTAAGGGAAAATATTTCCACCTATGCAAAGGTTGAGTGTTGTACAAAGTGTTAACAACCTGACAGATTCCTTCACCAGCTCCCACGACAACCACGAACAACAACACCAGCATCTGGAGGCTCCAATCAAGAGAAATACGACATCAAGCATGAGGAAACCACGTGCTCTTATGACTTCAAGAAGCTCTAAGAGGACCAATCAAACAAAAATGTGAGCTTTAGATCAACATCATTTTATCAGAATGCTAACCCTTGGGGTTGCTTAAGGCCGCTACATTTATAAGAAAAAATGTTCATGTGGTGTCGCGCGCCGCTGACGTGTCAAATGTCATGTTGATTTAAAATAAAATGAGCGTGACTCATGACCTACCCTGTTTTAGTTGGGCAATGCGAATCTTGGGACGTCACTAAGGCACATTTGACATGGCTGATGCCGTAGCAGCGAACATCATTGTGGTTGTCTAATCGGGAGCCTTCATTTTAGACTCAAACTATCAGGGCACCACAACACTGGATATGGCACTGCGACATTACTGACACGTAGAAACCATGTCAACTCCCGCAATAATGCTCATCAAATCAAGGCTGGTAAGGTTACAACAACGGTCGAGGTCGTGATGCCAGAGAAGGCAGCACCATGATGAACAACATATGCTATGTTTTAGGGCCACAAGAATTACAAAATATTGACTTCCGGTATTGGGCCACTCCATAGTGCATTAGGGGCTCTTAAATTGAGAGATATTAAAACACAGCGAGACAAAGAGAATACAAAACACAATGCTCGTAAGGAGAGTCAAAATAGCCATATTACTATCAATAGTCCTCTCTCTTATGCACGGGGAAAGGGAGATGTGCAATCATAATACAAACCATAAGGCCGATAAAATGCAAAAATCACATAATTACATATTATCCCCACGCAGGAGGAATCCATCATATAATATGTTTGCACACGGGGGAATAGTCATAACCAATGTAAGAAAAATAATAAATGACCACTAGGTGGATCGACAAAGAATCAGAATAGTCATAACCCATACACCAGGGTGGCCAAACAATGAAGAATAGCCGATCGGGCTGATTGGGCCGATGGCTGCCGATCGAAGTAACTGACGGAAGTAGTCGATCGAAGCAGCGTAGACGGCCAATATATGAAGGAAGATTAATCGAATTGGGATTACCAATCAATGAAGAAAAGGTCGGTCGAGCCGATTGTGCCGGTGGAGGCCGATAGGACGAACTGATGAAAGAGGTCAGTCGAGGCAATTATCTGGTGGAAACTGATCGATCGAGTTAACGGAGAGGTGGTCAAATAAATTGATCAGACCAGTGGAGACCGATCGGTTGAACCGATGAAAAAGGTCGATCAAGTCGATCGATCTGGTGATGGTCGATCAATCGAAATGACAAAGATGGGTTGATCGAGTCGATAGTGTGGACAATCGATCGATGAAACAAACAAAAATATGACATTTTTGATGCAATTTAGAATTCATGCAAAGCACACAATGCAAAGAGATGCATATAAATGGATGCCCGATCATACTCGATGACAAAGACAGGCTCATCCTAGCGATCTCACGGGATCTAAAGAAGGTGACAAAGTTTTAGATACCTGTCTGTTACTCGTCGTAATGAAGGGCCTACCACTAGCCAATCAGTAAGGTGAAGGAACCTTTTTGTAGGAGATAATCTTTACAAAAGTGAAGAATTTCTTGTGCAAACATAGCCTTCATTGTCGAAGGAACAAGGATCGAAGGAATCCCTCGTTCTCCAGCACAAGATGGCTTCATCCCATTCGTCAAGTGATGAAGACACCGAATGGCCATGTGGTTGCTAGTCTCCCAAACTATTAGGTTCAGGTTCTAATGGGCAGGTTAAGCTCATAGATTAGTAAGGGGATTAGGCTTCTTCGAAGCACAAAAAACCTAACCTAAATTCTTTAACATCCAGACCTAAGGGCTATAGGAAAAGAAATTGCGAGAGAATTAAAAAATTCACCTACGTGACGGTTGATCGTAGTGTTCACTTTGGTTCTCCTCGCTCCGTCCTTGCTCCGAAAAATTTCACTCCACTCGTTTCCCAAAGGTGAAGAAGCACTCCACTACCAGGGGAATCCGGCGAGCTCAAGCCTCCACTCCTTTCACAAAGTGTGAAGAAGCTCTCCCTCGACATATGAGAGATGATGCTTCCCTTGACTTCCTAAGATGTGTCCTCTAAAAAAACCCACACACTCTCAAGAAAAGTAGTAGGAGAGGAAGAAGGAAAGGATGGAAGAGAGATTTTCTTGATTGAAAATGAAGAAGAAGAAGAGGGCTGTAGGAAGTAAACCCTTTCTCTCACCTTTTTCTCAAGCTCCTCACCTCTAAGTCTCCAAGAAAACCTTCTAGTTCCAAGGGAGAAGACTAGCTCAAGTGAACTCTAAGTCAAGGAAGAACAAGCTCTCCCCCAAGACCAGGCCAAAAAGAACCCTCTAGGGGATAAGATCAACCGTCCAAGCCTTTTCCCCCTTCCTCCTTGCCAAAAATGGTTTCCATCTCACCTTAAATTTTCCCCCAAAAGGTTTAAAAAAAGGTTAGCCATCACCCATTTTGTCTCCCCCAGGAATATCTCTCCATTGGCCAAGAAGACCTGCAATTTTGACTGCTTAAGGGGTGTTCCCAATGAAAATCACGCCCAAAAAGCGTCATTTGGAAGCAGGCTAGCACCTAGGAGCTACCTCCTGGGTGCCTACTTTTTTCGCGCACCGACGTTTTGGAGTTTTTTTGGGAGCTTAGACGCTCAAACTGGTGCCTAGGCGCTGGGTCTGGCTCCTAGGCGCAGCCCCTAGGGCGCCTACTTTCCATGCTCTCGAATTTGAGTATATTGGAAGTTGTTTTAAGTGCCTAGGCTCCCAAGACTAGTACTTAGGCGCTAGTCTGACCCCAAGGCGCTGCCCCCTAGGTGCCTACCTTCCAGGCTCTCGAGTTTGAGCATTCTGAAGTTTATTTTGGGAGCCTAGGCGCTCGAGACTTGTGCTTTGCCGCCGATCTAACTGGTAAGCCTCGATTTTCACCAGAAATGTCCGGTGAAGTATTTTTTTCGATCCGTAAAGTATGCGAGAGTGTGTATGACTAAAATATGGTCACATAACTTTAAAAATAAGCATTTTTCATGGGTCGCACATTAGTGATGTCAATGTCAATGGGTGTCCCGAATTACGTGCAGGTACGACTTTCAAAACTTTCCTATAAATGTGTGTATGAGGGTTTGACGGATCCCTATGAACACGAGAGGCTTTCGATGCATGGAGTATGGTCTTTAAACACCAAAATGGACATTAAACATGCCTCATGTCATAACTACTGCTACCCAAGGATGGATTATATTGGGCAAGATTGAATCATCGCAGACCCTAGTTTTGTGCATGTTTAATATACACCGGGGGCTCTAAATGGATGTCTTGAGCCATGAGACACTATGAATGAATAGTAAATAGTCTTGAGTCATTAAAGTGGACATCCTACAAGTGTGACATCAAAAATTGATTCCAACAGGATGTTACTTCAATTTTTTTTTATAACAAGATCATTTATTTCTGATGCGTGCTAGAAAATTCACGGCGGTAGAGTAACAAATTATCGTCTTAGCGTTGTACGAGAATCCATCACACACACAGATGAAAAGGAAACAAAAGTAACTCCAGAAGTTTTTACGTGGAAAACCCGTAAAGAAAAAAACTACGGGGCCTGACCTAGTTGCGAAAATCCACTATTGATTGACGTTTACAAAAACCCTCTGTCCCACAGACGGAAGAGAGTAATTATATGTTTTAGACTACAATGTCGACTGACGTTGTCTGGTTGGTGGTGATTGACGATGATTGATGGATGTTGACGGTGACGGAGGTCGACGGTGATGGAGGTCGACGGTGATGGAGCTCGACGGTGACGGAGGTTGACGGTGACGGAAGTCGGCGAAAGTCTGCTGAAGTCAATGGAGGTCGGCGGAAGTCGACGGAGGTCGGCGGTGGTCGACGGTGACGGAGGTAGGCGAAAGTCGGGGAAAGTCAACGGAGATCGGCGGAAGTCGACGAAAGTCGGCGGTGGTGCTAAGCTGCAGCTTCTCCTTAAGACCTCAGACTCTCTCTATCATTCCCCCTTCTCATGTGAGAGTTGGGGTATATTTATAGGGTTCTGGGTGCAATTAATGCAGCCATTTTGATTGAACGGTTCAGAGAGCTCCCCTCGATCAGACGGCGTTTAAGGAGCATTTGACGGCCTTAACGATGTCAGAATTGAGTGATCTTGGAGCATGTTGGGTTCGTCTTGTCGAGACGCTCGATTCGAGTATGGGACTTGCTAGTGTCGACATCCATTTGACCTTCCGATGTGTCCGGAAATCTTCTAAAAGTAATTTAATGACTTGATCTAAGTTGATTTGACTCGGATTTGGTAGTTTTGATATCATTGGATCAGTTTACGTAGTCGGTCGGTTTGATTATAAGTTTGCTGAAATCGAAGCTCTGGATGACTTTTTATTAACATCTGAATATTTTTTGTTTAAAAGATTGCACCGAGATTCGTGCCAGATAATGAAAATTTGTTAGTGGCGTATCACTTTCAAGCTAAGTTCTCAAAGAAAAATATTTTAAATTTTGAATAAATGATAATACCATACTTACTCTGCTAACAAATAAATGTTGGTAGGAGCTCTTGATTAAATTCTTTAAAAAGGAATCTAAATTTGTTTCATTCGTCATTATCATTAATCAATTACCTTATAAAGTTGAATATTTCAATTGGTTTTTCTTGCATCATATAACATTAAAAGCAATTAAAAGCACGTGTATATTAATGTTGATATAAGTCGTACCAGAACCTTCCGGCATACCATTTCGTCGTCGTCGTCGTCGTCGTATGAATGTATAAAAGAAGTCCAACAAACCGAGCCCTACAAGGAAGTTTGAACAACATCTACAGAATTGTCGGCCCGCCCAAATCAAAATCAATTTTGAATCGCCTATCTTGCAGTTTCACACCAGTTCTCCATCTCTATATATATCCAACCCTAAACCGATTCTACTGTTTTCAGCCAGATATAGGACTTGAGAAGAGAGAACAGGCAGGCGGGAATGGGATCTCTGCTGTCAGATTCTCTTGTTCTCCATCAACTGTGTCCTGCAGCCGCTGTTCTTCGGCCGGCGACGGTCCTCGCCTTGTGCAGCAGATCATTCGTGCTGCTTTCCCGCTCCCCGATCAGTCGGCGATCCATTTGCCTGTATCCGGCGGCTAACGGCAGGGTATTCGCCTCAGCGAGGAATGGGTCTTTGGTTTCTAACTCGATGAAGGTGCGCCTTTTAGATTAGTGTCGTGGTAACTATCAGGCTTTCAATTTAACGAGTTTGAAAATGTTAGTTACATCGATAAAACTTTGAGAGAGCTTTTATTGGAGTCTCGTAATCTCTAAGGACCATTATGAAAGATACGCGCAACCATTGTGCTCGTCTTTGTTTTCCCATTCCTATAGAAGAAAAAAAATTGTAAATTTTGACAAATAGCGTTGGTTTTATGCGGCATTTAGACTAATTTAACCTTTTGAATGGCCCAATTTGGATGTTTATTATTGAAATCATGAAATTGAAGAGGAACATTAATTCATCTTTATTATAATCAGAAGTTTTAAAATTTATTATGGGCCCCTGCCTCCAGATACAACCCCTTGAGTTATAACTTTTTTAGATGATTTATTAATTGGAAATAAGCTACAGTTCTAATCACAGATAATAGTGCATAACGCCAATTTCAAGTAAAGCTTACCAATGCCTTGAACTAGGGAACATGCTGAGAAGTTTTTGAGCCTTTTACCTTCATTCATGTTCATTTTCTTAGACGCTTTCTTGCGCTCCTACAATCCTGATACATATTTGACTAAAACACTAGTGTTAGTTTTCCTGAGACCTGATAAAAAAAATTATGAGTTGATATTAAATCAGTCCCTAATTGTAAAACTTGTGCTAAAGTAATCAATCCCTAATTGTACAACTTGTGCTAAAGTAATGTTATTACTCTAAATTTCAATATTTTGTTAGTGCCCAAGCACTCCTAAAAGTATTGTGCCGCAACATAAATTTATTGTAGTCAAGGGTGAACAGGGGATTGCTAGGATATTACCCATAAGATGTAGCATACTTATTGTGGTGAAAATTTTGTGATGGTTGGGTTAGATGCCACTTGTAAGTGATATGTTTTAACTAGATTTTTTATTACAGGCATGTAAGATTTAGCTAGAAAATTCATCTGCGAGTGAAATTCCATAATTTAGTTGTCATGAAAATTGAACTAGGATTACCTAGATCTAAAACTAAAATTAGATTTGCAATATGAATTTTAGGGGATTTGAATAGGAAGTTAAGAATTGATCAACTCAATGATTGTAAGAAAGTTTGAAAAAAAATCAAATGTCGGTTAGAATTATTACAAGTTATTGTATATTGGAATGGTAAATTATAGAAAAAAAGGGTTAAGATAGTAGTGGATATAGCATTGAAAGATAAACTTGCTTAGATGAATGGGTTAGTGATGAGAGGTGGACGTTGAAGATTCTCCTTTGCTGCAAATATCACATCTTGATTTGGAGATGGTGAACGTAATTTGCATTTCTACTTGATTGATAAAACGAAGAGAGAAAAGAAGAAAAAAAAGGAGAAAATAAGAAAAAAAAGGAGAAATAAGTAGAAGGAATTCTGATTGCTCTTTAGTGGGAGAGGATTTGGAGGCAATTGCAATTTTATATTCATATCATCTTTAGGGTTCCTTATATGTAGCTAATTCCTTAAACGCACTTGGTGTCTCTTGATTGTAATTTTGTAATCCTTTTATTCATGACAATAGGCTTGATGACACTTGTGGAAGGAGTCCTAGTGTATGACAAAACAGTAGTGGTATACAAAGGAGAAAATTCACCTGAAACTACTGTGGGCAACAAAAGATGCTCGAAATTCCTACTAAAGGGTATGACTTCTCGATAGAAAAAAAAAGACATGTTATACACATGAAAAATCAATTAAATATGAATTGAGCCTGCTTTCTTTAAGATTTTGATATGATTTGAAGATCAAGGTAAAGTTTCTTGATGGATTTACAATAACATGATCTATGAGAATATGAAGTAAACATAATTATTCATGCAATTTGCAATGCCTTTGATGAGCATTGATAGCTATCTTATACTTTTCAATTTGTTAAATAATATGTTATGATCTAATTTATGAATATGCTCAATAAAAAATAGTGGTATAAAAAGAAACAAAATGATTAATGTACAGAGAAATTAGATTATTAAAGAAGCATGGGATTTTATCAATAAAAATTTCAAAAAGATGGCATAATTGTGATTTTATATAGAATATTATTATATGCAAATTCAACAATTGGCAGCACTAAGAGTATTGCTAATTATTCACCCAAAGCATAGCACAAACTTGTCTTAAACAATAGTTGACTACTTTATTAGGCATTGATTTATGGGTGAAAAACAAACAACATTAAAAAAGAAAGATCAAAATAGTTCTTAGACTCCTCGTACTTGATCTAAAATAATTACTTGATTTCTCAAAACTATTCCAAAATAGTTGAATCTTCAAATTTGATCTAAAATAATCTAAAAGAGGGACTTTGTTGGACCTTATTTAAGGAGTTAAGGGACTAAGTTGGATATATCTATAATTTAAGATTAAAATAGTCTAAGGAACATTTTGACATTTTTCTTGATGAAAGTATTAACATGGCATCAATAATTTTCCACTAAAGTGACTAAAATATCTAACAATATCAATGTCAAACAATAAGTACAGAAGTGAGAAGCCCATAGAGATGAACAATGTCTCAAAAGAATACACTTGTCATGTGTGAGGCATCCATAGTTCTTTTACAGAGCAAAAAGTGACTATATTTTGAGAATCAATTGATTATAATGGATGTAGTCATGTTAGAATGCAATCCACAATAAACCAAGAAATGATTTTTACAAAAAAGTTATTAGGGTGAGGCAAAGTTGAATAATGACATGTAAGGTCTAATGAGCTGCTTTAATGCCTTGTCACCCTAATTGGATCGACACTGACTAATAACTCAATTAATATCACACCACAACAACAACAACAACAAAGCCTTAATCCCACTAAGTGGGGTCGGCTACATGAATCCTTTTTCTCCATTGCGTCCTATTTAGTGTCAAATTTTCGTTTAATTCTAATAGATTAAGATCATTTTTTATGCAATAAGCCCAAGTTTTCCTAGGTCGCACTCTGCCTTTCTTAACATAAGTTGTATTTAAAACATCTACTCTCCTAATCGGATCATCGAGTGGTCGACGTTTAATGTGACCAAACCATCTAAGGCGACTCTCTCTAATTTTATCCGACACTCGGTGCAACTCCAACCCTATTACGGATATATTCATTTCGCATTTTGTCTCTAAGTGTAAAGCCACTCATCCATCTAATCATTCTCATCTCGGCAACACTTAACTTAACATTATGCTTCTCTTTTAAAGGCCGACATTCGGCACCATAGAGCATTGAAGGTCTCACCACCATCTTATAAAATTTTCCTTTCGATCTAAGCGGTACTTTTCTATCACACAATAGGCCGGACGCATTCCTCCACTTCGACCAACCAACTCTGAATTCTACTATTAACATCCCCATCTATATCACCATCGCTTTGAACAATGGACCCAAGATATCTAAATCGTTCACACCATTTAATAATTTGATCACCCAAAGTTACACTTCTGTCACTAGACCTACTATTACTAAAATTACATTCAATGTATTCAGTTTTAGTTCTACTCAAACGAAGACCTTTAGACTCCAATGTAGACCTCCATAATTCAAGTTTTTCCTGGACTTTTCTCTTGTCTTATCCACCAGGGAGGATATCATCGGCAAAAAGCATACACCAAGGTACATCCTCTTGTAAATGGCCGGTAAGACCATCCATAAATAAAGCAAAAGATATGGGCTTAAAGCCGATCCTTGATGTAAACCAACGAAATAGTAAAATACTTGGTCAATCCTCCTTCGGTTCGAACACATGTAACGACTCTAGCATACATATCTTTAATGACTTGAATATAAGTCAAATCAACACCTTTCTTCTCGAGGACTCTCCAAAGAACATCTCTAGGAACCTTATCGTAAGCTTTTTCTAAATCAATAAAAATCAAATGTAGATCCTCCTTATTATCTCTCGTACCTCTCCATCAAACCTCTTAATAAATGTATAGCTTCCATGGTAGACACACTAGGCATAAATCCAAATTGATTATGAGAAATCTTCGTAATACGTCTTAACCTATGTTCAATTACCCTCTCCCATAACTTTAAAGTATGACACATCAATTTAATTCCTCTATAATTTGCACACTCTTGTGCATCCCCTTTATTCTTAAAAATGGGGACCAAAATGCTCTTTCTCCACTCCTCGGGCATCTTTTTTGTTTTTAAAATAATATTAAAAAGTTTAGTAAGCCAGAAACCCCCAAATCACCTAAACATTTCCACACTTCAATTGGGATATCATCGGGTCCTACGTGCTTTCCCCTTGGTTTTCTTTAAAGCCTCATCAACTTCTTTTTACTAATGCGACGGTAAAAGTGAAAAGTTTTATTATTATTAACGATATTAAGATCACTAAGGTCGATCGTACTTTCAGCATCATTAAAAAGTTTATCAAAATAACTCACTCACTTTATGTTGAATATCTTTTTCTAAGAAAAGCACTTTTGATTTTAAATGCTTTAATACACTTTACTTGAGTTAAATCTTTACTTTTCTTTTCTCTTTGTTTGTTAGTTTATACGTATATTTTTCACCTTCCTTAGTATCTAACATGTTATAAAGATCGCTAAAAGCGAATTTTTAGCGTCACAGATTATTCTTTTACACTCCCTGCGGGCCATTTTATATTTTTCCCAATTCTCTACGCTTTTACATTTAAACCAATTTTTATAACATAACTTCTTATATTTTATCTTTTCTTGCACATTATTATATCACACATGGAGTTAAATATTGTTGATGTTTTATAAGTAAATTCAATACTAGTTTCATAGCTAAATCAGTCATAGTGTAACTCTTAGTTAAAAAATCTCATTGGGATGTGTGAGGGACATTGCGAAATGATTTTCAAGTGAGGAATCCATGATGAAGTGTAATGAGTAAAGGAGTGGGGCGGCTATTTATATATATTGTTGTGTAGCTGTTCTTGAAGTTAGAAGAGAACATATAACCTAGTTTCAGTCATGACGCACTACATTGGATATCATAGCAAAAATTGAATTAATGCAACTAAGTGTATTGATTGCTTTATTGTCAACTCCAACATGGAGTTTGAGGATCTATGAAGCATGGATGCGACCCACAAACACAAGCATTTTATAACATTGTCAAAATGACACAATGTGAATTTAAGAAGCAAAACATGACATGGCATTGATTTTTTTTATAATGAATTATTAATATAAACTATATATTTTTTTCTACTATTTTCTACTGAAAACAGAAAAAGTAATTTTATAAAATAAAAGCATAACATGATAATAAAAAAATATTTTTTTCACACAAGCATTCATTTTCAATGATAAAAGTGCAATTTTGAAAAAAAAAATGAAATGCACTTAACGTGGTGTGCATTCATTTTATTTTATAGGCGTCCGTACTTTAGAGTGTTAAGTGTAAAAGACAAATTTATAAGATACAAGATGTTAACACCATTGTTGTGATAACTAGATGACCATATAAAATTCACGATTGTTATGGGAACTATGAACCACAAACACTAAAGGTAAGAGCATGCAAATACAAAATTGACTAGATTATGATGGGAATAATATTGTATCTTTCATTAAAGCAAATATTTAATAAAAGAGTATGCTAACTGTTGAGATTTGTATTTTATTTTGAGGGGTCTAATCGTAAATAGGAAATATAGAAGAAATATAGGTGTTATTTGTAAAAAATTTGTAAGGATTTATAGAAGTCCAACTCATGAATGAAGCAAAATAATTTTTTACCAAAGTAATCATCCCTATGAAAAGACGGTGCCAACATCACTGCTGCTCGATCGACGATCGCATGCTGTGAGGAAGATTAGTACGGAATCAACAAGACGGTTGAAGCTTTTAGGAACTGCAAAGGCGAAGCAAGCTAGGGCTTTGATCGAATCAAGAAGCTTACGCAAGAGAAGGTACAAGCGAATGGACTGTAGCCCTGTCTTGCGGAATGACGAACAGGATTGATTGCGAAAGGAGGGCTTTGATCGCAGAAGTTGTCGCGTGGATCGATCTTTGAAGCAAACCGCTGCAAAGACTCAGAAGGTGGAAACACTTAACCTAAATGTGATGAGGAGGCAATTTCGCATGGTGCAAAGAGGAGGCGATTTCGTACAGTGCAAGGAGGAGGCGATTCTGTATAGTGCAAGGAGGAGGCGATTTCGCACAGTGCAAGGAGGCGAAACTCAACCTAAATACTATGAACAAGCTAAAGGGGAAGCAGCCGTGGTCACTTTCATTCTCACTTGGTCATGTGTTGCAGCAGAGCACGCTAAACACATGGCTGGGAAGGAGAATGTGGAGAAGGTGCGGGCGGCTTTTCTCTTGAAGTGCAAGTTTTGAAGGAGAACTAGTAGCCGGTAGAAGCGATATCGGGAAAGGAGGAAGCATGTATCTTCATAGGGGGCTTGTCACGGAGTACCACGGAATGGCAACTTGATGCTATGTTTATTTAGTAGATTCGGCAAGGTGCTGGATATGCGGATTATGATGGAAAGCGATCCGGGGCGACTTTGTGGATTTGGATTTTGACTTTTGCTGACAGACATGCAATGGGGGATGCTATCAGAGAGATGCACAATAAAGAGCTGAATTGTCGACAAATATAAGTCAACTGATTCAGGCTACAGTTATAGTGGTGGTGGCTACTCATCTAGTGGAGCAGGTGGGGAAATTCTCTTCTTGTTCTAGAACTGACAGAGGTGATAAAGGAGGCTGCCAGATAGATAAGATGGTAACAAAGAACGAGAGAAAGACATGGGTAGTCTTTACCGATGAAGATCACGAGTTACTGGAGATGATGAAGAGGAAGCAGAGCGCCAGGTAATATGTCTGAGGATACATCTACCTTATCGTCGTCCAAGTGGAACACTACTATTTATGCTCACTCATTCATAGATACTCGTGATACACATTCTCTTACCTCAGTATCCATCACAAAATCACCAAAATAGATAGTATATTCTGGTGCATCTTGACATATGCAGGTGCCGCTTGTGAGTTCTTTTCCTACACTCACCTAGCTTTTCCAGAGAGCATTTAGACTGCTGAAGGTATAACACTCTCTGTGGTTGGTAAGGGTATAATGAGGTGTACAAGTTTTATGACTTTGTCTAATGATTTGCATACTCATTCCTTTCCAGTGAACCTTTTATCCATTAGCGTCATTATACTCCAATTAAATTGTGTTGTTACATTTGATATTCCAAAGGTGATTTTTCAAGACAAAAAGGGACTGGCCAGAGATTTGGGACAAACGAGTGACATAGTGGACTTTGGTATTTGGATAGAGAGGGGATGAACTCAACTTTGTCATTCGTGGTTGAGAATACTGAAGCATAAGGATTTGAGAGGAAAGATGTTTTGCTACTATATCACAGGTGCATGATACACTCTTCATTTAGTCTGTTGAGTCGTTTGTATTCATCTTTTTATGAAAAGGCAAAGAAACATAAACTTGTGTGTGATGCTTGGCATACCAAGAGCTCTTATGTTATTTCTTGAAAACGGAGTTCTTTTGTTCTTTTTATTTGGTGCACTCAGATGTATGAGAACCTTATTCTACAACTTCTATGGATGGTTACAAATATTGCGTCTTTCATCGATTGTTTTTTCTGTGTTACTTGACTATATCTGATGAGAAACAAGAATAATGTGTTTGCTTGCTTTAAAGACATTTATAAGGAAATTCAGACTCAATACGGTGCTGTAGTGAAGGTATTCAGACTCAATACGGTGCTGTAGTGAAGGTATTGATGTCTGATAATGGGTAGAGTACCAACAAGGCATTTGGCGAATAGTTGTTAGCTAAAGGGATTCCGTATCAAACCGCATGTTCATACACACCAGCACAAAACGGATTAGCTGAGAGGAAGAATAGACACTTTCTAGAGGTTAGCTCAGAGCATGATGTCACAATGAATGTCTCAAAGCTCTTGTGAGGCAAGCAATTTTTACAATGGCTCAATTGATTAATAGAATGTCGTTGAGTATTGGATTGGAAGTCTCGTTGTTAGATGTTGAAATGAGACAATAGCGGAATCCTCCCATTGAAGGTTTTTGGCTATTTATGTTTTGTGAAGGACAACAGACCATTGATAGTGAAATTGGATCCTAGAGCTTTGAAGTGTGTTTTCGTGGGTTAGTCTGCTATCTAAAAGGGGTATGTTTGTTGGAGTCCGATAGAGAATAGACTGTTTATGAGCATGGATATGTCTTTTAGAGAGTTCAAACAATACTACATTCTGCAAGGGATCTCACCCTTTGGTGATTCATCATATACTAGAGGTATGAGTTATGAGAGAGTAATGATGGTCAGAGATTGGTGCATGTGGGATCGATGCCTTGTCTCGTTGTGTGGGAAGGATCAACTGTGAAAAAGCCAAAAAATGAGCCTGAATGTGGAGGGATTCAAGCTCAAATGGACCTGAGGTTGTACAAGGAGGAAAGGACAGAATGAGGAAACAGTGCCTGCCATGCCACTCATGCCATTAAGTCCCTTGTTCTGATCTATCCCTAATCCTAGACACCTACACCTTCCACTTTAGAATCTGATTACCCGGTGATATGATTCCTCTCCCTTCTCCTACTCTCATTGCTTTAAGGAGAACCTCTTGGAACAATGCTGGTCATTCTTCTGATCGTTATTCTTCCGATTGTTTAGGTTTCTTACATGACATTACTCAGTTTGTCTCATACTCTAACATATTACATATTCTAACATATTATCTGTACACGGAGCATTCATTACCTCTTTATACATTGTCTCTATATCCAAGTGTTGGCAGGTAGTTAAGTAGGATCCAAAGTGGAAGACTGTCATACTAGAGGAACTTGGTGCTCTCGATAAGGACAGGATGTGAGAGATAGTACCGTTATTGGTAGGGAAAAGAGCAGTTGGGTGTAAGTGGATCTTTACAGTAAAACAAAATCTAGAAAGGAAAGTGGAGTGTTACAAGGCACAATTGGTGGCGAAAGAGTACAGTTAGGTACATGACATTGACTATGATGTGCAAGACGAACATAGTGAGAACACTGGTTTCTCTAGCTATGAATGGTGGGTGGAGTATACACCAACTTAATGTGAAGAATGTTTTTCTTCATGGTGAGTATTGGAGGAGGTTTATATGGACATATTAGCAGAATTCAGTACAGTTCAAACTGTGGGAAAGGTATGCAGACTCAGGAAATCGCTTTATGGCTTGAAGCAATCTCCTCGAGCCTGGTTTGACAAGTTCAGAAAATTTATGGTGGGCATGGGATATCAATAGATAAATGCTGACCAAACTGTGCTCTTTCATCAAAATGATGGTCACGTTACTATGCTTAATGTGCATGTTAACATGATTATCACTGGTGATGATGAGATAGAGATTATTCAACTAAAGATTAGATTGAACAAAAATTTTGTAGTGAAAGACCTTAGATAGCTCAGATACTTCCTTGAGATTGATGTGGCTCGCGCACCAGAGGGAATAGTCTTATCTCATAGAAAGTATGTACTAGATCTTCTCAAAGAAACCGATGCACTGGGATGTAAGCTCGCAATCTACCCAACTGATCAGAAGACTGAGCTGAGTGCAGAGGCAGGAGGGCCATTTGATTGTCAGAGATACCGGAGATTAGTGGGTCGTCTGTTATCTGTCTCACTCGTCCCAACATCTCATTTACAGTGAGTGTGGTGAGCCACTATATGCATGATCCAAGGAAGGGTCATATGGATGCTGTGTATCATATTTTGAGGTACCTGAAAAGTGCTCCAAGGAAGGGGCTGTTCTTCAGGAAGAACGGGCACGTAAACATTGAGGGCTCTATTGTGATGCTGATTGGGCGAGTTGTGCTGATGACAATAGATCCACCTCAGGATATTGCAGTTCGTAGGTGGCAACTTGGTCTCTTAGAAAAGCAAAAAACAATCTGTAGTAGCAAGGTCAAAAGCAGAGCAGAGTACAAGGTAATGGCTTTAGGAGTTGTTGAGAGCCTTATTGGTCGAGCTCAAGGTGGATCAAGAAACTTAAATGAAGTTGTGGTGTGAGTCGTGTGACAACAAGTCAACAATCAACATTGCCAACAACCTGATTCAACTCGATAGAACCAAACATGTGGAGATTGATAGATGCTTCATCAAGGAAAAGCTAAATAATAGGCTACTGACCATTCATGTATCCACTACTGAGCGTGGCTGGCTATCTCACTAAAGAACTTAGTTAATTAGATTTGTCTAGATTATGTGACAAGATGAGCTTAGTGGATATCTTTTGCCATCTTGAGGTGGAGTGTTCAGATTTGAATCTTATTTTGAGGGGTCTAATTGTAAATAGGAACTATAGAAGAAGTCTAGGGGTTATTTGTAAAAAATTTGTAAGGCTCTATAGAAGCACAACTAATGAATGAAGGAAAATAGCATTTTACTAAAATAGTCATCCCTATTTCTTCACTAACTTAGATGTCTTTTTTATTAATAATAAAACAAATCATTTAGTAACGTGTAGATGATTTTATGACATATTGAATATTCATGATGTGATGCTTATGCTGATGGTTCACTGCATCAATGAATAATCAAATGATTACAATTAAGATGATTATCCGTATGTCATATAAATATGATTAATACTTTTTTCTTTTTAAGTTGAATTGGAAGATATTGGGATGATATGAATGAGCCATTACAATATATGCTTCATAAAGAAAGCATAGTTACTTGGGGTACTTAAATGGACGTTCAAGTGAGAATAGGCTAGGTTGTGGGGTTTTTTTATGGTGGGTGTGGAGTAGAAGAATGAATTGCAATCATAGAAGTAATATTTGAATTTACAGTAGACTATGATATTAAATTAACAAATGCATATTCTCACAAATGAAAAGCACTTAATCTTTTTCAAATGTACAGCCCCCATATCACAAATGAATTTAATATATTTTTTTTATAGGAAAAGTAAAATTCTTTAGGAAAGATTTTATAGTGATTCAAGGAGCCTTTGTCCATATAATGTAAGATGATGAGAATTGAAAAGTGTGAAATTGTTAAAAGTTCATGATAGGCCACTAAGAGAAGTACTTGTAAGTCTTTATTTGAGCCAAATCTAATATCTGATAAGATGGGTTGAGTGCTTTTAAAAGGATTGTCATAGAAGTTCTTGGAGAGACTTTATTCGTGGTGGACATTAGTGAGAAGACAAGGAGGTTCAATGAGAGGCACAAACGAGCAAAAAGTTATTTTTAGAAGGTGGCAGAAGATGTGTATTATTAAGCCTTACAATGATTAGAGAGAGATAGATATTGGAACATGAGATAGAGGGCGAGAGAGAGAAAATAAAATAGTGAGAAAGAAATTGAGAGTGTGGGAAAAGAGAGCGAGAAAGATTGAGAAAGAGAGCTTAAGAGATTGAGCTAGAGAAAGTGTGAGAATGTATATGAATGTTAAAATTTTTGCACGGATAATATTGACCAAAGCAGTAGCTTAACTTCTAGTGATTTATATAATAAACTTAGTATTAAAGATAGAGCAAATGAGATGTATATCTCTAGGGAACATTCATTTGAAACAAAGGATCAGTTGTGTGAGAAAGAAAGAAGGGGAAGAAGCATCTCAGGATTGAAATTACTATTCATGGAACAATAATTTATTGTTCGTGTAAATTCGCCATTCAATGATAGCTAGATAGAAAACATTCTCAGCTGAATGGACATTGAATTTGGTTTAGTTCCAACTATTGTTAGGCTTATTTGGTTCAATTTTTTTGTTTGATTTTGTCTTGCTTTGAATTAGATTTTAAGTTTGGAACTAGAATATGGCATATAATTATCCTTCACTATGAATTATTTTACACATTTTAACAGTGGTGGTGATCTTTTTCTTCCATTACCATGATCCATGTGCTTGATTTCCCAAAAAACTTTAGTTTAATTTTATTGTATTGTGGTTCATCTGATGATTTACAGTCCAACAATGGTATTTACACTATCGACGATTTTATGACTAAAAAGGAAGATCTCATCACTGTCAAGCCATCTACTTCAGTTGATGAAGGTTCTTATGTTCTGTTTAGTAAATGTCTTTTCTTATCCAAGTTTTGTTAGTTTCTTATTTTCATCAAATTTCATGGTCACAGCACTCGAAAAGCTGGTGAGGAATGGGATCACTGGCTTTCCTGTGATCGATGATGATTGGACATTGGTACATTCTCTCTTTAAGCTTTTTAAACCTTGAAGTATGGGTTTTTTTATTTAAATTGATTTTCTTTCTAAGGAAAAATGTCAGCAAATGATATGATGTTGCTTTATATACTCTCATTTATATACCAGGCCAATTCAGTTTTCTTTTTTTTTTATATATTTTTATATGTTTCATTTGTTTCCATGGATATCACGGTGAATATGCAAGCGACTCTGAAGCATAATTGACCACACAATTTTAGTTCTGAGGTAGTTGAATAGAAAATATACAAAGTATTACATGTGATACTGCAACTGTTTTTTTTTTTATTTTTCTTTTGCATTTGATCACTATTGCTTGATGTCAGCGTGAATATTTAATTGCTATATTTCCAGAATTTTTGTATGCCAAATTTGAAGCAATTTTGTTTCTTATGTATTCTTCATGCTTGAAAATGGGCCAGCTCTATCTTAGTAACAACAGGGAGAAGAAATTATCACGTAGGCTGTTACATTACTTCTGACATGCTTGGCGACGAACACTTATATATCCTATGGAGTTGATGACCTGAGCTTCTATTATATTCGAAACAAAGTGGTTTCAATTATATCTGTCATTGACTTAGGACTTATGTTTTTTGTTTTTCTAAAATCTTATTAAGCATTTCAAATTGGATCTCTCATACAACACAAAAAATCTTGCATATTATCTTGGTTCAACATTGGGTGCAAAGTTCGATGTCACTAAAATGCATTATAAATGTCATCAGTGGGCAATATGTTGCTGAACTAACCTGTGATGTAGTTTCATTAGGTGCATGTTTTGTAATTTATGGTAGCTTATATTTGTCGAAGAAAGATGTGTATTTTGAAACAAAGCAAAAATATGTATTCATAAAGGGTGGAAAAAATGATCAAGTTTGTTTGTGTTTTCCACTGTCGATGGAACTAGAAGCAATAAGCACACCAGCTAGAGGATTGGTGACCAATTGTCAAATGTCCATAGATCTTAACTTTTATAATAGATTATGTATCACCTATACCATATATTCAAAGAAAATGAAAAGCAAGGGCTCAACATGGAGCTTATTAGCAGCTTAGATAATAATTGTGCCAACCTCTGTCACTTTAGGAGAAGCAGATATTTTACTAAGGACAAGTAACTACTTCGGCTAGCTAAACAAGCCCTCAAGAACAAGCAAAATTATTATGCTAGGAGAACAAAGGGTGACTCAATATGCAAGGGTGACATATTGAGAAAGGAAGGAAATCACTCCAACAAAATTGGGGTTCTTTTCAAAAAAAGACGCTATCATAATAACTTTTTCTTAGTGGGTTAAGTGAATTCAAGCAGCCCGCAACTATGGATAGGTTATAATGAGATGTTCTCACACCTTCAATATTGCTTTATTGGAATAATATATAACCTAAGCTTGGTAGTCATGATCCAAGGCACCCTTCAAGCATAGAGCTTGGTTAGCCATATTCATGTGTGGATAAAGTGGGTGCGCCAAATTGAAGGATAACTTTTTTCAGATCATGCTAAATATAAGATGTAGACCGCAAATAAGGTTAGGTTATAATGAGATGTTCTCCCATTTGCTATATTGATTTATTGGAAAAATATATAACTTAAGCTTGGGAGTCATGATCGAAGGTGGGTAAAGTGGGCGCACAAAATTGAGGGATAAGCTTTTCCAGATCATGTTAAATATAAGATCTTGAAGATCATGTCGACCCCAATGCCTTTGAGGAAAGTAGAACAACTTAGATAGATATAGCTTACTTGAATATGGGTTGACAAAGTTGTGTAAGGGAAAATTTTATAATATTTATTGTGAGGTGATGGTTAGGGTAAGGATATTATGGAGGGATAATCAATTATACCCTACTAAGTTTAACTACTACTTACTTATTCGTGAGCCCTCTAAGCTTTGGCAAAATATCAAAAAGCTCCCTTCTATTGTCTTTTGCATCCAACATCCATTACCTTTGTTAAAATGACTTTTTAGCCATTGAACAAATATGATAGATTAAGGTATTTGATATTTTATCAAATAAAAAGCCACGTAAAAATGGCAAAAACCTAAAAATATATCTAGATGAGTTTCTTCATAAATTTTTAGTTAAATCAAGGTATAGTAAATGATAATTACTCTATTGAGGTAGAAATGCCAAAGACTAATTTCTATTGGGAGATTCACTCTTTTTACTCTATTGACAAGATTTTTTTCATTTTTCATGCATGTAATTCGGTGATGCTTATAGTTTATGCATGAAATTGTTAGATTAAATTTGGATCAGTTTTTTTTTTTTAGATTCCATGGGAGTAAATAAATGGACTGATTATTTATAAACTTTTCATGTATAGACCAGATTAATAGGGACTTGAATGGAATTTTAGTATCCCTCCTTAAAATAGAATCTTTCTCTCATAGGGCATGGCCATTCTCTCTTCAAAAAATTCAATATGACCAACCAAACTCTTTCTCTAATCCTTTCCCTCACTTTCTTTCTATTTCTACTCGTAATTCTAAAGGAGAAGGCGATTTACTTCCCAGTTAAGGGAGTACGTAGGAGAATAGAAATAAATGTAGAGTAAAAAGGGGAGGAAACATAAGGATGGCCATCATCTACTAAAGGTATAATTCTAGTTATCAATTATTCAATCTATTAATTTTTTTTGTCCTCTTTATCTTCTTGTACCATCCACCTTACTATTCCCCTTGCTTTCCTTATCTTATTCCATACGTGGTCTTTTAAATGATCTCTAAAGAGAAAAAGAAATTTCTTAGAATTCCCTTTTTTTTTTGGCAAAATGCATTTTCTTTACAGAGTAGCTTTCTTGATTGTTGGAAGATTACTTATTTATCTTGAAAAATGGACAAAATAAATTGCATGCTAATTTGAAAGAACTTCTTTCATAATTAAGGTATTTGTTGAATTGGTAATCACGACAGCTTGTTTCTCATTGATGCAAATTGGGGTATTTGAACCCAATTACAATTGAATCAAATAAAAAAAAATAAAAACACAATAAAATAAATAAAAACACAATAAATAAATAAAAACATAATAAAGATAAAAAGGAAACTACATAATGCAGAATAAGGGGAATTAATAAACAATAACGGCTATGGAAAGCCAATAAACCTAATAAATCTAATACTCACGCTCAAGTTGAAGCATAGATGTTAATCAATATTCAACTTGGATTTGAAGTCATCGAACAAAGTATAAGGAAGATTTTTGGTGAGGATATCTGAGTCCGATGTACTTTTTAAATAGTGGAGGATTCAGTGGACAGCTTGGAGGTGATTCTCATATAGGTCATGCATTAATTTACTCACGATACCAACTGTGGGACATATGTCGGGGCGAGTATGGACGGGGTAGATGACTTTCCCTAGAAGGCACTGGCAGCGAGTCTTATTGACCGGCACGGTATTGGGAATGTCAGATGATTTTTCATTGCGATCAATAGAGACAACCACGAGTTTACATAGAAGAACATTGTTCTCTATCTAGAGATCAACCACATATTTGCGCCGAGATAGAGAAATGCCCCAAGATTATCAAGCCACTTCCATGCCTATGAAGTACCGGAGAGATCCCAAGTCTTTCATTTCTTTGGACTTAACAAGAATGTCTTTCAAGGATTCCAATGTTTGGAGATCGTTTCCTGTAAGAACAATATCGTCAAAATAGACAATAAGGATAGCTACCTGGCCATTGGAGAAATCCCAGAAGAAGGGAGTGTGATCTAATTGAGTCTGAGTATAACCATGACCCATAATCACCTTTGTGAATTTGCCTTACCGGGCTCTTGGGGGACTGCCTTAGCCCATATAGAGATTTTCGCAACCTGCACACTTGCCCTCTGGAAGCAGTAAAGTCAAAACCAAGAGTGAGGGACATGTATATCTATTATGTAAGCCCTCCATTTAAGAACACATTCTTGACATCTAGTTGAAATAAATGCCAATCCAGATTCACCGCACGGGATAACATGACCCAAATAGTGTTTAACTTGGTCACTGTAGCAAATGTCTCTTCATAGTCAACTTCGTATGTCTGTGAGTACCCTTTAACAACCAACCGTGAGTTGTTTCGTTCAAAGGATTCATCAGAGTTGAACATGGTGTCAAAAATTCATCGACACCCCACAACTTTCTTACCCTGAGAAAGATCAACGACGTCCAACGTATGATTTCGCCGAAGGGCATTCATCTCCTCCATTACTGTCGTTTTCTAGGCTGGACCAGCAAGATCTATGTCAATAGTAGATGGGATTTGACAGTTCGTCAGAGTAGTAGCAATTGATCTGTAAGTTGGCGATAAACTGCGGAATGAGACATATTTTGCCAAAGAATGGAGGGAGCATGTATGATTGCATAACTTACTCGGAGAACTTGCCTCCTCATTCGGAGGAGGCGTGCTGAGGATGTCACCTAGATTGGAGTCAATGCCCTGTAAGGAGGTGGCAGGTTCCAGAGTAGGAGTCTTGGAACGAGTGCACTGAGTGTAGACACGAAAGTGGGAGGAGTAGATGGTGCACTTACCGAAGCAGGCGACTTATTGGATGGTGTGCTCACCATAACAGGGGAGTCCTCAATGGCAGGAACAATTGGGGGGAACATCCAAAGGAGTAGGATAAGGGACAATGTCTAAGAACTCAGACTCCCCCTCACTTGAGGTCGAGCTAGGAAAATAGGGAACACCTTCCAAGAAGGAGACATCAACACTCACATAGAATTTGTTAATGATAGGATCAAGACACCGATACCCCTTTTGAGTGGCGAAGTACCCAAGGAGGATACATTTTATGGATATGGGATCAAGTTTACTTCGATTGGGGGCAGTGTTTCGAACAAAAGCAGTATACCAAAAAATCTTGGGGGTAAGTGGAGAAAATCTGATTGGCAGGGAAGTATGACATTTGGAAGGCTAAGGGAGTTTGAAACTTGTGAATTTTATAGGAGATTCTATTTATGAGATAGGTGGCAGTGAGAATGACATCGTTCCAAAAACGTTTTGAGACATTGGATTGAAACATAATGGAGTGAGCAACGTCGAGGAGGTGACAACTTTTCCTCTCGACTATCCCATTTTGTTGAGCATGTTCGTACATGAGCTATGGCGGAGGATGCACTTGCTCACCAGGAATTCACTCAAAACACAGTTGAAAAACTCACAACCATTGTCGGTCTGAAGAACTTGAATAGGAGTTTTGAATCGAGTAAAAATGAAGGTTTAGAAGTTTTGGAATGTGACAACAACCTACGATTTGTCTTTTAAAATGTAGACCCACGTCATCCGAGTATGGTCATCAATCAAATTCAACCAGCATTTATTACTGTAGCTAGGAGTGCGTGAGGGTCCCATAGATCACTGTGAGTGAGAGAGAAAGGAGCAGAAGATGTATTGTGGAGTAGGTAATGAACCCATTTATGTTTGGCTATATAAAATGTCTCACAATTGAAATTAAAAAGGTTTTCATTAGGAAAACAACAATGGATAGAAATTCAGTGCAACAACATAATAGTACATTCAATGACTCGGGATAAGTTACAACTCCTGAGAGGTGTGTCCTCACTCCATGTGCCCTTCTCTTGGAAATAGTTAAGTCCAACTACCCTCATAGCAATTCCAATCATCCTCCCCAAACAACGATCCTGAAAAACACAATCATCATAAGAGAAATTAACAATCCAATCAATATCATTCGTCAACTTGCTGACAAATAACAAGTTGCATTGCAACAGAGGAACATGTAAAACTGACTCCAGAGTTAGACCGCTCATTCAAACAACCAACCCTTTACCAGCAATAGAACTACAAGATCCATCATCAATTATGATAGTATCCTTCCCAAAGCATGGATAGTAAGTTGAGAAAACTTGCGAGCATCCAACCATGTGATCCGTGGCACCTGAATCAACAATCCATGAACTAGAGGAGGAAAAAAACCGTGAGAGTCATAGGAAGAGTTCCTTGTCCGATGTGGGAGCTAGATGCACTCGCATAGAGTTGATTGGCTTCAATTAGCTTGATCAATTGCTCCATCTGGGTTTTCAGGGATTCAGAGTATTCCAGGATGTTCTGGGTAGGAGTTGGTTGAACCATTGTAGATTTAGATGTCACCGTGAGACCCTTAGTAGCAGAAGATTTGGATGAAGGTTTGTTTATCGGTTTACCGTGAAGCTTCCAACATTTGTCCCGAGTGTGGTTGGCTTTGTGACTGGTCCGAGAGGGAATGGAAGAGGGCTGAGCATGATTCGAGATCAAGGCAGACGATTCCGCTGAAGGAGTATAAGTGTTGAGCATCAAAAGTCTCCGGCTCTTTCTGGCGAATTACGGTGAAGGAAGCGCGAGCGGAGGGAAGAGAGTCTCGACCAAGAATACGACCTCGGACTTCGTCAAGGTCTTTGTTAAGGCCGACCAATAATTGGAACATGTGATCCTTTTCTACAATCTTCTAGAAGAGAGAAATGTCTACTGGAGAATCTCATGTGTAGTCTTAGTACAGGTCGCACTCAATCCATAGTGTAACAAGGTTATTATAGCATTGTATCACGATCCTTGACCCTTGTTTTGCCTCCCAGATTTTCTTAGGCACCTCATTGAGTTGGTCGAAATTTCCTATATCTGAGTAGGTATTACAGACAGCCGTTCAGAGAGCACTAGCTGAAGGGAGAAACATATATGAACGACCAGTTGACGTTTCTATGGAGTTGATCAGCCATGACATGACTAGGGAGTTCTCCGTTTCCCAATCTCCATAAGCAGGGTCGATCTTTGGAGGCTCACGAACCATACCTGTGAGGTAACCAAACTTCACATGTCCTTGAATGAACAACGACACCGATTGGGACCATTGGAGAAAGTTATTGTCGTTCAGTTTATGGGTTATGATTAAGAAATTCATGTTGGTTTCCGATCATCCGGTCTGCAAAGGAGTAGAAATTGAAGTTGATCATTCGGTATAATCAAGAACACATTCTGAAAGTGATTCAGAGTTGGAGGAATCCGCCATAATTTCGATTGAGCCAAAGGAGATGTTGAGATTTTGATCCATTGATAAATTCTGGTAGGGTTACGACAAAGGAAAACTGCAGGTAGAGGGAAGGCCGGTTGTTGGTTGGAACCCGCAGCTGCTAGGATCAACGATAGGAAGGGATTCACAGCAGATCTGTGGAAAACGAAAGATCTGTGGAAGTGATGAAAACTGCATAAATAATTCATGGCAGATCTGTGGAAGGGATAAAAATTGCACATCTGAAAACGACATATTGATGGGAGAATTTTGCAGTTTTTATCCTGCAGATTGGAAAACGGCGGGAAGAATCTTGCAGGAAGATTTCTGGAAGGTTTGTCCAGGATGAAACCTCTAGGGTCAGAGCCATGGATCTGATACCATGTTGACTTGGTTATCAAGGTAGTTTGTTTCTCTTTGATACAATGAGGGGTGTTTAAACCCAATTACAATTGACTCAATTAAAGAAAGAAATAAAAACACAATCAAAGAAATAAAAATAGAATAAAGATAAAAAGGAAACTACACAATGTAAAATAAGGGGAATTAATAAATAATAACGGCTATGGAAAGCCAGTAAACTTAACAAATCTAATAGTGTTATGTTGTTTTTATGTAATCATGGTTCTCTTTTTGATGTATGATAATGTTTTGTTGATCCTTATATGCAATTCTGGTTTTTTTATTTCAAGTTTACCAGTGATTCATGAAGTCATTTTACTTGCTTTAACAGAGTCCGTTTTCCAATTTTATTTAAATATGTCTTTTCATGAATAAGGAAAATTTATTTTCACTTTACTTCCTGCAGGTTGGAGTTGTTTCTGATTATGATTTGTTGGCATTGAATTCCATATCAGGTCATATAGATTTTTTTTAAACAATGATTATTCGTACAAATTTATCACCTACATGTTTTTTTTTTTTTGTTGGAAGATTTACATACATATCATTCAATTCTAATGTATTTACATATCTAACATCTATACTTAAATTTTTACATAATGCCACCTTACATATGCATGAAAAGGTGAACACTTTTTAAAAGTAAAAATAGTGGTATTTTTTATGTGATATGAAAGATTTAGGTGTTACATATGTAAACACATAGGAATTGGGTGGAATATATGTAAATGCTCCTTTTATGTTCTGGCACTTGCTAAATTTTTAGTGAAATAAAGCCATGCTGATGCTGAATCATTTTTACTAAACGCATTTTGCTTGCTTTCTTATGACCAGGGTGTGGAATAACTGATAGAAGTATGTTCCCTGAGGTAGATAGCACATGGAAGGTATGCAATAATATGCTAATAGAAGAATATTTGCTTTTTTTTTTTCTAAATTGTTTCTCTTCTTCATAATGCAAGATATATTTTAAGAAATGAATAAAAAAATAATAGGCGACTGGTTCATCATTAATGAGAATTTTATCTTGCTTTTGATTTGTTATGTATTAAACAACAAATGAGCATGTTTATGAACGTAGATAAGCAAAATAGGCCAATGTTCAGATTTGCTCATTTGTATAATGAGTTAGTAAAAAAAAATATATTTGAATTGGTTTAATCATCTAAATGAACAAACTTTAGTTACTCTTATTTGAATAAACATCGAGTTAGTCCTTAAGCGTATTAATTCTTTTACTGCCCTACTTGTTGAGTTTCTAATAGAGAGAGCTTGCGCTAGTTTATGCACATAATGCACGATCTTTTCTCATGAATTATTAGAAGTAGCTTAATCTTTATGTTGCCAAGCCCAATTATCATGGTGTTTTATGCCATATTTTTTCTAAAGTCTATTTTGTTTCGCTGACAATTTGCAAATTTTCTTTTTCATGTTTGCAGAAGTTTAATGAACTTCAGAAATTGTCAAGTAAAAGAAATGGCAGGACAGTTGGTGAGATGATGACACCTGCACCTCTTGTTGTTCGCGAGAAATCTAACCTTAAAGCCGCTGCAAGGTTTCCTACTAATCTAACCTCATATCGTGCTTAAATTAACTTTAAAAAAAATCTAAAATTTAAACACGCAGGACTAAAATTTTATCTATTTAAATATCTAACTCATAAATTTTTGTCTTCATCTATGTAATAATTTAATCTCTAAAACACATGAAGCAGAGTATGGTATTTGATATATACTATATTATTATAGAGAAAAGTGTCAATATGGTCCATTGGCTCTTTACAAGGGGTCATTTTAGTCTCATAGTCTATAAATGTGTCAATTTAGTCCTAGGCACTCATTTAATGGGGCCTAGAATAGTTCTCCTCGATTATTATTTCAGCCCAAATTAAAAACAACATCGGGACTAATTTGATATTTTTCTACTCTGAACAAAAATGTACCCATGTGAATAGACAGGAGATTATGTCGGCACTTTATTATTATATAAGTAACTATAAAGATTTATGTGTTTGATATATATACATATTGACGTGGGAGCCCTGCTGAATCGCGTAACCGATCACAAAGAATCTCGAATTTTTATTTCAGCATATTTTTTCCCTTTGTTTTTCCTTCTTTTATGGTTCTTTACTGTTTATCTATTCTCTAATTAGGGATATCTATTAGGAGATTATTTGTGTTTTTTATTTTGTTATCTTGAACTTTTGACTATTGTTCTGTATTTGGAGAATTTTTCTCTGTATTTGGAGAATTTGTCTCTGTTTTATGCTTTTTGAAGTGTTGTATCCTTTCCTTTTTGAAGTGGTGTGTTTGTATCTTGCTCAGGAACATGTGTTTGATACTTCTTGCAGTCCTTTGTCTCGCCATATGTTGTTTGACTCACTAATTTCAGCCGAGATAGCCGTCGAACGTCATTTATCAACTGCACATATCATCATTCCTATGCTATTCTACAACCACCTCCCTGCTATACCCGCTTCCTGAATACCTTCTAGGAGTCCTAAATAGTGTCATCTAGTATCAGAGTCTGACAAACCCAAATTTTTTTGAGATTTGTTGTTCCTACGCAGACCCAAAAATATGCATAACTTAAATCTTTCACCAATTCAATACCCAAACCATCCTTACTCTAATTCTTATACCCTACCCTGAATTTTCAAAATACGGCCTTCCTACCTTCACCATAAATCTTCCTCGACACCTAACACCAAAACCCTAAATTTTGAGCAACTTTTATCTACAAACTTACATCTATCGAAACCTTTATCGACAAAAAATGACATCATGGCGTCTAAAAGAATCTAAAAGGAATTTGCAAAGAGGTGTCCAGAGCTTACTATAGATGATATGCACCGAGAAATTCAAATGCAACAAAAGCTTGTTGGCTTTGAGAGGAGTCGAATCAGAGAGGCCACCCATAGCCACAACGACAACTCATCAGATCGATGGAAGAAAGTGAATCCCTTCCATCGGGAAGTTTACAGCAATGAAGAACCAACACCCCGATAAATTTGGTATGGAATATCAGAGAAGATAGGATTTTGGAGTAAATGTGAATTTACTAGATTTAGTGGTCGTATGGATCTGGAGAAATTCATCAAGTGGCTGCAGATAGTAGAATGGGTCTTTGAATACATTGATGTTTCACCTGATAGAAGGGTGATGATGGTAGTCATCAAACTCAAGAAGAATGTTTCCATTTTAGTGGGAAAATTTAAGTGCTTATATTGACATGAGAGAAAAACTATTATCACTGTTTAGTCCTAAGATAAAATGAGAGATGCAGCATATTATAGACGGGATATGTTCTTGATATTTCATCACTTACAACAGCATCATCATTCATTGCTGAGTTCGAGCAACTTTTGTTAAAGTGTTAGTTGGTGGAGCCCGGGGAGAACATTATTGTTCGACATTTGGGGGAATTAGAACCAGCAATTGACAATGTGGTACAATTGCAACCCTATTAGACATTCTAAGATGTCCAAACCTTAGCATTGACGGTGGACAGTGACACATTAGAGAATGAAGACGTCAAAGATGAGTATCAACTTGTAGTTGATGAGTGAGAGATGCTAGTTATTGAAGCTGAGCCCACAAGGGCAGGACAAACATTGGTTGTCTTAGAGTGTAGTGACTCCGAGGTAACAAACATTCATATAAAGTTTGAGGATGTGGTGCCACTAAATATCCTTTTTTGTGGACCTTGATAGGAGCATCAGTAGGACTAGCACTGGTTGTCCAAAAGAACTATGAGTTTGAGGAGCTGATACGAGACACGTGCAATCTCATGTAAGGGAATTTTAGGATTGTCAGACATACAATCTACCTCCTAAGTTATCATTGCTGAGGCAGGTCCAACACGTATCACTTAGATAAAATGAGAAATTTTTGAGCTATTCTTGGATATTGCAGCGAATAAGCTTAAGTTCAATAATGCACTCACATACATATGATTATGCAGAAGCGGTGAATTGCAATTTTGAAAATATTCTTAGGTATTTTGTGGGAAAGAACATTCGACAGTGGGATCCAAGTGCTTCTAGAAAAGAAAAAAAGAACTCTCCTCGTCTGGAGAATGAGGCGGGAGCATTTTTTTCCTGCAGAACCACGATCACAATCATGAATAATTCCGTGATACATGGATTAGGGATCCCGTGATCACGGGTCGAATAGAGGGTTAGCAACTTTCGACTTCAACATATTCTCCCCTTTGTTTTTTCTCTTTTCTTGTTCATTACTATTAGTATTTTCTAATTATGGTTTCTCTATTAGAATATTATTTATGTGTTTCTTTTGCTATTTTGGAAGACTTTTGACTATTAGTTTTTTATTTGTAGTATTTTTCTTTATTTTATGCTTTTCGAAGTGTTGTGTCATTTCCACTTGCATGTAGCGTGTTTGTATCTTGCTAGGTGGTTGATACTCGTTGTTGCCCAAATTTCATTCAGTATAGTCATTGAATATTGTCTCCCATTTAATGTCATCGATCGCCCATATTATCATCCTCTTGCTATTTCACAACCAACTCTCCGCTACGTTTTTTAAGTACCTTCTAGTAGTGTGAAACCCATTTTCTTAGTATCTTGTAAAAGTCATAGAACAGTATCACATACATGAAAATTAAGGCTTGTTTAGGAGCACCTTTCTTATTTACTTTTATTTTTGCTTTATTTTAAAACATATTTGCATGCTTTTATTTTTTTATTTTAAAAACAAATTAACTTGTTTTTAAAAATATTCAAAACCTCTAAAAATTTGTCTGAGTGCTTTTAAAGACAACTAAACATGTTATAATATATTAAATATATTTTATTTTAAGTAAAAGTATAAATAAATTAAAAAACAAAAATTAAAAACTAAAAGGGATCCCAAAGGGCCCCTAAATTAAAAAAATAAAGAAATACATAAGAATTAAGCGGCTATGTAATGTAAATCACCCCAAATAAGTTTCCCAAGGACATTAAAATTTGTTGTTTGCAGGCTATTGCTTGAAACCAAGTACCGCCGGCTTCCAGTAGTGGATGCTGCTGGCAAATTGGTATGATTATTCTTCATCATGTTCTCGGGCTCTTCAATTTACTTCTTTATTTATTTATCTGTGTATCCTGTGTACTTTTCTTGAAGATTGGAATCATCACAAGGGGAAATATTGTCAGAGCAGCGCTACAGCTCAAACATGCCAAGGCAAACAGAACTTGAACAGCATTTATGTCATCTAATACTCATTAATCAGCTGCAATCTACCTGTGCATATCAATTCTTTAAACTAGCATGATTATGGCGACTAAATCTCAGCCATTTTCCCTTAAATTCTTAAACATTAATTGTATAAGCTCATTTGTTACTGGAACAGATTTTATAGTTTAATTTGTATAGGTTACAGATCGTCTTAATACACTTGAGAAGCTTATGGAATTTGTTTATATGTCAGCAATTCATTTATAGAAATTTTATGAATGCCTTCTATTAAGATTACTCTTTGCTTTAGTTCGATTACTGATGAGAAATTAGTAACGTAGTCTTTTGGTGGGGGCATTGCCTGTTAGTTTCGGTAATGTTCATTAGCCTCGAACTATTTCTGTGGACATTTTTACCCTATAAAAGGAAAATTTACCCTTCCTACTTCCTCTCGATCGCAGCAGATCGAGAAGCCGAATACCTTTTCCTCTTTAGACGCACGAGGCTCTCATTTCTGCCTTTCCTGTTCGAATCGAAACCCATTCTGTGACTTCCTCTGTTGTAGGGAAAAATTTTCTGTCCAAACTCTGGAGGTAGCTCGAGTTCTATCAAACATTGTCATGTGGTCTACACCAGACCCACCTCATAATGGATCCACGGAAGTTTTTTGAGTGGAACAACGGAGGTTATTCGGGGGTTATTTCGGTTTTATTGGAGTATTAACTCCAATAATTCTGCAATAACCTGAAAATAACCTCCTAATAACCTTCGTGGTTTTATTAGAGTGGAAACTGCGGAGGTTATTGCTGGGTTATGGTGGGGTTATTTTAGTTTTATTGGGAATTAACTTTAAGAACACCGCAATAATATGTAGTTCTCTAACAATAACCTGTTAATAATCTCGTAATAACTTGTAATAAACCCCCAATAATCTTCTAATAACCTCCACAGATCATTATGAGGTGGGCCCATACAGAGAACGTGCACAACTCTGTGTGCGTACTCTAATAATCCTTCAATACCCCCATAATAACCTCTGAATAATATCGAAATAGAATCCAGAGAAGTTAGTGGGGGTGGAAAATTTATTGGGAGTTATTTGATTATTATAATTAACACCTAATAATCTACTAATAACCCTCAATAATTTCAAATGAAGTTTATTGTGGGGTTATTAAGCAAGCAACAGGCTTGCGTTCTCCCCATATGGATTAATTTCTCCAGGACACGTGAAAATATATCAGATACTTGGGTTAGACAATGGCATATATCAATCAAAAGGCATATAGGGGCAGAAATAAGATACTCTCCAATTGAGAAAAATTACTTGTTTATTTTTGCTGCTATAAAGCTTCATCATTGTTATCTCATATAATCACCCTCATCTCAAGGATTGATTCGTTGAAGTTTTTGATAATAAGACCATCGTTCATAGGTTGCCTCGATGTACGGTTCTACTATTACAATTTGATATTACATGTGTTCCCCATAAAGTAGTGAAAGAACAAGTTCTAGCATACTTTCTTGCTGCTCATACTATTACTGCTTTTCGCTCAACAATGATATGCTCGACAAAAATGTTCTAATCATTCAGGAGAATGATAAGCTACAAAGTTGATAATATTTCGATGGAGTTTCTTTTATCAAGTTTTCCCTAACTCCAAATATTTCAAAAGCACGAGCACACATTGGTCGCAACTTTGTGATACCATAATGAGGCATAATGATGTATTTATATGGCTTAACTGAGCCACCGACCAATAATAAAGCTGAATATAAATCTTCAATAGCCGGTCTCAAGATGGTTATCACGTTAAAGATGAAAAATGTCGACATCTTTGCAGATTCATAGCTTGTCATAATCAAATATTGGCCGTTTATAAGATAAATAAGCTTGAATTGGTTTTTATCACAAGAGAGTTATTTAAATTATGAAACAAATCCCACACACCATACTAAGTCGGGTGTCTTAGAGCTCGAAAGAGTAAAACAGACTATTTAGCCAAACTAGCTAAAGAGACGACCACTATGAGTTTTGAATTGGTTTTGATTTTTGTTCACACTTAGCGACTCTTAGAACCGGCAGAATTGCTATCCCCATAGGAAGAGGGGTCATCAAGTTAAAGTGAGCAGGATATAACTTCTATTGCTCCTCACACTTCCTCCCAGATAGTTTCTAAAAATCAACATGAAGCACTCATGGCAGATGACCGAGATGATTGGAGATAGCGCTTCATTGACTATTGCAAGTAATGAAACTTATTTATGGATCGATCAATAGCCACACATATCAAAAAGAGTCATATGCGCCGCCTTTGTCAATGAAACCATTTACTGTAAATCATTCTCTTGAAAATTTTAAATTAATATTTTATGTAAGTTTTTTATTTCTTAAGCATAACAGTTTGTCTAATTCTACAAGAAAATTGTGTTTCAATTTTTCGTATATTGATCGAAAATGTTGAAGTGGAGACTAAAAGAGCACCCCATAGCGCCAAGGAGCAGGAGAGGTGGCGTACCTTTGTCATACTGGCATAGCTACGCCAGCCAAAAGCTATCATGCTAGCGTAACCATATGCCCAATGCAACATTTGAAAATTTTAAATTATTATTTGTATAAGTTCTTTTATTGTTTAAGCATAATAGTTTGTGTAAGGCTACAAGAAAAATGTGTTTGAACTTTTTTTATATTGGTCAAAAATGTTGAGAAATGGAGCCTGAAAGAACAACCGAACGTAGGGCTGTCAAAACAGCTCGTTTTTTACGAGCAACTCGTGTTCGGCTCGTTCGCTAAGTTAACGAGCCGAACACAAACAAAGAATTTTTCATTCGTGTTCGACTCGTTTTGGCTTGAAATATATATATATATTCTGATGAGTAGTATTTTTAAAAATTTTAATTGACTACAAGGCTACAATGATTTATAATCAATTAAAAGTATTAAATAAGAAAACAGAATAAAAATTATTCAGTTAGATTCAAATGATGTTTTAATATAAACAATAATTTGGAAATCTTGTCCCAATCATTTACATTTTATGGGTACGCGATTAAGGTTGTCAAAACAACTCCTTGTTCGTGAATGGCTCGTGTTCAGTTCATGGTCAACTCTTGTTCGGCTCGCTAAGCAAACGAGCCGAACAAGAACACACTTTTTGAGCTCGAATATAAACGAGCCGAACACGAGCTGAGCCTGATTCGCTTGTGTTTGGCTCGTTTACACCCCTAACTAAAAGTGCCAAGGTTGAGGAGAAGAGGTATAGTTATCTCATACTGGCATAGCTACGCTAGCCAAAAGCTATCAGGCCAGTGTAACCACACTCATATCTGCGTATCTACACTACTGTCCGTTGACATTTGCCTTTGGCATACAGAGCGTCCAGAATAATTACGTCGAGGAGGCATAACTACGCCGTGTGTGATTATCTCTATAGTTTGGATTAAAGTATTTGAATTGGAATGACGACGACTCTTATGTGCACGGTAAATTCTAGAAGGGCTCTGGTGTAGAGCGGTGAAGTTCAAGAGGTGGATTTTGAAGCGTGCAATTTCTTTTGTGCCATCAAGAGAAGATATGGAGTAAAATTCTTATAAGTTCTAGTATTGTAAAGAGAGGATCTAAGTAGTGATAATCTATATAATTTTTTTCTTTCATAGTAAATTTTTGTGTGATTCTATGATTTTTCCCTATTCTTAGATTTTTTTTCACGTTGAATTTTGGTGTTTTGTTATGATTACCTTTTTGCCCGTTCCTGCTCGATATTTTATCCTGAATTTCTTGAATGGGTGTAATCTTTTTTTTAGCTGTATAATTTTGATTGAAACCCTTGGTATTTCCATCCCAACAAGTGAGATCATAGTGGGTTTTTTTTTACTAAAATTTTTGTTCTTTTCAAGCGGGAGCAATGACCAACAAAGCGAGTTACAAAGTAGAGAAGTTCAACGGATCAAGTTTTGCATTCTAGAAAATGCAAGTGGAACATTTTTTGCATTGTTAAACCCAAATTTGTCATTTGGCTCATGCCCAAGGGATATAGCGTTGAATTTGAGGGATGGAGAAAGAGAAAGTGTTGTCTCATAAAGGGGCAAAGAAGGGTGTTCCCGAGCTCTTTGGTCTCTTTTATTCCACACAAATGAGATTACAATGTGAGGTTCAAGGAGAGATAAAGCCAACACCTATGGGTCCTCTATTTATAAAAAGAGGACAATGAAAATGTAATATTATAATTGCTTTAAGAAGAGTGTTATATGAAATTTTGTTCTTTTGTTATTTTGAAGCGTTGGAGCACGTCGGCGTTGGCTAGCCAGCTGGACCTGCGTGGCCGACCCAAGGAGGCCAACCTGTGGGATTGGGTGGCCAACTGAAAGGGGAAAACCCAAGCTCAACTCCGGTAATGGCTTATCCTAGCTCAGCGAGATAGAATTTTATGGTCATACATAAAGCCCCTAAGTTTTTTACTTCTTGGAGGCGAAACTACAATAAGAATGAAAAACTCATAAGTAGAGAAAATACTTTTTCATGAACCACCAGCTGAACTTTGGTTAACGTTTCTAGACATTTTGTTTGGTGGATCGATTGGCACATCACAGAGGGAGGTTTTATTTGCTCTTCCCGGAGGAGAGAGTTTGTTTGCTCGACCGGAGGAGAGGCTTTGTTCGCTCGTCTCGAAGGAGAGGTTTTGTTTGCTCGTCCTGGAGAAGAGCCATCTTTTCTCATTCCGGATGAGAGGCATTGTTTTCTCGTCCTGGTGGAGAGGCTTTATTTGCTCTTCTCGGATGAGATTCTTTTTTTATTTTTTCTTTCTCTTTTTTTATTTCTTTCTTCATTTGAGAAGAGCAAACAAGACAAAAGAAAAGATACATATCTTTTTGTTCTTCACTAAGAAATCTTCTTAGAAAGTGAGAGAGGTTCTTCCTTCTCTTTTTTCTATTTGCTATATGCCTTTTCACATACTTTTTTTGTCTTTTTCTTTTATTTTTTCCTTCTTTTCTTCTTTCTCCCTCTTTTTCTTCTTTTTCTTTCTCTAGTTTGGGCTCTTCAACTCGAGGGTGATCTTTTTGTTGGCAGCACAATCTACACTCACTGCATCTTTGAGGGTGTTGAACCTATATTTATCCTTTTGTCTGTGCCCAAGGGATAAAGCGTGAAATCTGAGAGGGAGAAAAATAAAGATAGAAAGAGTTGCCCCGTAGAGGGGCAAAAAGAGTGTTCCTGAGCTATTTGGTCTCTTTTATTCCACATAAATGAGATTATAATGTGAGGTTAGGGGAGAGAGAGAGCTCCCCCTTATACATGTCAAGGCTTCTCTATTTATAAAAGAGGACAATAAGAAAAATAATATTACAATAATAGCCCTACTTTAAGGAGGGTGTTGTAAGATCTTTTGGTCCTTTTATCATTTTGAAGTGTTGGAGTACGTCAACATTGGGTGGTTGGCTAGAGGGAGGTCGAACCAGGGTGGCAACCAAGGGTGGCCGACCTGAGGGACTGGGTGGTTGACTGAAAAGAAGAAAATCCTAGCTTGCATGGCTTCTACGATGGCTTATCCTAGCTTGACAAGGTGGTATTTTGTTGTCATACATGTATCAAAGGAAATTGTATTTTCTACTACAAAGAATCACTTAGAAGCTGAAATGATGATTGAAAGAATGGAAAGTGCTAGATTAAATGGGCCTAGGTTTAATCCATTTTTCACTTTCCTTAAATGTTCCATTAAATATAGTGAATGAGAAAACTACGGTTTATTTCATGGCAGTATTGAGAAAGACGAATGAAAAATCTTCTTCGAACAAGATTTTTTTTATAATGAATTTATTCAATTTGGAGATAGCGGAAAGTGGTTTGGTGGCTAAACATTTGTATACTTTCAATATTGTGACTAATTAGTTGTGTTATGTAGATATCAAATTTGATGATGAGATCAGGACATTATTAAATATGCCTTCATTGATAGACAGCTGGGATGGATTGGTCACGACCGTGAGTAACTCTTTAGGTAATATGAAGTTGAACTTCGTTGACATTGTGGTGTTAGTGCTGAATAAAGAAGTTCGTAGAAAGGCAGTAAATGGTGAGTCTTCAGGTTATGCACTGAATGTTGAAAATAGGGGAATGAATCTTGATAGGAACACATATAGAGATAGATTCAAGTCCAAAAGAGGAAATTGCAGATCAAGTAAAGGAAATGATGGAGGCTAATGTTGAAATTGAGGGAAGAAAAATCTTTTCAAAAAGGACTGCAAAGCTCAATAAAAGGTTGGTGGTGAAGGCTAAGGAAGAAATCTTTCTACAAATGTCTCCATCAACAAAATTTAAGGCGAGTCTCAAGTGTTATCCACATTAAGTACTGAATATTATATATTATATTTAAGTGTCTCTTTTCATGCATGGCTCAACAAATGGAGGTTTAATAATTACACTTATAATGATCTAAGGAAGGTTTATTTTAGAGATGACAATGCCCGCAGTATTGTAGGAAAGGGTGATGTTGATATATAGTTGCTTAATGGAGCAATTCAAAAGCTTAGTGAAATAAGACATGTTCCAAGTCTGAAGAGAAATCTAATCGGTGAACCAGTTGGCGAATTCAAAGTACGTGACTACTTTGACATGCAATGAGTGGAAGGTGATCTGTAGGCAATGGTGATGGCTTGCGACAACATTGAAGGATCAATGAGATTGTAAAATCCATTAATGTGGTTGGAACTAAGGTTGTGAGTCTTTGACACCGCAAACCTGGTCATATAAGCGAGAAATGTATGAAATCACTTTTGAAGAACAAACTTCACGGTTTGAATTATATGAATTTAGTGTTCTGTGAAGATTGTGTTCATGGCAAGCAGAAGACAAAGAAACTGAAGTTAGTGCATATTGACGTATGAGGTCCTACTTCATTCAATCCATTGAAGATTCTCCCTATTCTGCCACTTTCATTAACAATCACGCTAAAAAGTTATACGTTTGCTTCTTAAAATAATAATTTGACTTATTTAAAGTATGTTAAGAAGTGAAAGACCATGGTAGAAAATAAAACAGGCTTGAAGGCAAACTGTCTCAAAAATAATAAGGACGAGCATCGTGATTAGAGTTTCAAGAATTATTATGCTTCAAAGGGGATCAGACATGAGTGCACTATTATAAATACTTTACATCATAATAAAGTAACTAAGCGCATGAACAGAACCATCACATAGAGGCTAGCCAAGACAATTATGGTCAGAAATGGTGAACGTAACAGTATCTAATAAATCTTGATTTGTCAGTACCTTTGAAGGAAGGCTTACCTAAAGAAACTTGAGTGACAAAGAGGTAAATCTAGTTACATATTTTCACGTTGATGAAAGGTCCACAAGTAAACTTGACTAGAAATCTATCAAGTGCACCTTCATTGGGTATAAATTATGAGACAATCAGAATCAAAAGTTCATTAGGAACAGGGTTATTCCTTTCAATGAAATAAGATGTACAATGATAGGATCAGAATTAAGGATTGCCTGCCATTTATTTTTGAAGTCCAAATATGTTGAGATGGATTATATTGGTAATCAGAAGGGTGAAGAAAGGAGTGTCAATCAGATGAAGCATGAGAAGTTCCTCAGTCACCTAATGATGAAGTCAAGAGGTCTAGAATATCGAGATCTACATAGAGGTTCTCCTTTTTTGTACTGTTTGTTGTTAATAAATAGTGGTGAACCAGAGTGCAATGAGAATGCTACTCAAGTTGAAGAATCAAATGAGTGGGAGTCTACCATGGTTGATGAGATGTAGTCACTAATGTCAAATTAGACTTGAAATTTGACAGTATTACCAGGTAACAAAGAGCATTACACAACAAGTTAGTCTAAAGATTGAAAGAGGAGTCAAATGGCAGCAGATGCTACAAGCCAAGATTTATTGTGAAGGAGAAGGAATGAGTGGACTGCACTGAATTTTTTTCTCATGTGATGAAGTTAATAATTGTCAAAGTTGTGCTTACCTTAGTAGGAGAGGAAAATTTATTAATGGAGCAGATGGATGTAAAGATAGTCCTTCTACATGGAAAGTTAGAAGAGGAATTATACATGGTGCACCCACAATGTTACAAGATTACAAAGAAAAAATGACTTGGTTTAGAGATTGGATAAAAGTCTCTATGGCCTAAAGAAGACCCCGAGACAGTGGTAAAAGAGGTTTGACAGGTTCATATCAAACAGTGAGTACATGAAGTGGTAGGTAGACCATTTTGGCTTCATAAAAAAATCAAGGGCGGATATGGAGAAAATTAAGGGCTTAAATGAACAATTATAAAGGGAATTTGAGATGAAGGATTTACGTCAAACCAAGAAGATCCTCGGGATGAGAACCAACAAGGACATGAGTGCAGGTACAGTGAAGATGTCTCAGGCACAATATATTGAGAAGATCATACAAAGGTTCAACATGAATGAGGTAAAACCGGATTTGCTCCCCTTAGGTAGTTACTTCAGGCCATCTAATGAAATATCTCATAATCTCATAAGTCTGAAGCTGGGCAAACACAAATGGGGAAAACTTTGTACACTTCAATAGTTGGATGTTTGATGCATGATATGATTTATAACAAAAAAGATATTGCATATGTAGTGAGAGCGATCAATGAGTACAAGGGCAATTCAGACAGGCATCATTAGGAGGTGGTGAATTGGATTCTCAGGTATTTCATGAGAGTAGTCAACATGTCACTTTTCTTTGGAAGTTTAGGAATCAATCTACATGGATTTATAGGATACATCTTCACTTTGAGGAACACAACTGTGAGTTGGGTTTCCAAGCTGTAGAATATTATTGTACATTCAACTACGGAAGTCAAATACATTGTTATCACTGAGGCTAATAATGAGATGATTTGACCACAATGCTTTATGTCAGACTTGGGCATGAAGCAAGGGATTAAAAAAGTTCATAGCAACAATATAAGCGTTATTCATTTTGCTAAAAATGTAGCTTTTCATGTCAAGACAAAGCATATTCAGCTGAAGTATCACATTATTTGCTCTCTTAAAAGATAGAGCAATTATTCTTCAAAAAGATATACACAACTCAAAATCTTGCTAATATATCGACTAAGATGGTGACTATTGAGAATTTGTAGCTTTGCTTGGCTTCAGTTGGAGTCAAGGAAGGTTGAGACCGGCGGTGATCCACACACCCAGATCGCGTATCTACGATGCGGTCCTTTAACTCCTACCTTCAGAACATGGAGTCTGCAGAATAATTACGTTGAAGAGCGATGCAAGTACAACACGTTCAGTTATCTCTATAGTTCAGATTAAAGTCCTCCATTCGGAGCAACTGACGACACTTATGCTCATGGTGAATTTTCAAATGATTTTGGTGTGGAGCGGTGAAATTCAAGAGGTAGATTTCTAAGCATGTGATTTCTCTTGTGCAATCAAGAGAAGATTTATACAAAATCATTTTAGTTTCATTGTTGTAGAGAGAAGATTTGTGGTGAAATTTTTTGTATACTTCTCCTTTCATGGTGAATTTTGTTGTGATGGGGATCCATGGTCTATTTTCGAAATTTTTTCACATTAAATCTTAGTATGTTTTTTTTTTTTTTTTTTTTTTTTGTGATTGCATAATTGTGTGTTTCTGTTCGATATTTATTTCAAATTTCTTGAATTGATATGATTCATTTTTGCGGTGTGGTTTTGACTCTAGATCGATCAGAGCCCTTGGCATTTCTATCCCATTAGAAAATAAAGTGAAAAATCCGAAATGAATGAGTTTACGCACTAACATTGCCTCTAAATTAAAAAAAAAAAAACAAATTTTTTATTTTTATCAAATTCTCAAGAATTTTATTATTTCATGCATAAATAAATAAGCTAGGTAGTTCAAAAAATGTCCTAGTAGCTAGTTTTATAAATGGCAATATTAATATATTCTAATAATTGGTCATGATGCTTTTAAAATTATCCCATAATATGCTTCATATTTCTTGAAAAATATTTATCACATGATTTTTATAACTATCATATTTTTTTTGTGTTCTATATAAATATTTTTAAATCTCATTATTTTAAAATTCTTACAATTTTAATTTTTAATATTTAATATCTAAATTAAAATATTAATATCAACATTACCTTTAAAGTTTGACACATCTCCTATATCATTAATATTTTATCGTTAAACTAATCATAATTTGATATTTGAATAAACATTCTACATAGAAAATAAATTGATAGAATAATGTCTTCTATGCATAACAATTTAAAAACAAAAATTCTAATCAGAACAGGTTCCAATAATTTTTTTTGAATTATTTTCGTATTGTAGACTTAACTTGGACCTATTAAGCCCATACATTTTTAATCAATCAACCCTACACGAATCTCAAAGGGCCATATAAGGTACAGAACAGAAAGAAACAACATAGGACTTCAGCATCACCAAAGCCCATCTTACTGGGGCCACATACATCTAAAACACCCAATTTCTATTTATTTACACATCTAATATCTAAATTTTTATTTTTAGATTAATATCACCCAAATATTTCATACCACCTAAAAAATACCATAACTTTTAACTTTTACAAGGTAAATATACATGCACACCACAATTTTTATATATTTATATAAATACCACCTAAAATTTGACATTTATGTTTATAACACATTGGTGTCATATACCTACAGATGAGAAAATGCATTTCACTTTTACAAAGATGATAATCGCAGTATTTTTAATATGATGTTGAAGAACTGATTGACATACGTGTAAATATGAATGTATAGTTGTTAGACATGTAAATACATAAGAATTCTGTCGTATGTATGTAAATGCCCAAACATTATTTATAGATTCAAAATCCATTTCAGTTCCCTCTGTAACTTCAGAAGCATCTCCAGGTCAGAAAAACCCATTTTTACAGACTCTGATTGCAGCCAATCTCAAATAAAACTATACATGCCTACTAAATTATTCAAGCACGTCTCCCCTGTTAAAAATGCATGATACAACCCATCCAAAATGCAGAAACAGTGATGAGATTAGTCGGACTTTAGCCGCACCAATACATCAAATGTTCATCCCTGCGAAGGTTACTAACGAGTCCTCCGCATTTGAGACAGATGAAGCTGCTCCCATCGGCGAAAGCATCTAACATGATCTGCATTCTGCCGCTCTGCGCGAGTATGGAAGTGTCACTTACATCATGTAACAAGGCTAGGTTAGTTGCATCGAGTTGTTCGAGCGACGGATTTACGATGGGATTCTGGGGGCGAGCTTCGGCTATTGCGCATTCTGCGAACAAGGAGGCTAGTTCGTTGGCAGCGGCATCCGCTCGTAGTCTATTAATGTAGAGTTCTTGGGCACGGTTGAGGGTCTGTAAGACAGCCTGATCACCTCCATCAGATTTTACTGCGGTGACAACCTGTTGATTATTTCTCTGGATCAGAACTAAGGGAGTGTGGTGAGCTTTTAGGAGTTTGAGATATGATAATAATGGGAGGTAATGTTCTGTCTAATTATGCAAATTCACAGGTTAGAATGCCGTTTAAAATATTCTGATTATGTATATCTTCCAGAAAATATCCTGAGTACCATCAAAAGGAATCAAAATAGCCATCAAAACTGCCGCTGTCTACATTGGGGTCATTTTAGTCCTCAGATTTTTAAATAGGGCTCAAAAAATCCTCCTTGAGGACTCTTTCAACCCACATTAAGAGTCTGGGGAGTAGATTGACACTTGTATAGGCTCTGAAAATAAAATGATCAGACTTGAACAGTCAGAGGACTATATTGATACTTGATAAACATATTTGAAGCATAACTAGTATGGCTTGGTTTAAGAACTTCTATGAAATATAATGAAAATAATGATTGAAACAAACACAAAGTAATAGTATGGTACGTGACAGAACGAATAAACTTCAACGACCCTCTTCAGACATGGGAACATAATTGATTGATAAAAAGTGTACATCTCAAAAAATAAGCAATATGGACTGTCAAAATCTGTATTTGGATTTTGGACCCATAATTTAGTGGCATGAAAATGCAAAGTAAAAGGCGCAAAATGCCAAGGCAGCTTAATTTCCGTATAAGGGTAATTTCTTATGGCTTATGGATCAGATAGGACATTGAGCATATGCATTAGTGGTTAAGATAGACAGAGAGAAGGATGCCATGCACCTTCATGGTTAAGAAGAGAGAACTGAATAGAACATCCAGCGTAGTCATTATTGTTGAATCCAACATTTTTGAATGACACTCAAGAAAAAGAACGTGAGAGGACAGTAGAAAGTAGAGGAAGGGAGAATTCTACATTGGAGCTATATTCTCTCTCAAATGAACATTAAAAATCGTAGAACCCCTCTTAAAATAAATGCTTTTTCGATTAATAGAGAATTTAGTATAGTAATGATATTACATTTTTTGGCCTTATTTGAATGGAGTCACTCTAGAATGTTTTGAGTATTTTATAAGCAACGACTTATCATTTAATCGCTTTCTGGTAGGGGTGTGCATTTGGTTAATACGGATGGATCAGTTTTAAATTTGGCAAACAGATTTAAACCAAAATCCAGAAACCAAACTACCGAATCAAATAAAATTTTGGCAAAATCAAACCAGTCAAACCGAAGTTTAATTGGATTCGAACTGTTAGATTTTACATAAGCCGAAATATATATATATGTGATATACAAAAAATAAAACAATATTGTTCCAAAACTTTAAAAAACAAAACCAACCAAGCATTGCCCCCAAACTGCCTAAATATATTGCTAAGTAAAGTAAATTTCGGTTCTTTTGGTTAGGTTGAAAATTTCTTAAAACTAAACCAAGAACCAAAAACCAAATATTGACCTTTTAAAAATCGAAATGCAAACTTTTAATTCAAAGCCGAACCAAATAATTAAATTGGTTCGGTTCGATTATTTTGAATAAAACCAAACATTGCAGACCCCTCCTTTTCGGCTCGATCAACCCAACATGGTTGACTTGGTTCAAATAACTTAGCTCGGTCAGTTCAACATGGTTGACTTGGCTCAGCTAACCTAATTTGGTCGATTTAGTTTGTTTGACTAAGTACAACTATCTCGTCTCCGGCGAGAGGTCTTGATATCTACGAGAAGTTTAAACATATTTACGAAACTGATCCTCTCATTGTGATAACTCTCCTACGAAATGAACCTTTGTATCGTTGGCTCCTCTGATTTAGAGACTTGTACATCCTCCTAATTCCTTTTTGAATGACAGGTTTTGTCACCATCGATTAGTCATTCTCCTATCAACTTTCGAGCTCAGATAGGTTTAGCTTGTCCGACTTAGCTCGTCAGCCTTGGTGGGCCTCACAATCTCTTTGAGGGGGATCTTTCTCCATCACATTCCTTTCTTCTAGATTATTCGATCTTTCTTTTTGATAAACATAATGTAGTTTACCAATTCTCTAATTTCTTTAAAGTGGCGCTGCCATATGAATATGAGAATTAAATGCAAAAAGTAGAAGATTCAATTTTAATTAATGACACGATAATTGGATTCTCTTGATTTTAGAGTCTCTAATTCATATAAATAAGGCGATGGGATGCCTTGCCATGCCTACTCCATTATGCTATTTTCTGCGTTTGGGTCGGTCATCTCTCGTGTTGTTGGTGTTGCAACAGAGAAATGCATGAAATCTTAGGCTCATGTCCCTACAAAAAATCTAATACACTTTGTATTTGCCAAGATAAAATGCTGGGACTGCCCAAAAGACGAGAGGAAAAAGAAGGCTATAGTGAAAACAAAGAGACTCTCATTGTCGGATCAAGTGGACTCGTCAGATTAGATTTTATGTGTAGTGCTGAAAGATGTTCTACCGACTAGCTCGGTTCCTGATTTGACCACTCAACACCTACTGCGACGCAGGATCCTCCTGTCGATCAGACTATTCCGATGACTTCATATGTGCTTCTCCTGCTTACGCCAATGCTCTCTGATGAGTTTATAATGTTTGAATTGATTCAGTTCTTAGATACGAGGGACTTCGTATGAAATTTGGGGACTAGGTCCTTTAGCTTTTGGTTTAAAATCTCTTGTTATGCGGATGCTCCAATGCAATCTAGTTTGAACGAGTGTCTGACTGAACCGTCGAGGAACTAAAGTCGTGCAATGGGCTAGAGTGGTCAATTCTAGCGAGGATAATAGGGTTTACCGCCTCGAAGATTTTCCACTTCCCCCTAAGGCATGCGAGGAAGTCATCGGAGGAGTCCAAACATCACATGGGTCATTGGCTCTTCATATAAACAAGATTGAAAGTTGCTTATTTTTAGTCGGTTAGGATCGAACGGCATGAGGAGATATGCGTGTTGTTGACCGTATGATGAAGGTGGAGGATACAAAGAAGACTCTGTTAGGAACTTTCAAATATACGTGAGAAATCTCAAATTTTACAAGTGAAGGCGTTTAGGTCAGGGGTAGAAATCTTGTATGGAATGCTGCTTCAGTTGGACATGTCTAAAACCTCTCGACTGAAACGACATCAAATTCTTTTATAAAATATTTTCACTTCCTCGATTTGATTTTGAAGCGATTTTATTATAATGTGTCATTTCTAGAATAAAGCTATATTTTTCTTATTTTTTGTGTCGTTTTAACTTTACTTATTCCCTTACGGAAACAACTGCTCGCTTTCGATTTTTCCCCTACACCATGATTCCTTTGTTCCCCTATATATATAAAGGAATTTGAGATTTTCGAACGTGTTTCCTCTACTTCCTTTTTCTTTCTCGCTTACCAAACTCAAGTTCTTTGCTTCAAAGATAGTTTGATGGCACCCAATTTTTCTCCGAAGGACTTCAATTCACAATCTCTCGATGATCGATCTCGCATAGCTCGGGAGGAAGTCAAATCATTACAGCGGAGTTATATTTTTTATGCTTCGATCAACTTCAGGCAATCTACAAGGTGGATCGGGTGACCTTGCTCTATGGGGATTAATTTCGACTCGGGCTCTGCCATCCATTATGCATCGAGTTATGCTCCGTCTTCTCCAATTACGGAGTTATCCAAGTGCAGGTGAAGCCTCAAGTCTATTATGACTTTTGTCATATATTCTTGGCTCCAAGAGATCCCTTAATCGATTAATCCATTCAACAACCTATTCATAGGGGTGTAAATGAGTCGAGTCGAGATTGAGCTACCCTCAACATGAGCTTGATTAATTTTATCAAGTTCGAGCTCGAGCTCAAGTCAATGAGTTCGAACCAACTCATGAGATGGCTTGTTTATTATAAAAGAGAGAATAATGTTAATTAAACATAATGTTACAATAAAATGATAATTAGAATAAACAATTATGAGATAAATAATAAGAAATCATTTTATATAAAATATAAAATATTACTTTTAAATTTTTTTAATACTTTAAAGACTATCTTCAAATTTAACATATTTTGAGAATATTTTAAATTAATATCTTTTTAAACGAGTTGACTCACGAGCTAACAAGTCAAGTTGTGGCTAGTTTGTCCTTAGCTTATTAGCTCGTCGAGCTCAATTAACGAGTCACTTATCGAGTTGAGCTTGAGCTAGCTCACGAGTCTGCTAGACTCACACCCCTGCATATTCTCATTTTGAGTTGGTCCGGAAGAGTTAGTACAATTCACGTTGGCTGGTCAACTTCAAACGTTATGGTTGGAAAACAGGGTGAAGGACCGGAAGCAGCGATTCTGACTAATTACTTGCCTGAGAGGTTGGTTCATTCAAACAGTCTCATCTGGTGAGGCTCCTCCAAAGGCGAAGGCATCAACAGATTTAAGTGATGACCTCCCATAGTTCCATAAAAAAGGCACCCAACATATGACTTATGAGAGTGACCTTCCGCCATTAGCATCTCGAAAGAAAAACAAAACGGGGCTAGCAATTTCAGTCACATATATATATATATATTCTTCTCACTATGTTGGTTGGAAATTTTTGCTTCAAGTGATACTCCTTGCATTGATGATTAATTATAGTAGAATTTGCTTATGAGTGGAAGTATGAATGTCCTGTATCCATGTATCCATGTTTAGCTGAGCAAATATAGTAGAATTTGTTTGCCAAAATGGATGCCACAATTGATGAAGTATTTGTGTGGTGGAGACTTTCAAGCGTATCAAATAGTTTTGTTGCTATTCAGCTCAACTATTCTATCCTTTTATATCAGAACTTCCTTTAACACTGACAAGGAAATGGGAACTGGCCTATCTTCCCTCTTATCCATGACGAGTGCAATTCTAAGTATTTTCAATTTTGATGCCTTCTATGCTATAACCTGTCATGATAAAACAGCTTGGAGGGCCCATGTCTATATAGGCAACCGCTGCTAATCAACCACATGTGCTAGCTTGGACATATGATGGTCCATATATGCTCCATATAAATAGAGGATTCTTGCGCTTTCCAGTCTTTCATTTGCGGTTCATAATCTATAAAGGGTGGAATGGGGATCTTGCTCTGATGCTATCTTGCCTGGCTTTATGAGTAATATTTGTAATATTACATATCCAATACCAAAACTTTAGTTTCTACATTTATACCACCCAAACTATTTACACCTTTGAAAACAACAACAGCTGGATTTCATTTTGATGAACATTTGGAAATTTGATCAACTGTTATACGTCTAGCATATTATTGACATTAGATAGGTACAAATCATAAAGTTCATTTTTTCTTTGTGGGTGTTCAACTTAAGAAAGATTCCAAAATACGTTTGATGAGCATATAATGGAGGCTATTCCAAAATACATTTTTTTGTTCTGATTTTGCAATAGTGGAAGGCCGTCTTATATCTGTCAAGTATTCAGATTTGGTGGTTTATGGCATGCATCCTTGTGTATCAATATGTATGCATGTATGTGGTATGGTAATGGTGCAAAGCAAATTTTGTGTTGCTTTAATTTCCTTGGAAGTATTCAATTGTTTATTCACGTTAGTATGCTGCATAGACTGAAAGCCAGATATTTCAGCGTTTGTAGACACAACACTTAAAAAAGTCATACTTGTCCAATTTTGTTTTGCTTCCCTCTATATCTTATGTGATAAGTCTGGTTGCCTAATCCCATGTAATCATAATAAAGTCTGGTTGCCTTATCATGATATATCTTATGTGTTGCTTTAATTTCCTTAGAAGTATTCGATTGTTTATTCACGTTAGTATGCTGCATAGACTGAAAACCACATATTTCAGCATTTGTAGACACAACACTTAAAAAAGTCATACTTGTCCCATTTGCTTCCCTCTATATCTTATGTGATAAGTCTGGTTGCCTAATCACATAGGTGTTAGATATGTAAATACATAAGAAATGAGCCTTTTCCTGTCTTCAGAAATCCATGTGGAACACTATAAAGGCAAAAATAAAAGTGGGCAAAATTCCCATTGAGAATTGCAAAATTACTGTTAGGTTCTTCTTCTTGTTCATGTTCTATAGTTGATTTCATGGGAGTATAATGTCTATGCCCTCTTAGCTGTATAGTTGGTTTCCTTTTTTTGTTCATTTTCTATAGTTGATTTCAGGGATTAGCCAGTGCAGATCAAAACTTTCTCTTACAGGTTTTGAAGCGAAGGAAGGTTTCGGCGAGTGTTTTTCAAATTCATTCTTTTGCATTTTTTATTTCAATACACCTTCTCTTAACACTAACACCTTTCTTTTTTCAATTTTTTGTAGAGAAAATGGGCTCAAAGTTTTCAGGGAACTCCGGCCTAGTGTTTTGCCACTGCGGACTGTCTGCTGTGTTGCTCACATCGCAACGGCTACATAGCTACAGCCGTCGATTCTACCGGTGCCCACAATAGTCAAACAGTCCGGACAAGTGTAAGTTTTTTCAGGTGGGCAGACATTCCAACCTATTCCACTACCCACAGCGATCGAGACTCAACAATATCCCAACCGAACAGCGTTGCTCGGGGTTCGACGGCATCCCGACCAGAGACCGTTGGTCCAGACATGCCCCTTCTACATTTGAAAATGAATATTATCATAATTTTAGTTGTAATTTTGTTATGTTTTTTGTTTTTTAATTGGTTTGTGGATAGTCTCCTTTGAGTGAGGAGTTTATCTTTTTTTTTTTGAACTGTTATGTAGATTTTATTTTGGATTTTAGTATGTTAAATGTGTTCTCATTATATTATTTTGTTTGTTAGCTGTGTAAATACGTATGTATTAAGTGTTACGTATGTCAATCTCCATCTCTCCCTCTCCATATATGAGGCATATAATAAAATCTAGGCAAGTTTACGTACGGGCCACTCAATTTTTATTTGTACATTTAGAGCACCAAAAGTTCAATTTTGACATACAAGCAACCATGCCTATGCATGAAAAAAACATAATTCAACTTTTTAAAGGTTATATGACGGTATTTTTTTATCTTTTTTGTACAGTTACGAAGGATTTTTATGGTTCTAAAAATTATAATGAGTTGACATTGCAGCTTTGTTGCGAATATTACAACTTCTGTGTGTCAGAGTATTCACTTGAAAAAACTTCTAAATCAGTTATTTTCAATACGCACAAACCAAACAGCAAAACATCTTATCCAAAACAGGGGCAGGATGGTCATTTACCCAGAATCAATTGTTTTACAAACGCACAAACCAAACAGATCGAGACGAACTTATCCAGGATCAACTCGCTATCGAGCAACTTATCGAATAAACGAACTTATCCGAATAAGTTTGGATAAGTTCGCAATGCTTTCAAAACAGACCCTTAATCTATATAAGTTTTCTATGCTGGTAACTGATTTAGAACTTGAGGAAGAGGTGGCCGAACGAGATAGTGGAAGCGGAGGCAATGATCGCAGGTCATCAAATGTATAGAATGACCCGATAGTTTCAGGTACAGAGGAATCATTTTATTCAGTAATCTTTTGTAAACCATTTTTTGATAAGTTATAAATGAAAATATTGAAAGAATATTTAGAGCAATTGCACCTTGGAGTCCTTTCCCTTTCTTTTTTTTTATTTTGTATCCGAGCTGAGTGGTTGTCATGGCGAGAGATCTGCTTATCTGTAAAAAATAATGATTGAATAATCAGCAAATTGAGACGATTGAGATGTCGGGTTCACTAGGCTACTTTTTTAGGAGAGTAACGTAGAGCTAGGTAGTTGAATAGGATTGAAGAGAGTCCATCAGTCGTTTAATATGCTATTGTCTAACCCAAGTTTTATACTACCCATGCCTAGGTCGTTTATTTAAAATGTCGCTTTGGATGTACCGCACCTTGCGCCTGACATATCAGGCGCCTCCTGTCATAGTCCCCGCGAGATAACCATCTAGACTCTTTTACTATAATGATTCGTGCGCTAACTACCACTTATCTTGTTGTGAGTGAAGGGAATCCAGCCATCAGAGCTTGCCATTTGTTCCGGGTCAAGAGACATAAGACTTTTATGATGCATGGGTGTTATGGGTCGGATAGTTAGGTGAATCTCCGCTCGAACAACAAGCTTCAGTGGTGGATTGATTTTCGAGGTTTCAACCTATCTGCTACCGTTGGTGAGTAATTTTGGTAGTTAAAAATTAAAGTTAATTTTTCATCATCAGATACCAGAGTTCGGCTCCTCGGATGACTTGACTGACATAGTAAATCGAGAACTACTTCATTCGCTCTTCTCAGACTAAAATTGAGCTGACAACTTCGGGTCTGATTCCCAAGTAGAGGGAGATTTCTTCGTTTGGCTCGGGTTTAGAGGAATGGTGGCAATGCTAAGAAATCTTTCAATTTCATAAATGCATGCTCTCATTCATCTGACCAAATGAAGCTATTTATTTATCGTAAAGTTTTGAAGAAAGCGGCGCATTTATCGCCAAACTTCAAGATAAAACGACTTAGCCTGCAATTTGGCTGGATTAATTTTTGGATTTTCTTGGTGTTTAGGGGGGAATTACATGTCAACTAGTGCTTAAACTTTTTCTTGGTTAATTTTTATTCCTTCTTATTAGAAGATATCCTAAGAACTTTCCTAATGATACGTCGAATGTACATTAGAGTGGATTCGGCTTCATATTAAAATTTTTAAGGTTTTGAAAGTCTCCTTTAAATCTTTTACATGTTGCTCAAATGTTTTATTTTCTATTTGTGCATCATCCATATATACATCAATATTTTTCCCTTTTGTTTAGCAAAAATTACATCAATCACATACCAATAACTTGCACCGACATTTTTTAGCCTGAAAGACATTACATTGTAGCAATACACTCCCTCAGTAATGATAAACATAGTCTTTTCTGCATCAATAAGGTGCATCTTGATTTAGTGGTAATCTGAGAGAGCGTCAAAGAAGCTCATGTTGAATTACCAACTCCCGCATCCACAAGCACGTCGATCCTCACAAGGGTAGCTATCTTTCAAACAGGCAACGCTCAAGTTGATGAAATCAATGCACATTCATCATTTGTCTTTATCTTCTTGAACCATGACCAAGTTGGATACCCATCCCTGGTATTGGACCACATAACAGCTTATGCACTTATCTGATTGGCTCGACTAGCGTGTCCATAGTCGTTCTCAACATTTACTTTGCGAGTCAGATCGTCGATTGACATTCAATCAATGATAAATGACGTTGATCGACACACTAGGCATATCGACGTTTGACAATGTAAAAACGTCTAGGTGGTTTCAAGGAGTATTGATTAGCTCGCTCCTATGATATGTCTAGGTGGTTTCAAGGAGTATTGATTAGCTCGCTCCTATGATATGTATCAAAAGCATCAATTATAAGAAAATTTAACCGTGTAGTTGCGACCTTATGGATGAGTCTGCTGATCTTAAAGCCTCCCCCTTGCTGGCAATCAAATTCGAGTGGTTCCTGATCGATGTAGCCGACTATGCAAAAGTGGCAAGTGCAAGATTACTTCAGGTCACCTCATATAATGATCATCTCTCTATCATCGAGAAATTTTATTGCTATATGGTATCTCGATGCAACCGCTAGAAAAGAATTAAGACTCAACTGAAGATGACAATGTAAGTAGGTGGTGAGGCGAATACAATAAAAGTGACCATGGCAATGAATTGCGTCTTGTTTCCCCATGTGATCAGTAGGTGTCCAAGCCCATGTTGTTGAGTATTGGTTTAAAAAGGATATTTACGAAACTTCTGGTGTCAATTAGTATGCTACCGACTTGAAAATTTGCTATTAATGCAATGATAACAATAGCGTCGTTATACAAGTTGCCTTTAGAAGGTATATCTTCATTAGCAAAAGAAAAAAGAAATTGGGGGTGAAGTTTGCGCCATGGTAGCAGAGCGGTTGTGCATAGCTCACCTAATCAGAGTCTCTTAAAACTGGCTCAACGAATCAAATCGCTTCCACTTTCCTCTAAAGATGGCAGGAAATATGCATGCTATGTGGAATGCATGAGCTCGGGCTGCTCATTCGTAGTGCCCTCGACCGAGACATTTCCCTCTCACTGTGTGGTTGCTTCGGAAGAAACGAAATCCTTCAATTTTTCATACTTGATTAAATCTTGGAAAAGAGTCTGGAAGTGTCGAAACTCTTCTGTGTCATGACCGTGGTCATAGTGATATTCATTGGAGTCGCTTTCTTCAAATAATCCTTATTTTGAATGGCCTCCACTAATTCGGCCATTAAGACTCTTAAAGGAGTCGGCTTAGGGGTCTCGTAAGTAGATGATGGTCACTCTAAATATTGAGTTGATCATTGTTTGGTTCCTTGATAATGATTTTGTCGGCCGCTTGGTCATTTGAAGGTGATCGCGAGTCTTTAAAATGAGCTCTGTTAAGAGGGAGAGGATTGTGTCTTGATTTCCACCCTTCTCTCTAGGCAGTCCTCTTTGGCATGTTTTGGTGCTTTTGTTCAGCTCTGAACGTGGTTGGAGAAGAATTATACTCTACTGATATATGGTTGTTGATGAGCTTTAACAACTCGATTAGTGTCTTAGGTCTAAGTAATCTCAGCACATGGTAAAAAGGTCATATCTTTAATCCCTGGTAGAGGGCCGCATGGGCGACTGTAAGTTCTAAATCTCGAACCTCTAGCATCTCCTTCTGAAAGTGGTTTCCTTTAATTCCTAGGAGAGGGCCACATGAGCGACCATAGGTTCTAAATCTAGAAACTCACATCTCCTTCTAGAAGTGGGTGATGAAAACTTACAGGGTCTCGCTCTATCGCAAAGCTATAGGAGAGCTTCTGAGTTCTAGTTGCATTCATAATCATGACATTTGCAATAGTTTCATGGTGATGACCCTCATAAAGAGGTCAATGGAAGTAATGGTTCATTGATGCATAAAGTAACATACAAATTCTCTTTCCTCATTATTTTATTTCAATCTTCTTTATCCCTCTCATTGCCAATATTGGCAATGCCATATCTCCTTTCTCCTCCCGAAGGTTGTCTAAGCCAACTCTCATAAAATTTCATTTATTCGCAGCTCACCTAGAAGTGTGCAATCGGTCAATTTGCATGGATCAGTTTGTTAAACCGAGTTCATAATTTTATATAAAAAAATTATACAATGGTTTTTATAATAATAATAGTAATAATAATAATAATAATAAACAATTAAATATGGAAATATATAAGAATAGCATGCAAATGGTATTTTACTTTTTTATTGAATCTAATATAAATATTATTTGTCTCTTATCTAATTTCTAGTAGTCGGGGTGCATTCAAACCAAAGGCTTGTTAAAATATACTATAAAAACAATCACAACGTCGGATATAATATATTGAAACAAGCACCTAATATAATTGACTACTCCAAAGGCGTCTAAATTTTTTACTTCAACAACTATAACATGAATTAATATATTAATTTATCTTCAACGATGATGGCTTGGCTATTGTTTGGATATTAATCAAATCTATTTGTTTTCATTTTTTTTTAATCAACAACGACAAGAAAGTTTTGTTTCTAAAACAATATAATGCCTTCACATTTTATAAAATATCAATCTTGCATGCATGAAATTATTTCATATTCAATTTAAATTTGGTTTGTTCTGATAATATATTTAATTATTTCATTTATATCTTTGAAGCAATGACATCTATAAGTAAGTTTTGTAAGAATGAAGGCTAATGAAAATTTTGGAAAAAATCTCTCTTCTTCTCCTCATCAAGAACAAAGAAAACTTCAAATTTGGATAAAAACATCTTCAAGCTTGAGAGATATGTGCGATATATTTTGTAAGCAAGAAGGTGCTTATACAACAATTGACACCAAGTTATATTTAAATTATTTTTAAAGTTTGATTTGCTATATTATTTGATCGAGCGTTAGCAAAACTTAAAATTTATTTTAATTTTTGCTTTTAAAGTGTCTGTTGGAAAGTTTTGTATTTTAGATTTGTGATTTCAAATTTTATGGGATTCTCCACCTACACTCTGTCTGAAGGAGACTTTTATTTGAGTTGTAAATCTTAGTCTGTGAGTTTAGCTATAAGGGGACCTAGGACCATGGCACAACTCATTTAAAAACTATTTTTTAAACAGTATTAATAATAAAAACTAAATATTTTAATACACCAATTCACCCCCTTGGTGTGCCATAATCATCAAATTCATTTATCATTTTTATCTTCTAACAATCTCCAAAAAATTAGAAATTTCAACCTAATAAAAAGTAAGCAAATTATGTGCTGAATTTATCCAAGTTTTCAAAGCAAATTTCATTTTCTAATCATAATTCTATTCAGTTTTTTAATTTATTTCGTTTAATGAAAATTAAAATCGATCCAAATATTGAAAACCAAACATTAAAACTTTTACAACAAAAAGTCAAATTCTTATTTCAAAACCAAACCAAATCAATCAAAAGAAAGTTTGGTTCAATTTTTTGGTTTTAACCAAACAAAGCACACCTCAATTCTCATCCCTCATCTTCAACTATCCCTCCTACTCCTCCGTCACTAATCTATTCTGCTTAGTCAACCCATCTCCAAACCAAAATCGCTTGAACCTCTTATCAACATCACAACAAACATCTTTCATCCCATAGCAAACATGTGTCCCCTATTTCAATTTAAAGTGTCACATAAAGCTGCCAGGAATTCTCTTCCATTTCCATAGGCGTACTAAGTAAGCCATCATATTGGAAATAAGATGTGCATCTAAACGATCCTCAATTATTGAATTGATATCAAAATGCATCACATATAAGAGTGAATGTCGAGCAAATTACTAGGATAAAAGCAGAAGTCATCAATACATCTTTTAGATTTTTTTATGTTTCAGGTGCTCTTATTGGAAAGTGATTGCAAAGGCATCCATAGCATATGATTTTGGTACATATATGAGTGTTAATTTACTTCAAGATCATAAACTCATTAAAACCCTAATCAAATTTAAATCAAATCGAGCTCAAATTGAGCCAAACGAGACAATTGATGAACCAAAATTCAAAATGAACGTTTTTTAATCTAATTTAAGCCATGCTTGATTGGATGAATAGGCCCAAGTCCTAGGTAAATTCTCTATTATATTTTATATGTACCAACTTATATGGCACATAAAGGACATAAAAATTAAAGCAATTTGAGCAAAGTAAGATATTAAATTAAAGACATCCAATTTTGAGACAGTACTAAATCGACAAAAGATTGAATGATTAATCAGCACCCACAGAGTTACCATGGAAGATAATTTGTGTATGGTTAAACATTACCATTATGTTATTGCAACTCTAAGAACATGTATTAATTGCTCTACTAACACATTTATAATTTTGCCATATTTAAAATATATATATATATTAAATAAGCCTCAAGTTAATAAATGAATTACTGAAAAAAGGGTATTCACATCATTTGGCCATAAACCCTATAAACCCTAAAGATACAACAATATCACTAAGTATCATAAATTGCTCTACTATGGAAAATAATTTGTGTATGGTTAACCAGCACCCATAGAGTTACCATGGAAGATAATTTGTGTAAGGCTAAACATTACTATTATGTTATTGCAATTCTAAGAACATATATTAATTGCTCTACTAAAACATTTATATTTTTGCCATATTTAAAAAAAAAGTATATTCAATAAGCCTTAAGTATTAAATGAATTACTGAAAAAAGGGTATTCACATCATTTGGCCATAAACCGTAAAGATACAAACAATATCGCTAAGTATCATAAACCCCTTTTGAACAACAATATCACCAAGTATCATACACCCCTTTTGAATAAAAAAAGGCAAACCTTAATTTCTAATTGAACATCAATTGAAGATTTCTGACCAAACTTATAAACTAGCCACAAAATTCTCTAATGAGCTATCCAAAATTTGGCCCTCAATATTGTGGCTCGCATTGTTCCATACAAAAAATGAAAAAAATCATGAAGCACATATCTAAAAGTAACTTCAAATGGCCAATGTGTTACAAGGAAAAGTAGTTAATGACCGATCCCTACTTAATTTGGTATAATCCCTTAATTTGATGAATTCCTAAAATCCAATTATATGCCCACAAAATAACTTTTTGTTATTTTACCTATAGAATTAAAATATACTACATGTAATGTCTATGAGCGGTCATTGTCTATTACTGACATTCAAACTTAGCAGTTCACAATACAAAAAACATTACAATCTTAAAACTTTAGAATATGAGTATTTAGAAATCCTTTCTAGTTCAAGCCTTAGCAAGAAAAGCCTAAAAACTTTCCAATAAGAAACATTAAGCTCTGCAATTTCACCGGAGCCTACGGATTACTGGTTTCATGAAGGCATGTAAATATGTTTTATAGTTTGAAGCACTGAATCTAATGTGATTAAGAAGTCTCATTTGAGCCTAGGAATCACCGGCTTGAAAACAAATACAGGCATACATTTTAGCTTTGCAAATGAACATTTTGATTGGAAGCACTAAAATCAATGTGACAGAACAGTCATCAAGTAAACACCTTCAAATTTTCCTTAAGATTCTTATTTAAACTTTTATTTATCCATCAATCTGGAGGGAAAGAAAAATAAAATTTTAAAATAGTACCAAATAGCTTCTATAAAATTCTCACAAAGTGACCTGCTACCATTATATAATGATGGAGATTTAGAAAATGTATATCTCCTTGATCTCTTCTTCTAAGAATAATTTTATTATGAAGCATGGAATTATTGTAAACAAATTCTTTAGTTGGTAGAATTAGATCTCATGTTAATAAAATATCACCAAACACCTTAGAAGATTATGGGCTTGTTAGAGGCAGCTTTCTCATAATGTCGCTTTCTAGCCTACAGCTAAATCACCGTTTTGGCTATACCTTTATTGTTGCTTTTCCAAAAATTTTTAGTGAGCAATACTGAGTGAGGGATTGTCGATGAAACACTGACTTGCTATAAAAGGAGTGATCAAGTGGCTATATCGACGACCAAAAGAAAACATGTTGGAGGCTTTGACATGGGAGGCAATCAGATGAGGGTTGCATTTGGAAAAAAAACAAATAAAAAGGAGGATGCCTTCTGATTGGAAAAAAAATAGTTCCTGCAAGAATTAAATATTTTTTTTATAAAACTAAAATATATTAACTAGATGAAAGGAAGGGTGCACCAGAGACAATTACCTAGGAAGCAGGAAAAAAAAAGACGCAACCGTGTAGAAACGATACAAAATTTTTTTTTGGATCTTTTAGCTTAAATCCAACTGAAAATAGGAGAGCACCGATAGATTCTCTTCTGATACCGCCTCTTCTAGCATAAAGAACATGAAATAAATTCATCAAAAAATTGACACCTTGAATGTAACAATTAAAGTCAGAATTTTTTTATGATAAATACTTATTGATGCATTGACAATTTTTTGGAGTACTCTTGGTGATATCATCAACAAATTATGAGGTAATTACTTACCGTGGGGCTAACAAAGACAGTAGCATCAACCACTACATTTTGAAGAGAAATTTAAAACTAGCATCAAATTTTGGGAACATACTTGAAGAGACTAGGAGATATCTTCCACAAAAGGAATTGAAGGATCAACATGAGCATTAGCAAAAATATCTTATGACTAAATATGAGGATTTCTCAACTCAAGATTACTCAGAGAATTTATGCCCAGAACATGTTAAAATGAGTATGAAAGGATGTTTTCTGCTAATATCTAGAGGATGGAGGCCTCAACCATATATCTCCGTATGAAAGTAGTAACATTCAATTCCACCAAGACATAGAAGATAGGAAAACAAGCCATTTCAACATTTACCTGTAAAGATTTTCCAAAAATATAAACTAGGATAGATTGGTTGAAATAATATAAAGGAAAATCTGAAAATGAGATCTATAGTAAGTAATATGAGGCTCCACAACACAATCAGAATGGGTAGAAGATTGCCATGAATAGTACAAAAGGCATGAGAAGAGTCCGATGTATATACTTATAAAGAAAATCTTATGTTGACATGTTGAGTGTCAACGAGTCCAACAGAATAATCACCCACAAAGTCTAAATCAGCTAAGACCTTGCGAATGGCCATAATAATAGGATAATTTATAGAAAACTTATCAATAAGTGATATGGCAAGAGGTCTAAAAAGCAAGAAAAAATTCCTCATGAGAAAAAAGAACAAGTTTGCCCTGAAAAGATGTAGCTTGTTTAGACTGAACAACATTTCGACTACTTATGAAAGAAAAAATGAAAATAGTCAGAGTAAGGATATAAAAAAGTCTGCAACATTTGACCTATAAATAACATTTGCAAATGGACGTAAAGAATAAGCTCTAACACCAGAGAGGAAGGAAGAGAATCAACCTCAGAAGCATCGTAAGCCACATGAGAAGAAAGGCAAAAGCAATAAGGGCTCAAACGAGGCCCTTGGAAAAGTCATTATAGATAAGGAGTTAGGATTCGATTAGGTTCTAATAAGCAGGAGTGTAAATATAAACTAACAGGAGATTAAGCACAACAACCATCACAAACATAAAATTGAGCGATCGATGAGAACGAAAAACAATAGACCACCCTAGAAACAAGAGGACAAATTAAAGACACCATAAGATGGCATCAATGTCAACAACAGCAAATAAATAGCTCAAAAACTTGAATGAGAAACTACAATGGCACCAGAATCGCACATGAGACATACACACAAAACAGCTAACAAGGAAAAATCCCATGTTTCCCTACTAAGGGCAACAACACAAGATGAGGCGATCAAGCCAGCCTGGCCACAGGAGACGATGGCGAGTTGGACGTCGTGAGAATGACCCAACAAGACTATTGCAGATGAGTGCACAAAAGACATCACGTGCGGCCTTAGTAAAAACTGATCTTGAGCTATTGGAACATCAATTCATGTGATAGAGAGCGGGGAAGCTTCGCCTCACCTACAAGTTTCGAAACCGAGCTGAATGAAACAACTCACTCAAACATTAAGGATGATGGGCTGGAGACAAGGAAAGAGGGGAGATATGTTTGGGATAGAGCAAAGAGACAAGGAGGTGGAGAAGAAATCAATAGAGAGAGGGAATTACAAATTAGAGATATGAGTGAGAATAAAGGAAGTAAATTTTTATTTAATTATTGATAATAAAAAAGCATTTAAAAGGGGCGATACGAATGGAGAGGAAGTTGGGGTGAAAATGCTAGGATTAGGAAGTTGAAGAGGCCGATCTTCGAGGGAGAAGATGCACATGAGGTGGGTGTGTCGGGTGGAGCGATATTTCACAGTCAATAGGCTAAATGAGAAGGAGAAGCTCATGAAGGCGGGATTATGCTTAAAGAGGAAAGCTTAGCTTGGTTTCAATTGAGGGAGGCTAGATATGCAATCTGCTTGTGCAAGGAATTTAAAAATTGCTTGTTGGGATGTTTCTGAGCCATTTGAAAGGGAGATTTAAATGAGTGGTTTTTGCAATTGTTTAGAGAGAGTTCTTCATGGAATATAAAAAAGAATTTGAGATATTATCTGACCATTTAAGAGTGATATCAGAAGAAGTGTTGGAAGGCAACTTCGTGAAAGGGTTGAAGCCATATATTCGAACATCACTTCGTCTGTTGAGACTGTGGGGACTGAGAGAAACTATGAAATTAACATAGTTGGTTGAAGATAAAAATATAATGGAACATGCAAATAGAAGCTAGGCAGGTGGAGGGTTATATCGAACTACTACAACCATGTAATACAACAAGCTTAATCAGTAGAAGTCAAGAGGGAGGCTTCATGGGACAAAAATAATTGGCTACAATCGGGAGCAACACTCAAACACTTTAAGAGATAGAGATTCAGTATAAGGGAGCTAAGGGCATATGTTTTTGGTGTGATGAGAAGTTTTCCCTACCGTTGCAAAGACGAACATTGTATATTCCCATGGTGTATGACAAGGCGGCGGGGAATGAAGAAACAGAGAAGATGTGGTGGAGGAAGAAAACCTTCACTTTTTCCCATCTTAAGGATAAGATGTCTTTTTAGGAGATGAGTATTGTTACGTCGTAGCCTAAGGACAATTTAGTTTTTTATTAGCCTAAGGGCAATTTAGTTCTTTATAATTATTATTGTCGCATGAGATTGTGTTCTTGAGTCTTAGGATTAGGGCTTGGGAGAGACTTTGGATCATTCAAATTGTAAGAATTAAGAGAGATCGCCCACATCTCGAATGGTAGATGCTTATCATTTATGTATTCATGTTGACTTTTTTGGAGTTGTATTGTTTTGATTTGGTGTTGGTGAAATAAAATATTATATCTACCCTAGTTTCTGTGAAAAATAGTCTGGTACGTATTAATTGCATCTTTCAATTTTATCCACAAAACCTAGCCTAACATCCATCCTTTGTGTAGAATGAGCAGAACTAGAATAAATGGAACCTTTAAAAGAAATAATGGTATGATACAAAAATTAATTTGGTATGGGCTCATAGATTAAAGCTTGAGTGGAAGTATCATGCTGAGGATTATCCAATGTAACTTGAGTATAGGTACTAGGGTAGGTTCATAAAATGGAGTTTACGAAATATAAGAGATCTCTAAGAAAGGAATGTGAAGAGCAACCTTAAGAGAAAAGGAATGATTCCCATGGACAGCACTCCCAACAAAAGCAACCAGAAGTCCAACTTTCTCAGACGCTTAATGCATTGACATTCAAACATTATAATTTAATCCCAAAATCATAGCATGTAGAGGAATGTTATGCATATTTGAGATATTGGAGTTTCTCAAGAAGTGCACTACTGAGATTATTAGAGACATCACTGGACTTGGAATCACGTGTGCTTTTTTAAATGGGGTTGAAATTTAAAGCATTCTTTGGAGATGCAAACATGCATGCAACAATGATAGCAAAATGAACGAGTTTTATTGAATTTAACTTTTTAAAAGTAATCATCTTCTTTAAACCGAACCAAATTTCCTTCTAATAAATATGTCCCAACTTAACAGGAACTCCGACAAACAATGGTATAGATAAGAAGAAACTATCAAAATCAATTTTTAGGAGATTTGAGCCCAAGGAATGCGCTAAAGTAGTATGCGTAATAACCAAAATAATATCACTCATACCAATTTTATAAAATTTAAATTAAAAGCGAATTATATCTTCTTACCCAAATTCAAATGTAACTGAATCAATTAAAATAAATTGAAACTTAAATCTTACATTATTTCTCTTTTGGGCTTCTAGGACAATGGTGAGCATATCTCACATCCTTATACCTATTTTTTCTCAATTCACTATTGTTTTCTAGATTTGAGTTACTATTACACATATATATATATATATATATATATATATATATATATATATATATATATATATATATATATATATATGTATGTATGTATGTATGTATATGTATGTATATGTATGTATATGTATGTATATGTATGTATATGTATGTATGTATGTATGTATGTAGCCCTCAACTTTGGTTATTAAGAAGAAAAATTATCGCAACAAGACCTCCAGAGGAGAAAACAATACCATAATAATAAAAAGAAATATAGCTTCTTATAGGATAATGTTGTAGAATAGACAACCTCAAAGATTTGATTATGAGAAATCCTCTTATAATGATATAATTGCATGCGCTTAAGTATTGCTCAGTCAAGTGGTGTTGAAGAACCATCCAAAGTTATTTGGAGAAGAGAATCAAACTAGTAAGCTAATATTATGGAAGAGAAATTGGAGACTTGTAAATGATAATAATAATAATAATAATAATAATAGTTGAACTCGAGTCAACTATTTAAAGCAAGAAAATGGTTATCTACTCTATAAGTGCAAAACATAAATGCTTTAAATACAAATCTCATTTAGTTGCAAAGGAATATAGCCAAAAAAATGAACAAAGTTAAAGGAGGTTTTCTCACTAGTCATTAGACATCGCTTAATTCATACTTTATTAATAGTGGTTGTGTTGCAAAACCTCTAGTTAGCATAGTTGGGTATGGAGACAACTATTCTCCATGGTAATTTGGCTGAAAATACACACATGCAACAATCACCACTCTTTAAAGTTGAAAGAAAAAGAAAATTATTTGTCATTTTAAATAAGTCTCTATACATTATAGAGTAATTTTCTAGGCAAAGAGGCTTGTAAATAAATATTTTGTAATACTCCTATAAGTTAAGGGTATGTTGACTATAACTAGAGATATGCCACAAATACAAGATTTATAGCAAATTTGAGGGTGGATCCTAATGCATCAATTGGTGCCACTTTGTTTCTAACACAAAAGGGATATATTAAAATTTAGTTAGAATGATTAGTTTGCATTATGCAAAGCTTGCCATGCTTCTGCTTGCTAGTTATTCTCAATTATCACCAACTTCTCATACGTCACTGAAATAGGACATGTATATAACTACAATGTTAATGTTAGTGCAATTAATTGGTGGTATTACATATTTTATAGCACACACATATTTGGTCATTTCATATATTGTCAATTTTGTGAACATGTAAATAGTTATACATAGTCAGACAGAATAAGAAACAATTAAATGAATTTTGTGGAGCCTCAGAGGCACTAAAAGTTATAATTTGCCTTGTGCTAAAGATAGATCTAAATGTGGGATTCTCTTTTTTTATCTAATAATATTGATTATCTGAACAATGAATCCGGGATTGAGTGTGCATTTAATCTATCCATGTGTGCCATTAGTTATAAGGCTTGCCTTTAGCTCATAGTTTCTTTGACCTCTACAAAGAAAGAATGACTATCATTGAAGCTATTAAAAAGATTATTTACTTCATAGGTTTGGTTGAAGGATTGAGCTTGCACTCGGGTAGATTGGTCGTTTCCGATAACAATCATAGTGCTATTCACTTGGTCAAAGATCAAAAATACCATGAGATAACCAACATATTAATATTAAATATCATTCATCAAAAAGAAGGTTGAAGATGGTGAGAATTTAGTTTAGATGATTTGTATATGGCATAATCTTACAAACATGCTTACCAATGTGATTGAACGCTATTCTCAAGCCAATCACTATTTGGATTTGATTCACCTGTACAACTATTGATGCTTTTTAAGCCTTTATTCAAAAAGGCTTGGAGAATTTGAGCATGCACTTAGTTAACTACTTGTTCTTTAATGTTATAAAGGATTTTGTATTTGAGAGAATTTCTAGGAATTGACTAAAAGTCTCTTGGGTTTTTTGGTTTGGCATAAAGTTTGTTCAGCCACACATTCATCATTTTTTTTTAATAGTGATCTTAGGGTCTGTTTGGAGCAGCTGCAGCTTATTGAATAATCTGTTGATAAGTTGATTAAAAATAATCTGCTGATAAGCTAGGTGCGGTGGCTATTACAAAATTTTATTTTTTTGGAAAAGCTGGCATCATCGCGTAGAAAGCTGTCACCGCACCAAGATAGGTGCAGTGTGAAAAAGTTATTTTCTGCGTTTTGAAAATGCATAAGCTGTCAAAACGCAGTTTACCCAAACAAACTAGGTGCATTTTCAAAACGTCTTCGCACCAAATAAGCTGCCCCAAACGGACCCTTAGTTAAGTTTATCATAAGTGAAGTGAATTGGCTTTCTTCTCCTAGTCAATGATACAACAAACATGGCTCCTAAGGCATCAAACTGAAGGAGGATCAAACAAGAAAGAGAGATGGAGGCAAAGTGAAGGATGAGAGAAAGCATATGTGTGTGGGACATAGATATGGTGAGTGTACGGAATGCTTCTTCTCTTGGAGATTTATCAACATGAGAACTTCTTTTGTCCTATGAAGTTTTCCTTAAAAAAAATGCAAGTTTATTTCCTTGATATATTCTCTGCACTCTTTTTGACATCCCTTTGTAAAGAAAAATTGATATATATTTTTGTACTCCATACATTTGTGTTGATGGATCTTTTATGCCTCCTAATACCCAGGTCCAAATCTTTTTTCATGGAACCATATAAAATTTGTATTTTTGTTAATATGATTGTTTCATTGTTTTGCACCATATTTGTGTGGTGCTAGATTTGTTCATCCGAGGTTGATCATATTTCTCTCTTAGGTACCCACAAAGAAAGTGATATAGGCCATTTATTTCAACAAGTTTTTTAGCGGAGCCCTAAGCATAAAATAAAAGTTCAAATTTTGATAATCAGCATAGAACATAAATCCAAACCATAATGTTAGGACCTTAAAAGTAGGCAACAATCAAATCTCAAACTTGTAATTGATTTTCTAGAAACCAACTTGAATCCCTTGAGCAAAAAAGAAAGCCAAAAAATGGCAATAGTCACAATCATAAATGAAAGTGGACGGCCAATTTGGAAGGAATTGGGTCTATAGCATTTTCATGAAAGAAGTTAAAGTTACAATCCAAAGGCTTCAGTATGGTTCATGTGAAAATTACTGATGAAATCAAAAGTGTTTGAGGGTGATTTTGGAAGTATGCTTCAGGACAAAGGGTGTACCAAAATGATAAAAATCAAAATAGTATGAAAGAACCAATTGGATGTTGAAGATTGTTTGTGTTTGGCTTTTGTAGAGAGATGCATTGGTGAGGTGTAAGTTAAACTTAAATATGGAAGCTAGTTTGAAAAGTCGACAAATTTGAGGAGTTATTAAGAACATAAAGCAATTGAGAGGAAAAAAATGAATAAATTCAACAAATCTTAATGGAAATTGTAATCAATGTAAGAAAACAAAGAAAAATTCAAAATTAGGGCTCTAATATTAATTTGTTGCAAGAAAATATTGAAACGACTGAAAAACAGATAAGATAAATAGATGAATAAAACAAAAGAAAAGATCAAAAATAGTAACCTCAGGCCACACGCATGAGCAAGACTTGTTGGAGCTTGAACTTAGTCAAAATCAAATTCCTAAAATAGATAAGAGAGGTCTTTTCATCCAATCAACATCTTCTTCAAGCCAACAAAACTGGCATATATAACTAATAATACCATACCTTAAGACAAACATGGTAGCATTGAGGAATGGGATGTAAATAAGTAGCCAAATATTAGCAAACTACTACTAGACTATCAAATTTGGAAAAAGAAAACATAAAGTGATTATGCGCCAAAAGTCATCAAAATGGCACAAATAACATAGAAAATTGTTTAAATAACATCCAAGTCATTTGGCAAAAACAAAAACAGTTACTAAAGATTTTCAAAGGCAGCCTGCAGCAATCAGCAAGTCAAGTGCCTTTGCAATTTAGTTGACTTCAAAGCATGGTAACGCTATGGCCAACTAGTTATTTTTGGAGAGAAAGTGAGAAGAGATAACGTGACTATTCTTGCAATCTATCTTCAGATATTTAGTGATGTCATATCTAGTAGGATTATTAATGGATGAGCAACTAGTCATGCATATTTTATTCTCATTGTCAGCCAAGTTTTTTTATGCTTATTGGTGAACAAGATACAAGCTTTCCCACTCACAAATAGTAAAAGTAGATACCATCAGGAGCTCATCCATGACCTAGTACTCCCTGACCTTGAACATGTTATATGAATATTATATTATTTATTTATTTTGGCTTTAAAGTAAAGGAGGAATTACAATTATTATGGAAGAGCTCCCAAATCATGAAATTGAGCAACATACATAATTGCCACGAACAAATATAACTCCCCATAAACCATGAAAGAATGTTTCTCCATAATTCATGCAAGGATGAAGCGTTCCGTATTGATAATTTTTTTATTAAAAAGGTCTGTGCCTGTAAATAGAATCATGATTTCACCATAATGATAATTTCATAATTCATGAAAAAGCCATAAAACTCCCTCCTTCACACTCACTATAGCAAATTTTATTATGCCGTATAAAATTTTCATTTTTTAATGCAATACTTAGCCAAAGATTAATAAATATCTTCATAAACTCATGGAAATTCGAGATCGGAGTTGTATCTTACAAAAATAGAACCATGAAGATGCAAATTCATTAAAGAAGGCGTGAAATTCCCGTAACTCGGTCCTACAGGCTTGTCCTACTTCACTTAATTTTACTTTTCTATGTTATATATGCTTGCTACTTGCTTAAAATTACATTTTATTTCATATTAAAACAATAAGCATCAATGCACAGTTACACTAACTAAAACTTATTGCCGTCAATCGGTTAATAAGAATCAAAACGAAGCATTAGTAAAAGAAAAGCACAGATAGGTTTTCAGGCCCGACGCAAACTCACCGCCTGGAGAGCAAGAGAAGGCTTGCCCTGCGTTACAAGCTGCCGTGCCAAATCAAGGAGAGGCCAACTATTCTCACGGCCCGCATCACGGACGACCGCTGTTGCCGCCATAAAGGGTTCAGCATCCTCAGTCTGATGACGGGCGCCATGGTTGTCGTCGATGTTCATAGAATCCATTGCTGGGTATCCCTGCTCTTCTTCTCTTTTAGATCGTGTCTGCCCTCACGAAACAGACCTTTCCCCTGCCGATTATTGAACCCTCTTTAGAAGAACGCGATGTTTCTAGTAGTTTCTTCTGCTTTCCTCCTCCCCGAACTTTCGAGCTCTCAGCTCTTTGCGATAATTTTTAGAAAAAATAGAATTTTCTTATATAAATTTGATATGATAACATGTCAATATATATATATATATATATATATATATATATATATATATATATATATAAAAAGAGAGAGAGAGTGAGTCTTTTACACACAAACCAAATAGTTCTTATGCATTTATATTTCTAAAATCTAAATTTTGCATGCATAAGATTTGATGCGTGCTAGAAAATTTATGGAGGTAGAGTAACTGATTATCGTCTTAGCGTTATACGAGAATTTAACACACGCACAAATGAAGAAGAAATAAGCGGTGACAACTCCATAAGTTTTTACGTGGAAAACCCATAAAGAGAAAAACCATGGGGTCTGGTCCAGTTACGAAAATCTACTATTGATTGATGATTACAAAATTCTTTTGTCCCACAGACGGAAAAGGGTAATTATATTGTTCATATTACAGTGTCGATTGATAGCGCCTAGTTGGTGGTGGTTGACGATGGTGGTTAGCAGTGGTCGACGACGATAAGCACTGATCGACGGAGCACTGCGGTGGTCGACGAGTGTCGACAATGGTCAAAGACGGTCGGCGGTGGTCGACGACGATTGGCGGTGGTTGACGACGGTAGACGGTGGTTGACGATGGTCGGCGGTGGTCGACGATGGTCGGCAGTGTTGCGGAGCTGCAGCTTCTCCTCAAGGCTTATGGCTCTCTCTAGGCTTCCCCCTTCTTGTGAGGGATAGAGGTCTATTTATAGGGTTTTTGGTGGAATTAATGCAGTCATTTCGATCAGACTGTCTAGAGGACTTCTCTTGATCAGACAGTGTTTAAGGGGTAGTTGATGGCCTTAACAATATCAAAATTGAGTGATCTTAGGCTCGTTGGATTCGTCTTGTCGATACACTCGATCGCGTATAGTTTTGCTAGTATCGACATCTGTTTGAACTTCCAAATATGTCCAGAAATCTTCCAAATGTGTTTACATGACTCGATCCGGGCTTGATTTGACTCAGATTGGACTAACTTTGATGTCATCAGGTTCCTCTCATTGAGCCGGTCAGTTTGACTATAAGTTTGCTGAAATCAGAGCTCAAGATGACTTTTTATGAAGATTTAAACATTTCTTGCTTATAATATCGTCTCGTGATTTGTGTCGGATGATGAAATTTTATTGATGGTGTATCAGTTGTCCCATTATTTTCGGGCGAGATTATATTCGTCGTCCGAAAATATTCAGATCTTGAACTACTTTATTTTTGTTGCAAAAAAGTAATATTCTTATTATCTGTTTATAAATAAAAAAAAATTAAATCTTTATACATTAATGTTTTCAAGCTCAGTTGTTTGTTATCTTTTCTTTCACATGAGAGGTTGGGGGTTCAAATCTTTCGAGAGACATAATTAAAATTTTTACCGCGTGTTCATTTTAAGACTCTGTTAACTTTGTATTGGCTTTGTTAGAATATCGCATAGGAGTGAGAATCGATCGACAATGAGTGCCCGCCTTCCTTGCTCTATCTCTATCGAACGATAAGGGACCATTGATTCCCGAGTCAGACACAACTGATTTCGAACATCACTGAGAAGTCCTAAATACCCTTATCGAAGAGAGCGAAATTTTGTATCAATAGAATTTGAAATGCCTCCCATCTCTTTTGCGACGTAACCCGTCGTCTCAAGTCCTAGGACTAGATCACTGAGCAAGGGCTGCACAGTAGAGATCGAGATAACCACCTAAATCAACGTGATTCTGAGTCTCGTGGTTGAGATCTGTGAGAGAGGTGAAAATCTCATGTACGGTTCTGTAGAGTGACAGTAAGAGTAACTTATCTTTCAACTTTTCCGCTATCACCCCCAACTCTGCCTTACGTAAAGTTGTCAGAGTACGATTAACCTCTAGATTTGAAATCACTGCTTATTAGCTAATTCCCGTGAAATCGAATGAGAATCGATGTCCCTGACTGGAAAACTGAAATAGTGTACAGAAGAAACAGAAAATTAATAGCTAAAGCTGTTTTTTTTTTAATGAGCTGCGATTTTTTTCCATGAGCTACGATTTTTTTTAATGAGCTGCGATTTTTTTCTTGATAAACAGTTGTTTCTTTTTTTTTTAATAAGCAGTCATTTTTGTTATTTTTTTCTATAAAATGTCGTTTTTTTTAATGAGCAGCCGTTTTTTATTTTTTTTTTATGCGTTGTCGTTTTTTTTTAATCATATGTCTCATCTCAAGCCTATAAATAGATGTCATGAATGAATGGAAGAATCACAGGTGAGGAGAAGAAAAAAGTCATCATGCTTTGCGATGAAGTTGCGGCGAAGTAAAGAGTTGTGGTAAAGCGTTACGACGAAAAGTTGCAGCGCAGAGTTACAGCAAAACAAAGCATTGCGGCGGAGATTTGTGGTGATGCAAAGAGTTGCGTCGAAACAAAGAGTTGCGGCAAAGAGTTGCAGAGAAGAGTTGCTGCGAAGCGTTGCGTCGAAGCGTCGAGCCGAAGCATTGCACCGACGTTGCGCCGAAGCGTTCCGCCGAAACATTACACCGAAGAGTAGTGGTAAAGCGTTGTGGCACAGAGCTGCGGCGAAAAGTTACGAGGAAGCAAAAAGTTTGCGGCAAAACAAAGAGTTACTACAAAGAGTTGAGGAGAAGAGTTGCGCGAAGCATTGTGGCGAAGTGTTCCGCTGAAGCGTTGTGCCGATGTTGCTCCGAAGCGTTCCGCCGAAGTGTTGCCCCGAAGCATTCTGCCGAAGCGTTGTGCCAAAACGTTGCGTCTTAACCATTGCGCCGAAGCATTGCACTGAAGCGTTATGTCAACGTTGCGCTGAAGCGTTGAGCCAAAGCGTTCCACCGAAGCGTTGCGGTAAAGCGTGGAGGTGGTGCATCGCGGCAACGCGTTTGGCGGTGCGTTGTTACGATTCGACGTGTTTGGCGGAGCTTCGCGGTGTCGAGTTGGGGCAGAGTGTCGAGGCGACGCGTTGCGGTGGATCGTCTCGCCTGGGCGTCGCAACAATGCATTGCAGCAGAGCATCACTCGATATCGCATATTCCGAAGGAGATTTCTGTGCCACTCTTGCACATTCTGAAGGTGATGAAGAAATGCTATAGTTTTCTCGCCATGCCATGAGGGGGATTATCATTCTTATATGGTGTAGATATCTGAAGACCTTTTGACAATCATCAAAAGTACTAGAATTTTAGGAAGACGATGTCGGCTCTAATTGAAGATGAGCTGATTTGTTGTAGCCCTTGTACAAGTATATGTTGGTATTTGTAACATTTTTAATCATCTTATATAACAATTGTAGATGATAACAATGTATTTGTTTGTTGCTTCCACGGTTGTTGTAGCTTCTTAATTGTTCAAAATTCTTCTGAGGCTCGTAGCCTTTTAAGAAATTTTATACAATTGCGTCTTTTGAGGCTTGTAGCCTTCTAAGGTCTTTGATGTATTTGTGTCTTCTAAGGTTTGTAGCCTTCTAAGGACTTTGATGTATATGCTCTTTCTGAGTCTTGTAGTCTTCTGTGGTCTTTGAGTGTACCTGTAACTTTTGAGACTTCTAGCCTTCTGAGTTTTTTGATGTATTGGTGCCTTCTGAGGCTTGTAGCTTTCTAAGGTCTTTGATGTATATGTGCTTCTTGAGGCTTATAGCCTTCTAAGGTCTTTGATGTATATGTGCCTTATGAGGCTTGTAGCCTTCTGAGGTCTTTGATGTATCTGTGTCTTCTGAAGCTTGTAGCCTTCTTAGGTCTTTGAGTGGAGACTCTGTCAACCACTTGCTCTCATGTAGTCTTTCTAGTGAGGACCATGTCCACTACTAGCTTCTCATCGAGACTTGCCACTTAGGCTCGTCTTCTAGGGGCATGGTAGCTTCTCATCGAGTCTTGCCTCTTGGGCTTGACTTTCAGGAGTAAAGTATCTTCCCGTCGAGTCTTACCTCTTGGGCTCGACTTCTAGGGGCATGGTACCTCTTTTCATCAAGGGGACTTTCTACACAAAATTATTTCATGAGAAAATAAGAAAATTTAAATGAAATGACATTTTAAAGCAACATGAAAATTTTGCTAAAATAAAATTAAGAGTTTATGAGCCAGTCTTTTACTCAGATAAGATGAGTTGGAGTTATACTTCTCATTCGATAACTCTAACAATTTTCTTCTGATTCTCCTTACATTGTTCTTGTAAGTAGCGACCCGGGTGATCTTGGCGTATCAGACATTCAATTTCTTTCTTTAATTGAAAACATCTTTTTGTTGAATGTCCTTTTGCACAGTGGAAATGACAATATTGCGACTGGTCTCCACCATTTGGATTTCTTAATGGCTTTGGCCACTTGACACCTTGATGGCCATTAAGATGTTAACACGTGACATGTTGAGTGGCGTGTATTCTTTTTCTAATCGTTGCTCACGATTCCCCTATGGTCTAAACTTTTTTTCGTGTGAGATTTGATTGGTATCTCCAGCATCATTCTTGTGCTTTCCCCCCAATCGCTCAAATTGTTCCTTGTGAGCAATGATGGCCTCATTTGTAGATATTAGTGCCTCAACAAGGTGTATAAGTTCAGCATAAGAACGAACTGTCTCCCACATCAATGATGAGTAGAAGGGTTCTAGGCGGAGCCCCCCAAGGAAGACTCATCTTAGTAACTCTAGATCTACTCCTGGAATCTGTCGGGCTTCAGTAGAAAACCTGCGGAAGTAGTTCTTGAGTGATTCTCCTTCACTTGATGAATTCCTGATAGATGGGATGAATTCTTGATGATTTGTCAATTTGATATAAACTGCTTCACAAATAGTCTGGCCAGGTCGTTAAAGGTGTCTACAGTGCCCCCGGCAGAGAGTAGAACTAGGTTTGAGCTTGTCTCTTAAGAATGGCAGGAAACACTTGACACAGAAGCGCGTCAGAGGCACGTTAAATGTGCATGATAGTTCGGTAATGATCAATATTCATAGGGGTCAGTTATCCCTTCATATGCATCAATGTTCGGCAGCTTGAAGCCAGTTGGGATGGGGTGTTGGAGGACCGCATTCGCTAAGGGAGAGGATTCATTGATGTTATTGTGAGTGTGGAAGCAATCCTTTTTCTCTAGAAGAAACTCTTCCAGTACGAGGCGACGTAGTTCGTTACGGATGACATCATTTGGAATGGTAGCAAGATGTGGCGGTGCCAGGTGAGCTGCGTGAGATGAATGAGTGGAACTTGCAGTGTATAGGAGTTCAACATCGTGACCTAGCATAGGAAGTATTCCTTCTTGGGGAGGGGAGCCGGTACGAGTTCCTCCGGGCATGTCTCTCATATGTCACGGATTTAATGGTAAACGAGTTTCTTTCATCGGTGGTTGTTGCATTCCATGTAGGATTTGTATGATCTGTAGTTAAGACTCTTCCATTCTTCACATGCATTCTTCCATAGAAGGACCTAAAACCTCATCGTTGGCAGGATAGCGTGTTCCAAGATGGGAAGATGAAGAAACATGTCGCCCTTGACTTCGTGATTGCTCCCTAGAACAATAGGTGTTGGAGTAATATGCTCCATTGTCCCGAATATTTTTTCAGTTTGTCATATAGAAAATTGAGCAAGTGCTTCGGTGGTGGGATTGAGAGCTTCCCACAGACAATGCTAAACTAATGCGTGCTAGAACATTCGTGGTGGTCGAGTAACTGATTAACGTCTTAGCGTAGTATGAGAATTCAGCACACACACACAGATGAAAAAGAAATAAGCGGTGACGACTCAAAAAGTTTTTATGTGAAAAAGCAGTAAAGGGAAAAACCATGGGTACTGACCCAGTTGTGAAAATTCATTATTGATTGATGATTACAAAATTACATTGTTCTACAGACAGAAAAGAGTAATTATATTATTCATATTACATTGTCGATTGATAGAATCTAGTTGGTGGTGATTGAAGATGGTGGTTAGCGGTGGTCGACGACGGTAAACACTCGTCAACAGTGGGCAGCGGTGGTCGATGACGGTCGACGGTGGTCAACCTTGGAGGACGATTGGTCGACGATGATCGGGGGTGATGCTGAGCTGCAGCTTCTCCTCAAGGATTCTGGCTCTCTCTCTAAGCTTTCCTCCCTCATGTGAGGGGTGGAGGTCTATTTATAGGTTTTTGGGTGCAATTAATGCTGCCATTTTGATTGAACGATCCAGAGAGCTTCCCTTGATCAGACGGTGTTTAATGGACATTTGATGGCCTTAACAATGTCCGAATTGAGTGATCTTAGGTTCATTGGATTCGTCTTGTCGAGACGCTCAATTTGAGTATAGTCTTGCTAGTGTCGGCATCTATTCGACTTTCCAAACAAGTCCAGAAATATTCCAAATGTGGTTACATGACTCGATCCAGGCTTGATTTGACTCATATTGGACTAACTTTGTTGTCATCAGGTTCCTCTCATTGAGCAGATCAGTTTGATTATAAGGTTATTGAAATCAGAGCTCTATATGACTTTGTATGAAGATTTAAACATTTCTTGCTTATAATATTACCTCGAGATTCGTGTCGGATGATGAAATTTTGTTGGTGGCGTATCAAGACTCATATTTTAACCTCATAAAATATTAATTATTGCTTGTAAAAAATTTTGAGATGATAGAGTAATAATTTAACATATTAATATTATAGAAAGAACCAACACTCATAGAATAAAAAAATAGCAAGAGAAGACACCAGGTGATATTGGAGTTAACCCAAATAATCAACAAGAAAGCAACTATTATTACTGAATGTAAGCATGTGATTACAATCCAAAAACACTTGAAAGGGAAAAATAATAAAAAACAAGATACACAAATGCTCACAAAAGAGTGGATATCAAGGTTGTGGTGGATGTTAGGAATTTGGAAAGGTGGCGACATGGTGGAGCAGGGGTTGGACTATGGGGAAACAGTGACACAACAATGGTGACTTACTTTCCTAAGCGACGGCAAGAAGAAAAGAGCGAAAACAACAATATGAATGCAAAACATAGGTGGTACCTTATTGTTTTGGTGGCAGAAGTAGGGTAAGGGGGTAGGCAACAAGGAATGGTAGGACAAACAACAAAAATTTGATGTTTGGGGGTGAAAATAACAAGGTAGAGGGGATTTGGGGTGACTATGAGGGTTAATAGATGGTAGGATTGGCTAGGATTGCAGGATAATAATAATATGTGATAGGGATGATTGGGGATGCTATAACATACAAGGATAACAGCTTCTTGATGTCCAGGATATCTGCAGTAAAATGAAACGCAAATGTCAACGACTTTAAGATAAAAAAAACTGTAGGTAAACAAGCAAACAGATGTTTGACGGTGGCTGCAACAATGGAAGATAGTCAGAAATTATGTGTGGAGAATGCAAAAGGGGATTGGGAAGATAATCACCATCTCGTGAGTGAGATACAGTCAGATTACCACTCAAACCCTCAGATACAACCCTCACAGAAAAATGGGAGACGCCTTTGGTTGTCTCGAGTAAAACTCACGACAAAACTAGGAATCTAAATCCCAATACATACATATATAGGTAAGGACTAGATTGAAGGGTGGATAAAAGGAAACGTGCTAAAACTTGCAAAGAATTTGGAAGAGGGATCGCTCGACTCTGCCTTGTACATGCGACCGAGGTGTTGCGTATCGTCACAAAAAATCTCATGCTTGCTTCTAGATGAAATAGGAGATGCTCCCATGTCAATATGATTTTTTATGTGAAAAAATTGTTGAAGGGAAAAAAATCACGAGGTTTGTCCTAGACAAAGTAATACACCATGTAATTGTAAGTATATATGTTCACTCTTCTCTTGAATTAGATAATATGGGAATACAAAGTTGATGATCACACATGTGTAAGTACAGTTCAGCTATAAAACATGCAATTGAGTTACAACATATGTAATATATCCTGGAGGATATAGTCGGTGAGTATAATAGCAATAGTTGACCATGTAAGCCATAGGCGGTGGTTGTAGTAGTAGAAGTTGTCCATAAAAGTTGTATTTGAAGGCTATAAAAGTGTTGATCGGCTACAAAGGTCGTATTCAGTGATTATAATAGCGTCAGCTGACCACATAGGTATTGATAGGAAGATGTAAGTGTAACTGGACACATAGGTCATAGTTGTTAGTTGTAAGAGTTTCAGTTAGCCCCAAATGTCATAGTAATTGGTCACATAAGCAGTAGTTTGTAGATGCAAGAGTGGCAGCCAGCCATAGAAGCCGCAGTGGGAAGCTATAGTTGTAACTGGTCACATAAGTTGTAGTTGATAGCTGCAAGAGTTTCAGTTGGCCCTAGAGGTTATCGGAGAAGATGCAATAATGACTGGCCACATAGGTTGTAATTGGTAGATGTAAGAGTTTAAGTTATCCATAGAGGTTGTATTGAGACGATGTAGTAGTAATTGGCCACTTAGACCGTAGTTGGTAGCTGCAAGGGTGTCAGTTGACTGTAGAGGCCATAATGGGAAGCTATGATAGTAACTACACAACACGTATACTATAGTTGGTAGTTGTGGTAGCGTTAGCTGGCTAAATAAACTGTAGTTATAAGCTGCAGTAGTAGTTAAACATATAGGTTGTAGTTAGTAGCTGTAGTAGTTGTCAGTAGATTAAAGAGGTTATAGTCTGTGACTACAATATTAACGTTGGCCATAAAGATCATAGTCAGAAGTTACAGTGGTAACTAGCCACCGAGACTGTAATAGGAGCTACACTGGTTAGCGGCTCCAACCCTTGTGTCGAGTTTACCATTTTACACTATATATAAAAGTTGTCATTATATGGCATACAAAAAAATTGAGAATTAAGAAGTCGCTATATTTTAAATATGATTGTATGAAGTATTTGTCGCTGAGAGTTATCGTTGAGACTTTAATATGTCGTTATTCATTATACTATATTTGATGTACATCGTTACACTGTATTTGGGATATCTCATTACAACGTATTTGGGATACGTTGTTGCATCGTATTCAGGGCAGAGGTGGATGGGCAGAGGCATTCGATGGTGGTCAATAGTTACGGAGAGCTGGAGTTATCGTCGGGTCTTCAATACACTCAAATTCGTTACGCTCTTCTCTTCTCCTTCTGAGGGAGGGACATTTGGGTCTTTTGATGAGTAACTTTCTCAGTCACTTGATCAGATGACCCCTATTGATCTCCCTTGATCATATTGGATTTTTTTAATAATTTGAGGGCCTTCATGACTTAAGAATTAAATGAGTTTGGGCTCGATTTAAAATTGACCATTCAATTGACAATCTAAAACTTCTAAATGTGAATTAATAGTTTAATCTAGGCTTGATTGGACATGGATTAAACCAACTTTGCTATAATCAGTTTTGTCTTATCAAGACTGTCAATTTGACTGTAAACTTCATGAATTAAAAAATATATATTTTTAAAAATATCTCAAGATTCGCATAGGGCGATAAAAAAGTTTGTTGACAACGCATAGGGCTATCAAAACAGCTTGTTGTTCGTGAGTTGCTCGTGTTCAGCTCATTCGCTAAGTTAACGAGCCGACCATGAGCTAAGATTTTTTCGTTTGTGTTCGACTCATTTTAGCTTGAACTATTACTCATCAATTATATATAGACACACACACACACACACACACACACACATTTCTGATGAGTAGTATTTTAAAAAAATTTAATTGACTATAAGGCTACAATGATTTATAATCAATTACAAATATTACTTAAGAAAATAGAATAAAAATTATTAAATTAGATTCAAATGATATTTTAATATAAATAATAATTTTTAAATCTTGCCCCAATCCTTTATGGGTACGTAATTAGGGTTGTTAAAACAACTCTTTACTCGTGTTCGGCTCATGTTTGGGTCGCTAAGCAAACGAGCCGAACACGAAAACATTTTTTGAGCTCGAAATATAAACGAGCCGAACATGAGCTGTGCTGGTGTTTGGCTCGCTCGTATTTGGCTCATTTAGACCACTAATAACGCATTACCACTATTTTTAACTTGTTGAATTGAAGCGCAATTTTATCCTATATTGATATATCACACAAGGGTTTAATCAATATAATTGTCAAACTTCAGAAGTTAGATATGTAAAAGAATTGTGTGGTCTGCATCTAAATTCCTTAAAAAGACAAATTGTTGAAGCTGAAATGTCATAAAAATTTCTTTAAATAATTATTCATTAATTTATGACACAAATTGTTGCACTCATTCCACATCTCATATTAAGGTGCACGCACAATTATTCATAACTTTATTATATTGGCTAACAAAAATATTTTTTTTGGTCTATCGTACTCGTTTTAGGCCCATTTCCACGATAGAGCAAATGGAATGGGAGCTAGGGTCTGTCAAAACGTGCTATTGTTCGCGAGCAGCTCGTGTTCGGCTCATTCGTTAAGTTAACGAGCCGAACACGAACAAAGATTTGTTCATTCGTGTTCGGCTCGTTTTTACTCGAAATGTTACTCTTCAATTATATATATATATATATATATATATATATATATATATATATATATATACATATGTTGCATAGTATTATAAAAAATTTAATTGATTACAAGACTATAATGATTTATAATCAATTAAAAGTATTATTTAAGAAAATAGAATAAAAATTATTAAATTAGATTCAAATGATGTTTTAATATAAACAATAATTTTTAAATCTTGCCTCAATCCTTAACATCTTATAGTACATGATTAGGGTTGTCAAAACAACTCTTTATTCGTGTTGGCTGGTGTTCGGCTCGTTAAGAAAACAAGCCAAACACGAACACACTTTTTGAGCTCGAAATAGAAACGAGCCGAGCAAGAGTTGAGCCCAGCTCGCTCGTGTTCGTCTCGTTTACACCCCTAATGGGGGCTTTCAAAAGTTTATGGACCAACACCACTCGTCAGTCCCCCCACCACACCCCCCTTCCCCCCACACCAAAATCATAATCATAATCATGTTAAATTTTAGCAGCTAATCTAAATCTTGCTCTGGGATGGCTAGAAAAGATGAATCAAGTGGAGAGAAGTGATAATTGAGAGACTTTGAGAGATTAAATGCTTGTAATTTCAACTTTTTAAGAGTGAAGGAAGGGAGATAAGCTTTGAATTTTTATTTTGTGAATTGAATTCATTTTCCTTGTAAGATTTTGTAGTGTCATTTCTCTTTAAATCACATGATCAAGTTTATGTGTTCAAGCATATATAGCGAGTAATGTTTTCTTTCTTCCTTGTGATGGGAAAATAGGAGAGTTATATGTGAAGTTTCTTTGGGAATTTGAGATGATTGTTGTGGATGATTATTAACATTTTATGTGTAATTTACATCTTATTGGCCAAGTGAGATGTTAAAATTTGTCACGAGTTATGAATCTCGGAAGAGATAGTAATGGAAACAACCAATTTGATCGCGTTAATTTGTTGGAATAGGAATATATTTACTAAATTAAGGCAAGCTTAAGGGAGATAGTTTACATGGGATAAAGAATTGAATTAGGAAACTAATCTATTCTTAACCAAACTTTCTTATTCCACCGAAAGGGGATAAGAAAGAGGATTGATTCTGTTTGTCATCTATATATTTGTTTAACTTGAACATAAATTGAGTTATTGAACCAAGGGAGAACTTTTCAAATACTTGAATAACTCTTTGCTTCTTTGTTGATAGCATAGGATTTTCTTATAGAACAAGTTAAATCAAAATTTCGGGCTAGGATTGGCATCTGTAGGCTAGAACATTCCTTAATTAAATTCATTTTATTCACCGTTGGATCGACTACCAAACTCCAATCTGGTACTATTGATATGCCACGTATACTTACGTGAGCCACCCAAGCTTCACAGCAGCTGGTGTGTGTCACATCTTCTAATAATATAGTATTTATACTTCCTAAATAAGTACGACTCATCCCAATAATAAAATTAGGCATCAAAAATGAATTTATTTTTGGTGGTATGTTAAATCATAGGGTATGATGTCGATAAAAATAAAGTTCACAGTGGTAACTACCACTTAATATTTTTCTCAGAAATGTTAAGGAGTTGCTCATCAAGAAAATTATCATTAATTTCAGTGAGAACTCAATGAAACTCTCTTACTCGAGTCTAGACTGTTAGTCCCCTTGCTGGTTTTCAATGCCTTTCCTATCCACAATCTTAATATCAAATTCATGTAACAAAATTACTCATCAGCTCAAACTTGATTTTACATCATTTTTAGTTACATAGTATCTAATTGCAGCACGGTCAGTGAAAATAAGACTTTTAGTACTAATTAGCTAGGGCCTAACTTTATCGAAGGCATATATTATGACCAATAGTTTCTTTTTTCCAGCGGTAGTATAATTCACTTGAGCTTCATTAATTGTCGTACTAGCATAGTATATGACAAAAAAAACCCTTATATCTACTTTGCCCTAGCATTGCCCATATTATGTAGTCACTAGCATTGCACATCCACTCAAATGGACTTGTTTTGACTAACTTAGCTTTTAGAGTCTCAAATGTAATGTTGTTGTGTTCATCAAAATGAAAGGGGATATCCTTCTCTAACAAGTGGCACGGGGGATTGGTGATCTTATAAAACTACCTAATATAACGTTGGTAGATTCTTATATGTCCTAGAAAAGTCCCAATTCCTCCCACAACTATAGATGGTGGAAGTTTGATCTATCTTCATCTTTTATGTCCAAACATAATACCTTTCAACACTATGAATTTACATTTTTCCTATTTCAAAATTAATTGGTTCTCCTCACATCTATGCAACACTTTGGCAACATTCTCCAGGCATGAGTTAAAAGAAGGACCAAATACTGAAAAGTTATCCATAAAAGTTTATATCCTTTTCTCAATCAGATAAATAAAATGGGCATCATGCAATGCTGGAAGTTGGTTGACTCGTTGCATAGTCCAAAGGGCATCCTCCTAAAGGAAAAGGTGCTATAGGGGCTCATAAATAGGATATTATCTCGGTCTTTGGGAGCAATGAGAATCTGGTGGTAGCCTGAATAACCATCTAAGAAATAGGAGAAAGGGTGGCCAACAAATTTGTCCAACATCTTGTCAACAAATGTGGAGAGTAATCCTTCTAAGTGACAACGTTTAACTTTCTATAATAACACAAATCCATCACACGATGACACTTCTCATGGGTATTAACTCATTCTTCTCATTCTCCACCACTACCACTCCTCCCTTCTTGGTAAAACAATGGATTAGACTCACCTAAGCACTATCTGAGATGGGTTAAATAATTCTTGTGTCCAACCACTTTGCTATCTTTTTCTTAACCACCTCCTTCACCATGGGGTTGAGTCTCCTCTATGGATTAGACTTGGGTTTGTGGTTTTATTCCTTCATAATTCTATGCAAACATAGGAAAGCCCTAATAGCTTTATGTTCACTATGTTCCACCCAAAAGCATTTCAAATATTCTTAGAACTCTCAATAATTTCTCTTGTTATAACATAAATTCAAGGAGATAAACGCTAATAGTGTAAACGACTCTCCGAAAAAACTATACTTCAAGTGCTTAAGCAGAGCTTTCAATTCCAACTTAGGGGCTCCTTCTATGGATGACCAAAGGTTTTCGCATAAGCAGAGATATCCAAGAGTTCAAATCCATCCCTCAACACCCTAAGGATTGCTTTTAATATTAGATAAAATTCTTCTATAAGGTCTTTACTATTGTTCTTAATCAATTGTTGCTCTACTGAATCAACTTCAAGGCTATCCTGAAAATGGCTTCTAATAAACCCATCCACCAAGTCTAACTTATAGTATGAATCATTATTAGAGCCTTGGGGGTACTAATCAATTTTATAACATTAAGTGTCACCTATTGATAATTAATCCTCATAGTTAATTCTCCCATTTGAACATCTATCATCGCCTTATCTGTGGCTAAAAAAGGTCTTCCTAAGAGTATTGTAATCTCCTCATCCTCCTTCATATCTAGAACTATGAAGTATGTTGAAAATATAAATTTATTCAGCTTCACTAAGACATCCTTTATAACCCCCTAGGATACATAAACGATCGATCAATAAGTTAAAGGGTTGCAGTTATAGGCTGGACTTCTCCTGGACCTAATCTCTTAAAAAATGGCTATGAGCATGTGATTTATCCTATTTTTTAAGTCACATAAGGATTTCCTCAAAAAATTTTCACACAAGGGATGGTAATACAACGAGGGCATTTTCTAAGGAAGTTTTTTTTTTGAACAATAGAACTGCACTCCCTGATTAGAGCTATGGTCTCAAAATCTTCTAGATTCCTTTCTTAGTGAGAATTTACTTCATTAATTTGAGATAGCTAAGCATTTGTTCTAAGGATTCAGGGAAAGGAATGCTAATTATTAGTTTCTTAAATACTTCCAAAAACCTCAAAAATTTTAGATCAAGCTTGTGATTTTGACGCTTTTGGGAAAAATGCGGGGTGATCTTTCTAGTTCCTTCATATGAAGTGAGTCAAACTTTTCTAAATTCAAGGTAGGTTTTTCACTAAGTCTGACATACATACATACATACATACATACATACATACATACATCCATCCATCCAAAGCTACAAAACACTTGTATTGTTTTTGGCTAACATTATATTAGGAAGTAACTTAGAAGATTGACCCACCTTAATCAAATTTTGAAAATAAGGGATGACAAGGTTTTAAAACATGGTAGATTTAAGTCCAACAAAAGTTAAGGATGTTATTGCTATTAAATGATTTAATAAAGGATTTTAGAAGTTCTCACTAAGGATACCCATTCAATCAATAACTTAGGATATGATTTACTGTGAGTAATGATAATGGGTGAAGCAACCTTTCTTAAAGAGCGAGGACTTATAATGAGGAGTCTAAATCAAAAAATTAGTAGTACTATAAAGAGTAGGAGGAATCTTGACTCCTAACATAAGAAGTGAGTTAAAGAAAGATATAAACAATCAAAAGAGAAAGGCATGCCAAAAGCAGAGACGAAGGACAATGATGTCAATAAAGATAAACAAATATAAGTAAATGTTTGCTCCCCTTAAAGACGAAAAAATTGCAGTTGGAACTATTTTATTATTGTGATTGATGTTTTATTTAAACTTTTTTTTGTTATGCATTTAATGCTTATTAATCATTAAATTTAAAGAATTTCCATAATCAAATTCTATATACTGCACAAATGTATGTTTACGGTGCATTTAATATTTATTATGCTTATACAATACTTTTTGAGTGGTCTTTATCATATTTGCTAAAAAATTCCCTTTAGATATTACTTATAACTTCCATAATGATAGTTAATTTGTTATGGACCTTTTACAAAGAACAATAAAGTTGTTCATAAGTAAATATAAAAGTTCAAGTGTCATATATGTAAAAATATAATAATGTTATGTTATGTATGTACACCCTTCTTATTTTTAAAATTAATTGAATTTATTTTACTGTTTTAAAGTTTAAAATTAGTTTTTGCTCTCATAAAATATAATTAAGGTATTAACTTTGATGTTAGAAAAATGATTGTTTATGAGGTTGCTGGTTAGAATCTGAGAGGAGTTGCCTTTCTTCTACCTTTGCATGTTTTTTATTTCATTATAATTTTCTCCTGAAAAGTTAAGGAAAAATTAAAGCTCTTATTTAGAGCAAATGTCTGTGAAGTCAGCCTTTTTTTTTTACTTTGTCTTCATTGAACATGGCAATCAACATCGAGTCATTCCATTCCAAGAAATAAAATTAGGACAATTGCTAATATCTCATAGAATTATAATTGGAAAATTTTTAAGAACATTTATTAATGTCAATAAAAAACATGATTTGTAATATTTTGTAATTTTAGAGATTATCCATGTAACTTTTTAGCCAAAAATTATGTGTCAATCACAATCATATGGAATATGCCCCATGTCATATAATGATGAATGCCATAAAAGCCAATTCAATGTAGGGTATGTCATATACTAAGTTCACCCCAACTTTCCTTTCTTTTCAGAATGAACATATTCGAAAATCAATGATGATAGTGTCCACAAACCTTGAAATTTTTTGGGAGAAAATTAAGAACTCAATATTATATGTCAATAATTAAAAGGGATGGTAAACTATATAAGACTTGAACATAACCAAAGAGAGGGTAATTGTGAATAAAAATGGAGAAATCAAAGTTCAACTTCTGCAACTATCAAATTTTATTCATTATCTACATTACTCAAATTATCTCTTTAGTTAAGAATATCATATCACTCATAACCATTCCATTCCTTGATTATAATATTTGGTTCTTTCATTGAGATTATAATTTGTTGAAAAAGAAAAAAAATGATGCAGATCATGGTGAAACTTTAAATGATGATAATGCAACCCTTAGAGGTAAGAGCAAAAGAATTGTTAATGTCCCTATGGGCTTTGAAGTTTCATGAGCTCACATGGTTCTAATATCTCTATATTGAATTTTAAGAAGGATGAAAGAACCATAACATTTTAAGGAAAATTAAACTAGTGTCTCATACATTACCTCTAATTAGAAGTTAAATTATTTAGGTTTCATTTTAATTCTATGAGATTAAGATTTTCTCTGGGTGCATCTCTATCATTGATTACATTTCATGTCCAAAATTCTAGAAAACCCTCCATTAAGGTTATCAATTGTGTTTTTGATTGATTTTAAAAATTAAAGTTTATTTATGTAGAATGAATTAACACTGTCATTGCCGGTCCCAGGTCCGGATGTGAAAAGTGGAGGGTTGCGTTAGGTAGTCGATAGCCACCGTAAAACTTATCGAAAAAATCATGAGATAAATCCTTTTAATCACTATGTAAGTGCTAGGGCATCCTCTGGAAGCGAAGCACTGTATGACCTGAAAAAAGTGAAAAGTGTGCAAGGACCGTTACACCGTCGCCCAGGTGTAGTGTCAAATAAGCAAGGGTTCCGACATTATGAACGGTTGCGGGTAAAGAAGTTAGTCCATGATACAAATATTAGGATAAGATCTTGAAATATAGGTACTCTCAATGGTAAATTAATGGAATTAGTTGATATTATGATTCATAGAAAGATAAATATATGGAGAAAAAGCTAAGGAGATTCATAATTTAGGTTTTAAACTTTGGTATTCTGGTAAGAGTCGCACTAGAAATGGTATGGGTGTAATTATAGATAAGAGTTTGAAAGATAATGCTGTTAAAATTAATATAGTTGAAGATAGAATTATAAACATTAATATTATTATTGATACTAAGTTTTTAATATTATGAGTGCTTATGCTCCTCAAGTAAGTTTAGATAAGATAAATTGTGGAATGACTTAGAAAAATTAATACACTTGATACCTCTTGAAGAAAGAATTATTATTGGATGAGATTTAAATGGACATGTCGATAGAGTGGTAGAAGATTTCAGGAATTTTCATGGTGGCTATGATTATGGAGCGATTAATGAAGAATGTATAGTCATATTAGATTTTGCTTTATCGTATGATTTGGTTATTACTAATATATTATTCAGGAAAAGAAATAAGCATCTTATTACTTATAAAAATGCCTATAATAAAACACAAATTAATTATTTTCTTATGAGAAGAGGAGATCGTAACGATTGTAAGGAATGTAAGATCATTCCAAGTGAGGATTTAATTATCAAACATCAATTTTTAGTTCTAGATTTGAAGATAAAGAGTTGTAAAATAAATAATACTAGGATTCATCATTGTAGAATTAGATGGGGGTGCCTAAAAGACAAATAAATTTATTTTTATGAGTAAAATTCAAATTTTCAAAATTTGTGATGTTCATGAAAAAGCAAATTTTATGTGAGAAAAAGTAACAAATAATATTAAACAAATGGCAAAAGATGTACCTTGGGATCAAAAGAAAACGTTTTTATAAATAAAAATAAATAGTGGTGGAATAATAATGTACAAAAAAGATTAAATATAATAAGTTATGTTATAAAAATTGGTTTGAATGTTAAAGCATATAGATCTGGAAAAAATATAAAACGTCCCTCAGAGAGTTTAAAAGAACAATCTGTGACGCTAATAATTCTTCTTTTAGTGATCTTTATAATAGATTAGATGCTAAGGAGAGTGAAAAATATATGTATAAATCAGCCGAACAAAGTGAAAATAAAAATAAATATTTAACTCAAGTAAAGTATATTAAAGATGAAATTCAAAAAGTATTTTTTTTAGAAAAAGATATTCAACATAGGTGGGTGAGTTATTTGATAAAATTTTTAATGAAGTTTCTGAAAATATGATCGAATTTAGTGATCTTAATATCGTTAATAATATTATATTTCATTTTTATCGTCGCATTAGTAAAAAAGAAGTTGAGGAGGCTTTAAAGAAAACTAAGGGTGGAAACTCTGTAGGACCTGATGATATCCTATAGAGTTGAGAAACTAAATTGGTTGGAGAAAAAGCTAAGGAAATATTCAGGAGATTTGGGAGTTTCTTGGTTTACTAAACTTTTTAATATTATTTTAAAAACTAAAAAGAAGTGGAGGAAAAGTATTTTAGTCCCCATTTTTAAGAATAAAGGGGATGCATAAGAGTGTTCAAATTACAGAGGAATTAAATTGAAGTGTCATAATTTAAAATTATGGGAGAGGGTAATTGGACATAGGTTAAGACATAATACAAAGATTTCTCTTAATCAATTTGGATTTATGTCGGTTAGGCCTACTATGGAAGCTATACATTTATTGAGAGGTTTAATGGAGAAGTACAAAAATAATAAGGAGAATCCACATTTGATTTTTATTGATTTATAAAAATCTTACAATAAAGTTCCTAGAGATATCCTTTAGAGAGTCCTTGAGAGAAAATGTGTTGATATGGCCTATATTCAAGTCATTAAAGATATGTATACTAGAGCTGTTACTTGTGTTCGAACTGAAGGAGGATTGACCAAACCTTTTCCTATTTCTGTTGGTTTACACTAGGATTGGCTTTAAGCCCATATTTTTTTACTTTATTTATGGATGGTATTACTGGACATTTACAAGAGGATGTACTTTGGTGTATGCTTTTTCCTGATGATATCCTTCTCGTGGATAAGACGAGAGAAAAGGCCCAAAAAAAAAACTTAAACTTGAATTATGGAGGTCTACATTGGAATCTAAAGGCCTTCGTTTGAGTAGAACTAAAACTGAATACATGGAAGTAGTTTTAGTAATAGTAGCTCTAGTGATAGAAGTGTAACGTTGGGTGATCAAATTATTAAAAGTTGTGAACGATTTAGATATCCTGGGTCTATTGTTCAAAGAAATGGTGATATAGATGGGGATATTAATAGTAGAATTCAAGTTGGTTGGTTGAAGTGGAGGAATGCCTCAGGCCTACTGTGTGATAGAAAAGTACCACTTAAACTAAAAGGAAAATTTTATAAGATGGTGGTGAGGCCTGCAATGCTCTATGGTGCTGCCTGTTGGCCTTTAAAAGAGAAGCATAATACTAAGTTAAGTGTTGCTGAGATGAGAATGATTAGGTGGATGAGTGGCTTTACACTTAGAGACAAAATGCAAAATGAATATATTCGTGATAGGGTTGGTGTAGCTCCAGTAACGGACAAAATTAGAGAGAGTCGCCTTAGATGGTTTGGTCACATTAAATGTCGACCATCTAATTATCTGATTAGGAGAGTAGATGTTTAAGATTTGACTTATGTTATGAAAGGTAGAGGTAGACCTAGGAAGACTTGGGGTTGTTGTATATAAAAATGATCTTAATTTATTAGAATTAAATGAAAGTGTGACACTAAATAAGACGTAATGGAGAAAAAAGATTCATGTAGCCAACCTCACTTAGTGGGATCAATTGTTGTTGTTGTTGTTGTATTTAAGTAGAATGAATTATAATGAACAGTCGGTCATCCCAATTATAATCCCAAGATTCCATCATCCTAAAAAATGATATAGCAGAATCAAAATAGTGATGATAGGAGGGCAGAGGCAAAAATGAAACTGGGATTATAAATGAAAGAGGTGGAAAGCCTTCTTTTCAAGGAAAAATTTTTCTTATTATACATAACACTTGTTTTTACCATTGGATGGAAGTCATATCAGATACTTGTGTACAAATAAATTACAATGTGGTGGAGAAGTTTAATGATTACAATAATTTATTGGGTCGTTTAACTGAAAAAAATTTGAGAGGATGGCAATTGGCCATAGAATTAGAAGTAGAAGAAATTAAGGAAACCTGCATTAGTTGAAGTGGTTAACTAAGAAAGTCGTTCAAGAAAGCATGAATTGTAACTTTTTAAAATTTTAGATCATAATGAAAGCACACATTCAAAGAATTTATTGTAGATCATAACGAAAGCACACATTCAAAAAATTTATCTACATAAATTTAAAAATATCATGAAACTTAATATTTAGAATCCTACTTCTATTAATACACATTCAAAATGCTTCTTTGGTTATACCACACTGATAAAATGTATAAAAAAAGAAAGAATAAAAAAGATAATCTTGTTTCTAAATTAAGGTGAGAATAATTTACCTTTGAACTGTAACTCAGAGCAACATATTCTCATTCCATTCTTCTCCAATCTTCAAAGCTCCCTCCGAACACTAAACCTTCATTTATCTTATTCAATTTTTTTTATTCTTTTATAAAAGATAGCAATGAGGGATAAATAGATTCAATTTTATTAAATCTATAAGTAGAATTTTCAATTCATCGTGATGTTTCTAATAGAATTGAGCTAAACAGGCACGAGACATAATGTTTAAACACTTACTAATTAAGTGGCACGATCTAATATCTTTGTTGTTAATAAGAAAAAATATTTAGATTTGTTTTAGATGATGGTAAAAATATACATCCCAAACTCATAAATAACTCATTTTCATCCATTTATATACAAACTCTCTAAACCCTAAGATGGTAGAAGCTCCAACAACAAGAAGTCTTGATGGCCACTATCTTTAATCTTCTAATCTCCCATAATACACCAAATCCTATTGACTTGCGCATGTTGCATCTAGTTTTCTAACTTCCAATTGCGGTTTAATTGAGCCAAGCAATGAGCCAACTTGAGCTCAACTTGATAAATAGTTTGTGAACTAAGCTCAAACAGCTAAGAACTTAAGCTCAAGCCAACTCCAAGTTGACTCGATGGTTCGTGAGCCATCTCGTTTAAAAAATAATTAATACAACATATTAAAATTCAAAATTTTATTTTTAAATTATTAAAAAAATTTTAAAAATAGTATTTTACATTTTATATCAAATAATTTCTTATCATCTATCTCATAATGGTATATTTTAACAATCATTTTACTATAACACTAATTTAAGTTAATAATATTATTATTATTATTTTCTTTCATAATAGATAAATTTGCTCATAAGAACATATAAAAGAAAAAGGAATTTAAGCTCATAGATGCGTGGGCAAACCAAATTAAGTTAGAATAATGATTGTGAGAGAGAGAAACAAGACCAACAAAGTTAAGTTGGTATAATGGGATTTATTATAAGGGTGAATACGAATATCTTATTCTTCACAGTTAATGTAGTTTATTCTAATGCCAAACATAATCAGTCAGCCTTACTAAATTTGTTTATCTGCTTGTTGTTGCCGGTCCCAAGCACGAATGTGAGAACTGAAATGTTTCGTTAAATAGTCGACAGTCAGCGTAAAACTTGTCGAAAAAAAACAATTATAAATTAGATTTAACTCCAAAAAGATCCAACAAACTTAGATCCATTCCATTTACCTTTTTTATCCATAATACCCCAATAAAAATTTTGTCCCATTTCAATGCCTTGGAAGTCCATGCATTTTGCATCAAACTTCATATTCAAGTGGACAACTTTTCATGAACTGAAATTATATTTCCATCAGCCAAACCCAATAATAAAAGCACAAATTATTACATTACATGATATTAAAAGAGAAACATAATATAAGCGCAGGTTGATCCCAACTAAAACATAAATTTAAAATTCCAATGAAAACATAGTTCATCCATTAATCACAAGATAGAAATGGGGCTCCTCAGCTCAAGAGAGGGCTGCCTTCCTTAATAAGCACAAAGACACTGCTACCATCACTCCTAGAGATTCTAAGCTCATCGTCCAGGTAGGTGGTGAGGAGCCAAGACTGGGCGTTGGTGTTAGAAATGGGGAATTTGAGGGGGGGTTGGCTGGAGATGGTTTTGGCTACGGAGGACGCTGTGTTATTTAAGGAAGAAATCACGCCTTTAAATGGGGAGAGGTCTATGTTCTGCCCAAAGAATTCAACCTTTTCTGGGATAACAATGGAGTCTGTCAGCTGGGGAGTGCCTATGATGCCTTCCTCAAATTTGATCTAAGGACATACAGCAGAAAAGCTCTGTTAATATTAAATATTTTGGAAGATTTACATATATACCACTCAATTCCGACGTATTTACACTTCTAACACCCAAACTTTAACTTGTAAAAAAGAATTGGGTGGTATAAATGTAAAGAAAGCAAGGTTTTGGTGTTAGATAAGTAAATACATAGGCATTAGGTGGAATGCATGTAAATGCCACATGTTTTAATCTAAAAAAGATAGGGAAACTTAACCTAAGATTGCGAAATAATTTAGTTCATTGATTTAGCAGCGAGTTTGAGAAAAATATTAACTTAAAATCAAGTTGATTTAATATGAATGCAGCACTTTGACAGTAACAGAGAAGAAAAAAATTAAAAAAAAAAAAGACAACTGCATTTTATTAATTTGCGTCTGCTTCATAGCAAACCAAACTACTAAAACTAAAATAATCAAGCTCAAATAATCAACCATTGGCCTAACTAGTTTAACACATATTGAGAGACTACATTGAAAAATTGCGTCCAATGTATCTAAAAAAATGTACACAGAGAGGGGGAAGAGAGAAAGAGACTAAATCTATTAGTTTAGAATTAAACTCGAATCCATAAAGCTTGCAACAGATCTCAATGTTTATTATAGAATGGAAGATGAACCCTTTCTACACAACATTTTAATTTGAGCTTAGACGGAAGTCGATTTACTAATCACCTAAGTAATTAATAAAAGTTTAGATGAACTATTACATTCTTAGATTAAATAACATGCATTTTGTTGAGAAATGATATTATATATGGAATCATTTGCATATGATACACTTATTAATAGGCTTATGGACATGATTCTATTTAAATTTGTCATTAAAAACAGATCTAGACAAAGTGAATTTTCATAGTTCTTTTGGCAACAGCACATAAATAACCTTCAAGAGGAAAATTTTCAAAAAACTAAATATTAATTTTTGCAATTATAAGTGTGTTATTGATGTGAATAGAAGACGTGTACTAATTAAATTAGGAGAGAAGGTAATGATGCGTCTAATTCCATAAATATTTTATATAAGAGATTTCAAGAAACTAACAAGAAGTTTAAAATTAAACTTTCACAATACACTAGGACTAATGCTTACAAACGAGAAGTCCTAAAAAATAATTGACCTAAATCTATGTTCAACATATTTAATTCAAAATTATTTCATGAACCTATTGCCAATACTGTTGATTTCATCCTCTCGTTCTTTCTTTCCTCTGCTCTGTGGACTTACATTGAGCATCTTACCAGACAAGTCTACTCAACTTGTTCCTAAAGCAAGTACAGATGATGAGATAATGCCTAGTATTGATGATTGATAATGGGATGTATTTTATACATTGGGGTGACTCGTCGATTACTTAAAACGTAGTATAGTAATTATTCACAAACTTAATAAATATCAAATGCCCAATTTGTTAGAGTTCGGTTTTTCCAAGCTAAGATAATTTTGATGGAAATCTAAAGGTATATAATTAGTGAAAGCATAGAAAGAGAAAGTTAATAGGAGCATTGTATTTTCATCGTATCATATTTTACTGCAGTTTATATTGAATTTTAAATTTATACATGCTTGCAATTTCGATCCTATGGCGTATGGGTTCTAGTATTTTGATTTCCTATCTCAATATCTCAATTGAATTAACAGCATGAAACGTTAAGATTTCAGCTCTCGGATTTCTTTACTTGCAATGTCTATAGTCCAATTATTCAAGTGAAGGGGGCTGATGCTTAAGGGTTTCTATTATGCATTAACATTTTTCCTTTCAAGCTATTTTGCAAGCGTCCAGGTGTTTCCTTATATGGCCTATTTGTGCATACAAGTACAAGCCAAAGAAAGTTGCTGCCAAAGAAGCAAATTAGTAATTACTATAGTCTCCGAGTCACAAATACAAATCACTAAAAGCTACAGTCCTAAAACTTTGGAGTGTGTATCATTTAGATAAAATTAAAAAACTAAATGAATGACCTTATCTGGTTGGTTTGATTCGGTTCTTAAAATATCGGTTTGATTTTTATATGTAATCTTAATTTTGCTCATTTTTTAATAATTAGTTTGATTTTTAGTAATGAACTAATGAAATATGCGAAACAATCCAAAGAGAACATAGTTTTCGCTGTAGTCCGTGAAATGTAGTGGAGCTCATATTAATTGAACTTGAAGGCCGGCTGAATTCTCGGTTTTAGTAAGATGGTTCACAAAGGTTAAAAATTAACCACAAATATATATTAACTTTGGAAGCAAGGTCAGAGTCTTCTTGCCATACGCACCAATGCAAGAGCAAGCTTCAGCTTTTTCATTCTTTCCCTTTAATTGAGCTTTTTGCTTAATTTTCTGTTTTTCTATGTTCACGTCAGTGCTTATGAGTTGTTAACTTTGAACTTTTGTAATTATGACTGCTTTGTCCAGGTTAATTCTTTGTTTGCGTTGATGTAAAGTATAATTTTGTCTGATGTTAATCTAATAAAAAATATGGCTTGTTCATCAATGTTTCCTCTACTTACATTTCAGTAGAGAATGCGATTGTTAAATTGTTACCTTTCTTATTTTAAGTGATTTTTTTGCCTTAAAACTATTATATTTATGGCTATCACAGTTCTGTTAAGCACAACATTACAAAACAGGGGCAGAATGATCATTTTTCCATTAACTGTTGCCCCAGAAATGTTTTCACATGGTATCCAAAGCAATAATCGAACTTCATGACGAATTCTACGGGACAATAGCTAATTCTGGTGAGTAAGTGAAAAAGCTGCAGCTATGCCAAACAGAGCCTAAACCTGAAGAACAATGAACAACATCGAACAAGGGGAGTCCAAGAACTGTCCAACTCAGCATCTCATTGTCATCCCTAAAGGATGACTCCTATTTAGCCCATCCTCTTCCCCCCAGAGGACAGGACAATAATAAGCTAGCTTGACACCCAGCTAAACGGAATCGACGCCATGCCAGATTATAACAAACTACATATAGCTACAAGATATTGTAATCAATGTCTTTTCAATTATGAAAATTCTTCAATATCTTTTCATTTGTGGCAAGGGTCTGCGCTTATAAATGGAGAGGGGGGTGATCAAGACATTATAAGTCACCACTCTTCTTACCCTTTGAATCTCGTTTATAGAATGAGCCCAAAACCCTTTTTATAACACCGCTCTCATGCTCCTTGTGTGATATTACCGGTAAAATCTGAGGGCATGTTAGGGCAACTATTTCAAGACGGATTCCTTCAACATCATCCTGACTTGGCCTGGCCAAACCTTCAGTCCAAGGCCGACGAACCTCCATACTAGAATGTTACATTAAACACAACCTGTGATCAAAGATGGTTCATCAAAAGTCAAAGATAACATCAACATCTAATGCCTAACCAGTGCCACTCCAAGGAAGTATACAAAACCCGTTGAACAATAACCCCTCTAAGCAAGAACTAGGGACATTCTACAAGAAAGGCGAACCATTGAGCCTCTCGAAACAACACCACGGATCATCTCAGAGAGAACCTCAAAGGCTCTTCATGGGAAACTAGCACCTAATACGATACCTAAACATCTTTCTAGTGACTTTCTTGTTTAAGGGGTGGAGCAACCTGTCGGATTACGGTAAAGAGTAATATGCTCGATAACTTAGCCTCATCTTGACAATAGAAGTATCTTCCAAATGGAACTAATTATTAATAGATTAGGAGAGCCAGCCGACTTAAAGTCCACAACTTGACTAATCGAAGGACCATAACCTGGCCGACCGAAGGCTCATAACCTGGCCGACCGAAGGCTCATAAAATGACCGGCCGAAAATCCAAACCTTTGGCAACTAAAGAACCCCAACATGATCGGCTTGAGTCCCTCAATTCGGACGACTATAATCCCCTAGTTTAGCCGACAAAAAACCTATAGTCCAACCAACCGAGGACTCTCAAATAAACCGACCGAAGACTCAGCCTTAGATGGCCGACAAATGAGACAGCCAAATCAGAGACCACGTCTTATTTTATTTTATTCATTCATTATTTAATTCATATATTTATCTACCAAAATGTTCCGTAAGTTCCTTATTTCAAATAGGGGTAGGCAGATCTTTGTACAGTTCACATCCTCTTAGTCTATAAATAGAGAGTCATTTCTACAGCAAAAGACTAATGAATTATTCGAGCTAATCTAATATATTTTCCTACCTCTTTCTCTTACTCTCACTTTATTCCTTGGGTGTGCTTTACATGACAACCATGGATTCAACAATTTCAATTGAGAAAATGAAATTCACAAAATTAAGGAGCTGTCTGGTAACGGATTTAGAGCAGGATTTAACTTGGATTTAACCTAAAGCTTGTCGAACGATCAGTTTGGATAAAATTAAGCTGCAAATTTGATAAATCGGAATTTCAAAGGCTGTAAATCTAAAATTTACTAAATCCCGCGAATCAGCGAATTTAAGTGGTGTTTGGATTATACTAATAATTAGATTTTAAGGATGGATTTAGCTTAAATCCAGCCAAACACCAAAATACCGAAGATTAAATCGAACGCTCTAATTAAAATGAATTTTCCCGCGTTTTGTTTGTTTTTTCTGCATTCCATCTCTTCCCCACGTGAATCCGGATTTACTAAATTAAAGTGAGAGGGCAGATTTATTTCATCATTGCTTGCAAACTTCACCCTCAAAAATAAATACAGATTATCAAATCATACTTAGGGGGTGTTTGGTAGGAAACTTTTACAATGATTTAAGCTAGATTTAACTTAAATCCAGCAAAACACAATAAATAAGTTAGAAAAATCCGCCGTTAAGATAAATCCAATTTTGCTTCTTCCTTTTATTAAATCAAGATTTACTAAATCCACTTATAAGTTGGATTTAACGGATTTAGTGTAGGAAAAAGATATTTTAAATAGATTTATACCAAACACATCTTTAAATGGATTTAACTTTAATTGAACCAAACATCATCTCAAATTTAATAATATTTAGATTTAGAGTGCATTTGGGACAACTTGTGTGTTTCAGGATAAGCAGCTTATCCTGAAATGCGGCCCATGGGTTGACAGCGGGGTTCGACCGTTTAGTGTACAAACCCAACTGCATTGTCGACCCGCAACATGCGTTAAGCGTACAAACCCAACCGTGTTTTCGGATAAGCTGCCCAAACGTGTTTTCCAAATAGTGAGGCGACATTTTCAAATAAGCTGCCCCAAAAGGGCCCTTAAAAAATCTGGATTTACTGAATTTAGTAAATCCTATTTAACTTAAATACTACTTGCAGCCAAACACCTCCTTAAGGTAAGTTTAAGTTTAAGTCAAACACCGCCTTAGTAGATCAGAGATCGGCACTTCGTGTGGAAATGAAGATGCGAAGTTACCTTACTACGTGGTTTCCGGTACGAGTGGAGCGGAAGGAGGTGAAAGATGGTAGTTTCGGGTCTCTGTACGCAAAGATCCCGTCGTTGCCTTCCATGTTAGCTCTTATCGCGAATGTATCGCGAGGGTTCGGTCTCGAAGGCGATGGTTTTGGGCGAAGCTGGGAGGGGGAGGGACATAATCGAGGGTTTTAGTAAAGAGAGGGGAAGGGGTTTGGAAACCGGTAGAGGGGCAGAATGCAGGCGAGGGTTTCCCGTTGAGAGCGGAAGGGGAGAGGTTTCTCTTTTTAATTCAATTAATTATATTTTTACATGCATGACACCTAATATTATTATTTATAAAATATAACACAAGTGACATTTTTTAGTTGCCCGTTGTTTTTTCCTTTGTCCTGGATCTAACCCCATATTCCCATGTGACCAGCAGAGATTCCCTAGGATGAAAGAAAAAGATTCGAATCAATTAATTACCTGCACACGTTTAGGGCTCCGCACTTCGTACTTTGCATTCGTGCTGACTGAAGTGGTAGAAAAGGGTCCTACGAACCGCACCGAGTTCTGAACAGTTAACGCCTCCGAATCGATCGTCTGCGAAATCTCATCCACCTTCACCAGCTGGGTGAGGCTCCCCGCCCCCAGCAGCGGAAAAAGCCCCACGAAGGACGTGTACCTGCCCTAATCCAACATCAATCGAAACCAAAACATAACCTAATTGCAGAACACACACGCACAGGGGAAGCAATTTGATCTTACGCGAGGATCCACTTGCCGTTGAGCAAGCTTAGGGCTTCGGTTGGAGCAGGAGTAGGATTCTTGGCCTCGAGCTGTGAGATGATCTCATTAACCTCCGCCCTTGTCTCGCTCGACGCTTTCAATCCCCGATCCGTTCCGAATAGTTGATCGATTAGCTTCCGCTTTAGCTCAGGGATCGCGGAAGCCGCACCGTTCGTCTCCTCCTCAACCACTGCCAAACCCCCAAGAGCTCCCTTCTGAGTCTTTTTTTCGCTTCCCAGCTCGTCGTCTGCTACAGCCTGCACCAGCAAGGAAGGCCGTGTTGACCGATGAAAAATTGTGAGTACCTGAGGCTTCCTCACAGGAGAAAGTCGGCAAGCAGAGACGACAGTAATTGGTGGAGGACTAAGCCGTGCCGGCACTGCTGAAACAGCAGCCGGCAAACCGTTGGCGGCGAGAGAATTCCAGAACGCAATAGTCGACATCTCCACTTCTCCTCAGTACCAAAGTGCCGACTCAATTTCCGCGGCTGCAAACTTGTAGTTGGAAAGAACCAATTTATAGAAAAGAGAAGTAAAAGCGCCCGAAAGTAAATTGCCGGGTGCCGATATTTTCTAAAGGATTTTTTATTCACAATTATGGGGCAATTAGGTACAGACCATCCCAAACTTTTTATTTACAAATCAACCACTCTCTTTCATTCATTTTTTAAATTCTCACACAAATATAATAATTTATGGTAAATTTCTAACCCATATTTTTCTTTTTTTATCAAATTCTTAATAGTTTAACTGTGGCAGATATAAATATGTTTGTTGGGGAGTTCAAAAATGATATTTGGAGGGTTAATTTATAAATATCAATATTTTGGGTTGTCTGAATGTAATTATCCCAACATTTAATATTTTACTCTAAAATTTTTGTAATTATATTTTCAGCAAACAAATTCCAACAAACAATACTAACCTAGCGTCGATTCATTTTAAGATATCACACAAATTTTGAATATATTTATTTATTTTAGATGATCGGATACAAGATCAAGAATAGTATAATATCTTCTGCAGTCATTGTTTGCAGAAGTAAGCAGAATACCAAATGATAACTCCCACCAGGTTTAATATAAACATAATTTGGATATATAATTTTGTAGGTTTCTAGAAGTGTTTAAATAACTCCTTATTAATGTCCAATTTATAGAGGCTCTTTAACAAATGTCTAGTTTATGAAAGACATACCAAATAAGTAACAAAGAGAGAGATAATGTGAGACAATTTGTCTTACTGAGGAATGTAGTTTCATCATAAAAAAATTGCCCCATAAGTGAAAATTTCATGATAGTTTTACCATTCTTTGCATTATAGAGGATAATTTTCTTAGAAAAGCCTAATTTGACCTAGGCGTCAATATAAACTTCGTGCTCAAGCTTGGGCCTGAGAGAAGTGCAACATATAGATGTTACTTCAGAGCCCATTAAAAGATCTTTGACTTACCCTAGGGAGTGAGAGATGATATTTTGGTTAAGGTAGACAAGTTTATTTTTCTTGTTGATTTGATCATCTTAGACATGAAAGAGGACAATGAGATGCCTATTATGATATGGAGAACATTTTTAGCAATTGCAAGGGTCATGATAGATGCTAAAAAGAAGAATTGGCTATAAGAGTTCAAGATCACCTAGTGAGAGAGTATACACCAGCAGAGCTGAGATTATAGATGATGAGCGAATTACTGACTCAAATGAAAGACCTATTCCCAGCCTAAATGAGGTGGGATCTACTAGTCCTTCCAAATGTCATAATGCTGAGATGAATAAAAAAGATAGTGCAGTATTCTTAGGAGGCCAGATTTCATAGTGAGTTGCTTCTTTTACTAACGAGCCTGACACATCCCATGTAAGTTTTATTCGTGGATTTTGAGAATACTGGAAGAAACTCTAGAAATTTTTGTGGACATGCTATTTTATTTATTCTCAATGAAGTTGTTGAAAGATCTGACTAGGTGAGAGTTCTTTATGTTGATGACATCAAATCTTAGGGTTATTATTTACATTATTTTATAAGAATTAGGGCGTATAAGGAGTACGTTATTTTGGGACTTTTTATGTTAGGTGTAAGACTTGCTCTTATATCTTTTAGTATTGTTGGACTTACCTTTTCTTTTTGTTCTTATTTAACTTATTACTTGCTATTGTATCTTTTAGTATTTTTGGACTTACCATTAACTTGGTTCTTACGTAACTTATTACTTGCTAATGCATAAGTGTTATTTAAATTTGTTAGTAACAACAACAATGAAGAACATGGATAAAAAAGGTGCAAAAGAAATATTACAACTACATTATGCTTAATGTATGAATATTACAACTTATATATTGCTCAGTCTCCTTGTATGACATCTGGGTACATTAGCAAAAAATGGGTTGAATGTTGATTGTGGTTCATCTAACAAGATTTAACAAAATGTTTTTGATGGCACAAACCATATCTACTGATTTATTAGAATAACTTCACAAAAATTATGGAATCCGTGGCTCATATAAGAAGACTTCAAGAGATATGTTAGATATATATCTTATCACAAAATGAGTTTATGAGGGGAGTCATGGAGTGATTACAACACTCATAAAAACAATTAGCATATATTTTTAGTTTGGATGCTTTGACTAGTTATCCTCAAAAAATTATCAGACTTAAAGACTCTACATTCCAAGACAACCTTATAGAGATTTCACGTGATCAATGCTAGATTTCATCTTTTCAAGGTAAAATTTTGTGTTCATCTTTTCCAAAATGCACTTAAGCGTGGTAAACCTAAAATCATACATAAATGACCTGAGATTATATTGAAAGCATTGACGGAACACATGTGGACGCACAAGTGTCCAACTTTAAAAAGATTATATACAATATATTATGGTTGTATGTGGTTTCAATATGTGCTTCATTTTTGTGATGATCGGATGGGAAGGAAGCTTCCACAATAGTTGTATATTCAAATATGTGACATGAACTCACAAATATAACTTTTCAAAGCCACCTCCAGGTTTTCTTAAATATGAATAAATAAAATATTTATTGCATTACAATACTAATGAATAGACTTGCAATAAAGAAATATTATTTGGTTGATACTGGATATCCATTACAAAGAGGGTATCTCAAGCCCTTCCCTGATGCAAAATATCATATTTCAGATTTTGAAAGAGTCAACAATGAACTTGAGGTAGAAAGAAGTTGTTTAACAAAAAGAGTTCATCTTTATGTGGTGTTATTGAAGGAAATTTGAGGTTTGAAAAAAAAAGGTTATTTTGAGAGATATGCCAACATATCCTTTCAACAAATAAGTGAAGATTGTGGTTGATACGATGGCTCTCTACAACTACATTTGTTGGCACCCTTCAAGTAGTGATACTGATTTCAATAACACAGATTATGATCAATCACACATCCATACCGAGGCATCTGAATATTGCCTAGATCAATCAATATCACAAACTGAATCAGATTTATATGACTTGCACATAGAATGAGGAATGTGTTGGGGAGATGATGAAGTTGAGAGAGCAAATTACAAATGCAATAGTTAATGGATGACGATTTTGGACACTACATTATATTTATTTGTGTAATGTGTTGCAAAAATAATTATTGTTTACGATAAAGACGTTATATGCAATGGTTTATGTAGAATTTTGATTCACTGCAAATTACTTTTCATTCTTGCTGGATGTATTTTTTTCCTACATGGATGACCTCTAGGTAACTGTGGGTTTAATATAAATTTTTTTCATGCTTTTTTTTTTTAGGTTCGTGACGGCATGAATGCCTATAGAGGTTCCTCTAAACAGCATTTATGTTGATATGATTTTGTTACACATACGAGCTCATTATTACATGGTTTAAAGGCAACCAAGTTCCCTTTATTTTTCAGTATATGACTGTTGAGGTTTTCAGGATGGCCTTTGTGATGATATGGTTTTGTTGCACATATGAGGTTGATTTTACATGGTTTAAAAACCACCAAGATCCCCTTTTTTGGTCATATGACTGTTGGGATTTTTTTATATGACATTTGTGGTGATATGCTTCTGTGACACAAACGAGCTTGGTATTACATGGCTTAAAGACAACCAAGAACTCTTTTTTTAAGGTATACTATATTCTTGTAGTGACAGATTATTTGTTGATTATAATTTATGCTCTACCTCGTAACTCTATAAAAGTTTAATTGTGTATTTATATTATTTATTTTAAATAATGTTGCATCTAGCTATTTGGTTTTTATGGTTTTAAACCTTTAGAAGTATGAGTTCGAGGTCTTCTAGTGCCTCTTAAGCATTGTACTGATACTGTGGACTGCAGTGTTCTCTCGACAGGAGCATAGCTATGAGAGAAACTTTACATGTGTCCATGGAATATATTAGAGGTCTGTGACGTCTTTCGATTAGCTGATCAGTTAGATTGTTACATCTTGATAGTGATCATGTGTGGAGAGTTTTACTAGAGAATAGATTATCTCGTAAAATTTATCAATTGCATTTCAAATTCAAGATCATGATAATATTAATTATTGTTTTAATAGTTTTTTTTTATTATTATTGTTTTACTCGATGTTTAGTAAGGTGTTAGTTTTTATCATGTAATATTAAAACTGAATTTTTGTTTTTGATAGGAACAATTTCAAACTCGTATCTATTATATTACTTACATGACATTTTCACTTGCGTGAGCCCTTACAAAATTGGGTCAGATCATTACCTTGAAGTTCTAGCAGCTTGGTAAGCTCGATGCTTGAGGCTATAACGACAATTGAAGCGCCATTAAAGAGGGGACATACGTCCATATCTATTTATGAATCAGCTGTCATCCTCATCATCACCATCTTTCTTTAACACCCCGTGGGTAGACCTCGTATTGTACTAAATTTATGTTTAATTCTCTATTTGTAACCTCATAGAGGTGGGAGATGACATCCAGAGTTATATAAATAGAGACTCATACCTTCTGAAAAGGGACTTTTGACCTACTTTTTCTTCCATCCTTCTCTGAGATCCCAAACAAGGACTTCTCGAGCACAATTACGTTCTCTTGTACCACTTCATTCACATGTCTTTCTTTAATTGTATCAGTTTACAAACAATACCAGACTCGACAATCTAAAAAGATTCAATAACTTAATATTTTAGTTCTCTTTCGGTGGCAACAGAATATCACTGATATATACTTTTTATAGATTTGTACCATTGCTTTTTTACATCCTAAGCAAATTATAATATTGCTTACCAAATAATGCAATTTTTTCTACTAATTATTAACTAAAAAGAAAATTTCATCTAAATGATCAAATGTATTCAAATTGTTGTGTAGTTGTTGTCTTCAATTTATCTATTTTGATGCTTGATTAAAACTATTTTGAATATGTTAAAATAGCTTATTTATTGCCATTCTTTCCCTTTGTTTCTTATAAATTCTATTCCAATCATGAATTATTTTTCTTCAAGCATATTTAATGCTTTACTAATTCATTTTTTGTCTATAATCTTATCAAATTTGCCTCTTTGCCTTTACTCAAATGGCTAAGAATCAGGAAGTATAAATTAATTAGCTTAAACCACATGCAAGGCTCTCATATGTTAATATAAAATGTTACATGTTGTCCTGCTTGGAGATATTAAAATAAAACTACATTTTTATTTCAATTTTCTTTGCTTCCTGGACTATGGCTTGGATATACTAATATCCTATATTTTGTTTTTATTCTCTCTCTCTAATGCACTTGACTTTGATGCTTTAAAATAGTATTTTAGTTTTTATTTATTTTATTTTATAATAATGGCAATGATGAATATTTAAATATTAAATATGCTTATTTTAATTTTGAGATTAAATTATATATTGTCTGTTTTATAAAAATATTTAATATTTTTATTATATTGTTAAAGTGATGATGATATATCAACTAATATGAGCATTTTTTTGTATGAATAGAAGCTAATGACAAATTAGTACAAAATATTCAAATGATTTCAAATGGCAATTAAAATGTATTCAATCATAGCGAATAATATGGTGTTATTTGGTGAAGCATATAAAAATTTACTTATATGTTTTTTATTTTATATATTCTTATTTTCTTATTTTTATCATTCACTTCTTTAATAATACATTTTTTAAATAATAGCAATCGTGATAATATAAGTAAAGTAATCAGTTTGCCATAAACAACAATTTCATTTTACAAAACCACCAAAATTGCTTAAATCACTCAAGAATCATAGCTACAGGCCAATGTGGCTATTAGTTGCCGATGACACTTCTTATTATCGGCCATCCTTATTGTCAAACAAGCTCAACCATTCATTGTTGTAGACTTTCTTAACACTATTGCCCTAGAATATTTTATTTAAGGATCTTAAATTCTAGGTCTAATAGCTCTAATCTAATTAAACCTTATTATATACATCCTACATTGTAAGGAGATTAGGTGTATTGCTTGAAACCCATCTCATGTTCGACCAATTAGCTAATGCCATCTGTGCAAGCCCTAGTCCTTTCAAGTGTGGAAATAGGGATTTACCTTAGTGCATATAACTTCAAATAACTTCAAAATTTATTAAATAAATATATAAAATCTAAAACAATATGTTGTTTTTTCAATATGTTTCTAAAATAAGGGCTACATTCTAAGGACGTAACAAAGGTACTTCATGTCATATTTATATTCCTATAAGTTATTAAACAATTTTATTGATTATTTAAATACATTTTGGGTGTTAAAATTTATGGGTTTTTTTAGTTAATTATATAAAAAAAAAACTATGATGTTTAAACCCTTGCATACATTTTTTTTGTTTGTTTATCCATTTATTATAGTTTTTTCAAACTTCACTAACCATTCAATGAATCTTTTTGTGTTGAATAATTTTAAGGATATAATTTGTATCAATGTTATGAAATGAATAGTTTTTTTAATTCATAATCATAGTTTTTTTCCTAATTGTATGCATAGTTATTTATTTTCTTGATTGTTATTTATATTAACATCTTTATATATGGCCTTATGGAATATCTTTGAAATCATTTCCATGCATGTCTTTTTATGCATTAATTAATATATTCACATGTTTAATATTGAAATTGGTCTTTTAGTATTAGATATATCACACATTAAGTGTTTTCATGCACTCATTGATTCCATACAAGTCATGTATGGTTAAAGTCTATCATGCACTTGACATTCTTTTATAGATTTGGCATCAATTATAACTTGAAAGATATTCCACAACTTATAGTTTACACATTGTTATTGGCTCATATTAAGTTAAATATTGGAATCAATATTCTTTTTGTCTCGTTATCAATTTGTGATTATCATAATGTGCTACATATTTACATTATGTGCACATTACGTCTTATCAGATATGAACATCACAGTCTTCTTTTCATGTCATGTGATGGACTTCATGTTCATTACACCTTATTACATACCGACATCATGATCTTCCTTATCATATTATGTTATCAACATTGTATATTTATCATGTCACGTCACATACTGATAATAAGATTCTGATTGGCATACATTCATCATGTTATGAATTACCATCATCACCTTTTAAGGTTAAACATGTTATATAAAAAATTAACATTTTGAAAATAAAACAATTAATTTTTAGGATTGTTAGTATTTACTTGTGCTTGATTGAGGCGTGCTTTTACACACCGACTCTCGTTCCCCATTGTGCATTTGTGTTCACCTATTATTTATACACTTTATCTTCATATTAAATTCATTATTTTGACTTGTATAAAGTTTTATGAAATTACTAGAATAATATAAGTTCTGTTTGCATTACGGTCAAATGGGCTTTAAGCTATATTTTTATATATTTCTATTAACATTTATTTTATAGAATACCCTAGAATAGTAAGACTTAGAAGGATTGGTAATAAGGATATTTGATTGTCTTTGTGTTACATGTCTTTGTTTGATTTACATTATATTTAATATTCTTTTATTGCTTTATTTTACTCTATGATTGATTTTACCTAGAGTATCTAAGTCGGTCATTAGAATCACAGTTTGTATTTTATTTTCTAAAATCACGTAATTCAAAATTATGTTTCAATAAATTAAGAGTTTTTTGTGATTTTTAATGTTAATATATTTAAGAGAACATATATCCATGGTATATTGTTCAATTAAGACTGGTGATTGGATATTTTCTTTATCATGATAGATATAAACAGATGATGTCAACATCTTCCATACTACTAAATTTATCATATCTTGCTTTCATGAATTTGCATAGTGTATGGAATTCAGATGAGGATAATATCTAGGATATTTAGCTTTAGAATGTGTTCGTCTCCTTTAATTTTCTTATTATAACCATCACTTTTACCTGTGATTAAGTAACATAGTGGCATATCTATGTATTAGGGAGTAAACGCAATATGAAATTCACAGAGAAGCTGAACTGCATCATAAGCTAGCTCAGTCCCATTGAGTGACATCAAGACATGCCAACTCAGTGACATATGGTGGACTATGAAAGGTGGGAGAAAGAGGCTCTACATTCTTCTTGTGTAGCCCAATATTGATTACCCATTCCTTAGATAACATGTGGAATTTTATTTTGTATCTTCCTTTTTTAGGAAGACACTCTAAATATGCACTTCCATTTTAGGAAAATTATTAAACAAATGAAGTCTTGGTTATCGAAAACATACATGTCTTTTATTTGGCTCGTCCAATGAATTATATTGTACAACAACCTAGTTTGTAGAGCAACAAGAGAAGGAAGTCCAGCTTAGCATTTTGATGCTATCTAGAGCATCTTGATGCCAAGTGGTCCATTTATTGAGATTATTGAATCCTAAAAGTGATGGATAACATGGCATGTTGCCATGTCATCAACATTACGACAAGTGGTATGGCACTGCAACGCCTTGACTGCACTAGTCCTTAGGAGGTTTTGATTAGACATACATTACTATGATTGTTGACATGGTATGGCACTGCAACGCCTTAAGGCTTTGACTAGCCCTATCAACAGAGCATGATGTCCAACAGAGTTGGTCCCCAGGGTATCTCTTTATTAGAAAACCACCATCATGATTGCTTATGTGTCAACTAACAATGTTAGCGATGCCACAGAGCCAAAGGAACACATGTCAGATTCTCAAGCAACAAAATATACCTTATTAGCTGACATGATTTATTTCACGTCAATGGCGCCTATGAGCATTTAGAGTCTCCTTCTTACCGACTTGGATGGCTTTTTCTCTCTTGCCCTCTTTCTTTATCCTTCTTTGAGATTTTGAGTGCTTTAACTTCCCTCCACAACTCATTAATTTCTTTCATTTGATTTTTGGAGTTTCAATACTTAAGTCACCATGATCTCATAGTCATAGCAGCTTGTGTAAGGAATTCATTAGAGTGTTCAGAGCTTAGGGATGTCATCAACCTACGCACAAGTGAAGGTATCTTGGTGCATTATTATTTTCTTTAGGAACACTAGATTCTAGTGTTAGAGAAACTAGGTTGAGCTACTATTAGAGGAAGCTTAGGCTATACTCTTATGTTTTCCTCTACTTAGCCTCGTAAAGTGTCTCCCTTGAGCTTAAGATCTTTGTTATGCTTGGGAGCTATGGTTTCAATTATTTTTATGCCACTATTCCTTTTCCTTTTTGAATTTTAGTGATGTTAGCACAATTTCTCGATGTGTTGATTCACCTCTTATCGGTAGTTGTGTTGGACCGCCTTTACCATATTGCAAGGACATCTAACCTTGTTCCAATATGGTGTCAAGGCGCCATTGTGTAGCATTGTGATGTCAGACCCACAAGGCTGTACTATAACATTTTTCTTTAAAGTTATGGCCTCGAGTGACTTTGTTCCATTAAGGATAAGTTTGTGATACCTTTTTGGGCTCAGTGTCATTAGTTTATGGTCTAGCGTTATGACCTCTAGCGATAGATTCACAATATTGTGTTTCTCTTCTGTAATATGGTGATGATCCTTAGCATTGCAACATCGAGAGTATACATAGCTTTGTTTTTTTTTCCTTTCAAGTTGTGTATTTGATGCACCGCTTTGCATGTAGTACATCAAATACGGGATGCTTGTAGATCAGTTGAGAAGAGTTTTTAATGAGCCAAAGCTATTGAGTCTTCTTGCTTTTATTAGTTGAGAAGACCCATTTTTTTCTCTTTTGATCAATGGTACACCTCTTTGTATGGCCGGTAACCCCTTTTGCTTTCATCCATATCTTTAGGATGAGTTCTGAATGAGTGGGGCTTCTATCTTTATAGATTGCTCACACGATTATTTTCATCATAAATTGTTAGTACAACCTTTTGTATGGGTGGTTGTTCAACTATATTTGACTGATCGCAAGGCTTATGTTGTTTGTGTTTTTTTTTCGACATGTCCCGCATAAGCCAATTTTCTTCCATTTTTAACCTTTTATAGATCACTAAAGTGATTCATTTAGGATAGTATTGCATTGGGCATATTTATGCAGAAGAGATAAGGGGTTGGCGCCTGGGTACTACTTATCAGAACCAGAGTGTCACTTCATTTTCTTTTTAGATCTTAGAGGTCATCATATGTTGTTATATCCATAATGACATAGTATCATCTCTATGATAATAGAGGGAGAGTTTCTGCATTCATGTGATCTACCGATTTGTCCAAATAGGGATCCTTCTTGCATGTGTGTTTCTTATGCTTTATTTTTATTTCCTATGTGATTTTTTTTACATTTCATCATTTTCACGACTTTTAACTTTGAGTTTGAGCTCTTGGGTTTAGTCTCTAAATATCTTGATTTTGTGTTTTATGTGCATCTTTGATCTCCTCCTCTTTTGGGGAATTTTGACCTAGTGTCAATGTCTTTCGAGCATAGTCCCAAAGGCACAATTTCATCACAACATATTTATACATTACTTGTGTATGTTCATACGTGTGGGGTCTTGCTTCTTCAAGCAGTACTTTATTTCTTGTTGCACCACGTAGGTCTAGGTCTCATGAGTCAACATGTTGGTGGCAATACTTAAATGACTCGTAGTCTGACATGTGGTGTTAAAAAGAAAATAAGCATCACTTGTTGGCTCTTCCAGACTTGTTGGCTTGTCTGGGCGAGTGATGAAAGTTATTAGATTTTTATTATATCTTGTAGGATCATTCCGAAGCTTGGTTTAGGTTAACATTTGTTAATTATTTTGACGGTTATTAGCTCATTGTGATTCTCAGGATGGGACCAACTTGGTGACTTCATCAAAATCACGCTTTGCCCTACATGACATGTATTGCAATTAGATGTATGTTTAGAAACACCATTTATCTTTTTTTTTACTTGTAGTTCCTATTCAGAACTAGTCATGGTGTAGTTAGGGATTTTATATAGAATTATTATTCACTTAGTTTATGCTAGCTATTATATACTTTTTAAATCCTCTTGCATGCTTTTGTTGACCTCATTTTACAATGAGTCAATAACCTTATGACCTAAAAAGTCAACATTGGTCAAAATGGTCAAAACAGACCCAATGACCAACCCTGTTGACCCCATAGGTCACCCTTTTGACCTAAAAAGTCAACATAGGTCAAATTGGTTAAACCATACTCAATGACCTACCCTGTTGACCCCATAGGTCAACCTTATGACCTAAAAAGTCAACATTGGTCAAAATGGTCAAACCAGACCTAATGACCAACCCTGTTGACGCCATAGGTCAACCTTATGACCTAAAAAGTCAACACTGGTCAAATTGGTCAAACCAAACCTAATGACCAACCCTGTTGACCCCATAGGTCAACCTTTTGACCTAAAAAGTCAACATTGGTCAAATTGGTCAAACCAGACCCAATGACCTACCCTGTTGACCCCATAGGTCAACCTTATGACCTAAAAAGTCAACATTGGTCAAATTGGTCAAACCAGACCTAATGACCTACCCTGTTAACCCCATAGGTCAACCTTATGACCTAAAAAGTCAACATTGGTCAAATTGGTCAAACCAGACCTATTGACCTACCCTGTTGACCCCATAGGTCAACCTTATGACCTAAAAAGTCAACTTTGGTCAAATTGGTCAAACCAGACCTAATGACCAACCCTGTTGACCCCATAGGTCAACCTTTTGACCTAAAAAGTCAACTTTGGTCAAATTGGTCAAACCAGACCTAATGACCAACCCTGTTGACCCCATAGGTCAACCTTACGACCTACTAAGTCAACATTTGGTCAAAATGGTCAAACTAGACCTAATGATCAACCCTGTTGACCCCATAGGTCAACCTTTTAACCTGAAAAGTCAACATTGGTCAAAATGGTCAAACCAGACCCAATGACCAACCCTGTTGACCCCATAGATCAACCTTTTGACCTAAAAAGTCAACTTTGGTCAAACTGGGCAAACCAGACCTAATGACCTACACTGTTGACCCCATAGGTCAACCTTTTGACCTAAAAAGTCAACTTTGGTCAAATTGGTCAAACCAGACCTAATGATCAACCCTGTTGACCCCATAGGTCAACCTTTTGACCTAAAAGTCAACTTTGGTCAAATTGGTCAAACCAGACCTAATGACCTACCCTGTTGACCCCATAGGTCAACCTTATGACCTAAAAGTCAACAATGGTCAAAATGGTCAAACGAGACCCAATGACCAATCCTGTTGACCCATAAGTCAACCCTTTCATCCAATGACACATTTAAGACCCCAGAATGACAAAATCACAAATACTGGACATTTTAAAATTAAATTGATCAATTTGGTCGACTTTGAGTCAACCCGAGTCAAAATTAGTCAACACCTATCTATTTTGATTAAAATAGATAAAAATGAAATAAAAATAACAAAATTAATCAAATAATTAATTTCAAAATTATTTTGATTAATTAAAATGATTAATAATTTAATTTTCAATATTTTAATTAAATGACATAATTAATTAAAATGAAAATTAAATTAAAATCATAAAATCATAAAAATGATAAAATTAATCAATTAATTAAATTGAAATTATTTTCAATTGATAAATTGATTAATAAAATATTTTCCAACAATTTTAATTAATAAAATAATTAATTAAAATGGGAAATTAAAAAGAAATGAAATGACATATAAGCCTTCTCATAATTAATTAGGTTAAACTCATCTTAAGGCTTAATTAACACATAATTAAGCCCACATTAAGACCACTTAGCCATGGGTTAATACCCATCATGATGCATGGTGTGAGGTGTCACTCTCTCCTTCACCCTAAGCTTCATTTAGCCATGAGGTGGCCGGCCAACATGAGGCCTCACCTCCCACCTCCCAAGCTACCCAATGGAAAGAAAACCATGCATGAAACCCCCCCTTACCATGATCAGAAGCAATGATGAGGGGTAAGCTTGTGTGTCACCATTTGCCAAGCTTAAGAGATGATGTGTAAGCTCCCTAAGAAGAGTAGAGGCAGCTCACCATGCACCTCTTACATGAGCCAATGGGTGAGAGACAAAACAATGGAAATCATCATGGAAAACTTAGGGAGAAACATCAATGCCTATCTTCAGCCAATTTCTTCACCCAATGGGCTGAGAGAGAAGGTAACTACTCCCCTAGAACATCCTAAGTTAAGCCATAACCTTCCTTTGCTATAAATAGGACCCCATGGCCGAACCTAGCAAGAAGAAGAAAAAAATTTAGGGAGAACTATAGGCTGCCCAAATCCACCTGCTCCCAACATAAAAAGTCTTCCTAAGAGTCTCAGTAATCTTTTAGGATCAAATTTAAGCCATGGTTTGAGCCTATTTGAGCCAATTTGACCAAATTTCAAAAACAACCCCAAATTAGGTACTTCTTCAAAATTCATCCCTAAGCCCGACTTCTGGATCAAATTGCTGCAGCAATAACCTTCTATTGGAGTCCTAGAAGGCAACCATAAGGTCTGATCTAGCTTGATTTGCTTGTGGAAAAGGTATGGAATTTTTCTTTACAAAATAAATCATATTTTCGACATATCATGTCTTATACAAGCCCAGAAGTGTATCATCACCGTATGGATGAATACTTCTCATCCATATGATCATTTTAAAAAAAATCACTCAATTTCATCAAGAAATGAGTGAGATATTGATGTTTGAAGTTTAATGGTTCGAGAATTTTCAGATTTTTGGCCGAATTTTCTCCGCCGTCCGATCCCGCGCTTTAGGAAAGGACGGCGCTGATCTCTTCCCCGCGGTGTCTGCTGTTCGGACGCCCGCAGCGGATCCTCCCGCTCGTTCGATGCGTACGAGGACACGCGTCAAACGACGGTGAGTTTGGCGGCGGGATTTAACAAAAAATACCTTAAAACCTTAAAAACTTCAAAAATCCATATCTTTTGATCCAGAGGTCATAAAAATAAAATAAAAATACCTCTGGAAAGCTCTTGAAGAGGAGAAAATTATGAGACCAAAATCATAATTTTCTTCTCAGTATTTAATTTTTAATTAATTAAATACTCTCTGGAGTACTTTAATTATTAAAAATTATTTATAAATCAAAAAATTATGAAACTTTGAGGCATTTATCTTTATGTTCTTAGGAACCTTCCATAATTTTCCCAAGGACAGAAAACATGCCTAGGACACTTTTCTTTAATTTTCAAGTTTCTTTATAATTATTTCAAATAATAATTATAAAAATTGAAAATTAAGGAAAATAAAAATGCAAATGGCTAGAAATGATAGGACAACAGACAATAACCCTAAGAAAATTATTTCTAAGTCATAGAAATCATTTTGAACGGTATTTTGAAATTTAGGGTTAAAATCATTTATTAATTAAATAATTTTAATCCTAAAAAAAATAACCCTTTATAAATTTAACCTATTTTCATCAACAATCAAAGTTTGAAAATGGTTTTAGTCTATGATTGACTAATGAGAAATTTCACTTAAGTCTAAAATGACCAAATTGGACTTAATTAAATTTAAAATAACATTTAAACTCATTAAACCTTACTTAAATTAGGTTTAATATAAAAATCAAATCTTAATTAAGTTTAAAGACACATTAAACTTAATTAATCAAAATTAAACCTTTTAATTAAGTTTAAAGACATAATAAACTTAATTAAACCCATTAAACCTTACTTAAATTAGGTTTAATATAAAAATCAAGTCTTAATTAAGTTTAAAGACACATTAAACTTAATTAAACAAAATTAAACCTTTTAATTAAGTTTAAAAACATAATAAACTTAATAAACTCATTAAACCTTACTTAAATTAGGTTTAATATAAAAATCAAATCTTAATTAAGTTTAAAGACACATTAAACTTAATTAATCAAAATTAAACCTTTTAATTAAGTTTAAAGACATAATAAACTTAATTAAACCCATTAAACCTTACTTAAATTAGGTTTAATATAAAAATCAAGTCTTAATTAAGTTTAAAGACACATTAAACTTAATTAATCAAAATTAAACCTTTTAATTAAGTTTAAAGACATAATAAACTTAATTAAACCCATTAAACCTTACTTAAATTAGGTTTAATATAAAAATCAAGTCTTAATTAAGTTTAAAGACACATTAAACTTAATTAAACAAAATTAAACCTTTTAATTAAGTTTAAAAACATAATAAACTTAATTAAACCCATTAAACCTTACTTAAATTAGGTTTAATATAAAAATCAAGTCTGAATTAAGTTTAAAGACACATTAAACTTAATTAAACAAAATTAAACCTTTTAATTAAGTTTAAAAACATAATAAACTTAATTAACTCATTAAACCTTACTTAAATTAGGTTTAATATAAAAATCAAGTCTTAATTAAGTTTAAAAACTTATTAAACTTAATTAATCAAAATTAAACCTTTTAATTAAGTTTAAAGACATAATAAACTTAATTAACCCATTAAACCTTACTTAAATTAGGTTTAATATAAAAATCAAAATCTTAATTAAGTTTAAAGACACATTAAATTTAATTAACTAAAATTAAGTCTTTTAATTAAGTTTAAAGACAAATTAAGCTTAATTAACTCAATAAACCTTACTTAAATTAGATTTAATATAAAAATTAAATCTTAATTAAGTTTAAAGACAAATTAAGCTTAATTAACTCAATAAACCTTACTTAAATTAGATTTAATATAAAAATTAAATCTTAATTAAGTTTAAAGACATATTAAACTTAATTAACCAAAATCAAACCTTTTAATTAAGTTTAAAGACAAATTAAACTTAATTAACCCATTAAGCCTTACCTAAATTAGGTTTAACACAAAAATTAATTTTTTTTAATTAAGTTTAAAGACAAATTAAACTAGGTTTAAATACAAAAATCAACACTTTTAATTAAGTTTAAGAACATATTAAACTTAATTAATCAAAACCAAACCTTTAATTAAATTTAAAGACATATTAAACTTAATTAACCTTCATACACATAAGGTTTAATCAAACATAAACCCTAATTAGGTCTAACCCATTAGACCTTAACTAACTAAGGTTTAATCAAACATAAACCCTAATTAGGTCTAACCCATTAGACCTAATTAAACCATTAGACCTTAACTAACTAAGGTTTAATCAAACATAAACCCTAATTAGGTTTAACCCATTAGATCTAATTAAACTATTAAATCTTAACTAACTAAGGTTTAATCAAACATAAACCCTAATTAGGTCGAACCCATTAGACCTAATTAAACCATTAGACCTTAACTAACTAAGGTTTAATCAAACATAAACCCTAATTAGGTCCAACCCATTAGACCTAATTAAACCATTAGACCTTAACTAACTAAGGTTTAATCGAACATAAACCTTAATTAGGTCTAACCCATTAGACCTAATTAAACCATTAGACCTTAACTAACTAAGGTTTAATCAAACATAAACCTTAATTAGGTCTAACCCATTAGACTTAATTAAACCATTAGACCTTAATTAACTAAGGTTTAATCAAACATAAACCTTAATTAAGTCTAAATCATTAGATCTAATTAAACTATTAAGTCTTAACTAAGTAAGACTTAATCAAACACAAATCCTAATTAAGTCTACTACATTAGACTTAATTAATTATTAAACCTTAATCAACTAAGGTTTAATTAAATCCAAATCCAACCTTTTAGTCCAAGTCCAACATAACCTAACCTAACTTGAGTCCAACCTAACTTGAGCTCAAGTTAACCTAAAACCTTAGGTTCAACCCACATTGAACCTAACCTAAACCTAACCTAACTTGAGTCCAACCTAACTTGAACTCAAGTTAACCTAAAACCTTAGGTTCAACCCACATTAAACCTAACCTAAACCTAACCTAACTTGAGTCCAACCTAACTTAAACTCAAGTTAACCTAAACCTTAGGTTCAACCCACATTGAACCTAACTTAAACCTAATCTAATTGGAGTCCAATCTAACTTGAACTCAAGTTAACCTAAACCTTAGGTTCAACCCACATTGAACCTAATTTAAATCTACCATAACTTGAGTCCAATCTAACTTGAACTCAAGTTAACTTAAACCTTAGGTTCAACCCACATTGAACCTAACTTAAACCTAATCTAACTCGAGTCCAATCTAACTTGAACTCAAGTTAACCTAAACCTTAGGTTTAACCCATATTGAACCTAATTTAAATCTACCATAACTTGAGTCCAATCTAACTTGAACTCAAGTTAACCTAAACCTTAGGTTCAACCCACATCGAACCTAACTTAACTTGAAACCTTAGGTTCAACCCATATTGAACCTAACCTAAACTGAACTAAACTTGAGTTCAATCCAACTAGAACCTAATCTAATCCAAGTCAAACCTTAACTTAGGTTCAACCCATATTGAACTTAAATCGACCTTAAGTCTATGTTCAACCTGACTTGAACCTAACTTAAAATTTAACTTAAGTCTAACCCACATTAGACTCAAGTCAAACCAAACTTAGGTTCAACCTGACATGAACCTAACCCAAAAACCTAACTTAAGTCTAACCCATATTAGACTTAAGTCAAACCATACTTAGGTTTAACACGATATAAACCTAAGTCTAACCTAAGTCTTAGGCTCAACCTAACTTGAATCTAAACTAAAACCCGGCTTAAGTTCAATCCTAAGTCTAGGTCTAACTTTAAATAGACTTAATTAAAACTTAAGTCTTATCTAAAAGGGACTCAGATGGTCTGCAATCTAATCGAGTCTAATTTATTAGACTTGATTAACTTTTAAGTCCTATTTAAACAAAACTTAAAACTTAATTAAATCTATTCTGAACCAAACCTTTTTTTAACTTAAGTTCAGACAGACATGAACTCAAGTTAAATGGATTCAATCAACATTGAATCTAACTTAGGTTCAACCAGACATGAACCCAAGTTAATTCAATCAATATTGAATCTAATTTCAAACCTTTTAACTTAAGTTCAAACAGACATGAACTCAAGTTAAATGGATTCAATCAACATCGAATCTAACTTAGGTTCAACTAGACATGAACCTGAGTTAATTAAATCAATATTGAATCGAATTTAAAATCTTTTAACTTAAGTTCAGACAGACAAGAACTCAAGTTAAATAGATTCAATCAACTTAGGTTCAACCAGACATGAACCCAAGTTAATTCAATCAATATTGAATCTAATTTCAAACCTTTTTAACTTAGAGTTCAGACAGACATGAACTCAAGTTAATAAATTCAACGCTTTAAAACCAAAACTGACATAGTCAACAAAAAAAAATTGACATTCAAAATAATTCGACATAAACTGACATCCAAGACATATCCAAATATTCTGTGATGTTATTTCTGACAACGTTTTCTTTGTAGGGTGAAAACGAGAAATTTCGCTTAGATTTTCTTTACATGTTATAGGGTGTACTAATTTTGTTTTGCATGACGACATTCTAGGCAAACAAAAACAAAACTAAAACTTTTAGGTTATACATATAACCTGAAACTTTTGACAAAAACAAAACCAAAACTTTTAGGTTAGACATATAACCTGAAACTTTTGACAACAAAAACAAAACCAAAACTTTTAGGTTAGACATATAACATGAAACTTTTTGACAACAAAAACAAAACCAAAACTTTTAGGTTAGACACATAACCTGAAACTTTTCAACAAATCAACAACATTGACAACAGAAACAAAACCAGAACCTTTAGGTTAGACACAACACCTAAAGTATTCAATAACATAATATAACGACATTCGGGAGTGATAGTGGGTACATCTCTCCTTAAAATAAATTCTTAGAAAACAAATGATTAACATTAATCAGAAGTTTTCTTAAACAATTGAAAATTGTTTAAGATGTAATTAACTATAGAGGCTTGCCTCTATAGGAGATCTAAAAGAACCCGAAATAGAAATCTCTGGTTTACCATGATTTTCTTAATATGAAAATTCTAGAATATGTTATTCTAGAATACCCTCATATAAGAATTATCATAAACATCATTTTCTACTATTAGTCCTAAAAATTCTCTAAATCCTTCATAGGATTTATATGAATAAAACTAGGCTAATATTAGATGGCGACTCCTCGACATTGACATGATACAGAAATTGATGGCGATGACATGACCACTATCGACATCTTTATTAATTTCCAACCGCCACCAGCTTTATTGAGTTTGAGACTCGAGCACTAGCATATTAAATCAGTATTCTTTGCAAAGAGCTAGGTCTAACCGAGAGGAGCCAATAATAATTATGTAACTCACACATTTTTCTACAAGTGCAACTTAGCACTCCTCCAACTGGGTTTGTTTCATTTTTGTGTTGCATTAAATAAATCATTCTAACCCTTTTTTTATAGTTTGAGTATTTACTTTTTTACTCTTCATGTAATGTTAGAGTCCTCTAGGAGATTATGCACTAGAAATAATGTACGAGTAAGATTTCTCAAGACATTTGACATGCAGAACCGTATCGACAAAATTAAAAGTAGTCTTCTTATGCCCCATACTTTAATTCTAGATTGTATATTTGTTCCATAGATTTAAGAGATGCCATGTATACATGAAGCCTGGCCACAATTTGAATTTATTTGGATATGTTTTTAACCTAGCGACACTTGGTCTATTTTATTATTTTTTGAGTATTTACTTTATTACACTTTCATGTGTTCACTATTTCTTCTAAGCCTATGATTTGCTTGGATGCACTATTGTGATTAGGCTCTTTTGAATAAAACATTTTCTGTAAAGATTAACTTTAAAATATCTTTTCTAATAAAATTTAGAATTAAAATTCTGCAAGAGTTTAAAATTAAATAACTTTATTTCTCACAGTTTACTTTTTTCATGGCCTTTGAGCCAGTTTGAAAATGATTATAAGTGCATGAATATATCCCCTTGGGTATTATTAGGGCAGGGGACATATTCAATGTGTTTTTGTCAATTGCATACATACAGCATGTCCTCTGGAAAGTGCTCTCACTTTCTCAATCTGACAGGCCCAACGTATATTTTATACGCTTAGGTGGGTGTCTAGTGCGGTAGAGGGTATTATAGGCTTTCCTGATCTATATAGGACTATAAGTCATTAGTGGGGAAGCTTATCATTATAGTTGGGTCTTACATCATTCCTTCTTTTTATGTAGCCATATCCTTGCAAGTGTATTCCCTAATATGCCTTTTTGGTTTAGATACAATAATAAGAGCTTATATTTTTCTTTCCTCTGATTTTAAGTATATTGACTCAATTCAAACGATGCAACACATGGGTTACTAATGAAGTAATTCTCAACTAGTTGACTCCCTTCATTGCTTAAAATATCTTGGGTCCCATTAATTTGGGAGGACAAGTCTATGGAGCCTCAATTAGGCTATCTCTACCTATCATAATTTTCTCTGACCTACCACTTGATATACCCATTTTTTAGCTATTTTATCTATTTTTTCGAGATTTAGCAAATGCATGTCGTAGGCTCTCTCCGTCATATGACAACTACATGTTAGGTTGTGATGATTTACCCGCTGCCTTGTGGCCTAGTTTCTCCTTACAGTTGAAAGTTCTCCCTATAAGGACTGTCGAAAATATTCTTGACTACATATGTTTTAGGACTTATTTAGCAAACACATCAGCTTTTATCATGAGTTTTCCTAGATATTTCTCATGATATGATTGATCATGAGGATATGTCATCGTGGCATATTTCTTTTAACTCAGAATAAAATAAATTTGATTTTATATTCAGGTTTGACTATGAATGTTTTTTATTAAATCCTTATCATATATTTTCTTAGGTCGAGTACAGTTTAAATTTATTTAAATTATTTTTCTCTATAAGGATTATGTAGATATTCTTTTTATTTCTTCTAATTTTTTTTCATTTTTGGTCATTTCTTTCTTCTTTGACTTTTCTAAGAGATGTTAACTTAGAAAGAGTGATCTGAAGCGGACGAATACTGAGAAAGCCATTCCAATCAAAGCAAGAAAGGGGTGTCAACCCAATTGTTGTGCCTAACACTTATTGAAGAACCAGAGAGTAAGCATTGATCTTTGTAGTTGTCAACCTCCATCAACCACTATCGACTGTCGTCAACAGCCACCGCCGATGACCATTACTTGAAACCACCGTAATTAAACTATGACATAAGTGACTAATTGTTGTTATTACAACCACAGACTACATCTTTTATGGCCAATTATTTCTTTTACAACAATCAGCTATGACCTTTCTGGCTAACTATTATTACCACGATTTCTAACTACGATATTTATGATCAACTACTTTTGTGCATCTAACAATTACATTATTTATAGCTAATTATTGTTGTCATAGTTTCCAACTATTATATATCTAGCCAATTATTGCTATTGCAGCCAACGATTACAGCTTTTATGTCAAAATACTACCTTTATAACAACTGATTATGAAATTTATGATGAATTATATTACTGTTGCAGTTTCAACTAAGATTATTGTGGAAAACTTTTGCTTTTGCAACCTTTAACTCCGGTCTTTATGCTAATTACTATTTTCATAGTTTCCATTAAACAACAATGTGGCTAACTATCGCTATTATAGCTACCGACTGTAGCTTCTATGACCAACTAATGCTTTGTAGAAATCAATTATGACCATTTTAGCCAACCACTATTGTTAGAGTTTCCAAATAAAGCCTCATTAGCCAATTGTTACTATTTCAACCACTGATTATAACTTTTATGAAGAACTACTGACTTTGAAGCAACCAAACATGACCATTGTGGCCAACTACTACTATTATAATTTCCAATTATGACCTCTATAGCCAACTGTCATTATTATAGATTCCAACTATGTTCTATGCGGCCAATTACTACTACAACTTAAACCTCAGTTGCCAACTATCACTATTATAGCCAAATACTATATTTATTAGTATGTCTTTTATAGCTACATTACTAGTATACATATGTGATTATCATGTTTGTAATTTTATATTCTCTTTTCAGAAGAAGAGATAACTCGTGTACTAATAATCATGTACTCGATTACTTTGACTTTGTTAGACCCCGTGATTTTTTTTTTTTTCTTTTTTAGGGTTTTTCCATGTAAAAATTTAGCCTCTAGTTCAACTATGTATCTTCTATCGGACCGTGTGCTGGGTTTTCCCACGTAAAAATTTAGACTCTACTTCAGCTATTTATCTTTTATCGGACCGTTGTTGGATCTTCATACAATTCTAAAATATTTTTTTTAATTTTTTTGGAGTTTTTAAGTATCAACCACCCAAAAAATTGAATACAGTATTTTAACTACCTAAACTTTAGAATTTACATATCAACCACCCAAAATCTAAAATGAGTGGGTAACTCATTGTGCTTGTACTGAGAAAGGTGAAGTTTTGGGTGACTAAAATTTTAATTTTTAAATATAAGTGATTAAACTATTATTTTTATATTTTGATTGGTTAGTAGGATAAAAATTCCCATTTTATTCACAACTACAATTTCAATGTTTTTTTAAATCTTACACATCCAAAGCCCTTGGGATGACTCGCGGGGAAAAAATTTGCGTACTTAAATCATACGCAGCGTTGTGTACGTCCAGCAGGTTACAATGAGGTTACATGGATGTTATATGTGTGGTATTTTCGTGTTTTATTCCTCATAACCTCTGTGTAACCTGCCAGTAACATCCAATGTAACCTCCTTATTTTTGTAGGTTACAGGTATATTCAATGAAAGTTATACGTATGCGGTCGCCTCCTATTCGATGATGTACGCAGCACTGCGTATGCTTTACGTGCGTAAATTATTCCTCATTCGTAGACCCATAGTTGCCTGAATCTCCGCTAGCGTCTTTAAAGTTGTAGGGTTTTTTCACTGTATATTTAATTTTCTTACAGAAAAAGTATGTAAGAAAATTGTAAGCATTAACTAAACTATATTTTTATTACCCTGTTTTAAAAATTTTCTGGCCCGGCTACTCAGCCTCTGATAGAACATAAAATTGTCAAATTTACATATCGCACACCTAAAAGTTCATCATTTACATATATAACATCCAAAATTATTAGAGTAAAATTGAAATTATCATCTCTTAAACGTTTTCACCATTTTTCATCCTCGAGTCACGCACTATTGTCTTCGGGTGCATTTAAGGCAGCTCGTGCTTATCTAAAAACGCAGACTGCGGGGTTCAACCCGTGTTCCGCGTTTAGTGTAAAAGACCAATTGTGTTTTCAGATAAACTGCTCAAACACAGTTTTCAAAGAGTGATGCGACGTTTTCAAAATGCCACCGCTGCGAATAAACTACCCCAAATGGAGCCTTCTTCTGCCATCCAATGCACAAATAGGAGAATAATTTTTTAAAGGGAGTGGTCTCTAAAACACGCAATTATCTAATTTTAAAAAGCTTTGGGCTTTATTTGAAGTTCGGCTTTTGGTTTTCTTCCTATTTTTTTGGAATTACGCCTAACTCATTAGATAAGTTGGACTCTCTTTGATAAATAGTTTGTGAGCCAAACTATATTAGCTAGTGAGCCAAATTTGACTCTACCCTAGTTGAACTTTGTAGCATGTCAACTAGATCATTTAAAAAATATACATTGAAATATATTTAAATATATTCGAAATTAAAATTTTTAAGTATAACTTTTGTAAAAAAACCATTTAAAAGCATATCCCACTTTTTTTTATTAAATAATAATAATAATTTTTTTTTTCTAATTTTTTATTTTTAATCATTTTATTATAATAAAAAATTGAACCAAAATATTTTTTAATAATAAATACAGTAGCTCATAATTTGAAAAAAATATTGTATATGGAGAACGCACTGCGTGCGGAAGCCAATCGAGTCCCACAAATTTAAATAACCGTGTGGCTCACCTACCCACCCCGTAGAAAATAACCAATGAATAACCTATGAGTACCCCAAAAGTACCCGCCCCCTAAAATATGAAATAACCGGATTATAATCATTCAATACTTCACGAGGTATTACGTGGTTATGAGCGGGTTATTTGATATTTTGTGTGACAGTTACAGGAGGGTTATCGCATGGTTATTGAGCTTGTACCACAGCGTTTACAAATGGGGGTTACGCGTGAAGTATTGACTTCTGCACGCAGCAATACGTGCGTTCTCCGTATGCAATAATTTTTTCATAATTTGACTCAAGCTTATAGAATTAAACTCGAGCTTAAACTCAAATCTAATTAATTAATCAAGTAAAATCTTAAACAGATTAATACACATGTCTGATTCGACTCATTGAAACAGGTTTGTTTTTGGTGCTTTCTTGAGGAGGAATCACGAGATACTCCTCTCCCATCCTTCATCTCTTGTCCTCATGCCGGACCTAAACCTTTGCCCTTCATCTAGCAAGTCAGGCATACATGTTTGGCTCTATTTTGAACCTTTGAGCACTTGATTCATGCTATCCTATCGATCATGGCAACCATCACTCTACAGTGATCGACGTTGCGACACTATCGTAATGGGCTTAGGTCTCCACCACGATGATCCATGTTCGAAATTGCTCAAACAATTAATTGTTGTTTGTTACACTTACCATTCAAACATGGTAGCTAAGAGTGTAAACAAGCCGAATTTGAGTGAGCCTACTTCTTGTTTGTATTCAACTTGTTCATTTTTTTTTCTTCTTGAAAGAGACTTGTGTTTGAAATGACTCACAAGAAGCTTGATTTGAATTCATTTGTTAGTTTCAATTTGTGCTCTGCTCAAAATTTACTCGAATGATTTAATATTAATAAAATTTAAAAGTATGTTAAATAAAGCATAAATAATCAATAATCATTATCATAATACTAATCATTTAATTATTTTAAGCCAAAATGAGCTGAATATGATTGAAAAAAATTTGTTCATGTTGGTCTCTTTTATAAATAAAGCTCAAAAAAATTATTCATATTCGACTCATTTTCATACAAATCAAACATGAGCTACTTAACGAGTCAAGCATAGGTTGCTCAAGAATGATAAACATTTTTGATAGCCTACTCATGCCTCCTCCCACTAAAGATTAATGTGAAATTTCATAATATAATCTATCATTTGATAGAATATTCATCATAGATTTAATAACATATGATGAACTTTTTGACCTTTAATAAATTTATTATTTTATCATTATTTATTTTGAGAAATTTCGTTGTTATGCGTTAAAAATGTGCTAGTGCTGATTCTGATGAGCTCTGAAGGTTCAAATGAAAGGAAAATGATGAAGGAGGGTCGGCAAACAGAAGAATATGAAGCCCACTTTTCTGTCCGAATGAAGTTGTTTGAGCCAAAGTCGACCGAACCATGAGATAGACCAAAGACGACTGAAAGATATAAGAATGACACAATTCAGGGAAGATATGGTTTCTTAACATCCCCAAACACTACCAATGGCATATAGAGGCTCCTCATCGGGGGTTAATGATGTACAACCGGACCATATCAACTGACCGAATCATACTGACCAAACTCAGTTGATCGAGCTGACCCCATCCAACTAAGCGGATCTCAACTAACTGAGATAGATCAAATTGAGCTTAGCTTGCTGACTCAAATAGCAAGTGGACAATAAGCTCATACATATAAAAGACCATAAATATCATGTACAACACTTTTTAAAATAGGGGCAAAAATGCTACATAATCATATTGTACCCTTTCTTTTATAAATAGAGAGATTATTTTATGATTAAGCATGGTTGATATAATGTTTTATTATTCACTACTCTCTCTGTCTCTCTCTCTCTCTCACTCTCTCTCTGTCTACTTATGCTTTTATTTTTTGGGCGTGATTCATAAATAAATCAATTCAATATTATAAAAGATGTGATGAGCGTGAATTATGCCACAAAACAAAAGAGAAGCAACCCATAGAGAAGAAACTCACAAAAGAGATACCGACAACATGAAGTGCACTAAAGAATTTGTAAACCGATATATCTAAAAGTTAAATGATCAAATGTTGAATGTCATTTGAGACACACTAGCTTGGGGAGAGAGCAACATATCCGAGAGGAAGGGTCAATGCCCAACGACCAAAGAGTCCCTCGGCCATGGAAAGGGAAGCCAACTTCTAGTACTTTGATAATGTTAGGCCAACACCACTTGGCTGGCATAGATTCGGGCATACTGAGGTGCCCCAACAGCTTAAGAATTCATTCTCTCAGTAAATTTTTAGTTTGAGCCCCTCGAAAGATTCAAAATTCCAGCACTAAAGTTCTACAAAGGAAGGATTGACTCGAACAATCACATAACATCATTTTAGTCAAATTTATGTTTGCTGAGAATCGTCGACATGCTGAAATATCATCTCTTCTTTACCACGCCGAGAAGTCGGCCTTTAGGTGGCTCAATTCACTACAATGAGACTAAACTCATTATTTGATGATTTCAAGCAAATGTTTGTGGCTCAGTTTGATAATACCCAAAAGCCTAAATAAATTCACAAGCTCTGTTGTAGATCTGACAAGGATAGAGAGAGAGAGAGAGCTTTTGCTCATTCTCACACACTTTAAAAGTAAATGTTGAAAGTGGGGAACCTGGAACCCACAATAGCTTATAACGTCCTAGTTCATGAGCTGAAGGAAAGACCCTTTCGATATGTGTTGGGACTACAATGACCAAATATGATGGCCGAGTTGTTGGAGCTAGCCAACAATCACATATCGATCGAGGAGTATAACTCCAATCTCATTTCCTCCATAGTAGATTCATTTACCTGTCGCCTGCATAAGTGGGTCCCTTGAGGCAAAGGGCGGAGACTGAACCATGATTCACGTCATTCCGCGTGTCTTTGTTATAATATTATATCGTATGTCCTCGCAAATGAAAAACTTCAAAACTCATATACACGACCCCACTTTAGTGCAAACGCATATGAAATGAGAAATGATGAAGGAAAATTCTAAACTTAGTGAACAACCACCATACAATTATTACAATAAATTAGATACAATGACATCAACCTTAAAGAAAATCATAAAAGGTTAAGGAAATGGAGATTTTCTTCCATTATAACATGCAAATTGATCTTGTCAAAGTGATGAAGATGCTGCAAAACTAATCACATGTCTCACGCAAATTGATCCGACGAACTCAACTTTAACTGCGATCAAAAGAGAATGAAGTTACACTCCATCTCTTCAAAATGCTAACAAGTCTCATTAGTGACCATTAGGATCTCTAGCAACCTGTCCTCCAACCTGGCAACTCTTTACTTGGTCAAGAAAAAAGGCTCAACAATACCATAATAAGTTTTGATATCTTCCAAATATCGGCTGATAACAGGAGATCCTTGGCCTCCTAAACCCACACATGCTCTTTGAGATGATCATCCTCAACCCTAGTAGAATCATTAGAGGGGACCACTATAACAAAGTTCTGGTCCACTGACACACTTGTGTTAGAACAGAGTGCAGAATGATTGCATCAAGGCATATCACTTCCGCAATAAATGATCTATTTTTAAAAATTAAAAATGTAACATTCTTATAATCCGAGTTGAGTTCAAAGAGCACCATATCTCCTTCAGCATGTAGTATAATTCAAAATGTTGTTTTTCCACTAAATTGTTCAGATTGACAGAAACATCTTCCACTGGGTCAACCCCTTAGGAAGGCGTCACCATCGCATAATTCAATGCAGCCTCCTTTATCCCACTAAAGACTGGATATAAAGTATTAACACTTTTCATGAATGGGTCAAAAGGAACCTTTTCCTCTATTGCTCCCCTTGCACAACATGATCTACTCCTCTTTCTAGGGTCCTCCTCTTTTGAGATATTTTGTGAGGATACTTGCCAATAACAATTTTGTTGGAACCTTGATCTTATCTTTTTTGTCAGGTGCTTCATCAAATATAAAAGAAGGAACATAATTCTTAAATTAGAAGTAAAGAGAAAAATTTCTTTCGAAACAAGTTCTATGGCCCTTGCGTAATGCACTTGTAAACATCCAACAGGGAGTTTACTCTCAATAGAATTATATAACCACAAACCGAAGATCTCAAATGTTCATAAAATGTTTTCTTTTCTTTATTTATAGAATAACGACGTCTGCATCATGGTCAAATTTCAAATCACATGACGCTTATGACCTTATGGATAAGAAATTCTAACATCAGCATATTTATCAGTATAGGGAAATTATTACATTTCATTCACACCAACCATTCCTTGTTATCATATATACCAATTTAAGTGAGAAATGAAAATTGTTCAGCCTATCAATTCGTGACTATTCTTCACATAAAAGCTAAATGTCCCTAAGGAAGATAGTTTTATCCACGCTTAGAGGCTTAAGAGATTACTTTCTATAGAAGAGTTAAGGCCCCCAATAAATGATAGTCCAACCTTGACAGTAGGCTAAACGATTATGCTCTGTGAGAGAACTATAAGCCCTGTGCGAGAAAAAGTCAGAACTTGATATGAGTAAAGTCATGTCTCGCCCAAATTGACAATTAGACATTGAAATTGCTAATGTGAAGCTCGATTTTGTGATCGTCATAGATACACTAAGGCTATATCATGTTTCAACTCCCAAAGGAAATCAATTGAAAGTATGAAAAAAGGATCACATATATGGACAATTACATGCCTTAAGAAGGGTATAGTAATGATTGATACTAAAAAAAAAAGTTAATTTTTCGTTCTATTCTTCTTGCTGCAACAATATTTCAAACTAACAAGAAAATCGAGGAATTAGATGTACGCTATAAATAAGATTTTCGAATATGAATTACATATCCAGCAGGTTCCCGTGGGGCTGGAGGTCACATCTATGTGAAAGTTGTTCTACTCTAACTGCCTAGCTGGCCTACAAAATTGACTTGACGAATTGGTTCGTTAAACTTGTCTACCCATTCCACCTGATATACTGACCAATCAGGCTCACCAGTCTAGCTCGCCTCATTGGTGATCCTGATAACTATAAAAGAATAAAAGTCAATACTGACACCAATGATTGACATATGACACATTCTACTTTTATGAGTCACCTAACACACACATCATGATACTTTCAAAAAAAATTGTGGATAGATTTCATACATTATGACTTCTATTATATTATTTTCATGAACTTTTATAAAAGTGGGCAGGGAGGAGATATTGTATTGTGGTGGGTATCAAATCTCTAAGCCTTTTTTAGGGGATCTCACGCTAAGATTCTTGTGGAATCTCTCTTGCCACCTCCTCTTATTAAATCATCTTCTCTGCTTGGATAGAGGAGGATCCAAAACATAACATATAATTCAGGTATGAAGAACGCATGTATCCTTTTTCTTCACCTTCCTTGCATAGATATCTCCCTACTTATGTGAACCAACGAGCAATACGGGAACCGACATCCTTAAATGTTTCAACAATAATAGTTTTTTCATTGTTTAATCCATATTTGTCATGTGGATTTTACCCAAGGCATAGAGCGTAGGGACCGAGTGAGAGAAAAAAAAGAGCAAGAGATAAAGAGAAGAAGAAGTGACATAACAATTTCCACAGCAGGGCAAACTGTGGGCGTTCCTTGGACTCTCGGACCCATTTTATTTAATAAAAAAATATGATTAAAAAGGGAATGGGAGAGTGATCCTTAAATGGCTATAGAACCTAAATGGCTCCCCCCTCTCAATACATGAAAAAGATCCTCCTATTTATAGATCATAGGGGGATCTAGAAAATTACATCATTTCTCATGGAGTTACAAATCATTAAGCTCTTCAGACTTATAAGTCATTATACTTCTGGGAGACAAGTCATTATGCTCTTGGTAATTGTCGGCCTTTATTAACACATTTTCATTAATGGCTTCATCTGGCAATGTGGTCAATCGGTCTACTGGGATGGTCGGATGAGACGGCCGACCAATCTCTACTAACGTTAGAATTTTTTGGACATGCATAAATTCCCCAGTGAGGTTTTGATATGTATGACAACTTATTGACTCACATTAGTCCCTAAAGATGCCTAATTGAACATTTTTTTGGAATAAAGGATGAGTTAGAAAGCTCAATCCTAAACTTGCAATTCTCATTCTATAATCACAAATGTTGCTAGTCGTATGATACCTTCCCTACAAACTTCTCTTTTCTTTTGCACACCATCAACCCCATGATGCCTTCTTCATGAATTCTTCTTCGCAAGATGCCAAACAAACTTGTCTCCGCTCATGCCACCAGTCCGATGACATCTTCATCCCTGAGATTTCTCGCACATGCCATTAGCGCATCAATGTTTTTTCGACAAAGTCTTCTTTCTTCTCATGGTTCAAGTAAAATGTTCCAATTAGGTACGACACAATTCAAACTTTGTCAAAATCAAATTTACACAAAGATTAGAGAAAAATCCAAATCAAACCAATTTTGAATTAACACTACATCACACAATTTTTAAATGCTTTAGAGTTCAATAAACAATTTGACAATTCAAATTATATCTCATCATGGATAACTTCGTCTTAAACATACTTCTGAATATTTTCATAAAAAAATAAATAATGAGAATATTAAAAATTTCAATTAAAATAGTCCTGAAGTAATATTATAATTAAATTAAAAAATAACCGAATATTAAATTTTATAAAAATTGTCCCTATATAATCTTTTTGAGAAATTAAACATTTAAAATTAGACATAAAATTCTTCAATTTATTTAATGTCCTCCTTCGAATTTCCTTTAGGAATTCCTTCAATTTTGTATGCATCGTGGCCACGACATACCGACCCCTGGCCGTTCCCGTACTAATAAGTGCGCTGAACTTTCGGTTTCCCTTCCTTCTTTTGATATTGGATCAGACAATACGAAGTCGAGCCTTCGAAGGAAACCCCAATCCTCCCATGGAGGAGGTTCGCGAGCGTCTCCTTCCCCCACGGCGGATTTCATCCGCTACATCCATCACTCACAACGACGCCCACCCCGCCGCCATCGTACGCCGGCCGTTGTTCCATGGCATGGATGTACTGGGGTTAAAGAAGCGAGGGCAGGGCCTACGTTCGTGGATCCGGGTTGATGCGGCCACTGGTGGATCGCAAGTGATCGAGGTGGATAAGTTTACGATGATGCGGCGGTGTGATTTGCCGGCGCGGGACCTCCGTTTGCTCGACCCACTCTTCGTGTATCCCTCGACAATCCTGGGGCGGGAAAAGGCCATCGTCGTTAATCTGGAGCAGATTCGGTGCATCATCACTGCAGATGAAGTTCTTCTTCTAAATTCCCTTGACAGTTACGTACTGCAGTATGTCAACGAGTTGCAGCGTCGCCTCGCCGCGCACTCCGGTGATGGCTTTCATGGATGGTCTACTTCGCCGGACTACCTACCTTTCGAGTTCCGTGCGCTAGAACTCGCGCTTGAGGCAGCCTGCACGTTCCTTGATACCCAGGTGCGTTATGGATGAGCGGATAGGTTTAGTTTTACCTGATACTCTCATGTACTTACAGGCTTTTTAGTTGGATGATTTTAAAATTGATATATTTTAGAAAATTGCATTGATTAAAGTTCATGAATTTAATGAATGCAGGAATTATTTGATTGGATAGAAATCAAATGCAGTAAAATATTTTTGCAGCATTTAGATACATATCACACAAGTCTTCTGTATTTATATATCTAACGCCTAAACGTTCATGTTTATATCTCATGTAAAAAATATCACTTTTATTAACTTAAAAAGTGAAATATACCATTTAATGTATAAGTTTATTGAATCAAATTGTTGTAATTGTGAGTATTAAACTGTTAGAGATGTAAATACTTAAGAATTTTGTGGTAGGCATGAGAATTTCTTAATATTTTTTCGATATTTGTTAGGATTTGTTTCAAATAGTCTCTCTCTCTCTCCCTCTTTCTCTCTCTCTCTCTCTCTCTTAGCTCTTGTTTGTAAATTCGGTGAAGGAGGTGGTATCACAATTGGCGAGGATGAAAACTGAGGGTAACGAGGGGATGGGGTCAAGCCGGCGAAGGGACTTGAGCAAGCTGAGGTTACGCAGCGAAGGTGACAGCAAAGGCATCACAAATTAGCGGGGCGATGAGGTGTGAGATTTGAAAATGGCATGATCTAAATGATTTTTCAAACTCATCAAAACTAAATATTGTATATTTTGTAAATGCTAGGGCGTCGCTGGGAAGCAACGCACTGTATGACTTGAATAAAGTGAGAATATGTAAGGGTTGCTACACTAGTGCCCCAATATATTATTAAATAAGCAAGGTTACAACCTTATGGACAGATGCAAACAAAACTTAGTTCTTGAAATTAGTATTAGGATATGATCTTGAAATATAAATACTCTCACAAGTAACTAATATAATAATAGATATTATGGTTCATAGGAAGATAAATATCTTATGCTTTCAAGAAACTAAATGAATTAGAGGTAAAATTATGGTGATTGATAACCTAGGTTTCAAGCTTTAGTATTTAGGTAAGAGTCGCATTAGAAATGGTGTAGGTGTAATTATGGATAAGAGTTTGAAAGATAATTTTGTATAAATTAGAAGAATTGAAGATAAAATTATAGTTCTAAAGATTATTATTTAATAATTTTAATGTTATGTGTCTTTGCTCCTTGTAAAATATTAAGGATTTGTTGTTGTTGTGATGTGTTTATGCTTCTTAAGTAGGTTTAGATATAAGTTTAAAAGAAATATTTTGGAATGACCTAGAAAAATTAATACAAATAATATCTCTTGAAGAAAGAATTTTTATTGTGGGGGATTTAAATGGATATGTTGGTAGAGTGTTATAAGATTTTAGAAATATCTATAGCTGCTACGGTTTTGGAGTAATTAATGAACAACTTAAAATCACAATAGATTTTTTTTAGCTTATGATTTTGTTATTTGATAATGTTTTACTTAAGAAAAAAAGATAAGTATATTATTACTTTAAAAGTGAATCTAATAAAACAAAAGTTGATTGTTTTCTTATGAGAAAAAGTGATCACCGAGAATGTAAAAATAATAAGTCATTCCAAGTAAACAATTTAAGTACTCAATACCTATTATTAATTCTGGATTTAAGATGAGTTGTTTAAAGATAAAAAGATATAATGAAACGTTATTATAGAATTAGATGAGGGCATCTAAAAGATACAAAATTATTTTTATGAGTAAACTTCAAGAATTCAAGATTTTAGATGTTCATGTTGAAGCTAATTCTATGTGAGATAAAATAACAAACACTATTAAACATGTGACAAATGATGTTATTGGAAAATCAGCAGGAAAAATTTTTGTAAATAAAAATAGTTTGTTGTGAAGTAATAATGGGAAAGAAAATAAAATATAAGAAATTTTATTATTAAAATTAGTATAAATATAAATGCATAGAGAACTGAAAATAATATAAGACGGTCCGTAGGGAGTCTAAGAGAATAATTTGTGATGTTAAGAATGCTATTTTTATTGATTTTTATAATAGATTGACTATTAGAGATGGTGAAATATATGTGTATAACCTTGCTAAACAAAGAAAAAAAATTAAAAATTTAAATTAAGTAAATTGTATTAAAGATGAAAATAAAAAATTGATTTTCTTAATGGAGGATATTCAGCATAGATAGGTGAGACATTTTTATAATGTTTTCAATGAAGTTGTTGAAAGTACGATCGTTTTTAGTGATCTTAATATTGTTAATAATAATAAAACTTTTTTTTATCTATTAAATTAGTAAAAAATAAAAGTTGATAAGCCTTTAAAGAGAACTAAGGGTGAAAATGCAATAGGACCTTATGATATCCCAATAGGTCGTGTGGAAATATTTTGGAGATTTAGGAGTTTCTTGATTTATTAAAATTTTTAATATTATTTTAAAAATTAAGAAGATGTCTGACGAGCAGTAGGAGATTTTGGTTCCCATTTTTAAAAATAAAGGGGATGCACGAGAGTGTATAAATTATAGATAAATTAAGTTAATGTGTCATTAAAATTACGGAGATGGTACTTGAAAATAGGTTAAGACGTGATACAAAGATCTCTCTCATAATCAGTTTGGATGTATGTCGGGCTTGTCTACTATGGAAGTTATACATTTATTGAGAATTTTGATGGAGAAGTACAAAGAGAGAAAGGAGGATCTACATATGATTTTTATTGATTTTGAAAAACTTACGACAAGGTTCCAAGAGAAGTTCTTTGAAAAGTTCTAATTGATGTGACTTGTATTCAGGTCATGAAATATATTTATACTAGAATTGTTTCTTGTGTTCGAACAAAATGAGGATTGACCAAGTATTTTCCTATTTCAGTTGGGTTACATCAGGGATCAGCTTTAAGCCTATATCCTTTTGTTTTAGTTTTGGATGCTCTTATTGGACATTTATGGGAGCATGTTCCTTGGTGTATGCTTTTCGCTGATGATATCCTACTTGTGGATAAGACTAAAGAAAGTGTGCAGAACAAAATATTGAATTATGAAGATCTACATTAGCGTCTAAAGGCCTACGTTTGAGTAGATCTAAAATTAAATACTTTGAATGTTATTTTTGGTAGTGGTTTTAGTGACACACTTGTAATAATTTGTGATCAAATCATTAAAAGATGTGAATGTTTTAGATACTTGTTCAATGTGATGGTGATATAAATGGGGAAGTTATTAGTAGAATTCAAGTTGGATTGTTGAAGTGGAGGAATGCATCGAGCCTATTGTGTGAGAAAAGTACCTCTTAGACTTAAAGGAAATCTTTATAAGATGGTGGTGAGACCTGCAACAAGCCTTATGTTAAGAGAAGCATAAAAGAAACACATAAATGTTGGTGTAGAATGCAATGCTCTACGACACAGAACGTTGGTCTTTAAAATAGAAGCATAAAACTAAATAAATGTTATTGAGCTGAGAATGCTTAGGTGGATGAGTGGCTTGACACTCAGAGACAATTGTGAAATGAATGTATCCCTGAAATGGTTGGTCTGCCTCCAGTGGCAGACAAGATTAGAGAGAGTTGTTTTAGAAGGTTTGGTTACATTAAACATCGACCATCTGATCATTCGGTTATGAGAGTAAATGCTCTAGATTTGGCTTATGTTAAGATTAGTAGAGGTAGACCCAAAAAGACCTGGCCATGTTGTATTAAAAGTAATATACATGTATTAGAATTAAATGAAAATATGACACTTAATAGGTCAAAAAAAGATTCATGTAGCCGACCCACTTAGTGGGATAAAGGCTTGTTGTTGTTTTATTTTTACTTCAATCCAGAAAATTTTTTAAAATGTTAGGAAAGGGGATGCAGTTGTTGCTTCATACTTCTAACCAAACAACCTCTTATTTTTTCCATCATTTCAAAAGTTTATTTGATGTATCACACTAATACACTTTCTATCAGCAGTTTTATGGTTAATGAAAATTATGAATAATAACAATGCACAATTTCAACTTTGGGAAGAGACTAGTTTAATTTCCTTATAAACTATATGTACATTACATAAAGCATTTTTTGCATTGTGGCAACAGTCTATTATTGGTGGGTTTTTAGTGAGGTGCCTTATTAAAATCTCATGGGTTCTATTGTGATTTGAAAATCTCCCTATTTCCTTTTTCTTTTTTCCTTTTTTTTTTTTTTGGGTTAAGTGTCGCATGAAGTGTACATGTTTTGCATAAATCATTTTGCTGTAGTTCTATCCATATTATTTGTTACCCTTTTTTTTTCCTTCTAATCTTTTGATAGACTTATCCATCTTATGGGTGCAGTCATTCATTTTGCCTGATCAAATTGCTTAGGTATATTTATCACTACCTTATTTTTAATTGATGTTATATCTATTGTCTATTTGATATGATTATTTCTCAATCTATTTTTCATATTTTTACTATATATACATTGTAACATTCTCATTTTTTGGCATGTATAACTTAATAATCATTGATTTTTTAATACTCATCCCATCACTCAGTTCAAATAACATATGATCTAACTGTCATTTTGCAAATTTTTTCTTTAACTCTTCATAATGTTATTTTACTAAATGAAGTTCTTAAGAATTTTTCTATTCTAACCCCTCCCAATTTTAATTCTAGAAGCTATGTCTTCATGTATGTTTTTATTAGTTTGTCCGCTAATGGATCCAAGACACCTGAACTATTATACTGATTTAGGAGGTTGCAACATCAAATCTTGAGTCAAGACCAAAGTTAAGCCCAAACTTAAACCTAAGGTGGACCCTAAAATTAAGCCTAAAGTCAAGTTCAACTCCTAAGGCTATATTGAAGCTATATTAAAGGGTGCTAAAAATGAGATAAGGAAGCAAGATTCAAGAAATTTGAAAAATTCAAAATCAAATTTCAAATGGTCGACTGTAATAGGAGAGAGAAATTTGGATTTGTGTGATAAGGAAGAGTGCTTATTCTTATAGAATTTTTGTAATAGTTACGGGTTACTTTGATTTTGGATATCCTATCAAAAAATCTCGGAAATATCTAGCATTCTCATTTATTTATTGTTATCAGATTAATTTTTTCTTCTATAAATGCCTAGCTTATTTCAGTTTATTGTTTTTCAGTGTAAGATTGAAATTAAGAAATGACTCTTTATCCTGTCTTCCTCTTCATACCATAGGAAACGAAGGTTCCATCATTCGGAAAAAACCACCTTTTTTCTTTCCTAACCAGTAAATATTTTCTTGCTTTACACAGCACTTCTTTCTAGTTTCTTTCTACCTAAGAGATAGCATGAGTGACAACTGTCAGTGCCTCTAAAGAAACAATGAAGTTCTATCATGACAAAGAGTACAAGAAAGCAAACCATCAAGGAGGAAGATTAAATGAGAGTCAAAAGAGAAGAAGAATGAAGGTCTTCAGGGATTAGGAGTTAATTAGCTTTTTGGGAAGGACCATTTTCCATTTAGCTTGGCTGCTTCTTTCAATTAAGTCTCTCCTTCACACTCCTATTGATTTTTTTGTATCAATTTCCTTGTGCAATTAAATGTCTTTCTTGTGCAGATCATTGTTAATTCTCCATAACACCCCCTCACTTATGAGATCCTTTTTGGCATTTACATATAATAAGTTAAATTTTGTTAGGGTTTCCTATTGTAGATTCCCACCTTCAATCTTACAATGTAAATTTTACTTCATATTTCTGCCTTTCAACTATTAGTTAAGGCAAACCTTAACACTATGCTTATGAAATTCATCTGTGTTTCAAAGATCACGGTTCAGCATACAGTCTTTATCCTTAAAGTATACATCCCCTTAGCATCAAGAGTTGAAGAGGAAGATTATGGATGGTTTATAAAGTACATTAAATAAATTAGCACGTTTTAAGATGCCTTCATTGTGTAAATGAGTCTGCAAAAGACATAAACGCATTCAATATAAACGAATGTTGTCACTATTGGACATAAACATTATCCTTATGATAAAATAATGATGTTACTAGATAAGGTAGAAGGTGGTAGCCTATTGCCTTGGAACTGCCATTTGATGCTGACAAAGTAATATCCACTATCTTAATCGCCGACTTCCACTTGAAGTGGATGTGAATTTGAAAATTCCCACATATGATAACTAATCAATGTAAAGAATGCTGCAAACTAGGCTAAAAACTTGAAACATTCTTATCCATATGTTGTTATCTTTTTTTCCTTTTTTTTTTGTATCCCATTGGCCAACTAAAAAACATATATATATATATATATATATATATATATATATATATATATATATATATATATATATATATATATATACACACACACATATATATATACTTGGAGGTTTTAGATTCGGATACAAATGATAACATCGAGAAGAGAGATGTCCAAACATACGACAGTGGGTGCGATAAAGAGTATTTGTTCGAGTTTACGTCATTGTCAAATCTACGCTGTGTGCTCAACCCATATCTCCCTCGGAAAAAGATAAAGTAACATCCCGTTCTATCCAAATTATGGCTTTAGAAGGCCGAGTCAGGTTTACTGTAGGCGTATCAGTTTTGGGATGTTTACAGTATATCATAGTTAAGGTGAAGAGGAGCTCTTGATCGTAAAGGTGGACCATCAAACCTGGGAAGCGCAACCAAACAGAAATGGTAGGAGGTGTAGTACGAGGGTCAAAATCTACCGTTCATTTTAAAACCTTCATCATCCGGTTGTCTATTTGAATGAGTCTTCTCGCAAACAATTAGGCGTAGTCTTCATCATCTGATAATTGAATGAGAATATGCCGACCGTCCAATTTACTAATCTTTCAACCCTCTTTCAGCTTCATTTGCTTAAAAATTCTTTTGAATTAGCTCAAGTTTAGGGTTTCCATAAAGTAACTTACTTACTAAGAACAGCCGGCAGGGCGCAGTTATGGTGGAGATCTCGGCCTCTGTGAGAAAGATTGCAGACTTATCGTTTTTACGGGATGTTTTTTTAAGAAACCCGGTTTCAACTCCAAGCGTGAAAGCATCGTGATATCGTTGCTGTAGCTTTAAATCATATTTTGCATTTAATACATCTTTAGGAGAATATTCGTAAAATTATATTTCTTTAATAAAATTATATTTAAACATATATTGTTGTTGTATTTGTGTATTTCCAATAAGCTTTAGCTGAATGTTTTTTCTCAGGAATTGATAGATGCCTAGCAACCCTAAGAGAATGCTTTTGACATGGCTCAATATATAAAGATCTGGATAAAGCCTAACATAGTATTTTGCATATTATAGCTTAGTTAATTCTTGTACTCCACCTAAGACCTTTATTGAAGCACATAGTTGTAACAAAAATAATTTAAAGGCAAATGATGTGTAGTTATAGCATATGTAAAACTTACATACTATTTATATATGTAAAGATCTTTTTGTTTATAACTCTAAAACTATTTTAGTATTCATCCTTATATTTACCAAATATTAGATTTTTCTCTTTAGTTTATGTTCGATGCCATCCTATGTACATCACCAAAGCAACTGAGTACGTCTCACTAATTTTGTTTTAAATAGCTCTTTAAAGAACTCTTCCAAGTTACTAATTTATACTGAAGTTTGTTAAAATTATATCTTCCATCAAATGCAAGAGTGTAATTTTGAATATTATGATAATTATATTATTATTAACTATAACCATAAATTATCCTATTCTATTTAATTTGAAATTATTCATTATTTTTTTTTTCTTTTATGAACCCAAGTAATAATTCTTCTTTGTATCCCACATTATTAAAACCATAAGTATAGATATCAAGTTGATGTCGGACAACTTAGGGTTTAGTTTTTTAAAGCAACTAATATGATGCATAATATGAATACTTGCAAAGGAAATTAATAATTCACTGACCAAAATTCCCTAAATATTTCAATCGTTTACTTTCTTTAATTGTGAACATATAATTCTAGAAGTTTAATTTAATTGACGTTGAAATGAACAAAATAGTTTGATGAACCTGGCAAACATTTTGAACCACATAAAAACATTGAACTATTGAATTTGATTTTCATTTTTATGATTTCTTTATCAAATTGTGATCAAAATCAAGAGCGCTAAACAAGTTAATATCAAGTTATATTTATTAAATAGAAGATGAAATGAAATAACGGCAAGAGAACTTCCCTAGAATTTAGGTTGTTTTATCGTACTCGGAGGAATCATACATTTGACTCGGAATAGAAATTGAACTAGAAATTGACATTTTATTCAAGCCTAAATTTCTTACATGCTTTAAAATAAGTATTAATAGACTTTACTCGGCTCATGAACTTGCCTGTTTATGAAGTATAAATCCAAGTTTTCGTTTCCTTTCTAATATATATTGAATAAATGCCCGAAAAATCGTAGAAATCAGTTAATCAGATAGTCCCGTAAATCCCTTGACCAAAGAATTTGGAAATTACCTATGGACAACCATTAGAATAACTCATGATTGGAGAGTAGAAATTGGATGTCCCAGAGCTGCAAATCAGCACATGTTTCTTCTCTAGAAGTATAGATAATAGGAAGTAATTATTCCAAATTCCATTCAATGCATTTTCCATAACACTTCCATCTGTATGAGTAAATTCAAATTACTCTAATTAAACTTTGTGAATTGAGCAATCCTAGACACATCTCTTCCTTGTAAAAAATGCATTATAAGCATGTCTAAAAACCTAAAATAAAAAATCTTGAAGTAAACTTAAAAAATGTTGCTTACATCAACGTTGATTGACATATTTGATGAGTATAAACTCACAAATGTCCATCAAAAAAATTGTTATGTTTTGTCTTAGGGAGAAGTCATTTGAATTTGTTATGAAATTTTTTACTGGACTAATCTTTAATATATATTTTTATTTAATAATATCTTTGAATAATCTAGGAGAAACCCTAGTAGCGCCAGCAACAAGAAATTGCATTTTATGAAAGGTTTGTTTGTGATCAATTTTATTTTTTCTTTTATCTTTAAAAACAAATTTGTTGACATTGTTGTTTTGAGTGTTTCTAAAAAAAATTAAAATGTTTTTAAAAACATTCAAAACAACTTTTATGTGTTGTGCATGTTTTGAGTGTTTTTTTATTACAACCATACTTTAATTAAATAGCCAAACTTTGTTTCAAATCAAAATATAAACAAAAGAAAAATAAAAAAAAAATAAAAAACTGAAAAACAAAATTGATTCCAAAAGGCCCGAAGTTGTAGATAATTGGTTCGCCTCTCATATCATTTGTTGACACCAAAAGAATGCTTTTAACTCCTGCTCTTTGAAGGTGGAAAAATCAAGGTAATGCAATTGTGTCTCTATTGATCCTTTCATGAATTTACTTGAATATATGCTTGCTTATCTTTTTGTGTCACTTTTCACACAGCATGTTTGTCAAGATCAGCCTTTGTTTTCAATTCCATGTTTATTGAAATTCATTTATTCTTGCTGATACTATCACTATTTTATGTTATGATGCTACACTTGTACTAACTTGCAGCGTATTATTTTAGGGATCACTTGTTTCTTCATTTTCCTTTTTATTTTATTTTATTTTGTTTATATTTTGATTTAAAAGAAAACTTATTTGGCATGTTAAACATGGTGTTTAGTTATTTTAAAAACACTTAAGGTATCTAAAAATTATTTGAGTATTTTTAAAAATAATTTGATTTTTTTAAAAGAAAGAGTAAAAGGGACATATATATGCATACCACACAATTCTTATATTTTTACATATCCAACGGCTAAACTTTCACATTTACGTCCCTAGTGTTCAAATCCTTAATATCACATAAAAAATACCACTATTACTTTTTTGAAGTAAAATACACATTTTCATGTATAGATTTATGACACAAAGGTGTTATAAATATAAGTTAGATTTACATACATACCACACAGTTCATTGTACATATCTAACATCTAACCTTTAATTTTTACATACATGCCACCTTACCTATGCAAGAAAAGGTATATTTCACGTTTTGAAAGTTAAAATGATGGTATTTTTGATGTGTTGACAAACATTTAGACGGTATAAATGTAAAGATTAAAGTTTAGCTGTTAGATATGTAAATACTTGAGAATTCTGTGATATGTATGTAAATGCTCCTAAATGTAAATATGAAAGTTTAGGTGTTAGATGTGTAAATACATAAGAATTGTGTGGTATGTAACTAAATTTTCTGGAATAAAAACCTATAAATACTACACTAAACAAGAATTTTTAAAAACAAAAGCAAAATAATAATAATAATAATAATAATAATAATAATAATAATAATAATCATCATCATCTCAAACATGCTCTTGATGTTGTGTATAGGCAAGAACTTAACTGATATCCCATCTGTTTTCTCATTCAGGCTGGTGAACTTGAAACTGAAGCATACCCTTTGTTAGATGAGTTAACATCAAAGATCAGTACTCTGAACTTGGAAAGAGCACGCCGTCTCAAAAGCAGACTTGTTGCATTAACTAGGAGAGTTCAGAAGGTACAATAACATTCACGCAATTGGTTGCTCGCTGGTTTACTGATATTTATTCCTGACTTAAATTGTATCAATATTTTGCTTGTGTAGGTTAGGGATGAGATAGAGCAGTTAATGGATGATGATGGTGATATGGCTGAAATGTATCTTACAGAGAAGAAAAGTCGATTGGAAGGCTCTTTCTTTGGCGACCAGTCTTTAGTTGGATATAGTTCTACTGGTGCCGGCCTATCGGTTTCTGCTCCAGTTTCTCCTGTTTCTTCTCCAACTGATTCCCGGAAACTTGAGAAGGCAATAAGCCTTTCTCGTAGCAGGCATGATAGTATGAAGAGCTCTGAAAGCGAAAAAGAGAATATAGAGGTGTTGGAAATGTTGTTGGAGGCTTATTTTGTCGTTATTGACAACACACTAAACAAGCTTACTTCTGTAATCATCTCTTACTTCTTAGCGAGTTATTTTTTACCATGAAGTTTTCTAACGAAAAGCTTGTTCCTGATTTTTTTTTTCTTTTGTTTTTCAGCTGAAGGAGTATATTGATGACACAGAAGATTTCATCAATATTCAGCTTGTAAGTTCCCTCTTAGTATTATGTCCTAGTGTTTTCTGAGTTAATAAATTGATTTAAACCGTTGAAACTCGGAAAATTTTGCTTTTGAAGTGGGAAAATGAAACACTATTGAATCATGCAAACACTCTGTGATAAAAAAGATTTACAAAGGATAATTTGCAAAACAAAAGCTATAGTTTTTTATTGTTTGTATGATTCGCTGGGTACTAAAAAATGGGAAAATGATTTAATAAATAATCAAAGACATGAAATTGCTCTTATGCACCAACCTCAAGTAGTTGGGGCAAGGCTAAAGATGATAACACAAATTTGCCCTTCTTAATAAATATGACTAAGCTAGGAAAAGTAAGATTTTGAAAGTTTATGAATTCAAATGTATCAAGTGTGAAGATAATAGGGGATCATACTTAAAATGATATCAAATAAACATAGAAATTCTATATTTCAGAACTACAAAAATGCAATTTATTAGATGGACTTTTGTTCAAAATCTTAAAAATGAAATAATATTTATGTGTATACTAAAAAGTCATCCTAAAAAAGTGAATTTATGAATATGCATAAAGTTAAAGTTTTTGGTCACAGATATTGTAGTAGTATGATAGCTTATTAATGATTTCTTAAAAAATAAGAGTTAAGGACATGAAATAAAAAATGAAACAACTATTTAGTTTCAGTTTTAAGGGGTAATGAGATTGTTTGGATGCTGATGGTTCGAGTAGTCACACATATGAATCTATAATGAAGTGATGCAAGAGGATAATGGAATAGTGCTCGGGAAATTTTCGTTAATTTAGAAAATTAGAGCAACAATTTTGTTTAGGTTTATTTTCTGATTAGTTAACTAAAGGAAAGGTTTATAGAGCAAAAATTAGAACTTCAACCTGTTATTTTATGATCTTATTGGACGATATAATTGTGTATTTTGAGGATAAATTTGGTGGTATTAAAGAGAAAACAACAACAACAACAACAACAAAGCCTTAATCCCACTAAGTGGGGCCAGCTACATGAATCCTTTCTCTCCATTGCGTCCTATTTAGTGTCAAATTTTCGTTTAATTCTAATAAATTAAGATAATTTTTTATGCAATAAGCCCAAGTTTTCCTGGGTCTACCTCTGTCTTTCTTAACATAAGTTGTATCTAACACATCCACTCCCCTAATCGGATCATCAGGTGGTCGACGTTTAATGTGACCAAACCATCTAAGACGACTCTCTCTAATTTTATCCGTCACCAGTGTAACACCAACCCTATTACGGATTTATTCATTTCGCATTTTGCCTCTAAGTGTAAAGTCACTCATCCACCTAATCATTCTCATCTCGGCAACACTTAACTTAGCATTATGCTTCTCTTTTAAAGGCCAACATTCAGCACCATAGAGCATTGCAGGTCTCACCACCATCTTATAAAACTTTCCTTTCAGTCTAAGCAGTACTTTTCTATCACACAATAAGCCAAACACATTCCTCCACTTCAACCAACCAACGTGAATTCTACTATTAACATCCCCATCTATATCACCATCGCTTTGAACAATGGACCCGAGATATTTAAATCATTCACACCTTTTAATAATTTGATCACCCAAAGTTACACTTGTGTCTCTAGAGCTACTATTACTAAAATTACATTCCATGTATTCAGTTTTAGTTCCACTCAAACGAAGACCTTTAGACTCCAATGTAGAACTCCATAATTCAAGTTTTTCCTGGGTTTTTGCTCTCGTCTTATCCACGAGGAGTATATCATCAGCAAAAAGCATACACCAAGGTATATCCTCTTGTAAATGCCCAGTAAGAACATCCATAAATAAAGCAAAAAGATGTGGGCTTAAAGCCGATCCCTGATGTAAACCAATAGAAATAGTAAAAATTTGGTCAATCCTCCTTCAGTTCGAACACATGTAACAGCTCTAGCATACATATCCTTAATGACTTGAATATAAGTCATATCAACACCTTTCTTCTCAAGGACTCTCCAAAGAACATCTCTAGGAACCTTATCGTAAGCTTTTTCTAAATCAATAAAAATCAAATGTGATCCTCCTTGTTATCTATGTACTTCTCCATCAGACCTCTCAATAAATGTATAACATCCATAGCAGACCTCCCCGGCATAAATCCAAATTGATTATGAGAAACCTTGGTAATACGTCTTAACCTATGTTCAATTACCCTCTTCCATAATTTTAAAGTAGGACACATTAATTTAATTCATCTATAACTTGCACACTCTTGTGCATCTTCTTTATTCTTAAAAATGGGGACCAAAATACTCTTCCTCCACTCCTTCAACCTCTTTTTAGTTTTTAAAATAATATTAAAAAGTTTAGTAAGCCAAGAAACCCTCAAGTCACCTAAACATTTCCATACTTCAATTGGGATATCATCACGTCCTACAGACTTTCCACCCGTGGTTTTCTTTAAAGCCTCCTCAACTTCTTTTCTGCTAATGCGACGGTAAAAATGAAAAGTTTTATTATTATTAAAGAGAAAACATGTGTTAAAAATATCTTGACATTTGTTAAAATATCTATGGAGTAGTGGCAAACATCAGAAGTATTTGTGGAATAATTAAAGGGTTTTGAATCACTATAGATTCATGGATCATTCTTGCATTTGTATTTTCCTATATTGGTTATGGAGGTGCTTGTAGAAAATATTCAAAATGAAATACTTTGTTGTTTGTAGATATCATAGTTCTTTTAGTTGACACCGCTTCAAAATTGGTGAATTGGAATGATGGAATAAATTTCTATAAGTCAATGAGGTGTAGAACTAGTGGAATAATCATTGAACTTTAATGAAGAGATGATAACTAGATGTGATTTATAATTTTTTTGCTAAAATTGTAAACATAGATGATTCTTAGATGTAATATATTTAAGAACATTAATATGAAAAAAAAAGAATTGGTATATGGATGATGATGTGAAATCTAAAATTAAAGCCTTGTGCCAAAAGAATACGAAGGAGAATTTTAGGAAACTAATGAATTTCAAAAAATCTATGCTATTTGGATCCATGACTTTGGTAGTAAAAAAAGACTTCCATGGCTGGTTGATTGTGGTAGAAATAAGAATGCTTTGACGCAAGCTTGATTAGCTAAAGGATATTATACATAAAGAAGCTATTAAATATTTAGAGTAGCTTCTTTTGACGCTAAGGTTGTTGAAATTGGCTTGATTATTTGCAGCTGTACAAAGGACATAAGACACGCCACTAAGATGGCTTGATAGTATAAATCTAAAGATGTTTGATACAGATTTTGGTAAACCATTAGTAGCATTGCATTTATCATCATCATCATCATCATCATGTGCCTCATCTTAATTATTTGGAACAAGTTCTATGCTCTTCACTTCTCATTTGTCTTATGAAATGTTGTTTGAAGTGTTTTTAATTGTTCTTCACTAATCATTTTGAATAATTTTTATTAATGTTATCTTAAGTCCGCCCCTCCTTTCTAATTCTCCAAGAACCTAAGTCTAATTTAAGTTATCTCATCTTCAATAAATGCGCTCCTATAGTTCTTCCATTATAATCGTTCATTTATTTATTCTTAGTTTTATGACATTTCTTTTAGCATTTTCATTATTCTTTGCTCAAATTGGAGATCATGATTTTTCATATCCTAATGCTTAATACATATATCATTTGTTATATTTTCCATTTAGGATGGCTTCAATTTCTTGAAAAAATAATTGTAAAATTGTTATGAGAAAAATAAATATTTTAAAGGTTGTGTGTTATCGACTTTTTCCTTTAGAAATATTTAGCAAGTTTCTTACAGCATCATGGTGTAGTGGATCTGGTTATGAAAATTTACTTATCAACACAAAATTTTTTGAAGTTTAGTAAGAAAATCATAGTCTAACAAATCTATGAAATTGTATAAAAAACTAAGTTGTGAAAAACAGATCCAAATGAATTGATAATTTATGGTCTATAAAGTTCTTTTTCAAGTCTACTTTGATAAATAAAATTTTAGTAATAATAATAATAAAATAAAAAAATAATAATTGAATTGACAATGTGTTATAAGCGTTGATTAGTTAGGCTTAAGTGTTGTTTTTCCCCATTCAACCAAACAAAATCGAGAGAGCGAGAATGGGAGTCTGGAAAGAATGGAGAAGGAATAAATGACAGTGAAGGAGGAGTCGTGCTCTAACCGAGCAAGGAAAGAGTAAGAAGAAGAGGAAAAAGTGAAGGAGGCTCTTGAGTGAAGTCGAGGAGGAAACCTTAGTCGAGCAGCCTAGGGAGGAGGAAGAAGTGTGTCGTACATTGGAGGTGAGCCGCGCGTGTACCCTACTCAAAGTTGGACAAGGGAAAGATCTTGCATGCGTTTTGTGCACGAAGGATGAGAAGAGAGGAAGCCTTAGTGTGCGGGAGAGGTCCAAGCCATTTGTCCCTAGTTGAGCGAAGAGAAAAGGAAAAGAGAAAGGAGAAGGCGAGACTTTCTTGCGTTTTGTCTTGTGTGAAGCAGAAACAGAAGAAGCAGAGACCACCTGGGCGCTTGTGTATGCTGGAGCTGCGACCGAAGGGTTTATTAAGATAAGAGTAGGGTTTATTTATTTCAATCAATGAATTTAATATATATGCATGTTAAAATATTAATAGTAGGCTTAATTAAGTATGAGTTGAAGGCTGAAAAAGTTTGGATTGGAGGAAGGATCTTGGATGGAAAATGAGGAGGTAAAGATCTATGTTTTATTTATGTTTGGGGTTTTAATTAAACGTCATCAAGTAGAGTTTGTGAATGTCATGGAAGAGTGCTTGATTAAAAGGTAATTGGGGAGCAATATTTATATTAATGAATTTTATCTTAGAAAGTTATTTTGAAAATAAAATTATTATATATGCTATTTTAATGGATATAGATGATTGTAGGAGAAGGAAAGCTGAGGGGTAATTATTTCAGAGGTCTCTTAAAAGTTAATGTCGATTTCCTTAAAAGTCCTATTTAAGGATAAAGGATTAAAAACATTGATAAATATGAATTTGCAATATTATTTAAAAGCAAATATTTCATTTATGATTGAAGTTTTTAATGCTTAAAAGATTTCTCACAAAATAGAAAATAATTGAAATATGAAAGTACATTCAACTAATTTTAAATTGATATAAAATGATAAGTAAATAATTTAGTCAATGGGGATTTACCCCCCCTATAGTACTAGTTAGGAACACTATTGTATCCGTGCTTGAAAATGAAATGGAAATGGTAAAATCTGTATCTTCGGGTGCAAAATGTTGAGGGTGCTTACGGATACAAACTTTTGAGGGCACTTAAGGTTATAACTTTTTGAGAATACATTCGGATATGTTGGTGATCTTGATATGACTTCTTGAAGAAAGATACTTTAAAAAGATAAATGATTTAAATTGAAATAAGAACTAATTTAAAATGGTAGTTTGCAGTTTGATTTATTTATAAATCATATTTTTTTAGATATTTATACATAACATTTGCATTTTAATTTAATGCATAATAAGATTGTGATTGCTCACTAAGTTATGGAAAAAAATTTAATTATTTTTTTAGCAAAATTGTGGATTGATATGATTGACACGAGGGATTTAGTATATAGGAGTACTAATAATAGGTAATATGTTATTTATTTTGCTTCTATTTTTATGCTGTTTAATTCTAAGAAATATTAGATTATTCTTAGTTAGATTGTGATATTTTTCTACTCTTAGACTATATGTTGATACTTTGGATGAATTGAATTTCTGTTTAGTGTACTTGTGATTTTTAGTGGCTTTTTAATTCTTAGAAGTTATATGATTGTTTATTGTATTAAATTTAAAATAAATGTTAACACTGTCCGACCGCAGTTCCTGACTTAGTTAATTCTAAATTATTAGGCGGGATCATGACAAATGTGGTATCAGATTCATTAGATTTGAGTATCGATAAAAAATCCATTAGATTGATCAAATTAACTATTTGAACATATAAATGAAAGGTTAAATTGTCTATTTTTTATTATGTTATTTTAGAAATATGGAAAATCTAGAGGATAAGTTAGAGATGATGCGGTAGAAATCGACATGCCACATATACGCTTGTTGAGATAATGACTACAGTGACTTAGATGATAAATAACTCTCAATCTCAAACTAGTTCTAATATGGGAGGCCACATGGACAAATATTTGAAGTTGTTTCAGGATATGAGACCACCTACCTTTTCTGGAGGAGAAAGTTCAGTGAATGTTAAAAACTGGTTGTTGAGTGGTGAAGATTATTGATAAGTTGTCTTGTCCACTAAAGAGGAGGGTTAAACTTGCCACTTTTGCCTTTACGGGAGAAGCTGAGGGATGGTGGCAACGAGAGTTGCAGAAGTTTGGAGGTAGAACTAACCACTTGGTGCAGTGGGAAGAATTTGTGGTGACCTTTAGAGACTGGTTCGTATCACTGTCAACTAGAAGATAAATGCAGGACAAGTTAGTAAAGCTTGTATAGGGTGATCGTTCAATAATTCAGTACGAGATACAAGACATGCATCCTAGTTGGTTTCAAGTTATGAAGAAAAATACCATAGATTTTTATTTGCGCTGAAGAATGTCCTTAGCCAATCCCTGTTCCTCTTTGAATCAATGATTGCTTTGATTTGGTGGAGAGGGATGGGAGGATTGAGATAGATTTACAAGCTACCCAGAGGAGGGACTTTCGAAAGAGAAGGATTTCATGGGGACCCAATTTTTCTCAGGTCTCTCAGGACAGGTAGTTATTCCAATTAGAAATACAAGTGCTAAGAAGTCTAGATCCAATAGTGTTGATAGCTAAATTGAAGCCAAGAAGTGTGTTAGGTGTGGATGATCTCACAAGGGTGAATTCTTTTTGAACCTTACACTTATTTTTTATGCCACAACCATTATACATTGTGAGGAACTGCCCTATCTTGAGACAGAAGGCTCCACCAGATTTTAGTGTCAGTGGTGTACCACCTCAAAGAAACTTATGTGTGCCGAAAGCATTTGGGTCCATTGGATCGATGCCAATTTAAAGTCATAAATGCACTTTCACAGTAGGAAGCTGTGGACTCTTCTGAAGTTATCACATGTAGAATTCATGTCTAAGAAAATTTAACTAATTTATTTTTTAGCGTCATATATTGTTCTTTTAGACTCTTTGCAGGCCTTTTGATAACTTTAAAGTTACATTTAAACCAATTTTTATAACATATCTTCTTATATTTTATCTTTTCTTGCACATTATTATTCCAACACTTACTATTTTTATTTATGAAATCTTTTTCTTTTGATTCTCGAAGTACATCTTTTGTCACTTGTTTAATAGTGTTTGTTACTTTATCCTACATAACACTTGTTTCTTCATGAACATCCCAAATTTTTTAATTTTGAATTATATTTATAAAAATAATTTTATTTGTGTTTTTTAGGTACCCCATCTAATTCTACGAATGAATCGTAATATTTATTATTTTACGACTCTTCATCTTAAAGTTTAGAACTAATAATTGATGTTGGGTACTTAAATCCTCACTAGGAATAACCTTTCGATCTTTACAATCAAAGTGATCTCTTCTTCTCATAAGAAAGTAGTCAATTTTTATTTTATTAGAACCATTCTTATAAGTAATAAGATACTTATCTCTTTTCTTGAATAAAAAATTAGTAATAAGAAAATCATACGCTAAAGCAAAATCTAATATGACTTTACCTTCTTCACTAGTCACTCCAAATCTAGTCACTATGAATATTTCTAAAACCTTGTCACTCTATTGACATGTCCATTTAAATCACCTCCAATAAAAATTTTTTCTTCAAGAGGTATCATTTGTATTAAGTCTTCTAAGTCATTCCAGAATTTATCTTTAATACCTATATATAAACCTACTTGAGGAGCATAAGCATATATAATATTAAAAATATTACTATCAATATTAATCATAAGGGCTATAATTCTATCTCCAACTCTATTAATATTTACAACATTATCTTTTAAACTCTTATCTACAATTACGCCTATACCATTTCTAGTGCGACTCCTACCTAAATACCAAAGTTTAAAACCTAATTTATCAATCTCCTTAGCCTTTCTCCAACCCATTTAGTTTCTTGAATATATAAGATATTTATCTTTCTATGAATTATAATATCAATTAATTTCATTAATTTACCATTGAGAGTATCTATATTCCAAGATCCTATCCTAATATTATTTTGATTGACTAATTTATTTACCCGCATTCGTTCGTAATGCGGGAACTCTTGCTTATTTGACACTACACCCAAGCGACGGTATGGCGGCCCTTGCACACTTTTCACTGTATTCAGACTATACAACGTGTCGCTCCCAGGGTATAACAGTAAAAGGACTCTCTAGTAAAATAAACAATAAAAAATTAAATTTTTATTTACATTCTTTTATTTCTGTGATACTTTTTGTTGAGATTTGGAATAAAGCAACACAAAATTACTTATTGGAAGAGGGGTATTCAAACCCAATTATAGTAGACATAATAAATGAAAGAAATAAAAACAAAATAAAACAACTAAGAAAAAAAATAAAGCAGAATAAAGTAAAAATAGGAAACACATAATCAGAGAATAAAAGCAAATAATAAGTAATAACGGCTATGGATAACCGTTATAATCTAATACTCTCATTTAAGTTGAAGCATAGATGTAAGTCATGTTCAACTTGGACTTGAAATCGTTAAACAAAGGGCGAGACAGATATTTGATGAGGATGCCCGCTACTTGACCACTGGAGGGCACGTATGGAACACAAATCTCCCCAATCTTTTCCTGAATGAAGTGTTTGTCTATCTTTACATGTTTGGTATGATCATGCTAGGCTGGATTGTGAACAATACTAAAGTAGCTTTATTATCACCGAATAGCCGCAGTGGGATGGATGTTAGCATTCAGAGTTCATGGAGCATGATACGTAACTAGAGAGCTTCATAGATTTCTATGGACATTGATTAGAATTCAGCTTCAACACTGCTTCGGGCAACCAAAAACTATTTCTTACTTTTCCACGTGACAAGATTGCCCCAACAAATGAGCAATACCGCGAGATTGAACGTCAAACATGAACTCATCCGACCCAATCAACATTTATATAAGCAGCAATAAATCGAGAGGTATGATGGGAGAAAAACAAACCTGAGTTCGGTGTACCTTTTAAGTAGTGGAGAATCCGATAGACGGCAAGAGGTGTTGCCGTAGGGGTCATGCATGAATTGACTCACTATTTCAACTACGTGGCATGTGTTGGGGTAAGTATGAGTGAGATAGATGAGTTTTCCCATAAGACTGGTAATGAGTCGTGTTGACAAAAACAACATTGGAAATATCAAATAATCTTTTATTAGGATCCATAGGAACAACTACAGATTTGCCTAGAAGAAGTTTATTCTCTGTCAAAATATCATTCACATATTTGCGTTTAGACAGACAAATTCCTCGAGATGACCGATCCACTTCCATGTCTAAGTACCGGAGAGTTCCCAAGTCCATCTTGAAGGACGAAGCAAGAATATTTTATCTTAAATCTAGTATAAATATTTAATCATCCTTGCGTATAATTCATCTAATTGAATTTGTAATTAATATTTCATAAAATTACTTAATTAATACATCTTTGAAATATTAACTATTCGATCAATTTATTTTAATATTTGTAATAATTTATGACAATTAATTCTATAAAATTTTCAAGCAATTTGATTGCTAAGCTTCCTAAAATTTTCTTTTCGACATATCGATTAATCTATTCTACAAAATCTTAAAATTTATTTAATATTATACATGGATTTCATGTCTGAAAAACTCTTGTCCTTTCCTATTTTAGCATTGTAGCTAAATAGCTTAAACAATTATTAACAAAATTGAAATCAACTTAATTTAAAGTTTTTGAAATTTCATCTTAGTTAGTTATAAATATATTTTCTTTAGCAAAATAAAGTTAAACATAAATCTTAAAATTAGGTTTCATATTTCTTATTTATTCAATTCACTGTCTTGCCCTTCTTGCGCATGGACTATACAGAGCTCGATTAAACTATTCACGCATACTGCACGACCTTTCCTCTTTTTGCCTGGTTAGGGCACAAGAAACCCTTGCTCACTGGGTTTTCTGCTCGAAACACTGCTCTCTGCAGTCAGAAAGGCTCCAACAAACAGTTCCTTCTCCTCTAGCTCTCGATCAAGCTTCTCATGCGTGGAAACTTGTGAAAATGGGGGAAAGTCGCTCATGCCTGAGTGCCTCTTAATCATAGAAAAGCCCTAAACGACTGCGGGAGAGGCGTGCGGCCTCTCCTTCCTCTCGATTTGTCGATGAGGCAAGAGGAAGGCTCATCCGAGCCTCAATTGCTCGGTCGAACACACCTGTAGCAGTACATTACCTCATCTTTTCTTTCTTATTTTCTTTCTTCTTCTTCCTCTGTCTCTGTATCTCACGCTCTCTCGTTCATTGCCCTTGTGGTGTCGAATGGGAGGAAATGAGGTAATAAGCTCTCGTATACCTCCCGCGGGAGGTAAAAATGATGTTCGAATGACACTTGCTTCAAAAGTATCATAACAAGCAAATGCATTTCATTATTTTTATTTTAATTATTATTTTATAAATTATGTTAATAAAAAAATTTTAATGGGTATTATTACATTCTCATCTCCTTATAAAAATTTTATCCTTGAAAGTTAGAAGTATAAAAACATATTTCATGCCTTAATTGAAATACTTTGGATGTGTTTCTCTTATTTTTTATTTTTTTCTCAAATAACTTCTTTTTTAGTCCCATATTTTCATAATACACAAACAAAAGAAATAACTCTACTTCTGAGTTATTTCATACTGCAATCTATGATTCTTTCTAGTTCTATAAAAGTCAGATCAGACTGAATGTTCATGGTATGTAACAAGCTTGCTAGACTCGTCAGTAATATACTTTTGTAGTAAAAAGATATGAAACACATTATGTACCTCGTACGAATGTGTTAGTAGTGCAAGTCTATCAATCACTTTCTCAATCTTCTTAACAATTTCATACGGGCCAATATACAATGGGCTCAACTTTCCAGACTTTCCAAACCACATAGCACCTTTCATCAAACCAACCTTTAGAAAAAAAAGATTCCCTCACGTCAAATTTCACTAGTCAGTGCTTAGCATCATAATACTTTTTTTGTCTGTCTGGTACTAATCTTAGTCTGTCACGAATTAGCCGGATCTTCTCGGCAGTTTCATCAACAAAATCAACACCAATTTTTTTCCTTTCACCAGCTTGTGATCAACAAATGTGTCATGTATTTTCTTTCATATAGGGCTTCATAAGGAGCCATACCAATTATAATATGGAAGCTATTATTGTAGGCAATATCTATCAAAAGTATATGCATTTCCCAGCTTCCCCCAAAATCAAACGCACAAAGTCTAAGCAGACCTTCTATCGTTCTATATGGTTGACCGTCCGTTTGGGGATAAAAAATTGTATTGAATGTTAGTTAGACTACTCAAAGCCTCTTAAACTCTCCTCCATGATCTGGATGTGAATCTACTATCTTGATCTGAAATAACAGACTTTGGGACTCCATGCAATAACACAATTTCGTCAACATAAATTATGGCCAACTTGTCTATATAATATATTTGATTGATATGCAAGAAGTGTGCAGACTTGATCAGGCGATCGTTAAATCACTCATATAATATCATAACCCTTCTTTGATCTAGGTAGCCCAATCACAAAATTCATAGCAATGTTCACCAATTTTCACTATGGGATTTACAAAAGTTGCAACAATCCACTCGGCTTTTAATGCCCAGTTTTAACCATTTAACAAGTAGGATACATTACCATGAACTCTGCTACATTGCGCTTCAACCCTGGCCACCAAAATAAGCCTTTAAGCTCTTGGTACATTTTGTTGCTTTTCGGATGTATCGTGTATCCTAAATAATGTACTTCATGCAGGATTTCTTTCCATAAATCATTCACATTGAGAATATAAATTCTCTTGTTTCATCTCAACAATTTTTCTTCATCAATCTCATAATCCATGGTCAAGATGATACAGGGAGCTGGATTGGCTATTTGGTGGAGTTCTAAATTCTTGAGGAGATTCGCGATCTTGAGTTAGTAGAGTTCCCCTAGCTCGTTCAATAGCTTCTACAATAGTTTTCTTATATCATTCAACAATCTAGCGAGTTACCTCCACTGAGGGAGCACAAGCATGTCATTAAGTTAAATGGAGTTCATCCCATCAGCGTCATACCATATTGGTTTCCCCATGTTTAGAAGGATGAGATGGAGAGATTGATTAGGAAGATGCTCAAGACAGGGATTATCAGGTCTAGTGCCAGCCCTTTTTTCAGTCTAGTCTAATTGGTGAAGAAGAATGATGGTAGCTGGAGGTTTCATGTGGATTACAGGGCTTTAAATGAGAAATTGTACTAGACTAGTTTCATAATTCAGTGATTGATGAGCTGTTAGAGAAGCTTTTTGGAGCAGCCATCTTCTCAAAGATTGATCTGAAGTCGAGATACCATCAGATCAGGATGAAGCCAACTAATGTGCACAAAATAGCTTTCATGGATCATGTATCAGATAGGGACAAGATGTTTTCTCGACCTTATCTTAAAGGAACTGTTATGATTATAGGGGGTAGCCAAGTACAACTTGTCATCCTCAGACAAATGATCAGACAAATGATCAGACTTAAGTGATCAACAAGAGTGTAGAGACATATTTGGATTGTTTTGTATCAGAAATGCTAAAGTTTTGGGTAAGATGGACTAGTTGGCTATGTATTGGTATAACACTTCGTGCCATATTGCAGCACGAACCACTCCTTTCAGGATTTTGTGTGAGAGGAATCCACCTCACCGGATACATTATGTGCATAGCACTACACCAGTATCCAGTGTAGACCAATACTTGGAGTAGAGGGACGGGATATTGGCAGAGCTCAAGGGACATCTACTGAGGGCCTAACTGATCATGAAAAGGAAGGTAAAAAACATAGGAGGGAGGTATAAATTGAGCCCAGGGACATAAATTTAAAGCTGAGATCTTATCAGTAGAAGATACTGGCCAAGAGGAGCAGCGAGAAGCTTTCCCCACAATATTTTGGGCCTTATGAGATTGTGGTATGCATTGGTGTAGTGGCATATCGTCTAAGGTTACCACCATCATCGTCACTGAATCCAATATTTCATGAATCGTAGTTGAGGCATGCTATCGAAGACCAAACACCCTCGACTTTACTACCTCAAACGCTGACAGAGAACATGGAGGTGGTTTTGGAACCTTTGGAGGTAAAAGGGGTGCTTTGAGGAGTGACTGGAGCAAATGATGTGTTGATTAAGTGGAAATACCTGCCATATGATAAAGCAACTTGGGAGCCTTATGAAGTGATCTGGAAGCTGTTTTTAGCATTCCACCTAAAGGAAAATGTGCTTCTTTGAGAGGGGAGTATTGTTACGTCGATCCCTTCTAGACCGGCCTGAATTGGCTTGACCTAGCCAGCCAAGCTGGCCCGGCCTATGGGGAAAAAACCCTTCTTTTTGCATGGGAAGATTCCAACCCCCGGTTGAGACCATTTAAGCCCCTAATCACATATGCAATGAGAGGAATTAATATGGGCTTTGGGGGGAAGTTTGAATGTGTTTTGGGGATGTTTTATTAGGGCTAATCACCTAGGTTTTTTTTTTTCATATTTTGATTCCTGCAGTTTTCTGTTTGTCTTCTTATTCCTAGCGGCTTCTAAGTTTTTTGGAGAGTCGATGTACCTCTAGAATACTAGATCACCTATTGTATCTTGTTTGTTTGGTTGGAGATTAATCAAATTAGTCATAATTTAGATTTTCCCACGTATTTCTTGCAATTGGTTCACCGATTTCGGCTCTGATTTGTATCAAGGCCAAAATTTCGTCTTCCCCCATCAAGCCTAGTATGTTTACCTGATCAGTCTAGGCTCTCTCTCTTAAATCATTTCCACCAAAAGGATCAAGGCATTGTGAAGAACTAATTCTACAACTAGATCTTCGAAGTGTTTGCATTCCCTTCACAATCCATGAAACTTGATTGAAAATGAAGATTGATTGAAAACTATTTGTCGTGCTCAGGTCGGTAGGCCTCATTTTGTCTTTGAGGTCTAAGTTTATTACTCGTATCAGTAGTGCTCATCTTAGCTTAGGATTTCACTTAGTATCTTATATAAGATGAATTTAAGACCTTGTCATTCTCAGTAGGGAGAATGGAGCATAGAGAATGAGGATTCATCAAGTGAACTTTAAATGGTCAGGATGTGGCTAATAATAATGATACTATTGCCATTGTTTCTTTTGATGTTCATGATGCTTGTATGAATGCCAATATCATTAGTATTTCAAAATCTTGCTGCCACTCAGACTTTGTTAGGAGGTGAGGGAATATCTGGATTTGAGAGCTTTACCACGTAGTTTAGTGGAACTGATCCAAAGTTTCCAAGGAAAATTTTTAATGTGTTTGGAAGGGTAGTTAAATCCAAATTACCTGCTATATACTGTACTGCTATTTTCTCTGTTCTGATTTCTGAACTCTATTTGTAAATATGGAAGTTTAGACGTGAGATATGTGAATACATAAGAATTGTGTGCTACTTGTGTAAATTCCCTTTCAAGATACTATTATGACAAGCAAATCTATAATTATATTTTTATGTATTTACATACATAGGACTTTGGTGCTTTAACCTATGCATGAAAAGGTGTGCTTCACTTTAAAAAGCGGCAATAGCTTTTTATGTGATATTAAAGATTTGAGTGTTATGTGTCTAAATTTGAAGATTTAGGTCTAAGATATGTAAAGACATTTGAATTTTGTGCTATTTATGTAAATGGCCCCTGTTTTTTATACTGTTTCTCTAACTGCAAAGTTCCTTATGTTGTCAGGACAATGTTAGAAATCAGCTTATCCAATTTGAGCTGCTACTCACTACTGGAACATTTGTCGTCGCTATCTTTGGGGTTGTGGCTGGAGTTTTCGGTATGAACTTCGCTATACCGATGTTTGACAATCCAATTGCATTTCAGTGGGTACTCATTGTTACTGGAATTTGCGGCATCATCATCTTCTGTGGCTTTTTGTGGTATTTCAAATACAGAAGACTGATACCTTTGTAGAAACACTGGTTTTTTATTCTGTATCAAAGCAGATCTACCAATTCAGTAAGAGGCATCCTTTTTTGGCTTCCATCAATGTATTATCATTCTTTTTAGCTTGTTACTCCTGTAAATAATGTCTTAATAGTGCATTATATGCTTTATTTTGTGTCAGTTTGCGTCTCTAGCTCCTTTTTTTCAGTTAGATGCATATATTAAAATTCATTCATGCTAGAGACACATGTTTGTTGAGCTAGAAATGTTATTTAGGGACGTTTGGCCGAATTTTTATTGAATAGGATGAAATCTTGTTATAGTTTCGAATGTTTGGATGGTTTTTAATTTTGCCCATCTTTAAGGCCTTTTGGCTTTTGTTCATTATATCCAGCTCGGATCTTTAAATTGCCTTTGTTGCTACTCATTTTGCTGCTTAATGTTCTTTCCGGAAGTGATTTTGTTACCTGTTGCTTCTGATCAATATCAATTCAGAGGACGCAACATGGTTCTATAATGCTCTTTTTAATTTTTGGGGCGTTTACATACATACCACCCAATTCATATGTATTTGCATATCTAACACCTTGACTTAATTTTTTTACTTTCATACCATCCAAATCGTTGATATCACATCAAACATACCACGTTTTCATGCATAGGTAAGGTGTTGTGTATGTAAAAATTGAATTTTAGCTGTTTGATATGTAAATACATAAGAATTTAGTGGTATGTATGTAAATCTTCCCTTTTTTATTTTTGGCCGGGCTATGGCTAGATAGTAACTGATATTATTACTGATTGACTGGAAGATTCTAAATTCTGGATTGACAGCATAAATTGTTGATTCTAAGATTGGCTGCATTAATATGCTTATTGGATTTCATGATTATTTCTTTCTGTTTTTGGCTCTTAATTTGTTGGAGGAAATTCAATTTACTGTAGCTCGGCTGTTGAAGCAACGGTTTTTCACCTCACCGATTTTGGTTTTTCGACTGGGATGAGTATTAGTTTGATCGAATAAATCGTTTATTTTGGATGGAGCTCTGCTTTGCTTTCCTATCTTTCTGCATCTTGTTATAACTTGGTATGCACGTATGTCATGCATATGTGTGTGTATATGTATATATGTATATCTATCTAGAGAGGGAGAGATTTGGCCTTAATTTCCTAAAAATTCAAGCCCCATTTGGGGCAGCGTATAACCGGCGGCGGTGTTTTAGAATTGCACGTTTTGAGCGCGTCGGGAAGAATGGAGTTTTTATTTTCTTAATAATGCCGCCCGCAGGATGAACTGTGTGGGCTGCGTTTCTTGCTTACGGATTACTTCGCTGCCCTCCCGCCTTTCTGCCCTAAGCTCCTTCGGCTTCTTCGGCAATCTCGCAGGTAAATGCATATTCCTTTTTTTTTTTTTTGTTTCTTCTCCATTTTGGCTGACAAACTTGCTTACGGATTAACCCCTGCCCTCCAGCGATCCTGCCCTAACAGCTCCGAATCCTTCTTCCTCCCCCGTTCCTGCCCTAGGAGCTCCTTCGGCTTCTTCGGCGATCTCGCCGAAGCTAATCTCGCCGGTAAACGCATGTTCTTTTTTTTTTTCCGTTTATTCCATATTCCTCAAGTTCTAGTTCTTGTTTTGATTATGTTAAAAAGGTTTAATGAGTTGTCTATCCTTCAAGCTTCTTCGGCGATTCCCCCATTCCTGAAATTTCTATCAGTTTTCAAGCTCTTTAAGCTGATTATCTAATAGCTTCTTCATTATATTGATCTGTCGGAATTTGTGACAATTTTGTTGGTTGTGGGCTTGTTTCTAGAAGTTTGCTGTGCAACTATGTTAACAGATGTGATGAAATCAAAATTATGTGATTTTTTTTGAGAGGTTTGCTGTTGCAACGGAGGATTGTGATTGCAGAAAATGAAAGCTGCTCACTTTCCCTCTCACTTGCCTCACTCAACCTTTATCTTTTGCTGAAGCTCACAAACTGTTTACTGCTGTTGGAAAGGGACAGCAAAAGGGCAACCCCTTCCGTTTTTCATTCCAATTGCTGGCTATTTTCCTTGTTGCTGCTGCTTCCCTGCAATTCTCTAACTGTTCTCAATGCTGTCCTCTTTTCTTAGCCGCCCATTGTTTTGGCTGCCGAGTCCTGCTACTTGCAGGCAATTCACATAGCTGTAGCTGTTGCAGAGTGCAGAATATATGAGAATACTTCTGAACTTCCGAATTTGCTACAGGGAGAAATCAGGTTGTTATTTTTTGTCTGGTCATGAAATGATATTTTTTGTTCTGAATTGCAAAATGTGTAGCCGTTAAATATCTAGTGTAAATAGCAACATAGTGTCTGTCAGAATGATATTTTATCCACAAAAAACTGTATATCAGTTGTTTTCCAGACACAAATCAAACAGGTTATCCAGAACAGGGGCAAAATGGTCATTTATCCAGAATCAACTGTTTTCGAAACGCACTAGTCAAACAACTAGCCAGCTTATTAGGATAAGCTGTTGATTAGCAGATTATCAGGATAAGCTAGATAAACTGCAGCTGCACCAAACAGACCCTCAATCAGTTATGGGTGAGTGGACTTCACTGTCAAGTTTATCACATGCTAAGCTTAAACTCGACCTGTGATTTCAAGATTGCCAGAGAAATATTTCTGGGGAAGCTGTGCTTAGAGCTTACCAGTGAAGGAGGAATTCTTTCATACGGAGAACGTACACAGTGCTGATTGCGTCAGCCAATTAAATATTGCCACGTATAACACATCGGTTCCACCTCATAATGGATTCGCGAAGGTTTTTGGAATGGAACCGAGGAGGTTATTGTGTGATTATTTCAGTTGTATTGGGGTATTAACTCCAATTACCCCGAATAATCCCGCAATAACATGGAAATAACCTCTCAATAACTCACGATTTCATTAGAGTGGAGCCGCGGAGGTTATTCAGAGATTATTGACGGGTTATTGCGGGGTTATTTTAGTTTTATTGGGGTGTTAACACCAATAACCCCGTAATAGCTCGACAATAGCCCGACAATAACTCATGAATAAATTCTGCAGTTTCATTTCAATAACTCTCACAATAACCTCCGGAATAACCCGTAATAACCTTGTAATAACTCGCAAATAACCTAAGCGGTTCAACTCCCAATAATCCTCTAATAACCTCCCCGGATCCATTATGAGGTGGGCCCGATGTGTTCTGCATTGCAATATTTAATTGGGTCCAGCAAGTAACGCTGCGTACGTTCTCCGTATGGAAAAATTTCCACTAGTGAAGGTATTGTCAATGTGCTTTTGAAGAAGGAAAGAAGAAAAAAATTCATGACTGACCGATAATGTGGGTTTGAAGAAGAGAAAGCCGTGATGGGAGGTTCAGACAGCATACATTTGAAGAAATGGAAGTCGCAAGTAACTAGCTCTGGAATGAGTGCTTCTTCTCACAATCTATTTTGTGTCTTACTTTATAAAAGTGAATTGAATTTAACAAGCTTTTAACATAGTTGCCAATGAAATGAGTAGCTCCATAAAAAGTAGAAACTTTATCTAGAATGTAAAGACTAATGACAAATTACTATCTTAAAACCTAAAGCAGCGTTAGAAATATCATATGAAGGCATATATTGAATGCAATAAATCACACTGAAATGAAAAATTTCATCCAATGATTGTTATGAAGTCATTTGATATTTGGCAGAGTATTGGGGCAAATAGTGAGGGCTCTTCATCACTTAGTAACTAGAATAAGAAACACTTGAATTTAAATTTTCAAAATGAATTTCAAATAGATGCATGCATAAATGATACCACAAATTATCATTCCAAGTTATAACTGCCCCATTAGAAGTATAGCAGATATGATGGAAGAAAATTCATAAAGGGAAGTTGCTAAAAACATTATGCATGTTTCATAGAGCTTATGTGAAGTGTGTAAAAAAAAATTTTGGGACCTATGAAAGACACTTTTCAGAGATAAACAGGTTAATTTGAGAAGATTTTGAACGAATTTGCAAAAAAAAAAAAAAAAAAAAAAAAAGAAAGAAAGAAAAAAAGCTTCTTAGTAGAGATTCTACAAAACTTCTTAAGAAGCGAACCTAAAATGGATAGTTGATAAGTACACTAGAGGACGCAAGCATGGATGCACAACATGAGAGAGACAGAGTGAGCGGACTTCACTATCAACTTTATCAAATGTTAAGCTTAAACTCAACTTGTGAGCTCAAGATTATCAAAGAAACATTTCTAGGATACTCAACATGCTTTTGAAGAAAAAGGGAAGGAAGAAAATAAAGTCATGACTGACCCATGATGCGGTTGAAGAATGAGAGAGTCATGATGGGACCTTCAATGTGGTGTCATTCGAAGATGGGAAGTAAGTCATAGGATTTATGACTCAACCAGCTAGTTCGGTTTTGAATTGTGATTCAACGCACATACCTATTTTGTACCTTAAAACTCAATGTTGTGTTAGGAATATCATATAAAGGCATACATTGCATGCAAAAAATCACACTAGAATGAAGAATTTCATCCAATGATTGTTACAAAGTCATTTGATATTGGCAGAGTTTTGGGGCAAATAGTGAGGGCTCTGTTTATTGATAATGGAATTTAACAAACCCAAAAAACAAAAAATTATTACTGAATTCAAAGTCTCAAATTACAACAAACAACAAGAAAATATGAAATTACAACAAAATAAAATCACAACACTAGAACTTGGGTTGAATCTATGTTGTAGGTGGTGTCGAGGGGCCTGTTTAACAGCAGAAAAAAGGTTTCAGCATGGTGGTAGCAAGCTAGAACAACAGGTAAGTCATTTCATGGTGAACGGACCAATAGGATGACAAGAAATTGCTCGGTCTGGAGCTGGATGGCGGTAGGGTTAGGGAGAAAAACAACATAATTGCTATTTTTTTAGGTAGCCAAAACATGGAGAAAGTGGCGAGGATGAAGGGGATCGATGCAGAATAGTGTAGGGAAAGGTTGATGGGGGAAACACACCATCTCAGGAACGAGATATAGCAAGAGCACCACTCAGAACCCTTAGATACAAGTCTAGAAAGGGAAAATAGGAGCCAACAGCTCTACAAACCCTTATTAATCAAAACTAACCCTAAACATAATTAAACACTTAAATAGACCTACTAGTATTAGGAGTGGGATCCACTCTAATTGGGTAGCAACCTTAGAGAGGGTCAACTGACCCTCCCTTAACTTGGACTAAATAGATTCAGGGTCTCATCCAGCCCTTGTGTCATTCTACTGGGGGGAGCTTCGACCTCATCTGTCAAAACTTCTAACTCATGATATGGCATCAGGTTGACCATGTCGAATGTAGCGGAGTTGTAACCTCCCAAGATTGGAAGGCCTTTAACCACCTCTCTAGAAGAACCTAGATCTCACTGTAGGATGCATTGTCCCACAAAACACCTGAGAAGGTTTTCTGAATGTGAGTAACCATCTCTATCTGTACAACTTTCTATGGGTACATTGCTTAACTAACTGGAACTTTATGTCAAGCGTACTCTGCAGAGTCCTCCAAAAGTAGCTCATTCTTCTCTTAAGTGAAGACAGACTGAACCTTCCTAGCAGTAAGCTATGAGTGAGGATATCTTGAAACTATCTTCGTAGTAGACGTCCTATGTCTAATATCAACACTTTTAACTTAGTACCCTCTAAAATTACCAAAGCTGACCTCACTGGTGCCTTTCTTATGGCTACAACACCTATAACCTCAGACTTTGCATAAGATATGAGAACCATGTGCTTTTCATCTTTTATGAATGAATAAGTTTTCTTGAACCCGTCATGTTAATTCTTGTGATCAAACTGTCATGGCCTCCACAATAAAATATGACAAGCATCCATGGGTACAACATCACATCATATCTGTTCACAAAACTGATTGTTAATAGAAAACTCTATGAGGAATCTCCTGTAAATGCTAACTTGTTTCCCTTTATTTAACAAGTCAGGGGAATATGACTGGGAATGTCTTTAAATATTGTGACTCAGCTTGTCCATCATTTGTGTAGACAGAACATTCTCACAACCACCGCCATTGATGATAAGGATGTGTGTTACTCCCTTCACATTGAAATGTCTTGTGACGACGAAGCCACTACTGCTCTCTCGTAGCCTCAATTTGAAGGACCCGTGCCCTCATTAGTTGGAAGTAGGTATTCCCGCACATCCTCACTATCTTGTATGACTCCGGTATCATTGTACACTTCTTCTACTGCTCTTTGCTTAGTGCAAGAGACTACTCTAGTAGTAGGGAAACCGAAGGAGTTGAGTCCAAACCCATGACATCTAAAACAATTATTTATGTGTACTGTGTTGGGGGTACTGCTCTTCTTAAGTGTCTTCCCACTCTTATGAGCTTTATTATTTTTTTTTGGACAGTTTTCTTACTTCCTCAAGTCTACTATTGGCTCCTCGTATTGTGGGTGACTGCTAAATAACGGTGGTGTCCTGATCTGCTTTTGTTATTTCTTCACCTTCAGGGCCAATGTCTGAATATCACTCAATGACCAGTAAAGCTACAGCTAAACGAGATGTTTGATGGCTAACTTCAGGCATCATGAATACCTGACTATAATGTCCTCCTATGGCTGCCTCAACTCACATTTTAACATGAGTTGCTCAAACTTCACTATGAACTCCTCTATTTGGAACTCCCCTTGATGTAAGTGATGAGGCCTCAAGAACATGTCCTGATAGTAATGTGGGGGTAGATACTTCCTCTACATTTTTTTTATACTAAAAAATCATCTCAACAAACTGCAACCACTCAATGAAGTCATCTATCCTCCCCTCAAAATCCGGTAAGTCTGGCTTCACCCTCATGTCTCCATGTCCTCCAAAAGTCATTCCATCCCCCGGCCTCATCTAATACTAAATCCTAGGGCGCGTATCCTATCCCCTTCTTCACTAGAATCATCCCGGCTTAAGGGATTCAAAATTTTCTCTCTCCTCTTCGAATCTCACTAGCATAATCAACGAGGATATGTTCATGGGGGTACCTTCTTAAATTTCAAAATTCCAAAATCAGTTTTGAGTAGATACATGCGTAATGATACCATAAATTATTTTTCCAAGTGATAACTACCCCAACACAAGTAAGTAGCGGTTATCAAAGCAACAACTAGAAAGTGCGGATATGATGGAAGAAAATCCATGAAGGAAAGTTCCTAAAAACCTTAAACATCTTTCATAGAGCTTATGTGAAGTGTGTCAAAAAAGTCTTGGCATCCTTGAAAGAACACTTTTTAGAGATCTACATGATGATTTGAGAATATTTTGAACGACTTTGCAAAAAAAATACTTCTTGAGAAGAGATTCTGCGAGGACTTCTTAAGAAACAAACCTAAATGAGTAATTAATAAAGACTCTAGAGAAGTTCCCACGAGGCCCTCCTGAGAGGAGTTCTCGAGAGGAGATTCCAAGGGTGCTTATTGGGACATGTTAGTTGAATGTTATTTTAGTTAGTGCGATACTATAACATAAATGCTTGATGTTATCTTGTTTTTATTGATGCAGACACATGTTTGATGAAATTTGCATCAAATATTCAAGAAATCTTTTGTACTTACTCTTGCCCTAGCAACTTACCAAGGCTACCAACATTAAGGGTATTGAAGTATTACATTATCAACAAATGATATAAATAATGTTGCACTCTAGGTGGATGACAATTTTATAGTCCATCATGTTTCCCTCTAGATTGGAAGTGAATCTACTTGATAAATTATTTTAAAAGGAACTATTTTTTTCAACTTTTAAAATATGTCATCTCAATTAAACATTAACCACCCTATCATCCCCACAACCATCACCAATATTTTCTTTCTTATATTTCTTACAACTTTTATCTCTATATCATCCAAGCACAATTGGCCTTCCCTATATAAATGTTCAATGCCTTACTAAATCTCTCTCTCTCTCTCTCTCTCTCTCTCTCTCTCTCTCTCTCTCTCTCTCTATATATATATATATATATATATATATATATATATATATATATATATATATATATATATATATATATATATATATATATGCCACACCGATCCGTCTACAGAGCATCTATCTGGACCTTCGAGGCTAGAATATTGATTGAACGAGATATTACTTTACCCTTCCCGGAGGAGCTTTGGATCAGCACACAAGCATCGGTGATTTTGGCAATCCGCGAAACTCGAACGAGTTCCTCGTATCGCACCCATTGTTGTATGTTTCGGCCACTCTCACCAACAGCTGTTACCACCTGCATCCGAATCTAAAACCTCCCCGTACAAACGCTACTGGCCCACACATTCCTGCGACGGACATACCGCCTTCCCCAGTTTCAGAACAGGGTGACAAGGATCGACCCTTGGAGCTACATCAGGCAGTTGTTACTGATAGGCAGGACGTGACAACATCTCAGCCTTCTTCTACTGGGAGCGCCTATACTACCACTTCGGTGCTCCCACTACTATGGAGGAGTTCGTACTCCCCACCTCGACATGTCCGAAGACAGGGATGAAACAAATACTCATAATCGACGACGAAAAAGTGCCTACTCCTACGGAGGAAGATCTACCGAATAATAAGTACTTGCGTTGTTCTACCCGCTCGAGGGTAGGAGAATCCCGAGGATTGGAACCAATAAGCTGCAGCAGCCTTTGATCGACGCCCCACTCTTTGGAGGAACAATGGCGAGTGTATACCTCCCGTGAAGAAGAACGCTGGGGGTACTATGCTACTGGGAATCTTATGGATGACACATCGGTCTCTCCCAGTAATGGAGAATCACTCTGCAGCTCGATTATCGTATGCGATACAGAACCCATGAAAGATGAGCGCCTGGCGACCTCGTCAACTCGAAAGTTTTAGTTGCATGATTTTCTTTTGTCCTATCTCGTTGTACTTATTTGTTTGAGCTTTTTGCTCTTTCTTTTAGGAGTAGAGCTCCATCATCGGCCCTCTTCTACTACTTTTGTAACCCCTTTATATTAATGAAATATATATGTATATATATATATATATATATATATATATATATATATATATATATATATATATATAATCTCCCTTCACATCTCTCAACAAAAATGTAATTATAATTCGTTCCCTTCTCTTTTTCTCTACTTTTCTTTATATTACTCACTCAAAACCAACTATATCATAAATGAATTCAAATCAAAATCTCTAAGAAAATAGGGGTTTGTTTGGGGCAATTAGTACACTGACATTTTTCAACAGTAATTGCATCATTACCGTGTAAATTATTATGAGAACCGACCGTCCGTTTATTATAATTATGTGAAAACAATATGCAAGCAGTAGTTCGAAAAAATGACTATTCTGCCCCTGTTCACTAAAATAATTTTTTTATTAAATAAATTATTTATTAAACAATAAATTTATATTAATTAATAATTAAGTAGTTTTAATAATTAAAGAAATTTATATTTTTATCAAATAATTAAAAACATAAAAATATGTTTATAAATTAATTAATTTAATCATTAAATAATAATATATAAATTCATCTAATTATGATAAATTTGAAAATAAATATGCATTAATAATAATTATTAATAAATTAAATTAACAAAATTAAAATTTATTTTAAATAATCCAATCTCCGCCCTTCTCCTTCCTCCCGGTTTCGCCTAAAAACATGGCCTTCGTGACGAACTCTGGCGGTACAGTAGCAATTAAAGCTAACTGGGAAAGCAAAAATGAGATAGCTCCAGGTTTTGCTCAAAACCATGGCCTTCGTGACGAACCCTTGCGGTACCGTCGTGAAAACAGGCAGAGCTCCCGGTTTCAACCAATACCATGGCCTTCGCGAACAAACCCTTGCGGTATAGTAGCAAGCTGGGAAGGCAAGGAAGAACCAGAAAGATCACAGCTTACCGACCCGAAGGAGGAAGGGCGGGATCCCTAAGGGACCCGAACAAAAAAAAAAAAAAAATGGCGCGGTGCCACGGCGCTCCTCTACCGCCGTCCCAAACGAAACCTAAATCCTAGCATCACCAACTGTTGTTTACATGTGTCATTCCCATCTTGGGATTTTCCAAAAAAAAAAAAAAAAAAATCTCCCTCCTTAATTGTAATTTCAAAATTAAGACAAGTTTATAATTTTCTCTCATAATTTAGAGAAATTCGTAGTGCCGACAGCATATGTCAAGCTACATGCGTAAAATAAGAGCACACAACTCTGTGCTTACACGTTGATTACTACCCTTTGTATACTCCTCCAGTGTCAGCAAAAGGAAATTTTTTCATGATTTATGAGAATCTCTAACATCAAGCAACAACAATTCATCCAAATTTAACCGACCAACTTAAGACATTGGAATTTGTAAGCTTGTTTCTACCAATCAAAATATTACATTCCTAAATATAAGATTCCAAATAGCTAACAAGAAAAATATAAGTCAAGTTCTACTCATAATCTAGCAAAGTCTCCCTTCTTGCTCTGTTTAGTTGGTGAGTACTCCAATGGAGCTTCTCCAAGTTCTTCCTCTCCTTCCAGAACCCTAACAATATCACAACTATCAGGTCTCAAATCAGGCACTCTCTGCAAGCACAACAACGCTATATTTATACAGAGTCTGACTTCATCCCTGTCATAAGAACCTTTCAAATTCTCATCCACAATATCCAACACACTCCCTCTCTGCGCCAGTTTCCTGCACCAGCTTATAAGATTTCTCCTACCAAGCTCCATTGGTGAGTCCAACACATGTAAAGGTCTTCTCCCTGAGATAATCACAAGAACCAGAACCCCAAAGTTGTATATGTCGGCCTTCTCAGTCAAATTACCACAGCCACTATACTCGGGAGCCATATAGCACACAGTTCCTCTCATACTCCTTGTGCTGCTTGTCTCTTCGCTGAATAGATCTCCACTGGACATCTCATGGCTTACTGATTTGCTCTTCTTCTTCTTCTTCTTCTTCCAACCGTTTCTGAAGCTTATATTGTAGCTACTGGTACTGCTGCTGTTACTGCTTTCTAAACACTTGAGGCTTTTATAATCTTTTCCCTTCTTGTTTATCTCATCGAAGTACTCCTCCTTCCACCATTCCCTAATCTTCCTGCCCCCCTTATTGCATTCACTTGCGCTCAGACCGGAGTCTGTAAAATGAGTTTCATCATCTTCGAATCTCTGGCTTCTGAATTCGAGGGAGCTTCCGTAAACTTCATCCAAAGATGGATTCTTTGGGGGGAAAATCTGACCTCCAATGCATTCCCTCGCACAATCTCTACCACTTCGCCCGCTTCTTTTATCCTTCTTCCACCTCCATTCCCTTCCATCATCCACTGGACAACTTGGGTGGAAATCGTTGTTGTTCTCAATGCAGTCAAGCTCGTCATCACATGGGCTCACCGCCGACTCCTTCCCCATTCGTCTCCCCTTCTTTTCATGATTCAAACAAGAAGAAGAAGGAGGAGGGCGAATGTGCAGAGTGGTATCCACCCGTTTGCTTCCGAATAAGATCTCTCGGCCCAACAATTCCCCTGCTCCCGCTTCATTCTTTAGCCGTGAGAGACCGAAATCAGATAACTTGGCCCTGAAATCATGGTCAAGGAGGACGTTGCTGGGCTTTATGTCGCCATGGATGATCGGAGAATCCCTTTGGTGGAGAAAGGTGAGAGCTTTCACGAGATCCAGGATGATCTGAAACCTTCTTCTCCAATCTATAACCGGTCGGCGAAGACCAAAGAACAGCTCTTGTAGACTTCCATTGCTCATATACTCGTAGACAATCAGGCGATGTTGATGGCCCTCCAAGCAGTAGCCGAGGAGGGAGACAACGAAGACCGATTGACGCAGATTAGAAAGCACCTGAAGCTCATTCAGAAACTCGCGTTCGCCGGAGGAAGATTCCGGCGAGGTATGGGGTATCTTCAGGCGCTTGACAGCGACGGACATGCCGTCGGGGAGGACGCCGAGGAAGACGGTGGCGGAGCAGCCGCGGCCGACGGCGCGGGAGGCGGCGAAACCATATGTGGCGGCGTGGAGCTCGCGGTAAGAGAAGCGGCGGAGGGGGGAAGATGAGGGGGAGTCGAAGTGGGGAGGAGTTGGGGAGCGGTTGTGGGAGAAGTATAGGTAGATGAAGAGAAGCGCGAGGAGAAGGAAGATGGCGGAGGGAAAGGCAGCGGCGGTGGCGAGGAAGAGGAGATGGTACTTCTGACGGTGGTGGACGGCGGCGGAGTTCCCCGGCGGTGGGAGCTGCCTTGAAGTCATTTAATCCTGGAGGAGCTTTTTTTGAGATGCGTAGAAGAGATGAGCAGAAGCCGGAGAGAAGAGAGAGAGAGAGATTTAATTCATTAAGGAAAGGCTAAATTGTTGATTAGAGTAATTAAAAGTCCATAATTAGTTGGGGATTAGAGCGAGAGGAAGGAAAAGGCGTTTTATTTTATGAATTATGTATGTAAATCTTACTTTACATAATTTACATACATATGTACAAATATAGTTGAATTTAAAAATATTATTAGGACTAACTTTTTAAAAGTGAAGTACGTGTTCTGATGCCTTGGTTGAAGGGAAAAAATTTACGTCCGTCAATCAGATGCAGAGAAGATGCGTCAGTAAAAAAGACATCGTGGTTACATGCGGAGTTACGAGCGAGTGCTATAATCCCGTTGTACCTCCCGTGTAACTCCCGTGTACAATTGGATGAATAGAAGCGCGGGCTATAAGTAAGTTACACGGGAGGTACAAGGAGTTTATAACACGCTTGTAACCCCCTTGTAACCCTCATATAACCCCCGTGTACTTTTTTACGTACGCATCTCTGCGTACGGTTGACGGACGCAAATTTTTTCGTGGTTGAAGACATCAAATTAACATGAATGTAAATATGAAATTTTAAGTAATATATTTGTAAATATATAAGAATTATGTGGTATGTATGGTGTATGTAAATTTTTCTATATATAAATACATGAAATGTATGTTATAATTATAAACCTAAGATAAGAAGAAATGGGAACTGAGAAAGGGAAGTGACAAAAAGGAGGAGACTTTTTGGATGGGGGATTTATAATTCAAATCTGACTTTGAAATATGGGGAGAAAAATGGTGATGATTCGACTGAAATTTGACTTTTTATTTATAGTTAAATTATTTATTTAGGTTAGACTTGTTGTTTGATTGATATGTTGCTTCCAATGCCAAAGCTTAGGGAACTACGCGGTCGTATAAGAAATTATTGTCGGAGAAAATTATATGGGCCATGATGACATAAGAAGATTTATCGATATTTTTTTTGTTGGTATTGTGTGATGTGCGGCAGGATAAAATAATAAAGAAGGGACACTAGATAGGAGAAGTTGAGATCTCATTTTCAGAGAAAAAAATATTGCGTTTAGAGTCTGGACGTAAGCTGCGTCCGGGCAATGGATGCAATGCAGGCAATGCAACGGAGAAAAAAGAAATATCGCTCGTGCATCCCGTGCAAAGTGTCTGTTGTCGAGACGTAGCTTGATCCGAACTCCGGACGAAAAATTTTCTCCATTTTCAGGGTTAATGAGATTCTGTCTAATGGGTGAGGATTTATATACACACCACACAATTCTTATGCATTTGCATGTCGCTTGAATCTTTAACATCACATCAAACACCACCAACACGATCTTTCCCTTTCTTGGATAGAGTTCCTATAGATTTTTTTTTTTCTTGTGTGAGTTATATGGGGTATATAGAGAGAACTATATTCTTTCTTTGTATTCTTTTTTCTTGATGAAACGTGTAAGGAGCACTAATGCACTTTCACCCAAAAGAAAGATGAAATATATATTTTCATGTATATGTTGATGACCTCAAGGTGTTACAGGCATAAATATTAAATTTTAGGTCATATATATGAAAAATACATTATATATGTAAATTTCTCTTAAAAATATTATAATTTTATGAATTTATATGCATTTGTTTATGTCCATGATCGCCTTAACCTGCGCAATTGAGACAAACTCTGTGTCCACCAATTCAACACATGTAAAGTATATTTGAAATCATTTTCAACAAAATTCAATCTAAACATAAACTAATCTGTTTTTCATGTTTATAGCCAAAAAGAAGGAATTGGGCTACAGAATATAAATTAAGCAAATAATAGGTTATATTTTATCAATCAAATATATTAATTCATTTAATTAATGTGGAAACTAAACGTTTAATTTCGACCCAACAACCCCTTATCTACCATGAATAAAAATTAAATAAAAAACTGTAGAAGAAGCAGACGTGAGAGAATTGTTCATGTGCTGAAATGGAGAAAAACAGTTCCAAATGCCAAATCCAACACAGCCACATTAACAGAAACTTCACGTATCAGTCAATGCTGAAATCAGTGACATTGGCACACCAGCCCCATTTATCATGCCACTTATATATAATAAAATATTAAATTTTTATTTAAAAAAATTGCTTATTTCATAGAAATAAGAAAAATATCCCAATGACCAAAAAATAAAGCGCAAAAACATGGTCACAAAAACAAAAAAAAATTTCCTAAAATTCATTATTGTAATCAGTCTTCTTTAATCACTAAAAAAAATAAATCAGGTTAAGACAACAACTATAGCAATCCTTCATCCTACAGATCAAAAAGCCAGAGCTTAATTTGATTACATAAATGGAATCACATTATAATAAAAACATCCACTGAATTAAAAACTATAGCCATGTAAAAGAAATAAAATATGGTAAGATGACTCTCGTTCTTAAACTCAAAACCGTTCCACAAATATGAGGCTAACAGTTAGTCAATCTTAACGGATGAATATATCAGCCTTGTAAACCAGAAGCATGCATAGAAACCAATGGTGCCCGTCAACACAAAGAAGGCATAAGAAGCAATAAGCATGTAACCGAAGTAAAGAAGCCCAGACACCAATTTTGTGATCTCCAATTTGGTGAAGAAATAGAAAGCAGCATAGAGAAACAAGTAGAGTGCGGAGGAACCTGAGGTGAGGTAAGATCTCCACCACCACGAGTAATCCTCGCTGCACAGCTGGAAGTAGCACAGCACGATCGTGATCTCAGCGCAGGTCACGATTAGGATGATGAAGACGAGGAACAGAAAACCGAAGAGATAGTAGAATTGTTGGAGCCAAATCGAGGTTAGAATGAAGAAGAGCTCGATAAAAACTGCTCCGAATGGAAGTATTCCGCCGATCAGTATTGAGAAAAGCGGGTTCATGTACCATGCCTGTTCTGGAATCTGCCGGGGGATCTTGTTGGTTTTCACAGGGTCCTCTACCACAGGTTTCCTCGATGCAATGTACCCGCCGACGAAGATGAGAGGAACGGAGATGCCAAACCATAGAAGGACAAGAGCAAACATGGTGGTGAAGGGGACAGCGCCGGAGGATTTTTCGCCCCAGATGATAGCATTCAACACAAAGAAAAGGGCAAATATGATTCCAGGGAATGTAAATGCAGTCCTCAGAGCAATTTTCTTCCATTCCAAACCCTTGAACTTCTTATAAAGCCGAATGGAGGAGTACCCAGCAAAGATACCCATAAAGACCCAGAGGAGAAGCATGGCGCTCATTAAACCTCCCCTATTTGATGGAGAGAGAAAGCCAAGAACTGCGAAAATCATGGTTACGAGAAGCATGCCAAAGAACTGGACTCCTGTTCCGACGTACACGCAAAGTAAGTCGGAGTTTGTGGGAGCCCTGAATACATCTCCGTGGACGAGCTTCCATCCCGTTTCCTCTTGAGCCTCCTCTTGAGTTTCTAGCTGGTTGTACTTTGAAATATCTCTATAGAGGGTTCGCAGCATGATCATGGCCACCATGCCGGAGAGGAAAAGGACAATCATCAGAGAATTGACGATTGAAAACCAGTGAATTTGGTCGTCAGACATAAGAAGGTATGAATCCCAACGAGAAGCCCACTTGATTTCGCTCTCCTAACAACCAAGAAGGCAAGAGTAGCGCATAAATATCATGTTGGTGGATTACTTAACTCGTTGAAATGATCAGTGCTCTAGAAATTCTAGCTCAAATTTTCCAATGCATGGAATAACTAACCTGGAACTCAACATCGTATGTGAATATAATATCTTTGTTCTCCTCCACCTCTTGTGGGTTGTCAGAGTTTGAAACCGTGCGTTTTGCATGAGGATCACAGGTCATCAGGCGAGTTTGGTTACCGTTCCAATTTCCTTCGTATGCATGTTTAACGCTGACCAAAAAATATGTCAATTCAAAAAAAAAAAAAATCTTAAAATAGAAAGGTTTGAGGATGAGGTTTGTGAAACCTGAAGGGCTTAACTTCGAAGCCTACTATTCTTGCGAAGTCAGTTTGCTCATCTTTGTGGTATTTTACAAGAAAAGACAAATGATTGTGGATAAAATACTTCTCATCCTTACTCTGCAAAAGTGGTTTTCAGTTGTGAATAAAACAACCATTCTTGGGTTCATGAAGATTACAGTACTTAAGGCCCATTTAACATCACTTTTCTTTCTTGTTTTTGTTTTTGTCTTTCTTCCTTTTTTCTCTTTTGAAAATATATTTGGTTGCTATAATTGTTATATGTTTTGAATTTTTGTTTCAAAAAATACATTCACTTGCTTTTTAAAACTCTCCAAAGACCTAAAATAAATTTTGGATATTTTTAAAAATAATTAGCTCAATCAAAAATATTTTAATTTAAAAAATATAAAAAAATAAAATAACAATAAAAAATAGAAGTAATCTCAAATAACCCCAAAAGTATTAAACATCACTATATAATTACGCCAGTATATTGGCCTTTGACTCCAACATGGACGCCCTGCTGGTAAACCGTCGTGGAATCTTGATCCATCCTTCTGATAGGCACAACTAGCGGAAGATTGTCAAGGATCCTGCATCACACGGCGAACAAAAATGAATAAAAATGCTAAGAGATGTCCCATCATATATTAAAATGTAAAAGGGCTCAAGGATAAAATGCTTACATGTTGACCCTATACTCATCCTCAATCTTTTCCCTAAATTGCTTCACTTGTTTTTCAGTGGGAGTTAGTTTGCAGATTATATTGCACATCTGTGGCTCCCTCATGGAAAACTGGAGGCAATTAAAATCGAAGTATATGTTAAATAAGTAAAATGTCATAAGTCTTTTGATTATTTACATTATTGTGTCATTTTAGTCCCGGAGTTTATAAAAGTGCTAAATTAATTTTCAGATGTTTTTTTAATGGAAGCTAAAATAGTCCACGTTGAGAACTATTTCAACCCATATTAAAAGAGTTTGAGTAAATTGACAATTTTATAAACTCTGGCGCTACAATGGCCCTTTATAAAGAGTCAAGGGGACTATTTTGTCATTTTTCTCTATGCTAAAAGACGACACTGCTTTTAGGGTGTGTGCTCAATAAAAATCAAAATAAAAATCACTCAATCATAGTGTTACAATTACCACATATGGGGAGTTTTCAATGCGATCGCCACGAAGAACTTCCCCAAGATTTTCAGCACTATCCACTATAACATTAGGCTTGCAATATGGAAGTGAATAATAGGAATATGGCAGTTGTGTTTTTATGGATGACAGCTTGTTTACTTTCACTTGAAGAGGATCTTTCTGCAGACAGACATGTGAACATACCGAAGCATATTGACAATAATATATCAAGATAATGCTGGATAAATAATATAAATTGAGGAACAAAGGGATTGACTAAAACATTGTAAAATGAAGAAATCTTCTCCAAATATTTCAACTTCCATGTTTAAATTACTCAAACAAAAAGGATGAAAAATATAGGTGGTTAATCAAAACATTATGAAACATATCAAAATTGTTATGAGAATTTCCAGGTCAACCATCCTCGACAGCCAGAACCCAAAGTCCAAGCAGTTCTTGAAATATAAGTACACAATTCAAACATTCCAGGGAAAATATAAATGAAAATCATGAATTGTATCTCCGCATTAAAAAATACAATTCTTTGGAGAACATAAATTAAAAAAAAAAAACAATCTCAACTTTAATTTCAAGAATTTGCTGTGAAGGAACGCCGGACAAATTATGTATTAAGTAACAAGGTTACAATTTTTTTAATAAAAAAAGTTTTATTTATTCATTTTTTAAGTCATTCTGTTAAAGTATTGGATGGCATAAAATATAAGTTATGGAGATATTCTCAACTGTGCATTTTTCTTGTATTGCACAAAATTAATTTATCCAACAGTAATGTGAAAGATAATATGATACCAAGGTGTGATAGAACTAATCATCTTAGATTGACAACACAAAAAATAGAAATGTGAGCATAGAATTTCTATCATTAAAATAGGTGGTTAAAATAGATTAGTGCTATAGCAGTACTATCTTGTTGTAGGGAAAAAAAAAAAAAAAAGTTAAATAGGATAAAGCTACAGTTTGATAGGCTTTGCCATATAAATTCAAGTGCAGGCAACAAAATACTCATAAATATGTGACTAGAAATGAAAAAGTAAGATACTTTTGACAATAAAAATAGAGTGAAAAATCATATATTGAAGGGATCAAACAATAGAATATATGGTAAATAAAATGATCAAAATGAACTAAAATGATTTGTGACTGACAGGAAGAAAATGAAGCACCAATAAGACAAAAAAATAGAATTAATGGGAACAGAAATCAATAACATTTTATAAATTATGTTGAAACCATGAGCACAATTTGGACTTGTATTTGATTTTGATGATAAGAATTATCAAGCATATATTGGAGTCTACTGGTCAAGTGATTTGCGGACTAAAATAAAAAATAAACCATAAGGGGCAGTACAACAAAAAGAATGTCAAAAGGAATCGTAAAGATGAGCTGTGGATAGCCGATAGGTGATGTAGCTCACAACTAACTTTCAAGGATGAGTCCAAATTGCACAACCGGTCGACAACATCCACCCCGCCCAAGTGGGCGATATATTCCTGGGAGAGTCGGGAGTGGGGTCACTGATCCGACTCGACGGTCACCCGGTCTATACCTCGCATAGTTCAACATCCGCTCAGCCTCGTAGCCGTCCTGCCATACCATAACCCTGCTGTATAACTTCCCGGTCACACCAGATATTGCCACCCAGCCTGGAGCAGGATATCCAAGGTAGTGGATCCTACATATTGTATACGGGAGGTGTCACTAAAACCCCAACTTGTCCTAGATCCTTGGGGGCACAGCATGTAATTGTTTGACAGTTTTTGTTCCTACAAATATGGGGTATTTTATAAGCAAAGGGGACATTGGCACTGTTCGTAACAAGAGGGCTGTGGGGATTTCTATTCTCTTCTCATCCAATTCTCAATTCCTTAGGCATGTCTCCCGGACAAATTTGGAACCAACATCCTAAAAGGTGCCAGCGTGGATTCATGCCAACAATAAGGAGTACGACGATCACAGAGAGGGGTAAGCACCCAAGGGAAGGTGACCAACAAGGAAATTGTACAAGACCACACCGATCGTACAGCCGACGTTATCTTAACCATCCTTAGAGGAAAGTACGACCCTCGAAGAAATTTTATGACGAGAACCCGAGCGGGTGAACTGTGCAACCTAGCGACCGCGCGAAGGAGCACAAATGCCGAGTCAATCACGTTTATCAACGAAGACCTCCCGCGATGAGGAAACCCCTACGACGAAGCTATAGTCGTTACAGGAATAATAACTTCATAGTCGATAGTATCCTTTCTGACACCGGAAGCAACACGAATGTCTTGTTCAAGTCTATATTTGATAAACTCAAGCTCTAGACCAATAGGTTGACAGCGCCGGTCGGTCCACTTTTTAGTTTCTTGGGTGAACGAAAGAAAGTACTTGGTATAATGCCACTGGCGGTTTACTTGGGGCGACGGAGAGAAGCAATTCACAGAAACGGAAGATTTCTTGATAGTCGGCTCACCACCGACATATAAAGCCATTTTCGACCGAAAACCTTTAACCGTTTTAGGGTCTTGGTATCCACTTACCACGTGGCAGTCAAATTATGCGGGAATGGTGAAGTAATCACAATTAGGGGGGATCTGAATCAAACACGAGTATGCTATCTCCGAGCAGCTAGTAGCGTTGAACAGGAACCGCTCGACCTACAGACTCGGAGGGAGGGTGGTCTCGAGACCAGAGAAACCACCCACAAAATCCCTATCAACGAGGTCCAGAATGCTAACGAGAAATTGCGGATACCAACCGATGTAGTGTCAACTTTGATTTAGGATCCCAGGGATTACTAATCCAAATGCTCAGAGACCGTCGTGACGTTTTCGCTTGGTCAGCCATGGAGATGCCAGGGATACTAAACCATGTAGCTTGCCACTGGCTAAATGTAAGCCCTACAACCCAAGTAGTCAAGCAGAAAGCCAGAAATTCGATAACCATACTAGCGGCACCCATCAAGGAAGAGGTCTTGAAGCATCAAGAAGCAGGATACATCCGGGAAATACAATATCCCACTTAGCTCTCAAATGTAGACATGGTCCAGAAAGCTAACGAGAAATTGCAGATGGGTCAACTTTACCAATCTGAATAGCGCCTGCCCTAAGGATTGTTACGTTGCCCATAATTGACATCTTGGTTGATGCTTCCGTAGTATACTCGGTCAAGAGTTTCCTGGACGCCTCCTTGGGTTGTCATCACATCAAGATGCACCCGTCAGACACTGAGAAAATCGCGTTCATCACGACCGAAGGCATATTATGTTATAATGTAATGCAATTCAAGCTTAAAAACACCGAGACAACATACCAGCGGTTGTTTGATGTAATTTTTTTTAAAAAAAAAGGTCAAAATATTGAGGACTACATCAACAGTATCCTTGTAAAAAGCCAAACAACAGAACAACACGTAAAAGATCTAGAAGAGACCTTTAAAATCTTATGAAAATACAATATGAGGTCGAAACCCCTAAAGTGCATGTCCAGAGCCTCCACCGATAAGTTCTTAGGTTTCTTCCTCACCCCCGAAGGAATAAAAGCAAACCCCGAGAAGATCCACATACTCATTGACTTGCCGCTCCCACGGAATACACGAGAAATACAAAAATTAACAGGACAGATCGCGGATTTTAGCCGATTCATCTCAAGATCGGGCAATAAGAGTCGCATTCTTCAAGGCCCTCCAAAAGGCTGAAAATTTTCAATGGACAAAAGTATACCAAAAGTCCTTCCAAAACCTCAAAGATTCTCTATCTAAATCACCGCTCCTCCAAAGAGCGAGGCAAAATGAGGAACTCTCCTTGTACCTAGGAGTAGGAGCCAAAGCGATTAGCTCCATGTTGGTCCGGGAGGAACTAGGGAAGCAATTCCCAGTTTATTATGCCGACTGAGTTCTTCAAGGAGCAGAAGTCAGGTATTCGATTATGGAAAACTAACATTTGCACTAATCATGTCGGTTCGTAGGTTACGCCCTTATTTCCAAAAAACACCAGACCATCCGCTGAAATGTACTAACCCGACCCGAACACTCCGGTCGGTTGCTCAAATCGGGAGGAACTGAGTGAATTTGACATCACTTACGTTCCCTGAATGGCGATAAAAGCCCAAGCTGTTGTAGATTCGGAGCAAGGGAATTCGATCAAAGGGAGCCAAGGACGAAAGTCAGGAGTGGATCTTGTACGTGGACGGTGCCTCGAACAAGACTGCAGACTTGCCCTCAGTAGCGCGACGAGGGAACATGTATACCACTCCATATCCGTCAAAGTCGAGATAACAAACAACGAAATACGAAGCCCAGATCACTTTCTTGCATCTAGCCCACGAACTGGGAGCCCAAATCCTCGTAGTAGTTAGACTCACAACTCGTAGTAAATGAGGTAAAAGGAGAGTTCAAGGTCAGAGACAAAATCATGTTGAAGTACCTAAACAAAGCTGAGGCCGCATGGAAGTTCGAGCGATTTTGAATTGAACACATAAGCAGAAGAAAATCAAGCAGTTGACTTACTATCCATGTATGTCCGTTTGGGAAGTGAAGAACCACAGTTAGTCAGCCAGCCAGTCATTTAGGAACCCGAGGTTATGGCGGTAGAAAGAAACCAAACCGCGAGTTGGGTCGACCCATACGTCAAATTTTTGGAAACAGAAAAAATCCCAGAGCAAATCTCGAACCCCAAAAGGTTAGACACAACGACGACCAATATTTGTTGACAGACGTGAGGTGCATTAGGGAAACGAAAAAAGGAGGATATCCTCCGGAAGGTTCACTCTGGAGAAAAAATAAGTCACTCCCGTGGAAAGGCACTAACACATCAAATGCAATGACAAGGGTACTTATTAAAAGACGCGGAGAGATTCTCCAAGCAATGCGAACAATGCAAGAAATATGGACCATTGAAGCATTAGTTGACCCACAAATTACAAGCTAATTACTAGTCCATGGTCTTTCGCTATTTGGGGACTAGACATCTTGGGGCTATTCCCACCATCCGAAGGTCAACATCGATTCATCCTGATGGTCGTAGACTACTTCTCAAAGTCGATTGAACCCAAGGCCCTTGCTCGAATCACTGCGGAGGTAGTCTGAAACTTCATTTGGACCGACCTGATATGTTGATATAGCCTACCACTAATAATCATAACAGACAACGACAATCAGCTTGCTGAAAAACAAATATGAACTTCTGTCAAAGTCAAGGTATCAGCCTCAAGGTAGCCTTAGTCCATCACCGCGAACCAACGGACAAGCTGAGGCAACCAATAAGATCATCCTCAATCTACTAAGAAAGAGTGTAGAGGGCGCGAAGGGCGATAAGGTGGAAATCCTCCCATCTGTATTATGGGTCGTCTGGGCAACTCCTTTAACGAATACTGGCCAAACATCTTTCTTGCTCACACACGGAATGGAGATCATGCTACCAGTAGAGTACGACTTCCACAACTAATGGGTTCATGCGGCAACGACATTCGACGAAGGCGGCCTCGAAGATTGGCAGAAGGCAAACGGTAATTGAGTGTCACTCGTGCTTGACCTCGTGGAAGAAATCCAAGCGCAATCAACTCTGCGACAGAAAGAAGTCAAAAAGATAATTGAAGACACTACAAACGACACGTCCGAGATGACCATTTTCCTAGGAGATCTGGTACTAAAGAAAATCGACCCAGCAGCGCGGGGATAAGCCGTAGAAAAACTAGATTAAACATGGAGGACTTTACATCATTGATTGCCAAGCAGGACGCGAAGTCTACAAACTGAAAACGCACGCAAAGAATGAAATCTCAAGGACACGGAGTGGAGACGACCTTAAACATTTTTCCATAACAATTATATTGTAAAAGCAATAATAAATGGAGAATATTCTACCAAAATTAATAATAGAATCCTTCCTTCAATCCGCCGAATATGCTGTACACGTGCAATGTCATTCTGACTAAGAAGCAAAGGACTTTCTCCAGAGGAGAGCACACTCGGGTAACTGATAACCCACGAGCTAAAGGGTTATAAGCTCCGGCGCTAACATTGGTCGGTCAAGTAATTATCAAAGTCGGTCGTGCGCCAAGATCGTCCGGCTGTGTACTAATTGAAGATTCCAATCGAGGCACCAAGATTGCCTGGCTGCACACTAATCAAGGATTACCAGTAAGGGCGCCAAGAACACATGTGTACTAATCGAAAATTACCAGTCGGGTCGCGAATAAATCTAAGATCACCGGTCGTGGTGACAAGTTTGCCCGGCCGCATACCTATCAAAAGCCGATTGTGGCGTTAAGCTTGCCCGACTGTGTACTAATCGAAGATTACTAGCCAGAGCACCAAGATCGCCCAGTTGTGCACTAATCGAGGACTACCAGCTGGGGTGCTAAGATCACTCGGCCGCATAGTTTGCGCGACCGCATATAAGTTTAGGATCACTAGCTGTGGTGCTAAGATTGTAAGGTCGCGTACTTATCAAAGTCGGCCATGGCGCCAAGATTGCTCGTCTGCGTACTAATCGAAGATTACCATCCAGGGCGCCAAGATCGCCCGACCGCGTTCTATGGCACCAAGATTGCCTGACTACGTACTTGTCAAAGCCGCTCGTGGCGCCAAGGTTGTTTGGTTGCGCACTAATCAAGGATTAGCTGTCAGGGGCCCTAAGAATGCCCAATGACATACATGTATATGCAAGAAGGAGAAAGAGAGAAAACATAAAGAAAACCACAATTTCCATTTCAAAAAAAAAAGGAGGGGGCCGTATTATTAAAGTGTGGCCAAGAACAAGAAAAAGAGTAACAAAAGGAAGATATATGTCGAGTCATTTAGTGGTTGCAGGGCCATTGCCAGCATTGTCTTCGTCTCTGCCAAGCTTGTTCGCCTCATCATCAGAGTCAACAAAAGGGAGCTGAGGTTCTCCTTATTACGCCACTTAGGATCCACCAGACTAGCTTTCACAAAACGATTAGCAGTAGTACGGAGACCTGCCCGGATCTGACTTGAGACTGCCACCGATGTCCTAACTCTTCGACATTGTCTCTTCTAATTCTTTAAATTTGGCGGAGAGAGCAGCGACAGTTTGCTCGTACTCCGGGACTCACCACTCAGTCTCCTCGAGGGGCATCTCCGACATCCATTCTTCTAACTCGTTATATTTTGGCAGTTAGGACAGCAATGGTTTGCTCATACTCCTTGAAGGGCTCCCTTACCGATATCGAATATGTCGGAGACTTTCCCCAGTTGAGTGGTAGACCTCTCCCTCTCTGAAGACCTTTTCGCCCTAGGCCTCTTTTCCCTAGCTTTAGCCGAAGCCGCTCAACCCTCTTCTCTTCTTTCTCGTCCGACCGCCTCCGAAGATCTGCATTAATACCTCTAGAAGCACAAGGCCACAAAACTCTATTAACCACTTCTCTACTCGTAGATTGAGAGACGGATAGCTCCCTCCGCTCAAGCAGGCATAAAAGCAAAAGTTGTCAGATAACATCTTTGGCGGATGGTCGAACGACAACTCCCCAGCTTTGGTTGTATGTGGCAATCATAAATTTCGACCTCCAAACTTCATTTTATTCTCAACCTCTACCACCCGAAGTCAGGAGACAAAAGAGAAAACCGCATAACCTTGTTGATCAATCTTAAACACAAAAAAAAAACGAAAACAGATCGATCGGCTGTGGAATCTCAACCCAACGCAGACAAATGACGAAGGTCATGATGATGGCAATGGAGTTCGGAGTAATTTGCGCAAGAATGATACCATACCCATTGAGCAAAGACCTCATCTCAGGGCACAAGGGCAACCTCAACCCATACCCAAATTGATCGCATGGACGACCAAGCTATCTCCGTACTCGCCAACCGACTTCTCCGCTTTGGTAGCAGCGCGGAGTACAACATCCGGCCCAAAAGAAAATGAGTTTGGCAAAGCCGCTATTTGCCCCTCGAAGATAACCGATGAAACCCGGGATAACTGACAACGAAGAGATTGGAAGAGTATCAGGGAGCCATCATGCGAGAAAGGGCAAAAGTAAGGAAAAAGTGAAAGGAGTTACGCAAGAAACTCAAGCACCAGACCCGTTGATTTATATTAACACAAAAACCGAAATGCTACTAGGGAAACACAGCAGTAACATTATAACAAAGCACAAAGAAAGCATCAAATCAAAACATGTGTGCCAAGGGACTGATAGACATAGACAAAATATATAATTATTTAGTAAATGGAAACACATATGAGCTTATCGTTTAGCAGAACATATTTGACTGTGTACAACCAATTATTTGGCAAGAAAAATTTCACAAACTATCAGTCCTGGCTTCAAACGGAGCATACCAAAACTAAGACAGTCGCTTAAACATTAGCTCACCAGCTATTCTAACCAACTCTAGCTTACCCATCTCGGGTATCGAAAGAGAAGCTGAAATATCTTCACGAAGGTAGCAAACTCGGATCTCACTGAATTCAGTTCGACTTGGAGGGCAGCCTCACAAGTCTGAGAAGAAATTAATCCTTCTCCCCATCGCTCGGAGCATGGGTCACCAACACACCAGCCAACAGAGCCTCTGACTTCCGCATGAATTCAGCTGCCTGAAGCGACGGGCCACTCCCAACAACCTACCCAGAATGACGCAAATCCTCAGCAGGATCATGACCATCCACTACACCAGACAGCAATACGTTGTGATCGAGAGAGAGAGTATAACTTTCTCCTTTTCACTGGGAGGAGGTTTCGCCGCCTGATCTGAGTCTGAGGTAGCAAGGGAACGAACCTCACACCCCACCTCTCGCGTTGACGGCATGGGACGAGAAAGCGACAAAGAAATATCTGCCTCATTGTACCTCGGAGCTCCACCATGAAAGCTAGACACCCATTCTCCTTGAGCAGTTCGAAGCAAACTCACTCTCTCATCCTTCCCCCAACTTAGGAGGAGAGGAGAAACGAACCGCTCCACCCAATAGATCGACCTCATGGGGGTCCTCTCCAACCACGCGACGCTCTTCATGGGATAACTACTCTCAGTCCTCACGTATCCAACCACATATTGACTGTTATTAGAATCGGAAGAGCCCACTCTAACCACGAGATTCGGAGACTTCATTCCAGTCGAAGTGCACCCATCCAAACAACCCGTCTTGAGAGCAGATTTTATTGTCTTTCATTGATCGGATGAACAAAGCTCGACCTTCCTCATCATTGGATGCAGTTGATCTCCCGCTCTCCATCCCGAATGCCACTGGGAAAAATGCAAGACAAGTCTCAAAGGGTATCTCAAAAAGTGAAGTACCCAAGCTCCATTTAATAAACCATTGGCGAAAAAAGCGAGCAGTGATTAATTATTGTACATTAATAGTCATGAATGCCATGAATTTGTTTTAAAAAATTTTCTTATCGCAGCTGTCACCATCAACAAGAGAATCGGGAAATTTAAAATGTACATAAAAAAGAATGTCAACAAAAATTGTAAAGACGATATGAGGATAGCCAGCAGTTAATGTAGCTCACAACAACGAGTTTGTTTAGGGCAGCTGCAGCTTATTAAAAAACAGTTGTGAAGCTGCTGAAAAATAATATATTTAAAAAGCTTTGGTGGCTATTACAATTTTTTTTTTTAAGTCAAGTCGCAGCTAGAAAACTGCCACTAAACCTAGCCAAGACCGGTGGGAAAAAACAGATTTCAGCGGCAGCTTTTTGAAAAAACTGTCAAAATGCAGTTTACCCAAACGCCCCAAACTGCGGTGCGGTGCCACACTGTCACCGCATCGCCGGCCCAAGCAGACCCTACATTTCAAGGATGACTCCAGATAGCACAACAGGTCAATAGCACCCACCCCGCCCGGATGGGCGATATATTTTTGGGAGAGTCGGGAGGGGTATCCCCCGAATAAATTCGCCAAGATCATGGTCACTGATCAGACTTGACGGTCAGCCGGCCTATATTTCACATAGTCCAACTCAGCCTCGCAGCTGTCCCGCCAGACCGTAAACCTGTTGCATAACTTCCCGATCACACCGAGTATTCCCACCCGGCCTGGAGCCAAAAATTCATGGTAGTGGATCCCATATATTGTATACGAGAGGTGACTAAAAGGCCCCCAACTTGTCCTAGAGCCTTAGGGGCATGGGATGTAATTCGACGATCTTTTCCTTTAAATAGGGGGTGTTCCATAAGTAAAGAGGAAATTGGCACTGTTTATAAAAAGAGGGGTGTGGGGTTTTCTATTATCTTCTCATCTAACGCTTTATTCTTTAGGCATGTCTCCCGGACATATTTGGATCCAAAAGAGACCTTCAGAGCTTATGAGATAGAAATTTAAGTCAATTACATATTTTAGAGTGTGAAGAATGAAGAATCAAGGTTGAAAGCATAGTTCAGGTGTCTTAATTGTCAAGTCGTGTTTGTCTTGGAATGAGATCAGCAAAAATAAAACTCATAACTCAAGAATCAAATGAATACTAGCTAAACTACTTCTAAACTATTCAAATCTTACTTAAAAATATTTTAAGTCATTTAATTCCTTTGCTTAGAAAACTGTTTTACAATTTTTAAGGAAATGTTTGACAAGGATAAATAAGTATACTAAGATTTAACCAAGGTCATTAAATTCTTCATCATTTGAAGGATGCCATGTTAATATAATAATTATAATTTAATTAGTGATTACGATGGTAACTTAAAGTAGTCAAAAACATTGAAAAGATTAGAGATAACAATAAGTAGATAAGCTAATTATGAATTAGATTGAGTTAATTATGATAAGTACATATATAATGATTTTGTTTTCAACTTGATTGTCAAAAAACTTTCAATATTTGTTCTGCAAAAAGAGAATAATAGATCACCTTGGTTTTAGGGAAAACAAAACAAAATAGAAAAAAAATGAAACAAAACAAATCAAAACACAACCTAAATTTACAAACGGTTTTGAATGGCAATTCTAAATTTGAGTCCCAAAGTTGTGTGCCTATGACTAGCACCATATATATGCCCACACATCTCTAACCATTAAACAAATTTTATCATATGAGTTTTACGCCAATATACTAAAACATGCATGGCAATGCATATATGCAACTTGTGCAGCAAGGACTAGCTAGTTTATAAAAACTAGTTGACTTCTAAAGCCTATGGGGGATACATGTAGCTAGTTTATACATAGAGGTTCAATATCAGCTGCTAAAATTAAAGAAGACTCATTTTTAATATTATTTTAAAGTTCTAGAGCACTCATTTCAAGGTATTCTTTGATCCACCTATGCTCTTTTATTCTCTCAATCTTCTTATTATTTTGAGCCTACTATTTTGAGTAAAGAATGAGTGGTAAAGTTATATCTTCCTCGCTTATGCAAAGCAAGTCTTGGTATAGATCTAAAGATGTGCCTTTTCCTCGAACCAAGACGTGCAAAGGCTGCCCTTGCCCATTGAATGACATGCACTGGTATCCAAGATACTCAATGCCTTTGTTAAAAAAAGAAGAGGCAAGGTGAAAATTGGAAAGGAAGAAGATTTCACAAATTTTCTAACTCAAAAGACAAGGGAAAAGGCTCATGTTTTAGGTAAGCGAAACAGAAACAGAAACAGAAACAGAGAAGTACAAGAAGACTTTGAATGCAATGTCGATGAGCTCTTGCAAAAGCTGATCATTACCAAAATGAATAGAAAAAAAGTAAAATATTTGCCTAATGGCTTGGAATGATGTCATGGATTTTCCCAAGATAAGATAATGTCTACCCTTACAAAGAGTTAAAAATTTTACCAAATAAATTGTCCTGAAGACTTTAACCAATAAACAAAGAAATGTACATGTTTAAATAAAAAACATAGCTTAACTAAAAATTTTGTAAGTGATCTAAAAATGAAAGAACCAATCTTGGAATAAGTGAAAAAAGGAAGGACTGAAAAGCAAAATCTTGCTCTTTAGCTTGAAAGAAAAATGACATTGAGAAAGTTATGCTTTGCCACGTCTAATGCATAAGAAAATATGAACACAAACAATTATAAAAAGCATGCTAAAATACAAACCGCACATAGTAATGCATCAAAATTTTTCATGCAGCTATGTCAGATGCAACCTGCAATTGTTATACACAAAGCATGTATCATATCTATGTTCTACTAGGAAAAGATCAAATCCCAAAATAGTCCCTCGACCATTCATATGTTGCAAATTTGGTTTTGGAGTATCACATTTATCTAATTTTGGTTCCTCAACAACAAAAATTGATCTAAAATGGTCCCTCGTGTAGAAATTGTGATACAAAAAAAATCAATTTAGCCCTCCATACAATGTTGATTCCAACTTAGTCTTCGATGGAATATTTTGGATCAATTTTGTATAGTCGAAGCAATTAAAAAAGGCGGGTACACTAAGACTAAAATTGACCACATACAAAAATTAGAGGATTATTTTGGAGAGTGGCTCTATTAGAAAATCTTTTGAATATGATACATTGCTGATGCATAAACTAATGTCAAGGGATCCAACTTAATTTAAATACCAAAAATCAAATCCTAATTCTTTTGTTAAGTGTGCCTTCATAGATAGAGGCATGCAATTCGTAGACAATGGATGCTCAAGCCATGTGTAATACTTTAAATTTGCTTCCTAGAGGCAAGAGAATAATATCTCATATTCAGTAACAATAAAAAGAAACTATCAAAAAATAATCATGTAGGTAAACCACTTCTTCCTACATTAAATTAGTCTTAAAGTACAATCTTCTTAGTACTAGTCAATGCAATAAAGAATATGAAACAGGTTTCCATGCTTCTCGTGGCTTCATCAGATAAAATAATAACGCTATAGTTGTAGAATATTGTCAGGTTAATGACTATTTACTTAAATATTCATATCATAAATGATCATGAACTGAAATGATAGAAATCACATTCAAATAATGGCTTTGACATAAAAGGCTTAGACATGCTATTACGCACAAATTAGAAAGAAATTACATTTTGAACTTATGAATAGCATACCAAAGGTCCAAAACTTGGGTTTGAAAAAACTAGGCTTTGAAAAAGCAACCATTATAATAATTGTCAAATGAATGAGCAAATAACGCTTCTAAAAAGAGTAAAGGCATGATGCCACTTATTGGACCTCAAGAATTTTATTAACACCTTAATTTGCATATTAACACAAGAAGTTTATTAGATGAACAGCATGAGCTAGTTATTGTAGATGATTATATAGGATACACTAGGATCATTATATTAACAACAAAAAAGATATTTTTCATGATCATTTAAAATTTGCTATATGAATAAATTGAAGAAATAATACATAATTTTTACAATTTTAAATGGTTACCAAGGAAGTTTGAAAATGCTATTTTTTATGCACGGAAACTTAATTTTTTGACTCCGCTAACCACTAAATAGAATTGGGCAATAGAGAGGAAGAACTGAACTCTTATAAAGATCACTATGTCCATGCTAGAAGAACATAGTCTACTATAAAGTTTACAAAGGTACTTTTGGCGAAAAATAATTTATAATATTATTATGTATTAAACCAAAGAAAATGTTAGGATTAGCCTCAAGAAAACCCCAAATAAATTTTGAATGGATAGAAAATAAAATAACTTGTAATTTTCACCACACTTTTGGATGCCCAAGGTTTGCATTGAATAAAGAAACAAATAATTAAGCAAAATTGATTCAAACTCAACTAATGCTATACTTTTGGTTATACATCATCAAGCAATACTAGAAGAGATTTCCAAAAAAGAATTCTAAATAAAAAAGAGTCTATTCATGTTTCTTTTAATGAATCAAACACCAATCCTTTGATAAGAGATATAATGCATGATAAAATTAATAGATTTGAAAAGCTCAAAGTTGATTCTAAAGATCACTGAGAAGAGGATGTAAAAAAAGAAGATGATAGGTCTTCTTCCAAACTTCATAAGAATGGTAGCATTTTAAAAAATTAGTACTTTTCAGAGCACACTTTCAATGAAAAGCACAACAGTGCAATGAAGGGTAAAATCACTTGATTGTGACATGCACAGGCCTGTCACAGCTCTCCACGCATATTTGCATGGTGTGCTAAGCATGTGCATGTTAGATACTCATGAGTTCAAGTTTTCTCTTAATTCAAGGTTTAGCATGATATTAAGACACTCGTCATATAGTCTTTGCCGCTTAATGTCATTCTTATATCTTTTACTCCCTTTATGTGCTCTTAATACATAGCATCTATGATTCATCCCTTTATGTCATGTTGCATTAAGAGTCTGTTTGGCACAGCTGCAGCTTATTAAAAAACAGCTGCGAAGCTGCTGAAAAATAACCTGATGTTTAAAAAGCCGCGGTAGCCATGACAATTTATTTTTTTTTTAAGAAAAATTCAAATCGCAGCTAGAGAGCTGGAAGAATGCAGATAGTGAGGAATGTTAAAATAAGGGTCTTAGTGAATCGCATTGCACTTTGAAATAACTACTAGAATCATCCAAAATAATTTATTCTTAAAAATTAAAGGTAGCAATAAAATGAATTGATTATACTGTTTTTCTGTTTCTGTATTGAACCTAATTAACAAAAATGAATCTTATTGAAATTAGCTATGCAATACAGTTATGCTGATTTGTCAGAAATATTTTGTTAGAGTTAGTACTTAAGACAGAGGAGCATAGCATGATTGAAACAAAATGGGTCTTCAAAAATAAAATAATTAGTTCCAACAATGAAAGGAAAAAAAAATGTAGGCTGGTCGCGAAAGTTTTCAGTCAAACAAAGAGTACATATTAAGAAACATGAATCATAGCAGCCCTCTTTAACCTGCTAGTTGAGGCCTAGGCTTCCGACCAAGGGGCCCCGGATTAGAGACATTGCATATACATGTATGTGAATATGTGATTAAATTCACTCAACTCAAAGAAAAATATACTAAAAGTCATCAGATTTTAAAATTATTCCAAGTTGATGTAAACATTACTTTACAACAACAACAACAACAACAAAGCCTTAATCCCACTAAGTGGGGTCGGCTACAAGAATCCTTTTTCTCCATTGCGTCCTATTAAGTGTCAAATTTTCGTTTAATTCTAATAAATAAAGATCATTTTTTATGCAATAAACCCAAGTTTTCCTAAGTCTACCTCTGCCTTTCTTAACATAAGTTGTATTTAAAACATCTACTCTCCTAATCGAATCATCAGGTGGTCGACGTTTAATGTGACCAAACCATCTAAGGCGACTCTCTCTCTAATTTTATCCGTCACTAGTGCAACACCAACCCTATTACGGATATAATCATTTTGCATTTTGTCTCTAAGTGTAAAGCCACTCATCCACCTAATCATTCTCATCTCGGCAGCACTTAACATTATGCTTCTCCTTAAAGGCCAACATTCAGCACCATAGAGCATTGAAGGTCTCACCACCATCTTATAAAATTTTCCTTTCAGTCTAAGCGGTATTTCTATCACACAATAGGTCGGACGCATTCCTCCACTTCAACCAACCAACCTGAATTCTACTGTTAACATCCCCATCTATATCACCATCGCTTTGAACAATGGACCCGAGATATCTAAATCGTTCACACCTTTTAATAATTTGATCACCCAAAGTTACACTTCTGTCACTAAAACTACTATTACTAAAATTACATTCCATGTATTCAGTTTTAGTTCTACTCAAACGAAGACCTTTAGACTCCAATGTAGACCTCCATAATTCAAGTTTTTCCTAGACTTTTTCTCTTGTCTTATCCACAAGGAGGATATCATCAGCAAAAAGCATACACCAAGGTACATCCTCTTGTAAATGCCCAGTAAGACCATCCATAAATAAAGCAAAAAGATATGGGCTTAAAGTTGATCCTTGATGTAAACCAATAGAAATAGTAAAATATTTGGTCAATCCTCCTTCAGTTCGAACACATGTAACACCTCTAGCATACATATCTTTAATGACTTGAATATAAGTCATATCAACACCTTTCTTCTCAAGGACTCACCAAAGAACATCTCTAGGAACCTTATCGTAAGCTTTTTCTAAATCAATAAAAATCAAATGTAGATCCTCCTTATTATCTTTGTACTTCTCCATCAAACCTCTCAATAAATGTATAGCTTCCATGGTAGACTCGCCTGAGCATAAAACCAAATTGATTATGAGAAACATTCGTAATACGTCTTAACCTATGTTCAATTACCCTCTCCCATAATTTTAAAGTATGACACATCAATTTAATTCCTCTATAATTTGCACACTCTTGTGCATCTACTTTATTCTTAAAAATGGGGACCAAAATGCTCTTTCTCCACTCCTCAGGCATCTTATTAGTTTTTAAAATAATATTAAAAAGTTTAGTAAGCCAGAAAACCCCTAAATCACCTAAACATTTACACACTTCAATTAGGATATCATCAGGACCTACAGACTTTCCCCCCTTGGTTTTCTTTAAAGCCTCATCAACTTTTTTTTACTAATGCGACGGTAAAAATGAAAAGTTTTATTATTATTAATGATATTAAGATCACTAAGCGTCGATCGTACTTTCAAAGATCTTCATTAAAAGCTTATCAAAATAACTCACCCACTCTATGTTGAATATCTTTTTCTAAGAAAAGACTTTTCGATTTTCATCTTTGATACACTTTACTTGAGTTAAATTTTTACTTTTATTTTCTCTTTGTTTGGCTAGTTTATACATATATTTATTAAATAATTACTTTATTAAATAATTTTATGGATAAAGACTCATTTACATATAAAAATTAGGTTTTAAAAATAAACACCTACCTTAGTTCATTTTTTTATCCAACAAACACTTTATAGATTGATATAAAATCCTGAAGAATGGCGTGAGAGGCTTAGAGGCCGTTTGGAATCACTTTTATATATATATATATATATATATATATATATATATATATATATATATATATATATATATATATATATATATATATATATATTGTTTTGTTCATGTTTTTACTTGAAAGAAACATGTTTGCTATGTATAACATGTTTAGTTGTTTTTAAAAAGACTCAAAGCAACTTCTAAATATTGTGAGTGTTTTTAAAAACATGCTAACTTATTTTTGAAAACAAAAAATAACATGCAAAAAATGCACTACACATACATGCTTTTAAAATAAAAGCAAAAATAAAAAACAAAAAATAAAAAACAAAAGAGATTGAAAATAATTTTTCAAACGTTAAAAAAGCTTTATTAGGAAGGAAAGCCTAATAATTATACTTAGCCAAATTTATATAGATGTTATATTTTCAATGCTACTAACCAGTCTTTATGTTATAAGTTTAATTAAGTGCACAAACATATAATTTGTGTTAATTATGATGACAGAACTTATCTTCATCTAAAATTTCAAATCAAGCAAAAGAAATATATCAGCTTCATCGATTAAATCAAATATGCAAATGACCTCAATAAAAAATTGACACAAGAACAAACAAAAAGATCAACACAAACATGAGCTCTTATATAAAACTCAACAAATATGAATATAGTAAATCTATTAACTAAAAATTTTATAAAAGTGTGATGAGATTATTATTATCTTTTTGTCAGAGAACCTAATATCATGTTCAGTGTTAGCGTATATGCTTTCAAGCTAATCCTAATTAATCACATTAAGTTATGGTGAAATCCATATTTAGATAGAACTCATATTCATTGGAATCATAGAAACTCATTCATATGATCTTGTACTCTGATGATGCTATACCTTTATTAGATGCAAATGGGATTGGAGGAGCACATTTGGCATATATAAACTTTAGGAGACGAAAATACATGTGGGTTCTAGCAGAAAATATAGATCATTTGGTTCAAGAAGCAATTAAAAGACTTTAGCAAACACCTAGAGAATATTCCAACTATTCACCAAAAATTCCATTCAACACCCTATGACAAAGCACATTAGAATTCATTGGAATTATAGAAACTCATATTCATATGATCTTGTACTCTTATGATGCTATAACTTTATTAGATGCAAATCGGATTGGAGGAGCACATTTGGCAATTATAAACTTTAGGAGATGAAAATACATGTGGGTTCTAGCAGAAAACAGAACTTTTTTGCTTTATCTACTATAAATAAAAAATAGGTTAGTAAAGGTAGTTTTGTAATATAGATCATTTGGTTGAAGAAACAATTAAAAGACTTTAGCAAAAACCTAGAGAATATTCCAATTATTCCCCAAAAATTCCATTCAACACCCTATGACAAAGCACATTAGAGATTAGACATTACTTTATTGAAGAGTGCGTCGGAAGAAGTGATGTTTAAATCAAATTCATAGAGACAAAACTTGTTGATATTTATATTAAAATCAAAGTTTAAAATTAATTTTATGAGATTAGAAGATAATTACCAATTATGGATCATACTATTTGATTGTCTTTGCTACGTATGAATTTAGGTTTTTATTTGTTAAAAATATTATTTTAATTCAAAATTCATTTCAAAATTCATTGTAATTATTATCTTTCCTCGATTAAATATTCATAGTCCAATTATATGATTTAAAGTCCGGTTGAACTTGCAAACACATATGCCAATGATAGGGCAGATGTGTGCCCGCATGCTTCTACTATCTAGCTGAGTTAATAAAAGACCCAATTTTTGCCAAGACCCTCATTTCACAATCCCTTCTCTTCCCACAAAGTAAAAGGTTAATCATTACGATTCCAAAACTTTCGAAACTACATTGTTAAGAACTTTTACGGCAAAATCCACCAAAATTTTCTCCTCTACCACAACTCACGCTCATCACCATTTCTCACTCATTATTACTATGATAGACAAACACAAGATGCGTCCATTATTAAAAAATATAAGTTAACACACCCTAACCACATGTGGAATGGATCTTTCCATGTGGAATGAATCTTGTCAAGTTTTTTATATAAGCATTGTTACCGAAAAATAGTGCAAGTGGGATGGATCGAAGACATCAAACACTAATAGAAGGATTCCTACACTGATGCAACAAAACAAAGCAAAGCAAACTAGATAGAATAAAATAATAAGATCAGTAAAAGATTTATGAACACTCATAGCAATGATGAAATAAAACTATATACCAGTTTGTTTTAGTATAATTCAAAGGAGGGAGGAGGAGAGGGGTTTATATACAAACAAGAGGATCGAATGCTTCACGCATGACAAGAACTTGTTGATTTCCTACGCACAATGGGCGCTACATACCTTTTTATCATGAAACATCTATGCATCTCTTGCAAATTACTTTTCACATCAAACCTTACCACATAGCCTCAAAACCTTCATCATTCACAAATACATATTTAGAACAATAAGTATATCAGCTTCACTCATATTTTCACAAGAAAACTTACAAATCTTATCACTCTAGCAACACATAAGTCTAAGAAGAATTGGCATCAAGAAGAAACCTCATCAACCACCACATCACAAGGTAACATTAGAAATTGACTAAAACAATAAATAGATGCCAAAATTCATCGGGCAAGTTAAGCATTGTTAGTCAACCATTTCCATGCGTTAAACTAGTAATCAATATATTTACAATATTTGAAGGTGCGCACCATGAGAACTTGATACAGTATAAAAAGAATTTAGGTCCAACTTAATTTGCTTATGGTAGAATAACAAGTTTTCTGATGGTCTTCCCCACCAAATGGCTTACTTTTTTATATGGACAAAAAGCCATCCATTACATAAGATATTTTGTTTGGAAAAGATTCTGGCAATTCTGATAATGGTTCTAGAATTTGGGCACGAAGCATGCCCCTATACTCAATCACATCAACACCACATTGCACAAACTCTTGGTGAACTATCTCATTCAACCGTTGAATCAAATCATCACTAAAGCTATTACATCCATTATGTTCTCAGGCACAAAATCTTTTAAAAGCAGACTCTTCCAAGATTGCTTTGGTTTTCACTTTAACCACTCATTATAACATCACAAATATCAAAATTAATGTCCTGAACATAATAAATGCAACATTGCCACCCTTAAAGATTCTAATGGCACAAAGTTGGAGAATCTTAATTTAGGACACTATCATATAGAGTTACCTTCTTCTAATCAAATAAACTATAGAAATGACCTTCACAGCTAACACAAATCTTAGGTTCATTGAAAAGAAATACTTCAAAGGACTTAAGAATAGGTCAAGACAAGCTCAAAAAGAGGATAATGACGATAATGATGCCAGATGCAGCCAATGACAGTGATGATGATGTGGTTGTCCTAATGAGGTTGGACCTCCTCAACACACAAAAGCAACTCATAGTGATTTCCACTATGAGATGGGAAGCTCCACGTAGTCTTCATGGTGGTCAATATGTTGAGAACTCTTCCCAAACCCACTTGGATGGCTATTTTGAGATCTCCATATTCGATCAAAATATCAATTAGCCCACTTTCACAGAATGAGTGAATGCCCCGCCCTAAGATGAAAGTTGATAGGTTGCACAATAAGTTCAACCAATATGAACAGAGATTTGTTTTGATCAATGATCATTGTTCCGGGCATCATGATCTACCCCAACATTCATCCAGAAATGGCGATGAGTACTTTTTTTTTATCATTGTAGTATAAACTAGCAATCTCGTGTTTAATTTAGGTTTTCTTTTCATTTTCCCTGATGGTAATCCAGATATTAAAGGATTGCATTATTTTCTATTATTGATGATACTTTTGGCATCTATGTCTAATATTTTATTCATAATGATGCCAAAGTGAGAAGATGTTGATGCAAGTTCTAATATTGTCCGTATGATATGATCGTTAATATGACTGAAAAATGCTACTGATATGACAGTTAAAATGATTAATGGATGATCATATAATTGAGTAACCATCACCGCATTATATAGATGACATAATTAGTCATAGGATCAAGGGGCAAATTACTCTCACCTCACCTCTATTTTTTACCATCATATCTCATGAGCCTAAATGAGACCTATTCAATTTTGATGGGGAGGAAAAAAAACTTAGTATAAACTCAAACTTTATCCAAGTATTTTACAAATTAACATCAAAACTGAACCAAAGAAAGCTTCAAAGCTTAAAGGGCAGCAATCCCGTCCAAAACAGAACTTGGAGCATAAAGAAACAAAGAGTTACACCCAAAAACTTATTTTGCACAATTTAACTGCCTTTACATGTTTGCATTGGTTTATGAATGAAAGACCTGTGGCCCAAGAAATTGATGACTGCTAGTTGAACTGCTTTTAAACTTTCTAAATTTTATCTGTACATATTTTAAATCCTTCAATTACATTGTTTATTAAACCATTTTATAGTTTCTATACATAACTATTTTGAATAGCTAAAACCTTATATTTCTGAGTCCAAGAGATGTCTGTCACCCTGTATGATCATTTATCTCTAAGCAAAAAATAGCAACAATATAGGACTTACATGACCATGTAACTATACACAGGAGCACAAGCTTGATCACTACTATACAAAAATTACAAAAATTACTAGTTGCTTCATAATGGCTAGTTGACATCTTAAGGTCTTTTGGGATACACTGCATCATCTTTCACCCCATTTGACCATAGATAGATATTCAATTTCAACTACTAAAACTACTAAAAAAAGACTTCATAAAAATCATTTTAACGCCTTGAGTGTTTATTTCATCGTACTCTTTAAGCCAACTCTCCTCCCTTATTATTTCTCATTCCTAAAGACTCACTGTTGCTCTACTACTATTACGAGTAAGGATCAAGTCCTGCAGTTGCCTTTTCCAACTATTGTACAAACCAAGCTTTGGTGTAGACTGCGAGATATTCCCTTACCTAGAACCAAAATGTGTAAGAGTGCTCCATGCCCTTTGTAGAAAAGTAGGAGGTCTATTAGGCTTCACTATCATTATGCAAAGGAGTGATATTCCAAAAGTAGAGACTTGGACATAGGCAATTCAGGTTGAACCACATAAAAGTTAATTTATATTTATTCCTGTCTTTCAAATTCAATTGTGTATTGTTCTTTATTTTACATCACCCACTATCACCAAACTAAAACTCCTAAACAGTGAATTGGGTTAAAATATTTTATTTCATTTCATAAACTCAATTAAACCTAATCGTGGTTTTGTGCCATAGCTATCAGATTATGTGTTGATGATCTAATTATTATTCTCACTTACGTTATCTTACATTTTTAGGAGGTTTTGCCATTAAATAACTGCCTTTTGGAACTTTTAAAGATTCTTTTTTCCATACATATTTTATTCCCAGTAGAAAATACTTTTATTTCAGTCCTTATCCATTCCTCATTACCACTTTTCCATGCAGCCTTTTCCTTATCACTATTATTCTAACAAATGAACTAGAAATCCATCAAGTTTCAGATTGTAAATTTCTAAATATAATTAAAAAAAATAACAACTACAAAAGGAAATCTATTCCTGTGGTAACACTGATCCCACCACAAGGTCAATTAGGATATAAAACATCAATCACAGCATTCATATTAATTTGATTATTTGGTATACAAATATGAGTGTCAGTATGGGGCACCAAATAAACAACTGACCCGAACCCAACAAAAAATATCATGTTTGGGCAAACCAAGTAGAAATCAATTCTAGTTAGGGTTAGCTTTAAGTGAAATGAAACAAGTCAAATCATGTTTGGATTGAGTACTGGTAGAGTTCGAATAAACCCAAAATACTAAGTGTTTTTTATTAAAAACTCATCTAATACAAATCAGATAAGTGTGTCCAACTTGTGTTGAATTGATGCTAAATCTGCATACTTAAGTGCTTCTCACGTTTTTCTATGGTCAATTGAATTTGGGTTTAATCAAATTATCTTAGGGTTAAAATTTTCCACCATTTAATAAACACGTCAAGTTAACTCTATTTGAATTGGAACATTTTTGGGTCAAATGAAATCCCATGCATTAATCTAACATACAACAAAACTAATTGCTCAATTGCCAAAAATCATCTGAGCTCTAATTTTTTTCACAGTAAAATAACATAAATACTTTTTTCTCTTACTTCTTTTATAGTAGTTAATTGAGAGAGAAAAAATTGAAATAAACCAAAAAATGTGAAATGGGCTAGCTTAGCCTAGTTGAATATGAATGTTGATGGTAACAACTGAGAAAGAGCGGATGATGATTTTACTTATAAATAGCCCATGGCATATGTAAAATAGTCTCAAGCACAAAGTTTCAAGTCAAAACTACCTCAATGATGGATATTAAATATGTATTGATGATGATTTCACTTATAAATAGCCCGTGGCATAAATAAGATAGCCTTGAGCACAAAGCTTCAAGTCAAAAAGTACCTCATTGATGTATAATGGATATGCATGGTGGAATTCACAAATCATTTGAAACAACATTCACATGCTTGTAGGTCTAGTACAAAGTATAAAGGGTTTGAGAAATATTATGGTTGCACTCACTATTTTCATAATTTAAAAATTGAACACCAGCCCAACAAAAAAATTCAAAAAATATGATACAAACAAGTAAACGTGAAAATTATTGAATATGTACATTTTTGTGCAGCAAGATAAAATCATTAAGAGACAGATGAATAAAAATGTGTTTTGTAGTGAATTTTAATATTTGGGAATACATCTGAAAAATGGAGGTAAGAAGTTGGCAGTTTTGAAACTGGCAATCTTTGAGTGACCCGAGAGATTCTCCCTATTTTTTCCATGTGTTTTAAGTCAAACAGAGATATGCACAGGAAAATGTAATATAAGTTAAAAAATGATTTAATTTCATGAAAATGTTGCCAATTAATGAAATCAACTGAAGTTCCTTCCCACCAATCAATAAGCACATTTATAAATTGCAATAAAACCCATACTAAGAAGACAGGCATGAAGACAATCCATAGGAAAACCCATCAAAAGTTGGAAATGATATCACAACTAACAAGAATTTGAGAACTTAACAAGTATTTAATTCAATCATTTATGCAAAATTCAAACAAGCCTAATAGAACCTCTAGTGTCAAGTGTTCAAATTTTAAGGGTAGAAACTTAACTATAGAATTTAACTACAATAAAATAACCTATTGATTGGAGAGGTAGTAGCAATTATCAAATAGAACATTGGGGTGGCAACCACACCAAAAAAAAAATGGTGAGTAGATGAACAGATGGCTAGCAGGAGCGAGGAAGAAGGAAAAGGCCAGCTCAGCAGACGACAAGCTAGATGTGAGAGAGTTGAAGCAAACAATTGGTTACATCAATAAATTCATAGGAGAGAATTCAAAACTAATTTCAATACTCCATTCCATGAGAATGAATGAATGTTAAGATTTGCCTATCAGTTTTTTAAGCAATGCCCCTGATCACGGTAACATGGTGCAAATTTTTCTTCACGGTTGTTGGATTCTTTCATGACTTATCTTGCTATTTTTTTTTCCTGTTATGCAACCCAAGGCTATCGGTGAGTCAAAGTGACCTGATTGTAGATTTTGTGAAAATTTAGTAGCTTAAGGTACGGTAACCAATCATTTTTTAGCAAACAAACAATACTGTGGATACATACATCAAGATTTACTAAATCCTATTTAAATAGAATTTACCAAATATGGATTTACTAAATCCTACATGAAGCATATGCTAATCGTGCCCCCTCTCCCCCAACCACAGCCCAACGTTAGTTATCTTCATCTTCATCCATGCATTATATCCCCAAACAGCGAAAAAACAACAGGCGTCACATCATCTTCACACTATTGCATCGAAAAACATCCAGACTCAAAAGAAAATCCAATGGCCCAAGAAGATTACAGATTGATCCACCAAGAAAGAAACTATACAATACAAAACCCCAAGCCACGCCTTGCCCTAAATTCTAACAAACAACGAATGCCACCCAACTATAACAAACACATATATCAAGAAGGAATGCAATCCGAGTAACAAATGGATAGATAGAGAACCGATTGGTTCGCATGACTGACCTTCTGAAAATCTGCCGGCGCGACGCCGGGGAGATAGAAACCATTTCCCTTGACGATGAAGAACGCGAGCACCAACGCGATCCACGGTAGAATCGCCAGAGATCGAGCGGCCTCCATCACCGAGAGAAAACGAATCAAGTTCTGCACAGGAGGAGGGGACGATCAAGCCAAAGAGAACTATCTTAAAGATCTGACCCAAATCATAATTCTTTTCTTTTATTTTTTCTCAGTACATTTTTAATTCACTTTTCTCACGCCAGCTAGTTCCTGTATTGACACCCAAATTAAAAAAAATAAAAAGATAAATAAATAAATATATATATCGAAGGCAGTCGGCGGAAAGCCTATGATAGAAATTATTAAGTCGCTGATATTCTCCAAACGGACGGTGCAGATCTGGAATCAAAATAATCTAACGGTAGATGAAGATTTAGAGATAAAAGTTAAAATGATAGATATATCTGACCTTGCGGGATTAGTACGCAGATGCCCACATGGAAAACAGATCCCCATGGAAGCTATGTATCGTAGTCAAGCAAACTAACTTGCAAAGGTTTATTTTAGGAACAATTACACATAGGCCCTCAATGGAAAAATTATTCCATACAGACGACGTACGTAGTCCTGCATATGGAATCTGCTAATAATTACCGAATAAACAGTGAATAACCTCTGAGATCGTGTATTTTAGGATTATCAGGAGGTTATTAGGAGGTTATTGCAGTATTATTTCTAATAATCAGCGAATAACCTCCTAATAGCGCCCTCAATAACCTCTGCGGTTTCACTTTTATATTTTTTATCTGTTATTCGGGGTACTGTGAGGTTATTGTTTAAATAACGCTTCATTAACTTCCTAATAACTTGTCAATAACCCTACAGTTCCATTTAATGTTCTTCACATAGTAATTATGGGTTATTCGTTGGTTATTCTGTGGTTATTTATGGATTCCATACACAGCGTTGCGTACGTTGTCCGTATGGAATAATTTTCCCTCAGAATGCCCACAACCCTAAGTAGGGGTCAAACAAGTCGAATATAGGCGACCCTGATATTTATTCATGCTCGGCTCGTTAATTTTTTTTTATTTTTGTTTGGTTCGTGTTTGAAAAATGGCTCGTGAATGACATATTCACGTTCGGCTTGATTCAAACTCATTTCTTTGATTTAAGTTTTTGTTCAGCTCGATTCAAACTCATTTGTTCAAATTTAATTTTTATTTTTTCTATGGCCACATGCACATGACCCGAACAGTGTCAAGCTTAAGCATTGAAAGCCTTCGAAAAAAATAGGATTCATTATGTATAAAGCTTAAAGTGTAGGATTAATGGGAGGATGAGAGTGTGAACCACGTGATTGAGTTTTTTCTCGCATATACATGCATAATTCATTTTTTTGTGTCAAGAGGACTGCAAGACCAGAAAGGCGTGAAGGTAGGAGTGGACCGCAGATGAGACTAAAAAGGCCTGAAGACAAGGGTGGACCGCATGTAATAAGGCTATATTAGTTTTAAGTTCGTATGATGAAATTTTACAGTTGTGTTGTACTTGTTTAAATGATTCACTTAATAAAGAATTTTGCAAGAACAATTTTTTCCTATTATTTACATACTAAGTTTGAATGATTATCTAAAGGTGAAGTTGGTGTAAAATTTCTTTATCAAAAGATTAGATTTAAGAATAATTTTACTTTTCTCAAAGAAATTCTAATAAACGATATTTACTTTGAACAACAAAAAGATATTGCTAATGAAGATGTTTCTTTTTTTATAAATCTTTGCTTAATAATAATGTTTATGTTATCTTCTTCATTATTGATGATTTTTTTTGTTATTAATACTATTTTTTCTTTGGATTATAAAGCCCAATTAAAGTACTTCTCCAACAAAGAAATCTCTTTTATACTTAAAAACTTCTTGGATCTGACGATATTACTTCTAAGATGTTTAAAGATTATTGAAATATTATTAAGGTTGATAATATCCGTGCTATAAAATATTTTTTTAATACTAGTAAGCTTCTCAATTAGGTCAAACATATTGTTATTATCTTAATTCCCAAGAAGAAATGTGATCAATCTTTAAATGATTCTATCTGTACTACCTTGTATAAAGTCATTGCTAAGCTTTTAGTTGATATAATTAAACATATTCTTTGTAATAAAATTAATTTTATTCAGCCTGCTTTAATTAAAGGGAAAGATATTGTTGATAATATCTTTTTGGCTAATTTATATGGTTTTAACTAGGTTACTTTGGGCAAGAAATTTGTTCTAAAATTGATTTATGTAAAACTTTTGATAAAGACAATTAAATTTTTTTTTACAATAGAATGATCAGATTGGGTTTACATGTTAGTTTTATTCATTGAATTAAGGCTTATACTATTGGTGTTTATTTCTCTATTATTGTTAACGGTAAAATGAATGGTTACTTTACTTCTTGTTTTGGTTTGAGGCAATGTTTTCCCTTTTCACCTTATCTTTTTGTTATGGATGTTCTTTCCTCAATGTTAGATATTCAAAATAATTATATCACACAACAAAGTTTTAATAAAATTAATCATCTAATATATATTCTGATGATCTTTTATTTTTTGGAGATGCCGCTCCACCTATTATGCATTATCTTGTTAATTTTTTGAATTTGTTCAGTAATACTTCGACTCTAGATTTTCACTTTTTTAGGTGTGTTATTTGTTATTATAAGAATGTCGATGATATTGTTAGTAGATTTTATGTAGCATTGTTGTTATGAACAGAGGTGGACCCAGGTAGGGTCTAGGGGGCATATTTATATTTATATTTATATGAGAGAACAATTTGATTTTTTGCCCCTTTTGAAATATCACTTTGCTCTTCGTTGCTCTAGCCTCTCCCACATTGGGTCCTTAGGGAAATTTTTCGCCCCTAAAAAAAGTTGCTAGTTCCACCTGTCACTATGAATACCAAATCCCTATCTTAGAAATGCCTTGATATTATTATTAATTAGTCTATACTCAATGTGATTGATTGTCGTATTATTATTGATAAGTTTCATAAATAATTGGTTGACTGACAGAAAAAAAATTTATTTATGGCCGGTCTTTTTCAATTAATTAATTACATCGTTACTTTTTTATTAGTAACTTTCTTTTTCATAATAATAGTGAGAATAAAATTACTATTATTTCTTAAAAAAAATTACTTCTCTTCCGAAAGCTCATGGAGGTTTTTGTATCCCCTCTTTAGATAAAATTAATTTGATGTGTAGAGTGAAAATTATTTGGAGGTATTTTAACTCTAACTCTTTTTAGTCGAGTGGAGTATCTATAATTATGGTATAATTTATGTTAATATTATAACTAAAATCGTTACTTTTTTTGGAAAGATCTTATCAAAGTGGCTTTTATGATTAAAAGACATTTTATTTTTCAAGTTAATACTAAAAGAAATCTTCTTTTTTTATTTGATTATTGATTAAAGGATCTTCTTTATTTAAGATATGATCATAATTTTTTTATTAGTTTTGTTTTCCTAAATTGATCAAAATTAAAGATCTTCTTACTAATGGATGTTGGGTTTTTCATCACCAATGTAATATTCCCACTTATTGTTTAGTTCCTATTCATAGCATGCACATTATTGATGGTTTTATTAGTTGTATTTGGAAAACTAAATATAATATATATATATATATATATATATATATATATATTATATTTTTCTATTTGAGTTAGTCCATTTAGATATTTTTCTTATATATTTCTTAGTTTGTCTCCTTTGTTTTATGTTGTGCCGTAAGTGTATTTTTGTATGGTTTCTTTATGTTGTTTTATGTTGTCCACTGAATCCTAACCTTACTTCTCTTTCCATGGCTTCCAAACATGATAAAGCAACAGAGCTGGACTCAGATATATTAATTCTATTTATTAGAGGTCTTATCTACCCGCGCATTAACTGATACAATCTGCCCCAATGGCTATTTCATCTTCCATTGGAACTCATTACCCTAAACTATAAACTGAAATAAGCTAGTAGATAAATACTTATCACTAGCGCGACGATGGGCCAAAAGAGCTGGTTCTTCTCCTTAACCTTCCACGAGTAATGCGAATGGCTTCTTCTATGCGTGTCTCCTTGGCTGGAAGATTGGAGTCCTCGACACTCGCAGTCTCAGCAGCAGAAGCAGCAATTTGCTTCACCTCTCCTTCACTTGTTGTTGATGTCTGAGATGTGTTAGCTGAAGCAGAAGGTTGGTATGGAGTGCCTGGTGATGGCTGGATTTGAGGAGTTGAGACTGGAGGAGGAACTCCTGAAGCTTTTGCAGGTGGTTCCTGATTCTTGTTCTTGGTTGGACTCGGAGAAGCACGAGGTGGCTGTAGCGGCTTCTGGGATGCGCCTGCTTGATTGCCAGCGGAAACTGATGGTGGTGTTGTGGCCGGGATGAACTGATTGCCTCTGCACAGTAGGTCTGGATCTTCTTTGTTGCTGTGGTGCTTGAGAAGATATAAACTGAAAGATCTAAAAAATCCGTGTCTGTCCATACATTGCAGCCTTCTGCCAATAGAGGAAAAACATGTCGCCAGCCCTGACCTTCAGCTCAAGTAAGTTGCGATCAATTTCAGGCTCATGCTTAGTCACATAAGGTCGCAAGAAAGTTTCATAGATGTATGTTGCCACAGGTATTCAAAAAATGCCACCTTTGCTTCACTACACATTGGCATCCATGAGATAAAAGTGTCTCCAATCTTCTCAAAGACTGTCAATGCATCAACTAAAATCCAATACTGACACCAGAACTGAAGTTGTTCAATCTCTGAGCGGTTCAATTCCACAGTTTTGAAGCATTCATAAGCAGGATAAGCATACCTAAGAACCAATCTCGCCGGAACTGTCCGCAAGAGAAAGAGAAATAAAAAAACAAGACAGCCGGATAATGAAGATCTATAGGAGCCCAAAAGTTAGCCCTTCATTTTCGTAAGAACGATAAGAAACAATGACGCGTCGGCCGCCGTTCCGGCGAGATAGCGGACCGCCGCAGCCAAACAGTTAACTTAAAACATTATTATTATAAAACTTGCACTCAAATAATTTTCCTGAACTATCAAACAGATGTAATTATTCGTGTCATGATCAAATCATTGAGAATTTATCATTAATGATTTGAATTTTATAAATAAAATTTTTAAAATTTAGTTGTTAGATGTGTAAACACACGAGAATGTTGTGATACATATGTAAACGCCTCTTTTCCTAAAGTTTTGGCGAGGAGATTGACAGGGTCCTGATCAGATCAGCTGTAGCTGTCTACGCAATATTATTGAAGGACGCGTTACCTAAAAGCAGGTGCTGCATGTGCTCACAGTTGTATATATTGTCGAGTGGTTGAAGAAATTATCCAATAAAGAAATATAGGATATCGCACCGAATATATTTCAATAATTTAGCAAAGTGCCATTAAATGGATGAAGGGGTATGATATTTCATGCCCATTTATGCCAATGGACGATGATTCCATCGATATCAAAATTACTAATCATGTAAATTATGCCTATGTGCTGCTGCTGCTCTCTCTCTCTCTATGTATATATATATGAATATGAAATAAATGAGAAATCACACTATAATTAAACTTCCAAAATGGATTTATTACATAAAATACAAAATATGCTTCATTAATGAATATATATATATATATATATATATATATATATATAGAGAGAGAGAGAGAGAGAGAGAGAGAGAGAACCGCGTTCCCAGGTCAGTTGGTAAATTAGCCGCTTTGACAGTCTAAGTCCCCTCTCCTCTGGGGTTCGAATCCCCTCCATACAAGTTGTCCGCTATAGGAAGGTGGCACTTGAATGGGCCGGCTCATAGTGATCCAAGCTCGCGTTACGCAGCTGACGCTTGCGGCTCTCAAAGAGATTGGCTTGGCGGTTCCACCCATAAAATAATCTTTTTTTTAATATATATATATATATATATATATATATATATATATATATATATATATATCAAATAAATGTAAAATTAAAAAAATAATGAATTTATTACTTTAAATAGAAAAAAAGCCTCTATTTCATTAATATAAACATTTTTTTCACTATTTTTCTTTTGATAGACGCGTTTAACTTCACTTAAATATCAATATGAATATATTTTTGCACACTTAACTTTGGAATCATTAAGGTACTGATTTCAAATATGTGTCTAAAATTTGATTTTGAATCTAAAGTTCTTCTTTCATCCCATTCATATTATATCCCATGCTTCTAGTACAGGCAGGAGTAGCGACTACATTCAAGCTTCAATAGAAAATATTATATCCCATGCTTCTAGTATAGGCAGGAGCGGCGACTATATCAAGTAAGTGCTTTATGTGTGGGATTCTTGTTCTCTATCTAAAGTTTGGTGGCACTAACTCAATGAGATTAGTTAATGGGTCAAAATAAAGCCATGATGCTCATTCACGGACATCAGAGAACTAAAACATATACGTTTCCTTGAAAAACTAAACAACGTAATATTATAAGATGTAGGATAGATGATTGACATGATTTTGACCTGAAGTTGTTATGGCATAAGGGTAAGACATATTGTGGGCCTTAAGAACTTCAAAACTACAGTTGCAACCCCCGCAACTCAAAATGATTGATGATTGAATTCATATATGCTCTTTTTACTCATTACAGTTAATGTGCATTAGTACAGGAAATCTTATTGCATCAGTTTCTGACATGAGTGAGTATTATACAATTTTCACTACATTAATCCTGCTTTTTATCTGTCGTTTTGCCTTGGTTATCCTAAATGTACGCTTGGGAAAGGTTTTAGTTAGTGATGTGCAAGTTACTGGAGATCGAGCATGCATTTCAGAAAGAGGAAAACCAAGGTCGAGATTGTCAGAACTGCCACAAACACGTATGGATTGAGCGTGACCATGTCACCCTATCAAAGGCAGCGACGTGACCGCACCTGAATTAGGCGCAACCACGCTGTCGGATCAATATGCTGGCGTGACCATGTAAGCACACCGGATTTGGGAGTGACCATGCAGACGAAGCAAAAAATTTTTTTAGAAAGAAATTTCTTGCTAATCTAAGACCAGGGCTATAAAACTTATGTAGAGCAGCTTGAATAGGAGATGGGATCATTAGGGACGGTCGGAGGCAGATATTGAGAGAGTTGGTGAGAGAGAGAGAGCTTCTCCCTTAGGGCTTTCTTTCTTGCTTGAGGATGGGGTCCTAAGGGATGTATTTCTTCCTTTTCCTTTTGTTTTTCTTACTTTTTTGGAGAGAAGATTGTATGAGAGGGAGAACTTCTACTTTGGTGGAGAGGACAAATTATTTTGAAAGTGTTTTCTTTTAGGTTATGCTTGCAACAATGATTCCATAGACTTATTTTCCATCATTCTTTTTATCATGTGTAGCTAAGTTCTCTTTTGCACCTCTGCCCTGTAAGTATTGTGGTTTTTGTGGTTTTCTTGGATTGTTTTCCCTATGACGTTTTCCTAAGGTTTCATGTGAAAGTTGTTTGTGTTAGCCTTTGGATTTCAATTACCGCTAATTTGGCCAATTGGGATGTTAACATCTTTTGTGATCTATTACTTTAACCCGTCGCGTAGAAGAATGAATGGGTTAACCAAAGAATCTTGGTACAATAGGCATATTCTATTAGGATCGTGCAACCTAGATAGGGGATCAGAAGAATCTTGAGGAGCACCATGGGGTTAAGAGAAACTTAACTTCATGAATTTCTAATTTTTCTTCTGACCTTGGTATAGACCTAAGAATGTTTTATTTATATTGACAACTATCATGTAGGAGAATGTTTAGGAGAATCACAAAACACTACGACACCTGAATTACAGAGGGGAGGGCCTCATTTCTCACGAAGAATCGTAAGATTTCTTCGCTTGTTGTTTTTTTTATTTTCCAACACAAGCTTTTCATCACTGTTTGTGAGTGGAATTGTAGCAATTCAAGTTCTTTCTTGTGATCAAACTAAATTAGGTTTAGAAGTTTAATAAACTAGAGATCCACCCGTTATACTTCTTAGCCATTTCCACATGGGATTGATACGCAATACTCTGGATCCGTAATATTACTTAACACGTATAGTTGCGTGATACATCTGACTTGCTTTAGCATAAATTTTATAGCCATCAACTTTTTTGCGCCGTTGCCGGGGTTAATTACCAAAATTTTCTAACCTTAAAAGAGTTTTAGTTGAAATATTCAGAGTCTAAGTTTGAAAATTTTATTATTGTTATCTTTACTTTGTTTTTTATTTTATTTTGATTTTGTGTTTAATTTGTTTTCCAAAAAAAATTTTAAAAAATACTCGTAGGGTCCAAAATATGCTTTCAAGGCCTAACCGAGCCATAAAGGTTGGGGCTAAATCACCGTATCCCAAATGTGTGGTGTCCAATATGCAACTATGCCTACATGATGACCTCAACGAAGCGCCAAAAGGAGTGACAGGGCTCAAAGGTGGTAAACAAAGGAATGACAGAGTAATATTAATCGGGTAGAGATAATCGAGTCAGGATACCATAGATTTATCATCCCAAGTTATTAGAACCAAGTTTACTTGATCATTAAGGTAGTCGACCCAACACAAATGGAGATCATGTTGTCAACAATCCGTGAATTATATCCTCCAAGGAAACCTTCGTAGTCTTAAAGTCAAGAGAATGAAACTCTAAATCTTATCACCCTATGTTGGTAGGAAGAGTAAAGGTGGGACTTATACTCACAAAATTAGCGAGGAAGTCACTGGAGTGAAAAAGAGAATGGAGGTACAACTACAATTCTAGAGACACTCCAAAAAATGAATTATTTTCAATATAGTTCGGGGAAGCTTCTAACCACCTTAGCGCATTAGACAACCACCTCAGTAGACCAATTTATGTTGGGTCAGCCATGTTAGAGAATCACAGAGACTTCTCCTCAGGACATACAAAATGATGCAATTATTTGTTTAATTCCTAGGTGTGGCGCCCTAATAATTATGGCTTGGGTAAAGACTATGATATGCAACCCATTTAAAATCTGGCCCGAAGGCCATGCAGGAAAGTAAGGTGTGCATTTTGAAAATCTTAGATATTTTAAGCCTAAATATAAATTAATCTCAAATATTTTATAATTAAATTTTCATAGAAAATGTTAGAATATTAAGTCCTTAGAGAGCCTAAGTGATCCGCACAATTTATAGATAATTCACAAGCAAAAAGAGCATAACTGACAATCACATGCAAGAAGCATGAAAGTAAACCAGCTAATCAAAAGAATAATAGGTTGGGTGTCACCGGGTCAACAACATATCCCAGAAACAAAAAAAAGGCAGTCAGACATTGTATATTTTGATGGGGTCATCATCCCCGAACTCATCCTAAGGATCCAAGGATTCTAAGGGGTGCCAGTGATGCAAGTTTTATAAAAACACTTTGAGTTTCAAAAGGTTGACCTTATGTACGGTCTAAGATAGAAATGTAAATAGTTTCAAAATAAGTATTGAAAATATAATGCATATAAGTAATAAAAATATAAATTTATATACTTTAAAATATGTCTTAGGATGGAAAAGCTTACTGAAACCTATTAGACCCCTTTGAACCTTAGCATAACCTATATGTGCTAGTCATGGTGTGATGGATAGTATTGCCCAACAAGACATCCTTGCGGGCAATACTAGCTGCTACATCGTGACTATTAGGGAGTCACTCAGCTAACGAGTCTAGATTCATCGTAGAGACGATCGGGAATGCACATGCAAATGCAAAGTGATCCAGTGCGTTAAGACCACTTTGTAAAGGCTGAAGCGATCACGAGATAGTGAATATCCATCACGAGTATGCGGTGACACACACTAGCAACAAATATGCTGATAGTGCAAAGATGTTGAACCACTGAAAATTTGATATCTTTTTAATGTCCATTTCATACCTAATTTTGAGGATATTACACTTTAAAGAAAGGTATTTTTCATGATTTCATGCAGGTACAATGATTTTAGGTATTTGGAAGAAAAGGAAGAGAAATGGAGCAAATTTGGAGTAAAATGGGGCAAAAGTACATTTTATTGAACTAGCACTGAACAACGCTATCTCCAGCGCCAGACCGCGCCAATTTACAGATACTTTGGACCAGAAGGCGGAAAATAGCGTAGGATGGCGCTCTATCCTGCGTCGGACCGCACCCTATCCCGAATTCAAACTAGATTCAATGTCTTTGGCCGGATTTTGGAGGGAAGCTTGAAGAAACTCTTGGGAAATCAGTTATGACTTGATTTAAACTACTTTGGAGCCAAAATTTAGAAGTGGGAGAGAGTTTAGAGTGTGAGGGAGTGAAGAGTGAGTGTGTCTTTCATTTTATTTAGGAAATCTAGGGTTTGTGTGTTCTCTTCTAAGGAGTGTAGGAGGAGAGGGAAAGTGAGAGATTTCTTCTTTCTTACTTATCTAAAGAGAGAATTGTGTATTATTATGAAGAAAGAAGAGGAGTCAAAGGAATTCCTTGATATTCGCTTGGGGAAGAGTTTGAGATAAGTTGTCTTTTCTTTACTCTGTTTGTATGACATTGCTTTTATATATAAAATCTATTTTTGTCATCTTTTCCTAATAAGTCTTGAGTAGATTTCTTTGTCTTCCTCCTTTTCATGTGATGTGTTGATGTTGTGATATGGAAATGATGTGCTGATTTATTATAGAGAATTTGTGATGACCTTTTCAATTCGTACTTCATTTATTTTTTGATCTGGCCAATTAAATTGTTAAAACTTCTTGGGAAACATAAGTTCCAAAAGGATTATGAGTTCCACAACAAAGGTGAAGGTCACATTCAATGTCCATGAATGAGTGACGTAGTTCATGGGGGTTGAGTGCAAATAAATAGGGAAATTTACTTTGATGAGCGTAGAATTGGAGATTTCAGAGTGACAGGCTGAAATCCTCAATTTGGTCCTAGGATTTGGAAGCCAAAACGAGAGTTAGCCTTCAGGGGAAGGGAAGTGGGAGATATGGAGTGAGAACCAGTATCCTCCCAGCCTAACCATGGATTTGGGGACTGAACTTAGGATTAGCCAATGTTCTTTATGCGCTTGGAAAAAGGTAAAGAATAGGAATGCTCCTACTTGACACAATGCATTTGCATCACTGGTCTATGTCATAAAAATCATCATATTATAATTGGAGAGGAAGAAGATTCTTTCTTACAACTGAACTTTGTTATAAATTTAGTCTTGTGTTAGTTTAACTTGCTAGAAGGTTAGAACGTACTTTGGTAGAATTAGTAACTACAACTGTTTGTCTCTATTTAAAAAATTACAATTACTTGCAATTGTGCTGTGATTCGAGAAGTAATTTCTATGCTACACCATAAAATTAATTGCCTCCCAGTGGGATCGATATCCAGGACTCCACTAAAGCCTTGTATTACTTGAGCGATACGTATACTTGCGTTTAATTGTGTGACTTAATAGAAAACTAATTCAATATATATATAAATCTGAGTTCATAAATTTTGACAAATTAAAAAAGTCGCACTAAGTTTTTGGCATCGTTGCCGGAGAGGAAAGGTAACTACTAAAATTAATTTTGTAGTATTTGAAATCTTATATTTGAATTACAAGTCATAATTATGTGTGCTTGTTTATTGTTAGTGTGCTTATTGTGTTTGTATGCATAGTATAAGATCTATATGTTTAGTGCCTTACGATTCTGAATTAGAGTGTACTATTAGAAAAATTTGAAAACAACAAAAAAAAACTAAAAATCCTCACAAAATGGCCAACAACTTGAACAACATAAAAAATCAAAATAAAAATATACCAAGACCTTTAAGAGATTATGCTAATCCAATAGCAGATGAAATTCACTTAACTATCTAAAATCTTGATGTTGCTGCTAATTCATTTGAGCTTAAACTTGTTATTATCCAAATGGTACAGAATAATTAATTTGGAGGAACACCTAATGAAGATCCTAACTTACATCTCGCTAGTTTTCTAAAACTGTGTGCTACCTTTAAATACGATGAAGTGTCAAACGATGATGTTAGGCTTAGACTTTTTTCTTTTTCATTAAGGGATAAGACTAAGGCGTGGTTACCAGATTGGTTAATAATTCAAACCTTTTATAATGGATTAGTTGGATCTCTTAGATCTATTATCGATGCTGGTGGTGGTTCATTGATGTCTAAATAGTTTGACGATGCTTATGCTTTAATTGAAGAAATGACTACTAATAATTTTCAATGGCCTTCTGAAAGGTTAAATTCTAAAAAGGTAGCCAACATTCATGAAAATGATGCTTTTGTGATGTTAGCAAATCAAGTTGTTGCAATTTCAAGGAAAATAAACCAATTTGGGCTGAATTTTTCTCAGCCAACTTCTATGATTGAAGAAAATTCATTAGGCTAAATGGTTGATTCTCAAACTTCACCATAAACTTTGAATGCTATAAGTAAGCCTAATAACCCATATTCCAATTATTATAACCCAAGTTGGAAAAACCATCTAAACTTTAACTGGAATACCAATAATTAGGGTGGTAGTAATCAACAACGAGGGAACAACCAAGTAAGCCCATTGGGAAACTCGAACAACCAAGGGAATAATAATTATAGACCAACATATCCTCCAGGTTTTAATAATACTTTATAATTTAAGGAGAAGAAGTTGTCTGTTGAAGAAGTGGTGTTACAAATGGAAAATCAATTACAAAGTCAATGAGCTAGAATTAGAAATATTGATAATCAATTGGGACAGATTGTCAATTCATTAAGTAATAGATCACAAGGAACGCTTCCTAGTAATACTGAAATAAATCCAAGAGACAAGACTGAAGAGCAAGTATAAGCTATTCAGTTGAAAAGTGGAAGAGAGTTGGAAGGTAGAGTTCAAAAAGAGACTGAAGTAGAGAAAGAAGAAATTGAAAAACCAAAAGACGACGCTCTTAAAGGTTTGAAAAAACCTATTTCTCCACCTAAGGTTGATTTAGAAAAGACACCACCTCCATTTCCTCAGAGACTTAAGCAACAAAAATTGGATAAGCAATTTTCAAAATTCTTGGAGACATTTAAGAAGCTTACAATCAACATTCCATTTGTTAAAGCTTTAGAACAAATGTCAAGCTATTTGAAATTTATGAAGAATATTCTCAACAGAAAGAGGAAGTTTGAAGATAATGAGACTGTTGCCCTTAGTGAAGAGTGCAGTGCAATAATTCAGAAAAAGCTTCCTGAAAAACTTAAAGATCCTGGAAGTTTCATAATTCCATGTGCAATCAGAGACAGATTTTTTGGAAAAGCTTTATGTAATTTAGGTGCAAGCATTAACCTTATGCCATTATCAATATTCAAAAGATTGAGATTAATAGAAATAACCTCTGCCACTGTAACTTTGCAATTAGTTGATCGTTCGATCACATATCCTAAAGGAGTTATAGAGGATGTTTTGGTGAAAGTGGATCAATTTATTTTTCCTGTTGATTTCATTGTGTTGGATATGGAGGAAGATAAAGATATACCCATAATTTTAGGGTGTCCTTTCCTAGCCATAGGCAAAGCGATGATAGATGTGCAAAAAAGGGAATTAACGATGTGAGTTAATGATCAAACTGTTACATTCAAAGTAAATGAAATATCCTGCAAGAGGTAAAGATGATGAATGTTATAGGATGAATATTATCAAATATTTGAGTGAATGTCATTTCAAGTCAATTTATGAAGAAAAATCTGAAAGTAAAGAATTGGAACACAAGCAAGAAGAGGAATTACAAGATTCTGAAGATTTTCATGAGGAAGATTTAAATTATGTTCATGAAAATTTTGAAATTTTAGACATGACTGAAAAAGGTGAATCTTTTGGTCCATCAATTGAAAAACCTCTTGAACTTGATTTAAAGATGCTTCCTAATCATTTAAAGTATGCCTTTTTAGGTGATTCATCAACTTTACCAGTTATAATTTCCTTTTATTTAACTGAAAGAGAAGAAGAGAGTTTGCTTGAAATTTTAAAGAAATATAAGAAAGTCTTTGGATGGACAATAACTGATATAAAAGGAAGCAGTCCTTCAATTTGTATGCATAAAATCCTTATGGAGGATAACTGCAAACCTCGAGCTGATCTTAAAAGGAGATTAAATCCTATCATGAAAGAAGTTGTTAAGAAAGAAATTTTAAAGTGGTTGGATGTTGGAATTATCTACCCTGTTTCAGATAGTGCATGGGTTAGCCATATTCACTGTGTTCCTAAGAAAGGAGGACTTATTGTAACTGTTAATGAAAAGAATGAAATAATACCAATAAGATAAGTTACAAGATGGAGAATATGCATTGATTATAGAAAATTAAACCTTGCCACCATGAAATATCATTTTCCACTTCCTTTTCTGGATTAGATGTTGGATAGACTGGCTGAGCATAAATACTTTTATTTTCTGGATGGATATACTGGTTACCACTAAATTTAAATTGCTCCCGAGGATCAAGAGAAAACATCGTTTACCAGTCATTATGGTACATTTGCTTTTAGAAGAATGACCTTTGGTTTATGTAATGCCCCTGCTACATTTCAGAGATGTATGATGACAATTTTCTGTGATTTAATAGAAAAATGAATTGAAGTTTTTATGGATGATTTTGGTTCTTAACTGGGAGAAATGTTAATTTATGGTAACAGGAAGAATTTTTTTGGGACATCGTATATTAGAAAATGGTATTGAAGTTTTCTTGAAATTATCTACCCTGTTAAAATCAATATATATATAATTTTGAGTTCATTAATTTTTGCAAATTAAAAAAAGTCGCACCACTCCTATTTTGGTCTCTCCCTTGTGTGCTCTTGAGTTAGCCCTATTTATAGCCATGGAAATGGCTAGGGTGAGCTTGGGCTGGTCTGAGTTGGTCTAGGGGAGGTCTCATCTTATTCATGATGATCTTTGGATGAGATTTGATCTTGGGGATAAGTTCAATTTATCATTTCAAGATTAACCAATGTAGAGTCTAAGTATGGTGAAAATTTAACTCAAAGCTTGGCTTGCTTTCATTGGATGACTTGGGAGGTTTGTGGATAGCTTAAAATGCCTTAGATCAACTTTCCCCACCTGAGTTCATAAACCTATTCAATGTACATAAAGGGGAGGGTGACACATAAGCTCATGACTCACTCCATGCATGGATTGGTCAAGATGAACCTCTCATTGATTTGGTTCATGTTTATTGGCTTAGAAAGAGGTTTGTGATGACTCACAAAGATCTAGCCATCTTCTATTTACCATGTCACTTAATCTTGGTGGATTGCATGACACATAATTTTCTTTCCTTATTATTTTCCAAACTTTGGTGATAATGAGCTCATACCCTGATAAAGTGATGACTTAAAACAAACATTTCCTATTAGATGGTCCATGAGGCATGGGAAATTATCCTCTAGGTGGTCGGCCACCTCATTTTCAAGGAGAGGTGAGTCATAGCTTGGGTCTGGGAAAGAATGACACCTCATCCTTTTTCATGATGGTGCCTTAATAATGATCCTTAACCATGGTCAAAATGCCATGTTATGAACTATTAATGGGTTGATTCGTATTGAATGGGTCATATGGGTTGTGTCTAACCCATATTAGGTCATCCATGATGTCATAAAGGGGTTCAGAATTTTGGAAATTCATTATTATGTCACATGTTTTAATTTCTTCTTCATGGATTTCTAATTGTATTTTCATTTTTAATTAATTATGTAATTAATAAAAAAAATTGGAAATTATATTATTAGCCAATAAATTAAGCAAAATAATTTTGGGATTGATTATTTGATTATTTTTTATCATTTTTGGTTCAAAATTGGGTATTTTGACCAAATTTGATAAATGTTGACTAGAGTTAACCAATGTTGACCAAGGTTGACCAATTCTAGTCTAAGGGTGTCCAATGTGACCCACCCAACCTTGTCATGGTTGGTTTTGTCATAACGTCCATGGGTTTTGTCATTAAGAGCTTGATTTGGTCATATTGACCAATCTTAGGGTTTAAGTCAAATCAAAGGTCAATGTGGTGAATTTTGAATTAGATTTTGATCACTTTGATCAATGTCAAGTTGATCATGTCAATATCTGTCTTTGAAGTTAAATTTGTGGTCAAAGGTGCATGGGTTAGCCATTTTCGACTAATTTTAACCCTTTTAGGTCAAGAGTTGACCAATGGGGCTAGGGTGGTTGTCTTTGTGTCATGTGTGGATTGTTTTGATCAAATTTTAATCATTTATGTCAAGGAATGACCAATAAGGCCAATGCAATAATCTTTGGATTATGGTTTGACCGTTTTTGACCTAATTTGTCATTTTAGGTCATTGAGGAGACCAATGAGGTGAATATGGTGGTCTTTAGGTATTGGGTTGATGATTTTGGCCAATTTTGACTTTTTGGGTCAAAAATTGAGTATTTGGGTCAATATAGTAGTCATTGGGTAAAGAATTGACCATTTTGACCAAAATTGACTTTTTGGTCAAAAGTTGACTTATTGGATGAATGGGTTAGTCATTAGGTCAGAAATTGACCATTTTGACTAAAGTTCACTTTTTGGTCAAAAGTTAACATATTGGGTCAATGGGTTGGTCATTAGGTCAAAAATTAACTATTTTAACCAAAATTGACTTTTTGGTCAATGGTTGACCTATTAGGTCAATAGGTTGGTCATTGGGTTAGAAATTGACCATTTTGACCAAAATTGACTTTTTGGTCAAAAGTTGACCTATTGGGTCAATGGGCTGGTCGTTGGGTCAGAAATTGACCATTTTGACCAAAATTGACTTTTTGGTCAAAAGTTGTCATATTGGATCAATGGGTCAGTCATTAGGTCAAAAATTGACTATTTTGACCAAAATTGACTTTTTGGTCAAATGTTGACCTATTGGGTCAATGGGTTGGTTATTGGGTCAGAAATTGACCATTTTGACTAAAATTGACTTTTTGGTCAAAGGTTGACCTATTGGGTCAATGAGTTGGTTATTGTGTTAGAAATTGACCATTTTGACTAAAATTGACTTTTTAGTTAAAAGTTGACCTATTGGGTCAATGGGTTGGTCATTAGGTCAAAAATTGAGCATTTTGACCAAAGTTGACTTTTTGGTCAAAAATTGACCTATTGGGTCAATGGGTTGGTCATTGGGTCAGAAATTGACCATTTTGACCAAAGTTGACTTTTTAGTCAAAAGTTGACCTATTGGGTCAATAATTGATCAAATCAGGGTTTGTCATTACTAATTTAATCATTTTTGGTTAAAAAATTTTATATGGTTTTACCCTAGTGATTAGGGTGTAGTGACTATTAGTGAGATTTGGGAAGTCAATATTGGTATATTTCCTATCTCAAACTGTCTTTGAAATGATCCTCACAAAAGTGAGGTCAACAATGTTATACAAACATAAGTCCTAAATAAATAAAATTGGCAGAATTGAAATATCAAATAACATCTCTCTCAAAATTGAAGCCAAAGCATAGGATAATTTGAGAAGTCGCTGAGGTTCTCCTCTGGATCTGTGACATCCCCTACTTCTCGTTCCTTTGGATTCCCAAAACAAACTATTCCTATTTGTACCAATCCCATTTGATATTTCCAAGTCCATCATTGAAAACTTTAAACTTTGAAATTCTTGAAAGTAAAATCACTAATCTTTATCGAGAGTTTTCTTAAGAGAATTTGGCTGTTTAGGATGTACTTAACAATAGGGGCTTGCCTCTATAGGTAACTTTAGAACCAAGGTAAAATAAACCCTATTTAATCTTCATATTAAATAGGGGAACTTGTCCGCTTATATAAAAAATGGTTTCGCAGACTGGACGGATATCGTAGATTTTTTAGTTTAGTTAATTAAGCTCCACTATTCAAGCGACATGTCTACCCTTCGGAGTAGATGCATTACTTGTGGTGTTACGCTCATTTAATCCAAAATATTGAATGTATGGTATCTTGTCTTATTTTTTAAAAAAATCATATTATTATTTTCTAAAAGACATACCCGATTATTTTAAATTAAATTATTTTAAATCTAAATTATATTTTCAAATCCTCTTTCAAAATTTGGCGGTCGTCATCCGCCAATCAAAATTTTATGTTTGTATAAGAGGGATGCTAGTCACAGATGATATATTTCACGTTCTTGGAAGCCTCTTGCTCATAGCTGCATGTAAATGTCACATGACATGCAATGATGTATGGTCAAGACACATAAACATGAAATTAATTGACATTTATTAAAATGTATATTTTTAAGTATAATATTTTTTAGTATGTACTAGCCATTTACTATAAATTGTAAGTCTATTTTTGTGGCGAATGTTAGGCTCTCACATAGCACATCCAGACTGCACCCTTCAAATGTTGTGTTTATTAGATACGTTGGAGCATCAACAATGACATCCTATCCTAACCCCTCATATTTATTGCATGCTCGAATGTAATCATTACGAGATATTATAGCATAAAAAATGTGTGCATTATTTTCAGAATGTTGCATAATTAATCTATGAACAATTAATCTATGAACAATCATCATTAGTGCATTTGTCCTATTAGCGGAGTCACTATCAGAATCATCACTTTTCTATCACTGTCCATGAATTTAAATCCTTCCCTCTTCTATTTAATGTTAGTATCATCATTTGCTTTGCCTTCAATATGTATCACTGAACTATGAGTCAACTAGAAATAAGAATGTCTAGCATGGCTATAGACTTGATAATTATCAAATTTGCTCTTAAGAAATCAATGTAGAAACCAGCTACGTATTATAAAAGACCTACAACACTTTTGGGTAACATTTGATTATTACTATGAGAAACATCACCATAACTCTCAACTTTTGTGTAAATTCTCAAGCTTTGTTGTTGACCAACTTGTAGTACATACTTTGTAACCTCATCATCTTCAATTTGAGTTGTGACATACCCTTGATTGATAAGTAATCTGCATATGATCAATGTGGCGTGAGTCATAGGATCAACACTAAGATACGAAGTACACAACATAATTGTTCAAAGGTTGGTTGTGTCAGTAACGATCTCTTACGTAACTCGGGTTGAAGTTATCAAATGTAACTAATGCATCATCATTATACGTCCTAAGCTCACCTTAGAATATTTACGTTTTTTGATAAAGTTATATTTAGCCTTAAAACAATATCATGTTTAACATATTTAAGTTCACTAGTTTATTTGTCACTACAAGTATAAATGTGTTTACTAGTTGTATAAATGTTTTTCATTAGTTGATATAGTCATTACTTTGAACTAAACAATCTTAGATGACCAAAAGCGTAAATCTACACAGTTAAATAAGTCAACTTGCAAAAAACAATGCATTATTAATATTAATAATAATATTATTATTAATATCTATATTTTATTAAAATTATTACCATCATTAATAATAATAATAATAAAATTCTTCCTTAAAACTATTTCAATTTCTTAATATTATTATTATTATTTTGGATATTTAATAATAAAAACAATATTATTATTATTTTCATTACAATTATTATTATTATTAATTTTTTTAGTGTTTTTAAATTTTATTATTATTAAAATTGAGATTTTCTTTATTTTGGATTTAAAAGTTATTATTATTTTTAATTATAAAATTATTAATATTTTTTTATAATTTTAATTTTCTTATTATTCTTAATTATAAAATTAATAATATTATTTTACATTATTTGTTTACTTTTTTTGGATTTAATATCTTTTATAATTTTTACTTATAATATTAGTAATATTATTTTATATATTTTTCTTATTTAGTTTAATTATTATTATTATTATTAATAAATGTTATAAAGAATGAAATTGCTAAAAACAGTGAAGTTTGATTATTAATGCTAAAAATAATTAAGTTAAAAAAAATAAAAATGCTAAAAATAATTAATAAAAATAGTTAAAAACAGATAAAATTATTGCTAAATGCTAAAAAAAATATTAACTAAGTTAAGGGACTATTAAAAAAATACTAAAATGCTAAATAAAAATATGAAAAGAGAAAAAAAAATTAAAAGTAATAAAAAAAATTATTTTTAGTTGATTTGTCATGAGTTTCCATGGAAAACACTTAAGCTCTCCCCTCCTCCAAGTCACAGGTTTCATAGGTGCAAAATCATATGAACAAATGTGTGAAACCAACAGGAATTTCGTTTCCATTTCTCTCACCCAATCGCCACCTTCTACAACTCAGAGTCTATTTAAGGCAGCTATAGCTTATTAAAAAACTATTGTACAATAGTTGTGCTAGGATGTCCCTGCGCAGAAGCTGTTGTGGAGAAGCTGGTCATTTGTTTATTTTTTTGTAGTTTTACAATAGTTGTGATGCAGTTGTTTTTGAATAAATGACATTTCTGTCTATGTAGTTTAGTGTTGTTTATAACAGAACTGATCTAGCTAGCACATTTCATACTTGAAAGCAAATATTCAATTTAAATGTTACAAAACAAAAATAGATACCTCACAAAAGAGTGAGTAAGCAAAATTAAAAAAATAAAACAAAAATTAATTATATGATAATTTTATTTTTAAAATACAGTTGGTTAATGTCACGAGATAATCCATCCTTTAACAAAACTTTTCACACCTGATCACCATTGGTGGTGGAATCCTAGAGCCGATTTGCCTACCTAAAGAACTCACAGTTCTCTAATCTTTTCCTTAGACAGCTGTAAAATTATCTTATATAGCTATATGGTTGTAGCGAAGTAAGCAAGAAATATTGTAGTTCACAGTAACAGTAAAATGTTATGGAGGTACCAGAAGTCCTTGAGCTCAGCTTTTCTGAAGGTTTAAAACTATAAAGCACAAACCCTTAGATGCAACATTAGTAAAAAAGAATAGTAGAAACAATCAATTTAAGTTTTATGAAATTGTGAGGTCTCAGAGAACCGAGTATAAACCAACGAATCTGTCACTACAAGAAGACAGTAGACCTTAGAAAAAATATGGGTTCTTGGTTGCCTTTAAACCACACAATATTGAGATCACATGCGTCACATATGCATAACCCCAAGAAAGGCCATCTAGAAGAACCCCAGAAGGATTGCGAAGGGAGGAACTTGGTTGCCTTCAATGAGATTCACACATATCAAAAACTAATAGCAACATACAGGCCATCTAGAAGAACCCATAAAGTCGAATATCTTATCATTGACATCCAAAACAAATAAATAAAAAATGAAATTAAAACTTACATTACATATTATACCCATGGTTGCTTCATCGAACATCCAAGTGGGAAAAAATGTGTAAAATGACTTGAAATAACCTTGATATTCAAAATATACATGATCACATAATCCATCAATACATTAAACAATAAACATTTTCACAACACATTGCAAATAAAGTAACAAAAAAAAAACATATAATCACTCTATTCAACAGCTAACAATAGCATGTATAATTTACTCCCTCAACTCTATCATCTCCTCTGCATCTTCGCCATCATGGATGTAAGTCTTAGGAAAAACACTTTCAGCCTATGATAAAGATTGTCCTAGGCGATATTCATATGCTTCAACAGGGACATGTGAATGATCTTCATCAGCCTTATTGAAGTTAATGTCGTTGTGCAAAGGGTAACAACTAATATAGGTGTACAGAGCCCTTGTGGTGACCACAATCTACATGTATTTAAGAAACAAATATGTAGGCATATCTCATAGTATGACCAATTTTTTCTTCTAAACTCCAAATGTCCTTTCAATGACACCGTGTGAAGATGAGTGTCTCTTGTTAAACATCTCTTTCCCACCTCGAGAGACATTGCTAACTCTTTTGAAATCAGGATTGTGATATTTGGAATAAGGAAATGAGTTTGAGATACCCTCTTTGTAATGGATACCTAGAATCAGCAAAATAATATTTTCTTGATGTAATATTAATCATCAGTATTGCATAAGATATTAGTATTTCATTTTTTTCATAGCCAAGCTAACTTGGAGATGGCCTTGGAAAGTTATACTTTTGAGTTTGCGTACAAAAATTGAAAATATGACTGTCGTGTGCATTGTCTTCCGATCTGACTATTACAAATGTCAAACACATATTGAAATCACATACAACCATCACATTTTGTGTTTGTGAACCATATTATCCAATGTATGCATTCTTTTTACTATTCAGTAGACCTGCATCCACATGTGTTCCATTAATTGCTCCAACACTATCCTAACGTAATTATCAAAGGTATTAGAGATGCTCTGTTCAAGTAAATTTAGGGAATGATGAATACATAAAACTACCTTAAAATATGACATATAACACTGGTCCTGTGAAATCTGTATGGATGTGCTTAAGAATGTGGGGTCTTTGGGTATTACTAATCAGAGCATTTAACCCAATTGAGAAATATTTGCTAATTGTTTTGGATGAGTGTTGAAATTGCTGCTTAACACCTTTCTTGAAGTCGTCCTTAACGAGCTATGAAGTATATGATTTATGTATAATTCTTCTAATATATCAATAAAAATAGGTTGTGTCATACGAAACGTGTTGCTAAACCTTGTGGAGTGACCCACAAGCAACTCTCCAAACCACTTGTCATCTATATAAGTAGATGTCATGCAAGCAAAGCGAGGAACATTTGAGTTGTAATATTCGTACATTAAACATAATGCACATGAAATTTTTCTCTTTCGTCTTCTATATCCGTGATACTCATTGTTTATTCAGCTTGCACAAATAATTAATACTGAATTAGAAAAAATTACTTTGAACATAAAAAAATTGAATATAAATAACAATGTACTACAGGAACTGCATCGAAGTTGTCGAAATGATTAAAAAAATGAAAATCAAAACACAATGAAAGTAGCATAGATAATGTCCACAGTTAAAATCCCACTTAAAGATGTCCATCAAATAAACGCGAGTTGTGAGGTGGGTGTGATAGTAAGATTACGAAGAAACGCGAGTTGCAGGTGGATCCTGAGACCCCCGAAGTTGGCTTTTACCAAAACGCTCTCGACGTTTTCCCACCACACAGTGGTAAAAAAGCTGCCCTAAACGACGCCTCAATAATTGTGATCATAATTACTTTAAATCAGTTATATCTATATCAATTTTGACCGATAAAAAAAAATCTGTATATTTAAATATTAATTCCGCCGCTTTTAAAGATTTATTTTTGAGGAGTTACATTCATCTTTTAAAAAATTCATCCCGTGGCATGATGTAAATACAAAAGAATTGAGGGGTATATACAAAAATCATCCTAGAATTTCAGGTGGTAATTTTATAAAACCCGCCCTCAGTGCAGCCCTTGGTTTAGAAGCACGATACGCGGCTCTTTAGCTCCTACCTCCCCAGCCAAACAATCTCTGAGGTTCTCTTCGCATTTAGAAGCACGATGCTTACAGCACAGCAGGAGGATGAAGACAAATTGTACTGCATATTTTTGGAATAGTTTATACTTTAATTTAACTAGTACTTCAGTTCACTGATCTCCTCCCCTACAGAGAAAGCGAGAGAGTGAGGAAGATGGAGAGAGATGAAGAATTGGGGCCGCAAAGAACGCTGTTGTTGTCGGAGCCGTCTCCTGGTACTGAAAATTCTCTTTTGCTACTCATCTTTTAAGCGCCTTGAGGTTTCTCTTTGATGTTTTCCTTTCAGAAAACCTTCAATTGTGCCTTTTGTTCGCTAATTTTTAACCGTATTTTTTAGGTTTTTTTAGAGGAATTTAGGGTGAGTTTTTTGCGTGGAATTGTTACGAAATAGTTGATTGATTTGACATAAACTACATTATATTTTTTATTTTTTGGAAAATGGTGGGCAGTTGTTTTGAAGAACATGTCAATTGTATAATTCGGATTTATTCAAATTTTCTTACTTATTTTTCTGATAGTTTTCTTAGGCTATATTTATTGTTTTATTTGACCACAACAAGTAGTGTGGAATGATTAAACTTTGCAGAGTTTCCTGATGGACATGCACGTAAATTTGATAACATTACTGATTACTGTTTCAGCTTTGGAATTTGGAAGGTTAACCTTCAGAAGTCTTCAATAATTTGGATTACATTGATCTCCCTTCACTCCTTTGGATTGTGTTCAAGCTTTACTTCTCTGAATTAGTTTGTTTCTATTGATAAAACGCTTAGAACAGATTTCTAAACCATTACAAAAGGGTTTCATGGAGCTTATTTTTGCTGTTATGAAATGTATTAAATCTAATGGTTGTATATTAGGAAGTTTGATATTACGTAATCTAAGAGAAAATCTAATTACTAGTTCTTTTATATATTTCTAATTTATATATCATAATCCTCTCTTATTTATAGAGGGAATTATAGCTTATTTTTATGTATGTAATTGTAACCCTATTTTGACTATTTTTTTTCTCTCTCCCAACCTGTTGATAGTGAAATAACCCCTCCACGTGGATGTGGCAGCTTTGCTCTGAACCACGTAAATCAAACTATGTTTGATTGTTTGTTTGTTGTGTGATTTCATTTTCAACACTTTTTTGCACAACAATTTGGTATTAGAGTCGGATTGGTGTGATTCCGGCAACAAGCGGGTGCAATTTAGGTGTCGTTGCAGACATAAGGCAAAGAGATCGGAGGAAGTTAGATTACGCGATTTGGTGGAACCATGAATAATAATATGTTTTCAGGTACTTCAACATTTACCATGACTGTGAAAAATGCATCGGTTCATCGGGTTGTTATGCATCCCATCAAGAGCGATGTGCTGAGATTTAACTACAAAGAAAACTTTAACATGTGGCGATTCGATGTGATGAATTCGTTGCAATATTTAAATTTGGACAAAGTTCTTGATGATGATAAACGACCTGAAGAGATGTTAGAAAGAGATCGATTGAAAATGAGTCGGAGTGCTTGTGACTTGATCCAAATTTGCTTATCCTAGGAGATCAAGTATGGATGATTATGAAGACTTCTGCGAACAAATTGTGGAAAAACATGGAGGACAAATATCTCATGAAGAGCATGGAGAATCATCTTGATATAAAACATTGACTCTAAAGGTTTTAGATGAGATGTGGGGTTACTATTAATGAGCACTTGAATGATTTTACAAAGTTTTGGGCCTATCTATTGAATCAGGATGATGAGGTTGGAGATGAAAATAATAAACATTGTTATTGAATTTTCTCTAAGATGAATTAAAATGCTTCGCATTGACACTCATTTATGGAAGGATGTCTTAAATTATGGTGAGGTGACTACAATATTATTGAACCATTATTCCGTCGGAGGAGCAAGGAGTCCCAAAAATGGAGTCGGCTGAGGCAATTACACTCTAACGTGACAGATCCGAGAAGAAGAAGAATTGAGCAAAAAAAGGTGATAGTGGTGATACTTCTCAAAAGTAAGACAAGTCTCATGTGCGTAGTTTTGAAAAAATAAATGTGTTTTTTATTTAGGGACTGGTCATTGAAATAAACATTATCCGAAATTGAAGGAGAAAAGAAAGATACTTTCCTCTGAGGTGAAAGCTAATATTATTGTGAAGCAGTATGACGAGACGGATTCAGATGTATGATCATCTACTATTTCTCACAATTTGTATACCGATGATTCATGTTGGATTTTGGACACTAGTGCTTCCTATCGCATATATCCTCATCGAGAGTGTTTCTGTACATATAAGAAGTTTGATAGTGCTGCAATGACTATCAGTAACGATCAAGCTTGTCATACTATTGATGGAGGGAGTGTCTTTTATTAGTATGCGTGATAGTACTATGAGAAAGTTGACTAGTGTTACACAAGTTTGAGATATTATTAAGAATTTACTTTCTGTTGAGGTCTTAAAAGCCAAGGAATACTATGTAGTTATTGAAGCAAAAATTCTGAAAAATGTCGTGAGCACTATTTTTATGAAGAGAGTTCTCCATTACTATCTTTCCTATCTTCAGGATAGTATAATAATGAAACTATTGTTATTGTTGATGATTCATCTAATACCAGTACATTGTCGCATATGCGGCTAGTTCATGATGATTAAGGAAATACAAAACGGTGTTTCGGAGCGGTTCCAAAGCGTGAGGCAAACACATTTTTCAAACAGTGCGGCGGCGTTTTTAAAACTCCGCCACACCCTAATACGCTGTCACTTACGGGCTCTCAACTACCAAATGATAATTTTTTTTGGATCTAAGCCTCCTCGTCGGCCGCTACTAGCAAGCCGACAATCCTCACCAACTCGAAATATAGCCATAATCAGTAAAATGGCAGCATTGCAACTTAGAACCTTTGGAATTAACTGTTCGTTGCCTCCTATCGATAGCTCGCCCCACACACAAGGTATACATTGGTGCGTATAAGTACTTATTTCTGTTGCTCTGACGTAATGGGGAAACTTGCTATTGCTATATGAAGACCCATGCACGTCTTTTAAATGGGTGAGATCGAAATTTTATAAAAACACCGCCCATGCACATTAGACAAGTGTGTATGACCTAACACTCCTTTCAAGGGTATCACCTAACACTCCAGAGGTAGCCTCAAAGAAGGGATGACATCGGTATTTTGTTGAATTTTTTATTGACCAAATGACTTAAAATAAGACTTAAAATGAACCTAATCAAAAGCCAAATGTCTTAAGTAATCTCAAGATTAAGCTTAAAAGAGAATTCTATAAACTTGAATTAAAATTGGCTAAAAAGTAAACTCACTTGAAAATTTGAAATGTTGCTCTTTAAAACACCGAAAAAATCTCCTTGCACTTAAGAAAACTTTTGAACATTGAAAATGGAATGAAATGAATTGAAACTGCCCTTCTATTTATAAAAGGAAAAAGATGATGCGTGGAACCCACGTGAGCTTAATAAGTCGTATAAATATGATATTTGTTGCCAATATATAGACAAAAATCTAAAACGGCATCTAGTTAAAGCATCTAATTTGGAATCTGATTTAAAATCTACAAAATTATATCCAATTCATGCCCTTTGTCACCGGATTCACAACCCTAATTACACGAGTGGATGGAACGCAAAGCTAAAAGTAAAATTATTTGCACAAAACTCAATGATTACAGACCCGTGTAAATAATAATAAAACTACCTAAAATTAGTCCAAATTAACAAACATAAAAGCCCTGCACGTGCTCCGATCAACATGCTAATTGCTCGATCATATGTTCCGAAAATGCTCTGCAATATATGCTTATGTTCAAAATTAAACCTATCTCAAAATGCGTGCAAAGCTATTTAAAAAATTAGCTTAACTCAACAACTTCAAACAGCTTTAAATTTATTTGTTTAAGATTGTTGTGTGGGTTAAGCACATGGTTAAACAACACGTAAATTTGTCTCGAAATAAGTGAACTTAATTCAAAGCTTTGTAAAAACCTCATTTTCTCATATGAAAAATTATTAAATTGCAAACACTTGTAAATGAGCCGCTTGCCTCTAGAGCGAGGTCGTAAGTCCCACATTTTAGTCAGTTTTATACTCTTCCCTATATAGATTTGAGTTGACAAGATTGAGCTCAAGCTAAGCCAGTCTGATTCTTATCTAGAATCGACAAGACTAATACTCTTAATGATGTTTAAATAATAAATCTCTAATGATGGATATATTTTTTGTACATCTCATCAACTAAAGGGGTTCATTTGAAAATTAAATAAATTTCAAATTATAAAATTCAAAAAATATTTGAATAAAATAAACCATTTAATGCTTAACGAAAAAATCCATCCGCCCTCTGCAACTGTTTTTCAGGTTGAACAAATTTGGTATTGACTTGAGCTCGTGAAGAGCCAATATTATATCAATTATACAATTAAATTCATGATCAAAATAATCTCATGCTAGTAAGGACATGACCCAAGTCATCTGTCGGCGTAATTTTACAGTCAAATGACACCACAAGAAGTGGTTAATACCAGAGCCCTCTAACCTGACTGTTTTCCTCTAAAAAACACCATTATATTACGAGAATGGTTGTAGCTAGTATGTTCCACAATGATATTTTGCCCTTTTAAGTTATAAATCATATGATATATTGGATAGGGCACAAGGCTGTTTGTTAGTTAAGGTGGACTGAGATCAGTTCCCTTAGACAAATATTCACACATGTCTGTAAGGTCTCCTTAGACGAAGCAACTCATGGTTGCTGATAAAGATTCATTTGTTAGGCTAGGTCAATTAGCTCTACTAACTAAGTAGACTAGTGATCTGGACAATCCGGGATGACAAAACTATGAGATCTTGTTCGGGCTCATTATCGTTTCCCTCACTATCCTCTTTAAGCTCATTGTAATATTGTAATAATTTTTATAATTTTTAAATTTAAATTCGCTACTACTATATGCTAAGTTTGATGAATTATCGACTAATGACTAGTCTCAATCGAAAGAGCTCTTCCATTATCGGGATGGGTAATTAACCATGTGAGTTTGTGCCTATGAGAAATCTCGAACCCTAGATCTTAAAATTCCCATTAAAAAGGGGAAAATCTTTGGATAGTGTATTATCTATTTTCTCATCTGTCTTCTAAAAATTTTACCTGAAACTTAAAACATTAATCTCTTGACAAGAGTCTGATATTTCAAATTTTTGAAGCCCACAACAACATCACTTAACATGTGGGGATACTTTTTCTCTTATCAATGATTACTCCATATATGTGCGGGCTATACACTATAGACGTAAGAGCAAGGTGTTGGAGATTTTCATACTGTGACTCATACTAGTTTAAAAGATCTGGTATATCAGATCAAATGATGAGGGTAACACACATCAAATGCATTCTTGCAAGGGTGCCAGAAAACTGAGATAGAGCAATACTTCATTGTTCGAGGACACTATAGCACAAGGGTGGCATTGAGGATAAACCACACTTTAGTGGAGATAATTTAGTTTATATTGTCTAAAGTTGTGCTGGATAAAGTCTATTAGGCTGAGATCATAAATTATATTTGTCACTTGGTAAACTGTCTGCTTTCTGTAGTTATTGGAAAGAAGACCCCAAAGGAGATTTGGTGGAAACATCTTGCTAGAGATCTTGAGCACCTGAGGATGTGGGTGCCCAACTTACTGCCACTTGAAGAATGATAAACTGAAACCAAGAATAAAAGAAATAACCTTCATTGGCTTAAGGCGTGGGTTCAAGGTCTTCATAAAGTCATACTTTATGATCACTCAGAGAAGAAAATCCTTATTAGCTAAGATGTTATATTTGACGAGGCAAGCATGTTGAAGCCTCCGAACTCGAAGCATGTGGAAAGTTCCATTGTGACCATATATATGCAGTAGAAATTGGAGTTTAATGTAACTCCATTTGTTCCACAGAGTTCCTCCACTCTTGCTCAGGTATCTGATTCAGTCACAACTCAGAAGGCACCTATTGATAGTACTCATGAGGAGGTTAAAGCAGATGTTGAGGATGATGTCTCTGCTTAGGAATCTATTGCTAGGAGCATGAACAAATATCAAAATATCCCAAAAATACTTTGGTTGAGAGACCACATTGCTTTTGCACTTTAGACAATGGAGGCATAAATTACTTGTCACTACAAAGAAGCGGTGGGGAGCCTAGGCGTTGATCTTTGGATAGGAGCAATTGGTGAAGAGATGAAGGCTCTTCGGAATAATGTTGCTTGGAGGTTGGTGAAGCTTTTTTGGGAAGGAAAGTCGTTGGTTGCAAATGTGTGTATGCAAGAAAAACATCTCATGAAGTTGAGGTCCGACACAAGGCTAGGTTAGTGGCAAAAAACTTTGCGCAATGATAAATGATTGACTATGATAAGGTGCTCTTCTTGGTGATCAAACAACTCCTGATCCGTGTTTTCTTAAAACTTATATCAAAATATATTATGATTTTAGAGCAACTTGATGTAAAGACTACATTCTTACTTGGAGAATTGTAAGAGGAGATCTATACATTGCAACCGTCTGGATATGAAGTCTCAATAGACTTGATTTGTAGACTAAATAAGTCTTTTTATGGTTTGAAACAATCACCACAACAATGTTATATGAAGTTTGATTAGTTCATGGTGATATGAGAGTGCACAAAAAGTCAATACGATCATTTTATATATTTAAAGAAGTTGGTCAATTGTGAGTTCATCTATTTGCTTTTATGTGTTGATGACATGATTGCATTTAACTATCAAAGAGATTGATAAAATGAAAAAGCAACTGTTTAAATATTTTGAGATAAAAGAGTTGGGTGAAGCTCGTAGAATTAGTAACATGAAGATTCTCAGAGATAAGACAACCAGAAAGGTTTGGCTCTCATAAGAAATACATATTCGAAAGATCTTAAAAAAGTTTGAGTTGATGACTCAAATAATGTGGTGAGTCTACGCATTGCATCTCATTTTTAGTTGAGTTCAAATCAAATTCCTAAAGATGATTAGGAAATAAAATATATGCCAATGAACTTTTATGCTAGTACAATGGGCATTCTGATGTATTTCAAAGTTTGTACGACTAGACATTGCACAAGTGATTGGTGTTGTGAGCAGGTTCATGCCTGATTCAAGAATTAGTCATTGGCGAACTATGAAGAGTATTCAAAAATATCAATATGGTACAGCTGATGTCAGTTTGGTGTTTGAAAGATAGTCATCTTTTGATGAATTGTGTCTATACAACACTTATTTCGACTATGCAGATGGTATGAATAGACGTAAGTTTATGACTAGCTATTTATTCACGTTGGTAGAAAGTCCAGTCAGTTGGATATTGATTCTTCAGTTTATTATTGCTTTGTCTATTACGGAGGCTAAGTTCATGACAGTCATGGAAGTGATGAAGGAAGTTATATGGATGCCGACCCTAATGGATGATTTGGGAGTTGATCATGCCTCTTTGACGATGTTATGTGATAGTTAGAGTGTGATATTCTTGGTCAAAAAATTAGTTTATCATGCTCGTACTAAGCACATTGATATGATGTATCACTTTGTTGGAGAATTGGTTGATGACAACAATCTTCGAATGATTGATGGTCACGAGGAATTGACTGCGTCGAGCTCAAGTATGACAGGTGCTCAAGGGGAGACCCACATGTGCTAGAACTGTGGAGAAGTGGGACACTTGATCAAGGCTTGTTCAAAGCCTCTCAAGGAGAGAGAGACAGGTGGATGTGGATCTTTTAGAGGGGGCTACCGGGAAAATTTGATGGTAGCAAAGAATAAGGGAAGGACAATGGTGGTATTTACCGATGAGGATCGCAAGTTTCTAGAGATGTTGAAGAGGAAGAAGAGAATGACATGAGATGTCATTGTTAATGCATCCACCTTATTATCATCCAAAGGGAACACTACTAGTTATGCTCGCTCAACCAATGGTGCTCGTAATACAAATGCTCTTGTCTCTATATCTATTACAAGTTCACCAGAATGGATATTAGATTCTGGTGCATTTCAATATGTGATAGATTCCTCTAGGAGTTCTCTTCCTATACCCTCCTAATAGTTCTAAAGAACATTCAGACCACCGATGGGACAATACAGTCTCCGGTCGGTAAGGGTACAGTGAGGTGTACCAATTCTATGATTTTATCCAATGTTTTGCATGCTTCTTAATTTCCAGTGAACCATTTATCCATTAGTGTCATTATAATCCAACTAAAATGTGTTGTTTCATTTAATATTCCAAATATGATCTTTCAAGAGAAGGGGACTGGCCAGAAACTTGGGACTGTCACGTGGCATGGTAGACTGATACTTGGACAGAGAGGGGATAGAATCAGCTTTGAAATCCTAGGTTGAGAATGCTGGAGCAAGAGGATTTGATGAGGTGGGGAGGATGTATTGTTGCTACATCATAGGTGCATAAGATACTCTTTTAGTCTATTGAGTCATTTGTATCCAGCATTGCATGAAAAAAAATAAACAAAAATTTGTGTGTGATGCTTGTGATTTTGACAAGCATACCAAGACCTCTTATGTTAGTTCTGGTAAAAGGAGTTCTTATACTTTTAATTTGGTGCATTCAAATATATGATGACCTTGTTCTACAACTTAGATAGATGTTTATAGATATTGTGTGACTTTCATTGATTCTTTTTCTCATGTTACTTGGTTATATCTTATGAGAAATAAAAGTGATATGCTTGCCTGCTTTAAAGACTTTCACAGGGCGATTCAGACTCAGTACGGTGCTGTAGTGAATGTATTGATGTCTGATAATGGGACAGAGTATACCAACAAGGCGTTTGAGGAATACTTGTCAACCTAAGGGATATATCACCAAACAACATGTTCATACACACCAACACAAAATGGAGTGATAGAAAGGAAGAATGGACACATTTTAGAAGTAGCTCGAAGCATGATGATCACGATGAATGTCCTAAAACACTTGTGGGGTCAAACAATTTTGACAGCGGCTCGGTTGTTCAACTGAATACCCTCGAGAGTGTTTGATTGGAACTCTTCTTTTCAGATGTTGAAAGGAGATAATAGTGGATCCTTCCATTGATGGTATTTGGATGTGTATGCTTTGTGAAAGACAATAAACCATCTGTAGGGAAGTTAGATCCCAGAGCTGCGAAATATGTGTTCATGGCGTATTCTGCTACTAAGAAGGGTTATGTATGTTGGAGTCCGATCGTGAAAAGATTCTTTGTGAGTATAGATGAGTCATTCAGAGAGTTTGAACCATACTACACTTTGGAAGTGAATTCACCCTCAGTGAGTTAATAACCACTAGAGATGTGAGACAAGAGAGGGTGTGTAGTAGTAGTGATGGAGTGGTGCAAGTGAGAGAAATATCATGTCATGTGATGTGGTATGAATAAACTGAGGAGATGGAAATCGAGGAGATTGATCTTAGTAGTGGTGAGATTCAGACTGAAAGTGAGCTAGGGGTGTATATGTGGAGGAAGAAGCAAACTGAGGGAATAGATCCTGCAGTGCCAACAAGTTCCTTGTTCCGTTCTTCCCTAACTCTCAAGACACATACACAATCCACCTTTGATTCAAAACTCTCACGTGATCTTATTCCTCCTCCATCTACTCCTGCCCCCCAACTTTAAGGAGGACCTCCTGCAGCAATGCGAGAAATTCTCCTGATTGTTTTGGGTGAAAACTTGACATTGCAAACTTTGTTTCTTATTCTAACATCTCACGTTTTCATGGAGCATTCATTGCATTATTGGACTCTGTCTCTATACCCCAGTGTTGGCATGTTGCTAAAGAGGATCTCAAGTGGAAAGCGGTGATGCGCGGAGAGTTTAGAGCTCTTGATAAAAAAGAAATATGAGAGATTGTACTCCTACCAGTAGGGAAGAAGGCAGTTGAATGCAAATTAATTTTCAAGGTAAAACAAACTCCAGAAGGGAAAATGAAGCAGTATAAAACTCAATTAGTGGCTAAAGGGTACAGTCAAACATATGACATTGACTGCAATGAAATCTTTGCACCAGTAGCAAAGATGAGCACAGTGGGGACACTGGCTTCTCTAGCAGTGAATGGTGGATAAAGACTCCACCAACTAGATGTGAAGAATGTTTTTCTTCATGGGGAGCTACTGGATAAGTTATATATGGAGATACCTCCAAGGTTAAGTACATCCCAGACAATGGACAAGGTGTGTAGGCTCAGAAAGTCACTATATGGCTTGAACTAATTTTCTCGAGCCTGTTTGACAAGTTTATAATGGCTATGGTCGACATGAGATACCAGCAAATCGATGCAGACTACACGGTGTTCTTTCAGCAAAAGGTCACACTGCCATACTTATTATGCATGTGCATGACATAATTATCACTGGTGATTATGAGGTCGAGATTGCTCGACTGAAGGAAAGATTAGAAAAGTAATTTAAAATGAAGGATTTGGGACACCTCAGATACTTTCTTGGGATTGAAGTGGCCCATGGACCTGAGGGGATAGTCCTATGTCAGAGAAAGTACGTACTGGAGGGCCCAAGCCCACATTCTCTCCAATTGATCAGAAAGTCAAGCTCAGTATCAAGATAGGTAAATCAGTTGATCGTAAGAGGTTAGTGGGCCGCCTGATCTATCTATGCCACACTCGACCCGTTATTTCTTTTGTAGTATGTGGTGAGCCGCTACATTCATCATCCAAGGAGGGGCTATATGGATGCAGTATATCTGATTCTGAGGCATCTGAAGAGTGCACCAGGAAAAGGGGTTGATATTCAGGAAGAATGGACATATAGATATTGAAGGCTTCTGTGATTCTGGCAGGGCAAGTTGTGCTTATAACAGACGATCCACATCATGATATTGCATGTTTGTAGGTGGCAACTTGCTCTCGTGGAATAGCAAAAAATAGTTAGTTGTCGGAAGATCAACATCAGAGGAAGAATAAAGCGTCATGACATTAGGAGTTGTTAAGATGATGTGGCTGAAAATCTTGTTAGTTGAACTAAAAGTGGATCAGGGAACTGAAATGAAGTTGTGATGTGACATCAAGTCGGCAATCAACATTGCTAAGAACTCGATGCAACACGGTAGAACTTAACATGTGGAGATTGATAGATTCTTCATCAATGAGAAACTGAATAACAAATTCTCGGAACTAAGTCATGTAGCTACTGGAGAGCAGATGACTGACTGTCTCACTAAATGACTTAGCTCAGTGGAATTAACTAGATTATGTGACAAGATGGGCTTAGTGAATATCCTTCGCCCACTTTGAGGGGGAATGTTGAGATTTGTATCTAATTTAGGGTTCTATTTGTAAATAAAAGAAATCGAAGGGTTTATTTGTAAATGTTGTATGGCTTTATACAAATCAAAATGTTACTGAAATGAGTAAGTTTAATTGCAAAATCTTTCTATTTGAACCACTCATATCTTTAATATCACATAAAAATACCGCCCTCACTATCTTTTTAAAAATAAAACACCTTATTTTATACATAGTGTTATAAATGAAAATATTAAACTTTGGTTGTTAGAAATATTAATACATAAGATTTATATGGTATGTTTGTAAAGTTCCCTTAATAAATTGTACAATACTCTTTGTTAGCATGCATATTTATTTTGTTCCGGATGAATTATCTGAAAATATGAGTGAAAGAAAAAATAATCACTTCAAAGAATTTCCATCTCAAATCTCCCAAATTTTATGCAATGCAAATATTTTCATGCCATAATGCATTGACATAACTAAATTCATTCGCTTCAAACATACATAGCAGATAAAATTTATGAATTTACATTTCTCTCACCTAAACTTCCATATTTACACAGAGCACTTTGACCTTTTAAAAGTGAAATAAACCTTTTCATGCATTGGTTTAAAGCACCAAAGTAATATAGGTGTAAATATGAAAGTTTATGTGTGAGATATGCAAATACATAATAATTGTGTGGAAGGTATGTTAATTTTCCTACTGTCTTCTTGTGTGCACTCTTTTGTTGCAAAACTTACACTGATTTGAGTTGAGATTCTTCCACTTGATACAAATCAGGAAATGCTCCACGAGCTTCAGAATCTCCTTTCTCATTGAGAAGTAGAATATCAGAACTTATTTCATCAGCTCGGGAAACATATTCTAAGAGACCAATCTTCTTCTGGATTCAGCTAGCTATAAGTAGCAGCTTTATGCTCTCAGCTTTTCCAGCTTCGAGTATTCTATCTCGGCTTTACTACAACAATGGTGGCAATAGTAAATGGATTCTTTCCTGGGTGGCTGTTGCTGGATGGCCATTAACAGCCATCTTCCTTATTCCCATCTACATTTTTGGTGATAAATCACCATCTCCTCTCACCATCAAGCTCTTCCTCTCATATATTTTGCTGGGCTTCCTCAGCGCAGCCGACAACCTCATGTATGCCTGGGCCTATGCATATCTCCCTGCCTCCACTGCTGCTCTCCTTGCCGCTTCTTCGCTCGCATTTTCAGCTCTTTTCGGCTACTTTCTCGTTAAGAACCAAATAAACCTCTCTTCCCTGAACGCCATCGTCCTCATCACCACCGGCGTTGTCATAATAGCTCTAGACTCCAATTCGGATAGGTATCCAGGCATCAGCAACACACAATACACCCTTGGATTCATCCTGGACATACTAGGCTCTGCTCTCCATGGCTTGATTTTCGCATTTTCGGAGCTTCTTTTCGTCAAACTTTTGGGACGAACATCCTTTCATGTTGTGCTTGAACAACAAGTCATGGTTTCTTTCTGCGCGTTCGTGTTCACTACCGTCGGTGTGGTTGCGAACGGAGACTTCCATGAAATGAAAATCGAAGCGAAGAAGTTTAAGACAGGAGAGACATCTTACTACATGGTGCTGGTTTGGTCTGCCATTACATTTCAGCTTGGAGTGTTTGGGGGAACTGCTGTTCTCTTCCTGGCTTCTACGCTGCTTGCCGGAGTTCTTAATGCGGTGAGGGTGCCAATTACTAGTGTTGCAGCTGTGATATTCTTGCATGATCCAATGGGTGGATTCAAGATTCTTGCTTTAATACAAACTGTTTGGGGATTTGCTTCTTATATTGTGGGTTATGTTTCATTGGACAAGGATTCTTGATCCATGCTCTGTAGCTTTTTATTTTATTTTATTTTATTTTTTGAATATTTACATGTCTTATGTATTTATGTATCATGCACTTAAAATTTTCTTTTTACAAATATACCGCCTACTTATGCATGAAAAGGTGTTTTCACTTTTTCAAGGTTAAAATAGCCTATATTTGATTTGGTATGCTTGGTATTAATGTAAAGGGTAAATTTAGGGGAAAGATATGTAAATACTAAGGATTTGTATGGTATGCATGTAAATACCACTTTTCTTAACTCTTGAGGATCTCCTGATGCATCCGGGGGAGCTATGTTGTTAAGGATCTGCTGGTAGCATTATTTAGTGCGGTGGCGTTTTAAAACGCACCCTGACTGCTTGCTAAACTGCGTTGACAACTTACGTGCTTTTTAAAACACGTAAAACAACTTTTTCACACCACACCTAAGAAGAAGTAGCAGCTTTCGCTCGTAGCTTGATTTTTCCAAAAAAATAAAATTTTGTAATAAAGAACCGCACCTAGCTTATCAGCAGATTATTTTTAATTAGCTTATCAGCAGATTATTCAATAAGCTGTAGCTACCTCAAACAGACCCTTTATGAGAGTATTTGGCTAAGAGGAGCATGATATACTGAGGTATGATAAATGAAAGTATTCTTAGTAATGAGGGTTCTATTATAGATATTAAATATATAACAAGATTTATTTTATGCATTGTGTCCCTGTTGAATACATTTAAGTTTTTTCATGTATGTGATATTGTTATAATAAAACATACGCTTGTATATATTATATGGAAAATACCTTCTAAATATTTATTATAAATACAAAATGTGCATTTCTGTTAATAATGAATATGCATTTTAGTAATCCTTTTGGATATTGATTAGTCTGAATGACAATTCAGAGACTGTTCTATTTGCAATCTTTGAATTTTTAGTGTTTATTTTCCTTATTGCATGAGTGTTGAAGTAAAATCAATTATAAATTTATACAAATATATAGTAAAAATAATAAATTATTATTTGCTAACGAGTCATCTTTAGATATGTATGAATATACTCTTTCGATATGAACGAACATACTCGGTTGCATCGAATTATATTAGCATTGAAATACATTGAATATAAGTTTCACATGAATGACCTTATATTAGCATTTGTAGTGTGTACTTGTGATTCAATTAGGTTTGAATAAATTTAATTATGTTATTATTTCTTGGTGCGCAAGCCCTAGCTCATTGGTGGCGGCTTCAGTGCAAGATTCTCGGGTTGGGGGTTCGAATCTCAACTCCGATGGTTGTTTAGAACATGGTGGGACATGAGACTGGAAGGGGGGGTCCGTCCCTTGGTCAGTCTTAGGCCACTTTTATAATAATTTTAAAAAAATGCTATTATTTCTTGGAAGTTTACATACATACCACCTAATCCCTAGGTATTTACATATCCACACCTAAACTTTAATTTTTCACACCTCCTTAGCTACGTATGAAAAAGTGTATCACTTTTTAAAAGTAAAAAATGATATTTTTGATGTGATATGAAAGATTTTGGTGGTATGAATGTAAAAAGCAAAATTTAGGTGTGGGATTTGTAAATTCATGGGATATGAGTGTTACATATTTAAATGCCTCTTATTTGTTTCATTCAATTCTCATTAGCTACCATTAAACTCTTACTGTAGCCTCTGTTAATGCAATATTATTAGTTAATTTCTTAATGCTTAATTTTCCATACTTTAATTTCAATTGCTTGTACATGAAAATTTGCTCTTGAGTGTAAAGCAGATTTAATCAAAATCCATTAGGTGATGCCTTAGCAAGGGAAAATTTTTACATAAGCACTCCGCACGTAGAGCTACGTGCGGATTCCAATAACATCGCGCAACGTGACGCGTGTCAAAAAAAAAAAAAAAAGAATAATATAGGGAATATTCCCCCGTGTTATTCATGTGTTATTCATGTTTTATTGTGTGTTATTCATGTATTATTCATGTGTTATTGTGTTATTATAACACCAGGAATATTCTATGAGCAGAATAACACCTGAATAATACATAATAACACATGAATAACACGGAGGGAATATTCCCTGTGTTATTCTGGCCGAATGCTTTTTTTTTTTGTCACTCGTTCCACGTGACGCGATTTTACAGGCCTTCGAACGCAGCTCTACGTGCGGAGTCCTGATGTAAAAATTTTTCCTTAGCGAGGCACTTCAATAATATAGAATTTATTTGAATTATTGTATTTAGATTTAAATACTTGTTAGAATGTTAGGGTAATTGCTCTTATTTAAGTACATTTGAATTTGAATTATGCTATATTTATATATCATTGAAAATATAATTTATAATAATCCATATTTTCATAAATAAGAGGCTAATTAGATTGCTTAACAATGAATAATATTTTCCTTCCATATCATACCATTAGTATCTTTTTTTTTTAATCAAAATTGCCTCCTACTATTAGCTCTAAGGTTATGCCTAGTCTTAAATTCCTCTTTTTTTAAAATTTATTTCTTTTTGGGGCTGGGGTGGAATTTACATACATACCATAAACTTCTTATCTATTTACATATGTAATACCTAGACTTTCATATTTACATACATAACACTCAAATCTTTAATATCACATAAAAAATATCACTACTATTTATTTTTGAAAAGTGAAATATATTTTAAGGTATAGGATATGATATCAAAGTATTATCAATATAAGTATGAAAATTTAGGTGTCAAATATACAAATGCATTAGAATTATGAGGTGCGTATGTAACTTTTCTCATTTTGAGCCCACAATTTTGGTGTCAATGTTAGGAGAAAATATTACGTTCGGAGTCTGAACGTAACTCTAGGTCTAGACTCCAATCTGAATTGAAGCGTGGTTGTAACATATTTTTTAATTAAAGTTCATTAATAGTGGAGAAATCTGACCCGACCTGACATGGCCCTATACAGGGTTATAGGCATTTTAGAAATACTCATTGCACGTTTTAAATTTCGCTTGTAGGGTTTCAGCTTTCAAGGGTAGCCTTTCTCACCGTCACTCGGCATTGATTATGTTTTTAAGGTTTGGGATTCTTTTTTTGGTACTGTCATCGACATTCTCCTCTACGAATTGTCATTGATACAAACAGACGGCGTTTGTCACGAGTTAAGCCTTCTTCCAAGGATACTCTCCATGTCCGATCACTCTCGGCGGTTTCTAGCCTATCTGTCCACCAAAAAAAGTCACAGTTTTATGTGGTTCTCCGCGGGTTTTTGTAAAACTATCTCACGTAGTTATGTGGCTGGCGTGAAGTTAGCAGAGAAGTTTGAATTCCACAATAGCAGTGCAATCCTCGGAATATAACAGAAATCTTTGAGCTCATTTTTCCTGAATGCTTCAAAAGATATTACATTAGACATAACACAAGTAAAAATTAATAACATAAGTAATTAATTATAGTTTTATGCAACTATGAAGTATCAGAGAATCAGTATATCAACCAACAAATGTGTCACTACAATAAGACAACATACCTTATAAAAAAAAGGTTCTTGGTTGCCCCACGTAATACTGAGCTTGTATGTGTCACATAAGCGCATCACAAAAAAAAGTCATCCAGAAGAACCTCAAAAAACTGTAACACCGAAAAAGGAGACAGGAATTTCATTGCTTTCATTAGGATTTCACATGTGACATTAACCAATAGCGAGAAACAGATCATCCGGAAGAAACCATAAGATCAAACGTCTCATCATAGACTTCCAAAACCCACCAAAATAAAAGAAATGCAAAAGGAAAAAAACACGTAAACTATATAAAATGCAAAAACAAAAAATAGTGATTCTCTTCAATAACCATTACAATTAATAATTTGATTAAAACTTCAATCACCCACTAACTATCATAGCTGTAATTCATTCTCTTAACTTTGTCATCTCGCTTGCACCATCCCCGTCTTTAATATTGGTCTCGGGAATAATATTATCAGCATGTGTCAATGACTGTCCAAGATGGTAGTCATTTGCATCAGCAGTGACATGTCCATGATTCTCATCTGCTCTATGGAAGTCGATGTCGTTGCGAAATGATGCTGTCAAATATAATTATGGAGAGTCAGTGTGTTAATCACAATCTGCACCTGTTTGAGAAACTGGCAAGATGACATATCACAAAGTATAAACCCATTTCGTTTCTAAACACCAAAAGACCTCTCAATGACACCGCGTAAGGAGGAGTGTCTTGTATTGAAGATTTCTTTCCTGTCCCTCGTGACATTGTTGGCTCGCTCAAAGTCAGGTATGTGGTGTCTCGTATCAGAATATGACTTGAGATACTCCCGCTACAATTGATATCAAACATCAACCAAATAGTATTTACCTGATGTGAATTGAATGATTAGTATTGATGATTTTTTTTTAGAGTAGCTCGGTCTCAAGCAAACTTGTAGGTGGATATTGGAAGTTGTATTTGTTAATCTGTGTTGCAGCTTTGAAAATTTGATTGTCAGGTGTATTTCCCTCCCAATTGGCCATAACGAAATGAAGCTAATGTTGAAGTCGCATACCTCAATGATATTCTGCGTCAGGGACCCACAATGACCAATGAATGTGATATTCTCATTATTTGGTACACGTGCATCAACGTGGAACATCGATTGCTACGATTCAATTCTAGAAAGATAATGAAGGGTTAAGTAATTATGATATTTTTTTTTAAAATTGAATGTATTAAATAGGTGAAATTACCTTAATGTATGGCGTATACCGTGTATCGTATGAAATCTCTGTTGAGGTCCGTTCGAATGTAGGATCAATTGGTATGACTTGTGAAGAAAAACTTATAAGTGCATTCAACCCTACTGAGAAGTATCTGCAAATCTTTTCAGTGGAGTGTTTAAATCACATTGATTCATTCTATGATAATATGTAGAGGGTTATTGTCAACACCTCTCACGAAGTCATTTTGGACGAGCCATGAAGTCCATTATTTCTGTGTAGTTCCTCCAAAAAATCAATGAATGTCGTCTGTGTTATGCGTAACATTTTGCTAAATCTCGTTAGGTAGCTCGAAAGTAACTCCCTAGCCCATTTTTCGCCAACATGAAGATGTCATGCAAGGGGAGCGCTCTATGCACGAGTTATAATATTAGTACATCAAGCATACGACAGATGTAACTCCCCTTTTGCTTCTTTCTCTAGTTGCATCCATGTTTTCGACATCGAAGTGGCTAACACCTAAGCATCAATGAATTAATTACAATCATATAAGGCTATGAGAAAAATCAACACATGCAAATAACATACATAATTAAATAGAAACATAACGAGGAATACAAAACTCTCATGTAAAGCAGCATGTCCAAAACAGTTTACATATTCAAAGCATACTGAAAAGCTATAAACATAAAGAAATGTTCCAAATGAATCTAATTAAAAAAAATATCTCTCAAATCTCCTTGTTCCCATAAAAATATCATAGGTAAGTCACTCTATTTCGGTCTCAAGCAGTTTACACAAACACCTTCAACATCACAACCTCCTCCACACACCACCAACTACCACACAGACACCTCCAAAACCACCACCACCAGACATACACCTCCACACACTAGCACACATATCCACACACCACCACACAAACACCTCCAACACTACTAATACCTCCACAAACAATTTTGAGGCGATTACATACAATCACTCGAAACATTATTATCTGATGAATGGTCATTCAAAGAGTAAAATGAACTTAAAATCGGGCAAATATGATCTAGGATGCTCTTAATTTTCAAAAGTGAACCCATTCGGGACTTTCCAAAATAAAATACCAATTTAAAGATTTTATCAAACTATAAATCTAACCACCACCTCCACACATTACTATCGACAAATCAAGTACTTTTTTCTGTCGTTTCTCAAAATCCCACTCAAACATTAAAGATAAAGATAAACCCTCACCCCATATTTTTCTTATAGGAGCATACAAAGAACTTAAAATGTTACTACTAACAAATCAAGCACCATCTTTCAGTCATTTCTCAATATCTCACTCAAACATCAAAGCTAAAGATAAAACGTAACCTATATTTTGCATATACTGTGAAGTATATACAGAGCACTCAAAAAATTGCTATCAACAAATCAAGCATCCTCCTTCAACCATTTGTCAAATTCTCACTGAAACAACAAAGGTAAATATAAAACCCTATTCCATCGGTTACAAATTCACAAAAATAGAATTACAAATCAGAAATAAAATACCACAAATCACAAAGTCCAAATTTACACTTCAAACCGCAAATGAGAAAGTCATAATATGCATCTGACCACCACCTTAACACATTGCGATCAACAAATCAAGCACCCTCTTTCAGTCATTCTTAAATTCCCACTCAAACACTAAAGGTAAAGATAAAATCCTACCCCATTTTTTTCATATAGGCAATTGCATACAGCGCCCCCAAAATATTGCTACCAACAAATCAAGCACCATATTTCAGTTATTTCTCAATATCACACTAAAACATCTAAAGTAAAGAAAAACCCCAACCCATATTTCACATATACTGCTAAGTACATACAGGGCACTCGAAACATTGCTATCAACAAATCAAGCACCCTCCTTCAACCATATCTCAAATTCTCATTGAAACACCAAAGGTAAAGATAAAACCCCATTCCATCAGCCACACATTCACAAAAACCGACTTCCAAATCATAAAGAGAAAGCCACAAATCGCAAAATCCAAAATTTCACTTCAAATGCAAATGAGAAAGCCACAAAACACAAAGAGAAAGTCATTCCATCGAAAAAATAGGTGATATTGTGGGAGGACGAAGAGCATGGTAAACAGAAGAAAGAGCTGGAGATTGGAGAGAAGAGGAAGAGTAGAGCTAACCCGCTGCCACCAAAGATTGGAGGAAAGAGGGAAAAGACAAAGGCAACTCGTTGCCACCGGAGAGAGGCTTGAGAGAGAGAAGCGACCGAGACAAACGATAGAGAGAGAAGTGGTAGCAGAAAAATGAGGCGATAGAGAGAGACGAGGCTAGAAGAAACACAACAAACTATTATAGTAATAGGGACGCGGGAACCTGCAATCCATGTTAACGTAAATTATTTAGATAAGCGGTCGCGCCACAATTTCCAAATGCTTCGGCTTGCGTTTCCAGAATGCACCGCAATGAAAACGCTGCCCCAAACGGGGCCTTAATCTCCCATCAACCTTTTTTACTTAGATCCTACAAATATATGATAAATACCTTACAAAGGCAAAAAATTAACATAAATTAGATTAAAACAAAACATGGAAGAACACATTTCATTTTCACATCATTGATATGTTTAAGGAATATATGTGGGATTCTTCTTTTCCTTTTCTGATTGTGGCTCAAATTGCTTTTGTACATTTATTGATAGCTTCATCGACAACAATTGATGCCTCAACATGATGGATGTAGTCAACATATGAATGAATTGTACCTCACATCAAAGATAAGAAGAAAAAACCAAGATGTAGAACACACCTCTAAGTAACTCTGGATCTACTTCGTGGATTTGATGAGCTTTAATGAAGAATCTTAGTCAATAATCCTTCAATGACTCCCCCTTACTTTGATGGAACCCAGAAAGGTGGGAGGAGTCTTTGATAACTTTAGATTTGTGATGAATTGTTTCTCAAACACTTTAATAGGCAAATCAATTGTTTTAATGCAATTGATGCCTCAACATGATGGATGTGGTCAACATATGAATGAACTGTACCTCACATCAAAGATAAGTAGAAAAAAACAAGATGTAGAACACACCTCTAAGTAACTCTGGATCAATTTCCTGGATTTGATGAGCTTTAATGAAGAATCTCAATCAATAATCCTTCAATGACTCCCCCTTACTTTGATGGAACCCGGAAAGGTGGGAGGAGTCTTTGATAACTTTAGATTTGTGATGAATTGCTTCGCGAACACTTTAGCGGGCAAATCAAATGTTTTAATTCCCCCCCCCCCCCCCCAAAAAAAAGAAAGAATAAAAACAAGGTTTTGCTTAGCCTTTAGAAGGTGAAAAAAAAAGCCTAGACAAAGGAGGGCATCCGAAGCATGATGTATATGCATGATGATTATTAAGTGATCAATGTGTCCATTTGGATCAAACGTCTCATCATAGTAATCAACTCTTGGAAACTTATAATATGGTGGTGAAGGACGATCTCAGCTAAAAAAGTAGGCTTCTGAGAATCATGTCAAGCTAAAAAATGACTTATAACCCTCACACGAAACTCCTCGTACTAGACGTTGTAACTCAAAAGAGGTCGAGTTACATTCTTCACACATGTTGGAGGCTTGCTGCTAGGCTTGACAACGAGAGGTGGATGTGTAGACCTATTAGTTTTTAGGAGTTCAGCTTCCTAGAGAAGAACTTCAGTGGGTGCAGGGGGGTCCCAACTGTGCTCTTCTAGTTGATGGATTTATAGGTAGTTGTGTCCCTCCAGTATGCAAAATCGTCGGTTTTCAAGCTTCACATAAAAGTCAAAGAATCTCATTATGAAACTCATCCATTCTTCATACACGATCTTTAAGTGGTACTGAGGAGGTTCCTTCTCCAACAAGATAACATGTATCATTAAGAAACAAAATTAAATTGGCATCGTGGACTTCCAAATTCCACCCTTGAATGATGGGTGTTAGAGTGAGAAGCAAGTGTGTTACGCTTATTACACATCGATGAAGTGTAGCATTCTATCAATAGAATTTTGATTCCCACAAACGATGTCAAACTGTTTCATGCAAGAACATTCAAGTTAGTAGAGAGTTAATTTAACGTCTCAGTATTGTACAAAGATCCAACACACGCACATAAATAATTTAAAAATAGCATGAGAGGATATCAAGACTACGTTCAAATTCCAAAAAGAGAAAAGGCTACTAACCTAGCTCAATCAAAGTAATCCTCTATAAATGCATAAGTACAAAGATATACCCTTATCCCACAATTGGGAAAGAAGGGTTACATGTTACACCAAATACAAATAATGTACAAAGAAGCATGAGTTAGGAGAAAAAAGTCGTATTCAGAATACAATGGTAATAATCGGTTGTCGCTGGGAGTTATCACAGTTCTTCAACACACAGTATTTGAGATATTTCATTACCCTATACTCGAGATACTTTGTTCTATTGTATTTAGTATACTTTGTTATCTCGTACTCGAGATACTTCGTTACATCATATTTAAAATACTTTGTTACATAGTATTCAAGATACATCGTTACACAACAGAGTTCCCTGACAGTGGTGAGCAAAGAGTGACTAGCAGTGGTTAACGGTGGCCAACAGGCGATGATCGATGGTGGTCAAAGGCTACGTTGGTCAGAAAGTAACGATGAGTCTTCAGTCCAAAACAACGATGGAATGTATCTCATTCTCCTCTTTTTCACAAGTGAAGAGATGAGGTTTATTTATAGCCCCTGAGGAAGGGGCAATTTGGCCATTCGATGAATAAATCTCATACCCCTGCTCGAACAATTCACATTGGCCCCTATGATTTTAGGAGATTTTTAAATGATTTAATGCCTTAATAGCTTTAGGCCCCGTTTGGAGCAGCTTATTGAACTGCGGCGGCGTTTTCAAAACGCCGCCGCAGTATTTGAAAAAAGCGTTGGGTAAGCTTCTTCGTACCGCCCAATAATCGCTTAGTGATTTTTCTGAAGAAAGGGAGAAGCAGAGAGTCCCCTGCGTTCCGCTTATACTAGCGCGTTTAGGATAGAAATCCCGCTCTCGCCCTCAACCTTCTCGATCGCAGTCGCCCTCCCTCGTTCCCAGGCCGCACTAGGAGGTTCGTTCGCTCGGAGGAGGTCCGATCTCCAACCGAAGACGAAGCTCCCGCTGTTGAAGCTCGCCTCCAAACTCCACCATCGGCTTCGCAAGATCTCAGGTGGTGTCGTTCTTGTTCCCCTCCTTCGTCGTCTTGAACTCACGCAGTCCTCTCCCGCTTTCTCTTCGATCTCTACCCTCCATTTCTCCCCGGCTTATCGATCTTGGTCTCGAAGGACGGACGCAACGTCGCCCGCTCGGAGTAGCTTGGAGGAGGTGCGGCTCCTTGGGGATCGCCTCGATGACGACGTGCCCTCGTCGATCGAGTTTCGCCGATCACCGCAAGGAGCGACTCGATCGGATCATTGGAGAGGCCCGGCAGCTCGATGCATCGTTGATCATCCTCTGGTTTTTTTGCTGGAGTCACAGTGAGTTTGAATCCTTTATTCTGATATATTGAAGTTGTGTGTTTTACAATCATAGCAACACCATTCACAGTTTCTTTGGTTTTATGGAACAAAGATGAAATACATAAGATTTGGTTGTTTTTTTTTTTTGATTTTGCAATAGTGGTTACATTGCTAGTGGAAGGTCGTCATGTATGTGTCCATGGTGTTTCACAGATTCTTTTTTGCTGTACTGCTTATCTGGTTCTCTGTTTATCAAAAAAAGGGCAAAATTGTCATTTATACGTAAACAATCGTTTTCCAAACGCTCAAACCAAACGAGACGGACAACTTATCCGGATCAGCTGCTTATCAGCAGATTATCAGAATAAGCAGTTTATTTGAATAAGCTGGATAAGCTGCGGCTGTCCCAAACAGACCCTTAGAATTAAAAGAGTTTGGGTTTCTTAGATTGCTTTCATCAAGAAGCTCGGTTTGACTATTTGTATGTCAAATTTGGAGTTCATTTGACATTCCAATTAACTAACCAAAGGCTCCAATTATGGTTCAATGGTTTGATCCGATCTTGCTGGACTTGTATTGAACCAATTTTAGCTTCATCGAATTCACCTTGTCGAGACAGCCAATCTGACTGTAAACTTGTTAAAAACAAGGCTTTGAACGATCGTAAATTTGTATCTACAATATTTATTAGTTTAAAATACCTCAAATTGATACTACATTATTAAATTTTCTTTATGATGCATCTATAATGATGCGGATCAATACAATATATAATGGCGTTGCATCAAGAAAATTCAAATAAGATCCTCATTAACATACAACAAATTATCCTTCAAAGTTTATAGGCATCAGGTTAAACCTCTAAATTTCATCAGAAACTTATTTATAGCTTAAAATAGTACTCAAATCTTAGTCTTCTACTGAACAATTCCAAATCAGTATTATAACACTAAAATCCTTAATCAAGTTATCCTAATAATAATTAATCAACAAATTTTTAAAAAATAATAGAGTTTAAATTCAAACAAATTTTTTGGAAGGTTAAAATTAATTTAGAATATATTCATAGAATCTTAATAGGCTTCAAAATAACTTAAATTTTCTTCTATATTAACATCATTAAGAAGTTATAATATACTATAATAAAAACTTTGAAGATTTACATACATACCTCTCAGTTCCTATGTATTTACATATCTAATAAGTTGATAAAAATCTAAAAAAGCAAAACTTAATTGTTAGATATATAATTTTAATAATTTTAGAAGGATGTAAAATCATTAAATTTAAATTATAATATTCAACATAATTGAAAATTGGAAGAGTTATGTATTTACCAACACAACTTCAATTCATACACATATGCCACCTTTTGCATAAAAAGATGTATTTCCCTTTTTAAGAATTAAAATAATGATATTTTTAATATAATATAAAAGATTTGGGCGATTAAAAATGTAAAAAAGTAAAATAAAACTGTTAGATATATAAATACATAGAAATTTGGGGGTGTGTTTGTGAATACCCCAAATTACATCATAACATCATGAAGCAATCTTCTTTTATCAATTGGTATTATCACATGGTGCCAATGCAACCTATAATAATGATTCAAATGTGCTATTGGTGATTCTAAGAACCACAAAAACAGCACAACTCATACAATCAATATTATAATATTGGATCAACATCCTTTCAACCTGAAGGACCAACTTCTATACTTCAACATCAAAAATGCACTTTCTAAAGTTTAACTAAATCTCCTGGTTTTTCCTCCCAAGCATTTTTAACATGTAAAAAAATAATAATAATAAAGAGGGATTTGCATAGATAGCGCACGATTCATATGTAATATTTATATGCATAACACTCAAATCATTAATATCTTGTAAAAAATAACATCACTTTCATTTTTTAAAACTAAAATACACCTTTTATGGAGAATTTTAAAGCACCAAAGTGCTATGACCCGGGAGAGTCTCCTGCTTTAGACGCATGATGCACGCGCGTGGGACCTCCTGCAACCCAAATTCCAACACTTGGATTGATCGGTCAAGGCAGAAGAGTCGATCAGCTCCACCTCTTAGGTTTGGTATCTCCTTTCAATAGTGAGCCTAATCCTAATTATCTATGGAGTATATACGTCCTGTGTTTTAGGTTTTCAATTTTAATTGTCTTTGACATGACAACCATCAGCGTCCTTACAGGATTGTATCCAAGGGTGAGTGGTGCTCCAGCTGTATTTCATTCTGAGGTGATGGTTACCCCCAACAGGTCGAGTAGTGCTCCTTTTGTAGCTCACTCCTGATAGGGCACTTATATTTGACTTATCTTTGCCGCATCCTTCCTTTCGCTACCTCCTTTTCGTGTTGTAGCGCCCCACAAAACATATATTGTTGAATTTCTACAGCTTCGAGCAACCACCATCGTTGCCCCGGCTCTCTTCTTCGCAGCCAATGTTGTTTCAAGCCTTCCACTTTGTTGTCGTCATTATTCCAGCCCCATCCTTATTGTTCCCTGCAATCATCAACCCTCCCAATCACTCCACCCGCTGCCCAACCCCCACTTTCTTGTTGCCATGGACCAAGATAACAACCATACTTGTCGTTCCTGCAGCTTTGCACCAATTAATCCTCCTGTATTTACATAAAGAACAACTAAAATTTTATATTTCCAGCCATACAACTCACATTTATTGCTTCCACGCATTTCAGCCCTTCCCCCACCATTTCATAGCTCTCCAGAAGACTAAATCCTCTTTGATGACTATCACCAACTCGAGATCCACTCAAGTTTGAGTTGGTGTTATCATTTATCAGATTTTATATGATTAATTTGTTATTTATGTTTCAGAGTGTTGGTTGTAACCGCATATCAAAAATTTTTTTCCTACCCTACATCACATCCATATACCCTTATCCCACATCCTCACACTCAAACCCTAATCAAACTACCGAAAAGACAATTGTCGGAGATTTGATCCGGAGGAAATGTCACGATGTCATTTATGAGAAATCCGCAAAGAAATATCAAGGAACCTTTTATAGACGATATGTGGCAGAAAAGTCTCCAATTGTAACAGAAGCTTGCCACCTTCGAGAGGAGGCAATCTGAAAGTGTCACCTGTAGTTATAAGGGTGACCTGCCAGATCAAAAGAATGAAATAAATCCCTCCATTATGTAGCTTCTAGAGATGAAGAACCACAACCTCGAACATTTGGCATGAAATATTAGAGAATCTAAAATCTTGATGTAAAATTCACATTTTGACAATCCTATAGATCCAAACAAACTCATCAAGTGACTTTGGACATCTGAATGTGTCTGAGTACCAAGATGTCCCACCTAACAAAATGGTGAACTAGTCGCCAAAAGTTAAGGAAATGTTCATCTTTTTTGAGAGAGAACCTGAAAATTCTTTGGTAGCAAGAAGGAAAGAGTAGAAATACAACCTGGTCAAAAACAAAATGAGACATGTAGCGTCAATATCTACCGGTTTTTTACATACAAGAAATTCAGAAACTAGCATCAAAAGTGGATAGACAACATTATTAGATGATTGTCACATCTCACTGACAAAGTTCAACATTGGATCAAGCAACCCGAGTACATCTAGGAGAACATCAAAGCCAACCCCACTTAAGGAGAAACTAGTTCAAAGTGGAGAACCAGTGAAGCCAACCAACAACCTTCCCAAATCCATCTCAGTCCAAAAGTGCATCAAGTGCCACGATTTTGGGCACAATACATCTTACCCAAAAAAAAGTATGGTATATTTCACTAAGCAGGGAGCAATTGAAGAAATTGACAATGACACAGTAAACACTGAAGAATGTGAGAACACAAAGAAAGAATACCTGCTACCAACTGTAGATGAAGAGATGCACGTAATTCAAATTGAGTCCAAGAGATGCCCGGCGGAATTAACAGTAGTTGTTCAAGAGGATATTGAGTCCGAAGAGCCGATACCTGAAGAGGGACATCCTTTTGACGGACTTGCCAGAGATCCTGACCGACAGTTCATCTATTGGGTGGTTACCCCTGAAATTGGTTCGACATGTCAGAAAAGAGAAGCTTGTGAGCTACTATTGGGATACTAAATGGAGTTATTTAGATATTAAATTTAGTTCAACAATGGCTTCGCAAAATATGGCCACAAAAGGAGAGAGAAAACACAATGTTGGAAATTGCCTTGGAACCTTAGTGGGAGAGAACATCCTACAATGGAATCTAACTCCTAACACAGAATAAGAAGAGGTCTCTCATTAGGGGTTATACATCAGTATGAACCAACCTACAATAGATTTTGTTTCATAGTTGATTCCTCCTTACATATTGTTATAAAAAACATTCATTTAAATATGATGAGTGGGATAAACAAATTAAAGACTTAATGGCTCGAGAATTATTTTGTGAGAATCTGCATCTACTAGCTCAAGTTATGCATAAAGATAATGCATATTTATTCTATCAGGATGTGCTTTGAAAAAAAAAAGCTTCAAGATTGATTTACCTGGAGCTTACAACATTTTCGACACCCTCAACGTGGTCGAGCCTCAAAGTGGTCGACCTGATGCCATACTATGAGACAGAAACTTCAGTGAATGAAGTAGAAGCTCCTCCAACTCCGAGAGACTAATGCTTGAGCACCTCTCGCTTACACAGATTGCACACGCACAGAACTTCACACATTCAAGCATCTGGACTGACCTGTTCAAACAAAGACGAAGCCAATCGACTCCACCACTTAGGTTTGGAGCATACTTTCAACAGTGAGTCCAATCCTAATTATTTAGGGCATATATATTTAGTTCCTATGTTTTAGATTTTCAGTTTTGTTTGTCTTTTTGTCAGGACAGCCGTCGAGGTCGCGTATTTTTTTTCTTCTAAGACTATATCTAAGGGTGAGTGGTGCTCCGACTATATCTCTCGTATCGAGATAGTGATTACCCTCCAAAGTTCGAGTGGTGCTCTAGCTGTAGCTCGCTCACGAGGGGATATTTATCTTCAACTTCCCTTCCCCCGCATCCGTCCTTACGCTACTACTATCATTTTTCCCCATTGCAGCACTCACACATAGCACATATTGCTGAATTTTTGGAGTTTCGGGCTGCTGCCATTGTTGTGTCATGCCTTCTGCTTCGTAGTTTATTCATCCCCCAACTGTAACAGAAGCTTGTCACGTTTAAGATAAGGCAATTTGAAAAGGTCACCTGTAGTTATAGTGATGATTTATCGAATCAAAGGAATGCAGTAAATCCCTCCACCATGTATCTTCTAGAGATGAACCACGACCCCCAAGATTTGGTATGAAATATCAGAGAACTCGGAATATTGAAATAAATTTGTCATATCTTGACAATCATATGGATTCAGACAAGTTCATCGAGTGACTCTGAATAGTTGAATATGTCTTTGAGTACCAGGATATCCCACTGGAAAGAATGGTGAACTAGTCGCTAACAAGTTGAGGAAGAGTATATCTTTTTAGGGAGAAAATTGAAATTATTTGCTAGCAAGAAGAGGAGTAAAATTACAACATGATCGAAAATGAAATGAAAGATGCAGCACCAGTATTTACTAGTTTTTTAAAGACAAGATGTTCGGACCCTAGCTTTAAAAGTCGAGAGACATCATTGGATGGTTGTCACATCTCACTGACATGGTTCAACCTCAGGATCAAGCAGCTCGAGTACACTTAGGGGAACATTCAAGCCAATCCCACTTAAGGAGAAAATAGTTCAGAGTGGAGAATCAGTGAAGCCAACCAGCAACATTACCAAATTCATCCCTATCCGAAAGTGCATCAAGTGCCAAGGTATTGGGCACAGTGCATACACTAGCCCAAAGAAGAGTATGATCAATTTCACTAAGCAGGGAGCAACTAAGGAAATGAACAAAGACACAATAGACACCGTAAATGTGAGGACACAAAGGAAGAGTACTAGCTACCCACTGCAGACGGAGAGATGAACATAATTCAAGTCGAGTCCAAGGAATGCCCCAACAGAATTAACGGTTGTTGTTTAAGAAGATAATGAGTCTGAAGAAATGATACCTGAAAATAAAACAAGTTGATGGACTTGCCATAGATCATGACAAACAGTTCACCTATTGGATCTTTACCCATGAAAGTGGTCTGACATGATAGAAATGAGGAGCTTCTGAGCTTTTATTGGGAGAGTATATGGAGTTATTTGGATATTAAATTCAGTTCAACAATGCAACAACCAACATATGGCCGGAAAGGAGAGACGAAACACCATGCAAGAAATTGCCTTGGATGCTTGGTGGGAGAGAACATTTTACAATGGGATCTAAGTCCTACCAGAGAATAAGAAGAGGCCTCTTCTAAGTGGTTATATTTCAATATGATCTAACCTACCATAGATTTTGTTCCAGAGTTGGTTACTCCTGACATATTTGTTATGAGAAGCATTCAGCTGATTATGATAAATAAAAGAAATAAAATATAGATTTAATGGCTTAAGAATTACTTTGTGAGAACTACATCTATATGCATCTCTAGCTCAAGTTGTGCAAAAAGAGAATGCTTATTTATCCTATCAAGATGTGCTTTGGAATGAAAATGCTTTCAAGACTGATTTACCCGAAGCTTACAAGTTGACACCCTTAACATGGTTCACCTGAAGCCATACTATGGAAGCCAGAAGCTTTGACGGATGTAGTAGAAGCTCTTCCAACTCTGGAAGACTAACGCTTGAGCGTCTCTCTCTTCTGACGTAGAATGCACACACACAAAACTTCCCGTGTTCCAACACCTGGACTGACTAGTTCAGACAACGACTGAGCTAATCGACTCCTCCACTTAGGTTTGGTGCATCCTTTCAACAGTAGGCCCAATCCTAATTATTTTTAGGACATATATATATTTAGTTCCTATGTTTTATGCTTTCAATTTTTTTTTGTCAGGACAGTCATCAGGTCCCCTGTTTTTCCTTCTAAGACTGTATCTAAGGATGAATGGTACACCAAATGTATCTCGTTCTGAGGTGGTGATTACCCTTCAAAGTTCGAATGCTGCTCTAAATGTAGCTCGCTCCCGAGGGGATATTTATCTTCAACTTCGCTTCCCCCGCATTTGTCCTTACGCTATCACAATCATCTTTCCCTATTGCATCCACCACACATATACCTTAGCGCCGCCATCGCTGTCCCTGCACTTTGCTTATTTGCCACTGCTATGTCATGCCTTCCGCTCCGTTGTCATCGCTATTCCAACCCCCACCCCACCCCACACACCCGACCCCTACAACACACACACCCAATGTCGTTGTTTAGTCCCTTCTTTGGATGGACACCTCTCGTCATCAGCAACTTCCCTCGCTGTTCATGTTGTGGTATATTTATAAAATAATTGGAACCATCGACGTCAAAGTAAAAATGGAATGAGAAAAATCACACCAGAAAAGAACACAGATATTTACGTGGTTCGGCAGATTTTGCATACGTCCACAGAGTTACAGAGGATTTTATTACTTGAGGAATTTATACCGTCGACCACATCGACTTTTACAAGAAAGAGTTTCTTTTTTTCTATCTTTCTCTTCCTCTCTCTACCTGAGAGCCACTGCCGAAGAACTCACGTGAAAGAACAGAAAAGCTTGCGATACCTTTTCTTTTTCTGTATAAACCTCACGCCAAAGTAGAAGAACAAACTGGAGATGCCTTGGGATTACCCCTCTGCTTCACCCGTGAGCAACATATCGAAAGAACAATTTGCTTCCTCTCTCCTCCCACTCCTTCCTCTCTCTATTTCTCTCTATATCTCCTCCGCAAGCCATCAGAAAAAAGGAACGCAGAAGAGAACAAAACCAAGGGAGAGTCGGGTGCATCAATTCGCAAAAAAAAACAGGAGAGGCGGAGAGATGGATTCGATTCGCGAAATAAGAGAGTCGGAAAGCATGGCGGGAACAGTTAATCCATTTTTTTTAATTTTTTCGTGTAAGAGGACTCCACACTAACAAATCTCCCACTTGGAAACTCGTACACTAGCTGCATCGTCCACTAGCAGTACCGACCTTTTTCCTCAAAAGTGATATCCTCCACTGGTACACTAGCTGCAACTCAAAACCCCTGTCTTTATACCAGAAGACCAACTAAAGTTGCGCACAACTTCAGCTTCTCCAAAGTAACTCTTATTCAACATATCAGTCCAACATAGTCTTGTACCTCCAGACTATCCTGGGTTACTCATTTTTATGCATAAAACTCTCACTGCATTGGCAATATTCTGCCACTGCTGAAAGGCTTTTTCAAGAAGTCTAGCATTGTACCTTTTACTGTCACTATGCTCAACCTTTACCCGGTACACCCACTTGTTATGTAATATCTTCTTCCCTGATGGAAGTTCTGCCAACTCCTAAGTATGATTTTCTAACAGAGAATCCATCTCCTCCTTCATTTTAAGCTCTCACTTGCTCGAATTTTTATCTTGTAAGGTTTCTTGATAACTCTGAGGTTCTTCATCATCTGTCAGCAGAATGTAGTTCAAAGTTGGGGAGTAACGTTGTGGAGAACGTCTGGTCCTTTCTGACCTGCGAACTGCAATTGTAGGGGTGGACTGCTTTGAAACTGACTATTGAACAATAGGAATGAGTGCCTCGGACCCACTCTCCTCATCACTTGCATCTCTGTCCTGCACTATGACCTCTGGTAAATCATCAAACTTTATCAACTTAAAATCTTGCAATGTTGTTTCAGAAACTGTACTGGACTTGTCCTTGTACATAACCTTCTCATTGAAAAATCATGTTCATGCTTCTCATCCCAGAAACGATATCCAAATGTCCCATCTCCATAGCCAATGAAATAATATTTCTTTGACTTAGCCTTAAGCTTACTACGAGCATCTGAATTAATAAGAACATAAGAAAGACATCTAAAAGTTTAAGGTGAGAAAATTTGACACCTTTCCCACTCTAGACCTCAGGTAATTCACAATTTAATGGAACGGATGGTTCCCTGTTAATCAAATAAACTGCAGTGCTGACTACTTCTGCCCAGAAAAAAGATGGTAGTTTGGCGTGCAATCTCATGCTTCCAGCCCGCTAATTAATGGTCATGTTCATGCGCTTTGCAACACCATTTTATTGTGGTGTCGCTGGAATGGTCTTTTCCATTATGATGCCCTGAGCTGCACAATACTCCTTGAACCTACCACAATGTATTCACCACCATTCTCAGACCTCAGACATTTCAGCTTTAAGCATGTATCTGTCTCAACCATGGACTTTCAAGTCCTGAACAAATTAAATACATCAGATTTATGCTTCAAGAAATAAATTCATACATTTCTGTTGTCATCATCAATGAATGTGATGTAGTAGCGACAGCCTCCAAGAAATGCCACTAGAGAAGTTCTCCACACATCTGTGTGTGCTAGATCCAGCTTTCCTGTCTTTAGCGTCCTACCACTTTTCAAGAAACTCACATTCCTCTGTTTCCCCATAATTGAACTCTCACATATGCTAAGATCAATTGACTTCAGTTCTGCTAGCTTGCCTCTGTACTGAAGTTCCTTCATACATCTCTGGATCATGTAGCCAAGTTTGCAATGCCACAATTCTGTTGTGCTTTTTGCAACAATATTATCAACACTGTTAATTAAACCAGTAGTCATATACAGCGGACCTATTTTCTTGCTCCGAGCCAGTACCAGTGCTCCTTTAGTAACATTTCAGGTGCTATCTGAGAACACTACTGAATGTCCACACTTATCAAACTGCCCGACAAAAATGAAGTTCTTCTTCAGTTCAGAAATATGTCTACCTTTTGCAGAGTCCACTTGTTCTTGTTAGAAAGTATAATATCAATGTCTCTCATTCCTACTACATTCAAAGCTTCTCCATTTGCAAGATATATTTTCCCAAAATCACCTGCAACATAATTTTGTATGTTGTATGGAAAGAAGCCCCTGAATCTAATATCCAGTCATCAACAGAATTGTGAACTGTCAGTAGTAGTGCATCTTATGCTTCTTCAGTTACCACATTTGCGTCATCCTTTTATGTCTTCTTGGAATTTCTGCAGTTTTTCTTTATGTGGTTAGTTTTGCCACAATTCTAACAAGTTACTAGTTTATCGATTTTGACTTGCTCCTATCAATGTGCTTTAATTTTGATCTTCCTCTATTTGAGTTCCTGTCATGTGATCTCCCTCTGCAATCAACGTTTAATGCTGAACTCGAACTTGAGAATTCTCCAGTCTTTCCTGCACTTCCTCAGCCAAAATCAAATCACGAATATCATTATATTTCAGTTTATATTTACCTGCAGAATTACTGACAGTCATCTTCATAGCTTCTCAACTATTTGACAATGAAACCAACAAGATCAGAGCACGTATGTTATCATCAAATTCAATTTCCAAGGACGATAATTGATTTGTGATAGTATTAAAATCATTTAAGTGATGTACAACAGTCGTACATTCCGTCATCTTCAAATTGAATAACTTTTTATCAAATATACTTTGTTATTCGCCGATGGTTTTTCATACATACCTAACAGGGTTGCCATGAGATCTGCAGTCGTCATTTCATTGACAACGTTGTGTGTAACAAACCTCGATAGGGTGAATCGAATAACCCCCAGAAATTGTCGATCCAACAAATTCCATTCAGCCTCATCTACCCTTTCTGGTCTTTTTCCCAATGATGGAAGATGAAGTTTCTTCCTATAAAGATAGTCATCTATCTATATTCTCCAGTACCCAAAATTCGTGCCATCAAATGTCTCGATCCCTGAAACCTCCACTTCCTCTACAGTCATCATTCTTCTTTAGATCCAAACAAAGCTCTGATACCAGTTGTGGTATAATTATAAAATAATTGGAACAATCGACGACGAAGTAAAAATGGAATGAGAAATATCACAACAGAAAATAACACAGAGATTTACGTGGTTCGACAATTTTTGCACGTCCACGAAATTGCAGAGGATTTTATTACTTGAGGAATTTACACCGTCAACCACGTCGACTTTTACAAAGAGTTTATCTCACTTTTTCTCTCTACCTGAGAGTCACTGTCAAAGAACTCACGTGAAAGAAGAGAAAAGCTTGTGATACCTTTCTTTTTATGTATAAACCTCATGCCGAAGTAGAAGAATGAACTGGAGATGCCTTGGGATTACCCCTTTTCTTCACCCGTGAGCAACAGACCGAAAGGCCAATTCGCTTCCTCTCTCTTCTCCCTCTCCTTCTCTCTCTATTTCTCTCTCTATATCTCCTCCGTAAGCCATCAAAAAAAGGAACACAGGAGAACAAAACCAAGGGAGAGCCGAGTGCTTCAATTTGCAAAAAAAAAAATAGGAGAGACAGAGAGACGACATCGATTTGCGAAATAAGAGAAGCGGAGAGCATGGCGGGAACAGTTAATCGTTTTTATTTTTTATTTTTTCGTGTAACAGGACTCCACACCAACAGATCAACCCCTCTTTCTTGTTGCCCCCACCCAGAAAAACAACCACACGTCGTTCCTACAGCTTCACAGCTCCCCCTCACGATTACCCACACAATTTTGCTGCCACTACGCCTTCTAGCCCTTCCCCCACCCTACGCCACCTCTTTGGAGTAAACCGTCATAGATCACCAAGCACCACCTCGGCTTTGAGTTGCGGTCATTTATCGCAATTTCCTATTTTTGTGTTGTCTCGTCGTTATTTATCTTTCAGTGTGTTGGCAGTAATAGCCTGTGAACTATTCAGTAATAATATTTATTTGCTTATTACTCTTTGTTCAACTCTAATATCATGCAATGCATACAAATATGAAAGTTTAGGTGTGGACATGTAAATACAAAAGAATTGTGAGCTAGGTATGTACATATCCCATAAATAAAAAAATAAATTCACAAAACTCCTAAGGTTCGCCCAAAATTGAAGAAATAAAGCCACCATAGATCTCTTGTACTCAATTCATCACATTTTTTTCTTGCATCCAATTCTATCATGCAACAAAAAATCATATAACACTAGAGACTATCTGCAAATCCCAGAAATTTTGCTGCCACTATAGATCTCTTTCTTGTTGTCCCCACCCAGAAAAACAACCACACGTCGTTCCTACAGCTTCACAGCTCCCCCTCACGATTACCCACACAATTTTGCTGCCACTACGCCTTCTAGCCCTTCCCCCACCCTACGCCACCTCTTTGGAGTAAACCGTCATAGATCACCAGCACCACCCCAGTTTGAGTTGCGGTCATTTATCGCAATTTCCTATTTTTGTGTTGTCTGTCGTTATTTATCTTTCAGTGTGTTGGCAGTAACAGCCTGTGAACTATTCAGTAATAATATTTATTTGCTTATTACTCTTTGTTCAACTCTAATATCATGCAATGCATACAAATATGAAAGTTTAGGTGTGGACATGTAAATACAAAAGAATTGTGAGCTAGGTATGTACATATCCCATAAATAAAAAAATAAATTCACAAAACTCCTAAGGTTCGCCCAAAATTGAAGAAATAAAGCCACCATAGATCTCTTGTACTCAATTCATCACATTTTTTTCTTGCATCCAATTCTATCATGCAACAAAAAATCATATAACACTAGAGACTACCTGCAAATCCCTACCATGGGAGTAAATACCTAAGTACTCATTGTGCACTCCTAACAACAGAAACAATAATAATAATAATAATAAAGTACACAATGAGCGAACAATTACGTACTCAAATATTCCTCGTGTAGAGCTACAACTCCTAGTGCCGCTAACCACTTACAGTCAGCAGGAACAGCATAGTAGCTACAGATCAGCAAGGGAAGAGAACTGGGCTGGCATCCCTGCTGAGCCTGTTGTCTGATAGATCCAACCTGCTCATTTTCTCTTCACACCACAGCAGCTGCTCTTCGCTGATGCGAGCCATCCTCAGCACCCTGGAGACAACTTTAATGTCAATGAGTGCTAAAAATAGGTCCACCTCTGATGGGGTTGTAGGCCTGGATTTCCTCCATTCTTTTTTCTTTGAAAGCTCTTTTATTTTCATTTCCTTCTGCAGTTTTACATAAATTAGATTAGTATATGATAATGAAAAGGTGTATTTCAGTTCAAAAAAATTAGTACTTTTGATGCGATATAAAAAATTTGGGTGATATGTATGTAAAATAAAATTTAAAAGGTAGATACATCAATATATAGGAATTGAGTAGTATGTATGTAATCGCCCCTAATGAAAAGAAAGATTTACATACATAACATACAATTCTTATCTAATTACATATTAAACACCCCAACTTCAATTTTTAAGTATATAACACTTTTCCTATGGCATTTCATTTTTTAAAAGTTATAAAAAAAAATGTATTATTGATGTGATACAAAAGATTTGGGAAGCATAACTGTAAAAAAGTAAAGTTTACATGTTAGATATGTAAAAACATTTGGCTTAATAACGGATTGATAGACTTTGTGTAGCCTTAGTAAATCATTCCTCCATGCTAATCAGGCAAAAAACAAACTCCATGGCGAAGAATTAAATACCAAGAAAGAGAAAAATCAAAATTTCAAAAATAAAGTGTCAAAGTAATCACCTAACCAATTACAGAGTCGTTTTAGTTCCAGAGTTTATAAATGTGCTAAGTTAGTACCAAATACTTTTAATGAGGGCTAAAAATGCCTTAGGAATTATTTCAACTAATATTAAAAGATATTGGGGACTCAATTGATATTCTCATAAACTCCGGGATTAAAATGGCCACACTACAAAGAGTCAGGGAACTATTTTGAAAATCAATAAATTGTTTAATGAAGTTAACAGACATGAACAAGCGGAATTCAAATGATTAATCTAACGAGTCATGCACTCAACAATTTTATTGCAGCTTTAACACGTAATGAATATACAATTTCATCCTACAAACATAGCATTACATTAAGCTAAACAAGGTTTGAGTTAATTTTAATATGAACATACAGCAACTATTAAAAATACATTAGTCCTAAAAAATTGTTATAAATAATATAGGGCCATTTACATACATACTACCCAATTCCTATGCATTTACATATCTAACACCTAAACTTTGTTTTTTTGCATTTATACCGCCCAAAGCTTTCATATCACATCAATAATAACACCACTCTAATTTAAAAAAGTGAAATGCGCCTTTTCATGCACAAGTAAGGTGGCATGCATGTAAAAATTCTATGTTTAGGTGATAAATATGTAAATAAATATGAATTGAGTGGTATGTATGTAAATCTTTCATAAGTTTTAAAATTTCATCTTCTTCTCCCATTCTTAACACTACCACTACTGCTAACAATACACATGGAGGCAACCATAGTCAAGCGGCAGGTGTTGGTCTGGCATTGACAATGACTTCTCGACAGTGGGCTAAATTAATCCTCAGACATGTGATGAGCTCCACAGAGCTATGGCACAACCTTGAAACTTATCAAAATTTACTTGATGCTTGATTGCTTATTAAACCATTGTAGGTGTTACTAGAAAATGGGTATCCGAGAAAAATATCTTCCTCCAATTTGTCATTAAATTTTCCTACTTGACCTTTTTCATTGTATTCGGCTTATGTGATAAAAATAAGGTGGAGCAATCACAACGAGCAAGGTCAATGAAATAAGATAATAAGAACACAAAAATATAGGATTCCAATAATTCAATCGCTCCTTTGCTCTATGAGCCACAAGAACGAGCAAAATCCAACAATCACAGACAAAAAAAAAAAATTCAAGATTTCCATGCTACTTAAAAAGAGGAAAGATCCACATACATAACATTCAATTCTTATGTATTTACACATCTATCAACTAAACTTCAGATTTTACATATATGTCACCCCTTACCCATGCATGATAAATTGAATTTCACTTTTTAAAGATTAAAATACTGGTATTTTTATGTGATATGAAAGATTTGGGAGGTATAAATGGAGAAGGCAATGTTTAGGTGCCTGATATGTAAATACATATGAATTGGCATATGCCAGTAAATGCCCCTAACAAGAGACATTATACTACTACAACAACAACAAAAACAAGCCTTCATCCCATATGGTCGGCTATATGAATCCTTTTTCCCCCATTGAGTTCTATTGAATATTTCATTTAATTCTAATAAATTAAGATCATTTTTTATACAACATGCTCAAGTATTTTTAGTAAAAGATTAAAACACCGTAAATCAATCTTACAATGCATGTTCACCGCAGTTTATAACACTAAAAGCTTTGCTACAATAAACCCTTTGGCTTGCTAGCTTAAAAAAAAATTTGGAGAAAAGGATTTCGAAATAGAGAAGCTTTTTAGAGCTATGACTGAATGCAAAACTTCAGTTTTCAGTTTAGATTTTATTTATAGATTTTTGGCACCACTCGAAAGTCCCTTGACAAATCCTCTAAATGGCTAGAAAAGCCTCGACAATAAAACACAGACGACTTCCCTTCTACTGAAAATCAGGCGATGAATGAGCCCCTGGGCCTCGGAAGCATATGGAGTAGCTGTTAGATAATTTTGTTGAAGATTCTATCAACAATGAAAGAAAATAATAATAATAATAGATATAAAACATTTATAAATAACTCAATAACATTAATGAGACAGGAATTAACCCAGTTTTAATTATGAAATAATTATCCATTTAGTGATAATTAAGAATTAATGAATAAATAGGAAGAATAAGATCAAGTAAATTAGTTAAATGACATACACATAATTTAACATTTAAATTAAAATTATATAAATATAGAAAATATCCAAATAATATTTCACCTATTCTAGCCCTTCCAAATTTTAAGCAGCCATTTGGGATGGAGTGTAATGCCTCCAATGTAGGAATTAAGCTATCCTGAATTAGGTCACCCTAGAGTTTTTTTTTGTGAGAAATTTAATATTCCACCTATTACAATAGGTAGTGTGTCATGATAAGAGCTTTCAACTATTAGGGGCTGTTTCGGTTGCTAGTAAGATATTGTTTAAATAAGATTTAGTAAATCTTGTAAATCAAGATTTATCAAATACTGAAGTGGCTAAATCCTAAAAACTATTTGTTATATTAGTGAGTAAATCATGATAAATCTCGAGAAACTGTTTGGCAATTTCAAAAGAATTTCACAGAATTTATCAAAGTAAACATAAAAAAAATAAACATTAAATAAGAAAAAATACAAACGAGTATCTCAAAGTGCATAAAAAAATACATTTCCATTAATTAATAATTAATTATATAAATTAATAAATAATAAATTTTTAATTACTTGTTGAACAACAATTTAATATTGATCAATTACTAACCAATGATAAAAATTAAGAATTATTTAAAGTTTTATTAAGTAATTTAAAATTTTAAAAAATATTTGTATTCATTACTTAACTATTAAATAATTACATATAAATCTATCTAATTATAGTTAATTTGATAATATATAAATTAATTATTAATTATTAATCAATTAAACTAATTAATTATTTATTCATTACTTCCATCCCACATCGAAACCCTTGTCAACATCCTCCCCCTCCCGGTTTCACCCAAAATTCTTATCTCCGCCCAAACCCAAGATGAAGAACAACAACCTCAAAGATTTGGCATGCGATATTGAAGAAGCCAAGATTTTGAAGTAAAAGGTGGATTTAGTTATATTTCGAGGGCCACATGAATCCAGACAAGGTCATTGAGTGGCTCTAAACCTTGGAATATATCTTTGAATGTCAGGACATCCCACTAAACAGAATGATGAAAATAACTACACCAACTTATGAAAAGTGCATCTCAGTGATGGGTAAACTTGAAGGTTCATTGACAATGAGAAGGAAAGTGTAAAATTACTATATGGTCTGATAAGAAAAGGGTAATGCAACACCAAATACCTGTCTGGGCATTATAGGCAGGGTATTTGTGCAAGGTTTCACCAATTACAACAGCATCACGGATGATTGTCACATCTTACAAGCAGAATTCAACCTCAAGATCAAGCAGTGGGAGTACACCCAACAAAACATCCAAGCAGAACCAAGCTAAGGATAAACTAGTTCAGAGAGGAGAATAGGTGGAACCAATCCACATTCTCAAACATGTCCCAGCCCGAAAATGTTTCAAGTACCACGAATTTGGGCATGCTATATCAAATTGCACAATCAGAAGAATGATCAATTTCACTGAGCATGGGACTACTAAAGAAATGGGCAATAACACAGTAGACATTGAAGAAGAATGAGTATCAGATTCCAATTGTTGAGAGAGAAATGCATGTATTACAAGCTGAGCCCACGATAGAGACTTGAATCGAATTAACAGTGGTTGTCCAAGATGATCTTGAGTTGGAGGAATCGACATTGGAGGCATGACAACCCCAGATAAAGAAATTCGGACTTTCAGATATATAGACTCCTTTCTGAGTTTCCCCTATCGATGGAAGCCCGACATATCAGAGATGAGGAGCTTTTGAGTTACTTCTGAAAAATTTATATTGAGTTACTCTAATATAAGATTCAATTCAACAGTGTACCTACCAACGGATGGCATGGCAGAAAGGGTGAAACCTAACTTTAAAAATTATCTTAGGAGCTTGGTGGAAAAAATAATTCTTCAATGAGATCCAGGACCTACCAAATAAGAAGATGTCTATCTTGAGCAGTTGTTAGTGAGACTAGTTCAGCCTGCCACAGATTTATTCTGGCATAATTGTTTGTCAGTACATTCAATCGAGTATGAGAAGTGAAAGAAACAAATTAGGGATTTAATGGCTCGAGAATTATTTTATAAGAATCTACATCTATATATAGCTTCGCCTTAGGTTATGCTAATGGAGGATGGATACATATTATAATCAGAATGTGCTTTAGAAAAATAATGCCTACAAGGTTGACTTATTGGGGAGTTATAATAGCTCCACCACCTTCAACATTACCTAACATTATACCATGAGGGGCCAAAAGCTTCAACAAATGAGTTTGAAGCTCCCCCAAATCTGAGAGACAGGCGTGGAAGCATCTCCCTCACTATCGTAAACGTGAAGTGGGATTGTGTCCAGAACACGAGAAGTCTCGCGTAAGCAATGAAAACCTGCTCTGTCCTGGACCGAACATGTCCAGGCTTTTTCCCTTCAGAGGAGTCAGTCGATCGCATTGCCACTTCTAGTTATCCTCTTATAATATATGTATTTTCGTATGATTCTAGATTTAATTTTTCATGTGGTTTGTATCAGGACAACTGACGGCGTCTCTTTTTCCCTTTGAGAGTTGTATTTAACGGATTGGGTGGTGCTCCGGTTGTATCACTATTCTGAGATGGTGGTGTTGACCTCATTTCTGGATGATGTCCTCGTTTCTCTCCTAAAAGCCTAGGGTTTAGCTTTAGACTTTTCATCTGTTTGACCCTCTTAGAGGACTAGTACGGAACCCACACTACTTAGAAAGTTCGAGTAACTTCTTTACTCCGAGTCTCGCACGGACGGTCCCAAATCCTTGGCATTTCGCTAAGTTGATTAGGACCGACATGTGAAACTCAAAGATGAGTTCCTACACAAATAAGAACAGCCCCTACGGGAACCTTTGGTGCCTCGAGCACTCGCAGACACCACGAATCACACATTGACACGAACCATGCACAAAATTGACTCGAGTTGGGCTGATCATCGACGAATTTGTCTGGACGACCCCGGATGACAAAACGGACCACACAGATGCGTCCGAAACATCGATTTTAGCTAGAATAGATACCCATATTGTTGTGGTTCCGCACTTTCGCGAACAACACGAAAATTGATGCACCTTCTTTTATTTTAGAGGAGCGCGAGTTGATACACCTAAAATATATAGTGTTTTTATGCACATTTTTATACTTATTTTTTTATGATATTGCACTTTAATAGAAGGTGTTTTCATTTTTTTTTTTGCATGTATAATCAAAATGAGTGATTATGAAGAAAGGAGCAAAAAAGGATCAAATTTAAAACAAAAATGAAATGCGTGCAAAATTAGCCTCTGACGCCTAAAGCGTCGATGGCTGACGCATAAGCGCCACAGTTAAAAGTGACCAATTAAATCAAATTTGGCGTCATTTCCAAGGGGTGTTCGAAGCAACATTTGGTTTAAACTTCCTTAACTTCTTTTGGGCGGCAAATTCGAATGAAGAGATGCATCCTTTGATAGATACATTGAATTTGGACATGATTTAAAGATACCAAAACACCTTTTGAAGAATTATTAAAATGAAGACTTGACAATCAGAAAAGGAGAAGAGTTTTGAAAAGGAATAACATGTAAGAAGTAATGCAGTATTGTTTCAATCAACAATTGGAGAGAATCACATGAAATTTTATGGGTGAGAATTGTAGTACATATAGTTGAGTGCAAATAAATAGGGAGATATACTTTTGATTGGGTGTAGAATTATAGGACTTTAAAGTGACAGGTTAAAACCCCCCAATTTGGTTTTATGTTTTAAGTTTTGTTATGAGATGTTAGCCCCCAAGTTGAGGGAAAAGAGAGAACTCTAAAGTGAGAGCTAATATCTTTCTTGTCTAACCCATCTGCAAGATTTCAAATTTCAGATTAACCTATGTTCTTTATAGAACCAAGTAAAGATAAAAAATATAATTGCTCCTATTTGGCACAATACATTTAAATATTTCACAACAAAATTTCATAATTATTACTGATTCATTGAAATAGGAAAAATATATTTCATTCTCATTTGCTTTCATATAATTTAATAGTCTTATTAATTTTAGTTGCTTACTTTACTTTTTCTAAAAAATTTAGCAAAAAGAATTTAATCTTTTTAATTATAAAACACAACTTACAAAATCATTTTGAAAAGTAAAGGTTATTTTTCTGCATTCTTTAAATTTTTAGACATTTTCCTGTGGGTTCGATAACTTAGAGCTTAATCAGAAAGTCATATATTACTTATTAAATGATACGTATACTTGCGTAGAATCACATATTAAAAATAATTAAAGTTGATTTCTTATTTGCTTCAGAATCAAGTTTTTGATGTCGTAAAAAAATATATTATCATTGAGAAAAAATAAAATGTAAAACGTAAGCATAAATATTCGGGGATCACGGGTCCGGGCCCGACTCAGGTTCAGTCCGGATCCGCTAACTGCTGCGGCTCACCTGATTATTGAATTTCAAAATTTTAAAACACAAATTTACCATTTAATTTCATATCAATTAAATATAATCAGGTGTTAATTTTTTTTCCAATTAAAACTTGTCTGCGCATGAAAACTATTCAATAGCCTGCCTAATGTCGTGTAACGGACATTTTCGAAAGTGCAGCTATAGAATTTGGCTCTCCCCCGCCCGCTCTCTTGATCTCAACGTCCAGATTAACGCCTCCACTGTTTGCTCCCATCTCCCCCCTGCTCGCCTGTCCCTCACGCAGAAACCCTCGCTTAGCTCGTCTCTCTCAGACGCCGAACCGAAGGCCGCTCCCCTCTCTCTCGCTCGCCTCCCCCGCACGAAGCCGCTCATCTCTTCCCTAATTGGCTCGCACCCTCCTCTGCTCGCTCTAGTCTTCCTGCACCGCAAACCCTCGGCTCGCATGCCCTCTCTCGTGCCTACTCGACGTCTCTCGATCCCGCTCCCCTCTGCTCAAGCGCTTCCTCCCTGCGCACGACACCGAAGCTTGCACAGCTTCCTCGATTGACGAGTCGCGCGCCCCTGCAAACCTCTGCTCGTTCTCGCCTTCCCGCTCAGCACCTTCTCCTACTCGTCTTCTTCCCCGCACGCGAACAGGCAAATTCCTACCTGCTCCTCTTCTCTCGGACAACCCAACAGCCATTCGACCCTCTTTGCCTCTCTCGCTCATTTCCTCTGCTCAGCACCGCGACCCTTGTCCGCCAGCAAGCTTCCTGCTCGATTCTATCTCGGCTTCTATCGAAGAGCCTCAGGTGAACTCTAAACTGACAATTGTTTTTTAGATCGCAAATAATGGCATAAGTTCACTTTTGTTCATTTTTCATGTGTGGATTATTTAATGTAAGATTGGATGCCACCTTGGTTTATTTTTGGATCTATGATAAAGCTTAGCTCTTCTTTTATGATTATTGTTTAATATCTATAAATGTTTATTTCTTATCAAGTAAAATTGCAAGGGTTCTTTTCTCTGAAAATTTCAGAAAATTTGTTTAAACATTATGAGTTTATGTGTTCTTGCTCGATTCTTCTGAAGTATCAACGATAGAATCATGTTAAATTCAGTACAGGTTGGAAGTAATGCAGTGGCTAATCTCTTCTTGAGACATTTATAAACCACTCAACTCTTTGCATATTTACATATGTAACACCTTTTGGTTTTAGAATAGAAGCACCTCTATTTCTTAATAAGAAGGATGTCTTTGCATGCTTAAGGATTTATACACTGCTTTGGGCACCTGTCTTGAGAAAATTTGGGTAACATAGCCTTCAAATCTGAATGTTTCGTGTGATCGTCTGCAAATGTTTCAAAACTTTAGTACACTATCCTTTAAACTCTGAAAGTTTTACATCCTAGTGTTAGAAAGTTTGATGAGTTGATTTGAAGCAACATATGTATGATCTTAGGATTGTTTTAAACATCATTTCGGGGGCTGCCCTTGCTCGATTCCTCACTAGTTTCTTTTGAAAGCCTTATGAACCATTTAAATGTCAATCCATTCACTGTTTTTAAGGGCTTTACAAACCATTTAAATGTCATCTTGTTCACTCTTTTGGAAAGCTTTTCGAACCATTTAAATGTCACTTTGTTCATTGTTTTGGAAAGCTTGGTGCTCCATTCTAAATGTCATTTTGTTCACTGTTTTTAAAGGCTTTACAAACCATTTAAATGTCATCTTGTTCATTCTTTTGAAAAGTTTTGTTGAATCATTTAAATGCCATTTTGTCCACAGTTTTTAAGGGCTTTACAATCCATTTAAATTTCATCTTGTTCACTTGTTTGGAAAGCTTTTTGAACTATTTAAATGTCATTTTGTTCACTGTTTTGGAGAGCTTTTTGAATCATCTAAATGTCATTTTGTTCACTGTTTTGGAGAGTTTTTTTTTTAACCATTTAAATTTCATTTTGTTCACTGTTTTTTGAAAGCTTTTTGAACTATTTAAATGTCATTTCGTTAATTGTTTTGGAAAACTTTGTGCTCCATTCTAAATGTCATTTTGTTCACTGTTTTGGAGAGTTTTTTGAATCATTTGAAATGCCAATTTGTTCACTGTTTGGAAATCTTTGTATTCCATTTAAATGCTAATTTCCTCACTGTTTTGGGGACCTCTAAAACATGTTTGACGAGTTAGTTGTGGAAGCAGTTGTCTAGAGTCATTTGGGTGTTGTTTGGACTGTTTGGTGGCTGTCCAGGGTCATTTGAGTGTTGTTTTGGCCTGTTTAGTGGCCGTCTATGGTCATTTGAGTGATGTATGGTCATTTGAGTGATGTTTGGACTGTTTGGTGGCTGTCCGGAATGATTTGAGTGTTGTTTTTGGTGGCTGTCCGGAATGATTTGAGTGTTGTTTGGACTGTTTGGTGGCTGTCCGGAATGATTTGAGTGCTGTTTGGACTGTTTTGTGGCTGTCCGGGGTCATTTGAATGTCATTTGGGTATTGTTTGAACTTTATGATTGTCACTTGGACCCATATAGTGGTTGTTTAGGCTTGTGCAGGTGTTGAGGGTGTTGTTTGGACTCATATTTCATTTTGTTTTGGACCTTTGTTAGATGCTGGTTTGGATTCGGGTTTGAGGAACTCTCGTATATGCTCTCTTTTGGTTTTCTCTGGATTTAAGTGCCCATCTGAATTAACCCCCCCTACCGCTTTAACTTTTCTTTCTAAACTAATTTTGGGGTGGATTAGTCGTCTTTTGCTTTTCCTTGTTTCTTGGTTCGGGATTTAGGCGCTTATGTCAAAAACATAGGTGCAAATATATAGTCTCGACTATATATGCACCATCAAGCAAGGTCGTAAGTTGGATGGTTTTTTTGGGGTTAAGGCCTTGATGATAAAGGCATTCGGTGGTAAAGTGGAATAATATTTCATCTTACGACATCGGGACCCAATCCTGGGACCTGATGAAATGTAGGATGACAATATTATTCACAGACACCAGACTAGCAGGGCACCCTTGCCTTCTTAGGTTGTTGGCGGTCTTAGCCCGACGGTGCGATTGACTTGTGGACAATCATATTTTATAAAATGATAAGAACATATACGATAAGAACAGATATGCTATTTACAAAAAGTATTTTCACTAAAAAAAAATTGATACTACTTTCTTTATATGCATGAATACTACTTTTCTCGAATGCATAAGACCAATATGCATGCCAAAATATAAATTTCAAGTAATATAATTGGGTTGTTCACTTGTTAGTCGTCGGTACTGGGCTAAGGAGTACTCTCATAAGTTGGTATTGCAGGAAACCTTTCTAGTTGAATGTCGGGCTCTATACATAAGGGTGACCGATAGTTGCCTCGAGAATACCTAAATCAGAGCATTCCCCCACCCGAACGCTTACGGCTTTCTTTTGTTTACTTTGATTTTTCGTGTGTTTCCTACGGTTTATCGGGATCCTTGTAGATCATTCGTGATTTCCTTCGTACTTTCCTCATGTTTTTCAACAGTTTTCTTTAAATCATTGTGTGTCATTGTCACTTTTCTCGAGTTCTTCAGGTGATGTCTGCTATCCATTCTCATTTATTTATGGAAATAACTAACTAGTCAGGTATACATGTTTGTCTTATGTTTAAAGCATTTTACTTTCTTTACCGCACATTTTACTGCATATGCATATAATTCATGCTTGCGACATTATTGTTTACTGTTTACCGTGTTTCGTAGCATGAACTTGCAGGGATCTTTTAGGATATAGGATAGTAGGACAACCGGTTTAGGAGGTACCCTATAGCGAGCCACTGACCCAATAATTGTACATTTATATACATCACAACCCCGAACCTATAATCGTTATGATAAGGAGCCTTAGGGTGCGGCTTGCAGTACATTGCTGCTGTACTCAGACATCGATTGCAGTGAGCGATTAGTGAGGAAAATGTAGTTGTCTGTTTGGTCACTGTATGGGAGAACAGCTGCAGGCAGCTTTTTCGTAAAAATGACTGATCGCCCTTATTTATTAAAACTGTTTGAAAATTTCAATTTATTTATATGATATACAGAGTTTGCAAATGCAATTTTTTTTTTTAATTTTATGTTTTAAATATTAAAACTAATAAATATAAATTTTATTTGTAAAAGTTTAACGCCAAAATTTTGATTGTTTATATTTTTAACATTCAAATCTTAGTTATCAACGATTGCATAAAAATGTAACATTTAACAAATCTTAGTTATCCCATTTATTTTTAAGTTGCGTCCTATCATACGTCCTTCCAGTTGCTTCTTTAAAACGCTTAACAATATTTTCCCAACCTTCTTTATTGAGAAATGTGGACGGTCTATTTCTCAACTCTATCTCTTTTATGCATAGATCACAAAAAAGATATTTTATGTCCTTTTCTCATGTTGCGGGTAAAGCAATTTCCTTCCCCTTACTGGCCATGTTATACTTAAGTTAAAGCACATATGAAATGAAATACATTCAAATTTAAAAATCAATCGACATTTGAAACGGATTATAAACTTTAAGCACATCCAACTCGAACATAAAATTAACAAAAAATTGCAAAAAATATAAAAGTACACATTATTTTACGTGGTTCGGTCAATATGACCTACATCCACGGGAAAGAAAGATTGAACTTTTATTAGAGGATGAAAGAAGTAGGTACAAGGCTTTCATTCATACATGACTACCTCCAACATAAGACTTTACATATTTTGTGAGGACTTGCATAGGATCATTGAAAATATTTACATATAGAACACCACTATAATGGCCTAACCGAGATCCATGGCAGGGAACCCGAGCCCACTTTAAGGACCAAATCGAGAGCCACAACAAGGAGCCAAATTTGTGTACTGTTATATTAATCATAACACAAAAGTTTAATCTGCAAAGCAAAGAAGACCGATATTCTCAAACCGAGAGCCATAACTTAAGAATGTGGCCAAGTAATATTGTCATTCAATTCAATTCCAGAAAGAACTAAACTATTGGCCAAGTAATATTCACAAGTTTAACTCCTTCCATAATTATTTTATCATTCAATTCAATAACTAAGTAAAAATGTGGCCAAGTAATATTGCCAAGTAATATTGCCAAGTAAGCATCAATAGCTCCAGCGTATGCAGAAAGAACTAAACTATTGAAACTGAAGCACTATAAACGAGATAGACAATACTAAGTCAAGCCTTCATTCAACAAAATTTCATGGATAAATGACCACAACGACACTATAAACGAGATAGAGAATACCAAGTCGAAGCCTTCATTCGATCACGAAGCCAATTCTCTTGGCTTTAGCACGAGAATACACCCACGTGGCAATTCAGAGCATTTACATACATACTACATAATTCTTGTATATTTACATACGTGCGGTTTAATAATTTTAAAAGGGATGTGAAAGATTTGGATGGTATAAATAGCCACACGATTCATGCGATATTACCGAAGTAATGAGAATTCTAATTTTATCTACTAATTTTACCAAGAAAGAAAGAAAAGCAATAAGAAAATCCTTTACAGTATGAAGGATTCATACTAGATTTTTTCACACACATAATTATATTCCATATCCATCCATATCAAAATAAAAGAAGCAATGTTCTTTATAAAATTGTCCATGAATGCTTATAGTAGAAAAATAAGAAAGTATGAGTAGATGAGAGATAAAGCTATGTAAATAATCTGTTGTGCCAATTAAAACCAATATTAGCCTTGCGAGGAACTATCTCAAGGGGGCGAGTGTTATCTCATTAGCTACCGAGAAGGCTGAAATTCTAGTTGTTCAAGCAACAAGGGAATATTTTTTTCTCGCATCCGAGTTATTCTCAAACCGAGACCAAGTACTCTTCACTCTTATTTACCGGCTCTATTAATGTAAATTCCTAGATGAAGTTGTTCATTATAACTGTAATTCTCTTAATCAGAAACTGTACCACTCATTCCCTTATGGATACTATGAAGTTGTTCATTATAACTGTAAATGTCCCATTATGACTGTAAATATAATAGTAAACTAATGGTTAATCATTACATTTAGATGTCTATCTCTTTCTTTGAATTAAACTTGTTTTTTTTTTCTTTTAGAAGCATAAGTGTTGTTATCAATTTACTTAGGACATACTATTCCTAAAACTAGCTTTTGTATCTCTCTTTTATGACTTAACCATTCCCTTTTCCCTATATTATAAATGGGAATTAGAAGATGAATTTCACTGATCCATAAAGAAGTAACATCAGCCTCCTTAACTAAGCTAATATATCCAATCCACCATACAAATTAAGAATTCCATGCTAAAGTGAAAATGAGGATAATCATGATCTGTAAAACAAAAGTAAAACCCATTTGTAATATGTACTGACTAAATCAAATTTTTTAAAAAATAGATCCTTCACGATTACAAAAGAAATTCACTCAACAACAATGCTTCAAAATCAATTAAAGAAAGGGGAAGGGGAAGGAATGCTCATTCGAATATCCAGAAAGAATTTCAAGCTAGAGAAAACCCAACGATCCAGTTAGCTAACTCCCAAAGAATTAACTCTGGTTCACTTCATTCTGAAGTATGATAATCTAAAATCCTTCAATTCAGGTATTATCATTAAAAAGAAGTCCTCAATAATAATTTGATTCAATTGAGTCAATTCTTAAATAAAGTATGCATGTAATATCATTCTTCAGGTGAGCAACTATATTCTCATTAATAGAAGTGTAATAGCATGAAACAATATGAATTGATTCACAAATTTGCAGATTAAAGCCTTAGGGCCTGTTTAGTTAGCATAAGCTTAAAGATCAAAAGCCCCTGCCATTAATAAATCCGCATGCATTTCTCAATATATAAAAAACCCATAAGAAGAATATAGTCAGTGTAAAAAGCATAAGCTGAATGTAGAACAAGGACATAGCTGGAAGTTGATTCCAGAAAGCTGCAAACAACAGTAATGGCCGCAAACTCCCTAAACTCTCATGCAATCGCTTACAGATCCAACAAATTCCATAAGGTATAAACATAGAAACAGGGATAAGATGTCGAGAAAACGGGAGGGAGTAGAGAAAGAAGATGACGATAAAACACAAAAAATTCCTCAGATCTGCAAGTAGATCGGCAAAATGCCTCAATTTTTATCTGAGATCTGCCGATTTGAGTGGATAGGGAAGAAGAAAAATGCCTCTAATACCGGAGATAATCAGCGGCTACGTGTGAGGGCAGAAGGGAGACGGAAGGCAATCGCGGGGTAGGGATGAGAAAAACCTGCCTGAGAAAGCTAGGCCTTGGGCATATTGGCGCGGCCCGCTTCGTCTCCGCTTCCACCGCGCCGCTGCAACCAAACGACGAAGTTCGGACGAAGCCCGCCGCGACGCCCCGCGCCGCGGAGAAAAGCCCGAACCAAACAGGCTCTTAGAGCCAATTTGTGGGCAACTCGGCAAGGAACATGGAGCAAGCCACAAGCTGAGGTGGTCGACATTCTACAACAACACGAGGATCGAGCAACAGCAGGGCCTTCTTCAACTAAACCTTCCTAGTATAAATAACAACCCATAGAACTTCTAGGCGACTCGCCCAGCGCAAGGTAAAACCTCACACTCTCTTTAGGCTCCTGTGCAACCATGTTGTGCAGCGTAAGTTATAGTTCACCTTAGGTTTCGAGGTTGTCGTCCAATATGACGTAAACCCTCCTGTCCCCGCGGGCTACTTGCATAATCAGGTATTATGCAAGTGTAAGTCCCAAATAATAGAATCGACAGGATTGAAATACTTAATAAACATTTCTCCAAAACACAACCACACAGTAGGATAGTTGGGAAGTCACTGAGGCTTGCCTCAGATCCGTGACATCCCCTACTGTTTACCCCTTTGACTCCTGGAAATAGGTGTTCCACATTTGAGCCACTCTCACTTGTTTTTCCACGTCCTACCGCGAAAACCTAAACTTTGAGATTCTTGAAGACAGAACTACCGATCATTATCGAGAGTTTTCCCAAGTGACATCGGTCATTCGAGATGTAATTAACTATATGGGCTTGTCTCTATAGGGAACTTGAAACCCAGGTAAAATAAACTCTATCTAATTCTTATATTAGGTAGGAGAACTTGTCGATCACACATAAAATATTCGCAGACCAAACGGATGTTAGGATTGGGTTCATCGCCGCAGGGTACACTTATTTTTCGAGAATGTGTATTATATGTGGTATCAGACACGATTATGCAAACTATTAGGTAAATGAGATCCATTCGGTCTCATTTTTTAAAATTAAAACATACTACTTTCAAAACCCTAAAGTACATATCTTTTATATTAAATTAAATTTACAAAACTATTTTCGAAATCGAAACGAATAAGCTGGCCGACAGGTGATAATCTTCCCATCCCCTTCCGCGTCCTCGCACATCGCCCCTTCCCTGCTACAACTGCCCGAAACAGCCTCTTTTGGCTGTTTTCTGCAATTCTAGCATTACAGCCTCTCTTCCCCGCCTCACTACCATCCCACACAGCTGCCTCCATCCTTACCCAACATTCCCGCATCACTCTCAGTTTTTGATCCTCACTTGCACCATCCAAAAAGCAGTAAATATGTTGCTTTCCTGTAGTCCCTGCTTGCTGCCCTTGCACCAGACAACACTCCCTTCGTTGTCCCGCAGGCCACAGTCCAACTCCTTTGTTGCCCCTTGCTGTCCCAGCCATCCACTTTGCCGCCAACGCAATTCCAAACCCTCATTTTGCTGTTGCAATGAGCCACAACTCATTTCAGCCACCTAGACCACTCCCCAACCGTCTAGCCGAACTCCACCACCCCGAGATCGAGTCCTAGTGTGAGTTTGTGTTGTGTCTGTTGTAATTTCCGCTTCAAGTGTATTTGATTGTAACCAGCTATTTGCTTCTACTAATAATATTTGCTTTCCATATTGTGGTTTGGGTTAACTCCTTATCACTTTCATTCTACAAACCTAAGTTATGTAGCTTGTATCAAATTATAGCTAATATAAGGTTCATCAAAAACCAAAAGTTCATGTATTGATTTTGTAGTTTCAAAATTGCATTACGACTTCTTGTATAATCCTTACTCCTTAATACGAGATCACGAAGAGAAAAAAAAAACATTATTTCTCCATTAATTTTAGGATCAAATATACCAATGTGGACAATTGTAGAAAGGTTAAAGAACCCGAGTGATTTAATCATAAGTATGAGAATCTGTGTAAAACATCTAACATATAAAGACTTGAATGGCAGGTGTTTGGAAACACCATGTATAAATGAGTTTTGAGAATACCTTGTCGAGAGATGCATGGACCTGCTGAAGGGAGCTTGCATCATGGTTACGACCTTTGACAAAACTCAAAGCTGTAGAAAACTTTTTCTTATCCCTCTTTAGAAAATCATGAAAGGTGAAAATTGAACTTTCCACTATATTCAAGAGCTCGGGGGCAAGAACAGGTGGGTCTAGATCTTCACTTTCATTTGCTTTGTGAACAGAACCTGCACGAGCCATAGTGATCCATCGTAACAAAGGATGCTAATGGATTTAAGAAAATCTCCTATTTATGCAGACCAAAAATCAATTTGATTATTGGAAAATTTACATAAGTAGCATACAATTCTTATGCATTTAAATATCTCACACCTACACTTTCACATTTACATATAAAGGCCTTTGGTGCTTTAAACCTATGCATGAAAATGTATATTTCACTTTAGAATAATAATGATGCTATTTTTGATGTGATACTAAAGATTCGAGTACTATGCGTAACAATGAAAGTTTAGTTGTGAGATTGGTAAACACATAAGAATTGTGTGCTATGTATGTAAATACCCCTTGATTATTTCGTAGCCACACTCAAAAGAAGCCCAATAGATCACTTCAATGACGATATATAGATACTAAACAGTGCATGCAAGAGGTTTTCATTGGATAAAAATTGATTAAAAAATGCACATAGCATAAAGGAAACTAGCGTTGAACAAAACAAAACAAAAAAGGGAAAAACAAAGAAGCAAGCACACACAATGCAAAAACCACTCAACAACCATATGTTTTTAACAAAAAATCTGCTTTCAAAAAGTATCAACACCACTCCTTTTGTACTCAAAACAGTTAGAAGAAAAGAAAGATCAAAACAATCTCAAGAAGTAGCTCTGAGTTTAAGAGAAGACAAAGAATAGTAATAGACTGGAGAAAATAAGATGGAAATAAAGTATAAAAGACAAAAGCCGAAGAAGTTCTCTCACTCCCCAAGATTTCCATTGAAGTTCAAGAACTTGCGGGCTATCGTCAAGTCAGGTGGGTGGTAAGCATTAATGTTCAATGCATTAAATGTTGAGTACATGCCCAAGTTTGGTGGAAGAGAAATCCCGAGGCATAGTCATTGAAGCACTTCTCTATGGCAAACAAACCTAACTTTTTTTATTTGAGCTTGGAGTAGACCCATACCTGCTGGAAACCATTCTTTATAGAGGAGCATCATAAATAGATCCTAATGCTGAAAGCTCTGCATTAAAGGTTGTACCACTACTTATTTTACATCGTGAAAATTTCGTGTTGTTTTTAACGTCACAGCATTGTAGTAAAGTCGAGTCATTTTCTCCACAAGTTCAATCTGGTTAATAAGATGGAAGATTTACATACATACCATTTAATTCTTATCAATTTACAATATAATGCCAATACTATAATTTTTACATATATGCCACCTTACACATGCATGAAAAGGTGTATTTCACTTTTTAAAAGTTCAAATAGTGGTATTTTTTTTTTAATAAGAAAAATTTGGGTGGTATCAAGTAAAGTTTAGGTGTTAGATATGTAAATACATAGGAATTCAGTGGTATGTAGGTAAATGCCCCTAAGAAGTTTAGTATAAAAGTATTTAATGGGCATATCTTTTGAAGCGTTGATGGGCACTATCTTTTGAAGCGTTGAACATTTAGTTTTATTCAAACTCGAGCTTTCTATAAACTCTGTTCCACTATCTTTAGTGATCGGAGGCCAGGCATTAAATCATGTTTCCAAGAGTGGGTCTATCCGTCCATTTGTTGATGATATGTTGACTGAAAACAGATATCAATTTAAAACGCTTCCACAATTCACACTAAAGACAATTGACAAATTTGCCAGCTCGATCAGACAAAATACAATAAGAAAGTTTTTGAAGGATAATAAACACTTCAAAAACTAAATGGGCTGCATTCATTACGTCAAAGGTTTTTTACCAGCAATCAAATGTGAAATCTTGGAAAAACAAGTGACAACCACCATGAAGAAACCAAAGTCACACTTGACCGGAAACAAAATAAAGATTCAAATCCACCCGAAGAGATTAGGAGTGTAACAACCAAGTAGACTCAATCTCAGCTCGATAACTGGCTCATGAGCTGATCTTGATAAGCTAACAAACCAAGCTCAAGCCAACCCCGACTCGACTCGTTAGCTCATGAGCCGACTTGTTTGAAAAAATATTAATATAAAATATACTCATATGTTAAAACTCATTACTTCATCTTTAATTCATTAAAAATACATAAAAAATGTTATTTTAGATTTTAAGTCATGTGGTTTCCCATAATTTATTTCTTAATTTCTTAACCTATTATCATTTTACCATGACACTACCTTGAATTAATATATTTTATCTCCGTTATAATAAACTCATGTTCGAACTTGATTAATTAATTAAGCTCAAGCCAAAGCAATGGATGGCTCAATCGAGGATGGCTCAAGCTTGACTCGACTCATTTACACCCCTAGATGGAATGAAGAATTGGTGACTGGGAGTTAAGCCTAATGCTTGTAGATGTTCCCTTGCAAGCTTGGCACACATAGCATTATTCTAAAAAGGCACAGCGCAAAAGCATAAGGCCTTTATATATGATTTGTTGCGTCTATATATGATTCTATATGCATGTATGAGTGAAGGTATGTATGTTGGACTCGAACCTTTTCTTTCAAGTTTGAAAATTGATTGAGATCAAATTGATTTTTTACTCAAATCAAACTTATATTGATGTAAATAAGTAATGCCTAATAAGAAATAAGCCAACCTATAACTAAATTTCACTACAATGACTTTCAGCTGATCTTGAACTATCTCAGAGATTAGATAATTAACAACCCTATAAGTCATGATTATAGCCACATGCCCCTTGTTAATGGGTGCACTAAATGCGCAAAAAGCTGCGATATGGCATTGGCAATTTCCAGAAGATTACTTAAAACAAAATTTTACCAATTTTCTATGAAGATAATAAGTGGATCAAATGGCATTCATTGAGACTACAATATTGACAAATTATGCAAAACTTCCATAAAATTCCACGAGGAAACCACTGTCTCAAAGAATCCCGAGCCAAGCAGTCGAGCAAGGCTTTTGACGGGGTTAGCAGCCTCCCGCACCCCCCGCCTCCTTCCTTTTACGTTCCTCCTTCATAAGGGAAGATTTTGATGGCTATCTCAATATCTTTCTTGCCTCCCAACCCCTTCCTTCTATATAGGAGTTTCCTTTCTTCTTCATTCGTTTACTCCTCCAATAAGAGCCTATATGTTACTATTTCAGAGATTTAAAGTGGGCTCCTGCTGTGTATTACTTTCAGTTCCTATGTGGAGTCCTTGCTCCCTTTGTGGGCTATATTAAAGGAGGTTGCGGTGCTCTGGTTGTATCCGACTTTGAGGTGGTGATTGTATCTTCCCTACACCTTCCCTTCCCTTCCCCCTTAGCCGCCGGCCACCTCAACCCTTTCACAACCGCCACCAGCCCACTTTCCAACCTCCAAATCTGCTGTCCAGCCCCTCCAAACCAGCTGTCCAGCACTGCAGCTCGCTGTTCTGCAGCCAAACCTGTCACTCAACACTCCATCTTTGCTGCCGCCACAACCGCTAGCCATCCCGATCCACCTAGCCAACCCCTACCACCCTTGGGACGCACTTTCGAGGTGTTTGTTTCGTCATTTTATGTTTGGGTGATGTTATTTTCAGTTTGTATGTGTTGTAACCCTATTCACTATTAAAAAATTGCTTTTGTGGTTTGGGCATCCTTTCTCCGGTATTAGGCTGTTAATAACAAACACGTCCAAAAGAAGCACAACCAAAAAAAGCCCCACCCACAAAAACATAAACAAGCAGAAGAGGCAAATCCCTTGTACAGCAAAAAATAAGCTTTTCCGATAAAGAGAAGAACATGACAGCAGTTTATCAAATATTTTGTAGTGACACTAAAGTCGAGTATCAAACTCAAAATTTAAGGGAAAAAAACAACTATTTAATCAGGATGTTTAAAAATAAGAAACAAATTATTTTTTGCCAGCAAATAAGAACAAAATGAGCCCTCGATCTCTGCTTGTATTCATCTCTCTTTGTCACACTCCTCTCTCGCACTCCACTGAGAGGCAAAAGCATCCAAATCAAGCCTACAAGCGAACTCAAGGTCAATCCAATGTGATATTTAAACTCATATATCTATAGCACCTCCCTTTTGATTCAATCTATTTCGCTTTAGTTCGGTTGAACCCTTAATTAAATCTTGAATGCTAAAGAACCAAAGAAAAAAAATATAACACAATCACCAACCTCGAGCAAATTAGTTTTTCTTATAACTCAGCTAAACATCATTAGATTTTGATCTAAAAATTAAGAGAGGCATAACATGCACCCCATTAAGTACGAATCAAAGTATATGCATTTGTATAGCATGCCATATACAACCAAAAATGAAGGTATTAGCAATATAACAATATTGTAAAAATTGAGCACAAGAGCTACAACAAATGTTGCCAGGCAAATTCGCAAGCCACAACACTTAGCTAACCAGATGGTGAAATAGAAGACGATAACCATAAAAGAAGTAATTTTACCAATGTCATAGCCTAAGAAAAAATTAGTTGAGGCAATTACATACATAGCACACAATTATTATGTATTTAAATTTAGCCCATCTAAACTTTCAATTACACATACATAGCACTCAAATCTTTAATATCACATCAAAAAAATAACACTATTACCACTTTTTACAAGTGAAACACACATTTTTATGCATATGTTTAAAGCACCAAAATGTTATGTGTATAAATAAAAAAGTATTGGTGTTAGATATGTAAATACATATGAATAGTGTGCTATGTATGTAAATTTCCCAAATTGCTTTAATAGAGCATAGCACATCAATGCACATGCCTTCGATGTTAGGAACCTGAAGCAATTTGGACAAGGAAGATCGAGTTCGGCAATAAATATCCACCCTCAAACCATGCTCGAAGGGTTCATTTTCGATAAACCTCAGCAGAAGAACCTGATATTGTTGAAACTCCTGCGCGGAATGACCATACGAGGTTGGATTATCTGGCTGAGATGAGACCCGCAGGCTCAGTTGCGTATACTGGCAATGAAGCACCTCCCATGACAAACAGATCTGGGCAACATAAGCAATCTCGAGATTTTGGAGAGGATCATCATCCAACGGTGACCGAAGTTGTTCAAAATCATCTTGAAACTCATCTCGATTTTTGAAAGAGAGGTTCTTAAGGTTCAAAGATAGCTTTCTGCATGCAGATCTATGTGATTGATTTGAGAAGTTCCATGATTCTGCATAGAATGTTGTTCATTAATATAATAAATTCTCTACAGCAAAAACAATAATAACAAGTCTTTATCCCACTAAGTGAGGTCGGCAACATGAATCCTTTTTCTCCATTATGTCCTATTGAGTGTCATATTTTCATTTAATTCTAATAAATTAAGATCATATTTTTATACAACTGGCCGAAGTTTTTTTAGGTCTACAATATGTTAATCTAAAACACTAATCTCCTAATTGGGTCATCAAATGGTAGACGTTTAATGTGACTAAACCATCTAAGAAGACTCTCTTTAATAAATCCATGTAGAAAATAAAGCATGCTAAGTAAACAAATGGAGCATATTTCCAAAGATTGTAAATTAAAAACACGGTTCCAAAAATAAACAAGGAGATGCTTCAAATCTGCACCATTCATGTGATTAATTTTGATACATAGAAGATTTCCAGTTAGTTATTAAATGTTTTACAGCAAGGCTTTACAACAGTGTCAAAAGAAGCAATCTTTTTTGCCGAGCCCAAAACCATGCATGAAGGCCAGAATACTAATATAATCTATTATGAAAAGGCAGTATTATATGTGTAAAAAAACTTAAAATTAAAGCTAACTCATTCCCTGGTTAGCCAAACTAAATTATATCAAGGGAAATTTACATACCTAGCACACATTTATTATGTATTTACCGATCTCAACCTAAACTTTCAAATTTACATACATAGCACTTTGGTGTTTTAAAAATATACATGAAAATGTGTATTTCATAATTAAAATGAGGTAATAGTGCAATTTTTATGTGATATTAACGATTTAAATGCTATGTGTATATTCAAAGTTTAGGTGTGAAATATGTAAATATACAAGAATTGGGTGCTATGTATGTAAATGTCCCTTATATAAATGGAAATAAAAGTTTAGGATTGGACGAATGTAATATAGTCCATAACTGAGGCTTAATGCATCCTATAGCATTTTCTCAAGCATCAAATAATAATAAGATTAAAAGAAAAGAAAGAGGCATATTACAAAAGACTTTATCCCAGCAAATGTCTCGACATGCTAAAGACATTGATTGCTTGAGTTATGAGAGATAGATGAAGGCTCCATTTGAATGAATAAATATTTCATCTTTGCAAAACGATCTTGCATGTAATTATTATGTTAATATCTCTCGAATGTTAAAAAACAGATAATTTTCCAATATTAAAATACATATTAAAATATTCCACAAATAATACAAATCAAAGGAAGTCAATGCTAAAATTAATTATGGTTTATTAATAGACTGCAATATTGAGCTTTCAAAGTAAGATCAGTGCCTTTAATGGTTGGTAACTTAAACTAAGAAGAAATGAAGAAATCTACAAAAAAATTGAATGAAAATCAGTGCCAGCCACAATATACCTGCTTCTTTCATGCTTTGCACAATCAACTTATCAAAGAACAGCATTCTCTCGCAGTACCTAATGTACAATGCGTCGAAATCAGACAGAAGATAGCCATCATCGACCTCTGATTCCCTCCTTTCGCTGGAGCTTGTCTCCTCTTCTTCCAGGTTGGACTCCTCCGGTATGAGGACCATAAAACTGTTCTTCCTCATCTCCTTCATCCTCTTCACCTCATTAGAAACAATGTCATCATCTTCATCATCATACTCCTCTTCTTCCACACCTCCATCTGCAGCACCCACCTTCTGCTCAGACTCCACACTTTCAATCTCGAACTCCACTGCGCGCATTGGATTAGTTTCCGGATCAGTGCCAGCTACTTTCAACTTCTGGTTCAGCCTGAATCGCTTCACTTTGAAGAAATTCATCTATATAACCCCAAGCTTAGTTAAATATTGCAGACTATTAACACCAAAGCCCATTAAATATCAGTCATGACACTTTTAATCAACCCCAACAAAAAATGCAACAAAAAATCTTCTTCTTTTTATTTTCTCATGAAAAGCAACACAAATTAATGGGAAAAAAGAAAAAAATGCCAAAAAAGCGACGGTCAAAAAGGAAGATGACGGATAAACTTAGCAAAGCAACTATAAAGCCGATTCACCAAGGAAAAGCGCAGCAAACCGAAGGAAAACCTAAATGCAGCAGCTCCCGAAGTCAAACAACATCGAACATAAGTGCTCATACATTGAACCGCAAAAAATAGGAAGCAAACTATAAAAAAAAAAAAAAAAAAAAAATTCAACATCCAGCTTGCCTGAACCTTAACAAGCTCAAAAATATCTACTTCCTTGTGATAAATGAACAAGCACTTGCTTACACTGATGCCTTCAGCTACAATGAGAGCTCAGCTCCGTGAGTCGAAGCACAGAAAATCCGCCCCGGTCTTCTCGGCTAGGGTTAAGTGTACAACTAGGACAAGAACTCCAAGCATGTGCAAGAGAGAGATACAGAGAGGAAGATCAGATCTGGTCGCATTTCCCTCTCCTCAATTCACTTGTCGCCATTAGATGCGAAAATGCAATCAATAGTAAAAATCCATATTTGGGGATCGTAAGAAGAATGCTCTGGATCGTTCAGGTTCAAACACCCCACTCTTGGTACCTGCGCGGGACGACGTACTGCCGGACAATGGAAGAAAGCGGGTTTACGTTTACACCCTCGCGTGATTGCCGTTCAGTCACCTACATGACCTTGATGACCCTCTCCCGACGTCAAAGTTCGTGGTCACAGCTGTCGGCCGTTTAAGGGTAAAAATGTCATTGTATTGAAGCCACGTGACTGACAACATCAAGAATTAGGAAAATTTACATAGATGCCACCAAATTTTTGACGCTTACATTATATTATCGTTGAATTTAAAAACGTCCACGAATAACATCTAAAGAATTAGTAGGAGAGAAAATCAATAATAAGCAGTCGAAATGTGCTAACTTTTTTATCGTAAAATAACTTATATGTAAGGGCATATGGGTTTGAATGTTGTAATTACAGAATTGACTTCTAATCATTAACTGTTAGGGGTTTTTTTTGTAAATTACAAATAAAATATAATAAAATAACAAGTGAGATCATTCGATTGATACAAGTTATGGTGGTTGCTCTATCCAGTCGGTCGTTTGTCTTTGGGTTGCTGCTTCGGTGGTCGATCGATGGTGATGTTGCTACTTGATTAGATCTGCAATTAACTGGTTGTAAAATCTTAAGGTGATACGACCCTCTGGCCCGCCTTTGGATGACCTTCCAATCATGGGTTAACCGGCTGATCAAATGATCCCATGGATGCCGATTGCCTGGTCCTCCATTTATCGTCTATTCTTCGTTGACCGTCAAATTATATTTTTTCACCAATCTCTGAATCAGATTATTCTTAAATGAGATCCTCCATCAGTGATGATTACTCTAGCCATTTCATATCTTGTGAAAATATTCTTCATTAAAAACCTCGAAAGCATCACACCTAGGTAAAGCTATTGTTTCAATCTATTTTGAAACAAAATCAACAGCAATAAGTATATATATATTTCCAAATAAAGGCATAAATTGTTCCATAAAATCTAATCCCCATGCATCAAAAATTTCAACTTCCAGCGTAAAATTAAGAGGCGTTTCATTTCTTCTAGATATATTGTCTATTATCTGACATCGATCACAAATTTTGATAAATTTATAAACATCTCTGAAAGTGTAGGCCAATAAAATTCAGATTGCAAAATCTTATGTGCAGTTCTATCAATTCTGAAATGTTCTTCAAATTCATAATCATGACATTTTCGAATAATTTTTTCAGTTTCTTCATAAGGCAGACATCTCCTAATAATAAGATATTTACATTGCTTGTACAGATAAGGATCGTCCCAGAAATAAAATTTAGCATCATGCTTAAATTTTTTCTGTCATTGCATTGTTAAATCAGGTGGTAAAATATTACTAACGATGTAGTTCACAATATCAGCATACCACGGTAAATTTCTTTTTAATAACACTGTATAATTGCTCATCAGGAAAAATTTCAGTAATTTTCTTTTCAAAATCATCCAAATTAGGTTGTTCAAGTCTAGATAAATGATCGACTTATTCGATTATTGACCCCTTTTCTATTAACGATCTCAAAATCAAATTCTTGTATTAAAAGCATCCATCGAATCAGTCTTGGTTTTGTATCCATCTTTTGCATTAAGTATTTAATAGTAGAATGATCAGTATGCACTATGCATTTAGCTCCGATTAAGTAAGATCTAAATTTTTCAAAAGCATATACAATTGCTAATAACTCTCTCTTAGTAGTAGCGTAATTAATTTTAGTAGCAAAAAGAGTTTTACTAGCATAGTATATAACTTTAAATATTTTATCATGTCTTTGCCCTAAAACGTACTCCAATAGCATAATCACTAGCATTACACATTAGTTCAAATGGTTTCTCCCAATCAGGTGAAACTATTATAGGTGCAGCAATTAACTTTTCTTTCAATAGATCGAAAGCTTTTAAACATTTATAGTTAAAATCAAACTTCCTCTCTTTCTCCAAAAGTTGACATAGAGGCTTAGAAATTTTTGAAAAGTCTTTGATATATCGACTGTTGAATCCTACATGTCCCAAAAAACATCTTACCCCTCTCATAGTTGTTGGAGGTAGTAATTTTTCTATAACATGAATTTTTGCAGTATCTACTTCTATGTCATATTCAGATATTTTATGCCCAAGCACAATTCCTCCTGCAACCATTAATTGACACTTTTCCCAGTTTAAGACTAAATTTATTCTTTCGCATGCCTCTAAAACTTTTTCTAAATTACATAGACATGCATCAAATGAATCTCCAAATACTGAGAAATCATCCATAAATACTTTTATTCCATCATCAATTAAAATGCTAAATATAGATGTCATATATCTTTAAATGTTGCAGGTGCATTACATAATCCAAATGACATTCTTCTAAAAGCAAAAGTTCCATAAGGGCTAGTAAATGTAGTTTTCTCTTGATCCTTAGGAGCAATAGGTATTTGTGATAACTGTTATATCCATCTAGAAAGCAATAGTACTTGTGTCTAGCAAGTCTGTCTAACATTTGATCTAAAAAGGGTAAAGGAAAGTGATCTTTTCTGGCGGCATTTAATTTTCTATAATCAATCAATATTCGCCAACTAGTGACTTGTTTTGTTGGTATAATTTCATCCCGATCATTTACACCAACATTCACTCCTCCTTTCTTAGAAACACAATGAATTGAGCTCACCCAAACACTATCAGAAATAGGATATATTATTTCAACATCTAACTACTTTAAAATATCTTTTTTAACCACTTCTTTCATTATTGGGTTCAGTCTCATTTGTGGATCAACTCTTGGTTTGTGTTGTTCATCCAATAAAATTATGTGCAAACAGATCGAAGGACTGATTTCTTTAATATCAACGATGGACCAACCAAAAGTTTTTTTTATCTTTTTAAAGTTTACAATAATTTTTGTGCTTGATATTCATTTAAATTCGAAGATACAATGACTAGTCAAGTAGATGATTCTCCAAAAAATATGTACTTTAAATGATTAGGAAGAATTTTCAGCTCAAGTTCAGGGGGTTTAATGATAGATGAAATTAAACTTTTATCTCCATATTTCACAGTATCTAATCTTTCAAATTTTCCTGAACAAAGTCTAACTTTTCATTCTTTATATCATCCAAATCATCTTCATTTTCACTTTCATTTTCATCCTCACATTCCAGATTTTCTTCAAATACAACTTTAAAATGATCTTCTCTCAAATAATCGCAGACTTCCATTCGATAGCACTCATCATCGTTTTCAGTTGAAGGGTACTTCATAGATTTCAGAATATTGAAAATTACCTTTTGGTCATTCACTCTCATAGTTAATTCTCCTTTTTGGACATCAATCATAGCTCTCCAAGTAGCAAGAATGGTCTTCCTAAAATAATTGGAATTTCTTTATCTTCTTCCATATCTAATACAATAAAGTCTACAGGAAAGATAGATTTATCCACCTTCACTAATACATCTTCCACAACTCCTTTAGGATAAGTGATAGAACGATCAGCAAGTTGAAGAGTCACAGATGCAGGTGAAATTTCTCTTATTCCCATTTTTTTGAAAGTTCATAAAGGCATAAGATTTATACTAGCTCCAAGATCACATAAAGCTCTTCCGAAAAAATTTTCACCTATAGCGCACGGGATAGTGAAACTACTTGGATCTTTAACTTTTTCATGAAGTTTTTTTCTGGATAATTGCACTACACTCACCGCTAAGTGCAACGGTCTCGTGGTCTTTAAAATTTTTCTTCCTTTTAAGAATATCCTTCATAAACTTTGCATAATCAGGCATCTGCTCTAATGCTTCAATAAAGGGAATATTAATCGTTAACTTCTTAAGAATTTTAAAAAATTTTGCAAATCTGTTATCCCTGTTTTGTTTCTTCAGTCTTTGAGGAAAAGGAGGAGGTGGTTTTTCAACAGTTACCTTCATTGATTCTATCAGATATTCGTCTGGATATATCTTATTAGAATCTTTCTCAATGTTCACTTCCTCTCTTTCAACTTCGACTTCTTTTTTAACTCTTGATTCCAATTCTTTTCCACTTCTTAATTGAATAGCCTTAATTTGCTCTTTGTTTTGATCTTTTGGGTTGATCTCAACATTGCTAGGAACATTCCCAGAAGGTCTATTATTAAGCGCAGTAAGGATATGTCCTAATTGATTTTCAATGTTCTTCATCGCAACGTTTTGAACTTGAATTTGATTACCCATATTCAGAATCATTTCTTTAGTAGACAAGTTCTTTTCCTTAAATTTTTTATTACTATTAAAACCAAGAGTATAAGAAGGTCTAAAATTGGTATTTCCTTGGTTGTTCGGATTTTCAACTGGATTCATAGGAATGTTTCCCCATTGCGGGTTAACGACAACATTGGTATTATTCTAGTTAAAGTTTGAATAATTCCTCCAACTAGGACTATAATAATTCGAATAAGGATTATTGACTTTTTTATGTATAACATTTAAGGTTTCATAAGACATTTGAGAGTCTATCATCTGTCCTGATGAATTTTCTTCTAACATAGGGGGTGTTGGAGAATAATTTTCTTCTAGCATAGGGTGATGAATTTTCTTCTATTTTCTTAGAAAGTGCAGCAATTTGAGAGACTATCATAGTTATCGCATCAAAATCATGAATACTGGCTACTCTCTTGGGATTTACCCGTTCACATGGCCATTAAAAATTATTAGTAGCCATCTCTTCAATTAACGAATATGTTTCATCAAAATGTTTTGACATTAATGATCCACCAACAACGGCATCAATAATTGATCTCAATGATCCTACTAATCCATTATAGAAGGTTTGAGTTATTAACCAGTCTGGTAAAGCATTGTGTTGACACTTCCTCAGAAGATCTTTAAATCTTTCCCAAGCTTCATATATAGATTCTCCATCAAATTGACTAAAACATGTGATATCATTTCTCAACTTAGCAGTTTTGAAAGGAGGAAAATATTTCGACAGAAACTTTTGTGAAAGCTCTCCCCAAGTTCTAATAGATCTAGGTGCTAATAAGTTTAACCACGCCTTAGCCTTATCCCTAAGTGAAAAAGGAAAAGTCAAAGTCTAACAACATTGTTCGACATTCCATCATATTTAAAAGTAGCACATAGTTCTAGAAAACTAGTGAGATGTAAGTTAGGATCTTCATTAGCTGTTCCTCCAAATTGATTATTTTGTATCAATTGGATAATAACAGGTTTAAGCTTAAATGAATTAGCAGTAACATCAGGATTTTGAATAGTTAAGTGAATTTCATCTGTTGTTGGATAGCATAATTTTCTTAAAGGTCATGGTATATTTTCGTTTTTATTGTTTAAATTGTTCGCCATTTTGTGAGGATTTACAAATTGTTTTTGTTGTTTTCAAAATTTTCTAATAGTACGCTCTAATTCATAATCGTGAGGCACTAAACCTACAGATCCGATACTACGCACAAACACAATAAACTCACACTAATAATAAACAAACACACACAACTATGACTTGCAATTCAAATATATGATTTCTAATACTACAAAAATAAATTTTAACAGTTACTTTTTTTACCTTGCCTCCCCAACAACGGTGCCAAAAACTTGGTGTGATTTTTTTAATTTGCAAAAATTAATGAACTCAGATTTAGATATATATATATATATATATATATATATATATTGATTTAAATGATAATGAGTCACACAATTAACGTAAATATACGTATCACTCAATAATACAGGGCTCTAGAGGAGTCCTGGAATATCAATCTCACAGGGAGGCTTTACTTTTATAGCGTAGCACAAAAATCTATTATCGAATCACAACAAAATTGCAAGTTGTTTAATTTTAAAAGTTAAGACAAAAAGGTTCAGTTACTATATCTACCAAAGCATGTTATAAACTCTAGCAATTTAAACTAATGCACGACTAAATTTATAACAAAGTTCAGTTGTAAGAAAGAGTCTTCCTCCTTTTCCATTCATAATGTAATGATTATTGTGACACAGATCAGTGATGCAAATGTATTGTGCCAAATAAGAGCATTCTTATTCTTTACCCATATTTCAGCGTATAAAGAACATTGGTTAATCCTAAGTTTAGTCCTTAAATATGTGGTTAGGCTGGGAGGATACTGGCTCTCACTCCAGAGCTCTCACTTTCCTTCACTTGAAGGCTAACTCTCGCTTCAGTTTCTAAACATTAGGACCAAATTAAGAATTTCAGCCTGTCACTCTGAAATCTCCAATTATACGCTCATCAAAGTATATTTCCCTATTTATTTGCATTCAATCTCCATGAACTTCACCATTCATGGAATTTGAATGTGACCTTCACTTTTATTTTGGAACTCATAATCATTTCGGAACATATGTTTCCCAACAAGTTTTAACAGTTCAATTGGCCAGATTAAAAAGTAAATGAAGTTCTAAGTGAAAAGGTCATCACAAATTCTTCATAATAAATCAGCACATCATTTCCATTTCACAACATCAGCACATCACATGAAAAGGAGAAAGACAAAGAAATCTACTCAAGACTCATGAGGAAAAGATGACAAAACATGGATTTCATATATAAAAACAACGTCATACAAACAGAGTAAAGTAAAGAATACTTATCTCAAACTCTTCCCCAAGCGAATCTAAAGGAATTCCTTTGACTCCTCTTCTTTTTTCATAACAACACACAATTCTCTCTTTAGAATAGTAAGGAAGAAGAAATCTCTCACTTTCCCTCTCCTCTCATACTCCTTAGAAGAGAAAAACAAAAACCTAACTTCCTACACAAAATGGAAAGAACTCACTCTCTAAACTCTAAACTCTTCTCTTATTTTCTTCTCCCCTTTGAAATGTGGCTCCAAAAGTGTTTAAATTCGGTCAAAATGAATTCCCAAAAGTTTCCTCAAACAACCTTTCAAAATCCGGCCAAATACATTGAATCTAGTTCAAAATCGGGATAGGCGTTATCCGGCGCTGGTAGGAGCACCGTTCGGTGCATTATTCCGTCAAAACGTCGTAACTCTCTAGAAACTGGTGATGTCCGGTGCTGGTCACAGCACCGTTCGACACTAGTTTAATAAAATGCAATTTTGTCATTTTTCGCTCCAAATTTGTTCATTTTCGCTTCCTTTTGCTCCAAAGGACTAAAATCATTGTACCTGCATGAAATCATCAAAAATACCTTCCTTTAAAGTGCAATATCAACAAAAACAATTATGAAATGAATAATAGAAAGCTATCAAATTTTCAATGGATCAATTGGCTCAAAAGGAGAAAAGTTCTGCTACTAAGTTGATAAATTGAATGGGTTGTGTTGTATCGCTCAGGATGAAAGCATAAATTCTGAAGAAGGATAAGTTTGCTACACTGCTCCATACCCATAAGAAAGCACCACCGTTCTGTGTCTCCACCAAGCTCCGTCTAGGAGACTAAGTAGTCACTGTTGCTACTGTCACCAATGTCAATACTGCAAAGTGAAAATTAGTCAAGCCATGAGTAGGATCAAGATTATTGTCTGTCATTGCACATGAAGAGCCCACAGAGCAAGCAAGGTTAAGAGGTTCTCCGTCGTCATATCTGACTCACACACTAGAGTACATCCTTCCCTCCATCATATTGATGATATCAACGAGATAAACCATCTTTGGACATCAGTACGAGAGGGGAAGAGGTGGAGACATAGGGTCACCGATCCACCGATAATTATGCTTAGAATATATATATATATATATATATATATATATATATATATATATATATATATATATATATATATACACACTCCTTCAAATGATTTAATAATGTGGATACTACACAAGTATACGTATCTGATGGCGGTGTCGTCGCCGTGTCGGAGATTTTTCTGGGTGTGTCAATGTCGATTTGGAGTCACCACTCTGTTTATCTATAATATTGTCTTAATCTTTAAGAAATCTTATTTCTTTATATTTTGTAAAAGAATCTTTAGATAATAAGAAATTTGAAGAAATAAGGGCTAAAAATATAGAAAACAGTAGAAAAAGAGATGTCGGTGATAATTCTTAAAATGAAGAATCTAGATTTGTCTTATCCAAGAGATTCTGTATAAGGATAATGAAATTTTGGTAACCAGAGATTTTTAGATATAATATCTATTCTGAGTTCTTTAATTCTCTTATAGGAGCAAGCTCCTATAGTTAATCACATCTTAGGAAATTTATAATTGTTTAAGAAACTTCTGATTAATGTTAATCACTTGTTTTTTGAAAATTTTTTAAGGAAAAATGTACCCACGATCAATCCTAAATGTCATTTTGTTATTTCAATTTTATCTTGTTGTCATGTCATTTTGTTTATCATCATTTTTTTATTTTTATTTTGTTGTTTGTCATTTTTGTTTTGTTGTTTATTTGTTTAATGGCTATTCTAAAAGTTTTGATTTTATTTTTGTCTTAGTTTTGTCATTTTAATGTTGTTTATTTTGTTTTGTTTTGTTTATATTGTTGTTTTGATGTCGTTGTTGTTTTGTTTTGTTGTCTTTCGTCGTGTCTTAGGAATATCGTCCTGCAAAACAGAGTTAGCACACCCTATAACATGCAAAGGAAATCTAAAATGTAACTTATTTTCATCCTGCAAAAGCAAAATAGTGTCAGAAAGAAATAATGTCAACTTTATTTCTTCAATCTTTTATTTTGTTTAGTTATATTTTTAGATAACCCGGTCAAGATGTCACTGGCTCCGTTGTCCCAGGGTCATCAGGGGCCTTAATCTACTTAGTCCGAAAGATGTTTAAACCAGGACCGAAAGATTTCTATCAGCAACCAGGATTGCGTCGTCCGAGAAATCTTCGTAGATTAAGAACACTGGGGTTTGACCCAACCCGCAATAACACAGTAATTTTTGCTTCCAAAAGATGGCAAAAAACTTAACCCAATTTATAAATAGCGGTTAGTGTATAAAATTAAAATGTTGTAAAATTTTAGAAAATATTTTACACACTAGGGGTACTACGCAAGTATACGTATCGTTTCAAGTAATATAGGGTTTTTTGTTAAGACCCCAGTATCGATCCCACAGAGAAGCGAGGTAAGCAATCCTTTAGGCTAATTCTAGTCTATTTTTGTAAGGCCTAAATTTGGAATGTTGATTAAAATGAGTTTTCTAATAACTAATCCTAAATAAAGATCTTAAATAAAAAGATAACTTATGGATAAATTGGTTTGGATAATTTTGAGATGTTAAAGACTACCTTTCTCTTGCAATTACATAGATAATGTGTAGGAAAGAGATGCTAAGAATTTTATGTAGTAGTGCCAAATAGAAGCATTCCTATTCTTTACCCTTTGGTCTAGGCATAAGGAACATTGGCTAATATATAGATCGGTTCAGGATGTTTTATTAGTAGAATGGGTTAATCTAGGCTCACACTTCTAGATGTCCAAGGGTGGCTATGGTCGGCCCTACCAGTGACCCGTTCCCTTTCGATAGACCAAATTATTAGAATTTAGTCTGTCACTCTAAAAACTAATTAATTCTAAGCCCAATAAATAATATCTTCCTATTTATTTACACTTCACCATGAATAACCCGCATATAGCCTTCGATTACCCAAGGATTCATGTGATATCTACTAGTTAAGAATTTATCTCATTCTAGGTCTTAAAATTCTTCAACAGATTTTAACAATACAAGTGATCAATTTGTAAAGTAGATGAAGATCAGGTATGAATATCATCACCATAATTTAATAAGAGAATATCTAAGCAAATCTTAATTCCTAAATATGCATCTATTTCATTACAAAATAAAAGTAAATGGAAATAATGGCATAAGAAGTAAAAGGGTTGATAGAATTATGTAATAATTTAAGTGCCAACAAGGAACTTATTTAATTAGTATTCTATTATATTTATGCAACTATCTGTCACCTAGAAGCATTTAATAGTTAATTCTATAAAATTGATTTTCTTACACATGCCACTACTTCATTTAAAAGAAAGAGTAAAGAAAATCACTTACGGAGCATGGATAAATCACGACAGAAAACATGGTTTAAAACAAAGAAAATCCACTAGAAAATGTTTACAATAATTACAAGAGAATGAAGAACACAATACTTAGCTTTTTCCCTCTGAAGGAAAGAAGAAGATCTCTCCACCAAAGTATCCCATCGATCCATGCGCCGCTCGTACATTTCTTATATAAATATCTCAAAATCCCTCACCAATCTCTCCATAAGATATAGAAATCTACATCTTCATGACTCTAAAATGACTCTAAAATGACTAAAGTGACTAAGGGATAAGAAAGAGACTATAGGTTACGATTTTCTCTGTAGAATGGGCTCCTATTTATAGAGCTCTGAAAATGGCCAAGGGTTGCTTAAGGCACCTCTTCAAAAGTAGTCCACATTCATTGAATCTTCTAGAAACCGACTCTGGCGCCTAGGCGCCAGACTCCGTGCCCAAAACAGTCGCACCCCTTCACTTTGATTCGTGATTTAAACCGCTCCAATGTGTCCAGATACATTGTATCACATGTCTTATATATTAGGAGTAACTTCCAGTCTTCTATAAGGTCTAAAAACTACTTAACACTATCAAAATAACTCCGAAAGTCGTCAAAAATCCGTCCAATAACCGTTTCTGGATGATTCTGGCGCCTAGGCCTTGATTCTGGCGCCTAGGCGCCGTTTTCTCGTCGTCACTGGTGCCAGGGCGCCGGGTTTGGTGTCTGGGCGCCACCTGGTGCGCAGCTCCACTGTTTTGCTCCGTTTGGCTCCGTTTCGCCCCATTTCAGTTGCGTTGTGTTTCTAACATCTTCACCTACAAGATAGACATAAAAATAACCTTCTCAAATGTATAATTTCATTTAAAAACATGTGAGAAATATAAAAGATATTAAGCATAGAAAGACATATCGATATGTATCAAGTCATAATTTTCTTCTTTGCTTATTTTTTACTCAGAATTGCATAGTTTTTGCTTCATTTTCTCTAAAATCATATTTGTATACTTGAAAACAAAAATATGCAAAATTCCTTTCTTTAAAGTGTAATATCTTTAAAAATTTGCATAAAATTAGCATGAAATGCACACTAAAAGTAGGTACTTTTTTCATGGATCAAAATCCCTTAAACTTAAACGTTACTTGTCCTCAGGTAACACTATAATCATGTAAAACCACATAAGCAAATCATGTGTATGAGATTCTTTAGGAGTTTCTAAAATTTTGTTCTAGAAATTTAGTAGTCCAATTTAGAAAAAAATTTAGTAAATGAGACCAATTTTAAGTTTAGAAATCTCTTAGATGAAAGAGTATGAAAATATGTGTTGCTATCTAATTCAGAAATACTTGTAAATTTTTCAAAATATAGGGGTTAGACATTTTTATTTTCTTTACTTAAAAATCTTTATAAAAAATAATTATACTAACTATATTATATTTTTAAGCTTAAGATTTTCTCAAATCTTATACTTTAAAAAGCTCAGGTGTGGAACCAATCTTTGATTAGGCCCTTTAATCCTCAAGCTTCTCCTTCCTTTTCACATACTATACTTTTCTTTTCTTTTTCTTTTTCTTTTTCTTTTTCTTTTTCTTTTCCTTTTCTTTCTTTTTTTTTTATTTTTAGGCAAGGATTACTATATCTGGATAGACCTTTAATAATTTTGAATTTCACCCTTCCTTTCATAAAGCATAAGGTAGATATATATTTTTTACTTAGAAATATAATAACAGTTTTGAAAATTATTTTTCAATAAAAGAAATTTAAATATCTAAAACAAAAGTCTAATCCTTCTATTTTTCCAAAAATACAACTTTTCTTACTAAAGATAGTTATACAATATTTATCATTTCTTCACTAAGAAAAATTTAACTTTAAATTTTTCATCACTACCATAAATTTTAACTAAATTTTCTTACTCATTTCTATATTCAAAATTTTATTTCCCTAATATAACTTCATATACATAATTATTTTTCAATCAAAATCAAATTTATTTTTAGCATTTTTGAGGACAAATAAAATTTAAGTTTTTTAAAATTGTTTTTCATTCCCCCCAAAACTTGAATTTTAAAATATTTTGCAATTAATTCCATAAAATGTAGGAGGAAGAAAAATAAAAGTTAAATCTACTAACTACTACAACATCCTATCAAATTTAAATACATTCATAATCAGGATAGAATGACTGTAGAAGAAAGTAAATCTAGTCTAACACATGCGTACAATAATATTAAACTAAAAAAAAAGTATACTAACTTTAAAATACATTTTTCTTCCTACCCCTAAACTTGAATTTGGACATGTATAGCTTTCAGCATAGAAAATATAAGCAGGAAGAAAAATCGTTGAGAAATTCTATCTACCACAAATGTTTGTCAAAAACATCTACAAATATTCATCGGGACATAACAATTAGCAATAGAAAGTAAATCTAAACTAAAACATGCTAGAATAAAATTAAACTAAAGAAAGGTCTAACAAGCAAGACAAACATTGGCATGGGAATATATTTAAGTGTTCTTCAAATCTCTAAATTGTTGTAACACAAATATAAACACAACATACAAACTAAAATACTTAGACTCGCAGATTCATAAACAAATATCAATTGAGGTTAATTTGATCTCCTTTCTACTCACATTTTCCCTCCTTACTTTCAATTTCTAACGAAAGATACTACACTAATAATGATAATCTGATAAATAAAAATAGTGCAATTCATTCATATGTTGTTCAGTAAGCAATTTCATGACCTTACTTAGTGAAAACAAAGTTAGATAAAGGAAGTAATAGAACTGACATGGAGTGATCCAAGTCCAAACTCTACATGCTTCAAGGTAATGCTCAGCTCTAGTTGAGAACTAAGTCATAACAGACTCGTCAGCCTGCTACTACCAGAAGTCATATACAAATTTAGTCAAGACCAAGGCATAACCTCACAACAATAATCTAATCCGCACTAAAACAAACACAAAACATAAACATAAACAATCATGACTCTCAAGCACACCAAATCAAAGCACACTGATAACTATGGGTTGTCTCCCATAAAGCGCTTGGTTTTAACGTCGCTAGCCCGACAAATGTTTCCTCCTAGATCAAAATTCCATTTTAATAATCCTTGATCAATCGCCAAATCATTTCCTCATCCATGGATTTTTATAAAATCCTCAAATTTTAATTTTTCATTTAGCACTTCATTTTCAGTTTGATTTATATCATTGTTCCTCAAGTTTCTTTCTAGATCCAATATTCTTCTATTGATTTTCTGAATTTGCATATTAATATCATCCTTAAAATTTATAAGAAATGGATCTTTATAAGATACTTCAATATCTCGCAAATTTTGGATCGGATTCTCTTTAGATAATTCGGATTCAGGATCAAATTCTTCTATGTCACTCTTCTTATTCAAGTTATCTTCTAATTCTTCCCCTTTATAATTATTAAATGATGGAGGATCTATCTTAGTTGAGGAAATAGGTTTTTCTAATTCCTTATGAATTTCTTCCAATGGTCTTTCAATATCTTTATCCTCTTTTCTCAACTTAAAGTTCTTTTGAAATTTATCCTCAAATTCTCTTCCAAGTCTTAGTTCAATAATTTTATCATGTTCATCAATCAATTCAGGTTTTTCTTGTGATTGAGTCACATCTAAAGATATAAAGACTGGTTGTGTAGATGAATTCCCTAAATAGGTAGGCTTTAAAATTGTTTGGGGTACATTCATCTTAAATTCATGAGATTTTTCAACAAATGGAATTAAAAGTTTAATATTTTTGGTAGCTTCCATCATTTCACACCTCTCCTGAACATACGTACAGTCTTCTTTAAATAACCCTTTCGAATCATCTGAAAATTCATTCCGACCTCATTTGTTATCTTACTCTTAAAACTTTCTTGGAAATGGTCTTTACTTAGATAATCAATTTCATGTATCCAAAAATAATCATCATCTCTTCTCATAGCTGGATATTTCATAGTCTTTAATACATTAAAAGTTACTTACTGGTCATTAATATTCATAGTCAACTTTCCTTTTTGCACATCTATCATAGCTTGTCCAGTAACAAGGAAAGGTCTCCCTAAAATAATTGAAATTTGTTTATCTTCCTCCATATCTAATATAATAAAGTCCAAAGGAAAGATAAACTTATCCACTTTAACAAGCACGTCTTCTATAACTCCTTTTGGATAAATGATAGATCGATCAGCTAACATAAGGGTTACAGTAGTGGGAAATATATTGACTAAACCTAACCTTCCAAATATAGATAGAGGCATCACATTAATTCTCACTTCTAAATCACATAAAGCTTTTCCACATAATCTTTCTCCAATTGCACAAGGAATTGTAAAGTTACAAGGATTTTTAAATTTCCGAGGAAAATTTTTCTGAAGTATAGCGCTGCACTCCTCACTTAGTGCAACTGTCTCGTAATCCCCAAATTTCCTTTTCTTGTTTAATATCTCCTTCATAAACTTTGCATAACTTGGTATATGTTCCAAAGCTTCAGTAACAAGAATATTTATTGTTAACTTCTTAAGTACTTTCATGAACTTTGAAAATTTTTTATCCAACTCATGATGTCTAAGTCTTTGAGGAAATGGAGGTGGTGGTCTTTCCAAACTGATTTTAGTTGGAGAAATTAATTTTTCCAGGTCCTTAGAAACCTGTTCTTCAAGTCTTTTAGTTTCCTTTGTTTCTCTCACAACATCTTTCTCTTTTCTAACCACATTCTCTATCTCTCTTCCACTTTTTAATTGGACAACTTCTACTTGTTCATTAGTGTTCTCTTTAGGGTTGATCTCAATGTTGCTAGAAAGTGTTCCTTGGGGTCTATTGCTAAGTGAATTAGCAATTTGTCCCGATTGATTCTCTATATTTTTAATCGCGAAGCATTTTGACTTTGCAACCGGTTTCCCATTTGCAATACAACTTCTTCCATAGACATCTTCTTATCCTCAAATTGTTGATCATTGTTAGAGTCCGGTGGATATGAAGGTCTATAGTTTGTGTTCCCTTGATTATTCCAACTTCCATTAGGATTCACATGATTATTTTCCCATTTTTGGTTTCCATCATCAGTAGTATGATTCCAGTAAAACTTTGGATGGTTCTCCCAACACGGGTTGTCAAAGATAGAATATGGGTTGTTTATGGTATTTAAAGCGTTATATGATAAGTTAGAATCAATTACACACCCTAATGAACTTTCCTCACTTACAGAAGTAAATTGAGGTTGGTTCATTCCAAATTGGTCCAACTTCCTTGATATTTCAGCAACCTGAGATGCAAGAATTACAATCGCTTTTGTATCATGAACACTGGCTACATTTTTATGATTTACCCTTGCAGAGGGCCATTGAAATTCATTTTTAGCCATTTCTTCAATTAATGCATATGCTTTATCAAATGATTTTGACATTAAAGAACCACAAGCAGTAGCATCAATTCTAGACCTAAGGGATCCTACTAACCCATTATAAAAAGTTTGAATGATTAACCAATCGGGCAGAGCATGATGTGGACACTTTCATAGGAGTTCCTTAAATCTTTCCCAAGCTTCATATATTGATTCTCCTTCATAGTGACAAAATGATATAATATCGTTTCTAAGTTTAGTAGTCCTTGAAGGTGGAAAATACTTAGCTAGGAATTTCTGAGTTAACTCCTCCCAATTTTTAATAGAGCTAGGTGCTAATGAGTATAACCATATTTTAGCCTTATCCCCTAGTGAGAAAGGAAAAAGCGTTAGCCTAACAGCATCGTCTGACATGTTATTATAATAAAATGTAGCACAAAGTTCTAGAAAATTAGATAAGTGTAAATAGGGATCCTCCAAAGGAGTTCCCCCAAACTGATTGTTCTGCACCAGTTGGATAATCTCAGGATTTATTTCAAACGAGTCAGCTTCTACGACATGATTTTGTATACTTGAGTGAATTTCATTTGTCGTAGGATTTACGTAATCCCTCAATGAAGATGATGATTTTCCAAGTTATTATCTTGAAAGTTTTCCATTTCCATTTCTAATTTTTCGAGTTCTTTCTGTATTTTTATTTTTTTATTTTTTTCAAACTCGGGATTATAAGGCACAAGTCTTGCAGATGCTTTGTTTTGCATACATAGCACAACAAACAATACATTAATAATTAAATAAATAATAAATGAAATATATTCAACACAATAAAATATTTTCACAAACACCTTGTTTTTTCACACAAATAATTTTTTTTTTCTTTTTTTTTACAACACTTATTCATATAACAAAAATCTTTTCACACAAAAATAGTTTTTACGACACTACAGTTTTTCAAGTCTAAACTTAATTATTTCAACTAAAATTCTCCTAAAGTTCTTACCGAAGCTTTCCCGGCAACGGCGCCAAAAACTTGACCCGACCCGCAATAACGTAATAATTTTTGCTTCCAAAAGATGGCTAAAAACTTGACCCAATTTATAAATAGCGGCTAGTGTATAGAATTAAAATATTGTAAAATTTTAGAAAATATCTTACACACTAGGGGTACTACGCAAGTATACGTATCGTTCAAGTAATATAGTGTTTTCTGTTAAGACCCTAGTATCGATCATACAGAGAAGCGAGGTAAGAAATCCTTTAGGCTAATTCCAGTCTATTTTTATAAGGCCTAAATTTGGAATGTTGATTAAAATGAGTTTTCTAATAACTAATCCTAAATAAAGATCTTAAATAAAAAGATAACTTATGGATAAATTGGTTTGAAGAATTTTGAGATGTTAAAGACTACCTTTCTCTTGCAATTACATAGATAATGTGTAGGAAAGAGATGCTTAGAATTTTATGTAGTAGTGCCAAATAGAAGCATTCCTATTTTTTACCCTTTTGTCCAGGCATAAAGAACATTGGCTAATCTATAGATCGGTTCAGGATGTTTTATTAGTAGAATGGGTTAATCTAGGCTCACACTTCTAGATGTCCAAGGGTGGCTATGGTCGGCCCTACCAGTGACCCGTTCCCTTTCTTTAGACCAAATTATTAGAATTTAGTCTGTCACTCTAAAAACTAATTAATTCTACGCCCAATAAATAATATCTTCCTATTTATTTGACTTCACCATGAATAACCCGCATACAGCCTTCGATTACCCAAGGATTTATGTGATATCTACTAGTTAAGAATTCATCTCCTTCTAGGTCTCAAAATTCTTCAACAGATTTTAACAGTACAAGTGATCAATTTGTAAAGTAAATGAAGATCCGGTATGAATATCATCACCATAATTTAATAAGAGAATATCTAAGCAAATCTTAATTCCTAAATATGCATCTATTTCATTACAAAATAAAAGTAAATGAAAATAATGGCATAAGAAGTAAAAGGGTTGATAGAATTATGTAATAATTTAAGTGCCAACAAGGAACTTATTTCATTAGTATTCTATTATATTTATGCAACTATCTGTCACCTAGAAGCATTTAATAGTTAATTCTATAAAAATGATTTTCCTACACATGCCACTACTTCATTTAAAAGAAAGAGTAAAGAAAATCACTTACGAAGCATGGATAAATCACGACAGAAAACTTGGTTTAAAATAAAGAAAATCCACTAGAAAATGTTTACAACAATTACGAGAGAATGAAGAACACAATACTTAGCTTTTTCTCTCTGAAGGAAAGAAGAAGATCTCTCCACCAAAGTATCCTACTGATCCATGCGCCGCTCGTACATTCCTTACATAAATATCTCAAAATCCCTCACCATTCTCTCCATAAGATATAGAAATCTACATCTTCATGACTCTAAAATGACTCTAAAATGACTAAAGTGACTAAGGGAGAAGAAAGAGACTATAGGGTGCGATTTTCTCTGTAGAATGGGCTCCTATTTATAGAGCTCTGAAAATGGCCAAGGGTTGCTTAAGGCACCTCTTCAAAAGTAGTCCACATTCATTGAATCTTCTAGAAACTGACTCTGGCGCCTAGGCGCCAGACTCCGTGCCCAAAATAGTAGCACCCCTTCACTTTGATTCGCACCTCTTCGTGATTTAAACCGCTCCAATGTGTCCAAATACATTGTATCACATGTCATATATATTAGGAGTAACTTCCAGACTTCTAGAAGGTCTAGAAACTACTTAACACCATCAAAATAACTTCCAATGTCGTCAAAAATCCATCCAATAACCGTTTCTGGATGATTCTGGCGCCTATGCGCCGTTTTCTCGTCATCACTGGCGCCTGGGCGCCACCTTGTGCGCAGCTCCACTGTTTTGCTCCGTTTGGCTCCGTTTCAACTCCGTTTCGCCCCATTTCAGTTGCGTTGCATTTCTAACATCTTCACCTACAAGATAGACATAAAAACAACCTTTCTCAAAAGTATAATTTCATTTAAAAACATGTGAAAAATATAAAAGATATTAAGCATAGAAAGACATATCGTTATGTATCAAGTCAGAATTTTCTTCTTAGCTTATTTTTGGCTCAAAATTGCATAGTTTTTGCTTCATTTTCTCTAAAATCATATTTTTATACTTGAAAACAAAAATATGCAAAATTCCTTCCTTTAAATTGTAATATCTTTAAAAATGTGCATAAAATTAGCATGAAATGCACACTAAAAATAGGTACTTTTTTCATGGATCAGGGTTCAAGTTGTATTTGGTGATGTTTGTTCATTTAAGTTTTAGTGTCTGTTGACCTCATTTCTGGTGAGGTCTTTCCTTTCCTCTTAGTGCTTAGGATCTAGCCATATGTTTTCCCTTTGACTATCCTAGAGGACTAGAAGTGGGACACACCACTTAGAAATTCAAACACTTATTAACTCTTCTTGAACCACACAGATGACCATAAACCTCCAAGCCTCTTTGGAAGGTTAAAAGTCAAATGTGGAGGTTCAAGCATGAGTTCCAATAGGATTCTTTGGGCCTTAGGATTACCCTGGGTGGCCTGGTCTTGGTGAGGTTCAACTTGCACACACTACACTCTCACACACATTCTAAACCCTAAAACCACTTTTACCCAACTAGGCTTCCTGACTCATGTAGGAAACTCATATGGATGGACCTCAACCCCTAAGCCGTTGGCTAAGAGGGTTAAGAACAACATATTGTGTACCTAAAATGAGTCCTCTCATGGCTCTTGTGAGCTTAATATGGCTTCATGGCTCAACCAAAATGGTTTCATTCTACTCACATATAATTAATCTTCCTTTTTCCCAAATTTCAATTTTTGACCCCTGGGGCCCTAAACCTACCAAATACCCTTGAAATTGCCCAAAATTTCCAAAATTGCCTAAATTACCCAAAATTCCTCAAAAATCAATCTTAAACATTTCCCACCACTCAAATTGATTAGCCATGACCAAATATATTAAATTTTTCAAAAAATACCCCAATACCCTCTAAATAACCTCTAAATACCAAAAATACCCTTTTTGGCCCAAAATTCCAAAAATTCCAAAAAATTCTCAAAAACCCCCAGAAAATCCCAAATATTCCCAATTTCATTTTATTTAACTGAAACGTACCCCAATTTTGTCAATTTAACCCAATTTTATAAAAAATCCCATATTGGCCTTTAAGGCCCAAATTAACCAAGTGACCCAATCCATCCCAAATTTAACCCAAATGTCACCCAATTTTCCCCAAATTTGTTTTGAAATCTTTCTAACATCCCCAAAAACAAAAATCTAACTTAATTTACCCAATATTTGGACCCAAACTTCACCCAAGCCTGACTCAAACCAAAATTCCCCAAATTGGCCTAAACCAACCATAAACCCAAACAAGCCCAAATCCCAAAGTCAAGACCCAACCAAAATTGAAAACTCTTTTTCATACCTCCATAAATATTTTGCAACATTAATTTTACATCAAACCCTACATTAGCCCAACTTTAGCCCAAGTTAGCCCAATTTGACCCACTTTAGTCCTATTACTAAAAGACCCAAATTAAACCCAATTCAACTCCAAATTACCCCAAACTTGTTCCAAATCATTCACGACACATTTCTAAACCAAATGCAATATTTATTTGGCTCAACCTTTTACAAAATTTTCATCCAAAAGTTTATTTTGAAACCTAAAAGCTCATTTTCCTAAAAAACATTTAAAAGCCCATTTTCACTAAACTTAAAAAAGCCCAAAATTGGCTCTAAGGCCCACATGACATTTTCTTCTCATCATCCATTTAATAAAATCATCCCTAAGTTTCAAAGTCATCATTAAACCATGCTAAATCAAGCCTCATTCCAAATTATCCCTAAAATGTCAAAATTCCTAAAACCCTTTTCCATGAAATTGACTAAGCTTTGCCCCAAGCCACATGGAGCCATGAAGCCATGGGTAAGCCATATGCAAGCCATAGGAGCCACTTTCCTCCTCACCAAGCCATTAATGGCAAAAGGAGGAGGCTCTTTCTTAATCCTTCACTAATTTTTTTAACCCCATTCATGTCACACTCCAATCCAAGTTAGCCACCTCACCATGGATGGGGACCTCACCACCTTCTCTTGGCTGAACCCACTGATTTCCCTCAGCCCAAAATTAGGCCTTGGTGGGTGCACCAAACCCATTTCCATGGCTTGACCAAATTGAACCCAAAAATGACCCTTCTCCTTTACCACTTAAATCAAACTCCTTTACACATGTCAAGCCCCAATTGAATTCACTAAACCCCAGCCCTGAACTCACTGGTCAAGATGGTGACCCATGCCTGGCTGGACCACCACCTGGGCCACCGAAAAACTCTATGGTCGAGAGCTCCATGTGAGCTAAAAATTCAAATTCTCCTTTGTTGAGCTGTCCCATGGCCAATGGCCATTATGGCTATTCTTCTCCTCCCCTAGGTAGCTGATCCCAGCCCTTAATTGCCCCTGGGAAGCCCTTCAGCCATGGCTATTTAAACAGCCATTCTCCAAGGCCAAAAGGTTGGCTGAAATTAAGTCTCTCAAAACCTCTATACAAGTGGCCTAAACTCTTCCCCTAACATAGAGAAAAAGTTCCCCACTGTTCTCCTGCCCTCATCCCCATTGATTGAGCTCAATTTCAGAGCTCAATTCTCAGGCCAAAATAGGACATTCACCAAACCTCCACAGAAACCAAATTAGACTCACCCACACCTTCACCAGACCAAGAGAAGAAGTTCCCTGGTGGAAGCCCCCTCACCAGGTCACCCATTTGTGCTGGAGACCAAAGCTTGAAATCAGCTTTGATCACTTTCATACCTAGACAATTCTCCAAAGCTAGAGACTTCATCTAGAGCTTCCTTGGGATCAATCGAAGGTGCCACAACTCTCTGATTGAAGCTTCACTTCTTAGAGCAAAGGTCTTGACCTCTTCTTCCTCCCGAGCTTCTACGAATTCTCCATTTTGTTTGGCTTAATTTCAATGCATCATAGTCGTATAGATGTGTTCTTCTTGTTGAGACGAGTTCATAGAGCCCAAGATCATCTAAATTGGTTAAGAAATGAGGGAGATCATATGGTTAGAAGGTGGACGACTCTCGGGACGCACCAGTCGTAGACGAGGAACGGACACCGCCCGATTGCGTGTGTATTGGATGTACGATGGAGATCAAGCCGAACGAGGAGACAGAGCAGAACAGCGGGCTGCGTGGCATCCCAGTCAGATGGCGGCGTCAAATGGCGGAACGATGCGTGTAGCTTCGGAGCTGCCGAGAATGACGAGGCGCCCTGGATAAATAGGAAATTAGGGTATTTTTGATTTATTTAAATGCCCAGAACTTTAAAAATGCATATCTTTGCATAGAAATATTAGAAAAATAAAAGAAAAAACTCTCTTGCTCAGTGAACAAAGGAAAACATTGTGGAAAAAGAATTAAGTTATTTTGATGAATATTTGATTTTTAATTAATTATTCATTAATTTGAGTATTTTAATTCTCCATCCATGAATACAATTCACCATGGCATGAGACCATAGGGCTTTTGTAGCCTCTGTTCTTGGGAACATTCACTGAATTTTCCAAGGCCAGAGGCCATCTCTATGGCAAGTTATTTATTTTCCAAGTTTATGTGTTTGTTTTGGGATTTTAATTCTAATAATTAGCATATTACTTAGAAAATTCTAGAAAAATTAGGGGAGGTATCTTATAACCAGAGGACCCTAGGAAAATTATGGTTTGATTTAATTTCTTAAAAATAACCCTAATTAGCCTAAACACTTAAAATTGAACTTTTATTAATTAGGAGTAACCACACATCAAAATCACTTGAAATCAATTCTCCACTTTCACTTAGGATACAGAGAATCTAAGATAAAAATTTCAAGTCAATTAGAATTAATTTAGCCTATTAAATAAATTAATTAAGTTACATGGCCATTTTTAAAATTAGAAAATTCATAAAACCCAAAATACATTTAAAAAATTCACCAAATTGGTTTTGGGGCTTCTCTGATGTCAGGGGAGTCTAAAAAAATTAAAATTAGAATTTTTATAAATTTTTCATTTTTGACTAAAACTTTTAATATTTTAATAATTAAAAAATTAAAAAAATTACAAAAATATTAAAATTCATAAAAATGTCATATTTTGTTCCCTAATCACTTAGGAATCAACCAAATACTTTTCTTAAGTCTCTAGGTAAAGATATTGAATATCAAAAGCTTAATGTAACTTTTTAATGTTAAAAAATGAATTTTCAAACCTTCCCACTTAAATAATTCCAATAAATAAAAGAAAAATCAGAAAAATATAAAATTTATTTCTCTGAGTTTCTTGAGGTCAGAGAGATTTATTAAAAATATAAAATCCATTTTTTAACTTTAATTTTATTTTATAATTAATTAATACCCAAAACTTAAAATAATTATAATAAATGAAATATAATTCAAAAATCACCAAAATTGGTCCAAGTAGTCCTCTGGTCAGTAGAAATATCCCATAATTTTCCTAAGGATATAAACTTTACCTTGGTCATGTTGTGGAATTTCCATTGAAAACTCTTATTTTTCATTAAAAATAATTATTTAAATTAAATTAAAAATGAAAAAAATCACTTTTTCTCCTCTAATGTCTTAATTGACATGTGAGTGAGGTGACATGAAAATTGCAAGTTCATTTGAGCTCAATTTAGTAAGTTATGAAGTGATTAGGCTTAAAAGGGCATAAAGATAATTAAGGATTTTAACCCTAATTAACACTTTAAGTTTAATTAAAGGGAGGGTAAAATATTTGATCTTAATTTTCTCTTGGATGATTGAAACTTAGGGAATTAAAGGTAGAAACCCATTAATCGCTTTTAATACATCAAAATGAAACTTTAATTAAGTACATCATTTAAATTTTGGAAGAATAAATTAAAATTTGGGTCATTAAGATTAGGGATATGACTTAAGAAGATATTAATTCTTCAATCTAAAATCCCTAAATGGATCAATTCAATAATACTCAATTCTTCATTATTTCTAAAGAGTGATGATTGAAATTAATAATAAAAAAAAGAAATAATCCTTAATTAAATTAAAGCTCAAAACATTAAATGATTTAATAATCAAATTAAAATAAATTTAAAACATCAAAACCAATTTGAAATCAATTGGAAACAAACTTAAAACAAATTTGAAACATAAAAATTAATCTCAAAACAATTAATAACAAAAAAAATGTGAAAACCAAACCAATTAAAATTAACCTAAAGTACTATGACTAATTTAAACCAAATTTGAATCATTAAAATTTAATGAAATTAAATAATCTAAACACCTCTTTCAACTTAAATAATTTGAAACATCAAAGATTAGCCTAGAACAATTCATGACTAAAACATCATAAATTAAAAATTAAATCAGTTTAAGACATTAAAATTAATTTAAAACATTAAGATCATTTAAAATATAAAAGTTTAATTGAATTAAACAACTTGAATACTATTCCAACTTAAAATGGTTTAAAACACCTAAAAAGGTCAAATAAAACTTTATAATTAAATCAAAACCACTTTAAGTCTCCAACTCAAATTTCAATTAAGAATGGCTAAATCCTTTGATGAATTAATCTGACTCTGAAGGTTTTCACCTTCATAACCTTTAAATGGAGCATCAAGTGAAATGTCACTTTACCCATCGGATAATCAAATGTCTAAGTTCACTGAGCAAGAAACAAAACTTAACTAAACCTTTTGAATGATCAATTCACCTATACAATGAAATTCATTTGGACTCGAAACAATCCCAGAAGCATTGAAAAGATGTTTAGGACCCGTCCTAAGCACTTTCTCAACATGATGGGATGTTTTAGAAGAACAATTGAACTTAATTGTTCTTTGGTGAAGAAAATCATTCATAAAACACAAGAACCTAGACGTCGTAGGAGTCGACTAGCAGTAGGATTAGGATTTTGGTAGACAACCAGAACCTTCCGTTAGCTTTACCTAAGTACTTGTTGCAAATATATAAATGTCTTAACATGTATTTTAAGTGCAGGCGAAAATGACGGGAGTGCCCACCAGGTATGCATTTAAGTTTATTGCAATTTACATTTAGCAATTTATTAAATGTCTTGCTTTCCTGTACTTATAAATGCATGAAAATGATCGAACCCAACATGTTTAAACAACTCAAAATTTAATCACCAACAAAAATAAAACTGCAATTACAACTAAAATTAAAACGTCTCATTGGATGATCGAGAATCCCTCGGATGATGTAACCCACGTGTTGCTAACGAGATTTCCCACGGTCTAAATGAAAGTGTGGAACTCATTCAGTTGAGTTTAACAAATTCATTTGGACTAAGTGAATCCGATGAAAATAGCAGTGCCGGGATGACGGAACCGTGGGATCTTAATTGGTTCTGTTTAATCAACTTTAAGATTTGTTTTAATTAAAACATTAAGATATTTGAACCTTAAAACTTCTAAACCAAAACACTTCTCTCATTTCCTAATTTTCACCTTCTAAAACTAAACCTCTGCTACAACAAGGAGCCTGGAGCACAGTGGGCAGCACGGCTATCTTCATCAGCAAAACCTGAGTCTACTTCAGCAAAACCTTTCTTAGCATTAAATAACAAAGCCATAGGATTTTGATGTAGTTTGCTAAGTGCAACATAAATCCTCAACTTTTCGTTAGGCATTTGCATAATCATGCTATGCAAATTAAGCCCTAATCGGTCTTAGGACTCCGAGGTAGTCGTTTGGTACTACATAAACCCTCACATCTTCCAGGTTATTTGTATGATCATGTCATACAAATATAAGTCCTAATTAACTAAAATTGGCATGATTGAAACATTAAATATACTCTCAAATTGAAGCCAAACAATAGGATAGTCAGGAAATCACCGAAGTTAACTTCGGGTCCGTGACATCCCCTACTTCTCTTCCTTTGGATTCTAAAAATAAACTGTTCCAAACTTGATCCACTCCCTATTGAAATTTCCAAAATCCAATTCCTTGAAACCTTAAACTTTGAAATTCTTGAGAACAAAATCACTGATCATTATCGAGAGTTTTCTTAAATGATTCCCATCATTTAAGATGTAATTAACTATAGGGGCTTGCCCTTATAGGGAACTTTAAGAACCCAGATAATATAAACTCTGCTTAATTTCTTTATATTAAGCAAGACAACTTGTCTGCTTATAAAATTGGTTCGCAGACTAAACAGATGTCATAAATCTTCTAGTTTATTTAATCGAGCCCCATCAGCAAGCAGTGTGTCTATTCCTTAGGATAGATACACAGTTTGTGATGCGGTGCTCGTTTATATAAACTATTCGGGATGTGAGATTAGTTTGATTTCATATCTTAAAATTTTTAAACTTAAAATTATTTTCAAAATCAAATGCTACTTTCTAAATTATATATATATTTAAATTAAATTTAAAAGTCTAAAATTCACCAACAATTTCTGTAGGCGACCCCCTTTTTTTTCAAAACACTTAACCTAAAAATATGCCGACAGTGTCTTTTTCCAATTTTAGGTTTGAAAAATTTTAAGTCGTTTACGATTTCTTAAGATCTTTATGTCATTTCATATCAAAATCTTTAAGTTTGATGTCTTTTGAACTTAAACTTTTTTTAATTTTGATGTGTTTTGATTTTTAGATTTATTATCAATTAAATCTAAAATTTTGATCAGATTTGAGAAATCATTTTTGAGATTTGATTAGATTTAGATTCCATTTTATTTGAATTTAAAGATTTAGATATAATGACTTTTCTTGAAAATTAGATTCAACGTCATAAATTAGACTTTAGAATCTTAGATTCGGTGTCTTTCGAATCTAATATTGAGTATAATTACAAAATCTATCCTAAGTTAGATTTTAAAATTCTGGATTCAATATCATTTGAATCTAGAAGAAATGTTTAGTCTAATATGAATTAGACTTAAATAAAGTCATTTGATAATTAGATTCAATGTTGTTTGAATCTGAATATCTTTGATTTAGTCTTTAAAGTAGTTTAAATCAAAATTTGTTTTTAGTTTGATGTGGTTTGAATTTAACCTGGGTTCAATTTGGATTGAACCTGAGTTAATCTTAAGTTTATGTCTATTAGATTAGATTAACTTGAGTCTATGTCTGTTTGAACTTAAGTTAGTAATGTTAATTTAGATTCAATGTGAATTGAATCTAAAGTTGGGTTAACATAAGTCCATGTCTTTCCGAACTTAAGCTAGAATTATTTTGATTTAGATTCAATATAAATTGAATCAAAAGTTAGTATTACCAAGCTTATTTTTGTCAAAATAAGTTTAATTTAGATTGAATCTTAAGTTTGATTTGGATAAAGCTTAATGTTGAGTTGGGTTTAATTTAAATCAAGTTTGATGTTTTCAATAAGTTCAATTTAGATTGAATTTAAGTTCGATTTTGGGACGAACTTAATTTTGATTTGAAATAAGTTCAATTTAGATTGAACTTAATGTTGAATTAAGTTTGATTGGGGTCGAACTTAATGTTGAGTTGAGCTTGATTTTGATCAAACTTAATGTTTTTGTTAAAATATGTTCAATTTAGATTGAACTTAATGTTGAATTAAGTTTGATTTGGGTCAGACTTGATATTATGTCAGGTTAGATTCAAGTTAGGTTGAATCTGAACTTATGGTTGATTTAAGATTAACATGGATCGAACTTAAGTTTGATTTGGGTTTGGTTTATGTTAGGTTCAAGTCAGTTTGAACCTAAACTTAGGATTGACATAAGTTCAATATAGGTTGAACTTGTTTAAGTTAGGTTTAAGTTAGATTGAGCCCAAACCTGAGGTTGACTTTAGTTCAATATGGGTTGAACTTAAGGTTGATTTAGATTTGGTTTAAGTTAGGCTCAAGTTAGGTTGAACCTAAACTTAAGGTTGACTTAAGTTCAATATAGGTTGAACTTAAGTTTGAGTTAAGTCTAGTTAAAATAAACTTAATTAAGTTTTAAGTTTTATTTAAATAATATTCAAAGGTTAATTAAGTCTAATTAGATTAGACTTAATTAAAATTTAAAGACCATTCAAGTCTTGTATAGGTAAAACTTAAGGTTTAATTAAGTCTAATTAAATTAGACTTAACTGAAATTTAAAGTTATTTAAGCCTAATTTAAGTAAGGCTTAAGCCTAATTAGGAAATAAGTTTAATTAAACCTTATTTAATTAAGGTTTAATATTTTTATCAAGCCAAATGAATCAAACTTAAGTAAGGTTTAGGATTAATTAAACCTAATTTGGGTAAGGTTTAAGTGATTAGTTAGACTTGATTAGGGTTAAGTTTTATTGGTTTTAAGGTTAATTAAACCTAATTTAGGTAAGGTTTAATTAATTAATTGGACTTAATATGGGTTAAGTCTAATTGGTTTAAGGTTAATTAAATCCAAATTGGGTAAGGTTTAATTGATTAATTAGACTTAATTAGGGTTAAGTATAATTGATTTTAAGGTTAATTAAACCTAATTTAGGTAAGGTTTAATTGATTAATTAGAGTTAATATGGGTTAAGTCTAATTGGTTTAAGGTTAATTAAACCTAATTTGGGTAAGGTTTAATTGATTAATTAGACTTAATTAGGGGTTAAGCCTAATTGATTTTAAGGTTAATTAAACCTAATTTAGGTAAGGTTTAATTGATTAATTAGACTTAATATGGGTTAAGTCTAATTGATTTTTAGGTTAATTAAACATAGTTTATGTAAGGTTTAATTGATTAATTAGACTTAATTAGGGTTAAGTCTAATTGATTTTAAGGTTGATTAAACCTAATTTAGGTAAGGTTTAATTGATTAATTAGACTTAATATTAGTTAAGTCTAATTAGTTTAAAGTTAACTAAACCTAATTTGGGTAAGGTTTAATTGATTAATTAGACTTAATTAGGGGTTAAGTCTAATTGATTTTAAGGTTAATTAAACCTAATTTAGGTAAGGTTTAATTGATTAATTATACTTAATATGGGTTAAGTCTAATTGATTTTAAGGTTAATTAAACCTAATTTAGGTAAAGTTTAATTGATTAATTAGACTTAATATGGGTTAAGTCTAACTGATTTTAAGGTTTAATTAGGTTTAATTGATTAATTATACTTAATATGGGTTAAGTCTAATTGATTTTAAGGTTAATTAAACCTAATTTAGGTAAGGTTTAATTGATTAATTAGACTTAATATGGGTTAAGTCTAATTGGTTTAAGGTTAATTAAACCTAATTTGGGTAAGATTTAATTGATTAATTAGAATTAATTAGGGGTTAAGTCTAATTGATTTTAAGGTTAATTAAACCTAATTTAGGTAAGATTTATTTGATTAATTAGACTTAATATGGGTTAAGTCTAATTGATTTTAAGGTTAATTAAACCTAATTTAGGTAAAGTTTAATTGATTAATTAGACTTAATATGGGTTAAGTCTAATTGATTTTAAGGTTAATTAAACCTAATGTAGGTAAGGTTTAATTAATTAATTAGACTTAATATGGGTTAAGTCTAATTGATTTTAAAGTTAATTAATCCTAATTTGGGTAATGTTTAATTGATTAATTAGACTTAATTATGGGTTAAGTCTAATTGATTTTAAGGTTAATTAAACCTAATTTAGGTAAGGTATAATTGATTAATTAGACTTAATATAGGTTAAGTCTAATTGATTTTAAGGTTAATTAAACCTAATTTAGGTAACATTTAATTGATTAATTAGACTTAATTAGGGTTTAAAGGTTACTTAAACCTAATGTAAGTAAGATTTAAGTTGATTAATTATGTTTAATATGGGTTAAACCTAATTAAGGTTTAAAGATTACTTAAACTTAATGTAAGTAAGGTTTAAGTTGATTAATTAGGTTTAATATGGCTTAAACCTAATTATGGTTTAATGAACACTTAAGCCTAGTGTAAGTAAGGTTTAAGTTGAGTAATTAAATTTTATGTGGGTTAAACCTAATTAGGGTTTAAAGGTTCATTAAACCTAATGTAAGTAAGGTTTAAGTTGATTAATTAGGTTTAATATGGGTTAAACTTAATTAGGGTTTAATGAACACTTAAACCTAGTGTAAGTAAGGTTTAAGTTGATTAATTAGATTTAGTGTGGGTTAAACCTAAGTAGGGTTTAATCTCTATTTTAACATTGTTTTAGTTAAGGTTTAATGGAATTAATTAGAATTAATGCTGTATTAATCCTAATTATGTTCTAATTTGATTCCATTCAATGTTTGGATTTAAATTTAAACCTAACTCATAGTGTCATGAGTTAAGAAAAATGAGTTTTAGATTTTTAGAAGTATTTTAGGATTTTAAATTTTAAAACTTTAAAATTTTTAACCCTAACAATAAAATTGTCATTTTAAAATTTTTAAAAGGTTAGAATCTGTGTTTTTAGGATTTAAATTTGTTCCCCTAAATTTCTAACCAATTACCAATTTAAATTTCTTATTTTTTGATTTTTAGAATTATTATTAAAAATAATTACCAAATCTCATAAAAATTAAGAAAAATTACTTTAGAGAATTTTTCCAACCTTGGAAAAATAAAAGATTGTTTATAAGGATCTAAAGATTAATCCCCCAAAGTTTCATATTTCTCTGCCTTATATTTAATTTTTAATAATTAAAATACTTCAGAAAGTATTTAAGTAAATAAAAACCAAATATAAATCAAAAATTCAAAATTTCAATTCCACATTGTCTCCCCATTTCCTTGAGTTCAATGGTATTTTTATTTTATTTTAATGATTTTTGTATACAAAGATATGAATTTTTGATTTTTTTAAGGTTAATATGTTTTTATTAACCTTAAAATAAATCAGGAAAAAGGAAGGAGCGTCGCGTGTCCTCGGTAGCATCGAAAATTCGCTTAATCCCCTGTAGGGATCTGAACAGCGAATCCGCGGGGATTTAATCTCGGTCGTCCATTCCCAAAACACGAGAACGGACGGTCCTGGTTCATCGTCTTCCTCCCGCCTGATCCCGCAGACCGTCCATGATCTAGTGACAATATCTCGCTCGATTTTTGATGAAATCGAGCGAGGTTTGTTCCTACACGATCTTCTTGAGCATACGATCATATCCATACGGATATGTGGGGGTTTTGAAATGGTTAACCCTACTCTAGACCAAGCCCGAGCTCGGGTTGGGAGTGAAAAAACCATACCTTGGCCACAGTTGATGTAAATTCAAATTGAATGGTTCTGAAGCTTTGTCTCGACCCCAGAAAGCTTTTCCCCAAGTCAATTTGAGGTGAAATAGGGTCTGTATATGACTTTTTTCTTGAGGTGTCTCGGCTCAAATGGCTTGTTCAATTAGTGGCTTAAGGGCTACGGGGATGCCTGATTTTGATTGGGCTTACCTTCGTTCATTCCCTAAATGGATATTTGATGACTAATTTGAAGATTTATGGAGGTTGGTTTCAAACTTCAAATTTGTTCTGGTTTAGGCTTATTTGAATCTCTCGGTTGACCTAAATTAAGGGGATTTGGTGGGTTTCAAAGCCTGATTTCATTGGGGATCAACTACTTAGGCTCTAGGGAACATTTTTTATGTTGAAGGTCTGAGGATTTGGGCAGTGGTTGGGGGTCTCCTATTTTGGTCCTCTTCTTCTCATGTGCTCGTGTTTGGCCTTATTTATAGCCATGGGGAGGCCATGGTTGATCTTAAGTTGGCTTAGATCTATTTTTGGGAGGTATTAAGCAATGTCATGCTAAGGATAAAATTTCGGCTAAGGGATAGCCATGGTTGATTCTCCTCAAGTTTTTTCATTATAAGCTTAACTAGGGTATATGTTTGATTCATAATTTGTCTTCCCTCTATTGGATCATCTATGAGGTGGATAAGGCTTCTCCATATGATCTGAATTAGCTTCCCTCATATGAGCCTCATAAGTCATTCATTGGGTAGAAGAGGAGCACACATAAGCTTCATATTCCCCATTTCCCATGACTTGTCATGATGGCCTTTAACTATGTAATGAGGATGGTTTAAGTGATGTTGCACCCCAATTGATGAGTCTATAACATGTTTGTGGTATCATATATGTTGGTCGGTGTCCCACTTTTTAATATTTACAAAAATAGCAACGGCACCAAAAACTTGATCCCGCTTAATATATATTTAATTTTATGATGGAATGTATAATGTGGATTCTACACAAGTATACGTATCGTATCAAGTAATACAAGGCTCTAGTGGAGTCCTAGTTATCGATCCCACAGGGAAGTTTTAAAAGATTTGTAACAGCTAAATTTAAAAGGATTTACTTACTAATATAGTATACAGAATTTAGAATACTTAACTAAAGAGATCTAAAGTAAACTAATGCTTTAAATAAAATTGATTTAAAGATTTTAGAAAAAGTTTCCTTCCCCTTGTTTATTAGAAACTTAAGTGAATGATTAATTCAAATAGATTTTTTTATTGTATTGTGACAAATAGGAGCATTCCTATTCTTTACCCTTTGGTCCAGGTGCAAAGAACATTGACTAGTTCTATGCTTGATTACTAAATCTGCGGCTAGGCTGGGAGGATACTGGCTGCCACTTCAGAGCTCCCACGTTCCCCTCACATGAGGGCTAACATCTACACTTCAGCTCTCAAACAATAGTACCAAATTGAATATTTTAGTCCGTCACACTAAAATGTCCAATTCTACGTCCGATAAATAATATTTCCCTATTTATTTGCACCCTCCTTCCAAGGCTTTTGACTTCCCTGAATATTAGATGTAATCTTTACTATAGTTGATAATTCAACATATTTTAACAATTCAATTGGCCAGATTGAAAGTAAATTAAGTTTTAAGTAAAAGATTATCACAATTTATATTAGGCACTTCTATTTAATTTCATCAATTCACATAATTTCATAAACAAGGAGAAAGACTAAGAAAACTACTCAAAATGCATGGGAATTAAACAAAGCATGAATTTCATTTAAAGTTAACAACAATAAACAAATATACTTATCTCAATTTCCTCCCCAAGCAGACTCCTGGAAGTTCCTTTGACTTTTCCTTCTAGTACAGCACACTTCTTAACTCACTACTTACACTTACTCACACTAAACTTCAACTTAGACTCAAAAGCACACTAATAGAATACTCTAAGACTCCTAAAATAGACACACTACATACTAAAATTCGTCCTCTATTTATAGAGGTAGACAAAGGTCCAAGGGGTACTTAAGCACTTCTTCAAAAAGCGTCAAGGTTCAATGTATCTGGCATTTTGAACAGTCTCGCCGTCGGCGAGAAACGACCTCGCCGTCAGCGGATCTTCTAGAAGGTCTTCAAACCGCGTGATCTCGCTGTCGGCGGGCTTGGGCTCACTGTAGGCAAGGTAGTTGCAAACCTTTAAGAAATTCTCTTTATAATCTCGCCGTCGGCGGGCTCGATTTCACCATTGGCGACTTAGTTCATTTTACATGTATTTCTTCCTTTTTGATCCAAATTTGCTCTATTTTATGCTTTTTTTCTTCCATCACTTATAAATCTTTGTTCCTGCAATAAAATAAAGAAAATACCTTTCTTTAAAGTGCAATTTCATAAAAAATAGGTATGAATTTCTTAACATATTTTTTTGTGATCAAAATCCCCAAACTTAATTATTACTTGTCCTCAAGTAATTTTTATACTAAATAAAAACAATGATTTTTGTAATAGAATTTTTTAATTCAAATAAACTATGAATTAAATTTAAATAATACTATAGTAAAGTTAAATAGAAACATTTTTAAGTAATTAAATTAACTTTATAGATATAAGATTATTTAGTTATCAGATCTAAGATTTCTAGCTCTCTATTTATTTCAGGAAAGACTATATTAACAAGAGTAATTTACTTAAGATATTTAGATGATAGGAAGTTTAAGAAAACACTATTTAGTAAAATATTAATTCATATATATAAGTTTAGAAATATATTTGAGTTTTACCCTTTAGGTTGATTCCATTGAAGCCAATTTTTGATAAAGCATCTCCTCAAGCTTCTCCTCACTTATATTTTTCTTTTCTTTTCTTTTTTTCCTTTTGGATTGATTTTCAATCCTTCTCTTTTTCTTTTTCAAGTGAGGATTACTGTATCTGGATAGTCTGTTAATAATTTTGAACTTCAACTTTCTCTTCCTAAATTTGAAACTTAAAATATTTCTTTGCTTATATGTATTTCATAGTCTTTACTTTATTGAGTTTCAATCTCTTCTTTTTCACCTACATACTTAAGAATTTCAATTTTTTTACTATAGTTTCCCTTACTTTAAATAGTTTACTATATTCTTATTCCTTTTAACCAAATATCTTATTCTATTAAATTAATTTGGATTTCTAGAAATATTCTATTCAACTTTCTATAATAATTATATAAATTAATTCAAGTTATCGAATTAAAAATTATTACGAAAAATCAAATAATAATATTTTTTTTAAACATAGAAATTGAGAACAATTTAATAATTAAATTTGTATTTTTCCACCCCAAACTTAAATTTTTCTATCTATTTCTAAATGGTGAAAAGGAAAATATAAAATGAATTTACATCATACCTTTGAGCTTTAGGTCTTTCTTTTTCTTAAAATTTTTGCAGGCTTTTTCATTATTTAAAGAACTCGTATCGTTATTATTCTTCCATATATATAGTATTTAAAAGAGAGTGCTGGGTAAAGAAATTTTTAAATAAGTATAAAAACAAAAACAGATTAAAACTTAATCTACTATTACACATCCAATCAACTGGGTTACTAAAACAATCTAAAATTAAAGTTCACAATTTATAAAACTTAAACAACACATTTAAAGAAAAACTAACATATTACCTTAAAGAGAATTTGCATACTAATTTAACATATATAAAAAGTCTAACATAACAGCTTAAGCAATTTAAAATAAACACACCAACTCCACGATCTACGTAAAGTACATAACAATTACACACAAAGTAATAAAGTGCTTAAAATAACAATTAATCTAAACAAACCAAATAAAGTCTCTAATCTTCGAGCATCAAAATCCCAAACTATATCATCTCCCCGATCTCCAGTCCGAGAAGGTCGAGCGGAGTTGATACCGTGTGTAGCGGGGGCATTCGGGAAAGACAACATCTAATTCACCTCTCCTGTAACGACGTTTAGCCTCATAATATGCTATTTAGTATTCTGAATGTCGCTGGAGATATTCACTGTCATAATCATGTCTTCTCTCCAAGCCTCCAATCCTTTGGACCATATGCTCAAACTTCCTTTCCATGTTCTCTCCAAATTTTTCAAAACTCTTTCTATGCAGGGTCAGCTCATTCATCAGATCATGAAGGGTAGGGGTGGTGTATTGAGGGGGTTCATAACTAGTAGAAGGTATATCTCTACTCGATGAAGGCATATAACTCCTCGTCCCTGATCTCCATCCTTCGTGGGATTCATACTTCTTAATATTAGTTGGAGTGATGGGCTTCATTGGTTCCACCCATTCCTCATCATCTCTAGCCTCAACTCCAGAGAGTTGGCAGAGTGCAAAAATCAGACTAGGGTGTCCTAGTCCTCCTCCACTTTCACTTCATGCAGTGGCTAATACATTCTTATAAATAATATTTCCCACATTTATACTTTTCTGATTTTGAATACAATAATTCAGAATTGCTCTATCTCTTGTTACCTCACTGTGGTGATATGTGGGTAACAAGGTAGAACAAATGAAGTAGTGCCAGGGCTTAGATAATGCATTTAACATTGAAAGAGGAAAATTTACCCTTTCGCGCTGCTTTATCTTCCAAACTCCTTTCCCGTCAGTGAGAAAGTTTATCACCTCTTCCAGTGGTCCTTCCATTGTTCCAAAAGTATCATAGTCACTAGTATACAAGTCACGTACCTCATAAAATGAATTAATCCTAGCAGCACTGAATTCAACAAAAATCCTCTTACTTTGATCGGTGCATCTTAAATTGCAGTCAGATTGACATAAAATTCCTTGACAACTTCTACAATGACCTCGTTTGTGGTATAGCAAAAATTTTCCCATCCTCTTTCCTTAATTATTCGTTCCACTTCTCCGCCCGGATTCTTGAAAACTCGATTTTGTATGCATTTTCTTGCTTGAATGTTTTGAAAGTATCGAGTTTGTGCTCTTGCATTTACGAATCGGGTTTCGTCGTAATCCAACCTTCGTCTTTGTCGAGGAGCCATTTCGTTCGATCTATGAAAATCACAAAAATTCTAACTAAACTTCCAATTTATTACTAAAATGGCTTCCTATAGCAACTAAAATCCATTTAAATCGATCTCCATGAATTTCTTCCAAGTATTTTCTCCATATTTCGAATTTTTAATTTCCCAATGTAGAAGAAATTCTTGATGAAAATAAAAAATTTTTGCATAGGAGTGAAGCACTTACCAAGGGGAGATGAAATCCGGTGTCAAAAAGTGTTGAAATTGCCTCAAATCCAAGATCTCACGAGCCCTAGGTCAATTTTTTCGAAGTTTTGAGGAAGGGGATGATGAATAGTGTCGGTTGACTGGTTAAATATAGGACATTTCGCGATCTCGCTGTCGGCGAGATTTTTCTCACCGTCGGCGAGCTAATTAATTTACCAAGGCTAAAGTTTCTGGAAAATCTCACCGTCGGCGAGATCGTTCCCGCTGTCAGCGGGCTTTCCCTCGCTGTCGGCGGGATAATTCTCACCATCGGCGAGCTCCCAAAAATTTTAAATATTTAAAATTCTTCAATCATTTTCAACCTCGATTTGGCCCTAATTAATCTTCCGATCACTTAATTTGATAATTTAGTATGAAGACTAGATACTTATACTCACAAAAAGTTCACACAAACAATATAACTTTATATATGAAATCCATAATACTTGTAAACTTCACACTTTTAAACACTAACACTAAAGACTTCAATACTTCAAACTCTCATAAATACTCAGCATTGCAATCCACACCACAACACTCTAAATGCTGAGACATAACAAATACATATAATTTCATCAAATCTGAGATGATCAAATTTAAAGTTTAAATCATAGTAAAACCTAAATCCAAACCAACACATATATACACACAAATATCATATAAGATAGAAATCTTTACTACTCCTCAGTGTCTGAACTAACATCCTCTCTGATATTCCCGATGTGACGCAGGTGAACAAATAGATTGTAGAAAGGCTCGAAAGGGAATTCGCAGTAGATTCTTCATCAATCCACCCTTTCGTCTCGCAAATGAATAAAACTGGCCTCCGGATGTCCAATATGATCAAAGTGCTCCTTCATCCTCCAGATCAATGCGATCAAACATATCGGAGATATTATCGATGGAATTCATCACGTTTTGCAACTCTTTCTCTAATCCTTTAATCTTTTCGAATGAAATTTGTTTTATCGATAAGGGGCCTCACTAAAAGATTGTTTTCGTGATGCTCTATCGAAATAATGGTAATCTCATCATCGTTATCCAAAGTTGGAAACATATCCGTAGGTTCGAGTGGTTTCCATGGCAAAAGTACATTTTCCCACGCCTCATAAGAAACTTGGTACCGATCGCATAAAGCAAATATAGTCGATGGGTGTCCAAGTCCATGAACCGACCCATGCACAATCAATCCCAATGCGTGACTTTACTATAATTGATCCAACATCGATAGTAGTTCAATTCGACTACGGTAATTTAATATAAGACATTCCTTTGAAACTTTATTTACCCTCATAGTGGGTAATAATTTTGATAAGATAAAGAAATGTCAATGCTTCGAGACGGTGGTTAAGAAGTGATGCAGAGAACCGACATACCCGTCTTCGCGCAACTCCCAATCATCGTGTTCGTCGGTCGCGTATCTATAAATCTCGTTCATATTGTATCTCGAAGGAACAAAGTTTGAATAATGACAGGCAGGGGTATTCTCTATAGAAAATAATTCATTTACCCTTGAAGGAGTAAATGTTACCCATCTTCCTCTGATGTAGACACTTCCATTGTTGATCGCATGTAGATTAGAGTAAAACTCTTTAACTCCAGGAATAACTACAGCGGATGTCATATAGTAAAATACTTCCCAATACCGCTGCACGATCATTTCTTCAATTTTTTTGGTGGAATTCTCTACTCCTCTGTTGACAAATCCCCTTTCTTTAATAAGTCGCTTCTTCATCAAAACTTTGTTGAAAATACGCTGCGCCTCCGAACCGACGAATTTTCTTCGGTTGAAAACTCCAGCTTTTTGTGGTTTCTAAGAGTTTCGGTGGCCATTTCGGATTGAAAGGAATGGTCTCTAGTCGTTTCTTGGGAAGAAAACAGTGTAAAAATGAATTTGGGATGGTTTTCTACAAAGAAATGGCTTTAGAACCGTCCAAAACCGCACATAAAACTTAAGAGACCAATTTTTCAACTACCTCGCCGTCGGCGGGAAGTTTCTCGCCGTCGGCGAGCTAGTTATAAAATTGATTTAAAGATATGGCACGCGATCTCGCTGTCGGCGGGCTCGGGCTCGCTGTCGGCGAGATTCGGTAAAATTGCCCAATTTCGCTCTGGTCCGAATAATTTCTGATCTCATCATATAGGTTTGAATTTGTGATGATTCTAGTTAAAAAAATTGAATAGTAAGATTTATTTTAATATTACAGACTCACTAATTTGTATATAATTAAAATAAAAGACTACTACGAGTTGCCTCCCATAAAGCGCTTGTTTAACGTCGTCGACTCGACCTAATTTCGCTTAGTAATCGAGTCGACTAAGCATTAAAACCTCTTTAAAATTTGGTCTTCTACCTTCGAAATATGGTTTTAATCTATGTTTGTTTACCTTAAATCTATGTCCCGTTTTTGGATCTTCAATTTCTATAGTTCCATATGAAAATATTTGAGTTATAGTGAAAGGTCCTAACCATCGAGATTTCAATTTCCCAGAAATAATTTCAATCTAGTATTATATAGCAAAACTTTCGTCCCGGTTCAAAATTTCTCCGATTAATATTCCGATCATGTCATAATTTCATCCTTTCTTTATAAATCCTATCATTATCATATGATTCATTCCTTAATTCTTCTAATTCATTTAATTGCAACAATCTCTTTCTCACCAGCCTTCTTTCATATTAAAATTAAATTCTTTAATCGCCCAATATGCTTTATGTTCTAATTCAACCGGTAAGTGGCAAGTTTTTCCATATATAAGCTCGTAAGGAGTCATTTCAATCGGAGTTTTATAAGCGATCCTGTATGCCCATAATGCAGTGTCTAGTTTTATAGACCAGTCCAATCTATTAGGGTTTACAGACTTTTCTAAAATAAGCTTAATCTCTCCATTAGAAACTTTAGCTAATCCACTAGTTTGTGGATGATAAGCAGTTAATATCTTATGAATAATATTACATTTTTCTACTAGTTTGTGAATATATTTATTTCTAAAATGAGTTCCTCCGTCAGTGATAATCACTCTCGGCATTCCAAATCTAGTAAAAATATTTTTCATTAAAAATTTTGAAACACATTTAGCATCATACCTAGGTAAAGCTTGTGCTTTAATCCATTTGGAAACATAATCAACAACTACTAATATATATGAGTTTTCAAATGAAGGAATAAAAGGTCCCATGAAATCTAATCCCCAAATATCAAAAGTTTCAACTTCTAATATAAAATTCAGAGGCATTTCATTTTTTCGATATATTTCCTACTCTTTCGCATTTATCGCGAGTTTTTATTTATCTCGTGTACATCTCTCTAAATAGAGTAAGCCAGTAGAATCTAGATCGTAGAATTTTATACGCAGTTTTATCCGTCCCAAAATGTCCTCCAAAATCGAATCATGACATTTTTGAATAATTGGTTCAGCTTTCTTCATAAGGCACGCATCTTCTAATAATTAGATCCTTACATTGCTTATATAAGTATGGTTCATCCCAAAAGTATGTTTTAGTATCATGAATAAATTTTTTCTCGTTGTTGCAAAGTTAACATAGGTGGTAAAATGTCACTTACAATATAATTTACTATATCAAGCATACCAAGCGTATTTTCCACTCATTTATATTATAAAGTTGTTCATCGTGAAAATCGTCTATAATTTCATTATCGTATCGTATAATTCATGATATTCTAATCTTGATAAATGATCGGCAATTCGATTATCGCTTCCCTTTTGTTAACGATCTCAAAATCAAATTCTTGCATTAAAAATATCCATCTAATTAATCTTAGTTTAGAATCCTTCTTTTGCATTAAATATTTTATAGCAGAGTGATCAGTATGCACAATACATTTAGTTCCTATTAGATAAGGCCGAAATTTATTAAAAGGATATACAACTGCTAATAATTCTCTTTCGAGAATCGTATAATTTATTTCAAAGATCATTTAGAGTTTTACTTAAGCATAATGTATAACTTTGAAAATCTTATCATATCTTCGCCCAAGAATCGCTCCTATAAGCATAATCACTAGCATCACACATAAGCTCAAATGGTTCCTCCCAATTAGGTGAAACTATTATAGGTGTTGTAATTAATTTATCTTTTAATAATTCGAAAACACTCGAGCATTCAGATTGTAAATTCAAATTTCTTGTCCTTTTCAAGAAGTCGGCATAGAGGTTTAGTAATTTTTGAAAAATCTTTATATAACGTCCGTAGAATCTAAGCATGTCCAAGAAAACTTCTTACCCCTTTTACCGTAGTTGGAGGTGGTAATTTAGCTATAACTTGAATTTTTGCGAGTCTACTTCCATGCCCTTTTCCGAAATTTTATGCCCTAATACAATGCCGCCCGCAACCATAAATCGACATTTCTCCCAATTAAGAATTAAATTAGTTTTCTCACATACTTTAAATACTTTTTCAAGATGATTTAAGCATGTGTCAAATGATGTTCCAAATACGGAGAAATCATCCATAAATACTTCTATTCCATTATCAATTAATTTACTAAATATAGACATCATACATCTCCGGAATGTTACGAGTGCATTACATAATCCAAAAGACATCCTTCGAAAAGCGAAAGTTCCATAAGAACTAGTAATTGTAGTTTTCTCGATCCTCGTGAGCAATTTGTATTTCGATGATAACTCGGTGTATCCATCTAAGAAACAAAAATACTTATGTCCGACTAATCTATCTAACATCCGGTCTAGAAATGGTAAAGGGAAGTGATCTTTCCCGGTGGTCGCGTTTAATTTTCTATAATCAATACATATTCGCCATCCAAGTAATTTGTCTTATAGGAATAAGATCATTATTTTCATTAGCTTTTACGGTCACTCCTCATTTCTTAGCACACAGATGAATCGGGCTTACCCAAGCACCGTCGAAATAGGATATATAATACCATTATCTAACCATTTTAAAATTTCTTTCGACTACTTCTTTCATTATCGGGTTTAATCTCTTTTGGGGATCTACTTTAGTGCTTATGTTCATTATCTAAAATAATTATATGCATACAGTATCGAAGGACTAATTCCTTTAATATCCGCTAAAGTCCAACCAAAAATTTTCTTATATTTTTTTAAGGTATCTAAAAGTTTTTGTTCTCGAGATTCATTTAATTCAGATGAAATAATAACTGGTAGAGTTGAAGAATTACCTAAGTAAGCATATTTCAAATGATTAGGTAACATTTTTAACTCAAGTTCAGGAGGTTTAATAATCGATGGAACTATATTATTTTCATTGTTTTCTGTATTATCCAAAAATTCAAATTTCTTTTGAATATAATCTAGTTCTTCATTTATATCGGCTTTTTTAATTAATTCAGTATTTTCTTTTTCTAATTTTTCTTCATAATATTCCTTAAAATGTTCTTTTTGTAAATGATCGAGTACTTCCATTCAAAAACACTCATCATCTTTTTTTAGCGCAGGATATTTCATTGATTTAGCAATATTAAAAGTAACTTTTTGGTCATTTACTCTCATAGTTAATTCTCCTTTCTGAACATCAATCATAGCTTTCCCAGTGGCTAAAAATGGTCTTCCTAAGATGATAGGAATTTCTTTATCTTCTTCCATATCTAAAACAATAAAATCTACAGGGAAGATAAATTTATCCACTTTTACTAAAACATCTTCAATAACTCCCTTAGGATATGTAACGAACGATCGACTAATCGAAGGGTTACCGAAGTAGGTGAAATTTCTCCCAACCCTAATCTCTTAAAAATTGATAGAGGCATTAGATTGATGCTTGCTCCTAAGTCACAAAAATCTTTTCCATAGAATTTTTCTCCAATAAGTAGCAGGTATGTAGAAACTACCAGGATCTTTTAATTTTTCGGAAGCTTTTTCTGAATAATAGCACTACACTCCTCACTAAGTGCGACCGTTTCATTATCGGTAAATTTTCTTTTCTTATTTAGAATATCTTTCATGAATTTTACATAGTTTGGCATCTGTTCTAAAGCTTCTACGAAAGAAATATTTATTGTTAATTTCTTCAGAATTTCAGGAATTTAGCAACTCGTTTATCTTTTTTTATGTTGATTTAGTCGTTGAGGAAATGGTGGTGGAGGTTTTTCAACGAAATTTTCATTGGTATTAAAGGATTTTCTAAGTTTGGATCTTGTTGATTCTTTTCCTTTTCGATTTCCACTTCCTCTTTTGACTTTCAAGTTCTTTCGAATTCGACGTTCTAATTCTTTTCCACTTCGTAATTGTATCGCTTTAATTTGTTCTTTTCCTTTGTCTTTGGGATTTATTTCCACATTACTAGGAAATGTTCCAGTATTCTATTATTAAGCGCGGTAGCGATATGTCCAAGTTGAGTTTCAATATTTTTAATAGCTGTTCCTTGATTTTGTAATTGGTTTCCTTGTATTTGTAATTGATTTCCTTGATTTTGTAAATGTTGACCCATATTTAACATTAATTCTTCTATAGATAATTTCTTATCTTTAAATTGAGGGTTATTATTAGTAAATCCAGGTGGATAACTAGGTTTATAATTAGAATTTCCTTGGTTAGAGGGATTTCCTAATGGTTGTGTTATGTTGTTCATCCATGGTTGATTCGTTGTATTATAATTCCAATTAAAATTAGGATGATTTTTCCATCCAGGATTATAATAATTCGCATAAGGATTATTGGGTCTGTTATTAATAGCTTTCATAGTTTCATATGAAGGTTGAGATTCTATAAGTTGTCTAGATGAGTTTTCTTCTAATAAAGTTGGAGAGTAATTCATTTCAAAATGATCTAATTTTTTAGATATAGCAGCGATTTGCGAAGCTAACATGATATTGCATCATTTTCATAAATACTGGCTATCTTTTTCGTATTCATTCTATCGACGAGCCATTGAAAATTATTGGTAGCCATTTCTTCGACTAGTGCATAGAGCTTCATCAAATGGTTTTGACATTAATGATCCTCCAAAGACGAAGATCGATGATTGATCTAAGAGATCCTACTAATCCATTATAGAAAGTTTGAATAATTAACCAATCTGTAACGCATGATGCGGGCATTTCCTAAGAAGTTCTTTAAATCTCTCCCAAGCTTCATATATTGATTCTTCATCAAACTGACTAAAAGAAGTTATATCATTTCTAAGCTTAGCAGTTTTAGATAGTGGAAAATATTTGGATAGAAATTTTTGTGATAACTCTCCCCAAGTTTTAATAGATCCAGGAGCTAACGAATTTAACCACATTTTAGTCTTATCCCTTAAAGAAAAAAGGAAAAGTCTAAGTCTAATAACATCGTTAGATACTCCTTCATATTTGAAAGTAGCACATAGTTCTAAAAAACTAGCAAGATGTAAATTAGGATCTTCAGTAGGTGAACCACTAAATTGATTGTTTTGTACCATTTGAATAATTGCAGGTTTAAGTTCAAATGAGTTAGCAGCTACATCAGGGTTTTGAATAGTTAAATGAATTTCATCTAATGTAGGGTTGGCATAATCTCTTAATTGTCTCTGTTGATTGATATTTTCATTTTCAAGAATATTCGCCATTTGTGTTAAATTTATAATTTCTCTTTTTTTGTTTTCTAATTCTTTTAATTGTACGCTGCAATTCTGAATCGTAAGGTATTAAATTTTCGTTTCCAAATTTACGCATACAATTTTGTAAAATAAATTTTAAAATAGTCCGCTACTCTAGTAAATAATTTCTTTACTTCCCCGGCAACGGCGCCAAAAACTTGTCTCACTTTTTAATATTTACAAAAATAGCAACGGCACCAAAAACTTGATCCCGCTTAATATATATTTAATTTTATGATGGAATGTATAATGTGGATTCTACGCGAGTATACGTATCGTATCAAGTAATACAGGGCTCTAGTGGAGTCCTGGTTATCGATCCCACAGGGAAGTTTTAAAAGATTTGTAATAGCTAAATTTAAAAGGATTTTCTTACTTATAGTATACGAAATTTAGAATACTTAACTAAAGAGATCTAAAGTAAACTAATGCTTTAAATAAAATTGATTTAAAGATTTTAGAAAAAGTATCATTCCCCTTGTTTATTAGAAACTTAAGTGGATGATTAATTCAAATAGATTTTTTTATTGTATTGTGATTAATTCAAACTTAAGTTCCTTTGACTTTTCCTTCTAGTACAGCACACTTCTTAACTCACTACTTACACTTACTTACACTAAACTTCAACTTAGACTCAAAAACACACTAATATAATACTCTAAGACTCCTAAAATAGACACACTACATACTAAAATTCGTCCTCTATTTATAGAGGTAGACAAAGGTCCAAGGGGTATTTAAGCACTTCTTCAAAAAGCGTCCAGGTTCAATGCATCTGGCATTTTGAACAGTCTCGCCGTCGGCGAGAAACGACCTCGCCGTCAGCGGGGCTTCTAGAAGGTCTTCAAACCGCGCGATCTAGCTGTCGGCGGGCTCGGGCTCGCTGTCGGCGAGGTAGTTGCAAACCTTTAAGAAATTCTCTTTATAATCTCGCCGTCGGCGGACTCGATTTCGCCATCGGCGACTTAGTTCATTTTGCATGTATTTCTTCCTTTTTGATCCAAATTTGCTCTATTTTATGTTTTTTTCTTCCATCACTTATAAATCTTCGTTCCTGCAATAAAATAAAGAAAATACCTTTCTTTAAAGTGCAATTTCATAAAAAATAGGTATGAATTTCTTAACATATTTTTCTGTGATCAGTCGGCCACCTCACCTCATGAGGGGAGGGGAATCATTAAGCAAGTTGAAAGGAAAATGACACATATTTTCCTTACCCCGTTGTTTATGTTTTTTTGTTCATGATGGTTTTAACCTTAGTTGAAAGTTAACCTCATGTCTTGGTCTTTCTCCATTGGGTTGGGGAAGAGGTGCTTGCCACCTATGAAGCCATGTTACACCTCATCTTGAGAGGGGATGACACATATATCTAACCATCATGATAATATCATGATAACTCTTAACCTTGTTTAAAGTTGATGAGTTATGGGTTTGGTAATGTGTTAACCATGTCATGATGGATTTAATGGGTTTTAGGTAACCCATTAGTGGCTACCCATAATTTATATTTAAGTTTAAAAATCAATAAAGGGGTTTATGACATCATGTGTGATGCCATAAATTCAAATTTAATTTAGGATTATTTTTATATAATTCCATTCCTAATTAATTATGTAACTAATTAGAAATATATGAAATTATAATATTAACCCATAAATTAATTAAAATGATTTTTGGGAATTAATCATTCTAATTAATTTTATTTATTTGGTTCAAAATTGAATGTTTTGACCAAATTTGACTTTGGTTGGCCATAGTTGACTTAAGTTGACCCAAATTAACATAGGTTAACATAAGTTAACCCATTTTGGTCCAAGGATGACTAATTTTGATTTTCCTAACCTTGTCAGGGTTTGGGTTAGTCATAAAGTCCAAGGGTTTTGAACTTTTGGGTGGGTTTGGTCATAATGACCAATTTTAGGGTTTAGGTTAATCCAATGGTCAATGTGGTGACACTTGGATTAACCTTTGATCACTTTGATCAATATCAAGTTGATTTTGTCAATGTCTGTCATTGAAGTCAATTTTGTGGTCAGGGGGCTTGGGTTAGCCATTTTTACCAATTTTTCCCTTTTAGGTCAAGAGTTGACTAATGGGGCTAGGGTGATTATCTTTGTATTATGCATGGATTTTTTTGATCAAATATTGATTATTTACATCAAAGAATGATCAAGAAAGTCAACGTAATAATCTTTTGGTTATGGTTTGATCATTTTGATCAAAATTAACTTTTTTGGTCAAAGGTGACCAATAAGGTGAATATGGGGGTCATTATGTGTTGGGTTGATGATTTTAGTTAATTTTGACTTCTTGGGTCAAAAGTTTAACCATTTGAGTGAATGAGGTTGGTCATTGGGTTAGGATTGACCATTTTGACCAAAGTTGACTTTTGAGGTCAAAAGTTGACCTGTTGGGTCAATAGGGTTGTTCATTTGGTCAAGATTGACCATTTTGATAAAAGTTGATTTTTAGGTCAAAAGTTGACCTATTGGGTCAATAGGGTTGGTCATTGGGTCAGGAATGACCATTTTGACTAAAGTTGACTTTTTATGTCAATAGGGTTGGTCATTGGGTCATGATTGACCAGTTTGACCAAAGTTGACTTTTTAAGTCATAGGTTGACATATTGGGTAAATATTTGATCTGGTCAGTATTTGTTATTACTAATTTGTTCATTTTAAGATGTTATCAAAATTTATGTTAAAAAGGTTTCATAGGGTCTCACCCTAGATATTAGGTTTTAGTGACCATCATTAAGTGTTAGAGAATTAATTTTGGTAGACTTCCCACTCTAATATAATTTGTAAATAATCCTCACAAAAGTGAGGTCAACAATATCATTTATCAAGTAATATAAGATTTTCTGATTATGCCCTAAGATATCGAACCCACAGAAAAAGTGTTAAATAAAGAAAATATCTTCTGATTTAGAAAAGGAAAATTTACTTTTTTACTTTTAGAAAAGATTTTAATCAAACTATAGATAATATTCTAGGAAATATAATTCGATTCTTTTTATAATTTTATAATTTGAAATGAAAGTAAGCAACCACTTTTTATAAACTTTTGTAAGATGAAAACTTATGCAAATGAAATATCTATTTTCTTTTTATGGATCAATAACAAGTTATGGAGAATATTTGTTGTGGAAGTAGCTAAAATGTATTGTGTCAAATAGGAGCATTTAAATTCTTTACCCTTACTACAGATGGTATAAAGAACATAGATTAATTTGCTATTTTAAAAAACTTGAAGACGGGTTAGGCAGGAAAGATACTAGTTCTCACTCTAGAGTTTCCTCGATTCCCTCCACCTGGGGGCTAACATCTTGTATCAAAATATAAAACAATAAATCAAATTGGGGGCTTTAGCCATCACTCTAAAGTCCTTTGATTCTACACCCATTATAGTAAATCTCCCTATTTATTTGCACTCAACCACATGAATTACATTCTCACCCATACAATCTCATGTGATTCTTTTCAATTGTTGACTGAGACAATACCACACTGGATCTTACATCTTCTCACAAAAAATTTTAACATCTTAATTGGCCAAATCAAGCAGTAAATAAAGTGTAAGGTTTTGAATCATCACAACTTCTTTCAACATTTAAATCCTATACTTCACACAACGTACTTCCATAATTTAATCACTTCACCACTTAAGGAAAAAGATAAAGAAAAATACTCAGAATTCATGGAGAAAATGCAATCACAACTTGGTTTAAAAGTAGAAATCATAATGAAAACACAATAAGTCTTAATTAAAACCAAATGTAATATAAAGATAAAAACTTACCTGTAAATCCTCTCCACAAAACTCTTGAAGTTCCTTTGAAAACTTTGCTTTCTCTTACAACACTCTTGAGAGGTTGGGCCCAATTCCGTGGTCTCCAAATCTCAATTCTACTCCTAATACATAAAGTAAAGATGCTGAAGTGGAGAGGTGTGTTCTAAGATAACTTCCTCAAATAAACCTCACTGTTAAACACTAACCATGCCCTCCAACAACAACCATCTTTCTGATCTTCAAGTCCTCTTTTTATACTTTTCCAAAAGGTGTCTTTGTATCTCTTTAAATTGTGTCCAGATTCAATATATCCCCTAAGATATGCAACCATTCAAGAGTATTTTGAATTGAATTTGACGCCAATATGAAGTTACCCGCGTTATCACCAAGAGGTTCTTCAAAAACCTCTTCAAAATAGCGCTTAAATTAAAATAACTCATCTTTTTTAAGTGCCGCGCATAAGCAAGAGGTATCGGACCTTAGTTGCGAGCTTGTTGGTGCGTAAGCTCCAAATCTTGGCGCATAGCCGCGGGGCCTTGACCCGTAAGTGTGGGTTCTGGCGCTTAGCCGCCACACAACACTTTTTCAATTTTCTTCATTTTTGCTGCAAATTGGATCATTTTTCACTATTTTCATCAAAATCATTCATTTAATCATACATGTAAGAAAAACACACAAAATACCTTCTATTAAAGTGTAATATCATCAAAAATAGGTATTAAATGTGTATAAAAAAATATATTTAGGTACCGGTCAAATATTATTAGAAAGTATGGAAAACTGTTGGTCTGAAAGGTATCTTAAGTACGAAGCGCTGGTTGTTGTACCAGAGTCTAATACAAGTGTAGATGTCCGTTAGAGACTGTCAGTCGATCTCAAGACGACTAAAGGGAAGTCAATCGAAGATATGTTAGAGAAGCTTAGAATTGACATTACAGAGTTATCAAGGGAACAACAGAAGGATGATGATGATTACAGCTTGTTAGATTACATGGAAGAGGAATATGCGGAGATTCTCATGTTTGGGACCCGGGCCTCCTCATCATTGTGCGTTGCTCCTCCTCGTGCTGAGGAGAATGCCTCTAATTAGCTACCGAAGGCCATCCAACTTCGAGATGATCATGTCATTCAGATAGAGAAGAAGCTGGAGAAGATGATGGTTGTTGTGGCCACGCTTCAAAGTCAACCCAGTCTCCAATGGTCGCTTCCTCGGAAGTAGATCAGCTAGAATTTATTCATATTTCAGATAGGAGGAAAGAGAGTTCACCTCCACCAGTAAGGATGAACAACCAAAAAAAATTAGCACAAAATATAGTACCATAAAATAATATAAAGCAGATGGTGGAAAAGCAGGTAAAAAGCTCTGGTCCAATCAAAGGGAGGAGCATTGGTTCTGAAAGGTAGACCTTACAAGGTGGATTTCGATGTTGTACCTTACCCCAAAGGATTTGTACCACCAACTTTCAAGACCTTTAACGAGACAGGGATCCCCTAACAGCATGTGGCTAGGGTTGTCAAAACTGCTCGTTGTTCGCGAGCAGCTCGTGTTCGGCTAGTGAAGAAGCTCGTGTTCAGCTCGTTCGCTAAGTTAACAAGTCTTAACGAGCCAAACACGAACAAATATTTATTCGTACGTCTTCGACTCATTTTGGCTCAAAATAGTATTCATCAATTATATACATACATACATACATATATATATATATATATATATATATATATATATATATATATATATATATATATATATATCTATATGAACAGTATTTTTAAATAATTTAAAAGCTTTGTAATCAATTAAAATGATTAATTAAGTAAATACAATAAAAATTATTAAAGTAGATTCAAATGATATTTTAATGTAAACAATAATTCTTAAATCTTGCCCCAATCCTTAACAACTTATGGTTATATGATTAGGGTTGTCAAAACGACTTTTTGTTCGTGAACTACTCGTGTTCGGCTCGCTAAGCAAACGGGCCGAACACGAACACACTTTCTGGGCTCGAAATATAAATGAGCCGAACACGAGCTGAGCCTGGGCTCGCTTGTGTTCGGCTCGTTTACACCCCTACATGTGGCACACTTTCGTGCAAGTTGATGCAATGCAGGGCGCAGTGAAGTGCTTTTGTTTCGATAATATGTGAGCAACCTTTCAGGATTCTGCATCGATTAGTATTCAGGTTTACCGAATGGATTGATAAAGACCTTCACATAATTTAAGAAATTGTTCTTCAAAAGATTTATCGAAGCTTGACTCGACTTGCAATTTCGTGTATTTTTAATCTCCAAAATTTTGCTAAAAAATATGTATAAAATTATATCTTGCGGCTAGTGTGAACAAATGTGATGATTTATAATTTACATAATAAATTTTCACACTACGAGTGCTACGCAAGTATACGTATCGTTTCAAGTAATATAGAATTTTTCTTAAAAACCTCAGTATTAATCCCACGAGGAGAGCGGTAACTCCAAATCAACTTGCATAATTTTTATTTAAATTCCAAATTAAACAGATAAGAGGTCTAAAATTATATGCTTACTAAAAGTTATTACTAAAGAGTTAAAAAGAAAGCTACAACTAAATGTAACCACTTAATAAAATATACTTATTAAAGGAAGACATCTCCAAAATGAATAAATAGAGCCCACCAAGTTATGAAATAGAACTTAGTAGACCCATGAAGAACCTATCTATAGGATTTACTTTCCTGCAAATTATAAATCTTTACTGCAAAAGATACTAAAGTTTCAGGTGGAGTAGCGAGAAGACTTGACAGGTAAGCTTTTATAAGTTTATAATACCTTCTTTTATGCACTTCCTTTAGCCTACTTTTCTTGCTCACAAGCTTGCATGCTAAACAATAATGTCACCATGCATGAAAACCAAAAATTTTAGGACAACCATAAAACTCAAACAAAAAATCAAATAAAATTAAAATAAAATAAAATTCATTGCCACAACAATCAAATTATAATAAGACAACTCAAAATTTAATCACAAACAAAACCAAATTCACAAGTGAAACTAAATTAAAACGTCTCTATTAGATGATCGAGAATACCTTGGAGGAGGCAACCTACGGCTGCTAACGAGCTTTCCCACGATCTAAATGAAAGTACGAAATTCATTAAGTTGATTTTAGTAAATTCATATGGACTAAGTGAATCCGAAGAAAATAGTGGAGCCAGAAAGAGTGAACCGTGGGATTCTAACTGGTGTCGCTATAATCAACTTAAATATTCCCCTAATAAAATGTTAAGGCATCTCAACTTAAATATTTTTAGAACATGCTACTTCTCTCATCTCCTACATTTGACACTTATAAAACTAAACCTGCTACGACGAGGCGCTTGGAGCATACATAGTGGGCATCACGACCATCTTCAACAGTAAAACTCTTTAGAATAAATAACAAGTCATATGACATCGAGGTAGTTTGCCTAGTGCAACATAAACCCTCACTTTATCTCTTTAGGCTTTTGCACCTCGTGCAAGATAAGCTCTATCTCGTCTTAGTTTCCGAGGTTGTCATCAGATATCACATAAATCCTCCTATCTTCCGGGCTATTCACATAATCGGTATCAAGTGAATGTAATCCTTAAATAAATAAAATTTGTAGGATGAAACATTAAATGATTATCCCAATTTGAAGCCAAACCATATGATAGTTTAGGAAATCACCAAGATTCTTTGGAGCAGTGTTTTCCCCTAGCTCTCTCTTCCTTTGAATTGCTCTAATACATGTTCCAAACTTGAATCATTAACCTACTGGATTTCCTACTACCTCACTACTTTGAAGAATCCACCTTTTGGAAGTCATGAAAATAATATTTTCTGATATATATCAAGAGTTTTCTTATGCGACCTCGGTTATCTAAGATGTAATTAACTATAGTAGCTTGCCCTTATAGAAAACTTAAAGACCCCATATTAATATAAACTCTATCTAGTTGTTTCGTATTAGATAGGAGAAGTTATCGGTCAACATAAATGGTTCACAGACCAAACGAATGTCATAAGTCTTTAGTTTATTTGATCAAGCCTCACCACCAAGCGATGAATCCATTCTTCGGGATAGATACATGGCTTGTGGTGCAGTGCTTGATTGTTCAAACTATTGCATATATGAGATAAGTTTGATTTCATATTTTTTAAAAAATTGAAATAATATTATAAACATGTATATTAAATTAAACACACCTCAAAACACACCTCAAAACGCGCCGACACCATCTTCGGAAGTTGCCAGCCAAAATAAGGATCTACAACGCTCTGATCCTGTCAAAGGAGTTGAGAAAAGCTCTAATCAGGGCCTTACTTGATCCAGAGATTTTGTTAGCTCAATTGGTCAGTAGCTCCTTAGATGAAGTTTGTTCATTAAAGAAGAGTTCGGTGTCACCTTCACGGATGACGACTTATTGCTCGGTACAGCTGACGATAACCGGCCGCTCTACATTTTGGTTAACATTGGTAGATTTACTCTTTCTAGGGTGTTAGTTCATCCAGGAGCGTCGATTAATATAATAAATCTACAGACATTCGCATACTTTGACATCGACGTTTACAAGCTCTTGACCGATAAAATGATATTAAGAGGATTTAACCAAAAAGGTGAGAGAGCTCTCGGATCGATAATATAGTCAACGAGGGTTGATGATCTAGTAACAACTGCAAAAATCCACATCCTTAATTTAGAAACATCATTCAATACCCCACTTGGTCGACCATGAATCCACGAATACAAGATGGTCCTGCCTTTCTACACTAGTATATAAAATATCATGAAAAAGGTTAAGAGCGTTGTATTAAGGGAGACCTGTAGTTGTTTTTAATACTTGAAATCAGTATTGGTGCAACTTACTATTCTCCCAAAGAAAACAGTTTTATGCAAAAATGTCGCTCCAGAAAATATTAAAGATACAAAAGAATTGCAAAAAAGGGACCAACCAGTTTCGATTCAACGGTCTCATGCCACTCCTTTGCAACAAGATGGCAGAAGCCCTTTTAGCCATCACATCCAAGATCAAGGCTAGGGATGAGAGCGAGGAAGATTTAATAAGGCTATTGAATGGAGGATCCAATCATCAATAGATCTGGAAGATAGCTCCGAAGAGAAAAAGACATAGAAGAATGTAATGACGATAAATCAGAAGAAACTTCAGTTAGAGATCGCTTTGGAGGAAGAAAATGAAGATAAATATAAAGTGATGTATAATAGAATCCACCACTATGTACAAGTCATAACCCTAACCCCGATTGATTCTCATAAAGTTGAGGGTTTGGAGGTCAAGGAGGTACAGAGTGAGGGCATGAAACCAATAAAATTCCACTATGGTTCTTCTTCTTCCATTCCTAAAATTAATGTAAAATTGGAAGAGAAAACTTCAAATGAATCAATGGAATTAACTTTTATCTACGATTCTTCATACGTTTAAAAACTTATTCATCATGGTTTTGTGCCTGGTCAGTTGTCAAAAGAAAGGTTGCACCTCTTTGAGGAATTATGGAGCACTAAAAATCAAACTCAACTCAAAGTAGGGTGTTGGATTCCGCACAGTAGGGTTAGTTAATGATACAAAACTTTGCTTGATTGTTACTAGCAAAGCAGAAGAAGAATGACTTAAAGCAGAAGGAAACTCAGAAGGATCTCAGATTGAAGATGCTCTGCCAAAAATTGAAGAGGAAAACAAGTCAACAGTTGCATGGAATAAATCTAAGCTACCTGATTTTTCATGGAATGTACACATAAACCACATGCAGGTTCCCCTTCTTTTCTCTTCTTTCCCTTTGTTTTTAGTAAGGTTTGGGATATCAGGTAGGATTTTGGGTTGTAGAAAAGGTAAGGGAGTGGTGAGTGTGGAATTAGAGCTTCAGGCATGATGAAGACAAGTGAGAGGTGAGTAAAGTAGGTAGGTCTTGGGTTTGGGGTGAAGAGAGGCAAAAGTGAGGAATGTGAGATCTCGAGTAGGCTCGGAAGAGACAATCTAGTGGGGAAGATAATAGTATTTTGTGTAGGGAAGGTTGAAGGAGAGTGTAAGAGAATTGTGATATTTCGGGTAGGGAAGAATGAAGGAGAAGGTAGTGTGCTTTGATGGTGATATTCGCCTAGGGTTAATGAAAGGGATGATGACGAATTCATGTTAGGTTTTGGTCTATGAAGAAGGATAAAAATGAAAAGAAAGAAAGCTAGATGAAAGGAGAAGTGAGGGGGAAGCCACCAAAATTTCACACTCTACATCATGCAAGACTTATAAGAAAATGAAAAGGATATGAGGGTTTATACCTTTTCTTTAGGGATGAACTCTTTGTTAGTCTTGTTTGGAAGATGAATTATCATTGCCTTTTGAAGGAATGAGAGGAAGAGGACATGTTAAAAGAGAGAGAGACTTGATTTGGAGAGGGGATAATGGAGAGAAGAGGTAGAAAAGCTGGTTCGGGGAGGATATGTAGGATGGGTCTCGGTTTGGAGAGGAGAAGAGGGAGAAGGTGTTCGACCAATAAAGAGTGAGGAAGAGAGTGTGAGTTTTGGGTATGAGAGGGGATTAAGTGGAGGGAAAAAGGGAAAGGAAGACTTCTGGGGAGGTTGGAGTGATTATGGATAAAAATCAAACCTTAACACATTTGGAAGAGAAAAATATAATGAATAAAATGGTGGGATTGGTTTTTGATGAAGTGGTTTCTAGCTTAAGATACTTCAATTTGAAGTAGCTAGTTGGCTAAGGGTGGTAGGGGTGGTTATGACAAAAATTTTGAACTTGGTTCATTTGGTTCAAAAAATATTAGAAATTTAGTGGTGTAATTAATAATGATCAAATTTGAACTCATCTCATGATATTTCAAGTCAGTGTTGGCCCCACTCTAGGAGAGAAATTTTGGCAGACTTTTAGTGGAGGCTTTTATTGGGTTTTGATTAATTAAATTGAGTGTATTTAGATCACATTTACTTTAGTTGAATTTTAGTATTGAATTTATTTTATTTTTGAGTGAATTATTATGATTATTCTTTTTATTATCAAAATTGTTGTCCAAATTATTTTAGGCTTAATGAACCCCCAAACAATATCTGATTACGACACAAAGAGGTTCATTTGAAAGATTTTGACGATATAGACACACTAGTCTATTTTGGAAAAAAAAAAATCACTCGTTGAATAAATTTTATATGGACCATTTTTAATGCATAAAAACCTAAACTAAAATTTTTTATGTAGAAAAGTGTATCTGATCATTACCAAATTAGTTTGCATGCTTCTCATTTGTCCTTGTGAATACCATGAAACTTACAGAATACGATCATCATATTGATTTGTGGATAACGATGATTTCAAAATGCATGGAGCTCTATTCATGCATGAATATTTGAAATGAAAAGTTTTACTTATACATTGTGCATATAATCAACAAACTTATTTGTATCGTTTTTAAATGTGATAATAAATATCATGTAATTTTTAGAATGTTGTTTCAAACTCTACAATAAATTATGGTAAAAATGATAATTTTAGTGTGCATGTTGGTTAAAGCTAATTTTTAGGTTAATTTTAGGTTTTGATTGAACTTACTTATGTTTCATTCTATTTTGGTTTGACATATTTCAATTTTTAAAAGTTAGATTTTAATCTTATGTTATGTTTTAACTCAAGTACGGTTTAAGTCATAGCTTATCCGAGTTCAATGCTTTGATCTGGTGACACTAGGGGGAGATCTTATGTCCCGATGAGATTGGATATTGCTAATAAAAAATGTTAACTAAAAAATAAGGGCAAGGAAAATTAGCATTCCCAACGAATGATTATTAATAGAAAATGAGAAGCCGGGACTAGATGACATCAGTGAGAGTCAGAGTAAAAAGATGCAGTGATGGATTGATAATACCAATCTTACTTAAGATCAATTAGAGCAAACTGACCATCAGAGCCAGTGCACCTTCTCTCTCTCTCATTTTGTGGTGGTGGAACCTTATAAATGTGGATCCCTTATGCTTATTCTGAGGCAGGGACAAAGACAAGTCACTTAGATCGATCGAAGGTGACTTTTAATTATGATGCATCTCCTCTTGGCTGGGGAACTCAAAATAGAACTGAGGTCCACTCAAGCCGATTAGAGAAGGACGTATTTCTTCGTACTTGTCAGGAAGATCAATGAAGGAAGAGGGCCGACTAATGATGGTGGTTGTTGTTTCTTATCACTCCACATCAACCTCCTCTTCATGCTAGTTCAACTCCACTAAGCTTGCCTTCTTCTTGGCTGCTCGAGTAGCAGTCACTGCATCCCTCTCTGCCTCCCAAGGGTTGCAGGCTGTCAAATCCTCCTAGATCATATGATTGAATGTGTATAGTTGTAAAACCCAGTTAACAATTATTGTGTAGAGATACTGATGGACTGAAAGTTGATGCCATTCAATGCCTCTAACATCCACTTGCACTTGATCTAGAACCTCCATCAGCTTCACATGAGCACCACTAGATGAGGTGGTCTGAATGTACCATCCCCTTGGGAGAAAAACCCAAGAATAAATTAAGCTTTCTGTTGTTCACTTTGTTTTTCAGTCCTAGCAGCTGGAAGTTGTCAACCGAGGTGAACCAATGAAGATATTAGAGAGGAGCTGGAATGAAAATAGGTAATTTAAAAGCTCCATCAACCAATGGCTCTTTGATCGATGATAGAACATGATGAAATTCATAATGGCTGTTATAGAGTTAGCGAGAAGCTGAGCTAGAATGACTCCATAACCATTGAAGACGGGCTGCAATTTCTGATAGAAAGGTGGCCAGAGACCGAAGCTGAACTTTACTTTATAGAAAACAAGGTCAGCGCCAAATGGAGTGGTCACTTGGTCGTTCTTGCTAGGGACCCATAACATCATGGTGGGATTAAAGACAAAAGTCACATGCAACAAATCTATTTTGCTCTGAGTAATCAACGATCAGTCGTTTGGCGCGACCGACCAAAAGGCCTTTGGACAATACTTCGAAGCCATCAAGTAGAGCATATAATGAAAAAAGCTTAGGGAACAAAAAGAAGAGAGGAGAAAAAACAAAGTAAATGCATAGCTTTATCAGATCCCTCACCCTTATGCATAGGGAAACGAAAGAAGCAAAATCATGACACATTAAGTAAAAACGAAACAATAAAGTAATTTATAAAAATGCACTGATAGAGGTATCATTTTAACACAAGAATTGAGATGGAAAAATGAATTTTATTTTGAAAATAGCCATTACAAATTATAAGACGATCATCGCTTCTGCCAAGACATACCCACCCTTGCTGAAGCAACATTTTATACCAAAATTCTCCCTCAAACTTAAATTGGTTTACCCAATCCATCTCAGCTTAAACTTGGAATATGAGGGAGATCTTTCAGACATTCGACAGTTCATGGTGAAAATGGCCATATCCTCCTCGATCCTCTCCACTTTGTTCACACGAGAAAGAAACTCGCATATCTCCTCACCACAATAGATTCCAACTGAACGAGTGAAGGAGTTCTCGGTCTTGTCCAGGTGGCGAGCTAGTGACCCGTGAAATATCTGGCATCCAACACTTGCTTCCCTGTGGGACTTGAGAGGATTGCCTGGGTAGTCAATCCAACCATCCTCTCTCAAGATTCAACCGCCGTCAACTGGTGCTTGTAGTCGTCCCTAGCGTTGTGGTTGGGTTCTCACAAATATTCCACACCCCCCCAACGAAAAAACCAAAATCTAACAAGTAAAATTAACGATCTTCATACAAAGGAGTTGATCCAACTCAAACGATGTAAGTGACACGGTGCTCTCACCAGGAGGTGATAGAGCATCAGTAGCCTCTTGCGCTCCATGTGGAGGCAAAGCACTAATTACTTCTTACATACTAACATCGACAGAGAACCAACAGCTTCTTGCATGGCCCTTTCAGTCAATAGGTCTTGTGTCATAATAGAACATTAAGCCAACGGATCGATGGTTGGATCGCTAGAGCATTCCTCTACCAAGTGCTGAGGAACAAATCAGACGAACCGACCAAATCGATCAGCATGATCGCTTTTCTCTTCTTAATGATGACTTTTTTCTTCCTTTCAGCTTCTGGGCATTACCACTCATTCGATCTACCAAAAGAAAAATAAAGTAGATCTTTGTTGGGGTCACCGCCTTGGGGTTTTGACATATTCTTCATTATAATTCTCACAAGCTGATCAATTCAAACGAGAGGGGATGTACAGAAAATATGGAATGTGAAGAGTTATCTCACACCTTATTTAAAAGGTACAAAGACGTAGATCAAGCGAGTGCAATTATTGAATCATTGATTAATAATAAATATGATCTACTTTTTGCATTAAATTCTCTTATTTTTATCACAATGTTACTTTCAAGAAGAAATATAATTAGAAAACTAAACTACGTACATAAAAAATGTGCCAATACTGATTTTGAAGGTATCTGACGGTCCAAAAGAAAATAAAATGATGAAGGAAGCCATGCCAACATAATATTATGAGGCACACTTCTCCGACTGAGTGAAGATGTTTGAGCTAGGGTTGTTAAAATAGCTTTTTGTTCATGAAAAACACGTGTTCGGCTTATTAAGTAATTCGTGTTCAAATTGCTTGTTATGCAGACAAGTTTTTTTACATTTGTGTTCAACTCAATTTGGCTCAAATTAATTAAATAATAAGTAAGCATTATTAGTAAATATTTTTATATTAAAATTTTATATTGCATTTAAAAAATGCTTAAATTTTATTATATTTTAAATAATTTTAGCTAGGATTATAAATAAAAATAATTTTTTTATTGGATATGTAAATACTTGAGAAGTAGGGGTATGTATGTAAATGCCATAAAAATAATACGTGAAATTTGTGAATAAAAAAGAAATGGGTGGTTTCTATGTAAATGTGATTAAAAAAAATGATAAAATGTTGTACTGACCAGGTTCCCTCTAGCCCCACGCCCCCCTCCTGAATTAGTCCCATATCATAAATATTGAAATAAAAAACTTTAAGATTGACTCTTTAAAAGGTAAGAAGGAAGCACTTGCCTTTTCAAAACCAACATGCAGCACATGGCTGTGCAATTTTTTTTCAATTTTATTTTCTCTTAGGAGAGCTCTAAAATAAAATATATACATTTTTTTCTATTTTATTTATGTTATTTGATTTATTTAATTTTAATAAATTATTATTTCGAGCTTAACATAAACTTAATTTGAAACAATATAAATTTAATTCAAATAAATAAATTTGAATCGAGTTGAGTTGAACACGAAGAGACTTTTAACGAGCTATTTTAAACAAATTGATCAAAAAAATATGAATGAGCTAAACACCAACAAACCTCTGGCTCGCTCAAGCTTCGCTCGTTTACACTCATGATTCGACCCAAAGACAAAAATGTCAAAGCTCATCGAACCATAAAACCTAAGGCGATCTGAAGATATAAGAACGAGCCAATCCATGGAAGATCTGATTCGTTAGCATCTCTAACCACTCCAGAAACATCCAGTGTCGATAGATGAGACATGTCAGTTGACCGACTCATACCGACTGATCTAATTCTATATAATCGAGTGAATCTCAGTTAATCGAGACAGATCAAAATAAGCTAATTCTGCCAACCTAGAGAGCAGTCAGCAGTAAGATCGTACAAGTAAAATACTAAAAATATTTTGTACATCCTCCTTTAAAGCATAGGCGAAAATCTCAATACAAATATTTTTCTAACAAGCAACATGACCTCACTTTTATCACAATTTACAGAAATTAGAATCATATATGTTTTATTAACACAATATTACACGTAATTATTTAATCAAAATTAAATTAAAGAAAATATTTTTTAATTTAATATGATTTGAAATAAAATAAAAAAACCCTAAAATAAAAAAAGCTAATTAAAGAATAAAACTTTTTATAAATTTAATATTTAAAAAAAAATAGAATTACAAAATCTTCTAACTGACCACTTTCAGTGCGGCAACGTGGCAGCTCTTAGGACTGTCACGTGTTAGCACTCAGACAGTCATGTGCTCCCACGTATCAACGCAAGGAATTGTGATTTGTCAATTTTACATTTTATTTTATTTCATTCTTAATACTAAAAATTTTAAAAATATATATATATATTTTTTCTAATTTATTTAATAATAATTAGGCTTCCGTTACTCCCCATTGACCAAGCAAATCCGGTGAAACAATAACCCACCAACCTTCTGGAAGACGGTGGGCCCCACTCACCGGTTATCTTCCTAATTCGCCTGCTGGTAAGTCCTTAACCCCTTTACTTCGTCAGAAAGTATGGACTGCGCGCGCTCTTAATGAAACCGCGTCTAGACACACTCTCTCTCTCTCTCTCCTTCTCCTTCCTCGAAATTCTGCATCTCCAATCCATTTTATAAAGCTCTCCCTCTCTCTCCTTCCTTCATCAGGCATCAGATCGAACAGAAGGAATGGAGATCAATTCTCGCGATGAGCAGTCTTCTTTCAGGCATTTCAGCGAACAGCTTCGGCTCGAGACAGCATCCTTTTCCAGCCTCTCCATCGGCGACAGTATCTGGAGCGATCACTTCGTCTCTGATACCGGAAAGAACTTCGATGATCGCCGGAACTTTCTCTCTGCTACAGCGCCGGAGTTCACCCCCGGCGGACTCGGAGCCCGAAAGCTCGCCTTCGCTACCTCCAGCCTTAATCGGATCAAAAACAACGAAGATGAATACAGCTCCATTGACGGGTTCAAGGATCGCAGTTTCTCGAATAAGAGCTTCCGATCTAACAACGGAAATGGAGGGATGAAGAATTATTACCTGGATAAGTCGTTTGGAAAGCCCGCGCAAGGTAAGAAGAACAGCAGCAGCAATGGTATTGGTGGAAAGAAAAAGAACGGGAATGGAAATAATGGGATCCTTAAGAACAGTAATAATAGTAGGGATAGCAATAGCAGTGCTAATGGAGGAGCGTTAGATAAGCGATTCAAGACATTGCCGGCATCCGAGGCGCTACCAAGGAGCGAGGCAATTGGAGGTTACATCTTTGTCTGCAACAATGATACTATGGAGGAGAATCTCGAGAGACAGCTCTTTGGTATGTTTTCCCTTTCTTCCCTTATCAATCTGGTGAGTTTAAGGCCCCATTCTTAGGTTTCTGAACCGGGATTTCAGCATGAGCTTCCCATTTTCTTCATCGTTTCTCTAAAATTCTATTTTCGAAACATTGATTTTCCCCTATTTATATTCTAGATTTTGATTTCAAACTGCACAAATCGATTGATCGTATAAGAGTTTCTTGTTACAAAATGAGATTGAAAGTAATTTTTCCTTTTATTGATCAGGTTTGCCATCAAGGTACAGGGATTCGGTTAGGGCAATAACACCTGGTTTACCACTCTTCCTCTACAATTACTCCACGCATCAGCTCTATGGGGTATTTGAGGTATTTGACTGAATTTCGATTGAATTATATTTAATTTTAGTTTTCTGCTGAAGTTCATTGGGTCTTAAGCTACTTGTTTGAATCTGTTGGCAGGCTGCTAGTTTTGGCGGAACAAATATAGATCCATTAGCTTGGGAGGACAAGAAGAAAACTGGAGAATCACGTTTTCCAGCTCAGGTATTTTGATTTTTTCTGGAATAATTATGTATTATCAAAGGACTACACACTTCTTTTGGCTTTACAGATGCCATTTTTGTTCTATTGAAATTCTCTAAGAAATTTTTTGTTGTTACATTTATACTCTATTTTGTGTTTGGTCATAGTTACTGTAAAAAAGTTTCATTTTTAGTAGAAACATGCAGAGGACATATAACATCATAACAACTATTCATTAATTGGTATAGGTTTGTCTGTACTTTAGTACATGGGGGATTACATAAATGCCACACATTTCTTTTATATTTACATACTAACACCAAAAATTTCATAATATATCTTCCAATTAAACAAATTCAACCACTTACATCATGTGCTGGTTGGGGAACCATATTTTGATATATAATTGTAATGATATAGACTTTCTTCCATATTTTTTCTTTGAGCACTTTAATAAAGTTTTGATTTTTGTTTATTGTATCTTAATTTAGGTGAGAGTGGTGACGAGGAAACTATGTGTGCCATTGGAGGAGGATTCATTCCGCCCATTTCTTCACCATTATGATGGCCCCAAGTTTCGGCTGGAGCTTAGCATCCCTGAGGTATATATACATAACTGCTATATAAATGAATTACTGGAAAGTTTGATGAAGCATTTTCTTGCAAATGAAGTCACAAGGGGTTTGTTATGTTGTTCTTTCTTATTCATTAAAATTTTTATCAAAGGCAAAAGGACAAGCATTCAAATTCAACATTTTAAAAAGATTTAATGCGTTCTTCATTTATTATTGGTGCAATACATATCTTACACCTAAATTAGATTTTTGTAGTTATAGCACTTTGCTTGTGCTCTAGATTTCAGGGGTCTAAATGCGCTCGTCTTGAGCGAGCTCTCAGTACTTATTTGTTTTGGGTTTGCTTGTATTCAAAATGGCTCGTGAATGTCTATTCTTGTTCAGCTCGATTCGAATTCATTTGTTCGTTTTAGCTTGTGTTTAACTTGAATTTAACTCGAATGATTTTAAAAAATAATAAAATTTAATATTATTTTAAATGTAACCTAAAAATTAATATAATTTTTGTTTATTTAATTATATAATTATTTGAGCCAAAATGAGTTGAGCACAATTGAATGAATTTTTGTTTGTCTTGTGCTTGTTTATACATTGAGTTAAAAAAAAGTTGTTCATTTTCAGTTCGCTTAGTGTCCATGTACAAGTTGTTAACACATAAAAGCTTTTAGCTTTTTTAGAGTGTATTTCACTTTTTAGAAGTTAAGAGAAGTTTTTTTTTTAGGTGACATGAAAATTTTGAGTATTATAAATAAGCAAATTAATATTAGATATTACATATCTGCATTAATATTAAATTTTTTTTAATTACTTTTTTATTTTTCAGGCTCTAGCACTGCTTGATATCTTTGAAGAGAACAATATGTAGAACTGGGCGAAAACAACGGAATCCAACGCATTTCCGGCAAATTGGCGTATACAATAACTTATAGTCAAGAGGTCTACGGTGTATGAGAAGATAATAGGCTTATACCATTATTTTTTAATGATAATTTGTATCAGAAAGATATTAAAAACATATTAAGTGGATATAAAGAGTGTTTCTCAAGTTTTTATTCTTTATCTTTTTAAGCATTTCTTAAGTTAGATATTGTTTACATTATGGTGAGAATCCTCTCCTATAATTATGGTAATTGGATAAAATATTATTTAATGGCTCTCTCATCTTCATTTGAAATGGATTGAGCTTAAAGGAAAGTAAATGTACCCATCCATGAGCCACAAAATTTGCTCACATTTTTTTTATTAAGGTATTTGTACTCTGGCCACTTCATTTTTATGCATTTACATATCTGACACCCAAGTTTTAATATATACGTGCATAACACTTAAATTTTTAATATCACTTCAAAATAATCAGGACCACTAATTTTTTAATAAGTGAAATATATTTATTTTGCATAGATTTATGACATCAAGATGATGTTTTGAAAATCGAATCCGAGATCAAACCGAAAAAAAAAGAAAGGTTCTACTATGATTGCTTTGATCACTGATAGGAGACAAATACAATGGATTTGCTTCATCATGTTTATGCAAACCTAGTTTCAAAAAATAATAGTAAAATGAAATTCTTGGACAGAATAGTATGCATTCATAGGGTTGCTTCATCATGCTAATGCAAACCGAGTTTCAATAAACTTTGGTAAAGAGAAATTCTTTTCACACACGACAACTTCATGGTGCGAGGCATTGTATGAAATTGCATTAAAAAAACTGTTAGATAGATGAGTATGCATTCATAAGCCTTACCTATAATTTGTATAATTCTATAAGAAATGGTTCAAAGTTTTTATTTTTTTATTTTTTTGCTTCATCATTACGATGATCACTCTGTCGCTGATATAAGACAAATACAATGAGTTTGCTTCATCATGCCCATGCAAACCCAGTTTCAAAACATTCAGATCAAGAGAAATTCTTATCACACAGCAACTTTATGGTGCGAGGCATTGCATGAAATTGCACAAAAATTGTGTTAGAGTGATTAGTATGCATTCATAGGTATTGCTATAATTTGTATAATTCTGTGAGAAATGACTATAAAGTATCTTTTTTTTTACTTCATCATTGTTATCATCACTCTTATCACTGATAGGAGAAAAATACAATGTGTGTGTTTCATCATGTTCATGCAAACACAGTTTTAAGTAAATAATGGTGAAATGATATTATTGGATAGAATAGTATGCATTGATAAGTTTGCTTCATCATGCTCATGCAAACCTAGATTCAAAAAATTATGGTAAAGATAAATTCTTTTCACACACAACTTCATGGTGTGAGGCTTTGCATGAAATTGCATCAGAAAATCTGTTAAACAAAATAGTATGCATTCATAGGTCTCGCCTATAATTTGTATAATTATGTAGGAAATTGATTAAAGTATCTTTTTTCATTACTTCATCATTTATATGATCACTCTTATCACTGATAGGAGACAAATATAATGGGCCTCCTTCATCACGCTCATGCAAACTTAATTTCAAAAAATAATGATAAAAGATATTATTGAACAGAGTAGTATGCATTGATAGGGTTGTGTCATCATGCTCATGAAAACCCAATTTCAAAAAACTATGGTAAAGAGAAATTCTTTTCACACACATCAACTTCATGGTGTGCTGCTTTGCATGAAATTGCATCATAAAATCTGCTAGACGGAATAGTATGCATTCATAAGCCTTGCCTATACTTTGTTAAATTATGTAAGATATTCTTTCATCATGCTCATGCAAACCCAGATTCAAAAAATAATAGTAAAATATTATTCTTAGAGAGAATAATATGAATTGATAGTGTTGCTTCATCATGCTCATGCAAACCTATTTTGAAAAAAAATTATGGTGATAGAAATTCTTTTTGAAAACAACAACTTCATGGTGTGTGGCATTGCATGAAATTGCATCAAAAAATCTATTAGACAGATTTGTATGCATTCATAGACCTTGCCTATAATTTGTACAATTCTATAAGAAGCAAAGTTTCTTTTTCTTTACTTCATCATTTCTATAATCACTTTTATCACTGATAGGAGACAAATACCATCGGTCTGCTTCATCACACTCATGCAAACATGGTTTCAAAAAATAATGATAAGAAAATATTCTTAGACATAATAATATGCATTGATAGGGTTGCTTCACCATGCTCATGTAAACTCAGTTTCAAAAAATTATGGTAAACATAAATTCTTTTCACACACAACAACTTTTTTGTGTGAGACAATGCATGAATTTTCATAAGAAAATCTGTTATATAGATTAGTATGCATCCATATGCCTTGTCTATAATTTGTATAATTATGTGAGAAATGCCTAATGTTTCATTTTCTTTGCCTCATCATTGTTATGATTACTCTAATTACTGATATGAGACATATACAATGGGTTTGCTTCTACATGCTCATACAAAACCAGTTTCAAAAAATTATGGTAAAAAGATATTCTTGGACAGAATAGTATGCATTGATTGGCCTTGACTATAATTTGTAGTATTATGTAAGAAATGCCTCAAATTTTATTTTTATATGATCACTTATTAGTACTGCTATGATCACTTTGATCACTGTAGCAAAAAATACAATGAGTTTGTTTCATCGTGCTAATGTAAACCCAGTTTCAAAATATAATGGTAAAAATATATTGTTGGACAGAATAGTATGCATTGTTAGGGTTACTTCATCATGCTCATGCATACCCAGTTTCAAAACATTATGGTGAAGTGAATTTTTTCACACAAAGCAACTTCATGGTGTGAGGTATTGCATGAGATTTCATAAGAAAACATGTTAGATAGATTAAAATGCACTCATAGACCTTGCACACAATTTATATAATTCTGTAAGAAATGTCTCCAAGTTTTTTTTTTTCATCATGCCCATGCAAACCCAATTTCAAAAATCATGGTGACTGTGTTTGTTGGTTGTGGCTGTGATGAAGCTTGATTTGTTCACTTTGGGTATGTGTGTGCCGGCTGTGGTATGTGTGTTAAGTTGGTCTTAGTGCATGTGTATGTTGTGCTTGGTGGATGAGGATGTTGCATCACATAACATTACAAATTTGCTTGTAAAATTTTGTAATGAATGTTTCAAAGTTTTATTTTTTTTATTCATCTTTCCTATGAGTGTGCGTGTGACTGTAGTGGTGGGGGTGGTGGTTGTGGGTGCTATGCGTAGTTGTTGTGTGTGTTGATGGTGGGTGTGAGTGTGTGTATGTGTTTCATAGCTGTGAGTGTGGGTGTGTCATGGTATTGTGTATGTCTCCCCTCTGGTTGTTCTGAAATATTACTGTTTTTTCTTTTCTTTATTAATATTGTAGTGGTTAAGAGAAAATAAGTCACTCCATCAAAAAATGATATAGGGAAGTCACAATCATATTTCGCAACTTTTGTATTAAGGAAATTAAGCTTGAAAATAAGCCCACCACCTACTTTAACAAAGAAGGATGGTAGAATTTTACGAAGAAGTTTCATGAAATGATAGGAAGGGACAATGATAGGTTAAATTTAAGAATAAGTTAGATCAGTTGAAGAATGACTGAAAGTTATGGAAGGAACTGAAACGAGGAACCACATGCTTGGGTTAGGATCCTATCAAGCAGACCATTAATGCTTCAAAGGATTGGTGGATTGAGAAGTAGGAGGTAATAAGTAAACCCCTAAATACTTGTCTTTCCATTCGTTGTTCATGTAATATGTTTTAACTAATATACCTTCTTGTATGTTGCATGCATTGCCAGCTGCAAAAAAAATTCAAGATAAGTGGCATTGAGCCGGAACTGGAGAAGAAATTGGACCTCATGTTTAGTGGAGTTGTTGTGATGAGCATGCATGCATTCACCCCAAGTGAGCATGGGTTTAGAAACATACTAGATGACTTGGAGGCCGAGCAGATAAGTGGTTCAAGTGCAGGCCCCATCCTAAACTATAGGGAGCTGGAGTCCACATATTAGTAAAAGCGGCTTAGGGTGGAGAAAAGGAAAAAGGAAGGAGTCATTTTTTCATGAGCTCAATATATAAACTGATATAAATATGTAGAGGTCAACATGATCCTTCAAATAACACCACCATAGACGACTTTCTTCAAGTTATGGATACATATCCTGAAGTTATGGTAGATACGCCATTCTATCTGAACTCCTTGAAGTTACTGGAGGACCCGACCCGAAGACATATATTCATGAAAATGCCCCCCGAACTTCATGTCCAATATTTACACTTTTTATAGACAATTGATTCCATGGTGTTATTGTTTGTTGGCTTGTTTTTTTTTTCCATTTTTTAAAGGATTATTTGATCTAGAAGTTTTCTTTTTCTTTCACAAACAATCAATATGCTGGTATGTAATTTTGTGTGTTTCGTAATAATTAATCTTCAGTTTTTAGATGATCTTTTAAATGTTGTTTGATTCGTTCTTATTACATGTACAGAACACTTTTCTAGGATTAATTAGCAGCGACTGAGCCGTATAAGAATAATTATGGTGGCTATAACTATCTTGTATGATTACTACAACTTCTTCATCGATCGAACACCATGCTTGACATTGACCTATATTGGTGATAAATGGGTCGGTAAGCTGCTACAAAGACACCCCACAAGGTTCAGTAACATGTTCCTTATGATAGTTCCTATATTTTTTGATCTCCTGGATGAATTACATAGCCATCATGTGCTCCACGATTCCTCAATAATGAATACAAGAGAGGTGTTAGCAATATCCCTCTACATTACATCACATAATGAATCAATAAGAGGAGCGATAGAGCGATTACAACATTCATCGGACAGTAGGTATTTCTCAGTGGATTGAAAGCTCTCGTCTGTTTGTCGGCACATATAATTAAGCTGGAGGATCCAACTTTCGAGACAACTCCTGCAAATATTGCAAATGATCAGTGTTATATGTCATTCTTTAAGGTAATTCTCTTTCACACATTATGTTCAGACCTCAAAATGAATTAGGTGGCAATCACATCTTTAACCAATCTGACAAAACTGTATTGGAGTGATTGACGGAACCCATGTAGATGCACGTCTATCCAACACTGAAAAGGTCACATACATTGAACGGTGTGGATCACCCACAAAAAATATGATGGTCGTATGTGACTTCAACATGTGTTTCACTTTTGTGATGACTGGTTGGGAAGGCATAACACATGATAGTCAGATTTTTGCTTATGCACAAAGATCCAAAGACACGACGTTCCTGACCCACCTCCAGGTTCGTTAATTTATATACATAGTTCATTTTTTTGTATTAATTATTACTAATTATCGTATTTAGGACAAATAAATATTACTTGGTCGATGTTGGATATCCCTTACATAGGAGGTATCTAAAGTCATTTCTAGATACTAAATACCACATTCCTGATTTCGAGAGATCCAACAGTGCTCCTCGTGGCAGAAAATAAATTTTTAACGAAAGACACTCCTCCTAACACTACGTGAGTGAAAGAATGTTTGGAGTGTGGAAGAAGAAATGGGTCATACTATGTGAGATGTCAACGTAAACATTTCAAAAATTGGTGCAAATTATAGTGATCATGATGATGCTCCACAACTACATTTGACGACATCATTCTAGGTCGGATGCAGACTTCAACATGCCTGATGATGATCACATGCAAGTCCCGTCGGAATCATTTGAGTGTCATGTAGGACAGTCTATACCAAAGTCAAAAGTGGAGTTACTGGAATTTTACACCCAAGATGGCGAAGGTGCCGTAGAAATGACCAATTTGAGAGAGAAAATAACATATGTTATTTGATCACAGAAAATTACATTAAGAAATTCATATCTATTTTTGATGAAATTGCACTTTAAAGAAAGGTATTTCCTTTATTTTATTGCAGGAATGAAGATTTATAAGTGATGGAAGCAAAAAACATGAAATGGAGCAAATTTGGATCAAAAAGGAGGAAATTCATGCAAATTGAACTAAGTCGCCGACGGGGAGATCGAGACCGCCGACGGCGAGATCGTGAGGAGAATTTCTGAAGGAATTATAACTACCTCGCTGACAGCGAGCCCGAGCCCTCCGACAGTGAGATCGCGCGGTTTGAAGACCTTCTAGAAGCTCCGCTGACGGCGAGGTCGTTTCCCGCCGACGGCGAGACAGTTCAAAATGCATATGCATTGAACCTGGACACTTTTTGAAGAGATGTTTAAGCACCCCTTGGACCTTTACTTACCTCTATAAATAGAAACCGAATTCTAGTGATTTAGTGTCTCTTTCTAGTGTCTTAAGTGTCATTTGTGTGTGTCTAATTTAGTGAGTTCGAGTGTGTTTAGTGAGTTCATTAGTTTAATTGAGTGCTATTTAGTTTGTCGTACTAGAAGGAAAAGTCAAAGGAACTTCGAGGAGTCACGCTAGGAAGGAAATTAAGATAAATATCTTTGTTTATTTTTATTAACTTTAAATGAAATCCATGCTTTGTTTATTTCTCATGCATTCTGAGTAGTTTTCTTAGTCTTTCTCCTTGTTTATGAAAATTATGCGGATTGATGAAATTAAATAGAAGCACCTAATATAATATAAATAAATTGTGATAATTTTTACTTAAAACTTAATTTACTTTCAATCTGGCCAATTGAGTAGTTAAAATATGTTGAATTATCAACTATAGTAAAAATTACATCCAATATTCAGGGAAGTCAAAAGCCTTGGAAGGCGAGTGCAAATAAATAGGGAAATATTTATTATCGGACGTAGAATTGGACATTTTAGTGTGACAGACTAAAATATTCAATTTGGTCCTATTGTTTGAGAGCTGAAGTGTAGATGTTAGCCCTCATGTGAGGGGAACGTGGGAGCTCTGAAGTGGCAGCCAGCATCCTCCCGAGCTTAGCCGCAGATTCGGTAATCAAACATAGGATTAGTCAATGTTCTTTGCACACTGGACCAAAGGGAAAAGAGTAGGAATGCTCCTATTTGTCACAATACAATTAAAAAAATTCTATTTAAATTCATCATTCACTTAATTTTCTAAAAACAAGAAGAAAGATACTTTTTCTAAATTATTTAAATCAACTTATTTCAAGCATTAGTTTACTCTAGTTTATTATAGTTACTTTGAATTTCCGTTCACTTTATTCGTAAGTAATTCCTTTAAATTTAGCTGATAAAAATCTGTTAAAAACTTCCATGTGGGATCGATAACCAGGACTCCACTAGAGCCCTGTATTACTTGATACGATACGTATACTTGCGTAGAATCCACATTATACATTAAATCATATATCTATATTTAAAGCGAGATCAAGTTTTTTGTTTCGTTGCTATAAACATAAATTGCAAACATATTAAAAGTGGGTCATTATTGTAGAATGTTGATTGGATGTTTCTTGTTTATTTTGTCGACTCTATTTGTACTTTATGTCACTTGTATTATTGATATTTTTGATTTTATAATTTTCACTTGTTTGACACTACTTTTTTATATGTGATTTTTTTGTAGGTTTGTGAGGTCCATGATGAGACATTTGAACTTATAGGTTCTTCTGGATTTGTTTGTCGTTGCTGGTTTGTGTTGAATGTGAAATCCTAATGAAGGCAACCAAGTTTCTCTCTTCTGGTCAGTGCATCGGTTTATGGGGACCTTTTGGATGGCCTTCTTTGGTGATATGCACATGTGACACACATGATGTTAGTTTTACTTGGGTTATATGCAACCAATAATTCATTTTTTTAGAAGATCTACTGTCTTCTTTTAGTGACAAATTTGTTGGTTGGTATAGTTAGTTCTCTAAGACCTCATGCCTGCATGATAATACAATTAATTTTTTTTATCAATTTATGCTTGTTCATTCAATGCAATTTTCATTTATTTCATTTTTCTTGTTTTTTTTGGAATTTCATCTTCTCTCGTGACTAATGGGTTCTCTCTTGTATCTTTTAAGAAACGTGAGCACCAGGATTTCAAGGACCTCCAAATGTGTGCTCTGCCACTAAGGACTACAGACTTCCCTAACTTGATACCACGAACGAAAGCACTCGAATGAAATAGTACAAACTTCAGATGACAAAAATAAACTGAAGAGGCAGTTTCTTTCTGTAGTTAGGAGCAAATTTGAGCGGCAACCTTGGAAGAAAATTACATAACACATGGAGGCTTTGAATTAGTGGCAACACGCGGAACGAAACGACATTCAGTTCATAGATGGAGAAGATTACTTTGAAGAATTTTGACCTGGAACTGTGGTGGGTGTGATCTTGGTGGAGGGTTTCCTCCAACTGTGTCAATGTCTTTTGCTACGATAACTTTTTGGGCGAAGGGGATTTAAGAGTAATGATGAGAATAAGACAGGTGGAGAAGAGCATGACAGTTTAGACTGTTTTTTTTACTGCGGTGTATTCAAGAGAAAGAGAAGATGATGGTGTTTCGTGGTGACCCCAATTAGTGCAAGACTTTTGTAACATTTAAGACTATGATGAGGGTAATTTAGGACGAAAGGTTGGGATTCTTGATTGAGTGGCATAACATGGAAGTGACACATGATGCCATATTGATAGAGATTCTAGTGATCGATGAGCTACTAGATGAGCTATTTGGGGCTACGATATTTTTTAAGCTTAATTGGGAGTTGGGACACCAGCAGATTCTGCTGTGGTCGAATGATGACATAAGACGTTAGTTCAAACTCATAAGGGTTATTAAGATTTTCTGATTAAATAGAAAGGATTTCCAGATGACGATGTCATATGGGAGCCATACCACCTGATACGACAGTAGTTTTTTTGCCTTGAGGACATGATATATTTATGAGGATGGGGTATTGTTACGTTGGAGCTAAAGGACAATTTTATCTTTCATTAGGCTAATGGCAATTCAATATTTTTATTATTATTATGGTTGTTAGTATAAATAGGGCTAAGATGTTTATGGTTAGGGATATATATAAAATTGGGTCTTGAGTCTTAGGTTTGGGGTTTGAGAGAGATTTCCTACCTCTTGAATTGTAGGATTTGGGAAAGTCACCTACTGACATGCCTTAAAATGTTTTATTTTTTATATACATCTTATGCTTATTTTTAATGATATTACACTTTAAAGAAAGGTATTTTGCATGTTTTTGGTTATAAGTACAAGCGATAGAGTTTTAGAGGAAAAGGAGCGAAAACAGAGCAAAATGGGGTCAAATGGAGCAAGGTATCATAAAATGAACTGGCGCCTAGGCGCTAGACCCTGTACGAGGAATCAGAGAGCCCAGCGTTATGGCGCCAGGATCGGGCACTTAGACACCATACAGTTATACATGCATCTAGAAGGTCGGGGCCTAGGAGCCACAGTTAGGCGCTTAGGCGCTAGAATTGGTTTTCTTCTAAATAAAATAAATTTGGACGTATTTTGAAGGGACATCTGAAGTGACTCTTAGGGATTTCAAGGTTTATTTAAAAGAGGACTTATGAAGAGAAAATATGATTTTGGTTGGAGGTTATTTTGGGGCTCTTGGTTTGTTGTTGGGGGATTGAGAGAGTCTTTTGGTGTGTGTGTGTGTGTCTCTTGGAGTGAAATTGTAAGGAGATTTAAGAATTCATCAAAGGAACTTGATCACTGAAAAATTTATTAAGAAATTCATACCTATTTTTGATGAAATTGCACTTTAAAGAAGGGTATTTTCTTTATTTTATTGCAGGAATGGAGAATTTAGGTGATAAAAGCAAAAATCATAAAAAAGAGCGGATTTGGAGCAAAAAGGAAGAAAATAATGCAATTTGTGCTGAGTCACCGACGGCGAGATCGAGCTCGCCGACGGCGAGGTTACGAGGAGACATTTCGAAGGATTTATAACCGCCTCACCGACGGCCGAGCCCGAGCCCGCCGACAGCGAGATAGCGTGGTTTGAAGATCTTCTAGAAGCCTCGCCGACATCGAGGTAGTTCGTCGCCGACGGCGAGCTAGTTCAAATGGCACAGATACATTGAACCTGGACACTTTTTGAAGAGATGCTTACACACCTCTTGTACCTTTGCTTACCTCTATATATAGAGGCCGAAAATCAGTCTTTTGTGTGTAATCTTTTAGTCTTTTGTCTAGTTTTGTGTGCAGTTGTGTGTCTTTAGTGAGTTTTTAGTGAGTTTAGTGAGTAATTAGTGAGTCGTGTCAGTACTTGGAAGGAAGAGTCAAAGGAACTACGAGGAGTATCGCTGGGATAAATCAAGATAAGTATTTGTATTTATTGTTTTTAACTTTAAATGAAATCCATGCTTAGTTTAGTTCACATGCATTCTGAGTAGTTTATTTAGTCTTTCTCCTAGTTTATGAAATTAAGTGACTTGATGAAATTAAAATAGAGATACTTTTATATATTAATAAATTGTGATAATTTTTACTTAAAACATAAATTACTTTTCAAACTGGCCATTTGATTTGTTAAAATGTGTTGATTTACAACTATAGTAAAAATTACATCTGATATTCGGGGAATTCAAAAGCCTTGGAAGGAAGGTGCAAATAAATAGGGAAATAATATCACCTGGGCGTAGAATCGAGCATTTTTAGTGTGACGGACTAAAATTTTCAATTCGGTCCTATTGCTTCGAGAGCCGAAGTGTAGATGTTAGCCCTCGGGCGAGGGGAACGTGGAGCTCCGAAGTGGCGATCGGTATCCTCCCGGCCTAGCCGCAGATTCAATAATCAAACATAGGATTAGTCAATATTCTTTACACCTGACTAAAGGGTAAAGAATAGGAATGCTCCTATTTGTCACAATACCTTAAAATTATCTATTTAAATTCATCAATCACTTAAATTTCTAAACAAGGGGAAAGATACTTTTTCTAAATAGTTAAGACTTATTTAGTTTAATTTCCTACATTTTTAATACGTATTAATTCTCTACTTAGTTAAGTTACCTGATTAGAATACTTAGTTTACTTTATTGCGCTTAAATTTAGAATTCCAAATTTTCGTATACTAGTTTTATTATTATTATTATTTTAAAATTAGTTGTTATTTAATTTTCTCTTTCCCCGTGGGATCGATAACCGAGGACTCCACTGGAGCCTCGTATTACTTGATATGATACGTATACTTGCGTAAGCATCCACAACATAAATAATTACAATTCTATACATATAATATAGCGGGGTCAAGTTTTTGGCGCCGTTACCATTAAATTAAAAATATCATAATATAAAATTGTGGGTCAAGTTTTTGGCGCCGTTGTCGGGGAAAGTAAGAAAAATTTACTAGAGTAACAGACTATTTTAAAATAATCATAATAAATAAATTAATATCTATTCAAAAATTGTATGCGTAAATTTGGAAACAAAAATTTAATACCTTACGATTCTGAATTAGAGCGTACAATTAAAACAAAAGAAACAAATTATAAATTTAACACAAATGGCAAATATTCCTGAAATTCAAAATATGAACCAACAAAGACCATTAAGAGATTATGCCAACCCTACATCAGATGAAATTCATTTAACTATTCAAAACCCCGATGTAGCCGCAAATTCATTTGAACTTAAACCCGCAATTATCCAAATGGTACAAAAGAATCAATTTAGTGGTTCACCTACCGAAGATCCTAACTTACATCTTGCTAGTTTTGTAGAACTTCGTGCTACTTTTAAATATCAAGGAGTATCCGACGATGCTATAAGACTTAGACTTTTTCCTTTTTCATTAAGGGATAAGGCTAAAATGTGGTTGAATTCGTTAAGCACTCGGATCTATTAAAACTTGGGGAGAATTATCATAAAAATTTCTATCCAAATATTTTCCACCATCTAAAACTCGCTAAGTTTAGAAATGATATAACTTTTTTTTGTCGATTAGATGTGAGAATCAATATATGAAGCTTCGGGAGAGATTTAAAGAACTTCTTAGGAAATGCCCACATCATGTGCTACCGTATCGGTCGATTATTCAAACCTTTTATAATGGATTAGTAGGATCTTTAAAATCAATCATCGATGCTTCGTCTTGGAGGTTCATTAATGTCTAAACCATTTAATGAAGCTTATGCACTAATCGAAGAAATGGCAACAAATAATTTCCAATGGCCTCGCTCGATAGAATAAATCCGAAAAAGATAGCCAACATTCATGAAAATGATGCAATATCTATGTTAGCTTCTCAAATTGTTGCTATATCTAAGAAATTAGATAATTTTGGAATGAACTACTCTCCTACTTTAGAAGAAAACTCATCCGGACAAATCATAGAATTTCAATCTAATTATGAAACTTTAAATGCTATTAATAATAGAACTAATAACCCTTATTCAAACTATTATAATCCTCGGTTGGAAAACTCATCCAAATTTTAATTGGAATAACACATCTAATCAACAATGGATGAATCAACCTAATCAAGCAAATCCAAACTATAAACCTAATTACCCACCTGGATTTAATAACAATAACCCTCAATTCAAAGATAAAAAATTATCTATGGATGAATTAATTTTGAATATGGGTCATCAACTACAAAATCAAGGAAATCAACTACAAATTCAAGGAAATCAATTACAAATTCAAGGAACATCTATTAAAAATATCGAAACTCAACTTGGACATATTACTATCGCGCTAAATAATAGAATACCTGGAACTTTTCCTAAGTAATGTGGAAATAAATCCTAAAGATCAAGGAAAAGAACAAATTAAAGCAATACAACTAAGGAGTGGAAAAGAATTAGAACCTCAAATTCAAAAAGAACTTGAAAGCCAAAAAGAGGAAGTGGAAATCGAAAAGGAGACAATTCAACAAGATTTAAACTTAGAACATCCTTTAATACCTATGAAAATTTCGTTGAAAAACCTCCACCACCATTTCCTCAACGACTAGCTCAACATAAAAAAGATAAACAATTTGCTAAATTCCTTGAAATATTAAAGAAATTAACAATCAATATACCTTTTGTCGAAGCTTTAGATCGGATGCCAAATTATGTAAAATTTCGAAAGATATTCTAAATAAGAAAAGAAAATTCACCGATAATGAAACAAGTCGCACTTAGTGAAGAGTGTAGTGCTATTATTCGAAGAAGCTTCTCGAAAAATTGAAAGATCCCGGTAGTTTCACTATACCCCGCGCTATAGGAGAAAATTTTTATGGAAAAGCTTTGTGTGACTTAGGAGCAAGCATCAATCTAATGCCTCTATCAATTTTTAAGAGATTAGGATTAGGAAAAATTACACCTACTTCAAGTAACCCTTCAATTAGCTGATCGTTCGGTTACCTATTCTAAGGGAGTTATCGAAGATCCGTTAGTAAAAGTGGATAAATTTATCTTCCCAAGTAGATTTTATTGTTTTAGATATGGAGGAAGATAAAGAAATTCCTATCATTTTAGGAAGACCATTTTTAGCTACCGGAAAAGCTATGATCGATGTTCGGAAAGGAGAATTAACTATGAGAGTAAATGACCAAAAAGTTACATTTAATATCGCAAAATCAATGAAATATCCCGCGCTAGAAAAAGATGATGAATGTTTTCGGATGGAAATACTTCGAACATTTACAACGCGAACATTTTAAGGAATATTACGAAGATAAATTAGAAAAGAAAACACCGAATTAATTGAAGATAATAATGAATAACTAGATTATATTCGGGAAAGATTTGAATTTTTGGATAACACCGAAAACACCGACGAGAATATAGTTCCATCAATTATTAAACCTCACTGAACTTCGAGCTAAAAATATTACCCGATCATTCGAAATATGCTTATTTAGGTAATTCTTCAACTTTACCAGCTTATTTTTTCATCCGCATTAAACGAATCTCAAGAACAAAAACTTTTAGAAACTTTAAAAAAATATAAGAAAACTTTTGGTCGGACTTTAGCAGATATTAAAGGAATTAGTCCTTCAATCCGTATGCATAGAATTATTTTAGATGATGAACATAAACCTAAAGCAGCATCCCCAAAGGAGATTAAACCCGATAATGAAAGAAGTAGTTAAGAAAGAAATTTTAAAATGGTTAGATAATGGTATTATATATCCTATTTCCGACAAGCTTGGTAAGCCCAATTCATCGTGTTCCTAAGAAGGGAGGAGTGACCGTCATCGCTAATGAAAATAACGATCTTATGCCTATAAGACAAGTTACCTGGTCGGCGTATATGTATTGTTTATGGAAATTAAATACCGCCACCGGGAAAGATCACTTCCCTTTACCATTTCTAGACCGGATGTTAGATAGATTAGCTGGACATAAGTATTTTTGTTTTTTAGATGGATACACCGGTTATCATCAAATACAAATCGCTCCCGAGGATCAAGAAAAATACATTTACGAGTCCTTATGGAACTTTCGCTTTTCGAAGAATGTCTTTCGAATTATGTAATGCACCAGCAACATTCCAGCAGATGTATGATGTCTATATTTAGTAAGTTAATCGACAATGTAATAGAAGTATTTATGGATGATTTCTCCGTATTTGGAACATCATTCGACATATGCTTAACTCATCTTGAAAAAGTATTAGAAGTATGCGAGAAAACAAATTTAGTTCTAAATCGGGAGAAATGTCAATTTATGGTTGCGGGCGGCATTGTATTAGGGCATAAAATTTCGGAAAAAGGCATAGAAGTGGACCTCGCAAAAATTCAAGTTATAGCTTAAATTACCACCTCCAACTACGGTAAAAGGGGTAAGAAGTTTTCTTGGACATGCTGGATTCTACGTACGCTATATAAAAGATTTTTAAAAAATTACTAAACCTCTATGCCAACTTCTCGAAAAGGACAAGAAATTTGAATTTACAATCGAATGCTCGAATGCTTTGAACTCTTAAAAGAAAAATTAATTACAAGACCTATAATAGTTTCACCTAACCGGGAGAAACCATTTGAGCTTATGTGTGATGCTAGTGATTATGTTGTAGGAGCAGGTTCCGAGGCAAAGATATGAAAAGATTTTTAAAGTTATATACTATGCTAGTAAAACTCTAAATAATGCTGAAATAAATTATACAGTTACAGAAAGAGAGTTTGTGACTGTAAGGGAAGAAATTATGATCTTAATATTATATAAACATTTAATGCACATAAATGAAAGAAGATTTTTGGAGGAGATTATAGTTTTAATATGGAAAATCCAAAAAAAAATATGTATATATATATATATATATATATATATATATATATATATATATATATATATATATATAGCCAGTTGTCACAATGAAATTGATGCAATATCATAGGCTAAAAAAGATGAATTTTCTCATAACTGAGGAAAGTATTGGTACAATATTATTATAATAGACACATAAAAAAGATTTCATGATACAATTTGAAGCAGTCTTGAGGTACTAGAGCTATTAAGAAGAGATTATTTATAATATATTTGAAAGAAAAGTAATATCTAGAGACAAAGATGTCGCGTCTAACCTTGCCACGGATGATATGTATCAGTCTTATTAGCGATTGCATGCATCAATGTTATTATTAGCAATAGACAATAAAGTCGGCAGATTTTAATATTAGTGTCGATAACGTGCATCAAATATAAGAGAACTATCATGCGATAATGAGATGCATCAATGTTATGTTAGTGTCGATAACGTGCATCAATGTTTTAGATTTATTTTGAATTTCTTTATGTCTTAAGTAATGTTATATTTAATTCAATTTAATTTAACTTAATTTAATTTAATGTGGTTTAATTTAATTTAATTTAATTTAAGTTAATTTAATATAATATGCTTTAGCTTAATTTAATTCAATTTGATTTAATTTAATTTGATTTAGTTTTAATTTAATTTAATTTAATTTAATTTAATTTAATTCAATTTAATTTAATTTAATTTAATTTAATTTAATTTAATTTAATTTAGTTTAATTTAATATGTTTTAATTTAATTTAATTTAATTTAATTTAATTTGATTTAATTTAATTTAATTTAATTTAATTTAATTTAATTTAATGTAATTTAATTTAATTTAATTTAATTTAATTTAATTTAATTTAATTTAATTTAAAAGGATTTGCTTTAAATAATTTAACCTTAACTTAATTTAATGATTAAGTCTTTTAACATTTTAAATCTTAAACTTGGATTATCATTTTAATTAGGAATTAAATATTATTGGGATGATTAATCTAGGGATTCTTAGATTAAAGAGCAAATCTCTTCCTAATAATATCCCTATTTTAATAATTTCAATTTTATTATTCTTCCAAATTTAATTAATTATTTTATTAAGGTTTATTTCAATTATTGTTGAATTGTTTAATAGGTTTCTACCTTTTAATTGTTTAAATTTCAATCATCCAAATCAGATTAAGATCAAATATTTTACCTTTCCATTTTATTAAGCCTAGAGTTTTAATTAAGGGTTAAAATTTTAATTACCATTTTGCCCTTCAAGCTTAATAATTTCATAACTCATTAAATTGAGCTCAAATGAATTTAAGATTTTTATGTGACTTCACTCATATGTCAATAAAGTCATTAGAGGAGAAAATGTGATTTTTCTGTATTTAATTTATTTATGTAATTATTTTTGGTGGAAAATAAGGATTTCCAAGGAAAATTTAATAATATGACCAAGGGAAAGTTTCTATCCTTAAGAAAATTATGGGACATTCATAATGACCAGAGGACCACTTGGACCAATTTTGGTGATTTTTTCAATTATATTATTTTTATTATAATTATTTTGATTTTTGGAGTATTAATTAATTTAAAAATAAAATAAAGTTTGAAAAATGAATTTTATATTTTTCAAAAATCTCTCTGATATCAAGGAAATTATAGAATCAATTTTTATAATTTTCTAATTTTTCTTTGATTTATTAGAATTATTTTAGTGGAAATGCTAGAAAATACATTTTCTTTAATTTTAAAATTACCTTAGGTCTTTAAAATTTAATAACTTATCATAGAGACCTAGGAAAAATATGGGGTTTGTTCCTAAGTGACTAAAATTCAAAATGTGACATTTTGGTGAATTTTATTATTTTTGTGATTTTTATTATTTTTTTAATTATTAAAATATTAAAATAATACAAAAAATCAACTTTTTAGAAAATTGAAATTTTAATTTTCTTAAATTCCCCTAATATCAGAGAGGCTCCAAAACCAATTTGGTGAATTTTTGAAAAGTATTTTGAAAGTTATGAATTTTTAAAGTTTAAATTGGCTAAATGGCTTAATCAACCCATTTGATAGGGCTAACCAAACCCAATTGATTTCAAACTTTTATGGTGAGTTCATCTGATCCTAAAGGTCAGTGGAGAATTTATTTCAAGTCAATTTGATGTATGATTAGCTCTAATTAATTAAGGACCTATTTAGGGTGTTTAAGCCAATTAGGGTTATTCCAAGTGGATTAATTCAAAACCTATTTTTCCTAGGGTCCTCTGGTCATAAGAAATATCACCAAATTTTCCTAGAATTTATTTCACAACATGCTAATTATTGGATTTAAAATACTCAAAACAGCAACACGAATTTGAAAAATCAATAACTTCTCATAGGGATGGCCTCGACTTTGGAAAATTCGGGAATGTTCCCAAATTCGGAGGCTTCAAAAGCCCTATGGTCTCATGCCATGGTGAATTTCCTATATGCATGGAGAATTAAAACAATGCAGAGGGTAAATAAATCATTAAAAATAAAATACTAGATGAAATTAAATGATTTCTTTTCCACATTATTCTCCTCTATTCACTGAGCAAGAGGGTATTTTTATTTTATTTTTATGATTTTTCTACACAAAGTTATGAATTTTTGAAGTTTAGGGAATTAAATAAATCAGAAAATCCCTATTTTTCTACTTATCCACGCGGCGCCGTGTCAACCTCGGCAGCTCCGAAGGGGGTACGTGTCGCGCTGTGATTAGGCGCCGCCATCCGAGTCAGCCCGTCCCGGACCCGAGGTTCACGTATCATTCCCCGGTCCGACGCAATCTGAACCGTCCGCTCGATACACGCGCGATCCAACGGCTCTTGGTCATCGTCTACGACTGGTGTGCACCCATGACCGTCAACCTTCTAACCCTAATTTCTCACTCGATTCTCAACGGATTTTCGTGTTCTTATGCTCTATGGATTCGTCTTGAAGAGACAAATACATCCATACGGTGAACATGCATCGAAATCGATTCAAATTAAATGGAGAATCTCCGTAAGCTCGGGAAGAAGAATGAGTTCATACCTTCGCTCGCAGAAGTGAAGCTTCGATCCGAGAGTCGTGTCACCTTCGATTGGGTCCAAGTAAACTCCGGATGAAGTCCCTTGGCTCTGGTGAATTGTCTAGCTATGAAAGTGACCACGGCCGATCACAAAGCTTGGAGGCCGGAGCAACCGGGTGGCCTCGGGATGGGGCTTTCAGTGGAAAACTTCTCCTCTTCGTCCGGTGAAGGTGTAGGACCGATCAATTTGAAGATTGATCCACCGTGAAGAAGTGTCCCGGTTTTTGGGCTAAAGTTTGCGCTCAAAATCGAGCTCACTTGGAGGGAATCGGGTCGGAATTCAGTGGGGATCAAGTGCTCTATGTGTGGAGAGTGATCCGGAATGATTTTGCGAGTTTCCTTAAGGTTTGGTTCAACACCTCTCATGGCCGAGAGGAGGTGGTGTTTAAATAGTGCATGGCCGGAGGCTCTCCCGGGGAGGTTTAATGGTTGGGATCAGCTGCTCTTGGCATGTGAAGAACACCCATGGTGGCCATTGGGCATGGGGCAGCTCAGCAAGGGAGAATTCCAAAGTTTGGCTTCTCCCCAAGTCTCGGCCATGGAGTTTTCCGGCGGCCTGTGCGGCCGGCCGGCGAGCAAGGGTCACCATCTTGACCGGGGAGGTCGGGGCTTGGCAATGGTGAAGTCAATCGGCATTAGCCATGTGTAAAGGTGTTGGATTAGAATGGAATGGGGATAAGGTCACTTTGGCTTGGTTTGGGTCAACCCACCTTTTTGGGCTTGGTGCACCCTTCCAAGCTCTGATTTTGAGCTGAGGGAATCATTTAGGTCAGCTTAGAAGGAGTGGTGAAGTCTCCATCCATGGTGAGGTGGCTAAGCATGGTTTAGTGTGTGACATGATTAAGGTAAAAAAAGGTTTAAAAGGGTTTAAGAAAGAGATCCCCTCTCTTGCCATTAATGGTTTGGTGAGGTGTAAAGTAGATTCCATGGCTCTCATGGCTCCCATGGGGCTCATGCATGGCTTCATGGCTCACCTTTGGCTTGGGGAAAAGCCAAGTCAATTTCATGAAAATGGGTTTAAGGAAATTTTGGCATGTTGATGGGAATTTGGCATATGGCTTGATTTGGAACCATTTGATGATTGATTTGAACTTAGGGATGATTTTAATTGAAGTCATGATGAAGAGAATTTGTCATATGGGCCTTGGATTGATTTTGCCCCTTTGGATTTTGGTGGAGATGGGCTTTAGGAAGGTTTAAGGGAAGTGGGCTTTTTGATTTTAGGATGGGCATTTGGGTGAAAAATTTGTGAAGGACTATGTCAAATAAATGTTACAATTGATTTAGGGATGTTTCATGAATGGTTTGGAGTCAATTTGGTGTGATTTGGAATTGAATTGGTTTGAATTTGGGTTCATTTGGTAAGTGGGCCAATGTAGGTCAAATTGGGCTAACTTGGGCCAATGTTGGGCTAGGGTTGAAATTGATGTAAAATAAATGTTGGGAAATGTTTATGGGAGTGTTTCAAAGAGGTTTTGGCTTTGGTTGGGTTTTGATTTTGGTGTTTGGGTCTATTTGGGCTAGGTTTAGGTTTAGGTCAAAATTGGGCCTTTTGATTTTGGGTTGAATTTGAGTGGGGTTTGGGTCTAAATTTTGGGCAAATCATGTTAGTGTTTTGTTTATGGGGATGTTAAGGAAGGTTTAGAAAGATTTGGGGTTAATTGGAGTTGAATTGGGTGAGTTTGGGCTAAGTTTGGGTCATGGGTCCAAATCGGGCTTTAAGGCCAAAAGTGAAATTGGATCCAAATGTCAATCAAATTGGACTTGGATTTGGTCTAGATTGGTGTTGGGGATGTTGAATTGAAGTTTAGAATTGAATTGGACCAGAATTTGAGTCAATTGGGTAGGTTTGGTTTGACATTGGGTTCATTTTGGGTTAAAATGGGTCAAATTGGGGGTTTTGATAAAAGTAGGGTAACTTGACAGAATTGGTCCATGGTGTAGTTGAACAAAATGAAATTGGGAATATTTGGGATTTTTTGGAATTTTTTGGGAATTTTCTGAATTTTTGGATTTTTTTGGCTAAGAGGGGTATTTTGGGTATTTGGAGGGTATTGGGAGGTATTTTTGGAATTTTTGGTATTTTTGGACATGGATGATCAATTTGATTGGTGAGGCAATGTTTAGGATTGATTTTGGAGAATTTTGGGTGATTTAGGTGATTTTGCAAATTTTGGAGGGTTTCAAGGGTATTGGGTAGGCTAGGCGGGTGTAGGGTCCCGGGGTCAAAAATCGAAAATTTGGAAAATTGAAGATTGGGTGAATGTAAGTGGAATGAAATCATTTTGGTTGAGCCATGAAGCCATATCAAGTCCACATGAGCCATGAAGGGACTTATTTGAGGCATCCACTATGTTGCTCCTAACCCTCTGCCAAGGGCTTAGGGGTTAAGGACCATCCATGTGAATCACCTTCATGAGTCAGGAGGTCAAATTGGGTTGGGTGTGGTTTTAAGAGGTGTGTGAAAGTGTAGTGTACAGGTATAGTGTGTGTGTAAGTCAGCCCCTTCACTGCACTGTGCCACCTGTAGGCGATCCTAAGGCCAAAGAGTCCTATGGGAACTCATTCTTTAAACTTCCACATTTAATTTCAACCCTCTAGGTGATTAGGGGTCTACAATCAAGTTTGTGGAGTTTGCAGGGAGTTTGGAAGTAGTTTGAATTTCTAAGTGGTGGGTCCCAATTCTAATCCTCTAGGATAGTCAAAGGAAAATCCTAAGGCTAGATCCTAAGTACTAAAGAGAAGAAGAGAAGACCTCACCAAAAATGAGGTCAACAGGATGCTATTAATGCAAGAATTCGATTTTGAGATCGTTAATAAGAAAGGAACTGATAATCAAATTGCGGATCATTTATCAAGATTAGAAAATCATGAATTATCTGATATTGAAAATGAAATTATAGACAGCTTTCCTGATGAACAACTATGTAATATCAATGAGTGGAAAATACCATGGTATGCTCGATATAGTAAACTATATAGTTAGTAATATTTTACCACCTATGATAACTTTACAACAATGTAAAAAATTCATCCATGATACGAAAACCTATTTTTGGGATGAACCATATTTATATAAGCAATGTAAGGATTTAATTATTAGAAGATGTGTACCTTATGAAGAAACCGAACCAATTATTCAAAAATGTCATGATTCTGATTTTGGAGGACATTTCGGGATCGATAAAACCGCTTATAAGATTCTACAATCCGGATTTTACCTGGCCTACTCTATTTAGAGATGTATACGGATATATTAAAACTTGCGATAAATGTCAAAGAGTAGGAAATATATCTAGAAGAAACGAAATGCCTCTAAACTTTATATTAGAAGTTGAAATTTTTGATGTTTGGGGATTAGATTTTATGGGACCTTTTATTCCTTCGTTTGGAAACTCATATATATTAAGTAATCGTTGATTATGTTTCCAAATGGATTGAGGCACAAGCTTTACCTAGGTGTGATGCTAAGAGTGTTTCAAAATTTCGATGAAAAATATTTTTACTAGATTTGGAATGCCGAGAGTGATTATCATCGACGGAGGAACTCATTTTAGAAATAAATACATTCACAAACTAGTAGAAAAATACAATATTACTCATAAGATATCCATCGCTTATCATCCACGTACTAGCGGATTAGCCGAAGTATCTAATCGTTATATTAAACGTATTTTAGAAAAATCCGTAAACCCAAATAGGTTAGATTGGTCTATTAGATTAGACAATCGCATTATGGGCTTATAGAATCGCTTATAAAACTCCGATTGGAATGACTCCTTACGTACTTATATATGGAAAAACATGCCACTTACCAGCTTAAATTAGAACATAAAGCATATTGGGCGATTAAAGAATTTAATTATAATATGAAGGAAGCTCGGTGAGAAGAGATTCGCTGCAATTAAATGAATTGGAAGAATTAAGAAATGATCATATGATAATGATCGGATTTATAAAGAAAAGATGAAATTATGGCATGATCGGAAGATTAATCGGAGAAATTTTGAACCGTGACAGGAAGTTTTGTTATATAATACTAGATTGAAATTATTTCCTGGAAAATCAAGTCTCGATGGTTAGGACCTTTCACCATAACTCAAATATTTTCATACGGAACTATAGAAATCGAAGATCCAAAAACTGGACATAAATTTAAAGTTAATGCACATAGATTAAAACCATATTTCGAAGGTATAAGACCTAACTATAAAGAGGTTTTAATGCTTAGTCGAACTCGATTAATAATTGAAATTAGGTCGGGCCGACGACGTTAAACCAAGCGCTTTATGGGAGGCAACCCATATTAGTCATCTATTTTTATTGTATCTTAATAGTTAGTCTATATTATTGAAACTTTACTACTCAATTATTATTAAGAGTCATCACATATTCGAACCATTATGATGAGAAAAGAAATTATTTGATTTAGAGTGAAATTGGACATTATTTTGGAATCTCGCCGACGGCGAGGTCGATACTCGCCGACAGCGAGGTTCGCGCCTAAATTAGATTCAGTTTATTTATCGAGCTCGCTGACAGCGAGAAACGTCCCGCCGACAGCGAGAATCTGAAAGGCAGTTTTTATAACTGAGTCGCCGACGGCGAGAAACGTCCTCGCCGACAGTGAGGAAGTTATAAAGATGAGTTATTTATACTTTGAATGCCGATTGGGACGGTTTCAACACCAATTCCTTTGTGAAAACCCATTCTTAAACCATTCTAAGTCTGCCTTCTTCACTAGAATTCATTCCATTCACCATAATGGCCTCCAAATTCTTAGATTCCTCTAAATCTGGAGTGTTTAACCGGAGGAAATTTGTGAGTGAGGAAGCGTAGCGGATCTTCAACAAGGTTTTGATAAAGAAAAGAGTTATCAAGGAACGGGGATTTGTCAATCGAGGATTAGAGAATTCCACTACGAAGATAGAAGAAACGATCGCGCAACTAAGACTCGGGAGGTATTTTGTTACACTACGTCCGCCGTTGTTATTCCAAGCTTGTGAAAGAGTTCTACTCTAACTTACATGCGATCAACAATGGGAATGTCTACGTCCGAGGAAGATGGGCGACGTTTACTCCATCAAGAGTAAATGAATTATTCTCTATGAAAACACCCCGGTATGTCACTATTCAAATTTTGTGCCTTCTCGATATAATATGAATGAGATATTTCGATATCCGACCGATGAACCGGAAGATCGGGAAATGCGTGAAGACGGGTATGTTAGTTTCTCCGCATCACTTTTGAATCCCGTCTCAAAGCACTAAGCACTTTTTCATCTCATCTAAATTGTTACCTACTATGAGGGTAAACAAGGTTTCGAAGGAATGAGCTATATCGAATTATTGTATTCAAAATGGATCGCCTATCGATGTTGGATCAATAATTGTTAAGTCCGCATCGGGTTTAATCGTGCATGGGTCGGCTCACTGGACTAGGACACCCATCTACTATTTTTGCATTATGCGATCAAGTATCGGGTTTCTTATGAAGCTTGGGAAAAGGTTCTCGTTACCTTGGAAGCCGCTCGATCCTACGGATATGTTCCCTACTTTGGACAATAATGAAGACATTACATTTATCTCCGATAGAGCTTCACGAATAATCCTATAGCAAGGCCTATTTCGTATAAAACGGAGTTACTTATGAAGAAAATTAAAGGAATGGAGAAAGAACTAGCGAAAGTAAGAGATTCAATCGACAATATATCCGATTTATTCGATCACATTGATCTGGAGGATGAATGAACACTTTGATCATTCCGGACACCCTGAAGCTAGCTTTCTTCATTTACCGAGACGTAAGGGTTGGATCACTGAAGAATCTGCTTCGAAATTTCCCTTCAGGCCTTTCTATAACTTATTTGTGCATCATCGTCATATCGGAAATATCAGAGAAGATGAAGATTCTGACCTTGCAGAGTAGTAGTAAAGATTTCCATAGTATGTTTGTATTGATGTTATTTGATTTGATTTAGATTTTATTATGTGTGGAGTGATGATTCGAATATCTCAAACTTAATTGAGATATGCGTCATAGTTTTGTATCAGCATTTAAGTGTGTCGTGGATTGGTTTGCGATGCCGATTAGTAGTAAGGATTGAAGTTTGAAGTTTGATTATAGAGTCTAAAATTATGTTAGTTTGTATATCTCATGGATTTCAATATTAAAGTTAATTTGTTGTGTTGTGTGAATTTGTTTGTGTAAAATTAGTTAATCTTCATATTAAATTAATAAATAAATGATGTGATCGGAAATATAATATAAGGCAAATTAAGGACGAAAATGAGTGACGAATTTCAAAAAATTTAAAATTTTTGGAATCTCGCCGACGGCGAGAAAAATCCCGCCGACATCGAGATCGATCTCGTTGACAGCAAAGAATTTCTCGCCGACAGCGGATTTTTCCCGAGAGTTTTTGGTTCCGAAAAAAATTAGCTCGCCGACGGCGAGAAAAATCTCGCTGACAGCGAGGTCGGGAAAAACATATATTTGACCGGTCAAAAACACTATTCATCATCCCCAACCTCTCATTTTCTCAAAACCGACCTAGGGCTTCGAGAGATCTTGGATTTGAAGCGATTTCATCACTCAAAAACACCGGATTTCATCTTCTCTTGGTAAGTGCTTCACTCCTATGCAAAAATTTTTGATTTTCACCATGTATTTTCACCACATTGCAAATTTTGGGAAAAATCAAAATATGGAAGAAATATTCGGTGGAAATCCATGGAATTTAATTTAAATTGCTTATAAATGTTGTAGGAAGCCTTCTTAGGATTATTTTTAAGTTTAGTGAAAATTTTCATGATTTTCACAGATCGATTGTATGGCTCCACGACAAAAACGTCGAGTAGAATTCGACGAAGACCGATTCATCAATGCACGAGCACAGGCTAAATATTTTGAAAACATACAAGGAAGAAAGTGCATTGCAGATCGGGTTTTCAAAATTCCGGGAGGAGAAGTAGAGCGGATTATTAATGAACGAGGTTGGGAGAATTTCTGTTACGTTTAATATAGAGCAGCTGTAGAAGTGGTTAAAGAATTTTATGCCAATTTAATCGCCGTCGAAGATGCACCAAGTAAAGGTACGAGGATTTTTCGTAGATTTCAATGCCGCAAGAATTAACTCGTTCTATGAAGTTCATGACTCGCACTTTAGCGAGTATGAAACTTTTGGAACGATGGAAGGACCACTGGAGGAAGTCATTAACTTTCTCACTGATGGGACCGGAGTTTGGAAAATTAAGCAGCGAGAAAGAGTGAATTTTCCTCTTTCTAAATTAAATGCGATCTCCAAAGCTCGGCATTACTTTATTTGTTCTACTCGTTACCCACATATCACCACAATGAGGTAACACGAGATGGAGCAATTCGAATTTCGTATTCGAATAACGAAGCATCAACATCGGGAGAATTATTTATCAAAACATCCCGCCACTCCTCGAAATGAGAGTGGAGCCGGATTGGGACACCCTGGATTAATTTTTACACTCCGCCAACTCTCTGAGTTGAGGCTGGAGATAATGAAGAATGGGTAGAACCAATGAAACCACTCACACTCGCCAATATTAAGAAGTATGAATCTCATGAAGGGTGGAGAGCAGGAGTAAGAAGTTATTTCACTCGACCAAGTAGAGATATACCCTCTACTAGCCATGAACCTCCTGAGCCTACCACCCCTACCCTACAAGATCTGATGAATGAATTGACACTGCATAGGAGAAGTTTTGAGCAGTTTGGAGAGACAATGGGGAGAAGATTTGATCATTTTGATCAAAGAATTGATAATCTGGAGAGGAGACATGATTATGATAGCGAATATCTCCAGCGACATTCGGAATACGAGATTGCATACTATGAAGCTGAACGTCGTTATAGGAGTGGTGATTTAGATGTTGTCTTTCCCGAGTGCCCCGATATTCACGAGTATCATCTTGCTTCGATCTTCTCGACTTACGGATCGTGGAGGAGATGATATAGCACTGGGACTTTGGTGTCGAAGATTAGGACTTTATTTGTTTTATTTGTTTGATGTTAAGTTATTTTGAAGAATTTATATATTTGTAATATTCAGTACTTTATGTTTTGAGACATTGGATGTTTGTTAGATTATTTGCTTGAATTGTGATAATAGTTTAGTTATTGTTTTTTTTTGTATTAGTTAATTGCATTTGTTTTTATGTTAAATAGGATGTTAGTTTTCTTTAGTATGCTTTTATTTTATTCTGTATTGTTTTAAGTTGTAAAATTGTTAATTTGTTAGTTCAATGTTTTTAATATGTTAGTAATTCATATGTGTAGTGTAGAGTTAATTTTAATTTTTATATTTAATACTTATCTTAGATTTTATCCTCGCATTTTCTTTAAATTGTTATATATATATGGAGAATACTAACGAGTATGCGTTCAATGAAAAATGAAAAAGCTCGCAAAAATTTCAAAGAAAAAGAAATACATAAACTTCAAAGCGTATGATTTATTTACTTTCCCTTTTTCATTATTTAGAATAAATATAAAAATTTAAGTTTGGGGGAGTAAAATACAAATTTAGTTATTAACTTGTTCTCAATTTCTATTTTCAAATTATTATAAAATGATTTTTATAAGCAAATTTTTCAATTTAATTAATATGAATTATTTTATTTAATTATTATAAAAGGTTAAATGAAATATTTCTAGTGCTTTAATTAATTAAATAGAATAAAATATTTGGTTAAAGGGAATAAGAATATAGTAAACTATTTTTAGTAAGGAAAACAATATTCTAAAATTAAAATTCTTAAGTATTCAAGTGAAAAAGAAAAGATTGAAAATCAATAAAGTAAAAACTATGAAGTATATATAAGCTAAGAAATATTCCTAAGTTTCAAATTTAGGAAGATGAAAATGAAGTTCAAAATTATTAACAGACTCTCCAGATACAGTAATCCTCATTAGAAAAAAAAAGAAAAAAAAAGAAAAAGAAAAAGAAAAAGAAAAAGAAAAAGAAAAAGAAAAATGAGGAGAAGCTTGAGGAGATGCCTTATCAAAAATTGGCTTCATTTGAATTAACCTAAAAGGAAAAACTTAGATATTTCCAAACTTATGTTTATGGATTGAATTTTACCTAATAGTGTTTTCTTGAATTTCTTATCATATGAATATCTTAAGTAGTTATTCTTTTAAATATAGTCATTCCCGAAATGAATAAGAAGTTGTAAATCTTAGACATGATAACTAATTTATTTCTATAAGATTAATTAAAATTACATGAATTATTTTTATTTAACTTTATTATATTAATTAATCTAATTCATAGTTTATTTGAATTGAAAAATCTTACTATAGAAATCATTATTTTTATGTAAGTACTAAAATTACTTGAGGACGAAGTAATAAATAAGTTTAGGTGATTTTGATCATCGAAAAATTTATTAATAAATTCATACCTATTTTTGATGAAATTCGCACTTTAAAGAATGGTATTTTCTTTATTTTATTGCAGGAATGGAGAATTTAGGTGATAAAAGCAAAAATCATAAAAAAGAGCTGATTTGGAGCAAAAGGAAGAAAATAATGCAATTTGTGCTGAGTCGCCGACGGCGAGATCGAAACCGCCGACGGCGAGGTTACGAGGAGACATTTCTGAAGGATTTATAACTGTCTCGCTGACAGCGAGCCCGAGCCCGCCGACAACCGAGATAGCGCGGTTCGAAGATCTTAGAAGCCTCGCCGACAGCGAGGTAGTTCGTCGCCGACGGCGAGCTAGTTCAAATGGCACAGATACATTGAACCTGGACACTTTTTGAAGAGATGCTTACACACCTCTTGTACCTTTGCTTACCTCTATATATAGAGGCCGAAAATCAGTCTTTTGTGTGTAATCTTTTAGTCTTTTGTCTAGTTTTGTGTGCGGTTGTGTGTCTTTAGTGAGTTTTTAGTGAGTTTAGTGAGTAATTAGTGAGTCGTCTGTATCTTGGAAGGAAGAGTCAAAGGAACTACGAGGAGTCTCGTCGGGATAAATCAAGATAAGTATTTGTATTTATTGTTTTTAACTTTAAATGAAATCCATGGTTAGTTTAGTTCCTATGCATTCGAGTAGTTTATTTAGTCTTTCTCCTCGTTTATGAAATTAAGTGACTTGATGAAATTAAAAAGAGATACTTTTATATATTAATAAATTGTGATAATTTTTACTTAAAACTTAAATTACTTTTCAACTGGCCATTTGATTTGTTAAAATGTGTTGATTTACAACTATAGTAAAAAATACATCCGATATTCGGGGAATTCAAAAGCCTTGGAAGGAAGGTGCAAATAAATAGGAAATAATATCACTGGGCGTAGAATCGAGCATTTTTAGTGTGACATGACTAAAATTTTCAATTCGGTCCTATTGTTTGAGAGCTGAAGTGTAGATGTTAGCCCTCAGGGCGAGGGAACGTGGAGCTCGAAGTGGCGGTCGGTGTCCTTCCGACTCAACCGTAGATTCGCAATCAAACATGTGATAAGTCAATATTCTTTACACATGGATCAAAGGGTAAAGAATAGGAATGCTCCTATTTGTCACAATACCTTAAAATTATCTATTTAAATTCATCAATCACTTAAATTTCTAAACAAGGGGAAAGATACTTTTTCTAAAAAGTTAAGACTTATTTAGTTTAATTTCCTACATTTTTAATACGTATTAATTCTCTACTTAGTTAAGTTACCTGATTAGAATACTTAGTTTACTTTATTGCGCTTAAATTTAGAATTCCAAATTTTCGTATACTAGTTTTATTATTATTATTATTTTAAAATTAGTTGTTATTTAATTCCAAAGTTATTAATACCTACGTCATTAGAGGTAGGCACCATAAAAATATAAAATTACAATGTAAGCACGGAAAGAGCAATCAAGCTTGTGGAGCCTTTGTCGGGAACTAAAATTAAAGAAGCTATACACGAAGCAAGTATATTAGGGCGTTCACCTACCTCTTGAATTGAAGGTGCTTATCTTTATGTATTCCAGTTGTATTTTTTATGTTTTTAAAGATTTACCTTAATTTATGCAGAGTTTTCTGTTAGTGTCATTGTCTATTGCAATAGAAAAAGTTATGTCCTTACCAATATACATGCCTCTAGACATATCCTTTTCTACCATGGTATTTCCCTTGCCTTGCTTTTCTTCATCAACATCCTTAAGCTCAGAATTCATATCATTTGACAAAATTAAGATCTCATGTCTTTATTAAGCATATGTGCTCTTCAAGGGAGTTTAAATGTCATGGAACTAATGAATTATAATCTTCTTCTTCCACAACCACATTAATATCATATAAATCATGAGTAACTAAACTTAATTAAGGTGCGACTTTATTGGTATGTTTTCTTCTGTGAAACAAAAACAATTTTTTTCTACCAAATAATATTGGTTGGAGAGGTTTTTAGTCATTGGGCAATAACTTTAATTTTAACCATGTATTTTTTCTCTCTTAGGAGGCCTCCAACTAGATGACATTCTTGAAGCATGATTGATTCACCATGAGTACTTTTTATTCATATCTCTTTACTCATTGTCCATGACATCTTTGAAATCCACATGCATGCTTTTATAATACTTTATTAGACAATAACTCATAGCACATTGGTTCTCCAAAGCCAAAAATTTCTTTGAACTTATTAATCAATCTTTTGTTATGTTATCAATTTGTTATAATAAAGACATTAAAAGAATCCAAGTGAGAGTCAGTACGATCAATAATGAGAATGTCGTAATGAAAAATAAAAGTGAAAGAGAGATCGGTATATTAGATATTAAAATTTATGTTGATCTACTCTGACTAAGCTTATGCTTTTTTAAGAGAGGATAGAGAATTTAATCTGATGATAAAAAAGTCATTGTCTTGTGGTATAAAATTAGGGTTGAACCCATGCTCACAACAAACTACTCTCAATTTTGTAATTGCCTACCCTCAATTTTGTAATTTTTATAAGAAGAGGGGGGCTTTTTGTAATTTGCCCCAAAAAAAAAAAAATCAAATTCTGCCCAAATCATATGCGCGACACCAACAACAATCCAACTCTTCCTTAATGTGGAATACAAAAATAAACCATCTTAGCAGAACTTGAGAAGAAATTTTGTTGAAGAAAAGGATTGTTTTGTAGCAGGTTTTTTTTTAAGTAATGTGACTTAGGAGGCTTTTTGTTATCAAGATTCAACCTAAATCCGTCCAAACAATAAAAATCACATCTTTAAATCCTACAGGTTCTTAAATCTCTTTTTGTTTTCCCTCCATGTTACCTTAAATCCAAATAGTAAATCCGATTGAAAAATGGACAAACTTAGAGGAGCTGAATCGTGTGAATGTGGGTAGGAGGAAGGGGGAGAAAGATGAGACTAACTCGAGTAGGGACGGAGTGGAAGGAGAAAGACGGGAGTCTAGATTGTTATTTTTATAAAGTATACTTTATTATTATTTTTCTTATAAATATCTTTAATTAAAAAAGTATTTGTCTTAATATTGAATAGAAGAAAGAGATAGTTTTATACATAGCACATAATTATTATTTATTTACATATCTCACACCTAAACTTTCATATTTACACACATCGACAAGATCATAATGAGCAAAGAGCTCTAAAGCTCACATTTTTCACCTCCTTTTGCCCCGCTCATACTTGAGACAAAGATAACCCTCATTTTTTTTTCTCTCACTTCCATCTCCCACCTTCGTGAGCTTCAACTTCTTTAATTCTTGTACCTTGATTTATGGCAAAAAGAAGGAAAGATGGGATTTAAGAATTCGTAGGAACTAGAGATGTCAATTTTTGTTGATTGGCAGGACTAGAAATGGGATTTACAATGCAATATTTTAAGTCGTCATTTTTGTTGTTTGGCAGGATGCCATCGTCAATGCTTTCGAGTAGGAGAAGGGCGGAAGAAGGAGAACAATGAGAGTTTGAAGGACTTTTGTGCACCATGATCCTATCATTGTAGTAGGAGCGAGTTGATCCTGTCGCTGTGACAGAAACAGAGAGGAATGAGAAGAAAGATAGGAATTTCAAAAGTCTTTGTACACCGCAATGTCTTAGCTCGTAAAAATCAAAGTTTGGGTGTGAGATAAGCAAACACATAAGAATTTAGTACTATGCATGTAAATTTCCCAATACATAATTTAATAGTTTTGAGTGCTAGGTAAGGTCCCCTTTTAACTTTATGCCATCAAAATATCTTAACATAAAATGTATCATTATTTAAATTTTTAAAAATAAAACTATGCATTTCATACAAAGTTAAGATGACATATTCGTAAAAAGTGAAGTTTAGAAGTTAGTAAATAGATAAGCATCGAGTGTTATATGCAAAACCTAACTGCAATTATCTCATTATCTTCATCGCCGCTGTCGAGCTTTCTAAGGATGGCGGCGACCCCTCCCACGCCATCTACTTCTTCTTTTCCCGCTCCGTCATCTTCTGCTTCACCTAGCGGCGATCACTGCAGCGGAAGCTTTGGTAACGGTAACCCAAGGCAATCTCTCGGATTGCTGGAGAATGCGAAGAGGAGGAAGGGGAGCTTCATCCAGCTCTTCGTCATGACCAGTATCTTCTTCTTGAGCCTCCGATCTCTAGGGCAGAAGTACAGAATGTACGAGCTTTCCGATGAAAACTCCAATCTCCGGGAGGAGCGCGAGTCCCTCGCCGTTCGGATGGCTGCCATTAAATCCGCCCTTCTCCGCGAAGCCGCTCTGGATCCCTCCGGCCTCCTATCCTCCGACCTCCATTCCCTCTTTCAAAATTCTTCTTCTTCTGACCAGTAATCCAGTTACGTATCCCCTTTGCATCGATCTGACGCAGGTTTAACTGCCGATCGGCATTTTTTTTATCTGTTTGATCTTGAAATCAATCACATGAGCTCTGTTTTTGCTTTGTAATTTGATTATGAAAAATTATCTAGCAATTTTTAAGACGACTTTATGTTAGGGCGCTGTTCTTTCTCTGCCTTGAAAAGCAATTGTTTTGCGTTTTCTGAACAAAAAATTGCAGTTTTGGTAAACCTGAAATGGAAATTAAATGTATTTTCTAAAACTAAAATTTGGTAATCCGAGAACTATGGTGTAGGAAAACATTTTTTTTTAACGAATTGAATAAGCACACTGCTTATATTAGCTATCTATAGTAGTAAGTGTACAAAAAATTGAAGACATACCACCCAATTTCTACTTATTTACATATCAAATTCCTAAAATTTGCTTTTTACATTTATATTACCCAAAACCATTTATTTTAAAGTTCAATTCACTATGAACTTAAAACATGAAAACATTTAGTTTAAATATCTATTGAACCTTATCTTAATTTATAACTTAGGTTCAGCCTACATTGAACCTAAATCGAACTTTCAACTTAAGTTTAACCCATAGTGAACTTAAGTCGACCTTTCTAACTTAGGTTCAACCTAAATTGAACCCAAGTTAACTCAAACTTAAGTTCAACCCATATTGATCTTGCATATTACAAAAAAATACCACTATTTGGACTTTCAGAAGGTGAGATGCATTTTTTCATGCATAGGTAAGGTGACATATATGTAAAAGTAGAAGTTTTTGTGCTAGATATGTAAATAGATAGTTTGCATATAAATCTTCTTAAACTGAATTGTCGACTCTGAATCTCGGATATATGTGGGTATGGCCTACTTTAGTGTTGATAATTAGAGCATTCAGTGGGCATTTATTTTATGAGATAGCAAAAACCCCCTTTCAGCCTAACAAAGATTCAATTTGCATATGATTTTGTATGATTGCTATCATGACAATTAATTTTTGGGCCAATTACATACATATACAACCTGATTCTTATGTATTTACATATCTAACACCTAAACTTTACTTTTTTCTTTCATACCCCTCAAATCCTACATTTCAAATAAAAAACACCACCATCTTAACTTTTAAATAGTGAAATACACCTTGTAATGCATAGGCAAGATGATATGTATGTAACGATTGAAGTTTAGGTGTTATATATGTAAAAACATAGGAATTAAGTGGTATGTGTGCAAATCTTCCGTAACTTTTAGAGTAAGATATGGAGTTAAAGATTCAAACACCAAATTTATCAACACAGCATTATCAAGTGAAAAAACTTTAACATTCGCTTAAAGATTTCTTTTTTCAATGCAAAATGAATACCACATTGTTTGGTGCTCTCATTGAGAGATGTTTAGTGGGTGGAAAGTTGTTCGGGGCCCTAAAAAATGATGAATTTTCAGTTTTTACCTACGAAGAGGTTCTCATAGCTGCCTTGAAGATAAACCAGCCTATTTGGCACATGTGTAGTTTGTGAAGTTTTAGGGGAACATTGGTAACCTCGTTGTTCCTATTTGGTTAGATTCCACTTCTCCCTTCCACTTTATTGGCAAAAGTAGTTTAGAAGAGGGTGCTTTCTCGTTTGCAACAATATGTTGTATTTGGAGGAGCGGAGTTGCAAGAGCTGAGGTGAATTGAAGGTTGTGAAGGACGTGGCGCCGACCTGTTTAAGTAGGAAAATATGTTATTTTTTATTTATAACAATATGTTTATATGTCAGATATGTAAATACATAGAAATTGAGTGGTATGTATGTAAATCATCCCTTTTTTTCCCTTATGAAGACCAATCAAAGCTAGAACTACTTCAATGGTGTTGTCTTCATTAAAGTGGTAATGTATTACGCCTGTTGGTCTAGTTTGGAAGATTTCCCGCTAAAAAAGTTCTGACTTACAATGATTTGCTCATTGCGGAAGTGACGGAGCAGAAAAACATGGGCATCGATTCACTCAATGGGGCAGAACCAATCACCAGGCGTGGATGGGATCACTTCCTCGTTCTTCAATTGTTGCTGGAAAATTGTCAATGGCACCGTAATTAGAGCAGGGGGACAGTTTTTCAACTCCAAATATATATGCTGGAGCGCTGGAAAGAGACTTATTGGGCTGATCCTGAAAAGTTTTGGGTGCTAAAATCTCAGCACAATTCGAACCGTCTTTGTCAGACTATCTATAAAGTTATTGCCAAGATTCTTGTGAACCGTCTCAAAGGCTTACTACCAAGTATTATTTCCGAGGAGCTAGCGGCTTTTGTTCCTTCCAAAGCTATCTCCAATCACTGTCTGCTTGCTTAAAAAGTAGTGAACAAATTTAAGCATTCCACCGCCACATGGGGACTTATGGCACTTAAAATGAACATGGAGTAGGCTAATGATAGAATAAGCTGATCCCCACTCCAGGAGGTTATGTTGAGAACGTTTTTTCATTCCACGATTTTTAATTGGGTGCTTCAATGTATATGCCATCCTAAGGTCTTGTTTGGAGCAGCTTTTTCACTGCAATGCATTCTTAAAACATGGGCTGAGGCATTTTAGAAAGTGCGGTGCGGCCGCTGATCTAAATAATTTTTGTTAAACATGGGCCGCGGATTCTACCCCATGGCCCACGTTTTCTTACGTCCCAATTACACTAATAGCCTTCCGCGTTCTTCTCTTCTGCCCTTGCCTCTCTCGATCGCTCCTCTCTCTCTCACACCTCTCTCTAGTGGCAACGGGTTGCCTTTATTTTTTCCTTCTTCCCTCTGATCTCTGGTGGCAACGGGTTGGCTCTCTACTCTCCATATTCCCTCCAATTTCCGGATCTCTCTTCTTGTTACTGTGCTCTTCGTCCTCTCGCGGTATCACCTATATTTTTCGATGGAATAACTTTCTCATTGCATTTTGTGGTTTTCTTATTAGCGGTTTGAAGTGGAAATTAGGATTTTGCAATTTGCGGCTTTCTCTTTATGATTTGAAATTCGGTTTTTGTGAATGTGTGGCTGATGGAATTGGGTTTATCTTTGCCTTTGGTGTTTTAGTGAGAATTTGTGAAACGGTTGAAGGAGGGTGGTTGTTTTGTTGATAGCAAAGTTTTGGATGCCTTGTACGACCGATGGAATAGGGTTTTATCTTTACTTTTGATGTTTGAGTGGGAATTTGAGAAAATGTTGAAAGAGGGTGCTTGATTTATTCATAGCAATGTGTGGTGATGATGGTCAGATGCGTTTTGTGGCTTTCTTATTGCGGTTTGAAGTGGAAATTTTGGATTTTACTATATGTGGCTTTCTTTTTATGATTTGGATTCATTTTTGCGAATGCATGGCTGATGAAATGGGGTTTTATCTTTACCTTTGGTGTTTAAGTGAGAATTTGAGAAATGGTTAAGGGATGGTGCTTGATTTGTTGGTAGCAATGTTTCGGGTGCCCTATATTAGGTAGCCTGTATGAAAATATGGTGTAGGGTTTTATCTTTACCTTTAGTGTTTAAGTGAGAATTTGAGAAATTACTGAAAGAGTGTGCTTGATTTGTTGATATCAATGTGTGCTGGTGTGTGGTCAGATTATAGTTTGTTGGAATCTTGGAATTGTATTTTGGATAGTCCCAAATTTGTGTTGGTGGTGTGTGGAGGTGTCTGTGTGATGTTGGTGGCCTTGGAGGTGTTGGAGATGTTTGTGTGGTGTCTGGAGTGTGTATGTGTTGGAGGTGTCTATGTGGTGTCTGGTGGTGTTGGAGGTGTCCGTGTGATGGTGTGCGGTGTCTGTGTGGTGTTGTGTGGAGGTGTCTCTGTGTTGGTGGTGTTCTTAGAGGTGTTGGTGGTATTGAAGGTGTCTGTGTGGTGTCTGGTGGTGTGTGTAGAGGTGCTTGTGTGGTTGTGTTGACCTTGGAGGTGTCTGTGTGGTGTCTGGTGGTGTGTGTAGAGGTGCTTGTGTGGTTGTGTTGACCTTGGAGGTGTTGGAGGTGTTGGATGTGTCTGTGTGGTGTTTGGTGGTGTGTGGAGGTGCTGGTGGTGTTGGTGATATCTGTGTGGTGATGTGTGGAGGTGTCTGTGTGGTTGTGGTGGTCTTGGAGGTGTTTGTGGTGTTGAAGGTGTTTGTGTGGTATCTAGCTTTGGAGGTCTTTGTGTGGTGGAGTCTGAAGTCTGTGTGGTGGTGTGTGGAGGTGTCTTGGAGGTGTTGGTGGTCTTGGAGGTGTCAGTGATGTCTGGTGGTGTGTGGGGTAGGTGCTCGTGGTGTGGTGGATATGTTAGTATTTTGATGTGCCAGTGTGTGGAGGTGTTGGTGTGACGGTCGTGGAGATGATATTGTGGCATTTCGATTTTTCTTTGATTTGCGATATTGTAACATTTTTATTTATGTTAATTAGTTTTTCTTTCATGCTAGCTATACAATGATTAAGACAAAAGTGACTGATGCATTTATAATGTGAGATAAAGAAATAATTAATATTTTATGCTCTTTGTTTCAAGGAATTCGACTTGAGAATAGGCCGACAACCTATTTCAACAAAGAAGGTTGGCAAAATATTATTAGAAAATTTAAGGAAAGTATAGACAAAGAGCACAATAGGATGCAGTTAATAAACAAGTGGGATTTGCTCAAGGACTGGACAATCTGGAAGGAATTGAAGTGAGCATCAACGGGCTTTAGGTGAGGATCTAGTGAAGCGAACGATTGATGCTTCCGATGAGTGGTGGACAGAGAGAGTTGCGGTAAGCATTTTTGAAATGTCCTATATTTTGGTCAATTTTTAAGTTGTTTTAAAACTGAACATGTTATATGAATTTGTAGGTGATGTCTGCTGCGAAAAAATTTAAATTCAGTAGAATCGATCCTGAGTTAGAGAAGTTGGATCGTATCTTTGGGGATGTCGAGACAATGAACAACAATGCATGTGCCCCCAGTGAGACGAAGTTAGTGGAATCCCCAAATATTTAGGAGCTGACCAAATGGGTGATTCCACTAAAGGCCCCAGCCAAACCTTCATGAACTTGAGTCTACGAGCTGCCCTAAGCTTCCATGGGTTGAAAATAAAAAGAAAATAAGAGCTGCTTTCCTCTGAAGTCAAATATCACAGTTGGTGACTTTATGCAACAATGACTCCATCGCATCTCAAGCAGTTTCTGTCCAACAGGTTATGCAAATTTTGAATGTTACTCCAAAAAATTTTAAGGACTTGCCGCTGTATTTTTTTCTATGAAGTTGCTTGTATATTCGACCTAAAGAGTTTTTCATCGCGATGCCCGTTGACCGTAGAGTACTTACCTCCGATATTTTTATGAGAGAAGGAGCATCTGAGAGATTTTTTTATTTACATTCGTGTGTGACATCCTATTTGTTTATAGTTTTTCATTGTGCTTTGGATATTTAAACTGTTTTGTACATGTCACTTGAGAGTTTTTTATTTCTCGTTATGTATTTTATTTACTTCTGTAACGTTATTTGCTTATGCTTGTTTTGTTTGTAACTTTATATTATTGTAGTTAATTTATTGATGCTTATGTGTTAGCTATTTTAATACCGAAATACTTGGATGTAACTAAAGAAAGAGGCATAAAAAGAGTTGCAGCTGTCGTATGCTTGATGTATGAATATTATAACTCATACATAGAGCGCTCCTCTTGCATGTCATCCTCATATACTGGTGACGAATGAGTTTGAGAGTTGCTTGCAGGTCACTCAACAAATTTCACAATATGTTTCGCATGACACGGACGATATTCACCGATCTGTTAGAGGAATTACACAAAAATCATGGACTTTATGGCTCATTCAGAACGACTTCGAGAGGTATTGGCAATGACCTTCTATATATTATCACATAATAAATCAATGCGATGAGCTATGAAACAATTTCAACACTCATCTGAAACGATTTACATATACTTCTCAGTAGGGTTGAATGTATTGTTTAAGTTTTTCTTCACAAGTCATGAAATCAATAGATCCTACATTTAAACGGACCCCAACAGAGATTTCAAACGTTGTGCGGTATATGTTATACTTTAAGGTAATTTTCCCTATTTGTTACATTCAATTTTCAAATAAAGATCGTAATTACGTAACTCTTCATTGTCTTTCTAGAATTGTATTGGAACAATCGATGAAATACACGTTGATGCACGTGTTCTAAATAATGAAAATATCACATTCATTGGTCGTTGTGTGTCCCGACGCAGAATGTTATGGTTGTATGCGACTTAAACATGTGCTTTATTTTTGTCATGATCGGTTGGGAAGACAGTGCACATGATGGTTGAATTTTCAAAGCTGTAATATAGAATAAAAAGTACAACTTTCCATATCCATCCACCGGCTCGGTAGAGACTGAGCTACTCTCTTAATTCATTTTTCCCTTAATATTAATCATGTAATTCTTATCAAGTAAATACTACTTGGTTGGTACTGGATATCCATTGCAGCGAGGGTATTTCAAGCCCTATCTTGATACGAGATACCACATACCTGAGTTTGAACGAGTCAGTAATGTCATGCAGAGTAGAAAAGAAATGTTCAATAAAATACATTCCTCAGGCGGTGTCATTGAGATGACTTTTGGTGTTTGAAAGAAGGAATGAGTTATACTTCGCAATATGTTATCTTACTCATTTCCCAGACAAGTACAGATTGTGTTGTCACGATGACTCTTCAAAATTATATTCAGCAGCATCCTTCTCGCAACGATATTGACTTCCGTAGGACAGAAGAGAATCCTGAACATGTCGCTGCTGAGTCATATGAGTACCGTAGTGGACAGTCTTTATCACAGACTGAAAATTATATTCCCAAGACCTATACTAAAGACGAGTAAGGTATAATCGAGATGACAGAGCCGAGAGAACGAATTACAGATAAGATAGTATGAGAGTGATTTGAATATTCATCATATTATTAATTGTAATAGTTGTTGAGGAGATTTACTGTTTATTGTATTTATATTTTATTATGTTCATGTTTATTTTTGTTCTTTATTGATTGCTCGTAGGTTTTACGGTTTTTGTAAGTGTTTTTCCTTGCATTTCCTTTGTTTTTTATTGTTGGTTTTAAGGTTTATGATGAGAAGTTTGACTTTATAGGTTCTTCTGGATGGTCTGTATATCTATATTGGTTGGTGTCACATGTGAAATGCTAATGAAGACAACTAATTTTTTTCTATTTTCCCATTCTACAGTTTTTTAGGTTCTTCTAGATGATCTTTTTTTGTGATATGCATATGTGACACACACGAACTTGTATTATGTAAGTTAAAGGCAATTTATAACCCTTTTTTTAATAAGGTATGTTGTCTCGTAAAACTATAATTAATTAATTTTTTTATCAATTTATACTTGTGTTACGTCTAATAGGATGTTTTTTAAATTATTCATGAAAGATGAGCTCGAGGATTTTGGTACCTCCCATAAATTGCACTGCTATTGTGGACTTTAAAGTTCCCTGCTAACTTCACGTCAGCTGATAACTATGAGAGAGTTTTATAGATGCCCACTGAGAATCACGGAAAACTGTGACTTTTTTCGATGGGCAAACAGGCTAGCAGATTCCACCGCCGAGAGTGACTAGGCATTGAGAGTATATTTGAAAGACGGCTTAGCTCGTGACATACACCGTCTGCATTTTAAAAATAATATTATCATATTATTAAATATTATTTTAATAGTTTTCTTTTTTAATTTTAGTAATAATGATACTCACTGTTAAGTGAAGAGTATATATATATTTTTTGTTATGTTTTCACTGGATTTTTACTTCTAAAGTATAAAATATATTGTTATGACACTTCTGTTACAAACAATATTACCATACAAGGGCAGAATTGTCATTTTTTCAGAAACAGATGCAACACAATTATTTTCAAATTGCAAGAAAAAAAATAAACAGTCAGTTAATTTATCCACAACAGCTTATTATTAAGCTGCAGCTGCCCTAAATAGATTTTAAATTTTCCACTACGATCAATGAGAGTTGGTCCATTCAAGCTGAATGTGGCTTCAATCATGGGTGCCCCCTTTCCTCATATTTGTTCATTCTATGCTCCGAATTGCTCTCCGCCTTAAAACAAAGGGCTGGAAACATTGGAATCCAACTCACTAGACACCGTCCCAGGCTATCACACTTCCTTATGCCGGCGACGTCCTAGTCTTTGCTGAAGCATCGACCTCCGTTGCAAAGGTTATCTCCGAAATCACGGAGAATTATTTCTATTGGACGGGGCAATGCATCAACAAGGAAAATCAATGATTATGTTTCAGTAAATGCACCCCAAACTGAAAAAAAAGGAGACTAGCCAAGATGCTGAAATTTCATAAAGCGGAGGAAATTTCCTACCTGGGGATTAAAAGCTAACCCAGAGGGAGCTGGTTTATGTCTGGTTATAGCGAATTCCTTTCTAACGCTTATTGCATACTCAATTATTGGGGAAGTAGACATCTTTCTCTTCCCGGGCGGATTACTCTTCTCAAATATGTATATCTGATGTTACCAATATATCTCCTAACAAACGCACACATTCCTAAGAGTGTTTCTAGAGAGCTGGAACTACATGATGGAAACTTCCTGGGGTGCATGCAAATTATTTGCAATGGAGCAACCAGTCTCAACAAAATCATTAGGTGGAAGGTGGTGAATGGAGAAATGATTGACGTTCTTCTAAACCTGGGTGTGGGACCGCGCATTCAATTGTTGGCCTATTTGAATGTACTGAAATGTGAAAACAGGCGGGTGGTGGAACTGTTATGCGTACACGGTTAGAATACCGTGATGATCAAGGAACTTTTTTGGAGAGGAGCTGAGCAAGCTCATGTGCACTATTCCTATCGATAGCAGCAAGACTTTGGACATTACAGAATTAAGCAAGCAATTCTCTGGCAAATCATTAACTTACTACAGCTTTTCAAGCCGAGTTCAGACATCTGGAGGATACCCACAGCTGGCTCGAGAGAATTAAACTCTGACCTATGGAGAGAACTTTCGGGTGGCGTCTTAGGCCCCGTTTGAGGCTGCGGTCGGGCTGCGGCGCGGCATGAAGCCGCGATTCGGATCTGTTTGGGGCGGCATTTGTGGTGCAGTGCGGTGCTGGGGTTTTTAATAAAATGCGGGCTGCGGATTTGACCACGCGGCCCGCATTTTTTATGTTATTTTTACTGCGATGCCCCAGGATATTGCGATTTAGTTATGTTTTCGCATTCGTCGTCTACCCTAACCTTTCCTGTGGATCTCTTGCTTCCTCTACTCTAACATTTAATTTCAGACGTCTTCTTCCTCCAGTATACCCTTTCCTTATCCTTTCATGGTGGAATTGCAACTATTTTTAGAGATGTTTTGGTTTCTCGTTTCTTCCCACAGCCACTTGATGGCTGATGATGCTGCGAATTTTGATGTTTCTGTTGGATTTTTTTGATGGTTTTGCATGAGAATTTAATTTTTGTTGGAGAATTTGAGAAGCGGTAGTGTTGTTGTTGTCGTAGTAATGATTTGTTGTTGGGGATGTTGATGTTGATGAAGTGAGTATCAACGAGCTTTGAGTGAGATTTAGTGAAGCGAACGATTGATGCTTCCGAAGAGTGGTGGACAGAGAGACTTGCGGTAAACACTTTTGAAATGTCCTATATTTTGGTCAATTTTTAATTTGTTTTAAAACTGAACTACATGCTATATGAATTCGTAGGTGGTGTCTGCTGCGAAAAAATTTAAATACACTGGAATCGATCATGAGTTAGAGAAGTTGGATCGTATGTTTGGGAGTGTTGAGACAATGAACAATAATGCATGTGCCTCCAGTGAGACGAGGTTGGTGGAATCCCCAAAATTTTAGGAGCTGACCAAATGGGTGATTCCACTAAAGGCCCCAGCCAGACCCTCATGAACTTGAGTCCACGAGCTGCTCTAAGCGTCAACGGGTTGAAAATAAAAAGAAAATAAGAGCTGCTTTCCCCAGACGTTAAATATCACAGTTGGTGACTTCAGGCAACAATGACTCCAACGCATCTCAAGCAGTTTCTGTCCAACATGTTATGCAAGTTTTGAATGTTACTCCAAAAATTTTTGAGGACTTGCCGCTGTAATTTTTTTCTATTAAGTTATTTGAAGATTTGACCTAGAGAGAGTTTTTCATCGCGATGCCCGTTGACCGTATAGTGACTTACATACAATACTTTTATGAGAGCAGGAACATCTGAGAGATTTTTTTATTTACATTCGTGTGTGACATCCTATTTGTTTATAGTTTTTCATTGTACTTTGGATATTTAAACTGTTTTGTACATGTCACTTGAGAGTTTTTTATTTCTCGTTATATTTTCTATATACTTCTGTAACGTTATTTGCTTATGCTTGTTTTATTTTTAACTTTATATGATTGTAGCTAATTTATTGATGTTTATGTGTTAATTACTTCTATACCAAAATACATGGATGCAACTAAAAAATGAGGCATAAAAAGAGCCGCAGCAGTCGCATGCTTGATGTACGAATATTATAACTCGTACATATAACGCTTCTCTTGCATGTCATCTTCATATGCTGGCGACGATTGAATTTGGAAGTTGCTTGCGGGTTACTCAACAAGATTTAACAATATGTTTCGCATGTCACAGGTGGTATTCACTGATCTGTTGGAGGAACTACACAAAAATCATGGACTTCATGACTCATCCAACGACTTCGCGAGAGGTATTGGTAATGACCTTCTACATATTATCACAGAATAAAACAATGTGATGAGCTATGAAGCGATTTCAACACTCATCTGAAACGATTTACAGATACTTCTCAGTAGGGTTGAATGTATTTTTTAAGTTTTTCTTTACAAGTCATAAAATCAGTAGATCCTACATTTAAACGGACCCCAGCAGAGATTTCAAACGATGTGAGGTATATGTCATACTCTAAGGTAGTTTCCCCTATTTGTTACATTTAATTTTCAAATAAAGATCGTAATTACGTAACTCTTCATTGTTTTTCTATAATTGTATTGGAGCAATTAATAGAATACACGTTGATGCACGTGTTCTAACTAATGAGAATATCACATTCATCGATCGTTGTGGGTCTCGACACAGAATGTCATGACAGTATGCGACTTAAACATGTGCTTTACTTTTGTCATAGTCGGTTGGGAAGACAGTGCACATGATGGTTGAATTTTCAAAGCTGTAATACAAAACAACAAGTACAACTTACCATATCCACCCACTGGCTCGGTTGAGACAGAGCTTCTCTCTTAATTCATTTTTCCCTTAATATTAATCATGTCATTCTCATCAGGTAAATACTATTTGGTTGATACTGGATATCTATGCAACGAGGGTATCCCAAACCATATCCTAATACGAGATACCACATACCTGAGTTTGAACGAGTCAGTAATGTCATGCAGGTTAGGAAAGAAATGTTCAATAAAAGACATTCCTCACGCGGTGTCATTGAGATGACTCTTCAAAATTATACTTCGCAGTATGTTATCTTACTCATTTCCCAGATAAGTACTGATTATGATTGCCACGATGACTTTTCAAAATTATATTCAGCGGCATCCTTTTCGCAACGATATTGACTTCCGTAGGGCAGACGAGAATCATGAGCATGTCGCTGCTGAGTCATATGAGTACTGAATTGACAGTCTTTATCACAGACTAAAATTATATTCCCAAGACCTATACTGAAGACGAGTAAGGTACAATCGAGATGACAGAGTCGAGGGAACGAATTACAGATAAGATAGGAGGGTGATTTGAATATTCACCATATTATTAATTGTAAGAGTTGTCGAGGAGATTCACTGTTTATTGTATTTATATTTTATTTTGTTCATGTTTATTTTTATTCTTTGTGTATTTGATATTGATTGCTTGTAGTTTTTGCGTTGTTTGTAAGTGTTTTTTTTCTTGCATTTCCTTTGTTTTTTTTTTTTTATTGTTGGTTCTTAAGGTTTATGATAATACGTTTGACTTTATAGGTTCTTCTGAATGGTATGTTTGTCTATATTGGTTGGTGTCATATGTGAAATGCTAATGAAAACAACTAAATGTTTTCTATTTTCCCATGCTACAGTTTTTGAGATTCTTTTGGATATCTTTTTTGGTGATATGCATATGTGACACACACGAGCTTGATATTACGCAAGTTAAAGACAACCAATAACCCATTTTTTTAATAAGATATGTTGTCTCATAAAACTATACAACAACAACAACAACGAAGCCTTAATCCCACTAAGTGGGGTCGGCTACATGAATCCTTTTTCTCCATTGCGTCCTATTTAGTGTCAAATTTTCGTTTAATTCTAATGAATTAAGATCATTTTTTATGCAATAAGCCCAAGTTTTCCTAGGTCTACCTCTGCCTTTCTTAACATAAGTTGTATTTAAAACATCTACTCTCCTAATCGGATCATCAGGTGGTCGACGTTTAATGTGACCAAACCATCTAAAGCGACTCTCTCTAATTTTATCCGTCACTGGTGCAACACCAACCCTATTACGAATATATTCATTTCGCATTTTGTCTCTAAGTGTAAAGCCACTCATCCACCTAATCATTCTCATAAAACTATAATTAATTAATTTTTTTATCAATTTATACTTGTGTTACGTCTAATCAGATGTTTTTTAAAGTATTTATGAATGATGAGCTCGAGGATTTTGGTACCTCCCAGGGATTGCACTGCTATTGTGGATTTTAAAATTCTCTGCTAACTTTACGTTAGCCACATAGCTATGAGAGAGTTTTATAGATGCTCACTGAGAATCACGGAAAACTGTGACTTTTTTCGATGGGCAAATATGCTAGAAGATTCTACCGCCGAGAGTGACTGGGCATTGAGAGTATCTTTGAAAAACGGCTTAGCTCGTGACATACACCGTCTGCATTTTAAAAATAATATTATTATATTATTAAATATTATTTTAATAGTCATTTTTTAAAATTTTAGTAATAATGATACTTCATCGTTAAGTCAAGCAGTATATATATATATATATTTGTAATGTTTTTCACTGGATTTTTACTTCTAAAGTATAAAATATATTAGTATGATACTTCTGTTGCAAACAATATTATCATATAAGAGCAGAATTGTCATTTTTTCAGAAACAGATGTAACACAATCGTTTTCAAACTGCAAGAAAAAAATAAATAGCCAGCCAATTTATCCACAACAGCTTATTATTAAGCTGCAGCGGCCCGAAATAGACCCTAAATTTTCCACTATGATCAATGAGAGTTAGTCCATTCAAGCTGAATGTGGTTTCAATCATGGGTGCCCCCTTTCCTCATATTTGTTCATTCTATGCTCCGAATTGCTCTCCCTAGCCTTAAAACAAAGGGTTGGAAACATTGGAATCCAACTCACTATGCACCGTCCCAGGCTATCACACTTCTTTATGCCGACGACGTCCTAGTCTTTGCTGAAGCATCGACCTCCGTTGCAAAGGTTATCTCCGAAATCACGGAGAATTATTTCTATTGGACGGGGCAATGCATCAACAAAGAAAATCAATGATTATGTTTCAGTAAATGCACCCCAAACTGGAAAAAAAAGGAGACTAGCCAAGATGCTGAAATTTCATAAAGTGGAGGAAATTTCCTACATGGGGATTAAGCTAACCCAGAGGAAGCTGGTCTATGTCTGGTTATAGCGAATTCCTTTCTAACGCTTATTGCAGACTCAATTATTGGGGAAGTAGACATCTTTCTCTTCCCGGGCGGATTACTCTTCTCAAATATGTATATATGATGTTACCAATATATCTCCTAACAAACGCACACATTCCTAAGAGTGTTTCTAGAGAGCTGGAACTACGTGATGGAAACTTCCTGGGGTGCATGCAAATTATTTGCAATGGAGCAACCAGTCTCAACAAAATCATTAGGTGGAAGGTGGTGAATGGAGAAATGATTGACGTTCTTTCCTAAACCTGGGTGTGGGACCGCGCATTCAATTGTTGGCCTATTTGAATGTACTGAAATGTGAAAACAGGCGGGTGGTGGAACTGTCATGCGTACACGGTTAGAATACCGTGATGATCAAGGAACTTTTTTGGAGAGGAGCTGAGCAAGCTCATGTGCACTATCCCTATCGATAGCAGCAAGACTTTGGACATTACAGAATTAAGCAAGCAATTCTCTGGCAAATCATCAACTTACTACAGCTTTTCAAGCCGAGTTCAGACATCTGGAGGATACCCACAGCTGGCTCGAGAGAATTAAACTCTGACCTAAGGAGAGAACTTTCGGGTGGCGTCTTAGGCCCCGTTTGAGGCTGCGGTCGGGCTGCGGCGCGGCATGAAGCCGCGATTCGGATCTGTTTGGGGCGGCATTTGTGGTGCAGTGCGGTGCTGGGGTTTTTAATAAAATGCGGGCTGCGGATTTGACCACGCGGCCCGCATTTTTTATGTTATTTTTACTGCGATGCCCCAGGATATTGCGATTTAGTTATGTTTTCGCATTCGTCGTCTACCCTATACTTTCCTATGGATCTCTTGCTTCCTCTACCCTAACCTTTACTTTCATAGTCTTTTTCCTCTAATATCCCCTTTCCTTATCCTTATCCTTTCATGGTGGAATTGAAACTATTTTTTGAGATGTTTTGGTTTCTCGTTTCTTCCCTCAGCCACTTGATGGCTGTTGATGCTTCGAATTTTGATGTTTTTGTTGGATTTTTTTGATGGTTTGCATGAGAATTTAATTTTTGTTGGGGAATTTGAGAAGCGGTAGTGTTGGTGTTGTCGTGGTAATGATTTGTTGTTGGGGATGTTGATATTGATGTAATCGGAGTGGTTGAGGATGGTGGTGACAGAGCCACAGTGTGTGTGTGTGTGTGTGTGTGTGTGTGTGTGTGTGTGTGTGTGTGTGTGTGTGTGTGTGTGTTGGGTGAATTCATTGTGTGTTGGCTCTGTTGTCCAGTTTATGTGTTGAATCAGTCTCTGATTTCTCCCTTTAATAGTCTTCTTTGATGAATCAAAATTTGCGCTCAATTTGAACAGTGCTAGTCAGCTATGTCTCCTTAGGGTGATTAGTTCATCTTATGAGAGGAAGTTATTTTTGATTTTCTATCACCTAGTTGACATTTGATTCATTTGTTGGTATACTGAGTTTTATGAGACCTCACGCCTGAAAAAACTATAATTAATTACATTTTTTTTAGCAATTTCAACTTTTGTTACGACTAATGGATTGTCTTTTGTAGCATTCAGAAAAAATAGAGCTCCAGGATTTCAAGGACCTCCCGACGATTGCTCTGCCACTGCGGACTTCAGACTTCTCTACCGATATCATGTTAGGCGCATAGCTACGGGAGATAGTTTTATTGGTGCCCATGGAGAATCACAGAGAAGTGTGGCTTCTTTTGATAGGCAGACAGTCCAGATTCAACTGTCGACAATGATCGGTAATGGATAGAATCCTTGGCGGAAGGCGTAGCTCGTGACATACGTCCTTTGTATTTTAAAAATAATATTTTCATATTATTAAATGTAATTTTAATATTTTTTTTTTCCTTTTTTTTCAGCAATCTTGTTACTTACTGTTAAGTGAGGCGTACATCTTATTTTTTATTCTGTTAAGAAGTGGATTTTTGTTTCTCAAGTATTAAATATATTGTTATTACAGTTCTGTTACAAACAACATTACTACACGGGCAGAATGATCAATTGTTCAGAAACAGCTGTCGTGCAGCTTCTTTCAAACTGTATAAAACGAACAGCCAGTCAGCTTATCCACAACAGCCTCCTGTGGCAGCTGCTGTGCAGCAGCTTATTGATAAGCTGCAGCTGCCTCAAACAGACCCTGTCTCTTCCCATTAATACTTGGCTTGCCAGACGAGGGCTCACAAACCCCTCTCAATGCCCATTTGGATGTCCTGGGGGAGGAGAACAGAGCACATATATCCGCTAAGTGTTTGTTTCTTTGTGCACTCTTCAACAAGCTTCAATTTGGGGAGTCTTCATTCCCACTCATTGCAATTTTAAGGAAGTCATTGGGATGCTTTCATACGCTAGCAAGGCAACCATCACTATAGCACACATCTATTGTAATGTTGTTTCTCTTTGTTGGAGAGCTAGGAACACCAAGCAACATGGAAAAGCTTAACATGTCCATTAGGACAGTGCATAAGTGGAAATGCTGGCAATCTCCCATCTCCGATGGCCTTCGGAGGAATGGATGACATGTTGCCTTGGTGTAATGATAGAAAGTGATAACGCAAACATCAGAACTTTCATTAGAACATTATGGACAAACGAAAGTGGCGGAGTGTTATCTTCAATAATCAACTTTTAGGGGAACATTGTGGACAAACGAAAGTGGCTGAGTGCTATCCCCGATAATTTAAATCTCAACTTTTTAAGCAATTTCAAATATGTAATCTTTCAACAGACTTTCAGGAGCAACGAGAAAGTTGCTCATACATGCGGCACGATGGCTATAGATGGCAATTTTGTTTCGACACATGTTAATGTTAATGATTCTGAACCTCTTTTTTGATTTTTTGTAAGAGGGTATAGCTCATTTTGTTCATATCCACGGGACAAGTTGTACACCTTTTTGTAGCGTTTTATTTTATTAATGTAATGTGCACCTTTCAGCTGTTACAAAACCGGTCTAGGTAGGACAAGTTTGGACCCAGCCTACAGGCCTACCCCAGTCTTCCAGCTCAGATTGAAGAAAAATTATTCTCTCAGGAGTCCTAACGCAGCGATGCGTCTGGACTCCAGTCAGAGATCGGTAGCCACGTAAGAAAAAAAAATTTTTTTTTCTTATGTCAGTGGCCCTACGCCCCTACCGGCCGTTGATCTCTGATTGAAGTCCGGACGCATCACTACGTGCGGACTCCGGATCGAATACTTTTTCGAGATTGAAAGAGTGGAAAACCCTGGAGCAGTCGTAGTGGATTCCAACACCTATGCGTCCGGACTCCGAACCGAATAATTTTTCGAGATCGAAAGGGTGGAAAACCCTAGAACAGTTGTAGTGAATTCCAACCCCTTAGGTGGGACCCACTAAGGCTATAATGACGTACAAAAGGAGGAGAAAAGTTCTTCATAAATATTTCAGCAGTATTAATTCTATATTTAGAAGAAACTATTCTTCCTTTTTAATTCATGCAATCAACCCGTTAGAATTAAGATTTACATGTTTCTTATATATTTACATACCTAACACCTAAACTTAATTTTTTATGTATATGCCACCTTATCTTTTGATGAAGTATTTTTTATGGGATACAAAATATTTGGGCGATATAAATGTAAAAAAAAAATAATATTTAGGTGTTAGGCATGTAAATACATACAAATTGGGTGCTATGTATGTAAATGCTCGAGTAATTTTTTTTTTTTATATATCTAAGTTTCAACGCTAATTCCTGTACTTTTGCAGTATACCCATGTGGTAAAAAACTACAAATTTTCATGCATGTTGTTGTGATTTCATTTTAAGTTCTATGAAATATAAGCTGTGAGGATGCTTTTGGTACTATAAGATTTATAACTTCGCTTACATAAATTTAAGGGAAAGTTACATTATTAAGGGAAGTTTACATAACTAGCCAAGAATTCTAATGTATTTACATATCTGACACCTAAACAAATGAGTGCAGCATTTTATAGAAGTCCTCAAATAATACCATGTTTTATGGCGCTACAAGACCTGCATTATGTCTCATTTATATGTTTCTTATAGTATGGGATAGACCTATTTGTATAATCAATTTATTTATTTCTGAACATTGGCTTTATTCACCTATACAAATTGTTATAGATATGAGATTTAGCTATACATAGGGCTGTAAATGAACCAATACACTTGATGAATAACTCAACCCGATTAATATTCATTTCAAATTAATAAATAAATAAGTAAATACTTTTTAAAAATTCTTAAATGAACTTAATTTGAATATAATTCAACTCATTTATTAATGCTCGTTTGTTATTCAATGAATAATTTATTAGATATTTTTTTATTGCATGATAGAATATTAAAATACAATTTGATTGACTAGAACTTATTTAATAATATATTTAAAAGCAATATACTAAAATTTAATATTAATATACCCATAAATTTATTATATATATATATTGAATGAACTAGTTTATTAGTCTTTATTTATATTTTATTTATTTGCAAGGAAAGATAGTTATAATTTGTATATTATTTTAGTTATTGGATATAAACTAATTAAATGCCAAGTTTAAATCAATTCAATTATTTATTTATTTAAATTCATAAAATTATTCCTTAATAAATTTATTTAAAAAAACTTATTGTTCTTTTAAACTTTTAACCTGTTTACTAATTTTATTGAAAATTAAATTTTTTATTTGATACGAAACATTAAATACTAATTTAAATTTTTAATTTTTAAATTAATATAAACAAGTCAAGCACAAATCAAATTTGAATGTTTAAAATTTTAAGCAAATCAAGTATAAACATAAATTTGAAACTGTAGATACTTTTGATGTGATATGAAAGATTTAGATGGTAATTATGTAAAAAGGTAAATTTTAGGCGTTAAGTATGTAAATATATCGAATTAGGTGGTATGTATGTAAATTGGTTTGGGACAACGTAATTAAAATTATGCCCTGGAAAAAAATTGGGTTGGGAGAATGTAATTAAAATTTTGGTGAGTTCCTGTATTAGGATGTGCTTTAAGATGCGTGCAATATATAAGTAATTAATATTACACTTCTCATGGCAGATTTAAGAGCTTTGAAGTTCATCATTATCAATGTTTGGTCAAAATATTGCGATAAAATAACTATGAGACGTCTACATACATAGCACCTCATTCTTAGGTATTTACATATATAACACCTAAACTTTCTCTTTTAAGATAATGCCACCCCAAATCTTTTATATCACATCACAACTGCCTTCATTTTAATTTTAAAAAGTGAAATGCACCTTTTCATTTATTTGTAAGATGGTATGTAAAAAATGAAGTTTAGGGTAGGGGTGTAAACGAGCTGAACACGAGCGAGCCCAGGTCAGCTCCTGTTCAGCTTGTTTATATTTCGTGCTCAAAAAGACTGTTCGTGTTCAGCTCGTTTGCTTAGCGAGCCGAACATGAGCCGTTCACGAACAAAGAGCCTTTGATAACCCTAATCACGTAGCCATAAGATATTAAGGGTTGGGGGCAAGATTTAAAAATTATTGTTTATATTAAAACATCATCTGAATCTAATTTAATAATTTTTATTCTATTTTCTTAATTAATACCTTTAATTATTTATAATTCTTTGTAGCCTTGTATTCAATTAAATTTTTTAAAAATACTACTCATCAATATATATATATATATATATATATATATATATATATATATATATATATATATATAATTGATGAGTAGTATTTCGAGTCAAAAAGAGCCGAACACGAGCGAACAAATTTTTGTTTTTGTTCGGCTCGTTAACTTAGTGAGCGAGCCAAACACGAGCTTCTTAACGAGCCGAACACGAGCTGTTCAAGAACAACGAGCCGTTTTGACAGCCCTAATTTAGGGGTTAGATATGTAAATACAAAAGAATTGAGTGGTCTGTACGTAAATCGTCCAAAAAAATATTATATTTACCTCAAGCTCAGAGGATCCGAGAAAACAAGAAATGGAGCTGTAGTTCACGTTTCGGAACAAGCGAGCAGGCGAATTGACAAATATTATGAAAAGAAATACAGAATTTTATTCATTTATTTTTTATATTTTTGCGAGGAAAAAATTATAATTAGATTATGAGGAAAATTTACATATACACCAGTCAATTCTTATGTATTTACATATCAAACACCTATACTTCAATTATTACATACATACCACCTTACTAGGCATGAAAATGCATATTTCAATATTCAATAGTTAAATGATGTTATTTTTGACGTAATACGAAAGATTTGGGTGACATAAATATAAAAAAGCAACTGTAGGTGTTCGATATGGAAATACATAGGAATTGTGTGGTATGTATGTAAATTCCCCAAAAGAAATTGTAGGAAAAATAAACAAAATCCAAATTTTTACATACATACCGCCATACCTAAGCATGAAAAGGAGTATTTCACTCTTTAAAATTTTAAAATAATGGTACAAATGTAAAAAAGCAAAAATTAGGGGTTAGATATGGAAAGACATAGGAATTGGGTGGTATATGGATCTGAAGGCTATCTCAAAAGCGCCTCTGCATAAGATATTGCATCTGTGAATTGCAAACTCTGGGAAAAATTTACATATATACCACACAGTTCTTATATATTTGCATCTCTATGTTCTAAAGTTTGGTATTTACTATTTACAGTTTAACATATTGGTGTCATAAACTTATGCGTGAAAAGATGTATTTCACATTTTAAAAGATAGTAGTGGTGGTATGTTTGATATGTCATTAAAGATTTGAGTGGTATGTATGTAAATATAAAAAATTAGATGTTGTATATGTAAATACATAAAATTAGTACTATTATCACTTTTTAAAAATCAAATATATCTCATTTAAAACGGTAAAATGCTATGTATTTAAATATGAAGGTTTAGGTGTCAGATATGTAAATACAAATGTATTTTTATATCACATGTCTATATCTTAAAGTTGGCAGACTTCCTCTTTCACACGCCTCGAGAAAAAGAACTCGTCAAGCACGAATCTCGAAATGCGGATTTCTGAAATATTTGGATGCGACTTAGATCCTTATTTTTGCAATTTGTTGCATTGAGTTTATTTACAATTCTGTGCATTTATATTTTAACTAAATAATAATATTAATAATCTATACAAATAATTTCATGTGCATTATAAATGAAATGATTTTACCATATGTAAGGCCAGTAGGGATTTTACATGTGAAACTAATGTGAAGTACACATTTCGATAATATCCAACATGAATTAATTAAACCTTTAACTAATTTGAAGCACAACAAACTCACAGTATGCCAAAATTGGTTCAATGCAATTCTTTATGGATTAGTAGCTGTAAATACAAATCTACCACCTATACTTTGTGTGTGTGCTGCGTATCTCGGCTTGTTGGTTGGCATCATCGGTATAAAATTTTTCAGGTCGAGGGTTCGAATCCCCACTGGCGCCGTTGGCCTTAAGAAGGTGATACTCGAATTGTTAGACACATTATGAGTGGCTGGAGGCTCACATAATAGCTTCTGGTCATTCCTTAAACGCGTGCGCGTACACACACACACCACATTTTTCCTATGCAAGAAAAAATCTACTTTACAACAACAACAAAGCTGATCCCACTAAGTGTGGTCGGCTACATTAATCTTGATACACCACCAACAAAATTTCATCATCTGGCACAAATCTCGATGCAATCTTTTGAGCAAGAAATATTCAAATTTTAATGAAAAGTCATCCAGAGCTCCGATCTCAGCAAACTTATTGTCAAACTGAACGGCTCGATGAGAAGAACCTAATGATATAAAAACTAGTCCAATCCGAGTCAAATCAAGATCAGATCAATTTATTAATCCATTCTTACAAATGTCGACACTAACAAGCATATACTTGAATCGAACGTCTCGACAAGACGAATCCAACGGGCCCAAAAATCACTCAATTCTGACATCGTTAAGGCCATCAAATGCCCCATAAACGCTGTCAGATCAAGTGAAGCCATCTGGACTGTCCGATCAAAATAGCTGCATTAATTGCACCCAAAATACTATAAATAGACCTCCAGCCCTCACGTGAGGGGGGGAGATTGAGCATAGAGAGAGAGAGAGAGTCTGAGGCCTTGAGGAGAAACTGCAGCTTAGGACCACCGCCGATCGTCGTCGACTACCGCCGACTTTCATCGACCTTCATCACCGTCGACCTCCGTCACCATCGACCTCCGTCACCGTCGACCTCCGTCTCCATCGACCTCCGTCACCGTCGACCTCCGTCACCGTCGACCTCCGTCACCGTCGACCTCCGTCACCGTCGACCTCCGCCAATCATCGTCAATCACCATCAATCAGACACCGTCAGTCGACATTGTAGTCTGAACATATAATTACTCTCTCCCGTCTGTGAGACAGGGGATTTCTGTAAACATCAATCAATAGTGGATTCTCGCAACTGGGCCAGACCCCGTAGTTTTTCCCTTTATGTGTTTTCCACGTAAGAACCGCTAGAGTTGTCACCTCTTATTTGTTTTTCACCTGTGTGTGTGTGCTGAATTTTCGTACAACGCTAAGATAATAATCCGCTACTTTACCGCCGCGAATTTTCTAGCACGCATCAAATCTTTTTACTCCATTGAGTCTTATTAAGTGTGATATTTTCATTTAATTCTGAAAATAAAAAAAAAATCTACTTCTTTAAAATTAAAAAAAGTTATATTATTGATGTGAAATAAAAGAATTGGATGGTATAAATGTAAAAAAGAAAAGTTTATGAGTTTGATATGCAAATACATAAGAATTTGTTGGTCTATATATATACATGAAAATACCCCAATAATAAAATACTTAAAATAGAAAGAAAAATTAAAAATTATACATGGATATTTTTTTCCTTAACAAAATTTAAAAATTTTATAAACGTGGGCATTTATCTTTTAATTTAAGGAGCTTATATTCTCATATCACGCAAATCATAACATAAAAGGCTTACCGCTGGCATGAGCTTGCGGCTGGAAAACTATAAACGTACAGCTTTTAATATATTATTTTTAAAGGCATTTTTATGTTTGACTATAGTGATGTTTGCTGTACAATGCAGCAATAAACCTCCATAATTGCAACTCTAGAAGCTTACATGATTGGTTTTTATTGTGATATATATAATAGGGGCATTTACATATATACCACCCAATTCCTACCTATTTACATATCCAACACCTAAACTTTATTTTTACATTTATACCAGCAAAATATTTCATATCGTATTAAGGTGGCATGCATGTAAATCTTCCTATACAATATCCAAGGAAGATACTCATCATATACTTATATTCATTTCAATTCAAAATCTGAGGTACTATTAGATGTAAATAGGACTGTTAAAGTTTGATTAGAGCCAAGCTTGGCTCGCTAATCTGCCTAATTTTCATCATGGCTAGACCTAAGACAAAATATTTCTATTTTTTAATCCATTTGTGTCCACTTTATTGCTCTACTTTGTATATTTTTAATTTATATTAATTATATTCTTAAATATATTACGTTTTAGTAACTGATATAGTGCTACAAATTTAATATTAAATTTATATGAATTAATGTTCTGATTATAATTTAACCAGCATTTGACTTACAGGACAAAAGAGAATCAAATCAATTAATGGAACATGCTTTATTAAGATATGTTAGGGTTATTTAATATATATTTCTTTTATAAAATTTAGTTTGTGTTTAAATATTATTTTAGGGTAATGTTAATATCGAGTTAAGTTAAACAACTGGATTTGAAAGGATCATTTCACAAAGTGAAAGCGAAGTGATTACTCTTACTTTTGATATATGATGATGTTTTTGTTTTGTTTCAATCTAGTTGCATTGATAGTTACAGATACACGAAAATTCACTTGCATAGTTTCTTTATCATTTTTTTATTCTTTTTCTTTATTGATCTTATTGTCATAAATGATTAACAATAATTATTACCACACATTAATTTAAGAGTCTGTACATAATTGACAACGATGATCATATGAAAGATATAGATTATATAGTATGGTTGTATGAACATTTTTACTATGATGGAGTTCACCTATTTATGACACTAGCGGTTAAATTCTATGATATATATGCATATAATTAGAAAAAAATATTAATATTGATGTACCTTAATTGATATAGTTTGAGATGGTCCTCGTGTGATGGTTGTATATAAAATGATATAATATGACATAATAAAAGGTTTAAAATAAATTGATCGATCATATTCGTAAATATAAATTTCAAATGCTCTTATACTGAATTATTAATAGTTTAACAAATATGTATATTATTTTTTTCTTTATGTTGCTTTATTTATGGATGGTCTTACGGGGTATTTACAAGAGGATGTACCTTGGGGTATGCTTTTTGCTGATGATATCCTCCTTGTGGATAAGACAAGAGAAAAAGTCCAGGAAAAACTTGAATTATGGAGGTTTACATTGGAGTCTAAAGGTCTTCGTTTGAGTAGAACTAAAACTGAATAAATGGAATGTAATTTTAGTAATAGTAGGTATAGTGACAGAAGTGTAACTTTGGGTGATCAAATTATTAAAATGTGTGAACGATTTAGATATCTCGGGTCCATTGTTCAAAACGATGGTGATATAGATGGGGATGTTAATAGTAGAATTCAGGTTGGTTGGTTGAAGTGGAGGAATGTGTTCGGCTTACTGTGTGATAGAAAAGTACCGCTTAGACTGAAAGGAAAATTTTATAAGATGGTGGTGAGACCTTCAATGCTCTATGGTGTTGAATGTTGGCCTTTAAAAGAGAAGCATAATGTTAAGTTAAGTGTTGCCGAGATGAGAATGATTAGGTGGACGAGTGGCTTTACACTTAGAGACAAAATGCGTAACGAATATATCCGTATTAGGGTTGGTGTTGCACCAGTGACGGATAAAATTAGAGAGAGTCGCCTTAGATGGTCTGGTCACATTAAACGTCGACCACCTGATGATCCGATTAGGAGAGTAGATGTTTTAAATACAACTTATGTTAACAAAGGCAGAGGTAGACCTAAGAAAACTTGGGCTTATTGCATAAAAAATGATCTTAATTTATTAGAATTAAACGAAAATTTGACACTAAATAGGACGCAATGGAGAAAAAGGATTCATGTAGCTGACCCGACTTAGTGGGATTAAGGCTTTGTTGTTGTTAGTTGTCTCCTAATTTGAAAAGTTCTAAGCCAAGACTTGGGTCATGGCACTAGTGTTCTCAAAAGTATGTTAAACTTCAATCAATACTAAAAATAAGAAAAAAGAAAAAAAATATAAAGAAACAAACTAGAGAGACCTTAGCCAATAAAAACAATCAAGATTTTACTATAGCTCAATTAGAAAGAGAGATACAAAAAAAAAAAATGATCCAAGGAAATCCTAGAGCATATTCCAAGAATTATTCTTAGGGTGTAGTTGGCAAAAAATTTGTGTTATGCTGTGAGAACGGGAAAAATTTGTGTACGTAAAGCGTATGCTGCGCTGCATACTTCAACCAATAGGAAGCGATTACGTACGTATAACATCTATGTAACCTACCTGTAACCTGCAAAAATAATGAGGTTGCAAGGAGGTTACAGGGAGGTTACAAAGGATAAAACACGGAAATACCCCCAATGCAACCTCCATGTAACATCCATGTAACCTGTTGGATGTACGCAGCGCTGCGTACACTTTACGTACGCAAATTTTTCATGTGAGAATGAGGCATTCCAATGCACAAGCACAACCTTCCACCTCAGAAAATGATGAAATTTACTACATAATGAAGAAATTCAAATATTTCACATCGCCAACTAGAGAAACGAGCTAACAAATGACTTTTCTAAAAACATTGTAGAGATTGTAACGGCTCTTGCAAAATTCAAAGATTCACATCTTGATTCTTATAGAAAAAAAAATTGACACGTCGTATGATGTTGCTTATTTTGAAACTACAATTTACCCTCGAGCATGATTGACATCACTAAGAGGATAAAGTACTAAAAGAGGTGATTACTTTGTTTGTTGGAGTTTGAGAGAATATTTATCACTCAATTAACCATTGTTTAGTAAACTTTTAAAAAAATCACATGCCTTAACATAGACAATGCAAGAACCATGTAAGTTGTTGAGGTATCTTATCAATAATCTTTAGAAGAAACGGTTAGATTTGAAAGATTGAGTTCTAGCTATGACTCAAGCCATACTCATTCATGGTCTCAGAGAACGACTCTTTTTTGCTATGCACTTAGTTTCTAGTAACATAAAATTTCGACCGAATTACTTGAACTTACTAATAGTCATTCTAATTTCTTAGAGTACAATAGCAAAATCATTTGTTGACTTGAAACCAACTATTACTTTTTGATTTGGCACAAAAACTTCAATAGTTTCCCTACGAACCACAGAATTGCCAAATTTTCAAAGATCATATACGTATTAATGCTTTCATCCACAATAGCATCAGTCGCTAGTGAACTAACCGTTCCGACAGGTGAGCTCAAAATCAAATTTGAACTACTATTATGTTTGAAAAAAGAAATCTAGTCAATTTAATTTTCCAAATTTATTAATCAAAATCAATTATTTTTGGTAAATTAGAATTTAATGACTTATAATTAGTATAAAATACATTTAATTGGATATAAAACAAATATAATTTCAAAAATTGTTTACGTAACCATAAAAATTGAGATGCATTTGTCCACCAAATGCGGGTCGTATGAAGCACCGTATGTCCGTAACAGACGGGTCCAAATCGACGGCGGCAATTATCAGCTGGAAAAGAAACATGGGGCCCACACATGTGCAGCCTCATCCTTAAACGAGTAAACTCGCAGCGGTGCTCCCATGTGCGCGCATGTAAGAAGAGAAGGCGGCGCACGTGACTTGAATCATGAGAATCGGGTCGATCCGGATTCGGATCTAACCCGAATCGATTAATTGCAGACCCTTTTGATTTACATCATTTATAGCCCGTCTTGGGGGTATCGTGACGCGGTTTAAATGCTCCCGACTAGTTCTTCCTTTTTTTTTTTTTAATAATGTTATTTATCATGATTAAACGATTAATAATTGTTTAATAATAATGTGGTAAAAATGATTAATTATATTTAATTTTATTAATTAGTATTCTGCATTGTGTTAATCTAAAGAGTTTATTAGATATAAGATTAGATGATTGTTGCTTCAAATAATGATGTGTATAGGGCTTTTAAATGACTCGTTGTTCGTGAATAGCTCGTGTCTTGCTCGTTCAATAGTTCATGTTCGGCTCGCTCGTTAAGCGACGAGCGAACACGAATAATTTTTCGAAGCTCGATTTTTAAACAAGCTCGAACGCGAAATAAAAATATATCGTTTGTGTTAAGCTTGTTTTGGCTCGGAATATATATATATATATATATATATATATATATATATATATATATATATATATATATATATATATATATATATATATATATATAATAGAATTATAATTAGGTTACATTAAAACCCCTAAAATTAAAGTTGTGAAAATTGATAATTAGGTTGTGGAAGCCCTAACCTTTCCTTTTGCAATTTCGCTTTCGCTGCCTCCTTCCTTTCGCTCGGTCTCGATCTCTCAAGAGAAGTTGCAAAGCGCCAGCTGTGAGGTCTTGGACTCTCAAAACTTGAAATGTGAAAAGCTCCAAATCTTTAGGGCCTTATTCATTTGGTATTCCCTTTTGTAGGAGTGTAAACATGCCAAACACCTGTGAGCCCAGACTCAACTCGTGTTCGGCTTGTTAAAAAATATCATTGTATGTGTTCGTTTCATTTATATTTCGAACAAAAAAAATGTATTTTTGTTCGGTTCGTTTACTTAGCAAGTCGAGCACGAGCTGTTTGCGAAGCAAAAGTCGTTTTGATTACCCTAGTTATGCAACCGTAGGATGTTAAGAGATTTAAATCTTATTATTTATATTAAAACATCATTTAAATATAGTTTAATATATTTTTTATTCTATTTTTTAATTAATAGTTTTAATTGATTACAAAACTTTGTAACCTTTAGTCAATTAATTTTTTTAAAATACTGCTAATCAATTATATATATATAATCTAATTATTTCGACCCAAGACGAGCCGAACAAGAACGAACAAATTTTTGTTCATGTTCAGCTTGTTTATACATCGAAAGCAAAAATAAATCGTTTATGTTCGACTCATTAACTTAACCGACGAATCGAACAAGAACTTCTTAACAAGCCGAACATGAACTGTTCGCAAAAACCAAGGCATTTTGACAGCCCTAATCACTTATTCTGCTGCCTCTTTTATTTGGTTTCGTATCTTATTTCTATCTCTATAATATAAGGAGCCAAAGACCAAAATACCCAGGGTTTGTCTTTTTGAGTTCTCTTATCTTGCTTCTTATTTTATGATATCTTCATATCTTTTTTTACTTTCTATTTTTTGAAAGCCTCATGCATTAGGATTTTTGGAAATTAGTTTTCTTGAAGAAGAATTTTTGGAACTATTTTCTGAGTGACTATATAGTAGTGATACTATAGTAATGATCCCTCTTAACAGAAAACATGTTAACACTTGATACTAATGCTTTGAAGAAGGATTTTCTTTGTTCACTATTAGCATCAACAAGAGAGCAACATGAATTTATCATTATCACACATTTCTTGTTCTTCACATTCTCACTTCCATATTTTTATATGACCATTTTGAAAAAAAAATCTAAAATATTTTTTTTTTGGAGTACATGCATATTAACTCTCTACATGGAGACATGGAGTTATGGTATTAGTATATGTTCTTTTTTCTAAAAGATCTTAAGTTCATAATGGTTTATGCTTGCTAACTATGGAAGTATTCAGTCTTAATCATTCATTTGAGTAAGCGCTATGTGGTCCTTGGCTTGCTTTTTGAAATATATTGAACGCCTCAACTAACATATTGAGACTGGAGATGGCTGCCAAGATGAGGTCTGTCGTTACAATAAAATGACTTATCTGCAAAACTTTTTTTGTTGCTTGACTAGTTAAGTATGTCTAGGAGATCATAATGTCATGAAAACAGAATTTAAACCTCAAGATTACAGATATGTTTTTTCAATTTGTTGGCTATATTTTTAATATTTATTTTGGTATTTGGATCCTTATTATCTGATGGTTAAGTATCAGAAATTGTTTTAGCTTTTTTGTTCAATAAGAAGAGATATGTTACTTGAGCACAATAATTATTTGATAAAATGTTAACTATTTTTCCCATTATGATTGGAAGAAATTCTCATAATAAACAAGCATTTTGTCTTACATAGCCAAGTTCAATTTTGATTACTTTATTATACATTGATAGGAATGTATGTTTTGTAGATAGGAATTCTTTCATAGTCCTCAAATCCAAAGCTCTTCGCATGTTCCATAAGATTATGTCTTTATTTTATATAAAGATGCTTGAATGATATGGTAATTATGAAAGAAGGTTGAAGAAATTTGTAGAAAGTTATTGAATTGAAAGCTACATTTATTGAAACTGTATTTCTTATAGTTATTAAGTTATGAAATCATAAAATGAGCAACATGATATTGTCTTATTTGTTTTAGTTTAGATATATTTTTCATATGATTTTGAATTTTTAATTGTTCGTTGGATATTGATAGGTTTTTAAAGTGTCACATCTCTTCACACTCTATCTAAATTGGATCTTCCTTAAACAAAATCATCTTGCAAGAGCTAATAATTGATGTTGAAAATATAACAAAAATCCAAATCTTGGGTCATGACAAATGGAGCCTGAGATAGCTATTATAGAAAGTAACAATAAAGAAGGCACAACTACTTCTAAAAGGGGGAGTAAAAGGAAGTCTATAGTATTGAAGTATTTTGTTGATGCCACGTTTTCAGTCAAAGGATTCCCAACTCCTTTTTGGAAATGTGTATGTTGTCACACAAAATTTAGCAAGTTAAAAACTAGCACCACTTCCCAACATCTAATACATGTGATGGAATGCGAAAAAATTAAAGCCCAGAGTAAGCAAATAGTTGAATTATCTGATAAGAGACAACAAATATTAAATTTCATGCCCATTGATTTTGCTGCAGACTTTGAGATTCCTATATTTCATGATCCAAATAATTACGATTAGCACAAAATCTGAGAAATAAGTGCAAAGATGATCATTATGTATGAGCATCCTTTTATTATTGTTGCGTATTTGTGGTTTAATGTGTTATTAAAATCATTGAATTCTAATTATGAAAGGGTTCGAGAAACAAAATTAAGAATAATTGCATGAATGTGTATGAATTCGAGAAAGAAAAGTTGACAACTTATCTTATGGATGCCCATATAATTTCTTTAACTTCTGATTGCTGGACTTCTAATCAGACGGTGGTATGTGTTTATCTGTTCATTATATTGATCAAGATTGGAAGTTACGAAGAGGAATATAAATTTATTGAGTTGGAGCCGTCTCACACATGTACATATATTCGTGATGCAATTTGTGCGTCCAGTTGAATACGTTCTTCTACTAAAAAAATGAAAACTTCCTTGTTAAGATCTCCACCTATTAAATTTCTTAGAATATGATTATCTTTTTTTCTTATAACTAAATGTGATAAATATTTTTATGAGCAAGAGATTCTAAAGGAAGAAAATCAGGACTTGAAATTATCGAAATAATAATTTTGGAGGTTATTTCGAGAAACACTATTATGGTTACTTCACATTAGGATGATGGAGCGCGCAATATGAACAAAGAACAATGACTTTATTTCTAGATATATTCAATTTAGAACATTATATTGAAACATTTCTTTATTTAATTGGCTATGTGGTTCAGCCTATAGAATACTAATTTTATTGTAATAATTTTATTTCTTGCTTGCTAAACATTTCATATGCTGAATGTTGTGGTTTATAACTTTGCTTACATGCTATGGCTACATTGGCATTCACATACAGTGCTTATACGAATTTAGTTCAGAGCATTACGTAGCTACCACAATTATCATTTATCAATCTTATTTGATGAAGCTTCATTTATAATGTGTTTAACTTTCTGTTTTTGAACTTTTCATTTAACTTCATACCACAATTTTCATTTTCCTTAATGCTAATAAGCTATATGGCTGAATGAATGAGATGAAAATTTATCCATTCGTGTCAGGCCTGTCGTTATCTGAATTCTTTGTCTTTAAGGGTGTGTTTGGGGCAGCTTCTGCTTATCAAGATAAGTTGCTTAATTAAAAATGCGGACCGCGGGATTCGACCAATGTTCTGCATTTAGTGAAAAAATCAATTGCGTTCTCGGATAAGCTGCACAAACGCATTTTCCAAACTGTGATGCGGCATTTTCAAAACACCGCCGCAGCAAATAAGCTGCCCCATATACACCTTCAATATCTAACACCTAACTTTTTATAGGGATTTGCGTACACCAAAAGTTTGAGTTATATGTCAAACTTTAGGTGCAGCTGGTGCCATGAAATAGCTTAATTGACATTCTTGAAGTTTTTTTTTTTTTTTTTTTTTTTTTTAGCTGATTGGGAGCATTCAGATTTGGGCATAATGTTTTGCTTGGGATCATTACTTGAAGATTTAATGAGATAAAAATGTATTCATTGAAGGGTGGTTCTCAGTTATATTAATGTTACTTATTTGTTGTAATGTAATATTGGTAAAAAAGAGAAGACTAAGAAGGATGAGGGAGTAAAAGGATATCCTTTACCTTTGAAATCATATTTGTTATATGAAAATCATGTCTTTTTCTGAATTATTTGTATTTATGCATTTAATTCCTAAACTTTGCTGATAGGGATTTGTATACATGCCGCACGATTTCTTTGTATCTACATATCTGACACCTATAGTTTGAGTTCTATGTCAAACTTTAGTGCGACTAGTGTCATGAAATTGCTTAAATGTCATTATTGAATTCATTTTTAGCTGATTGAAGTATTCGGATTTGGGCATACTAAAAGTTATAAGTGATTCAATTTTGCTGATAAGAAGGATTTGACCAGTATTCATATTTGATTAGAAATATTCAAATTGTTGTGATTTTATATAAATTATTGAACTGACTTATAAGTTATAAGTGTTACTAATATGGTTGATGTATTTAAAGAATTATTTGTTGCTGGTTTGCCGCTAGATCTTTTCCTATCTCCCCTCTGGTTGCAGAAGCCGATGCTATAGTTTATGGTCTTCTTATAGCTCGTTTTAAGGGATGGAAATTCATTGAATTGGAATCTGATTCTTTAATTCTTTGAAAGTGTTGTTATTTGCAGGAACCGTACCATTGGAGTATTGCTACTCAAATGAAATTGATTCGTTATTTTTTCAGAGATTTAATCATCAAATGGTTGCATATTAAGAGAAACAGCAACAAAGCTGCACATTGGTCTGCCAAATGGGGTCTGAAGCTTCATGATGCTCGGATTTTTCACTTTATTCCTACTGAATTATAGCATATTGTTTATTTTTTTTGTTTTTTCTATTTTTGTTGTTTTGGTTTGCTTTGTGCTGCTTTGTCGTTTAGCTTTTGTGTCGTTGTGGTCTTTTTTTATTTATTTTTTTCTGATGTATTTTTTCTTTTTTCGGAAAGAGGATAAATACATTTATTATAACATCTTTTATTATATTAGTGCTAATAGAGTGATACTATGCCTCACAACCTTATGATTTATGAAAGTTTTAGGAATGGTATAACTAATGACTGATTTAGCGTTGCCATTTCATTCTTGGGTTTCTTGTGACTCTAGCTAAAAAATTGATGACTTGTGGACTAGTTTGTTGGAAAGTTTTGGTGTTAATTTTTGATGTCATATATGTTATTCAGTTGGGCTGCTAGTGACATTAACTAAAAATTTAATTGACTTATATATATGATTACTGAGAATTTTGGGTCCTAATTTTTTATGTCAACTTGTCGGTCATTTTGTTTGGATTTTAATTTTTTATGTTAACTCGTCGGTTATTTTGTTTGGATTTGGAATTTCCCTCCCTTGATTGTCTTGCTGATAGTTTTTATCAATGATTGGTTTATGCACATTGATATTGTGGTTGCTTATTGAAAATCTTCAAAATGAGTTATTATGGCTGAAAGCCTGAAGTTACCCTTTTCAAACACAGTAACACTTATAACGAGTTCTAAATTTTCATATATGTTTTATCATAAGTTCAATTGGTTGTCTAATTTCTAGTAACAACAAAAATAAGTTTTTCTTTTATTTATCTTTCTTAAAAGTAAACAAAATTTTTTGTGTTAAAATTATATGGGGGATATCAGAGATTTTGCTTCTGATTTGTGTGTTGGATTCAAAGTTTGGAAGTTGGAACCAGTTCAAATTTACATGAGGGTGTGAGAGGCCAAAATAAATATTTTAATTATGCTTTGTATTTTCTTATTTTATTTTAGACTTTTAGTGTGGTGATTAGTTTTTTTTTTTGGTAATTAGTTATGAAACGTTAGTATTTAAAATTTATTGAAGCAATAATTTTTTTTTATAATTTCATTATATTTGTTTTTTTAATATAAAATTTCTATTATTAATTTTTTATTTTTTTTTAATTCAAATGTGCCAATTTCGAGTCGAACACGAATACTGTAAATCGAGTCAAATACGAACACCATTTTACAAGCCAATTTCGAAAAAAATTTATTTCAAACGAGCGGAACACCAGCCAAACGCTCGACTCGTTTACAAACCTAGATGTGGTGCAAAAATTGGGTAGTATTTTGCTAACATGTACTAAAGGTGCATTTGGGGCGGTCGTGCGGTATTGCGCTACAATTTTTTATATTTGACAAAAATGTATTTTATCTCGTTTTTTACAAAACTGCAGTTGAAAGCTGCATTTTGCCACAAAAACAGACTAAGTGCGATGACCGTTAAAATGTTGTCCTATAATTTCTTTTTTTTTAAAAAAAAAATTGTAATAGTCACCATAACTTTTTGAGCAGCAGCTTCTTCTGCAACAACTTTCTAATTGCTACGCCAAACAACTACAATCACCCTAAACAAACGATAAATCAGACTAATCAAATAAGAATTACTTTATATTATAAATTATAATGATGATTAACAGCCATTTGATGTGGCTGCATGATTATGTGAATAATTATGTGAATAATATTGTTCAATGAATATGGAATTTGTGTACTTGAGCATTGAAGACTAAGTCATACATTTTGGAGTCATCTCTAGCTATTTGGATACATTCATTGAATAATCTTTGAAAACAAAATCTATCAAAAGTAAAGAGGGTGTCAAATTAAAGCCCCTTAGTACATGCTCTTTGACGATGAATTATTTAAGAAATTATTTACTTTCACCGTCCTTAGATGTGTGCGAGGGTCTTAAACTACTAACATAATATAGGAGATTCATTCTAGACAATGCGAACATCTTTATTTTGAAACCATACCTAACCATTAGACTATTAGAATAGAATTTTGGGCTCTTGGAGGAAATATACTATATAATCTCCCCTTTCAAAATGTAAGTGTAACAGCCAAATAGTTATTTCTCTATAAGCTTGCCCCTCATAAGAGGACTTGTATTAGGAAGAAAGAAGGCTAAAGTGCCTAATGAATGCACTTAGTCTAGAAAAGGCTTATCAAGAACAATGGGTGGGGATTACTTGAAAGATCATTTATATTTAACAATGAAGTATCTCTTAAAAAGGTCTTTTAGTAAATAAAATCGAAAAAAACTTCAATAATGAGCTAATTTTATTTTTCCTATCTTTTATATAATAAAAGTATCTCATAAGTTACCCAATGGTGCACCGTCGTCCACATTGTTTCCTGTAGCACTACATTGGATCACTGTCCTCACTGCCAGTTGCCATCCGCTATCTGCTGGCATGGCCCTGACATGTTATTTGCATGACCAAGTTAATTGTTCACACGCGTGACTTCATAACAAGTGACATGCCGACCCACAAAATGACTCCCTGACAAGCCAGCCCACGCGACCCTACAAAGTCTCCACTGTCGGGGGCAACTGCGGTCGCCATCACTAACGGTCGGGCCCTTCGTCTTGATCTACAGTCCATCGGGCAAGGCCCACTCCACCAGGCCAATGGCCCAAACCCGGCCACCAACAAGAATACTGATTTGTATTTTTAAAGGAGGCTTAAATGAGAGGCGCCCAGAAGAGAGAGAGAGAGAGAGAGATGGACACACACAAGCGCGCACACACACATGCATGCACAATTATATTTAAGAAAATAAAAAGGGGGAAAAAGTGAGAAATTCAGAATTTTATATTTTCAGACAATAAAATCAGCCTCACCCTAAAACATGGGGCAACTGATGTTATTAAATAATTTGTCATTTGGCATGAATCTTGAGACGCTCAACACGGATCTCATAACTTTTTTGAATAAATAATTTTTATTTTCGTAGACATATAGTAAAACTTTTCAACTCGATGAGATGAATACAAGGACACCAAAGTTGGTCCAATTCGAGTCAAATCAAGTCCAATTAGAGCCATTAAATCATTTTTAAAAGCTTTAATTCATAATTGGAAGGTCAAATGGATTCCAAATCTGATAAGCGTGTAGTTGAATTGAGCATTTCAATGAGACAAATCCTACGAGCCTAAGATCACTCAATTTCGACCTCGCTATGGTACTCAAATTTTTACAAAATGTTGTTCGATCAAGGGAACATATCTGGATCACCCGTTAAAGTGAACTTGGTTACTTCTTTATTTGCAGGGAGGCTTCTCCCAGACTCTATAAATAGAGTCTTACCCCATTCATGAAAGGGGACCTATATCAAGAATTAGAGGAAGCCTCGAGCTTGGAGGAGGATGAGTTGAGGTCTAGTATTCTACACGTCCAGCGAATGCCACCCGTTTCCGTGGCTGTCGACGACCATCAACCACCATTCGTTGGCTGCCGTCGAACATCGTTTATCTCCTTTGATCATTGCAACAAAACTCCTTTGTGAAATAACAATGTGTGCCGAGGAATCTCGGAGTATATTGTGGAATAACAAAACACCCAACAATGGAACACGTCATTCTAAAACTATGCAACGATGCACCTTAAAGGCGGTGTACTAAAGTTATAATAAATGCTGCAAACTGCAATCAACTTGATGGTTATGCAACTAATAATGTACATCGAAGAATTGTGTCGTCATTTCCTGCCTGCGGAATAAGAACATTTTGTGTACTACAAAGTCGTGGTGATTATTCTAAGTAGGCTAGGCCTCACAATCTTTTACCATTTTGAGCTTTTGATGTAAATGCTTATGTTGTCTTAACCTGTCATTTTAATTACATAAGTGTGTGTTGAATTTTCATGTAATACTAAGATGCTAAATAACCACTCAACTGCATCACCGCAAATCTTTCCACGTGCATCAAATTTGTATAGAATTATTCGATCGACATAAAATAAGAGAGTCAAAGTTGTCCAATATAGGAGATGCCCACATAAAGTTATATGTATATAATTTATCCAAGAATTTCTGAAAATGATTTTTTGAAGATATTATTTTTCCAAACAACTGTTGGTCCTCTTGATTGTATTTATGAAAACACCAACGTCTTTATCTATCAGTTTGCCTTTTAATTAATTAATAATTTTATCCTTTACTAAAATATTTCTACAAAATTAAAATATTTCTACAAAATTGGGAAGTGTGAAGTGCGAACATAGCAACACAGCAAACAGCACCGAGGACGAACCGTTTCTAAGCAGGCAGTCGACGTTTCGGGCCCACCAAACCCCGTTTTTTAACGTCTTCCTAAGGATGCTCCTTTCTTTTTGTATTATAGGGAGTTTAGTTTGACAAAATTAGATAAAGGCAAATATATATACATTTAATAAATTAATTTAACTTGAATTTTAATTTACATTTTATGTTGCATTTAAATAATTATAAAAATAAAATTAATTTTAGAATAAATTTTTCATGATTATTATTTGACAATAAATTTATATTGAATTTTAAATGTTTATGCACATATCATTAAATTACATTAAGAGTAAAAAATCATTTCTAAAATTTAAAATAATAAGATACCTCTAGTATAAAGTCATAAAAAGGTCAAATGAGATGCATTCAATCTTTTTAATGTCCAATATAATTTATATATTATATTAAATTCTAATTTTTACCAATATGTCAAATTGATTTAAAAATAGCTTTATTTTTAATTATTATATGATTTTAACAAATGAAAACTTAATTTTAATTAATTATGTTGAAAAGAAAAAGTCTATAACATCTTTAAAGTGAGTATGTTGCTCATCCATTGATCAGAGAATCTATCGCCAATGAGTGTTTTGAAATACGACACGTGTAAAATGTCCCATACCCTAATTATTATGTAGCGTACGTAGGAGGGCTTCATGACTTCCCTTGACCCCCGAGAGGTTTCGAATCGATGCAAAGGGGCCTCTAAACACCATAATGGGCATCAAACATATCCATTGTATTAAGTGAGTTTGTCCAACGAAGTGTTCTCCCGGATAAGGTCAAATCGTCGTAAACCTTGGTTTCATGCCCCGAACATGTACCAGAGGTCTCAGATTGGTGTCTTGAGCTACATGGTGCTAACAATGAGTAGTGAATCGTCCCAAGCCGGCCATGTAGACACCCTACACACATGATATCAACAATTGACGCCAACACATTGGTCAAGATGGACCGTACTATGTGTTAGAAATATGGTTGCGACCACATCCTAGAATGGTGATAGGCACCCTTTTGCTGCTTTTCGATCCATCATCCCCAATGGAGGAAATGTTCACTTAAGCCTGTGAAGTGGCCTTAAATTTTTCTTGAAGGTGTAATCATATTGTATTCAAACAAAATAATGCGTTCAGTGGAGGAAAATAGATTCATGGCTCAATAAATAATGAGTACATCAAACTTTAAAATGAAATTGAAGTAAATACAGAAAGCAACTACACTAGTGCAAAAATGATGACTGAGCGCCAATAAAAACAAAACAAAAATAACTAGAGAAACATGACTGTGCTGACTATTGATATATCTAGAAAGATTCTCCATGTTCAAGGTTCATGGAAGCATATATCCATCTATTTCTTTCAGCTTGAAAGTTCATGGCTTGATCATGGTAGTGACCACATATGGTCCCCACAAGAGTGGAAAAGGTTTATTGCATTGAGGTCTTTTCCCGGTGGCAAAAGTTTATTGCATTGATAAATCTGAATTCGCAAGACCAAGTCCCCAATGGAGACTGGTTGAGGTTTTATTCTTTGGTTGAAGTAGCGAGCTACCCTTTGATTATATGAAGCAACTTTAAGAAGGGACACTTGATGGGTTTCTGGGAAGAGATCCAGATTTTATCGAAGTCTCTCGTCACTCACATCAGGATTAATATCTTGAACTCAAACACTTAAGATTTAGTTATCAACATAGATAACTATTTTCGTATTGAAGCCTAGATTGTACAATATTTCCCTATTTAAGTACATGAAATGGTGTTGTAAGCTAACAGAACATTAGGGAGCTCCTCAGCGCATTACTCATCAGCTTTCCTAAGGTGATTTCTTAAATACTTGAGGATGGTATAGTTGGTGACTTCAGTTTGCCCATTTGTCTCAGGATGAGCTACAACTATATGTAGCAACTGGAAGTGGAGGACCTTACAAAAAGATATAAAGACCATTCTAACGAACTGAGTCCCTTTATCAGTATTGATTTTAGCAGGAATAGTAAAGCAAAAAAGGATGTTCTTCCGCACAAATTATTTTGTATTTGCCTCTATGATCCTGGCTAAGGACTCAACCTCTACCAAATCAGTGAAGTAATCGACGACCAAAATTATCATTTGGACAAACTTTCTTTAGATCGGTATAGTCGACGCACATCCCCCATGGTCCAGACGCCTTCTTTAACATAATGATATTTGCAAGCCAAACAGTATGATGTACCTCTGGTATAAATTTGCTTAGGGAAGCTTGTCGACCTCTTGCTCGATTTCTTGTTATCATTCTGGTGTAAAATTTTGCTTATTTTGTACTATGAGCTTATATGTGGGTCAATCTTTAAAGATTGTACAATTACTTTAAGATCAATCCCGAGCATATCCACTGGATTCCATACGAATGCATCTTGATTTCTATGAAGGAAATCTATGTACTCCAGCTTTTCCTCGCTAGATAACAAAGATCCAAGATGCAAAATTTGTGAACAATGTTTACTTTGACAAAGAGAAAAAAGTTAATTATTCAACTAGTGAAGCTCTCTAGGATTTACTTTGCGCAATGTGCTGCTATTTTTGCTTTCTTTGATGATGGTTTGTTTGAAAATCTGTGAAGTATAACTTAGGCTCTTTAAGGACCTAAAATTTCTCCTTTTCTACAATCCTAACAATAAAAGATTATGGTTAATCAAAATGTAAGATTAAAATATTTCAACTATTTAAATCATGCACTTTACTTTTCTTCATGGCCTTCAGGATGATATTAAAATGGTTTGTATAGCATGACTTTCTCCCAAGTCATCCTTAATAGGGCCTTTACATTAGGACTTTAGATAATTGCATCATTTTTCATGTCCTGAGGAGAAGCTCTTGTGCTTCTTCAACTAGACTGACCGAGCATAATTTTTCTGCTTAGGTGGTTGTCTAGCATGATAAGGGTGTTAGAGGCTTCCCCGACCCAAACGGGGTATAACTCCTTTGTGGGAGCTTTGTAGCTGGTCCTCTCTTTTCGCTCCTTTTCAGTGGCATCTTTGTCATTTATTTGATGGGTATGTGTCTTAAATCTTTGAGTTATACCTATAGAGGGTCATAGAACTTATAGTTCTTCTCTTGACCTTAGGGCTACTAGAATTCACTTGGACTGCTTAATTCATGGATTGTTGATAAGGGGTCTCTAGTCGGGTTGGGCCGACTTCCTTCATGATCAGGTAGACTTAGGGTGATGATAGCTTAGAACAATAGATTCATGATATCCTGAGCCGGCTACCTCTACCTGAGTAGGATCTCTCTTCCACCCTTTTGTTGAGCCCCATTGAGCACATTCATCCTTTTGTGACTTTATTGATGTCATCTTGACAGCCACTATTACCAAAAGGTAGTCGTTCGTTTAGGACACATTGATTCACCCTCTGCCCATATGGCCCAATTAGGTCTTAAAGCATAGGGATGATCCCATCAAGTTGATTGGGTTATTTCTCGGGTTTCACTCATCGGCTTGCAGTCGTCCATTTATGGATATGAAGGATTTACCCTCTCGCAAGTGGCTCGGTATAGACTTCTGAGGTGGTGAGACGCTCCAGGCCGAAATAACCATTCTTTTGGTGACTTTTCACCAGTTATCATGATAATGTAAATAAGACATCTTTATCAAGAGTGCTCTTGATCTCAGAATAAAAATATTGTTTTTTGGTTCTCTAGTTATGGGTGGCTTACGTAGGAATTCACTTTACGGATATCGTATTTTGTGGTATTTTGATCTAACTTTTTTGGATGTTTACTCGCAACCTATCACACGAGGATTATTGTATGTAAGACTTCCATGCTTCTTTTTAAATTTGTTGTCTATTTTATCTTATATCTTTCTTTTTTATTCCTCTCCTCTTTGGATCATTTCTATGATCTGAGAGGGAGATTTTTTTGAAAAAGTGAATCATGTAAGGACATATAAATAGACAATCTAGTGCTCCGTTGTTCATTTAAAATGTACTTGAAACACCCATCGACATTAACCAACTGATTATTAAAGCCGTAGAAAGGTTCAACATTAGGCTACAACCCTGGACCTAGGAAAGTTGAATAGAATAAGACATTGATTATATTCTCTACATCGATCGGGATTCTCTTAACATTATAACAAGGGTCACTGATCTTTGTGCTTACAATAAGAGGATCTTGGTGAAGGACTTGGACCCCTTCAGGATTGAATTTCTCAAATGTGATGGAGTTACTAACACAAGATTTCTTCGGTGAAGGCTCCTCATAGGTAGTAATAAAAACTTATTTAACCAAAGCTGGTTCTCCAATGATGATTGTAATTTCACCAACAGTCTAATGATTCTCTAGTTTTTGCTTTAGGGCTTATTTCCCCCCATGTACTATTTGTGTGGGGATCTTACTTTAAATAAATGGCCCAAGTACCCTTATCAAATCAACAGTTTGATCTCCTCCTTTACTTGAAAATATGCTTCAGTAATATGGATCTTGATTTTTTGTGTTCGACTTCAACAGAGGTGACCACATAAGAGATTCTTATCTAGAATCGTCATCAAGATGTTAACACGTGAAGTGTTGAACGACATATACTTCTTCTCAGTTCTAGCTTCATGTCTATATAGTCAAGGGCGCAAATCAAATTTTTCCCTTGGCTTTAAATTCATCCACTGAAATGTATGAATAGGATCTACCAAATGCTTCTTATGCTTTCCTGATTAGGACTCGAATTACTTTTTATGTGTAGTAATAGTTTCATCAATGACAATTTGTTCCTCAACATGATGAATGAGATTGACATATGAACACACCTCTTAGTTACTCTAGATCTACTTCCAAGATTTAACAAGCTTCAATGGAGAATCATAGAAAATAATCTTTCAGTGACTCTCCATCACTTTGGTGGATCCTGAAAAGGTGAGAGAAGACCTTAGTGATCCTTTGATTTGTAATGAAAATTGTTCCACAAACACATTATTAAGCTCATCAAAGATAAGACTACTCCCTCCTGTAAGTGATTAAAACCAAGTGCATACTTTGCTTTTAAGCGTTGCAAGAAAAACCTAATAAAGAAGAGTATTAGAAGCTCGTTGTATGTGCATAATAGTTTTGAAGTGATTCACAAGCTCGTGTTGGTCAAAAGTCCCATCATAAGCAATGCTTGAAATTATAAACTTTTTTGTAATAGGGTGCTAGTAGATAATCTGAGCTAGTAGAGAAGACTCCTAAGATTTACGCTGAGCTGGAAATGAATTATATCCTTTATAGGAAACTCCTCCCTGTCTAGACGTCATAAATCATCATAAATTGCATAAGATCGAGCTACATTTTCCAAGCATGTTGGGGTTTATTACTATGCTTGACTGAAGAAGCTGGTTGTGTAGAGCTATCAATGTCCATGACTTTAGCTATTTGAGGAGAAATTTTAGTGTATGGAAGTGATATTACCTGTGAACATCTAACAAGTGAATTTCTATTTGGTTGTACCACTCCTCCCACCCCACCCCTACAAAATCAAGCATCATTTTGGCTATCGATCCTCCCACAAGTAGCCCGGCGAAGTGTACGAATAGAGAATGGATCAGAGGCTTGATATCTCACACCTCAATACTGTACTTCAAAATAATCGGTATTAGAATATGAAGCTCTTCTATTGTGCTTGCTAGCCATTGATAAATTGGAGACTTTTATCAATGGGTTTTCATTTCCTATAGACAACGCCAAACTGCTGAGTGTTAGAAGATTCTAAATGGCTGAGTGATAACTTTACATCTTAGTGTTAGTTGAAGATCCAACACACACAATAATAATAAATAATTTGCATAAAGAGACACCAAAAATTTTTACATGGGAAAGTCCTGATAGAGAATAAATCATGGGGTTCAGTTTAGTTGAAATGATCAAATATTAGTTTGTAGATACAAAGATAAACACTTATCCCACAACAAAGAAATGTTTACAAGATTTCTCCTAGTTTAATATTCGCATACATAAAGGTTAGTTATACAATGATCAGTAGCAGTTGCTGCAAGAAGTTAATGTTAGATATTTGATACACCATGTTCGAGGTATGTCGTTGCACAATATTTAGAACACTATTTTACTCCATATGCAAAAGATTTTGCTACTGATAGAGTACTTCGTTACTCTGTAATTTGTGTTGTTACTCTATAGGATACTTTGTTACTCTGTAATGTGCGTCTTTACTTAGCAGGACACTCTGTTACTCAGTAATGTGTGTTGTTACTTTGCAGGGTACTTTGTTACTCTGTAATGTCCACCAACTGTAGCGAGTAAGGGACGACCGATGGTGGGCGACGACGGCCAACGAGCGGCGGTCGTCGACTACGAAGTTTGGGAGTTATTGTCGGGTTTTCATTCCAGAACAACACTAGAAATTGGCTCCTACTTGTCCTTCTCCTCATCTCCCTCCATGTGAAGTGAGGGGGTTTATTTGTAGGTCTTGAATGAGAGGCTTTTCACCCTTTGGCGAATAACCCCCATAATAACCTAATCGAACGACGCATGTTGATTCCCCTTGATCATAGGAGTAATTTAATATTTGAGGGCCTCAATGACCTCAGAAATGAATGATTTTAGGCTCGTTGGATTTCTCTCGTCGAGGTACTCGATTTGACCATATATACGCCAAATTTGGAGTTCATTTGACCATCTAATTAACTAACCAAGCATTCAAAAGTTGTTTAACGGCTTGATCAAGGCTTGATTTACTCATATTGGATCAATTTTGGTATAATTGAGGTTGTCTCGTCGAGCCAGCCAGTTTGATTGTAAGTTTGCTGAATTGTTGTTATGGATGATTCTTAATATGAATCAAAATATTTCTCGCTAAGAAAATGTCTCAAGATAAGTGTCAAATACCTTGAGATTCATGTCAATGGTAAAATTAATTGATGATGCATCAATGTTCAATATGAGTAGGAAACTCGTGTTCAAAATAAAGATCTTAATATAGTAATTAAATAATTAAGATCATTTTCTTCAAAATCAATTTTTTTATAAACTATTACTATAAATATGACTTGAGAGATTATGTTCTCCAGTTTATACCAGTTTAATAAAACACTAGAAACTAAATTCTATTAATAAAATTTAAATAGTTAGTTTTTAAATATAAGTTATTCATTTAACTTTTTTATTTATCATTTTATTAGGTTGAAACTTAAAGAGTATGCAAAATCTAAAAAAAAATTTATATGTAGATGTAAATCTAATCATAATTAGAATGAATAATTACAACATGCAACACAACTTAATTTACTAATTTAGGACAGCCTTTCAACTATTTTATAAAGAAGCAATGTAAGCTAATATTAAATTCCCTTGTTTGTAAACAAATAAAATAATAATAATAATAACATGCAGGGGAGGGCTCAGGAAGGTCCGGGGGCAATTGTCTCTCCACCCTCCTCTCAAATTCAGATTTTTATTTATATGAGAGGACAACTTGTTCCTTTTTCTCTCATAAAATATCAATTTTGTCCCTCCTAAAATATAATTCTGCTCTTTGTTGTCCTAAACCCCCCTCCCACCTTGAGTCTGTGAGTGCAATTTGCCCCCCTCAAAGAAGTCTGTGAGTACAATTCTGCCCTGTGACAACATGAGTTAATCGAACTCACATTGATTTCTAAACTAACTCGTCATTTATAAAATAAATTAAATAAATAAATAACTTTTTTGTTACATATAAAACTTAGACTTATTGTATAAAAAATGATCTTAATTTATTAGAATTATATGAAAATATGACACTAAATAGGATGCGATTGAGAAAAGATTCATGCAGCAGATCTCACTTAGTGGGATTAAGACTTTATTACTATTATTCTATATAATTTTTTATTAAAAAAAAAGGTAGAATTTCAAGCATACCATATGCTAAAGGGTACTTCATAAAGGAACAGGAAACGTACGCATCTATCTTCAAAATTGTTGGGACCCACCACGTTAGTCCTGCTTGCTCTGCCGCTTTTTAAGTGTAATTTGTAAGACGTCTTTGAAGGGTTTTAGGGGCAGTTTGATATCTTAAAAATGAAATGCCAAAAAAGTTTCTAGAGAACTAGAATTATAATATATTTGAAATATTTTTAAGTTATTTGATTCACTTAAAATTTATATATAATTTTTTTAATTTGAAATAAATTGAAATAATGTATTTTAAAAAATATTTTTTATCTGGTAGCATGGGGCCTGGCAGCGGAGGACGGGTGGGCGGCACTAAGGACAACCCGAGTCAGGGGTGACGAGGGGCGGCGTCAAGCGTTCAACGGCGGTCGGTGGCGGAGGCGGTGGGCTGCAGTAACGGCGGCGGGCGGCGGGCGTCAGACGGCGAGCGGCAGAGGGCGGCAAGGTGCAGTAGCTTGTTTATAGCATTTCATGAATGGTGCAATCCAAATTCGATCAAATCAAGTGAATTCTAAATTCAACAAAAATAAACTACCGCATAAACTTCAAATCCATCCATACTTTATATTATAAAGTTCAAATTCATATCAAACTCCTTTTTTTTTTCTTTCCAAATTCATGCAAAAGAAGGACAATACACTATAAATTCACTACCAAACAGTCCCTTATTAAGATAATTTTGCTTACTGATTAAATTATTAAAGTTAGTTAATGATTAATTAATACTATCACGATTGTAATTTCTGTTTCTTTTAGAATCCCAGAAGTCAATGGATGTAGGGCTATAAAAAAAAACTCGTTGCTCGCAAACAGTTCGTGTTTGGTTCACTAAGAACTTCGTGTTCGATTTGTTCGATAAGCAGACGAGATGAACACGAATAATTTTTTTGGTTCGGTTTGTTAAACGAACCAAACACGAACAGTGATATGCTCATTTGTGTTTGATTCAATATTGTCTGAAATATAAAATAATTTAAAATAATTATATGTAAAAAAATTATGATATTTAAAAAAATATTATATATGATAAAAATTAACTTATTTTAAATAATTAAACTTCTATAAATTAATATATATGATAAATTAATAATAATATTATTATTATTATTATAGAATTAATTATATTAATATAAATATTATAATATTTTATTAATATACTATACTATATATTAAAATAAAATCCTAAATAAAATCCTAAACACCTTATTCGATTCGTTTCATTTTGAGGAAGTATGGATTACTTAATCTGTACGGAATACCTGATCAATTTGCTTCATTTTGAGGAAGTATGCTATGAAAGCTAGAGCTGTCAAAAAAAGCTCGTTGTTCGCGAATAGTTCATGTTCGGTTCGCCAGGAAGTTAGTGTCGATTCATTCGACATGCAAACGAGACGAACACGAACAATTTTTTTCCGTTCGGTTTGTTAAACGAACCAAACACGAGCAGTGATGTGTTTGAACATTTCGAACAAGAACACTAGCTCTGTTCATTCATATTCGATTCATTTACACCCCTAAATGAACGAATATTACGTACTCGTATTAGTACACTAAATATCTCATTGCATTGTGGCTTTACCGAGGTCTTGAACTGAAAAATCTCATAGTTAGAGATATAAAAAAACTTAGCAAATTTTTTGGATCCTGATTTATTCAGTTACTCGCACCACTAACTAAGAAAATAGGAAAAAAAGAAAAAGAGTAAAAGCAAATGCTTCTCTAATTTCTCATGCGGGGAGCCATTATTCCATACGGACAACGTACGCATCCGCACGCATCTCTCCCTAATACCCTCCAATACCCTCTAATACCCATCCAGTACCCTCCAATACCCACCAATACTCTATCTAATACACATCCATACCCATCAATACCCATCAATACCCATCCATACTCATCCAATACCCAAAAAATCCGCACCCAACTCTTGCGTACGTACTCCGGATGGAATAATTCGGCCTCATTGCGGGAAGTCCTCCTTTTAACATTACAGAATTATTATTCATTACACAAAAATCTCAAAGTTTCCTTGATTTTTTTCCTTTTCTATCATCTTCTCACATTATCGTTATATTTAATTGATGTGTGCTAGAAATTTCACAGCGGTAGAGTAGTTGATTATCATTTTAGCGTTACACGAGAATAATGATAATCCAATACGCACTCAGAAGAAAGAGAACAATCAATAGTAACACCAGAAGTTTTTACATAAAAAACCCGAAAAGAGAAACAACCATGTTGTTTGATTCAGTTAAAAACATATACTATAAACTGAAGATTACAAATATAACTCACAAGCAAGAAAGGGTTACAAAGAACGTTGATGCATGGTGGAACTTGTCACAAGAAATGAGAGGTGATCGATAGTGATCGGCGGCGGCCGATAAGTGGTGGTCCGTGGTAGTCGGCGGTGGCAGGAGTGATGTTGAACTTCAGGTCCCTCTCAAAGCTTCATGATGTTCCTTAGACCTCAAGCTCTTTCTCACCTCATGAGAGGGGTAGGGCTCAATTTACAGAGATTCGAGTGTAAATAATGTAGGAATATGACTCAATTTGATCAGATAATCCGACGAGCTTCTTTTGATCATAAAGTATTTGATGAACATTTGAGTACCTTAATTATGTCAGAATTGAGAGTTATTGGACTCATTGGATTTGTCTCGTTGAGAAGATCAATTATACTATATGCTCTCCAGATTTGGCAACCTTTTGATCCTCCAAAAATAATCAGAAAGCTTCTAAAATTTATGTAATGGCTTGATCAGGGCTTGATTTGGCTTGGATTGGACCAATTTTGGCATCGTTGGGTTCGTCTCATCGAGCCTGTCACTATGACAATAAGTTTGCTGAAATTGAAGCTCTGAATGACTCTTATTCAAAATTTGAACATTCTTTGCTTAAAAATTTATCTTGAGATTCGTCGCGTACGATAGAATTTTGTTGATGGCGCATCATTAATATTATCTTTGATAATATTATATTTTGGTAACAATTCCCTATAATGTTCTTGTAGTAATGCTAAAGTTGACCAATTTTGTTTTTACGAATAACCTAACGGCAACTAATTCAATTTTTGAGTGTGTTGATCTTCTCGAATGAATAGTTGATATTGTGTTGCGGGGTGAATCGAGTCTTGAAATGCCATCAGTAAATTCTCGTAATTTGACATGAATATTGAAGTGTTACACGGATCTCAAGATAACTTTTTGAGTAATAAACATTCAAACTTCAATTAAAGTCAATCAGATTTCAGCAAACTTACAATCAAACAAATCGGCTCGACGAGATAGACTTAATGAGACCAAGATTGGTTCAATCCGAACAAAATCTAGCCACAATTAAGATGTTAAATAATGTTTGAAAGTTTTCAGGCCACATTTAACAGGTTAAACATAGCCGAATCCGACAAGTTCATAATTAAATAGAGCGTCTCGACAAAATAAATTCAACGAGCCCAAAATCACTCTATTTTAACATTGTTAAGGCACTCAAATTTCCATCAAACGCGGTTCGATTAAGGGATCCTCTCTAGACCGTCTAATCAAAGATGTTCAAATTCTCACATTTATTTCAATCGAAACACTATAAATAGAGAATCACCTTTTTTATGAGAAGGTAAAAGAGCTTGATGCCTGAGGAAGAGCTTGAAGAGCTGAGAATGAGCTGAAATCCAGCATCACGCCTATCACAGTCAACCGTCGCAGAATACGACTTGCCCACCGTCGTCGATTACCATCGATCACCATCCATTTCTTGTGACAAGTTCCTCCGTGCATCGATGTTATAACTCGGAGACTTTCTAACCCTTTTCCACCTATGAGACAAGGGATTATAGTTATAATCTTCAGTTTATAATAGATCTATTCAATTAGATCAGACTCTATGGCTTTTTCCCTTTAAGGGTTTTACACGTAAATTTTTTTGGTGTCATTGATGGATGTTTTCTTTCTTGTGAGTATGTGTTGGATTGTCATGTAATGCTAAAATAATATTTTATTACTCTATCATTGTGAATCTTCTAACAAGCATCAAGTCTCACTAGTGGGCGATTAAACCACATTTATTATTCATGCATTGATGGTATGTATGTATATATTTATATATCAAAGATATCGTGTAGGGCTGCAATCGAGTTAAGTATATCATAGTTTAGACTTGGATTGATATAATTATAAGTTGATAATGTTCTGCTTGAGCTTACGTCGAGTTTTCATATATTGTTCAAGCTTGACTTATTTAAAATCTTCAATGTTTGAAATTAATCTGTACTTGATTTGTTTATGACAAGTGAATGAGTATTTAATTGAGCTAAAAATCCAAATAAGTATCAAGATTTTCACATAAAATCTATCAATTTTAAAAAACTAAATAAATAAATAATTGAATAAATCATATATGTATGTGATATAAGCATATCAACTCACATATTGTCATCTAGTATCTATAATAGATATATTGTCACAATAATGAATTCTAATATAGAGAAAAAAATTAAAATAAGAGCAAAAATAAAATAAAATAAAATAAAAATTGTATTACAAAGTAACTCATAATGTGAAATTAGTTATCAATTGTTGAAATAAAAGAGAAATAACAAACATGATAAAAAAGAAAGAACAAAAGTAATGTTCACTTTTAGAATTCTATCGTGTTAATTTTTAAATAGTTAATTATTAATAATAAAATTAATATACAATTAAGAATTACTCTAAAAATATTATTAATATAATGTTATATTAATATTTAATTTATAATTAAAAAAATTCTAACAAATTAAATTTTATTAAAATAATATATCATATATGATACGAGCTATATTCGAATTTTATATCAAATATTTAACAATTTGCTCGCTGGACAACAAACGAATTTGTTCGTGAACATAAATGAACAAGTTTGACTATGTTCATATTTATTTTATTTAAAATTTAAGTTTTAAAAATTTATTCAAATTTGTTTATTTACTAATTTGAACGGACATGATCTAGTCTTAATCGGATTGAGTTCGAGTTGTTCATCAAGTGCATTGGTTTATTTACAACCAGAATTGCATGCAATTCAACTTGATAAATTAATCGAGCCTTGTGTATGCAAATGCCCCCCTAAATAAACATAAATGTTACTTTGTATGACTCATAATGCACAAAATTATAGAAATATCCATATTATATTTCCAGACAAGTATATCTAAGACTCACTTTGTACATAATTACCCCTAATGAAGGGTATTTTTTTATATTCATAGATTATTTTTTTAAATCAAAGCATCTCAAATATTTGAAATTTGTTCGAAGTCTAACATAGTTCGAATCAAATTTTAACTTGTTTTGACGACGGTTCAAGCTAAAGCTCAAACTTCGAATCAAACCGGATTCAAACTAAGGTTCAAACTAATGGTATGTATTGGAAAATCAAATTTAGTGGCTAGATCGAGATCCGCATGAGGGAGAAGAGAACTCGACGAATGTCATGAATGAAATCCAGTAGAATGCGAGAAAGAAGGAGAGTGTGTGATATGTGGGAACTAGCATTCATAGGACTTATGTTCCTTGAAAGAGAACAAGAGTTTGTAGGCAAATATCAATATGAACTAATGTTCAAACAAGAATCAATATTTATTGGAATAGATGTTCAAACAAGATTCGAGCAATGGATTAGAACAAGTTCAAGTTAAATTCATCTATAAATATAAATTTTTATGTTTCATTTGGGTAATTTTAGTTAAAATTAACTTAGCTATATATAAAAGTTAAATAGCATCATATATACGAAACAAATTTTATGCTTTTTTTTTCTTATCATGAATCTAAACCTTCACATATATATTTATATAATACTCAAATATTTAATATTATGTAAAAAATATGAGTATCATTAAAATTATAAAGTGAAATATAACTTTTATGTATAATTTTATAGCACTAAAGTGTGATAAATATTACTGTGTGTCAGAAGATTAGCGGAGGTAGAATAATAAATTGTATATTGGATCTTTGTTCATCACTAAGACGTTAATTTAAGATGTTGTTTGCGTGCCCCTTAGTTTTTTTTCCTTATAAGAGTACACCACTCAATTTTAACTTGAAAACCCCTTGAAAAAAAAAAAAAACAATGGGCCCAACTCAATTGAAATAATCAACTATATAATTGTGAGTATATAGATCAACTCCTTTTTTGAGTTAGGGAAGATTGAGTTACAATATTTATGTATAACAGTGATTCAACAATAATAGTTGTAACGGGCGCTAAAGGACGTAGTTCATTGCTATGAAGACAATAGCCCGCCATGAATGTTGTAGAGGGTGGTTGTAACACCAGCTTTTCGTATATGTGGTAGTTAAAATCTATTATATTAGCTGGTCATTTAGACCATAGTGCGTTGCTTTAGGAGCATTAGTTGGTCACAACGTTCGTAGTGGAAAACTGCTAGAGTTGTAAGCCACATGTCATACGTTGTCACATAGGCCCTAGTGTTAAACTGTGATAATATATATAGGTCATAGAGACCATATTTGTGATCTGCATGAGTATATTGGTCGTAATAGTGAGCTGCAGAAATGTCTCTAGGTTGCACAGATCGAAAGTTGGGAGTGACATAAGTTGTGGACCATATATGCTACATTTCGTCATGTTGGTTGTAGTGGTAAGCTAATATTCTTATGTCGCAGATGCCGGAATTAGGAGCTGCAGAGACCAATCTTGATTAGACTCCAATTGAAAAAATTTACTCTCACTGTGTTCACATTTATTGAGTTGGTATGTTTTACTGTAAATTTGTTGAAATCAGAGTTCTGAATAATCTTAAATTAAAATTTAAATATTTATAATTAAAAAATATTTAGAAATTAGTGCTAATTATCTTAAGACTCACGTTGAATGATAAATTTTCTTGATAATATATTAAATATAAATATTTAATTTTAGTTCTTAATATTAGAGTATGCATATGAATTTCCTTCTTTGTTTTGGACAAAACTTCCAAAATAAAAATGACAAAAGGTGAATCGCGTGGACTCTTTGTTCTTCAAGATATTTATTACCCGTCCAACCGATCTACCACCTTGCTTTATTTTCCCAAACCGCCCACCTTAATTACCGAGAACCCCTTGTCCTCCACTACTTTATATATGAGCCCCCACAGCCTTTCACTCCCCACTCTGCACACTCTCTCTCTACCGCCAACACCTCCGACGAGCACTCACGCTCACCATGGCAGCGGCCAGAAAGCTCCCAATCGCAGCTTCGTTCTTTCTCCTCCTCCACGCCATTCTGGCCGCCAGCATGGAGTACCATTCCTTAGTTGTCACGCCGCTTGAGCTTCGCCCATCCATACTCCCCGACGACGATCTCCTTTCCTCGACAGATGGTTCGGAAACCCTAACCTCTCTTCGCATCGATGTCGCCCACCGCGACTCCCTCCTCTTCGGCAACCACACGCCGGAGCAAGCTTTCCAACTCCGCCTGGAACGCGACGCCGCTCGTGTTTCAAAGATTGAGGAAACCCTAGTATCAGCAGCGCCAATCGGATCGGCTCCTGTCTCTGCGAATCGCACGCACCGCGGACGGAGAAGTTTTAGCAGCGCAGTGGTTTCTGGCCTTGCTCAAGGCAGTGGCGAGTATTTCACCCGGATCGGGATCGGAACCCCGCCTAGGTACGCCTACATGGTTCTTGACACCGGTAGCGACGTTGTCTGGCTACAGTGCGCCCCATGCCGACGATGCTATACTCAATCCGACCCCATCTTTAACCCCCACCTCTCCAGCTCCTTCGCCGTCGTCCCCTGCGGCGCCGACCTTTGCCACCGTCTTGACGTCGCTGGATGCGATACGCGTCGTCTCTCCTGCCTCTACCAAGTCTCCTACGGTGACGGATCTCTCACCACCGGCGAGTTTGCAACCGAAACCCTAACATTCCGCGGCGGCGTTCGCGTCCCCCGCATTGCTCTGGGCTGCGGCCACGACAACGAAGGTCTCTTCGTAGCCGCTGCAGGTCTCCTCGGCCTTGGCCGCGGTAGTCTCTCCTTCCCATCACAAGCCGGCCGGAGATTCAACCGCCGCTTCTCCTACTGCCTCGTTGATCGGACATCTTCCAACTCCGCCGCCGCCACTTCCCGGACATCCTCCGTTGTCTTTGGTGACGCGGCGATGCCGAGAGCGAAGCTGCCATTAACGGCCTTCACGCCGATGGTGCGGAATCCAAAGATGGACACGTTCTACTACGTGGAGGTGACTGGTCTGAGTGTAGGGGGGACGAAGGTCGCCGGACTGACTGGTTCGGAGCTGCGCCTGGATCCAGCGACTGGCAGAGGAGGGGTGATCGTCGATTCCGGCACATCGGTAACCCGGCTTACAAGAGTAGCATATGCTGCTCTGCGAGATGCGTTCAAGGCTGGATCGACAGAATCTGGTCTAAGATTATCTCCGGGAGGGTTTTCTCTGTTCGATACATGCTATGATCTCGCGGGAAAAACGGTGGTGAAGGTTCCGACGGTGGTGTTACACCTCGCCGGCGGCTCCGACGTCTCTCTGCCGGCGGAGAACTACTTGATCCCGGTGGACACGAATGGGACGTTCTGCTTTGCCTTCGCCGGAACGGATAGTGGGGTTTCCATAATCGGAAACATCCAGCAGCAAGGGTTCCGGGTAGTGTTTGACGGTGCCGGTAGCCGTGTCGGTTTCGTTCCCCGTGGCTGCTAGTTTTGTGGCCGATATCCGTTACGTTTCGGGGGGAATGATACGGCCTCTGTTAAATTATTATTACTATATTCCTTTTTTATTTCGCAGGTCTAAGAAGATAAGGGGGGAATAGCTAAAGCAGCAAGGATTCTAAGCTAAAGCGAATTGGACCAAAGCTGTTTGGCTTACTTTTTATTTAATTTTCCTTTTAATTGAGGTTTATGTATTCTCCTTTTTTCTTTTTTGTTTCTGATCTTTAATTGGCTTTCTAACTGTTTTGATGCTAACTAATGGGGGGAATGATGCTAAACAAAAAGGGTTTGATTTTACTGTTAAGTGTTTTATATTTGCTTATTGCTTTTTATGCTAATGTTTTAAGTAATGGAAGAAAAGGGAATGCATGCTTTGGGCTTATTGTATGATAGAAAAAGGAGCCCTTTTGAGTGAAAGGAAAATTTTATAAGACGGCGGTGAGATCTGCAATGCTTTGTGGCGCAGAATGTTGGCACTTTAAATGAGTGTCGAGATTTGCGAAATGAATATATCTGTGATAGGGTTGTTGTAGTTCCAGTGGCGGATAAAATTAGAGAGAATCGTCTTAAATGGTTTGGTCATATTAAACGTCGATCATCTGATGATCTGATTATGAGAGTGAATATTTTAGATTTGACTTATATTAAGAAAGGTAGGGTAGATCTAGAAAGACTTGGGCATATTGTATAAAAAATGATCTTAATTTATTAGAATTAAATGAAAATGACACTTAAAATGAGGGAATGGTCAAAAGGGATTCATGAAGCCGACCCTAATATTTTAAAAGATATTCAATGATTTTAGGATTCATCATAAGATTTTTATCTAATCTTTTTCTCATAATTGAAAATTAAAAGTCTGGAGAGATTAGAAAGAGCGAAATAAAGCAACTTTAAAGTGAAATCGTACCTATCCAAGGTTTAAAATTGTAAATAAAAAGGAAGATTTATGTACGGAAATTCCGTTTATTTACATATCTAACACTAAATTTCAATTTTATAGATATGTCACCATTCTATGCATTAAAGAGTGTAACTAGCTTTTTTAAAGTTAAAAAATTTTGTATTTTTTATGTGATATGAAAGATTTGGGTGTTATAAATGTAAAAAGTAAGTTTAGAATACATAGGAATTGGGAGAAGTAATGAAATAAAAAAACTGTTGCATTCTATTATGTGCAGGAAATGAGTTGATATTTGCCTTTTAATTGTGTTTTTTGAGGGCCAGCAGAATTGTAAGGTAGCACAAGTTATGGGATTCATTCTTCATAACCTCTAGAGGTAGATGCTTAATGCCTAATGGCATACCTTCAATGACTAGCGTAAACTAAGGGTGCATTTGGAACATTTTGTGCTTATCTAGATAAGCCGCTTATTTGGAAATGCAGTCCGCGGGGTTCGACCCGCGTTCCACGTTTAGTGTAAAAAAATTAATTGAGTTTCCGGATAAGTTGCTCAAACGCAATTTCTAAGCGGTTATGCGGCGTTTTTCAAATGCTGCCGAAGCGATAAGCTACCCCAAAACGCACCCTAAGTCTAATAGTGCATGACTTGAATTGTCACCGAATCATAAATTTAGGGCGAAATTGATTGTGAGAATATTTTTTGAATGATGTTTTTATGTGACTTATAATCTTGATTATGAAATATCAAAACATTGAAGACCATTCTTATTTATATCTTATTATTAATTATAAACGCCTCCTAAGATTTGAATAATCCTTTATCTTCAAATTACAAGATCAACCATTGCATATGCGGCAAATGTTGTAGCATGTAGACCGATCAAATGAAATTACATGTCTTAAGATTATGCATTTGTTGATTACTAATTATTGGCCATTATTAGGTTGTCATTTGAAAAGCGCAATATCACTTGATTAAGAGGTCATTATGATGCTTAAATACTGACCAAAAAAAAAAAACTCTATAATCAAGATAATAAATATGAGCATTTAACGATTTCAATTATCAAGTAAACTATAAAAAATTATCAATTCTCTACATATTGGGGGCTGAAATTTGAATTGAAATTAGAGAGAAAGTGTATACCTTAGGAACTTTAAAGCTCCATCTTATATTTGACATTTTGATCACCATCAACAACTACTATTGCTTGATTACAATTTCTTGACCATGTCATTCTACTGTGACATCCTGACTACTATTTCCCAATTGTATAATCATTTAATTAGCCCCATCCAATTACAATATTTCTGGTGTAATTGTCTGTCTATAGTAATTCATTATTAGTGTCAATCTACATTAATATTCAGTTGTCATTACTCAGTTATAATATGTCAACTATTATAACCTACAATTGTTGGTCGACTTCTCTCAATTATGATCTCTAGACCATCATTGTTTGATCACCACATTGTTTGACTATGATCTCTTGATATTGCTCGACTACAATCTTCTTGTCAATGTTGCTTTACTGCTGTCTTGTGACCATCATTGTTTGATTATGGTATTTTAACAACCAACTATTATTCCACCGACTTCTACTAACTTCATTGTTTGTTATTCCATAAAATTCCACAGTACGCATCACCTATAAAGTTGATATATCAAAGTTGATGCTCATCAACGACTTCGTTACTTTTGTTGCCAATAGTACCAATGCCCGTTACTACCTATAAAATTTATGCATGTCATTAACATAAATGCTAACATTTGTTGATTTCATTATTTATTAACAGCAATAGTGTCATAAAATGCAATCACATGTATGATTGATGTATGCATCAATACAAATGTTGATGCCTATTTCATTTGAAGCTTTCCATCACTTACAAACTTAATGTTTTGCATTTCATATAAGAATGATCTATTTTGTCAACATAAATGTTAATGCTCACCGACTTTGTACCCACTATTGCCAATAACATTATTACACACCTTTGCTAATAAGGTTGATACTAGATATTGACCTTCAACTTTAACATATGATACCACTACAATTTATACTTAAATTCAAGTTTATGATCCCTTCTCCTAGCTGAAGTTGATTGAATAAACTATAAAATGATTTCTTGATAACAAAGAATCAATTATCATGTTCATCTAACTCCACAATAGAATCCATTCTTCATAATTCACACCTATTATATTTTATTATTGCATTTGCCACTTACAAGGAAGAATGATTTTGATAACCCTCGGCACTTGCCACTTACGTGTGTTGGTGGTTCTCCCCAATGATGATCACCACTCCCTCTGAGTCACTACCTCCTTGACAAACCATTTTGTTCGAGTCGCTACCTTCACGACATGCCTACCTCCGGGTCACTGTCTCATCGACATACCCTTTTGTTTGGGCCGATGTCGTCATGGCATGCCCACCTCTTGGTTTTGCCACATCGACATACCCTTTTGTTCGGGTCACTGTCGCCATAACATGCCCACCTCCAGTTCACTGCCACCTCGGCATACCCTTTTGTTCTTGTCATTGTCGCCACAACATGTCCACCTCCGGGTCACTGTAACCTTGGCATGCCCTTTTGCTCGGGCCACTGCCGCCACGACATGCCCACCTCCAAGTCACTACCTACTCGACATATATTTTGTTTGGGTTGCTACCGCTACGACATGCTTACCTCCGAGGCACTGACTCCTCGACTTACCCTTTTTTTGGACCGCTGCCGCAACGGCATGCCCACCTCCGGATTACTGCCTCCTCAACATATCCTTTTGTTTTGACCGTTGCTTTCACGACATGCCCACATTTGAGTCACTATCTTCTTAGCACAACCTTTTGTTTGGGTCTCTGTCATCACGACATGCCCACCTCTGGGTCACTGCCTCCTTGGCACAACATTTTGTTCGGGTCGTTGCCGTTACGACATTCCCACATGTGGGTCACTGGCTCATCGACGTACCCTTTTGTTCGGATTGTTGCAACCATGGCATGCCCACATCCGGGTCACTGCCTGATTGTCATACCCTTTTATTTGGGCCGCAACCACCACGACGTGCCCACATCCGAGTCATTGCCTCATCGACATACCCTTCTGTTCGGGCCACTACCGTCATAGCGTGCTCACCTCCGGGTCACTACTTCCTCGGCATACCCTTTTGTTCAGATCGCTACTGCCACGGCTTGCCAACCTTCAGGTCACTGCCTCCTCGGCATAACCTTTTATTCGAGTCGTTGCCGCCACATCATGCCCGCATCCGAGTCACTGCCTCATCGGCATGCCTTTTTGTTCGGGTCATTGCTGCTATGTCATGCCTACCTTTCGAGTCATTGCATCCTCAACATACCCTATTGTTTAGGCCGCTGCCGCCATGTCATGCCAACCTCTAGATCACCTCGGCACAACCATTTTTTCCAATCGCTATCATCACGACATGCCCAACTCCGGTTCACTGCCTCATCAGAATACTCTTTTGTTCCGGCCACTGTCGCCACGACATGCCCACCTTTGGGTCACTGCTTCATCGACATACCCTTTTTTTAGCCACTACCGCCACGACATGCTCACCTTCGGGTCACTGCCTCCTTGACATACCCTTTTGTTCAAGTCGTTGCTGCCACAGCATGCCTACCTCTGAGTCATTGCCACCTCGACATACCCTTTTTGTCTGGCCACTGCATTCACAGCATGCCCACCTCTTGGTCACTGCCTCCTCGACACACCCTTTTGTTCGGGTCGCTGCCTCTATGACATGCTCACCTCCAGGTCACTGACTCCATAACATACTTGTTTGTTTGGGTTGTTGCCACCATGGCATGCCCACCTCTGGGTCACTGCCTCCTCCGCCTACGCTTTTGTTTGGGTCTTTGCTTCCAATGCACGCCCATCTCCGGGCCACTACCTTAACGACATGGCCATCTTCGGTTCACTACCTCCTCAACATACCCATCTTTTGGGTTGTTGTCTTAACGGCATGCTCGCTCTGAGTCACTGCCTCCAAGACATGCTCACCATCACCACTTTTGGTGCACTTCCCCTTTGTTTGTTGCGAACATGAATCCTTTTTTATAGGTATCATTTTTCTTGATAAAAACTCACTTGTAGCTGGTGTCTACTAGTCGCATGGCACCTCGGATCTCTGGGTAAGGCGTAATTCATCTTTATAGGTAGCATGTTTTTACCGGTATATCTCGTTAGTGTGTGTCATGTTGCATGTAACATCCTTACACTCATTTGCATGATGTGTGTGCTTCGCCCTTTTGGGTTCCCATTGTGGTTATTTTGAACTTCAGTCAAATAATCACAATGTGGGCTTCATGCATGTTTGTATGTTGCCCATTTGCCTTGATGGATGTCCTACTCGTTAGGAGAGTGACCCGTTTGTTGCTCGTGGTACTCAAACGAGCGTTGCCTGTGAGGATGTCTCCACGAGCAGTGTGAGTTTATGTATCACGAACAACAAACAATATGACTGTGCTAAGAATCTGATGGCTCTAACGTGCATCATATGCGTCACGGACCCGCATTGTAGGTTTGCTATTTAAAAGTATAAAAAATGAATATTTTTCAATTATGTATTATCAGCCTGATTTTAAAATTATGTATGTTAAGCCATATATGAGGCCAACTCTTTTAAATGTCACCCATTTTCTTGTGACATGCTTTAGATTCCTTAGATCATTAGGATGGGGCCGGTGTAGTGAACCTTCAAAGTCATATGGTAGCCAGAGACTTTACCCGGTGCAATTAGGTACTTGGTTTGGACATTTTTTTTAGATGGTGTGCTAGGCTAAAATCCAGTTTGCTAAGTAGTCTTTTTGATGCCTGACTATTGTTCTTTATTGGATTGGTTGCCCTAGCCACACATCTTTCTTGTTTTATACTTTTGGTGTGAATTCATGCCTGATATGCATGGTAGTGTATTATGGCATTCTTCTACAGGGTGCCGTTCCTACCTATATGCATACACAACTTTGCAGGTGTTATTCAGCTCCCCACTTATAAGGCACGACTCATTATACGATGCATGGCTTTCCCTGCTGCCATGATTTTCTATGCATGTCGAGTCTTTTTCTTTTCCTATGTATTTTTTAGAGTCCTAGGAGATTCCTGTAGCAGAAATAAGATACGGGCACTAGTTCCAAGGCGTTTGACATGGGAACCACGTGACGGGATTAGGAGCAGATGCTCGTGTCCCGTATCTTAATTTTGCATTTTATATTGATGTATAGAACCAGGACCGGACATGTATATACAGAGCCTGACAACTCTTTTCTTTTGTGAGATATGTTACCGACCCAGAGACACTTGGCCTTTCATATTATTTTGATTCTGGCTTGTTTTCTACCTTATTGCATGCTTGGATTATTTTTCCTTATTTATTTTTGTGATTTGGGATTTCATAAAGCAATATAGGCTCATTAGGGCTTAAAAGCTTAATTTTTCTATAAAATCTTAAATAAAATATTCAAGATAATTAAGATTTAGGATTATTCAAGACTTTAAAAATTGCACTTTTGTTTTCGTGCATGGCCTTCGGGCTAGATTTTAAACGGGTTGCATTCATGAATATATACTCAAGTCATGATTAATAGGACCTCTAAAATAATTAAGAACCGCTCTAGATAATTGCATTCATATTTGCATGTCCCGAGAAGAAGCTCCCATGCTTCTTCAACCTGACTGGCCCAACATACATTTTTATATATAGGTGGTTGTCTAATGCGTCTAGGGTGTTAGAATGCTCCCTGACCCATACGGGGTGTAAATCCTTTTGTTCAAAGTTTTTTCAACTTTGTAGTTAAAACTCCAACTCTCTTCTTTCCTGAGGCATCCTCGCCACTTTGGTGGGTATAAGTCACACCCCTTGAAGCTCCAGCTTATAGTTATATAGGTATCATTTTTCTCGATGAAAACTCACTTGTAGCTAGTGTCTACTAGTCGCACGGCACCCCGGATCTCCGGGTAAGGCGTAATTCCCCTTTATAACTAACATGTTTTTACCGGTATATCTATTTAGTGTGCGTCATGTTGCATGTAGCATCCTTACACTCATTTGCATGATGTGCGTGCTTCGCCCTTTTGGGTGCCCGTTGTGGTTATTTTGTACTTCGACCGAACAATCACAATGTGAGCTTTATGCATGTTTGTATGTTGCCCATTCGCCTTGATGGATGTCATACTCGCTAGGAGAGTGACTCGCTTGTTGGTTGTGGTACTCAAACAAGCGTTGCCTGTGAGGATGTCTCCATGAGCAGTGCGAGTTTATGTATCACAAACAACAAACAAGATGACCGTGCTAAATCCGAGGGCTCTAACGTGCATTATATGCGTCACGGACTCGTTTTGTAGGTCTGCTATTTAAAAGTATAAAAAATGGATATTTTTTATTTATGTATTATCAGCCTGTTTTTAAAATTATGTATGTTAGGCGATAGATGAGGCCAATTCTTTTAAATGTCACCCATTTTCTTGTGACATGCTTTAGATCCCGTGGATCATTAGGACGGGGCCGGTGCGGTGAACCGTCAAAGTCATACGGTAGCCAGAGACTTTACCCGGTTCAATTAGGTGCTTGGTTAGGACACTTTTCTTTAGATGGTGTGCTGGGCTAAAATCTAGGGTGCTAGGTAGTCTTTTTGATGTCTGACTATTGTTCTTTGTTGGATTGGTTGCTTTAGCCACACATCTTTCTCATTTTGTGTTTTTGGTGTAACTTCATGCCTGATATGCATGGTAGCGTATTTTGGCGTTCTTCTATAGGGTGTCGTGCCTACCTATATGCATACACAACTATGAGGGAGCATGTAATGATTCTGACCATTTTACTTGCAGGTGCTATTCAGCTCCCCACTTATAAGGTACGGCTGATTATACGATGCATGGCTTTCCCTAATGTCATGATTTTCTATGCATGTCGAGTCTTTTTCTTTTCCTATATATATTTTAGAGTCCTAGGAGATTCCTGTAGCAGAAATAAGATACATGCATTGGTTCCAAGGAGTTTGACATGGGAACCATGTGACAAGGACGAAGAGCAGATGCTTGTGTCTTGTATCTTATTTCTGCATTTTATATTGATGTATAGAACTAAGACCGGACATGTATATGCAGAGCCCGACAACCCTTTTCTTTTTTGAGATATGTTACTGACCCAGCGTCACTTGGTCTTTCATATTATTTTGTTTCTGGCTTGTTTTCTACCTTATTGCATGCTTGAATTATTTTTCCTTATTTATTTTTGTGATTTGAGATTTCATGATGCAATATAGGCTCATTAGGGCTTAAAAGCTTAATTTTTCTACAAAATCCTAAATAAAATATTCAAGATAACTGAGATTTAGGATTACAATATTCAAGACTTTAAAAATTGCACTTTTATTTTCGTGCATGGCCTTTGGGCTAGATTTTAAATGGGCTGCATTCATGAATATATACTCAAGTCATGATTAATAGGGCCTCTACAATAATTAAGGACTACTCTAAATAACTGCATTCATATTTGCATGTCCCGAGAAGAAGACCCCATTCTTCTTCAACATGACTGACCCAGCATACCTTTTAATATATAGGTGGTTGTCTAATGCGTCTAGGGTGTTAGAATGCTCCTAGACCCAGACGGAGTGTAAGTCCTTTTTTTAGAGCTTTTCCAACTTTGTAGTTGAACCTCCACCTCTCTTCTTTCATGAGGCATACTCGCCACTTTGGTGGGTATAAGTCTCACCTTTTGAAGCTCCAACTTATAGTCATATGATATAATTTCATTTCTTTAAATTTAAGGTTGTCGAGGCCCCCCATGGATGACGCAATTCATGAATTGCTAACCGGGGACCTTTGGATGTATTGGGTCGACTACCTTCACGAGCAGGAAGATTTAGGATCCTAGTGGCTTAGGATGATGGGTTCTTAGTACCTTGACTCGGCTACCTCTACCTCTTAAAGGGATTTACTCTTCCCTTCCTTTAACTACCCCTGTTGAGCCCTTTAGCTCTTTGACTTCTCGATATCATCTTGATGGCCCAATGTCGATGAGCTGCCGCCCGTTTGGGATACGATGATTTGTCCTCTGCGCTTATGGCCTGGGCATGCTTTGACGTGTTGGGATATCCTCATCAAGATGATTATGGTTATTTCGTGGGCTCCATATGCCGATGAGCCTCTACCCATTTGGGATGTGAGACACTCACTCTCTGCCAGATGGCTTAGCATGCGTTTTGAAGCATTGTAACATTCCCACACAGAAAAAGCTTCCTTTAATGATTTATTGCCTCAGGTTCATGATAATATAAGCGAAAGTTCTTTTATCGAGAGCATTCTTGGGTATCCCTCAAGATGTTGGAGTGCTCTTGACCCCATAACAGGTATATACATCTGATTCTCTAGCTATGAGTAGTCTACGTAGGTATTCTTTCGAGTATATTGGTTCAAGATGCTTTCGCCCTATCTTATTTGGGCGAGCATACTTGACATATCCTTGTGAGGTTTCTCACACATGGGCTTTCAATGTTTTTCTTTTCTCTTGTTTGTCACTTTGTCGTATGTTCCTTTTTATTCGATTCCTCTCCTTTTTGAATCACCGATTTGATTCAGGAGAGAGATTTGTTCGAATAAGGGAAATATACAATGATCGAAAAGCTAGCGACTCCTTTTAAAATAAAAAAGAGAAAAAATAAACAAAAATATAAACATTATTCAAGACAAACCTCATCGACTCTCATGGAATTGCTAGGGTAGATTGCTTAATTTACTCGCTGGTCAACTTATGCATCTACATTTGAATAAAACATAAAAAAAAACACAGTAAGGTCAACCAATTCCTCAAATTTGATCATTTTCTGAGATGTGAAATATAACACCCTTACCACCTATGTTAGGTGGGTTTAAGGAGCACCATGGTATTGATTTCCTTCAGTCCGTCGTACTTCAACAGGATCATTCAGATCAACGGGGATGCCTTCAAGCGAAATGACTCCTGACATATGTTGCCTTTGTGTTACCCATAGAAACCCCCATCACCTCACTTAAGATAGGGCCCTAGATGTAAAAATCTTTGGTGAGAGATCCTAAAGGAGCACTTTCCTTAAATATTTCCCCCTCTTCAGATGATCTTCTCTTCTTTCTCAGCTCCTCTCTAAACACCTCCTCCTTCCTCTTACAAAGAGCATTCACCAACAATACTTCTCCCATAACCTTCACCTTAGCCTTAAGAAGTCCCTCATCCGAGAAGATTAAGGGACAATAATCTTAAACTGAAGGAAAAGAAAGAGATATTTCCTAACACGAGGAGTCTGGAACCTCTACACAATTCCTTGTAAACACACTAGAGAGTTAACAATCAGTAATATAGATAATTATCAAACGTAGTGATTTTCAAATATTATTAATTATTTTATTGTTTTGGCAGGATAACGATGTTGTCAATAATGATCCAACAAATATATCATGATTTGAATTCAAATTATATGATTGATATTTCCTTATGAAGTAAAGAACATAAATGAAACATAATACCGACAATCCTATCGGCACGAGGAAGTTTTCAAACTCCACTTACCTTCATCATTGTTCATAATTGCATGTATTCCTTAACATCTAAATTAGGCAAAAAAGTGAAAAATTGTATGACCTATCAATTCATGACTACTCTCTGTAGAGAGGCCAAAGTCTCCAGGTGAAGCACAATCATTTCCTTAGGGGCTCAAGGGATTACTATCTATAGGAGAATTAATGCTCTTGTAAGAAGGATAGTCCAAGCTCGAAAGTAGATGAAAATAATACTCCTAGTAGGTGAACTACAACCCCTAAGAGAGAAAAAGTCAGAATTCAGTATCAGTAACATCCAACTTCACCCAATTAGGAGTCAGAATTTAAGCATAAATCAATTGTGAGCACATCTTTTAATCACCACAGATACATGGCTCCCGAGATATACTAGCCCTTGCACATTATCAAATCGTCTCGGCACTTGAGTTAATAAGTGATAATGCAAAAACAAGATTTTTTTATTATCTTATTCTTCTTGTAATAATCTAATGAAGGAAGAACATAATTGAGAAATTAGGTGTACATAATAAATCAGCTTTCCTGGGCCAAAGCTCGTGCTTAGAAAGGCTCATGGGTCTATTAGCCAAATTATGCATAACACGATTGTCATCAGAGTGACTAACCGAGGTAACTTGTCAACCTTTCTCACTGATGTGCAAACTATTTTACATTAGTTACCGAGTTCACTTGTTGGATTGACTTGGTGAATTGGCTCGCCAATATGGTTTACTTATTCCTTCTGACGAACTAACTAATCAATAGTCTAACTCACCTCCTTAGTGATCCTCTGAACTTTCATAATATAAAGTTAAGACCGATGTCATGGATGAACATATACCACATCCTCATTTATGGGTCGCTTGAAATACATGTCGAGATCTTTTCATCAAGACACTGTTGACATATTTTGAATAGCACAAATTGTGTTTTAATATTTTCTTCAACATGTATAAAGGCGGGAAAGAGACCAAAGTGATGATCGACTCTCTGGGCCCTTTTCAGGGGATCCTGCACCGTGACTCTCATTGAACCTTTCTTACCATCCTCTTCTCATTAGATCACCTTCTCTGCTCTGCCAGAGGAGGGTCAGAAAACTGAGCACATATTTTAAGCCTGGAGAACACATCCACCCTCTTTCTCCACATTTCTTACACGGATTCTCCTGGGTTGTGTGAACTCACGAACAACACGGGACCTGGCGTTCTAAAAGGATTCAACAACACAAACACATACACACATTAATAAACTAGCTATTTATTTAGTTGTATAACGTCCGATTAACATAATGTGTTCAATCAACCAAGTTATATTCACTCAACAATCAAGATAAGGGGAAATGAAATATATATCCATTATAACCGCAATAATATATCTCCTTCTTTGATTGAACACATTATAATTAGAAGTATACTCCTAATGGTTTCTAATCTATTAAGTTTCACAGAAAGAAAGCTATAATATTGCGTTAAAAAATTATACATTGTAAAAAAAAAAAAAAATTCAAGATGCATATACAAAAATATATAAAAAAATGTCTTCATAATTTTCTCAAAAAGTATGAATAAATCTGATTAACATACTTGATTAAAGAATCTTCTCATTAACAACATGGCCAATATGCACCAAAATAAAAAAATTACCTGGTGGAAGATACCCAAATTCTCCAAGCAAGAAGAAGAAGAAGATGATGATATAAAGAAAAGAAAAATCAACACCAATGATTATTTATCTTTCATTTCCCCTCCCTGATTTCTCTGCAATGACCATCCTAAAGCCCTCAAATTTGAGAACACTTCTTCCTCACGCTTTCCCTAGGTGGTGTAAGCTAATAGACGACATCGATCATTAATATAAATCCCACATTATTATCTTGATCCCTACCCCCTACAATATAATAGGGAAATTTATATATTGATCTTGCCCATTTGCAAAATTTATAGGTAAAATTTTAGTAAGCGAAGTCATCTATTTGCAGAGAAATTGTTGCATACGGAGTACGCACGCAATTCTGCGTGCGTACTCCTCACAATAACTACCAGATAAACTCATAAAAACCCTGAAAAACATCGAAATAGAACCGCGGACCGCAATTATTTAGGGTTATTGGAGATATTTCAGTGTTATTGTTGTTATTCGAGGTTTTGTGAATTTTTTTGAATATTAACTCTAAATAACACCTAATAACGCCCCCAATAATCTCTTCTGAGATTATTTGGGGTCATGCAACAATTTCTCCTATTTGAGAGATCGGTCTCCTTAAATTTTATGGGGAAATTTATATATAGTGGAAGTTGCCATTTAAAGTGGGGCTGTCGTCCGGTTTGAAAATTGCAATGAACTCGACGTCTTCAAATAATCTGCATAGAAATATTGAACTGCGCCTTTCGTTCCCGTTCCTCTCCCGATTCCAGCCATCAATTTCGAAAACTCTGTGCAGATTTCCTGCAAAACATTCGATTTACGGACGTGGGGTTTAAGTGCCAAAGAAACTTCGCTCCTCCTCCAATTCCTCAAAGTTCCTCGGTCCGAGGTAATCCTTCTATCTTTTACCATGCCTCTTAACTTTTGACATCATTTGTGTAATCTATTCACCACTGTCAAAACCCTAATGAGCCAAATACGCCATATGTTATTGTTTCAACTGGCATGTGGGTATTTTTGTTATAGATATGTTCAGTAGTTACCTGGTTTAATTTACCCCATGCTTGTATTCTTTCTTAATTTTGGAATGAAGCTTATAGTATCTGAACACAGGGAGAAGATTGGAAGCTCTTTTTATTCACAACATATGATACCAAAGAAATACACTTACATTTTTTTTTTATTTGGAATGACAAGTGATAAACCAAGAAGTTTATGGTTAGAATTCGCGACCTTGGAGAAATAATTTTTTATGGGGATAGTTACACACATAGTACCCGAACCATTGCTTTTTTCCAAGGACTCCTCCGCAGATTCTAACTCACATGTTGCATGCATTGTATCATTTAGTTGAAGTAATCTCAGTGAATTGTAGAGCATTCGTTGATTCAGATTCTGGTGTCTCAGTGTGCAAATCATCTGTTTCTGTTGATGCATTTGCGCAGTGGCCTTTTTTGCTTTCTGATTTATAGAGACACTTATACTTTTTTATGTGTGCTGTATTAATTCTATTTCTTAATCACACTTTTGGCTGCAGCATGGACCTGCAATGGGGAAATAATGATGAATCGGAAGCGCTATGCATGGAAGATGAAGACTGCAATGTGATCCTCAGTCCTTTTTGCTATTAGCACATGTTGACATAATGTTTTTGAGAAATTTTTCTTTTTTTTCTTATATTAGTGTAAATATATTTTTTTTGGACTGATATATGCACATGCTTTATAAGTTTTTATTGCTTTATTTGGAACAAATCAGCAATTCATATGCAAAATATTAATAAGTTCAGATAAATGATTGATATTAAGTGATTTTCCCTCTGAGTTTTTCAGGCAGCCATTAAACTTCTCTTTTGAGAAAGGAATCCATGTCTTATTACTGAGAAATAAGAAATGGGAAATTTAGCTGAATTTCCAGAAGTTAGTATTCTGCCCGAAGTCTTTCGGATTCTAGTATGCTACGAAAAGCACCACCACATATGAGTTAACTTCATTATTCAGCCATAATGAATGTTTCAATTTTTTATAGTGCATATGAGGATTGATAAATGAAAAAAAATAATTGCTTACCTTTCGTAATATAAATATGAAGCACACATACAAATTACAACTTCTGTAAGAACCCCATGAAGTTTCCATTCCCTCAGTCGTCTAGGACCAGATTTTTACATGCTGCTGTGTTGACAAAATTTTTTACTAAAGTTATTCTCATATTTCAAGCATGGGGATTAGAATTGATTTTAGAGCTACTCTGAATTTGTAGAAAAACTGAATCCATTTAATATAAAATCACACAATTTTTTGTTTTTCTTTTTGATTTTCTAAAGTGATTGTGGAAATAACAAACTAAGTTAAGGCCACTGTTTTCAATTTCAGTTTTCGATCAGTCTACCAGTACTTGAGATTTGTGGATACCCTGCCCATAAGTTATGGGTTCACTACAGTTGCTAGAAAAAGGCAAAGTGAATTTGTTGCTTAACAGAATGAAAAAAAGAATAATTCCTCTGTTTTATTTGCACAAATTTGACTGCATTCTTATCCTAAGTTATTTTGGTTGTCTAAGATGCTGCACTCTTCACATTTTGGATAAAGAAAATGTTTTCCAGATCTCGCTTGAACACTTTCATTGAACCAACACACCTCGATTTTTTTTGCCAAGCTTCAGATTTGTAGGACTGCTGGCAAGCCCCTCGAGCGTCTCAAAGCATGTGTTCTAGATGTCTTTAAATTTGCTTCTTTTGATGGGATTAGGGTCATTTTTTAATGCGAAAGAACATAATCATTTTCGAAAATTAGATATAACAAATTGTCAAAATGTGCAATCTTTGAAAATTGGAATATATTCCGATATGATTTAGGGAGGTATAATGAACATAATATGTACATTTTATAAAATAAGATGGTATTTAGGAAGAAGCATGCTTGCTTTCTTCTATAGCAACTTGAAAATGTGATTCATGAAAGGTTGGTGTGTTGTACATCGTATCACTGGCTTTAAGTTTAAGTTGGTTTCACTTGGGTGCTTGGGAGTTGTAAGGGAAAATCTTTTCTCACGACAAGAGATGACTGGTTAATTTATTGAGCGAAGTTGCTACTCACCGTTTGGGAGGAACCAAATGTTAATGCGCTCTGATTGATTTAGGGAGGTATAATGAACTTAATATGTACATTTTATAAAATAAGATGGTATTTAGGAAGAATCATGCTTGCTTGCTTCTATAGCAACTTGAAAGTGTGATTCATGAAAGGTTGGTGTGTTGTGCACCGTATCACTGGCTTCTAAGTTTAAGTTGGTTTCACTTGGGTGCTTGGGAGTTGTAAGGGAAAATCTTTTCTCATGACGAGATGACTGGTTAATTTATTGAGCAAAGTTGCTACTCACCGTTTGGGAGGAACCACATGTTAATGCGCTCTGATTGGGGCTTAATTCCGTTCACTTCATATGAACCAAACAAAATATCTGAATTCTACAAAAGAACTGAGCTAATTTGGAACAATCTGGGCTGAATTGCTTAAGCATATTTGCTGTGCAAAAGAAATATATTGCAGAATGTCTCTCATATGCTTTTGTTTCTATTACAACACCTAGCTGGATGCTATAAATGAGTTAAATTTGTACCTTAAGTCTGATAAATCGGTGTTCTGATACTTTATATGTTTGCTTTATAGCAGTTCATGGAACTTTGTGTTGGCATGAAGCACATTAGGGCTATCTAGTATACTCTAGCTGTCATGATCTTCTGTTGCTTTGTTTTTAAGTATTACATTCTTAAAAAGAAGTGGCAATTCTTATCTTTTCCTTGAAATAACTTGCAATTTTGAGCAATTCTTAGGTTCATCCATTTTTTACTTGCATACTTCAAAACAAAGAATGGTCTGCATCTGGAAAATTTTCATTATTTTGTAGTTTTAAAATATTTTATTTTATACTTACAGACCTTGTGTGCTGTGCAGCTCGACTCACTTTTTGAACAAGAGAGATGTGGGATATGTATGGACATTGTCATTGACAGAGGGGTGCTTGATTGTTGTGACCATTGGTATGTTCATGAGAAAAAAAATCATTGCTTTTGCTATACCTTCTTAACTGGACTCCAGTCTTCTATTTATCGCTCATCTGACGAGTAATTTAAATGCTAAGCTGACAAATTATATTTAAAATATTATAAATCTTTATAATGATTAAAACTGAAGGTCTTCAGGTTACATTCCAGTTTTTGGCATAATCCCTTCAACCTCTATGTTAATTTTTCGGTACATCATTAGTCAGCAGGCTGCCGTGGGTTTGGGTGAGTGATTTTTAAAGAAGTTTGGTCTACTCTTGGCTAAGGGTTTCATTTAGAAAATGAAAATGTGCATAGTATTAATGCATTTAGTGGCATGGCGTCAACTTTAAACTTCATGATCGGTCTTAAAAATATCATACTGAGTTAGTAAGAGAATTCTAATGAAGTATCATGTGGCGTTTGGCTGAGCCTGCCACTAGGTGGTTTTGGCTTGGCCATCCTAAGTTTTCCAATGTCTAGGGCATCTAAGTGCCCCAACTGATAATCTAGAACCCTATGGATGCGGTTGCATGATGGTCACTTCCTGCAAAACTCGTTATTGCCTTTGGAGTTTGATGATGATGGTAGTTTGCGGAGTTCTTGTTAGTTCCAAATGGAAAATGCTTCTCTTATTTTATAAATGGGAGCTTCATGCACTTTTATGTGACGATCACAATTTGTCAGAGGTAGTTATCGTACATTAGTTGCTATATAAAAATTCATCTCATGTCTTATTCGCTAAATGCATTTGATAGACATCAAACTCAATTCTATATTGCCTTTGGTCTCCTCATCCAGTCAGGATAGCCATGTTACATGCAATAACATTCACCATCATCCTATAAGCTTTTCAAAACAATGCTAACTATTTACGGTAGAGATTAACTCCACTACCACTTACCATAGTCATCTCTGCTCGCATAAGAAAGGTAAAATTTCCCTTGATGTTGGTGGCGCATTAAAGGGTGATGAATGCAAGTAGATGTGGTCCTTTTTGTAGGTTTATGAGGCGGGGATGATGTTGGGGGATTTGGAACATATGTAGGATTGTGGGGATGAGGGGAAGGTTGACTTTCTACCTTGGCTAAGAGGTGCCATTGAAGGGAAGGGAGTAATTTTTTTTGGTATAGAGGAGTTCTAAAAGGCTCGACCAAGTAAGAAATTGGGTGTGGTCGACATATAAGTATGTAGTGTAAAGTTTATTGAATTGATGAGGGTTGTTTAAGACATTTTGGAGATGGAGGAGGAGTTCTAGGGTTCACTTTGGGGATTTGAACAGGATAGAAGGATAAGCTTACTTTGGAGAGTAAAACCAAAGCCTTTGAATTTTTTTGTTGATGTGTTGATGCATTCCTTTTTATTTTTTGGGGGAGTTGATGGTGCTAAGAAGGAATAAAAATGGTGAACATAGGAAGGTGAAGTATAACTCTAACAATGACAGTAAGAGCATCTTGACATCCACCACCAATGGTAGAGATAGATGCTTTTTACCATCTCATAGTGGAGGAGAAGATTTAAGGTACATTAATAAGAATAGAATACGTCTTCTTTTGATCTCTCTCCAAAGATACTAAATGAATAATGCATAGAGGTCTCCAAATCTCCATATAAACCCATTACCACCTAGTGGAATGGAGGGGAACCCAACTTGGGATAGAACACAAGCATAATTTTCCTTCCATCCATTTCCATTATATTTATACATGCATTTGAAGTTCACAACCAGATTAGAACATTCAAAATAAAATGATAACATTTAAATTTTTTTTTTAAAAGAAAGAGGAAGAAGGCTTGCGGTTAGCAACTGAATGGGTGGTTGGTTTGAGGTGCCTTTCATTTAAATTTCTTTTGGACTTGGAACCACCTTTGGTATGTGGAGTGCATAGCTCCTTTTGACTTCAAATGCACCTATTGGTTTTGACTTTGCATGGCGAAATTTCTGCCACATTAATTGAAGTTTATGATTAGGGGTGTAAATGTGCTGAGTTGACTTGTGAGATGACTCAAACTCGACACATTAATGAGCTCTCAGATCGAGTTTTTTGAACTGCGAGCTCAAGCTCAAACTTAAGCACTTATATGAAAGAGGCTCGAGCTAGACTTCAAGTTTAAGTAGACCCGGCTCGTCGGCTTGTGAGCAGACTCGATAGCCAAGGTAAACTTAATATATTTTATTAAAAAACAACAACGACAACAACAACAAAAAACCATTATCCCAGTAAGTGGACTAGGCTACATGAATCCCTTTTCTTTATTGCATTTTATTGAGTGTCATATTTTCATTTAATTCTAATAAATTAAGATCATATTCTATACAATATGTCAAAGTTCCTAATTCTACCTTGACCTTTCTTAACATAAGTAGAATCTAAAACATCTACTCTTTTAATCGGATCATCAGATGGTCGACGTTTAATGTGACCAAGCCATCTAAGACGACTCTGTCTAATTTTGTCCGCCACTGTAGCTATACCAACCCTATCACAAATATATTCATTTTGCATTTTGTCTCTAAGTGTAAAGCCACTCATCCATCTAAGCATTCTCATCTCGGAAACACTTAAGTTAGTTTTATGCTTCTCTTTTAAAGGCCAACAATCAGCGTCATAGAGCATTTCAGGTCTCACCACTATCTTATAAAATTTTCCTTTCAGTTTTAGCGGTACTTTTCTATCACACAATAGGCCTAAAGCATTCCTCCACTTCAAGCAACCAATTTGAATTCTGTCACACAATATGTTTATTGTTCAAAGTGATGATGATATAGATGGGGATGTTATTAGTAGAATTCAAGTAGGTTGGTTGAAGTGAAGGAATGATTCGGGCCCATTGTACGATAAAAAAGTACCGCTTAGACTGAAAGGAAAATTTTATAAGATGGTGGTAAGACCTGTAATGCTTTATGGTGCAGAATGTCGGCCTTTAAAAGAGAAGCATAAAATTAAGTTAAGTGTTGCCGAGATGAGAATGCTTAGGTTGATGAGTGGTTTTACACTTAAAGACAAATGCAAAATGAATGTATCTGTGATAGGGTTGGCGTAGGTCCTGTGGCGGACAAAATTAGAGAGTTATCTTAGATGGTTTGGTCATAGTAAAAATCAACCATCTGATGATCCGGTTAGGAAAGTAATTGTTTTAGAGTCAACTTATATAAATAAAGGAAGAGGTAAACCTAGAAAGGCTTGGGCATACTGTATAAAAAATGATTTTAATTTATTAGAATTAAATGAAAATATGACATTCAATTGACCAAATGGAGAAAAAGGATTCATGTGGCCTACCCCACTTAGTGTGATAAAGGCTTGTTGTTGTTGTTTTTGGTGTTGCAGTAATAAAGTTTTTGGGCATAGAGCTGCCATTTTTTCACATTTTCCCTGTATAAAATGTACCCATCCTCTTTCTTGAAGAAAAAACAACTTCCATTTATTCTCACGCAAGATTCACAAAAGACTAGTCTGCGGTCTCAACTCTCTTCAATTGAGACCCCAAACGGTGGCTTCATCCATACCTTCTTCAGTGAGCTTTGGTCTCAATTCTTTTAACTGCCCTTCAAGGAGACCCCATTGCAAGCTACTCTCGAGCCGAATTCTCAAGCGAGGTTACAAATAACGACCCAAGCTCTCGAGCCATGTAATAAACTAATGAGCCGAGCTCGAGCTCGAGTTCGACCTATATTTTAGACATGCAAGCCAAGCTCAAGTTCACTGTCAATCGAGCTTGACTCGGGTCGTTTGCACCTCTAATTATGATCAATTTTTTTTTTCTTGCAACCAAATTCTCACCAACTTTAAAAACAAGCTTAACTAACACTTGGATTTTAATTTTAAAAGTTGAAATTATTATTAAAAAAGAATACACCCCGTCAAAACTTTCTGCACTTTTTTTCCATATAAATTTTGCTTGATCCCACCTATTATTTGCAATTGGTTGATACCACCCTCTATCACATGCAGTCTCTACTCTCTAATCTTCCCCACAGCTTCAACCACTAGAGGAGATGCATTGCCTTTTTTTTTTGGGTATGTATGCTAGCCTTAGGTTAAGTTAGCCCTATAGATTTGAATCATCCAATATTAGAATGGCAATGCGGGTTGGTTATCGAGCCAATTATGAATTGATCTCCACCCCTTGCCGCTCAGTGATTCATGACTGTCATCAAATTAATGATACATGAGTACTGGGATGACATGGGGAAATATCATCCAATCCTCTATAGTGAATGCCACATCCATCGTGGACAACCTTGCATGTTTCATAGGTTTGGCGTGACACTATGAATAGCAATCAGGTCAGCGCTGCCTTTACGTGATCTAGAAATACTTGAAAGCTACATAAATCATTTGCTTTCTATAAAGTTGTCAAGGGCTGTATGCCAACCAAGATTGTTGAACCCCTTTTTGCTTAGATATAAATTAAATCTTAGGTGAGCATTTACTCGTTATGAATTTTAGTTTGATTTTATGATCTTAATTTTAATATGAATATCAATAATGCAATGAATTCCCCAGCCTTCCTTAAAGGTCCCATGCTTGCTCTGAGCATAAATTGCCAGTGAGACGGGCCAATTATATTTTATTTCTCTACTCTGTTTAGTATTTCCTGGCAGCTACCATATTGTTATGACAAGTCTTCAGGGCTCAACTAGAAGAATATTGCTTGTTTTTAATTGCAGTTTTCATTGCTCTCAGGATGGATCATTTGTCAATGAGTCCTAAATGAAGTGTGTAAATATTATGTATTTTATCTGTGGAACTAAATGAGAAAAATGTTAACTTAGAAGTGAAGCAATCGTGTTCATCACTTTGAATACTTAATTGATTTGGCGTTTATATAATATTTTGATGTTGATTATTGTTTGGATTTTTGTGTTCCTTGCATATTATATGGTAGCAATGAAATACAGTTCATCCATGTGTACCTGATACTGGTGTTTAAGTCGAATATTATTGCTGAAAATTCAAAGGAGTCGCAACAAATGTTCGTAAAACTGAAATAAAATAACATAAAACTCAAAACTCTAGCCTCTAGGGCAAGGTGAAAAGGTTATGAACCCCGGCTGGATAGAAGGTGAAGGGGCGGTTTGAGCTGCCAGCAGGGGTGACAGCAGTAGATCGGGTTGGGATGAGGGTGGCTGCAACTTGGTTTTGGGGGGGGGGGCGGGGGGGCTGGCAGCCAACTGAGAGGTGTCGACAGACCTCAGCAGCAGGAATCGAGGGAGAGCCCTGGGAGGGGGGTTTTGGGGACATGCAAGGGAAATGTAACGAGTTGTAGAGGAAGATATGGAGAGGGATGGGGAGATAACCATCTCGGAGCAGGATACAGCCGAAGCACAACTCTTCCTCAGATACAGCTCTAGCAAGGGAGAAAATGCTCATTGGCTGGAAATTTGAAATCAGAAAGAACAAAACTTATCTAAACAACAAGAAACCTATATTTATAATAGGAGAAATAGGGGGAGGGGGGCGGGGCCAAGCAGTGATGCTGGACCGGCACAATCATGCTAAACCGGTCGGTTCAGCCAACGCCAGCTCTGCGTCAGCACCCTTTTTAAAATTTCCACATTCAGTTAAATGCCTCAATGGCCTCATAATCAGAGCTACCCGAGTAAGTTGCTGTCAGGATATTCATCAACTCATGGCATGGAGGCATTCTTTTTTTTTGTTACCTTTATTGATTTAATGTTTTTGAACATTCAACTATTTCTTTATTTGCATTTTTGAGAATTTCTTCTTCTCTATTGACATTTTTACTGACACTTCTCTTTCACTTGTATATTTTTTTCACTTATTCCAAGCTCCTCCACAACCTTTATAATGCGTTATCCTTTTGACATTCTTTCAATCTTTCTTGGATGCTACATTGTGGAATGCTGGTCAACCATTTTCTTGACTGCATTTCAAAATTATTTGGGAAAAGTTCCAAAAGAATTTTCTATGTTCAAATGTACCACCAATGCACCAGCTACTTCAATGCCTCATTATTCACATGGTTGGTTTCACAACAAATTAAAAGTTATTCAAATGAAAAATTATATTGAAACTGGTTTTCTAATAGCTCTCTAAGGGTAGGGCTACAGACGAACCAAGCTAAGTCAAGTAAGACTTTGTTCAAGCTTGAGCTTCTTTATAAAATTTGAGCTCGTGCTCAAGTTGAATATTTGTGTTTATGTTTAAGCTTGATTCGTTTTGATTCTTTGTTTGGGCTTAATTCATGTTTATTTTATATGATGATAATTGAGTCGTCATTGAACAAATGAACGAGTAGTATTATTAAACTACCTGATTTTTAACCAAATGACTTTTGTTATGCAAAGTAAAATTAGTGCTATCGAGTTATTTATTTTCTAATTAAATGAGTTTTATTGCGGAAACTAATGAGTCGTAGGATTGAGCTACTTATTTTTTAATCAAATGTGATTTATTGAGCTTATAAAGTAGTTAGTTGTTGAGCTTATAGAGCCCAATGTGCCTTTAAATGAACGAGCTACTAAATGAATAACTAAAATAAGCATACTAATGCGTAAAATAATTGAGCAATTAAAAAAATAAGCTTTTATTTTACTTTTATGTATTATGAATTAAAAATTTAATTTAATTTAATATAAATATGCTTTAAAGCAAACTTTATTTGAGTTTATTTGCAAGCTTTAAATTTAACTTTAAACTGATCTTTTTCACAAGTATTAAATCAAGCTGATTCGCGAGCTTGCTTGTGAAATTTAAATAATACTCGTCATTAAGCTTTTTAATGATGGGTTTTCGAGCTATAAATGGTATTGTTCGTGAACATAAAAGATTTGTATAAGGTATTCAAGATTTTTCATTTAACAATCAAATATTATAAAAGTGCTGAAACTTATTTAATTAGTAAATCAACAAACTTGAATGAGCTTTTATTGAGTTGAGCAACAAGTAGCTTATCAAATGATCGGTTTGTTTGTCGCCCTATATGAGGGAATGATATAGATTTCACCATCACACAAATGGGTACTGAACTCTCGATTCATAACTTTTTCCAAAAGTCTCAGGCAAAATGTTTATTATTGTGATGCCTAGGTCCTGTATCTTTTCAATTTTTTGAATTGTTATTCTTAAAAATGTAAGACATGCTGGGCAATATGAATCCCTAATGTGTAAGGCATTCGACACCACTAGTCACTTGCCCAAACAAAGCAGGAAGCTAAAAGGAAACACTTACATTACTTATAAGTTATGTAAGTTATGACTTGTTTTTTTGAATATTTTAAAATGGTGAGCGTTTGCTTATATTGTACTCTTTAAAATAATGAATTTTCATGTTTATTACATCTTATGTTCAAATATTTACTAATAATATTATTTGAATACTTATATATAATCAAGTTGAGTTTTATAACATGCATATAGTGAGACTAGGTTTAATGTAATCTTCACAGCTACTTATCATCTATATTCTCTTTTCAATCACTAGATTTGCTGCACTTAATCCCTTACATTTATATTTTTATCTCATTCACTTCATCATTAAGATTTACTATTTTTGATTTGAAGTTATTGCTCATATATTTATTCTACCCTAGAATAAATCTTATTGCACTTACATTTGATTAACATGTTTCCAATGCTTGTTTCTTTAACTTCTGATGATATTTTTTTCTCCTCATTCCATCAAAGTTATCATCACAAAAAATTAATTCATCCTTAATATTTAAACTGCTATTACCAAGCTTTCGAATCAATGAAAAATGTTAACGTCTTTGGAAGGTGCTTTAAGGCAAGGCACTGGCCTTGACACATCCTAATAATGGCACCCACTTTAGAGGTAAGTGAGGTGATATGAGCTTGATTTGACTCACCCTAGCAGTCGACTGACTTGTAACAGCGCTGCTTTGAAAGATGAATAATTAAATATGGACATAAACAAGGGTATTGAATTGGTCAATCCAAACTCGTCATTTAGTTTGCCCCCTAGAGGTTATTGAGCCTTTTCTTGAGCCTTTTCTGGAATCTTTGTTTAGCCAAAACTGTAGCTTGATCTTCAAGAATTTGAGAAAGCACATGATTTCAAATACTGCTGATGCTATTTATCTATTAAGTAACCTGATTGGTATATCAATTTAATTTTAATTGTTTTTTTATGTTTCAACGTTTGCTCTAAAATTTTTTCACTAACATTTGCAGATGCTCCTTGCTAACAAGGATAGTGTTTGTCCTTGCGACGAGTACTAAAAACATTGTTCATGACAGCTATCTAACGGTTTGATTTAGTTCATACTTGTGTCTCCCACTTGTTTACCTCCCTTGTTTATCCATAATAACAACTGCAGCCTCCTCATCCTCTTGAGAAGCCTTGTCTGTGTTCCCATTTCTACTTCTGCTACCAGCTATGTGACTTGAGAATCCAGCAGTTGAATATTGATCTAGTAAATGATTGAGTTTGTGTTACATAGTCAGGGAATTTTCATGAATTTATTTTTTTCTTTGGGTTTTTCTTTATGCTATATTTCTTTGTTTCCTATGGTCATTGTTGTAATATTACCACCTCTGCTGCAACAGTTTGTGCAAATTTATGTGGATTTTGTGGATTTATGGGTGCATGATGTATATCGTGGCATGTTTTGATGCCGAAGCCTCTGCAATCTCTTGCTCTTGTAGTTCAAAAATATACTGCCTGTGAATATACTTGATGTGTGGCTACATATCCTCATATTGAAGTCCTTTTATCTTCTCACACTTGCAACCATGACACTTAACATTCTTATCTAAGAGTTGCATGTGAGCCACTTCCGTCAGCTTTACCAGGGTCATTGGGTTAACTCTTTCAAGATTAATTCTTTGTAGTTCAGATCAATCTTCTCGACCGTGGTCACTTGGTTAACTCTTTGAAGAAGAGTTCTTTATATTCTTGTTGAATTAATGCATGATCATCATTGGCAAATGCAGCTTTGACTACCAATTTCAGCAGCAACTTAGTTCATTATTTATTATAGCTAGTATTGTTAGAAGTTCAAGGAAGCACACACTTTATGTGTGACATGGAGTCTTAAGGTTGCACATCGCTAGAATAAAATGACTCCACATTGCTTTAAAAGAGGTGAGTTTATACCATGAAACATTTTCAAAGTGGTGAAGCATCCCTTCATCATCGAGCGATGCCGTGGTCCACCCCTTCACTCCAATCTAAGAATATTGTTTCAACTTCGGGTTAATAACGCATGTTGCTTGCCTCCTACATACCGTGCGTGATTATTACTTACTAGTTGGTAATAATTTATTTTGTTAGTATCTTACTTAAAAGTTTTATGAATTATTCTATAATTTTGAATAGTATGATAGTTGTTAAATAGTATAATATTTTGTAATATATTTTTTTTTGTGATATGGGATCATTCAATTAATGAGTGAGAACATATTTTGTTTGAGCTCCATTCTTCAAAGTTAATGATTGCGGAGGAGAAAGCCAAACCACAAAGAAAACACAAATATTATTATTGAATTTGAAATTGATGACATCATGAAATTAACGATAGACAAACACAAAGACACAAGCCAACACCGCGAAAGTGTATCCCAAGGGCCGTGGAGGTTGGCCTAGTAGATCCAGAGGCTTGGGGACAACAAGTGTGAATGCGGGAGAGGGACTATCAGGGGTTGGAAGGTGCACTGGAGATGGGTGGCAGCAGGTTAAGGTGACGGGAAGGTTTGTTGGGTGGCTGGTAGGTAGGTTGGAAGGCGGGGCAGGAGCAGGGAAGGCTCTTCAGCACTTTCAGAGGGTGGACAACAAACAAAGAAGCACTAGCAGCGATGGGAAAGGTCTGGACAGCAAGGTAGACTGCTGGAAGTTGGTCGACCGTGTGCTAGGAGGAATTTTGGGTAGGCGGACATCAAGATTGGGTTGTTCACGAAGGACGGCTGAGTGTTGGATGGAGTATGGGGAGTTGCGGCCTTGTTGGGAGAAGGCTGACAGCAGGTTGGAAGGAAGACAGCAGCCGGCGGTTGTTGGGGAAGAGGTGCGGTATCCTGTCGCAGGGCTGGGAAGCGGGTGGACAACAGCAAGAAGAGTGGAATGATAGATAAATATCTCGTCGGGGTTAAGCTACGGGGGTTGTTTGGTGCGGTGGGCGGCAGCCCCCTCCCTTGAGGACCAGCCGGTCCTCCCCGGAGCCCAGCGTCAGTTAAAAGACCATTGTGTTTTGCATTGCTCTTACCGGCGTTTAGTATATGTTAGATGGTTCATCTCATGTAGTTAGACTGAATGGACTATGTCCACTTTTCTTTGGGTACTTTTACCTGTTAATTTTTTATTACTACGCTACACGAAGGCTGCTTTAGCATTTATTAGGTGCTTATTTTATCGGGAAAATCAAATTAGTTTGACTGTTCTAACCTTTCTCTGTTCTATTCCTCTTAGCTCCTTCATTCTCTCCCCTCTCACTTGTGTCCAAACATGTCTCCTCTCCTCTACTCTACACAACACCTACTCCTTTAACTGCTTTATACATCAATAAGGGTCACAAGTTCCTTTTCAACTTCTCATCTCACGCCAAGTAGAAGGCAAATATACGCACAAATCTATCTGGTATTCCCACCGGTGCTTATATATTTTGTGTTGTCCGCTGATCAGTTCTTTCTTCAATGGTTACCAATCCATGCAAACCATTCTTACCCTGTTTCTTTTTCTCATTTTTAAGCATGCCAATCCCAAACATGCCATCATCTTAAACAAGCTTTAAGATGTATTAATTATTTGCTAACATTATAAATTTAATATTAATGACCAGTTTTGGCATTTGGAGCTTGGATTTTAGTTCTTCTCTCTTATTTTTCATGTAATAGTCCTTTGCATTGTGTATTTTTAGCATTTTTTTTATAATAACAATGCTGCATTAATTTCTTATTGGAGTTACCGGCTGGGAGCAAAAAATAGGCTTATAAAATGATTTTACTCTGTGCAACACAGGTTTTGTTTTGCATGCATTGATAACTGGGCTATCATCACAAATCTCTGCCCAATTTGCAAGAATGAATTTCAACTTATTACATGTCTTCCGGTGAGTGAGTTTACGCATGCTGGTTATCTGACCTTTTTTACTGCCTTATTTTCTAACCATATAGCCTCTGATATTCATTTGAGAAGATTCAGTGTTTGGCGAGGCATTTTTGTATTTTAAAACATGTTGAGTAATATTTATCTGATGATTTTTGAGCATTTGCATTCTTAGCCTACCAATATTAAATTTTCTTTATGGCGCTGTGATCATTCTAATTCTGTCTGTGTTGAACCAAGGTGTATGACACCATCAGAAGTATCGGATTAGAGGAGCATCCTATTTCGAGGTCAGCCCTTCCTCCAGTTTTTATTATTATGATTATATGAAGAGTTGCTAATAGGTTATGCAGATCTTATTGCTAAAGAATGGAAATGATGAATCTAAATGCTACATGCTAACCTTATATATATATATATATATATATATATATATATATATATATATATATATTATATTTAAACTGACGGAGGGATCCAGTCCATGTGCAAATTCGAATTTGCCCGTAAGGGCTGGGATTCGAACCCCCTGACCCGAGAGTCCTACGCCGAAGCCGCCACCAATGAGTCAGAGCTTGCGCGTGCGCGCGCACACACACACATATATATATATATATATATATATATATATATATATATATGTATATATATATATATATATATATATATGTATGTATGTATGTATGTATGTATGTATGTATGTATGTATATATATATATATGTATATACATGTGTGTGTGTGTATATATACACATATGTATATTTTTTTTTTGGAAAAGAGCATCGCGTGGCTCCCTACGTGTTAATTCAAAAATGTTGGTACAAAAGAGGGTGGGGGGAGGATCCCCATCTAACACAAAAACAAACATACAGATGAATCCTAGGGGTTCCTCTCCCCCGATTACAACTCCACACAAAAAACCTATAAAATACATCAATTCTAAAACAAAAACTCCAAAATACATGTATATCAAGAATTAACAAAAAGAGGAGTATAATCAAAAGGACCATGTACAAAAAATGAAGAGCAGGAGACATTATTTGTGTGCAAAACGCCAGAGTGTGTCCTCGTGCACCAAATGGAGATCCAATAACAAAACATTAGTATAGAAATCCCAGAGAAGAGATCCAAAAAGTGGCAGGTATCAGGAATAAAGGAACCCAGCGAAGAGTACCCGAGAGATGTAGGAAAAAAAGAACCCAACCAAGAAATTGATCGAGCCGAGAAGTGCAGCTGAAGTAACCTGCAAACAAAATTTGTCTAAGGTCTCATATATGACAGATCCAATGAGTCACCATTAGAAAGCCAGTCAGCAGGTGAGTTTCCATCCCTGTAGATGAAACTCCAAACAACTTTCCAATTTCTGCAATCAATTAGCCCTCTAATTCTTTTAAGCAAAGGGATAAGCTCCCAATGGGAAGGGGCCTTACCCAAAAGAATGTCATATAACATCCTTGAGTCCATTTCAATAATAAATGAAGAAAAGTTATAGGACTGAGAAGCTATTAAAGCAAGGAGCACCCCCCAACACTCAGCTAAGAGAGGGCTGATAGCAACAACAGGGGAATCAAAATAAAAGAGGAGAGCCCCCAAATGATTCTTGCAAACCCCACCAACAGCAGAAGCAACATCGGTCCACCTCCCATCCACATTGATTTTCATCCAGTCCAGAGGAGGTGGTTCCCACTTGATGAGTAAGGGAGACCTCACTGTTCTAGGAGGAGGGTGAGAGCAATTAGTGGCTTGGAGAGCTTTAGTGAAATAAGAGAGAACATAGGAGGTAGTAATGGAAGGGGTAGGGGGATTAGTGTCATATTTGTAACTGTTCCTTGCATTCCAAAGGAACCAAAGTACCACCAAGGGAAGAGAGCAAATTTTCCCTTCCTTAGCAAGCTTTTTTCAGTCCAAAAGATAATTGATGAGAAGACCACCGTGCGTCCATCTAATATTAAAATGAACTGCCAATAAAGTCCACACATTAAAAGAGAAAACAAACTAAACAAAGAGATGCTTAAAACCTTCCTCAAAAGATTTACACATGGGGCACATAGAAGCCATCCTTAGGCCCTTTAGCTTCAAAATATCATCCAGAGGTAATAAGGAGGAGAAATATCTCCAAAGAAAGAGAGTGATAGAAGGAGAAAAAACTTTGTGCCAAATCCAGGATCCCCAATACCAAACCGGAAAAGGATGCAATGTGTTATAGATCACTTTACTAATGGACTGGGAGGAAGTCTTCTTCCAAATGGGGGTGTCATGTCTTCGAGAGATAGAGGGAAGTGTAGAGACTATCATAGCAATGTCTTCCCCCACCAAAGAGCGCAATTTAGCCAAATCCCAATTACCACTGATGCGCAAGTCAGAGACCAATAGGTTATTTAGTGAGGGAGAGTGAGGATGATCTGATAAAGCAGACAACCCCCAATTATCATACCAGAAGGAAATGCTCCCCTGACCTAGATCCCAGAAAATAAAATTTGAAGCAGTGGGTCTAGCCTTTAAGATCGCTTTCCATATTCTCGAGTCCCCCACCTTCCAAATAACTTGGGAAAGATGTGAGGAAGAGCAATATTTTTGATGCATAAATTGAGCCGAGAGAGAAGTACCCATTCTAAATTTAAATCAGAGCTTACACATGTTAACTTCCACAATATGATGCAAAGTTTTAAAGCCGAAACCACCAGCTTTTTAGGTTTGCAAATAAAAGGCCAAGAAGTCCAGATTTTCTTGGCACCTCCACCAGCCCAAAGGAACTTATTAAACATACACTGTAAATCCTTTAATGCGCTCTTTTTGGGGTTGAAGACTTGCAAAAGCATATAGAGGAATACTCTGTAAAATACTACACAATATAGTGAGCCTACCCCCATTGGAAAGAAAGACATTCCGCCAATCATTAATTCTTTGCTTGACCTTATTGATAACTTCATCCATTTGCATCTGTTTCATTCTTCCCCTAATAAGATTAACTCCGGGTATTTGAGGGGTAGAGAGGCTGCATGAAAACCAGTATAAGAAATACCCCAATTAATAATAGAGGTTCTCACTTTTTTTCCAAAAGACATGCGGCTTTAATCACAGTTAAAATTCATACCCGAGCAATGTTGGAATTCATGTAAGGTGATCATCAAACGTTTAATGGTTGGTTTAGAAGCATTGCCAAATACGATCACATCATCAGCATAGGCCAAGTGTGCGACCGGAAACCTAGCTTTATTGGAATAAAGGATATAAGGATGGCGCATATGAAGGCGATTAAGCAATCTGGAAAGATAATCAAATGCAATAATAAAAAGAGTGGGTGAAAGAGGATCTCCCTGTTTAATGTCTCTCAAAGCCGAAAAATTACCATAAGAATTCCCATTCACAAGGACACGTAATGGTTATTGGATAACCATCGTTGAATGAGACGACAGAAAGTAATAGGGAAGCCTCTAGCCATTAATACATGTACGATAAAGTCCCAACTGATAGTGTTAAAAGCCTTTTTGATATCCAATTTGAGAACCACATTACCAGCCCGACCAGAGCTATCAAGATCTTCAATGAGTTCTTGTGCAAGAAAAATATTGTCCGTAATATCCAACCCTTTTACAAAAGCCGTTTCTTGAGGAGAGATAAAGGTGTGAAGGTGTGGTTGTAATCTCATCACAATCAGTTTACTTATGAGTTTGGAAATGACAGTGGTAAGAGAACTGAGTCTAAAATTCTGCCAATGTGTTTTATCTGTGTTTTTAGGAATCAAGACTATTAAGGCGGAGGTAAAATACTTGTCAGGATCCTCCCTTAAAAAAACTTTGAAGAGCCAGCATTACCTCTTTTTTGATTATGTTCCAGCAAGTAATGTAAAAAGCAGAGGTAAAACCGTCCGGCCCTGGGGCTTTATGGGAATCTATGCCTTTAAGAGCAAAAAAAATTTCCTGTTCAGTAGGAGGCTCACAAAGCAAGTGGGAGGCAGCATATTCTCGTTCTGAAGTAAAGAGGTCGGCCTCAATAGGAGAAACCGAAGGAACTTCAGTATAGAGAGATGTAAAGTAGTCAACTGCATTGGAACCAATTTGATCTGTATCAGTGAAAACACCAGCAGGAGTAACAATTTTGAGTATGACATTAATGTTCCGTCTATGCTTAATAGAAGCATGAAAGTATCTCGTATTACGATCACCATTAGTGAAGTAAGTGTCATTAGCTTTTTGCCTCAGAAAATCCTCTTCTAAGGATATCTCTTCCAAAAGATGATGGTGAGCATGAGCAACCTCCTCAACAAGAGTGGGGTCACAAATAACATGTGTCTCCAGCTCATCCACCCTAGATTGTGCCCGAAGTACTCGTGTATGAATATTACCAAAAACATCAAAGTTCCACTTTTTCAGGGTTGAAGCAACCTTTTTGTGTAAATGCCAAAGGTTGTACCAAGGACCGCATGGCAAATCAATATGCCAAACCTGTTCAATTAAGTTGAGAAAAGAGGGGTGAGAGGTCCAAACGTTGAGAAATTTAAAATGAGAAAGAGACGGCTTAGGATGAAAAGATAAAGTGAGAAGGATAGGATTATGATCGGAAGAAGCATAATTGAGATGTTGGACTCTCGTGATGCCATAATATTGTACGAAAGCAGCATTTCCCAAGTATCTATCAAATCTTTGCATAAGTGAGCCCCTCCTCCAAGTACAAGGATTGCCCAAGTCAAACAGACCAGCCTGAGAAATATCATCACAGAAACGAGTAATAAGTGTGAAATCCACTCTAGCACCACCTCGACACTCAATAGGGGACAATCATATTGAGGTCTCCCCCTACAAACCAGTTTTCATTAATGGTTGACCCCATAATGATAAGCTTTTGCCACAGTAGGTATTTGTCCTGCAAGACAGTACTTGCATAAATAAAGGTGGCCTACCCATTGAACTCTTCCATCTCATAATGTAATAATACGAACTGCATATCGTTCTCCACAATATTAATATTAATACTCTTTTTCCAAAAGATCCAGATTTTATTGTTGACATTACAGTAATGCCTATACTGTTTGAATTTACGAAGAATAGCATCCCTATGGACGGAAACCATAGGTTCTAGAATTTCAAAGAGAACCACCTTACCCTACACAATTGCTTTAAACGATTAAGGGAGCTAGGATTTGCCACCCCCCTTGTGTTCCATATCAAATGTTAAACAATTGGTTTTAACCTTCCCCGTCTAGATATTCTACGGGGTGGGGGATCATGTTCATCATCTGAATGAGAAGGAATATCAACATTCTGCAAGTGCATGTCCGAGATAATATATATATATATATATATATATATATATATATATATATATATATATATATATATATATATATATATATATATATATGTATGTATGTATACTTGGTGTCTTCGTCGTCTTCGCCACTTAGACTTGGTGTCGAGCCGCTCCCTCGTCGCGCTCGATTCGATTTCCTGCGCCTCCATTTTTCTTCTGTTTCGTTCGCTGCCGTGTCCCCTGCGATCCTACAGCAGCTTCCGACTGCTGCAAGCTCGACGGGAGTCAGTGGGTTTTGTGCAGCCACGGAAATGGCCTCGGGCCGATCTTACGCCGCCGCCCTCGCCGACGATAACCTCGCCCGCGCCCCTTCACGTTCCAACATGTTCCCGCAGAGATTCCATGATGCATTCGAGCAAGACATCGAAACTGGATTTCTAAAAAAAGCATCCCGTAAAGATGACAAACTTGCAATCTTTCTCACAGAGGAAGAGATCTCCATCCTAGCTGCACCCTGCCGGCTGTTTCTAGTGGGTAAGTTCCTCTACGATAATCATAAACTTGAACTGATCTGAAAGGAATTCGAGCAAATGAAGCTGAATGGAAGTTGGAAGAATGGAAGACTGGATGGTCGACACGTTCTCATCCAATTAACAGATGATGGCGATTACGCCCAAGTGTTTGCTAGAAGGATATTTCGTATAGACAATCGGGTGATGAAAGCGCTGAAATGGACGGTGGATTTTGACCATCGTACTGAACCTCCCATCATTCCAGTGTGGCTACGCTTCCCAGATTTACAGGTTCACCTTTATGATCAAGAACTTCTCTTTACTTTCGCAAAGATATATGGAACACCACTCCACACTGATCCGCCTACAAAGCATTTATCTAGACCTTCTGAGGCTAGAATATTGATAGAACGTGATATTACATTACCCTTCCCGAAAGAGCTATGAATTGGTACACAGCATCAGGGTTTTTGGCAACCAGTAGAACTTGAATAGGTACCTCTTTACTGCACCCACTGCCGTATGTTTGGTCACTCTCACTAACAGTGTTACCACCTGCATCCGAATCTCAAACCTTCGCGTACAAACGCTACTGGGCCACACATTCCTGCGACGGATATACTCTCTTCCTCACTGCCTGTGATACCTACTGCCATGCCCACGCCCACGCCCACGCCGGATACGGTGCAAAAGTCTACCGATATGCGATTCTCAGCATGTTGATAAGGATCAATTGTTGGAGTGTCAGGATGTGGCTGTTGCCCTTTCTTCTCTGCCTTCTTCCATTGGAGCAGCAATTACTGAGGAGGGTGCTCACTCCCCCCCTGACGTGCTTGAACAAAGGGAAGAAGCGAATACTCACATTCAGATGACGGAAAATGTGCATACTACTACTGAGATTTCAAACAGTAGCCTCATTACTACTACTACACAGGCACTGGAACCTACCGCTGCACGTGCATTTCCTTTTATGGTTCAGACCGACCAGTTTTCCCGAGAAGAATGACAAGTGTATACCTCCCGGGGAAGAAGAATGCTGGGGGTACTATGCCACTTGGAAATATAATGGATGATACATTGGTCTCTCCTGGTAATGGAGAATCACTTCAGAGTTTGATTATTGAATGCGCTACACGAACCCGTGGAAGAGGCAGGCCTTGGCGAAAATGTTTTATTTCCATGTTTTTCTATTGTCCTATCGTTTGTACTTTTGGTTGTGCTTTTTGCTCTTTGTTTCTTATGAGTTGAGCCTCATCTTTTGGGGTCTCCTTATACTATGTTTTGTAACCCTTTTATTTCAATGAAATAGCCCCAGAGCTACTTAATAATATATATATATATATATATATATATATATATATATATATATATTAAGAATGAGCTATATGGCCTCTTTCATCGAAGTAAAAAGGGTACAGAAAAGTATTATGAGAGGGCCCAAAATCGAGCTCGACTCGTAAGAAACAAAAGCAAATAAAAGCTCAAACGAGCTATACAAAAGTTTGAACAAAAAGAACAAAGCAACTAAAGAGGACGAGGTCGCCAAGGCTTCCCTCTACCCCAGTTCTTGTAGCGCATCCATAAATCACACTTTGAAGGGCTTCTCCATTGCCAGGGGAGACCAAAATATCATCCATTAAGCTTTCCAAGGGGGATAAGCAATCTCGCACTTCTTCCTCCGGAGGTATACACTACTGTCATTCTTCTTCGACAGAGTTGACGATCCGATCCGAAGTGGGAAGAGTCATTGCTTGTGATGGTGTCCAATACTTGAGAATCTCCTACCCATTGAGCGGATAGAACAACCAAGCTACTATTAGATAGTTGTTCTTCCTCAGTAGTAGTAGGCACCTTTTCCGTCGTCATAATATGAGAGCTTGTTTCTTCCCTATCTTCAGACATGGTCTGATCTCCCTCTATAGTTGTGGGTACCTGAGATGGTAGTGTAGCTACTCCAGTAGAAGAATGCAGAGTAATGACCTCATCCTGTCTAGCAGTGGCAACTACCTGATGCTCCTCCAAGGGTCGATCCTTCTCAACCTGTTCTGGAACAGGAGTGGGTATCACTGATGGTGAGGAAGGCGGTATACCCGTCGCAGGAATGTGCGATTCAGTAGTATTTGCATGTGGAGGTTTCAGGTTCAGATGCAAGTGGTAACACTGATGGGGAGAGTTGCCAAACATACGACAATGGGTACAAGAAAGAGTACATGTCTAGTTACGCTGGTTGCCAAAGGCTCGATCGTCGTATGCCAATCCATATCTCTCTTAGAATAGGTAGCGTGACGTCTCGTTCTATCGCATATATATATATATATATATATATATATATATATATATATATATGTAATGGTGATAATGATGTTTATACATAGTTATTCATTCTTTATTTCTTCTTCTTTTTATTTTTTAACATATTTAGTTCATTGAATTGTCAGTCTTTGTGTTATATTTGTTAGTTATAATGGACTTAAAATACTAAATATTTGGCACTACCGTTTCCATTTCAACTTTCAAGTTTTGTACCGGAGTTATTATCCTTAAATGTTTAGAATGATGCCATGGTTCTTAAAAAAAGAACAAAACTTCAGTGCAATGAACTACTCATGTAAGTCTCCTTACCGAATGACTCGGAAAGGTTCCAACAAGTGATCCATAAACTCTTCTCACGAGTGGATAGGGTATTTAGCCTCCCTCTACTTAAATTAGGGTAGGGTTTTCCTCTCTAGATGTAACTCTGTCGCCATATCCTGCCCATTTAGCACATTCACCATAAAATATCGCTCCACCCAGTACACCCACTCGCGTGCATTTTCCCCCTTGAAGATCGACATCTTCAACTTTTGCTCGAGTCTTCTCTTCAATTCTATCGACCAAAGTTCATTACCCCATGAATCGGTGGTTGGGTTCCATTTCGGAACCCATATTGAATTCCCATTCGCTCCTTCCATAAGTCTGACTCGCCCAATTTTTAGGCCATCTGTCCCCATAGGCTTTTGTCTCTCCTTTCGCCCGGAAGGCTGTTGCAGCAAAAGGCGCCGATGCACTTGGTTGCAACCCTCGACCGGTGTCCCACCCACATTTGGTTCCCTGTTCCAGGACAGAATCCTTCAAATTAATCAACTCCAGCTCCGAATCACATGCCCTCTCATTCCGTCTGCTGACGCTTGTTCCAACTGTATAGATGTCGTATTTTTCCTTCCAAGAGTTGTCGCTTTGGTCCGCTCCCAATGTCGCTGCTCTATCCTATTGCAACCAGCTGCGGGTTTGCGTGAAAATCGACCAATTTCTTTATCATTTTTCTAGGGCCGTAAATCTGCTCTCCATGGATGAAAATCGCCCCTCAATGAATGTAAATCACCCCTCCATCAACAAGAAACACTCATCCATTCTAGATCTGATTGGCTCACATGCTCTAGATTTCAATTTTTCCACAAAATCATCTATTTTTTGGGCAGCCATTGCATCCTTATGTTTTCGAAGCCTAAATGTTGAGATCCCGTAGTTGATTTGAATCATGACTGTTTTTCTTGGCCCGATCGCAGTCAGTTGGCTTGAATTGTGTCTTTTCTATGATTAGGGCAAGCCACAATCTTTCCACCAAGCTCGTGGAAAAATCAGCTCTAATCTTGATGCTTCCCAACAAGCTTAACTCGTATGTCTTCACAAGATACGAAAGATCCACCATCATCTTCCGAACAAACATGTAAGTTTTGAGTCTATGTACGCGACGATCTTCAACGAAGCGGGAGGAGGAAAAAAAAGTTGTCTCTTTAAGTTGTGATCCGTTTAGTGCCTTCGCCACAAATTTTGGCAACCACTACTGTATTGACTCCTAATCGAAGGAGAAGTATCTTGCCCACAGAGGCTCTGTACAGCAGTCACAATTCGATTGTCACTGCTTTATTGCATCCACGATGGCTATATAAGTCGTGATCCCGTCGATGCTCCCCAGCTACCACTATTGTAAGGAGGGATTTGTGGTCCCCTCGTTTGCTTCCGAGCTAGCACAAACCATGAGTGATTCTCTTGCTGTAAGCCGCGATCCGTCGTTCCTCAGCGAGCGCTGCTACGAAAAGTGTGGCGGCCATTCCTTCGTCTCGGATCGAACTTGGCTATAATACTAATTAGATGCAATTTGACCAAAATATTGACACAATTTTTCGTAGAAATTAGGGTAAACATATATTTTATTACAAGAACCAAAAATTCAATTCAAATACAAAAGGTAAAGGCCTACAATTCGAGAGGTAGATGATCTTTCTCAATTCCTACAATTCGAGAGCTAGGAAATCTCTCCCAGATCCTAAACCTGAGACTTCGAACACAACCTCATGCATCCCCAATCCTAAACCTATTAGGGTCTATTTATACAACAACAACAAGCCTTTATCCCACTAAGCGGGGTAGCCTACATGAATCCTTTTTCTCCATTGTGTCCTATTGAGTGTCGTATTTTCATTTAATTATACTAAATTAGATCATTTTTATACAATATTCCCAAGTTATTTTAGGTCTACCCTACATTTCTTAACATAAGTCAAATCTAAATCATATACTCTCCTAACTGGATCATCAAATAGTCGACATTTAATGTGACCAAACCATCTAAGACAACTCTCTTTAATCTTATCTGTCACTGAAGCTACATCAGTTTTTTCACGGATACATACATTTTGTCTCTTAAGTGTTAAACCACTCATCCACCCATGCCTTTTCATCTTAGCAACACTTAATTTTATGCTTTTCTTTTAAAGTCCAACATTATGCACCATAAAAAACTTTGTGGTCTCATCACCATCTTATAAAAAAAATTCCTTTAAGGCTAAGCGGTACTTTTCTATCACACATAGGTCTGATGCATTCATCAACTTCAACCAATCAAATTGAATTCTACTAATAACATTCCCATCGATATTACCATCACTCTCAAGATATCTAGAAACATTTTCACCTTTTAATGATTTGATAACCCTTATTTACAACTATGCCACAAGATCTATTCGTACGAAAATTATATTTTATATATTTAGTTTTAGATCTACTCAAATGAACTTTTTTAGACTCTAATGCAGACATCTATAATTCAAGTTTTTCCTGAAGTCTTTCTCCATTCTGATCCACAGGAAAGATATCATCGACGAAAAGCATACATCAAATTACATCCTCCTGTAAATGTCCAGTAAGAGCATCCATAACTATAGCAAAAAGATACGGGCTTAAAGCCGTTTCCTGATGTGATCCAACTGAAATAGGAAAATACTTGGTCAAACCTCCTTTTGTTTGAACTTAAGTAACAGCTCTAGCATACATATCCTTAATGACTTGAATATGTAAGTTTAATAGACATCATAGGATTGGGTCTAGCTTTCAAATTAAATAAATGGTGGGATGACGTGTGACTCTTAAGGGGCCTTGGTTATCTAATGCTATTAGGATGGTCAATAATGTAGATTACACAAATGAAATTGGGCTTCTAAATCACAGGCCAATTCTTTGCTCAAAATTCATTTTCCTTTTGTTAACTCTAATGCATAATCCTGCAAACAAAAAGGTGATAGACTGATCTATTAATTCAAAAGAAATGAGTTGAACCACAAAATAAGTTACAGGTTATTGAATTTTTATGCCGCAAATAAATTCTAGTGTTAGCAAATTTGATCAACATCATGTCTAGCAGTGACGAGGCCTAAATTTTAACATTTCTATAGCAGGATGAATAATGCACTTGGGAGGCAAAGCCATTGGATTGAACATTGCGTGCAGTGTAATTCCATGTGGCTGATGATCAGTGGTGAGCCTTGCATGCATCAACAAACAACGAAGTGTTGAGCTGGTGATCGTTGAGTGAGGGTGTTGAGCTGGCGACGAGCGAGGGTGTTGTGCTGTTCGTCGACTAACTGTGCATTAGGGTTGAGTGTTGCGTTTGCGCATGAACATCGATGAAGCCTGCAGGAATAGCGTGCCTAGTTAATGTTGAAAAAAAGTAGAGCATTTCTATAGCAGGATGAACAATGCACTTAGAGGCAAAGCCTTGGATTGAACATTGCATGTGGTGTAATCGCATTTGGGTGATGATCAGTGGCGAGCGCTGCATGCATAAGCAAACAACAAAGTGTTGAGCTGGTGATTGTCGAGCGAGGGTATTGAGTTGGCGATCGACGAGCGAGGGTGTTGTGCGGTTTGATGACTAATTGTGCATAAGAGTTGAGTATTGCATTTGTGCATGGACATCGATGACACCTGCAGGAATAGTGCACCTAGCTAGTTGTTGTGTGATCCCTGCAGGTATTGAGCATGCTGCACAGCAGCAGAAATACAAACCATTTATCTAGTAAGGAAAATTAATGGTAAGGGTTTATTTTAATTTCATAAATAGTTATTTTGGTTTAAACTTTTTTAGCATTTAATGTTAAATCTTACTAAATAATGTTAGAACTCTGAAAGTTGCAAAGTATATGATTTAAATGTTGAAATGGATTTTTGATTTTGCAAAAGAAGAAGAAAGAAAGATTGTGAGGTAAGTTCTACCTAATGCCTTTTATTTTGGCATAAATATTTAAATCTTAAGAAGTTTAAATTTGAAGAAATAATTTAGGTTTTTGTGATTGGGAAGACAATATTAGATTTAGTAGAGATGATCGATTGATCGTAGAATTGCGGTTAGTGGTTGTGCAAAAATATAAAGAGGAAGTTAGAGGTGAAATTGACAAAGGTAATACTTAATGAGTTGCGAAATAGTGAAAATATGAAATTTACCATCTTAAAATAAGTTTTAGAAGATCAATAACATGAATTGTATAAATGTAAATGTAAATGTAAATTCTTTAATTATAATATTTTAATTCTAAAATTATGTTTAATTGTAGATTAAATCAATATCAAAGTGAAGAAGCAAGTTAAAGAAAAGGAAAGTTAATAAATTTCATTTTAAGCTAACTTTAGAGGTGTGTATTATAATTATTACTGTATACTAAATTCAGTTCTTTTAAATTCAAATGCATCCATGTTTGAAATGTTCAGATAATTACATGCATTGATAAAAATTAACAAAATTTTTAAATTCAAGGTAATCATTTAAATATTATAACTTATTCTAAAAACACTTCATATATTACATTCACACTGAAAGTTTATGCATGATTCGAATAAAAGAAATAAATCAAATGAAATACATGTATAAGTCAATCAAAGGAGTGACCTCTTTATAGTACTACATGAGTATATTTTTGTAATTGTCCATGAAAAAATGAAAAAGACTTGGAAAAGAAAATAGAAATAGACATACCTTATTGGTGTAATATTTTAGATAATGCTTATGAGACGACTTCTTAAATAAAATATAAATATAAATGTTTAAAATTTCTAATGAATATAAGTGCAAATAATTAAATATTTTCTAATGAAATAAAATGTTTATATTTATTTTGAATAACATGCATGTTAGAGTATATATATTAAAAAAATTAGTATTTTATAGAGTTGTAGCTATTCACTAAGTTGTATAAATTAACCTGCGGTTTCATCTTCATCATAGAAATTTATCTTTTAAATTAAATAGCTAACATGAGAGAATTTTTATAGAGGAAAGAAAGCGACTGAAGTGTAGTTGCAGGAAATATTGATTTTTTTTTTATAGTTTTCTATTAAACTTGTATGAAACTTGATATTTACAAATAGATATTTTTAGTGCTTGTACTTGTTAGCTGATGTTTTTGGATTATTTTAAATTTTGAGAATAATGTTTCTACCATTTGACTTTCTATTGGTACCTTGGTAATTCCAAGCTATCAGGTTTGGTCTCGACGAAGGGAAATTACTAATACTTTTTCTAAAAAACAAATATATTTGCTATAATGATATGAGTATGTCAAAAGCATTTAACAAGAAATGCTCAAGTGAAAATAAAGTTTGATTTAGCAAAAAAAAAGGAAAAAAGTCAAATTTCATTTGGATCATGTGTTTGAAGTGCGGTAAAGATAGAAGAGTGATGATAATTTTTTCTCTTAATTTATATCCCTTTTAGCATAAAGAATATGAAATCTTTTATCTATTAGAATGTCATTACTCTGAACGCTATAATCAAAACTTGAAACATGCTATAACAAATATTCGTTCTTTACTTCACTAAGGGAAGTGGTTGAGTTATTTCAAGAACTTCCATAGAATTGTATGAAGTGATTAACACTAAGGGCCAAGAAGAAGAAGGAAGATGTACTGCCTTCTTTTGAAGAGGATTGAACTCAAAGTTTGGTTTTGATAATAAATTTAAATAATATAAAGGTGTTTTTACATGTGCATCCAACGACTTAAAGAATTTCTAAGCTTGCGATGAGCCAAATAACATTCAATGAGTATATATCCAAAAATCTGGCAAGATGAGTATGATGATAACTTAAAATTTTATCTTTTGCGAAATTTTTGTTGATGCAGACCCAATTCTAACCTTTATGAAAAAGTATAGTGACGTTTAATTGTGAATCTTTTCTAAAGATTAAAGCCAAACAAAATATGTAAATTGGTTGAAGTAGTATAGATGAAGTTGAGGAAAATATATCCAAACTGGGATGATAGGAGATTCCACATGTCAATCAAAATATATTAGAATTGTCTTGAGGATAGTCTTTTATAATTTATTTCTGACGAGAATTTTGCTGATAGAGAGTCAGTGAGCCTAACAAAGTCACAAAAAAGCTTTACATTTGACACAAAAATGTGAATCATCTCTAAAATAGTTCAAACTACAAATAATTCCCAGTAACTGAGATTGAAACATTTAACAAGTGTTTTTGTCGAAGATTATCAGAAGTTGAAAAAATAGCGGGGAATTATTGATTTGGGAGAACAGGAGAAAATATTCATAATATTCAAAGCATGAACATCATTTTCAATGGGGTGTGAATATTGAGGTTCAACCACTGATAAAGAAGTGCGAGGAGTAGCTGTCAAAGCACCGGGGCTCCTAGGGCAGGAGATTTTTTTACTTTTTATTTTTTGTGGTGTGGCCACCCAATGGCCTAGGAGAAGTTAGCACATGAGTTGGGATATAAAGGAGCTCTAAACACTAGGAAGCGAAGATCAATTGGCAGATATCAACGAAATTCTGCAAGCACGACCCCAAACTTGAGAAAAATAAAAATTAATCATCACTAGTATTGATGAGGATACTTTCACATGAATAGATTTACGAGCAATAAAGGTGTTGGTGTCAACAAAACTAAAAAAAGCCCCTTAAACCTCACATCAGAGCTGTACTGGAATGAGAAAACTGGAACATAGCAAAGCCCTAGGTATGGTTAAAGGTCACATGCGAATTTCGAAGTGGGGGAGGCTAGGGTTGCACAACTTGTGCAATTGAATTTTTATGAGAGCTTTGCTATAGGTGCGCCACAAATGAAACACGATAAAACAATGATGACACCAAACAAAAGTAGAGCTAAAAATAATGACATGTGAAAGTTTCAATGTAAGCTTGTGTGGATGAAGCTTCACAAAACCCTTATGAGAGCGTGTTTGTTGACGATACCGGGAGCATGGAGAAAATGTGTTCAAGTTCTTCTCAAGGGAACTCTAGCTTTGGCAATGTAGATTCCGTATTAGGTATACCGAACACTTGAGGCTTGATCACGCATATCCAAAGAACATAAAACATGTGAAGATATTGTTATAAGATCCGAAGAATGTGTGAAGCTACAAGAATCACAATAGGAACGTACATCACTGTATGCATATGCTGTAATAACCAATAGATATCCAATATGGATTTTTTTCTTCAGTCACTAAATTCATTATTGTGCATATGTTACAATAATAGTTGATAACTCCATATATAAAATCTAGGCTTTTTCGTGTTGCACCAAATTCATCAACGAAATAATCGAGCCCATCTATTAAATCCACATGTGAACTAATTTGGAGTAATTATCAAAACAATTGAGATATATCCCAAGAGCACATCCAGTTCTCATAGGTAATCATTATGGGTATGTTCAAAATTTATTAAAAGTAAAAACTAAAAAAATAAAATTGAATAATGAAACTAATTGAGGGTCTGTTTGAGACAGCTGCAGCTTAATACTAAGTCATCGTGGATAAACTAGCTATTTGTTTGTTTTTTACAGTTTGAAATTAGCTGTGCTGCAGCTGTTTTTGAATAAATGATCATTCTGCTCATGTATAATAATGTTATTTGCAACAAAACTGTTCATACCGATATATTTTATACTTTAGAAGAAAAAATTAAGTGCATAACAACACAAAAAAAAGATATACACATCATATAATTGTGAGTATCGTGATCACTAAAATTAATTAAAAAAACTATTAAAATAATATTTAATAATATGATAATATTATTTTTAAAAAGCAGACGACATGTCACTAGTTAAGCCTTCCTCCAGGGATACTCTCTATGCCCGATCACTTTCGGCAGTGGATTCTTTCAGCTCATCTGCCCATCGAAAAAAGTCTCAGTTCTCTTTGATTCTCTGCAGGCGCCTGTAGAAATGGCTTCTGTAGCTATATAACTGATGTGAAGTTAGTAGAAAACTCTGAAGTCCACAGTAGTACTTTAATCCTCGAGAGGTACCAAAAATTCTCGAGCTGATCTTTCCTGAATGCTTTAAGAGACATCCATTAGACATATCACAAGTAAAAATAGATAAAAAAGTAATTAATTATAGTTTTATGCAGATGTGAGATCTTAGTAAATTTAGTATATCAACCAAGGAATTTATCACTACAAGAAGACAGTAGACCTTATAAAAAGGGTTCCTGGTTGTCTTTAATCTATGTAATACCAAGCTCGTATGTGTCACATATGCTTAAAAGACCATCCAGAAGAACCTTAAAAATCGTAGCACAAAAAAGAACAGAAGAACTTGGTTGTGTTCATTAGAATTTCACATGTGACGCTAACCAACAGCGACAAACAAGCCATCCAGAAGAGCCCATAAGGTCAAACGTCTCATCATAGATCTCCAAAGCCCACCACAAGAAAACAAAAGAAATGCAAAAGAAAAGAAAACACTTGCAGACCGTAAAACGCTCAAACAATCAATATCAAATATAAAAGAAATAAAAATAAATATGAACTGTATAAAATACAAATATAATAAATAGTGAATCTCTTCAACAATCATTACAATTAATAATATGATGAATACTCAAATCACCCTCTACTATCGCATCTGTAATTTGTCTTATCGACTCTTGTTAACTCGCTCGCTCCTTCCTCATTTTAGTACAGGTCTCGGGAACATTTTTTTTAGACTGTGATAAAGACTGTCCAAGATGATACTCAAATGCCTCGGCAGAGACATGCTCATGATCTTCGTCTGCCCTACGGAAGTCGATGTCGTTGCGGGAAGGATGTTACCGAATGTAATTGTGAGTCATCGTGTCAATTACTCATTTCTTCTTCGAAACACCAAATGTCTTTGCGGGAAGGATGTCATTGTGGGAAGGATGTTGTTTGATAAATATATAAGATGTCATATCGTGAAGTATTACTCATTTCTTCTTCCAAACGCCAATAGTCCTCTCACTTTTACAACGTAAGGTGGAATATCTTTTATTGAACATTTCTTTTCTGGCCCACATGACATTACTAGCTTGCTCAAAGTCAGGTATGTGATATCTCGTATCATGATAGGGCTCGAGATACGCTCCCTGCAACGGATATCCAACATCAACCAAATAGTATTTACCTGATGTGAATTACATGATTAATATTAAGGGAAAAATGAATTTTAGGAGTAGCTTAGTCTCAGGCGGACCTGTTGGTGGATGTGAGAAGTTGTACTTGTTATTCCGTGTTTTAACTTTGAAAATTCAACTGTCATGTGCAGTGCGCTCCCAACCGGCCATAAAAAAAGTGAAACACATGTTGAAGTCACATACTGACATGACATTCTACGTCGGGGACCCTTAATAGTCGATGAATGCGATCTTCTCATTATTTGGAACACGTGCATCAACGTGTGTTCCATCGATTGTTCCAATACAATCCTAGAAATTTAACGAAGGGTTACGTGATTACAATATTTATTTGAAAATTAAATTTAATAAATAGGAGAAATTACCTTAAAGCATGACATGTACCGCGCAATGCTTGAAATCTCAGTGAGGATCCATTCCACGTAAGATCTATTATTTTTATGACTCGTGAAGAAAAACTTAGAAGTGCATTCAACCCTATCGAGAAGTATCTGCAAATTTTTTAGGATGAGTGTTGAAATCGCTTCATTCCTCCTCGCATTGATTCATTCTGCGATATACGTAGAGGGTTGTCGCCAACACCTCTTGCGAAATCGTCTTGGATAAGCCATGAAGTCCATGATTTATGTGTAGTTCCTCTAACAGATCGGTGAATACCGTCTGTGTCATGCGAAACATATTGTTAAATCTCTTTAAGGTTGTCAGTATATGAGAATTTCATGAAAGGAGAGCGCTCTATGTTGACTTATAATATTCGTACATTAAACATACGACAGCTGCAAATCTCCTTCTGCGCCTTTCTTTTGTTGTCTCCATGTATTTCAGTATCGAAGCGACTAACACAAACATCAATGAATTAGCTACAACCATATAAAGTTATGAACAAAACCAACATAAACAAATAACGTTACAAAAGTAAATAGAAAAGATAACGAAAAATCAAAAACATCCAACTAAAATGACATGTCCCAAGCAGTTAAAACATCCAAAGCTAAATGAAAACAGTAAATAAATATAAATGTCCCATACGATTGCAAATAAAAAAAAAGTCTTAAATGTTCATGCTCATAAAATTATTATAAGCTACCCTACGATCAGCGGATATCTCGATAAACAACTCTATCTGGGTCGATTCTTCAAGCAACTTCATAGAATACAAATAAAGCTGCAAGTCCTCAGAAATTTATGGAGTTGCATTCATAATTTGCAGAACCTGCTGGATAGAAGTTGCTTGAGATGTGCTGGCGTCATAACTACATGAAGCCACCAATTATGATATTTGGTTTCCAAGGAAAGCAGCTCCATTTTCTTTATTTTCAACATGCGGACGCTTAGAGCGGCTTGTGGACTAAAGTTCGTGGAGGTCCGGGATAGGGCTTTCTGTGGAATCACATGATTGGTTGGCTCCCAATTTTTCGGGAAATGCCAACAAACCCCGTCGCAATGGGGGCACATGCATTTTTGCCCGTTATCACGAAACCCCCAAACATATGATCAACTTCTCCAACTTAGGGTCGATTCAACTATATTTAAATTTTTTCATAACAGACACAACTTGTAAATTCATATAATTTGTAGTTCAATTTAAAAATAAATTAGAAATTGACTAAAATATGAGACATTCAAAAATTCTCACCGCAAGTCTTTCTGCCCACCGCTCATTGGAAGCATGAATCATTCGTTTCACCGGATCCCACCTCAAGCTCGTTGACCCTCGCTTCAATTCCTCTTAGATTTTTTAATTCTTCTTAAGCTGATCCCACTTGTTTTTTAACTGCATCCTGTCGCACTCTCTGCCTGTACCCTTCCTTGAATTCTGATAATATCTTGTTGAAATAGTTTGTCGGCCTAATTTCCAAATCGATCTCCCTAAGACAAAGTTTGCAAAATATTATTTTTTTTTTCTAACATTGCAGATGTATCAGCCACTTTGGTCTTAACCATTGTATTACTCGCATGAACAAAAACTAATTAACATAAATATGAATGCCACAATATGAAAAATCAAAGAAAATTTTATCACCACGACATTTACATCAACTTCTTTGAACACAGGCAGATCAGGACACCAACACATCCACCACACCACCAACACCGCCTCCACACACCAATACTACCACACAAACACCACCTCCTCCTCAAAGTAACACACAGACACCATACTCACTGACACATCAAGACACCAACTCATCCACTACACCACTTCCTCATAGTAACACAGGAATGATACCATCATGACACCAACTCATCCACTACATCAACACCCCCTCCTCAGACACCAAACACAGTGTGACATCACGACACCAACTCATCCAGCACACCACCACCTCCTCAAAGTAATACACAGACACCAACTCATCCACTATACCACCACCTCCTCATAGTAACACACAGACACTACACCATCATGACACCAACTCATCCACTACACAAGTAACACCCCTTCCTCAAACAACAAACACACTGGCACATCAAGACACTAACTCATCCAACACCCCACCACCTCCTCAAAGTAACACATAGACACCAACTCAACCGCTACACCACCTCTTCACAGTAACACACAAACACCACACCATCATGACACCAACTCATCCACTACGCCACCAGCACCCCCTCCTCAGACACCAAACACACTGGCACATGAAGATACCAACTCATCTAGCACATCACCACCTTCTCGAAGTAACACACAAATATCAACTCATCCACTAAACCACCACCTCCTCACAGTAACACACTGACACCACACCATCATGACACCAACTCATCCACTACTCCACCAGCACCACCTCTTAAGACACCAAACACACTAGCACATCATGACACCATCTCATCCACCACACCACCACCTCCTCACAGTAACACACAAACACCACCCGACACTACACATACATCACATAGATACCAATACAAACACCAACTCCTCAACCAGACCCCAAAACCTTCACATAAATGCCAAAACCTCCACCAGATACCACACAAACTCCACACTACTAGCACCACCTCCACATAAACAGAACCACAAACCTCCACACATCATTGGAAACATTGCTATTAACAAATCCAGGAATAACTTTCATCCCTTTTTCAAATTCCCACCAAAATATCCAAATTCATATTTACAAACCATATTCAACACACACAACACTAGAAATATTTCTATTAACAAATCAAACACCAAATTTCATCCAATTTTCAAATTCTCCACTGAAATTGAAAATAACAATATGAAAATTCAATACCAAAATCTCACTGAAATAACAATATACAAATCCAACATCAAATTCTCACTGAAATATCCAAATTCATGTTTCTATCCTATATTTAACACATACTCAGCACACGAAATATTACTATTAACAAATCCAACACCAAATTTTATCTAATTTTCAAATTCTCCAGTAAAACATCAAATATCATAAAGAAATCTAAAGCTCACTGCAAAACATTAACCATTCACAGCAAAGATATCGAGAAGCACTGCTTAAGGGGCTAGGTGTGTAATTATCCCAATAAAATCAAAACAAATCAAACAAAGCACATATAGGGCACCCGAAGCATTGCTAACAGAAAAAAAAACACGAAGCATTGCTTGGAAGAGGTGGCAAAGGACAATGTGGAGATGTTAAAAACATTTATTGCATTTGGTATTTCACATAAAGAATGCAATGATCAAACTAGTTGGTCATCAAATTTGGACCAATTGGATTCTGCAGTTTTCTTGCATTGACTCCCTGTTATGACTGGTCTATTCGTCATAGGAAAATTTTGTTTCATGCTTATTAGGGACCCCCAATTCCAGTTATTTTCTTTAGAAGAAGAATAATATTATGTATTTACTAGATTTATATTTACTAGGTCCCTTTTCTCCTCACATATGATCTATGTAAATAGTGTACTTTTGCTTATTCATTGGAATAAGAATCTAGTTTCTTTCTCTTATATGTATCTTGGATAATTTGATATCTAAGTTGATCTGACCTTTTATCTCTTCATTCTCTATGTTCTCGCATTAACCATGAAATGACATTTGATCGAAGCTTCTCCTTAGATGCCCCATCCAGCTTAAAACAATTCCTCATTGCAGAATCAGGAGTCAATAAAGTTACTTGAATCCATCAGTTACTATTCCCAAGCTGAACAGACAAACTACCTTCAATGGGTCCAAATAATCATGATATTTTTTTTGTAGAAGGAAAGATAATATCTCATTGATGCAATTGCTACTCTACAATAAGATCTATGTTAAAAACACGGATATTGGAAAACAAAATGATAATGTATTGACTTTTTAATGTCATAATAAACGAGATTGGTCAAAATTTTATGTTTCATGCAACCATATAGGAATCTTGGTTGTCAGAAAAGAAACATAACCGGAGAATGAAAATACTATCAAGTTATTTGAAATCAAACAAAAAGGTGCATTGTAACATCTTTTTTAATGTCACTCGATATTTTAATTTTTTTAATAGATATTAGTAGTAACCAAATGTTTTTAAGGATTGTGTTGAGAGTGTCCAAGGTATGCAACTAAGTATCGAAATTTTACTAATAAAGATAAATTATGAAGATTTTTTCTCAGACTAAATATAAATTTTGATGAAGTCCAAGGTAGGATACTTGGAAAATAGCCCTTCTATCCATTTGAGGATTATTCTCTGAAGTTCGTCTAGAAGTGAGTGACAAAAAGATTATATGAGAAATCAAAAGTTCGTCTAGAAGCGAGTCACAAAAAGATTATTATGAGAAACCAAGTTGCTCCAGCGTAGCTTGAAGTCTCGATAGTTGCCTTAAGTTATGTATATCTCCAATGAAAAAATTGACAAAGAAAAAAAGCCTTGGTGTAATTACTGTAGGAAATTCAGTCACAAAAGAAACCTGTTGGAAATTGCATTTGAAGCCTTCTAATTTAAAACTTGTTATGTTCTCTTTTTAACCAACTTTAAATAACCAAAATCTCTTTTCAATCAAGAGCATATCACTACTCTTTTCAATCAAGTGCAAATTGATATGATGAATGAGGCGCTTAGCCAATTCCAAGATAAAAGATGTTTTGGTGGAGAATGATTCAATATGCTGTTCTTACTCGAACATGGCTTGCTCGAAAGGGGCTCACAGATAGCATGAATTGTCCATGGGGCTGTGTCGAACCGGAATCCATAGACCATCTTGTTGCTAATGTTTGCTTTTTTGCAGAACCAAGGACTGCTGTGAAATGGGGCACTATTGTCCCAACATTTCAGAGCTTCAATGAAGCCATTGACAAGCTCAGTATGATGCCAAGGAGTATAATCCCACAAGTTAAATGCTATTTGATACCAGAACGAGTAGGGAAAACAGTAGGAACACAAAAGCACACTTTTATTTAATAGGAAAATAGGTTTACAACACAGCAGAAAATAACAACATCGACATACATAACACAAGCAACACTTCTAAGGTTTATTCCAAGCGCGGTGGGGGTTGGCTAGGTGGATTGGGATGGTTGGCAAATAGTGGCGGCAGCCAAGACATGCTGATCGAAGCGAGGGGGAGGTGCAAAATTGTAGGGGCAGCAAGTATGGAGGGTCGTAGGTCATCGATAACATGCGAATGGGTGGCTAGAAGGTGCTGGACAACAAGGCAAATGCAGGAGATGGAGCGGCCAAGGCTGGGGCAGGGGATTAGGAGTAACCTGTGGCTTTGAGGAAAGAGGACTGGATAGCCAAATGGGAGGAATATACACACCACCTCGGAGTAGGATATAGCCTAAGCACCATCACCTCCTCGGATACAATCCACAAAGGGGAAAGCACTCTACATAGGAATCTGAAATCAACACACAGTAATTTGAAAATAACAAATTATAGACTCCCATTGACGAAGAAAGGGAAGAAATAAAGGAGACTCCTATGCAGAAGGAAGGGGTGGGGAGGCCAAAAAGATCCGGAAATAGCCATTAAAATACTTAAGTATGTAGAAGAAGCATAAAAGGAAGGAGGAGAGGGGCGGGCTGCAGTACCGCCCTGTCAAAATTCTGCACCAGGCCGCGCAACATTGGTTCATCCTGGACCAGCCTCAATTGGGTTGATCGGTCCAACAGCGGGAGTTCATGCTGCTGGAAATTCCGCTCTGGCATCTCGCTGTGGGAGATCTCGCTCAGACTTTAGTTTCTCGGGGTTCAGGGAGCTTCTACTTCATCTGTTGAAGCTTCTGGTTCTTGTCGGCCTTTCTTGTATCCCAGTAGCGACTGCCCTGGCTCCCAAAACATATGAGGAGTTTTTCCCACTTGCAAGCATATCTCTCTATCAATCCGTTCTGGTTTGGCATAATCTGTGTCGAAGGTATACAATGACCTAAGTTCTCCCGGGCCAAATTCTGAACAAGTAAATATCTCATATGCTTCTTGTCTATGACAATTTGGGCCTTGGCGAGGTTGAGAGTTTGCAAGAGTTTGGTTGAGGGTTGATTCTTATAATCTTCAGGGTCTTTCCGCTGACTCTTGAACTTTTGGGGAACTGATATCTTCAATTGCGTTTCAACAACAAGTACTTCTCACTAGCCTTGTCTCTTCATATGGAACACTGGTGGTGAGGGCTGGAAATGTAGCCGCTAGTGATGCTATCAATTGGTCATCAATAAGACCATTCAATGAAATTTTAAATTCTGATATCTTGTGGTCTGCGTGATTTTTATGTGTCTCAACAAAAGGTTCTCCATCTTCTAGGAGAGTAGGAACCACAATCTTATCAAAAACCGCATGTTTCTTTTGATCACATGGAGGAAATGCAGTGGATGTATCCACGAGCAATTGATTTCCACGGGACAAGACGTTATCAGATGAAAATTCTTGTTAGAATTGCTCTTCAGTGTCTGCGTTGTCTTTACCGATTGTTTCAACAATGTCCTACTCAGTAAAATAGACCACTCCCCTGATTGTGAATTTTGCTTCCTCATGTCTGAATCTGTGACACTTGCTACACTTCCTGGTTGTGACATCTGCGTGGATTGGTTTTGTTATATAGTAGACAAGGAGGGTCGTTTGGTGATGCGGTTTCTCCACTTTTATAGCTAGAGTCTGTAACTTATGTCGATAGTAACTTGGTAGGAAATGACGCTTTGTGTCTCGCTTCATCTTCATATCTTTTTGCTTCCCTTTTCGACCTTTTACATCACGGTCGAGGGTAACCTTCCATTGGATTTCATCTTCTATCTTCGTAATCCACCGCCGAAGTCGGCAGTTCTCTTGTCGTATCTCCTCTCGGAAGAGCCTCATTAATGGTGTAGAAAATTTAGTTTGTTGTTGCTGATTTTGAAAATCAGCAAGGGTTTATTAGGGTTAGGCATTCTTGTTGGAAGTTTGAGAATCAGAAAGGAAAAAAAATTTACTGGAGGTGGCTTGGGTAGGGGTGGATGCTAGAAAACCCTAGGACGAGACTAGGGTTGGCCTAGCTCTGATAACAAATGATATCAGAATTAGTAGAGAAAATAGTATAAAAACAAAAGCACACTTTTATTAATAGGGAAAAAGGTTTACAGCAAAACATAACACAAAATAACAACACCGACATACACGACACAAGCAACAGCTCTAAGGTGTATTCTAATAGCGTCTGCTAGGTGGATTGGGATGATTGACAATGGTGGTGTCAACCCAGGAATGCTGATGTAGCGAGGGAGAGGTGCAAAATTATAGAGACAATAAGTTTGGAGGGTCGTAGGTAACCGACGACAGGCGGATGGGTGGTTGGAAGGTGCTGGACAGCAAGACAAATGTAGGAGATGGAGCGGCAGAGGCTCTGGAAGGGGATTAGGAATGACCGATGGCTATGGGGAAGGAGGAGGGCTGGATTGCCAAAATAGAGGAAAATGCACACCCTTGGAGTAGGATACAACCGGAGCACCACCAACTCTTCAGGTATAACCCACAAAGGGGAAAAGGACTCCTCACAGGAATCTAAAATCAACACAGAGCAAAAACTAAACCTTATAATCAGAAAACAACAAATTATAGATACCCATTGACGAAGAAAAGGAAAGAATAAAAGAAGAAAAGGAAATAATAAAAGAAGGAAACCTTCACGCAAAAGGAAGGGGTAGAGAGGCAAGAAAGATCCATAAATAGCTATTAAAATACTTCCATATGTAGAAGAAGCAGAAAAGGAAGGAGGAGAGGGGCAGGCGACAGTTCCGCCCAGTCAATCCTGCCCCAGGCTGCTCAGCTTGGTTTCATCCTGGACCGGCCTCAATTTGGCCGGCTGGTTCAACTGCGTGAGTTCCCATTGCGGGGAATCCCGATCGTGCATTCCCGTTGCGGGAGATTCTGCTCACACGTCCCACTGCGGGAGATTCCGCTCCCGTGTCCCATTGTGGGAGATCCCGCTCCTGCGTCACTATTTTTACATCATCCATTGTTACGGGTGGGCCTGCAACACTAAGAGTCACAACCAAGCGCACAATGCGCTGACCATTATTGCAACAACTATTCTTGAGGCACTTGCCATGAAACCACCTTTCCCATTTTAGGAGCGATGGGATGCCTGCCGATTCTCTGGGTTGGTTCCCTCTTCCTTTTTATGGCACTCCCCTCCTGGATGGCTCTACGTGAACATTGATGGTGCGCTCCTTCCTTCCGGGGCGGTCGGTATCAACGTCATTGTTCGGGATGAGCGGGGACTTGGTCTTTTTGCTACTGGCCATCTTTTGAGCGTTGGGACAACACCTTAGTTAAGCTTCAAGCCATTAAATCCTTCCAAAACTTTTGCCAATCATGGATGCTTGATTGTTAGGATATCATCATTGAGGGTGATAACGCTAATATCATGCACTTTTTGAGGACCAAGATGAAGCGGGTCACTTGGTGCCAACGGCCATAGGAAGCACCAGATTTAACTTTTCTTTGTCTTTTAATCAAATGTTATTTTTTCATACGCCGCGAAAATGTAATAGGGCCGCCCATTTTTTGTGCTAAGTGGCCCTTCATGGCTCTTTCTTTTTGTTGCACATAGATGATGATAGGGAACTTTGCTCTATCGTTTAGACGACAGGTCTCACTTTTGTGTACCATAGATGCATACATGAATAGTTTTTGTACTTTTTTGATATATTACTGCAAAATGCATATTTTTACGAGTGAGGCACTTGGCCAATTCCATAGAAATCTGACCACACTTGAAAATGACACCAAATTGAGTTAAGAAGGTATGATTTTGAATGCATTTAATCCAAAAATTGAAAAGCCCTAATCATGTTTTATCGATTAAGGTGCATCAGGCCACTAGATATGAGATGTTTATGTACAATATACATCCTTGTTTTAAGCAGTATGCAAGAAGGATTGTTGTTTGTTTCTAGTAATAGGTATTGGGAAAATCAAAATTTTGAACTCCATGGTTGTAAATTTAGTTCCATTTGTATCATAGCTTTCCTGCAATCTTTTATCTATTAGTAAAATCATCCAAGAGAAGGTGTAGTAATACTTACTATACTTAAATTATTATTATTATTGTTATATGTACACTTATCTTATTCTTATTATATATATCGTATATTATTTATCATATATATACATACACTTATCTTATGCATGTGTGTAAACTCCTTGTAAATCACCACACGTGGAGATTGTTTTGCAATTCAAGCAACGTATAAATGTTTTTGGCATTTGGAATACATCATAACATTTAATTAATTTTTGGGTCTATGGTTCAAAATGATGGTGATATGGACAGGGATGTTACTAGTATAATTCAAGTTGGTTGGTTGAAGTGGAGGAATGCTTCGGGTCTATTGTGAGATAGAAAAGTACTGCTTAGACTGAAAGGAAATTTTATACGATGATGGTGAGATCTGTAATGTTCTATGACGTTGAATGTTGTCCTTTAAAAGAGAAGCATAAAACTAAGTTAGGTGTTGCCAAGTTAAGAATGCTTAAGTGGCTTTACACTTAACGACAAAATGCAAAATGAATATATCCGTGATAGGGTTTGATACCAGAGTTACCCCAAACCACGACGCAAGACACGAATTTATTAATAACTTAAAAGAGGGTTACAATACTGACTCAAAAGAAGGAAAGACATCACATAAATCAGAACATAAAGCATTCAAACAAGGACTCAACAAACAAGACACAACAATCTCGATGAGGAGGAAGTTCGGAGAGATGGGGCTGGAATGGCGGGAACGTCGTTGGCTGCTGGAATCCATGGTCAGCAAGGATGGTGGCCGAAGTCGATGAGCGGAGGCACGAATGGCGGCCGAAGTCGTGGAGCGGAGGCACGAATGGAGGCGAAGCCGAGGAGTGGAGGCTAGAATGGCGGCCGAAGCTGAGTGGAGGCAATGGGCTGCAGGAGGAGAGTCTGCAGCGACGGGAGGCACTGGGGTGGCCTGAGGTGGGCTGCGGCCTGCTGGGAATGAGGCGACTGGAAGGTGGATGGAATGTCGGTGGAGCCTTAGAACAGCAGGAAGACTGCAGATCTGTTGCTGGTCTGGGAGGGCAGCAGGCTTCGGTGACCTTTCGGAAGGCTGCAGGGTGGATGGCGGTGCTCTGGAACATTAGGAGGGAGGCAGGGAAGCTTTCGGTTGGACTGCTAGAAGAGCTGGTATGTCGGCGAAGCTGCAGGACAGCAGGAAGACTGCAGGCGGGCTGCTGGTCAGGGAGGACAGCAGGCTGCAGTGACCTGCCGGAAGCCTACAGGGTGGATGGCGGTGCACTGGAACAACAGGAGGGAGGCAAGTAAGCTGCCAGTTGGATTGCTGGAAGAGCTGGAACGTCGGAGAGCTGCAGGACAATAGGAAGTAGTCGGAACGGCGAAGATAAACACCACCTCGGACGAGGTTACAGCCAAAGCACCTTCTTCGTAATCGGAGACAATGCTCAAGAGGGAAAACACTCAGGTAAAACTGAATTCAGATTTCAAAATCAAAATCTTTGACCCTAGAAACATGAATTAGTATTTATAAATGACTTGACCCAACTTAGGAAACAATTAAATTAAGAAAGTAGAATAAAAATAAAATTAGAACCTCAGATTAAAGGAAGGAAAATCAAATCAGATTTTAGGCTTTTAGGAAAGGTTTTTAATTTGGAGAAGGAATAAAAATTAGATCTCTATTTTAGGAAGGTTTTGGAAGTAGAAAAGGTCTTGGAAGGGAAGACAAGCAAGGGAGGGAAAACAAAGGCAAGAATAAGAAGGGAGAAAAAGAATGAGGGGCGGTGGAGTCCCCTCCAAGAGGTTTGGCTGGACCGACCCCCATAGGAGCCCCGTTTTAGGGTTGGTGTAGCTCTTGGGATAAAATTAGAGTCATCATAGATGGTTTGGTCACATCAAATGTTGACCATATGATGATCCGGTTAGGAGAGTTAATGTTTTAGATTCGACTTATATTAAGAAAGGCAGAGGTAGACCTAGAAAGACTTGGGCATATTTTATAAAAATGATCTTAATTTATTAGAATTAAATGAAAATATGACACTCAATAGGACGCAATGGAGAAAAATGATTCATGTAGCCGACACCACTTAGTGGGATAAAGGCTTGTTGTTGTTGTTGTAATGTGTGGTGGATGAACATTCTTTTTTGTAAGAAAAATGCCAATTCTTTATGAAGATACATCCATTTGACCCTATTTTTTGTCGGCTTTCATGTGCAGTTTTAACGTTGTTGATGTTGAGGCAAAAATTCCATGAGATTTGAACATTTTGAGTCAATTACTAATGAATATGTTTTGCTTTTATCATTAGCATCGCATCTGATCAAGTTGGCTTGTGGAACACTTATGAGGCCTAACATCGTCGTCGATAGGCCCTCTAAAATGTCTTATTTCATTTATTATTCTGGATTGTCGATGCTTCTTATAGTCTCATGCGGCCAAATTATTCATTAAAGAAATTGTTTGCCTTGTGATCTTCCCATTGACAATGTATCTGATAGGGATGCAAGGTTGCCATGTATTTATGAAAATTTGTATATATTTTCTTGGGAAACAATTAAAATGTTATAATGGCTTTTGTGGAATTATGCTCATAATTATATTTTAATACTTGCTATATTTAGTCATAGAATAAAGGTCTAATCAGGGTAATTAATTTTTTAATTTTAGGGTATTTATATTATTCCGTAATTATAGGAAGTACTTAATTTCTTTCCTCTTTCTATTACTTATACTCACCTATTTATAGGTGAATTATTTATGGCATCAATGAGAGAATTATTCAAAAATTCACATGGTATTAGAGCCGTAAGGCGAAGCCTCTTCCGCTCGATCGTCTGCGTCCCGCTCGGTTGTCTGCGTCCTGCTCGATTGTCCCGCTCGGAGCATCTCCCATCCTGCTCGATCATCCCGCTCGATCGTCCAACTCGATCGTCCTGCTCGGACGTCTGCTCGATCTCCCGCTCGATCGTCTGCTTCCGACGTCTGCTCGATCTCCCGCTCGAGGCTCGGACTTCTGCTCGATCTCCCGCTCGATCGTCCCGCTTGTCCCGCTCGATCATCTGCTTCCGCTCGGACGTCTGCATCCCGCTCAATCAGAGCCATAAGGCGAATCCTCTCCCGCGATCGTCCACGGCCGAGCGCCGACTCTTCTTCCGCGATCGACCAACCGCAAGCACAGTCCGTTCCAGCCGTGCTCCTCGTCGGCGCAGCCTCTTCTCTGGTCATTCCGCTGGCCTCCTCTCATCTCCAATGACTAAGTACGACCATGCCTGCAACTCCTCCACTAGTGATGTCACTTCTAGTCACCCCTCCGCAGCTGGGTCTCAATTGCCCAGCAATTCAGACAATAATTTTGTCCTCATCACCAGCCACAAACTCACCGGCCAGAATTATCTCCAATGGTCGCAGTCAGTCATGATGTTTGTATGCTGCAAAGGCAAAGATGACTACCTCACTGGTGATGCTCCAGCTCCGGCAACGACAGATCCGTTATACAAGACTTGGAAATCTGAGAATAATATGGTTATGTCCTGGCTTGTTAACTCGATGGCCCTTGATATTGGCGAGAATGTTCTTCTCTATAGCACGGCTTAAGATATTTGGGATGCTGCCCGTGAGATATATTCTAGTTCGGATAATACAGCCGAACTCTTTGCTGTTGAGACCATTCTTCATGACTTTCGTCAAGGTGATCTCTCTGTCACTTAATACTTCAATACTCTTACTCGGTATTGGCAGCAACTAGATCTATTCGAGATGTACCCTTGGAAGTGTCCTGAAGACACTATCATATTTCACCAAATTGTGGAACAGAAGCGCATCTTCAAATTTCTCCTCGGCCTCAAATCTGAGTTTGACCAGACTCGCTCGTGGATTTTGAGTTCGAAACCTCTCCCAACAATTTATGAAGTTTTTTCCGATGTGCGCCGCGAAGAGAGTCACCAAAAGGTCATGTTAGGTGCTTCCTCGTCCACTTCAGTCCTCGACGGATCCGCCCTTGCTGCCACATCCCACCCACAGACAACCGCCAACGCCAGGGCCGCCCTTGGTGTGATCACTGCCGCCGTCCTGAACATACTCGGGATACTTGTTGGCGGATTCATGGCAAACCTGCCAATGGGAAGCCCAAACGTGATCCTCGGGCAGCTACCGCCATCACCACTGAAGCCTCTCCAGGAACGAGCCCATTCAGCGAAGACCAGATTCATGCCATCCAGAAGATGCTCGGTCAGCTGTCACTAGTCCATCCTCCTAGTGTGGCATCTGGTGCCACTGGCCTTGTTGCCCAACAAGGTATTTCCCCATTTGCTTTCGTCTTGGATTCGACCTCTTCTCGCCCATGGATTGTTGACTCAGGTGCCTCTGATTATATGACCGGGGATATCTCCTTATTAGTGGATTACCGACCATGTAATCCGACCTCACTGTTTGGATTGCTGATGGATCAGCCTCCAAAGTTGCTGGTCTTGATTCTGTCCGCATCTCTCCAGATTTATTGCTCACTTCTGTGCTTCATGTTTCTACTTTGGATTGTAATCTGGTCTCTATTAGTAAGCTCACTCATGATTGTCATTGTGCTGCTAAATTTTTTTTCATATGTTTGTGAATTTCAGGATTTGAAGTCGGGGAGGATGATTGGCAGTGCTGAGTTGCGCAGTGGTCTCTATCTTCTCAACAAACCCTCTGTTTGTCTTGTTTCACGTACTGGTTGTGCTTCAGTATCGAGTCTGTCTTGCTTAAATCCTCTTAGTACATTTGTCTTTCATTCCTGTGTTAATAATGATAGTAAAATCATGTTACTTCATTATCGTTTAGGTCATCCCAATTTTATGTGCCTTGGAATACTGTTTCCTCATTTATTTATTAACAAAAGTCCTACCTCTTTTAATTGTGAATTTTCTCAGCTTTCCACACACTCGTACTTCATTTTCTCGTTTATCATACAGACCCACTTGTCCCTTTTCTCTAATCCATTGTGATTTCTGGGGTCCTTCTCGTGAAAAAAATATTTCTGGGGCCCAATGGTCCGTGACCTTTATTGATGATCACACACGTGTGACTTGGATCTATCTTCTGCGTGATAAATCCGAGGTAAGACCAATATTTTGTGCCTTCTATCAAATGATACTCATTTAATTTGACACAAAATTCAAGCTCTTAAAACAGATAATGCACGAGACTTTTTCAACACCTCCCTAGGAACTTTTCTTACTCACCATGACATCCTTCACCTTGGCACTTGTGTTGATACTCCCCAACAAAATGGGATTGCGAAGCGGAAAAATCGTCACTTGTTGGAGGTAGCCTCGCGTCTCATGTTTACCACACCGGTCCCTAAATGTTATTCGGGCAAGACAACATTGATCGCTCGCTCTATCTCATAAACCGGATGCCCTCTCGTATCATGGGTTTTCTTAGTTCAATCGATGTCCTCCTTTGCTCCTTTCCGACTACCCGTGTCCTCCTTCGGTTGTCCCTACCAAACTATTCGTACGCTCCGTCTTTGTTCATATTCACAAACAACACCGCAGTAAATTAGACCCCAAATCAGTCAAATGCATCTCTATAGGGTATTCGGCCAATAAGAAAGGCTACAAGTGTTATTGCCCTTCAACTAAAAAGATCTATAATTCTATGGATGTCACATTTTTTTAGCATCAGTTATACTACCAAGAGTTTGTCGTTCAGGGGGAGAGTTGCAGTGAACAACAGCCCTGTATTCCTTTACCTACTGACACGGGTCTTTCTCCGGCTGTCAAACCTTCTCCAACTCCTATTCAAACTCCTCCATCTCCTATTCCAAACCCGTCTACACATCCCGCACCTCAAGAACTTTGGGTCTATACAAGACGAAACAGAACTGCTGAAAGAATAGAGAACCAAACTCTGCTTCCTCATGCTGTACAAGAATCTAATCCGGCTCCAAACCTCTCTGAAACTCACTCAGGTACGAAATTTATGAGCACTAAGTGATTATGAGCTTACCCCGCCTGTGAGAGATGATTCAGATGTTCCTTGCACTCAACATCCTATCTCTCGATTTGTTTAATATGAGAATTTATCTCCTCCCTATCATGCATTTTACTGCTATTGACAACATAGAGATCCCGAATTCTATTTAGGAAGCACTCTCACACCCAGGATGGAGAAAAGCTGTGAATGAAGAAGTTGTTGCACTAGAAAAGAATGGAACGTGGATTGTGTCTGATTTGCCCAAGAATACGAGACCAGTAGGATGCAGGTGGTTATTTACAATCAAATGTAAGGTAGACGGAAGCATAAATCGGTTGAAAGTCCGACTGGTTGCAAAAGGTTATACGCAGTCATACGGAATTGACTACCAAGAGACATTTGCCCCAGTAGCCAAACTGAACTCCATTAGAATCCTACTCTCCATTGCAACAAACCGAGACTGGCCGCTAATGCAACTTGATGTCAAAAATGCATGCCTTAAAAGAGATCTTGAAGAGGATGTGTACATGAATTTACCTCCTGGTCTAGAAGGATCATTCCCTAGTGGCAAAGTATGCAAGCTCCAGAAATCTCTGTATGGTCTCAAACAATCTCCCCGTGCTTGGTTTGCTCGATTCACCAATTCAGTAATCAAATGCGATTATACTCAAAGCCAGATTGATCATACAATGTTCACAAAAAGATCCGAGAAGAAGATTGCTGTACTCATCGTATATGTTGATGACATCATTCTTACCGGTGATCGCACTGAAGAATTGACAAAGTTGAAGAAGTTTCTAGCCATGAATTCGAAATCAAGGACCTCGGAGACTTGAAGTTCTTCTTGGGAATGGAAGTTGCAAGATCCAAAATGGGGATAGCCGTAACTCAAAGAAAATACACATTGGACCTATTGAAAGAAACTGGTATGCTTGGATGCAAACCAATAAATACTCCAATAGACCCGTATAAAAAAATTGGAATGGAGAAGGATAGTTTACCAGTTGACAAAAGACGATATCAGGGGCTTGTTGGAAAACTTATTTACTTATCCCACACCAGACCAGACATAAGTTTTTTAGTAAGTATAGTGAGTCAATTCATGAACTGTCATACTGAGGAACATATGGGAGTTGTTAACCAAATCTTAAGATACTTAAATATGACTCCAGGGAAAAGATTATTATTCAAAAAGAATGATAGTCAAAAGGTAGAAGTCTTCATCGATGCTGATCAAGTGTGAGATATATCCACCCGACGATCAACCTCTGTGTATTACTCTTATGTATGCGGCAATCTAGTGACATGGAGAAGCAAGAAGCAATCGGTGGTATTTTGGAGTAGTGCAGAAGCAGAATACAGAACACTAGCACTTGGTATCTGTGAAGGAATGTGGATCAAAAGATTTCTCAAGGAGCTTGGGATTATGAGAGAAAATTCTATCAGGATGCTTTATGACAATCAAGCAACAATCAGTATCGCAAAGAATCCTGTTCATCATGACCGAACGAAACACATTGAGATTGATCGAAACTTCATTTCGGAGAAGGTGGACAATGAAATCATTGAATTGGTCTATACTCTTTCTAAAAACCATACGGCAGACATTCTCACCAAGGCTCTCCCTAAGTCAAGCTTTGATGAGCTACATAACAAGTTGGGCATGTACAATCTGTACAACCCAACTTGAGTGGGAGTGTGGAATTACGCTCATAATTATATTTTAATACTTGCTATATTTAGTCATAGAATAAAGGTCTAATCAGGATAATTAATTCCTTAATTTTAGGGTATTTATGTTATTCCGTAATTATAGGAAGTACTTAATTTCTTTCCTCTTTCTATTACTTGTACTCACCTATTTATAGGTGAATTATCTATGGAATCAATGAGAAAATTATTCAAAAATTCACAACTTTTATCTACAAACGGACATACAAAAGTAGTAAATTTGTGATATGAGTATTGGAAATCACTGTGTTGTCTTTTTGATAATATATAATTTATGAAATAGAAATTTATCATTGCCTATGATTTTATTTGTTTATTATAACCATGTGACGCTGTATTAAAATTACCTTCGAAGTGGTGCATAGGTCACAATCTCAAAACTATACATATCATATTAGAGCGTATACCCACGTTACATTATGCTCTTATAGCACAAATTTATTTGCAAAATGAAAACTATAAAACTAAAGCTGCTCATTGAAAATTATAAAGATATAATGAAGGTGATCATGATCCTGAATGCTTCCCGCATAAGTCCTTTAATAAACTTCATGCCCTAGCCATTGTGCCATTACATGTCGGACCTTGCAGGATGTTTTATTTGGAGAGACCACGATGGAATTTCTGTCTCAAAATAGAAAAAAAAAGAAAGGACAATTTGGTAACATTTTATGTACACTTATTGCATGCTTGTTGAGCACTTTATGAGGAGGTGCTAGATACATATAATAGAAAATGGTCGTTTTTACTTCAATTCTATTCCTAATCAAGTTTATTTGAAGTTCTTGTATTACCCCATTCCATTTTTCTCTATCAGTATTATTGTTATAACAACGTCTTTTGTTTTTACCATAGATCAAAATAATAGTATATTTTTTTTTATCATATTTAATTAAGATGTCTATTGTAATTATTCTGGTTGTGAGTTTCTAATTATTAAAATTGAAGTATATTTTTAGAATGTCATGTCCAGTCCTTGTCATGCACCGTTTGAAACCTGCTGTGGCTTATTTGTATCATGTCATGTTTGCGTTCCTATTCTTTGTCTGTGCATCTGGGATTTGTATTTGTACATAAATTTTGTTCTTATACATTTTAACACCATGCAAGCCCAACTCTGTTCATTACAGATCCTAATACTATTTAACCGCTGGTCTTTAGTATCTCAGCTTGGCAGTTATGTTTGAACTTTTGTCCTTTTATTGCAGGAATGAGGATTGGTCTTTTGAAGGGAAGAACAACACACTTTCATTTCCATCATACTACATCAGCGAAGATGTAATCATTCTTCTCTGTTTTTCCACTACAGCTGAAGCTAAATCAATCATATTTCAAGTATGCTTATAGAATAATTTTGCGTTATTATCTGCAGGCCGTGAAATGTCTAGAAAATGATGGTTGCAAGTTACAAAGTGCGATGCTAGCAACTGAAGATGATTTAAGTTTTGATACTTCAATTGCTTGTGATTCATGTGATATATGGTACAATCATTAATTTCATTTTACTTTTAATTTCACATATATGAAACTAAACTCATCGCAGTTGTAAAATTGTTGCTGGATTTTCTGAAATGATCATTTTTTATTGAAGATTAGTTCAATGGGAAATCATCTTTAGTTTCCTCAAGTTTATACCATGTTTTTTTGTTCTTTTACGGTCTAATAGCTTTGCTTGTCAATAAAGTTTGCCTTACCTTTAATTTTGCCATTCTTAAGAACTTAAAATGGGTATTTTTTCTGCCTCTTTGATCCACGAAAATCCACGAAAGATTTGAGCCATCTCCTTTTAAAAAATTATCATATGGACTTTACAGTTATATATATATATATATATGTCAGAAAAAGTATTGATGATCTCAAACTAGTAGGCAAGTGGAAAGTGAGACTTCTTGATGGGAGACGTGTTGATTCAGTAACCATGGCTGAAGACTACGCTCGGATTTTCTCAAATGGAAAGTCAATGAAGTTACTCAAGTAGTCTCTTGATTTTGACCCAAACCATGAACCTCCCACTGTAGCAGTATGGTTTAGTTTACCAGGTCTCAAGCTGCATCTATTTAACCATCAGGTTCTCTACTCTATTGGGGCCATACTTGGGGATCCTATGAAGCTAGATCTACCCACTTTCAATCTAACCAGGCCTTCTGTTGCCAGAACACTTGTGGAAAGGGATATCACTTTACCTGATATTACAGAAGTCTGGCTGGGCACAACACATAATGGATATTGTGAACAAATTGTCATGGAACATAGACCCCTTTATTGTACCCACTGTAAGATATTTGGGCATACCCTTGACAAATGTCACAGGCTCCACCCTAACTTGAAATCTAAAGCTCAAGTGCATAAGAATGTGCCTAACCCCACTGCTATGGACACATCTTCTCCACCCGACAAGAGTTGGTGTCTAATTTAATTGCCTCTTGCGACCCCCCATGACAATGTTTTTTCTGTTTCTGCGATTGATGTGTTGCCGGATGACTCTGCTGGGCAGCCTACAACTTCAAACCTTATTGATAACAATACTGTAGGATCCTTACCTACAAAGGCAATGTTCAGACCGATAATCAGGAGTGCCTTGTAGCTTCTCATTTTCAGGAAATATCTGGTGCAGAGACGACAATTCATACTTCACATACACTAGAACCTATTGTGGTTACAACAGTTGGCAATCCTTCTACTGCGTTTCTAACATCTCATCCGAACGAGCAAGTCGTTACTGTTTGTTAGGCGGGCTCATCAGCTTATACATGCTCGACAATCTGTTTACTAACTCACTGATTAGATGAGCCACTCTTCGGATGAAGAATGACAGATTTACACATACAGGACGAAAAAGAAGAATGGAGGCCTACTTGAGCTCAAGAATTTAATGGATAATACATTGGTTACTTCGGCTAATGACACACAACTCACCAATTTGTTAGTTAGCTCCCTTCCTAGATCTAGAGGCAGAGGCAGAACTAAAGTGGGTCGTCCCTAACTAAATGCTTCTACATTTTGGCGGTTTTGGTTTTTGGTCTTACACACGTATTTTTCCTTTTTGTGTGTTTTGTATCGTGTGGGTAGGGTGCATTTTTTGGGCCCACTCATACTATCAATTTGTATCATTTCTATTTTAATATATTAGCCCTTGGGCTTTGATATATATATGTATATATATTTATGTATATATGTATATATATATCTATGTATGTATGTATATAATAAAATGTCGTCGTCCCGCTCTCGCTCCGCTAGGGTTTCGCCGCATGGCGAACCCTAGCGCCTGCTCCACGGATTCTCGCGTCCTCTTCATCGCAAGCTGTAGGAAGTGTTCACGTCTCTTCTAGCGTTCATGCTTCCTTCTACTCTACTCGACCGCTGCACTGCTGCTGGTGGCCGAGCTAGCGGAATCTGCTCAACAACTGTGCCGAGCTCGACTGCTGCGGCTCGACATCTACGATCACCAGCGTCGTCGATCCACTCTGTTTGCTTGTTGGTGGCCGAGCTATCTGCGATCTGTCTGCTCGACATCTGTGTCGGGCTCGACAGCTGCGCTGCTACTCGACAACAGCGGCTCCCTCCTGCAGCTCCCTCCTGCAGGCCCTGTGGGACTTGCGCAACTGAAGCAATGGCCTCGGGTCGTTCATACGCCGAAGCCCTCGCCGACAATAACCCCTCTCGCGCCCCCTCCAGTTCCAACATTTTCCTGCAGAGATACCACGATGCTTTCGTGCAAGACATTGAAACTGGGTTTCTCAAAAAGGCTTCCCAAAAAGACGAAAAACCTACAATTTTTCTTACAGAGGAAGAGATCTCCACTCTAGCTGCACCCTGCCGACTGTTTCTAGTAGGTAAGTTCTTATACGACAATCCTAAACTTGAACTAATCTGAAAAGAATTTGAGCAAATGAAACTAAATGGAAGTTGGAAGATTGGTAGATTGGATGGGCGACACGTTCTCATCCAATTAACCGATGATGGAGATTACACCCAATTGTTTGCTAGAAGACTCATTCGAATTAACAATCGGGTGATGAAGGTGCTAAAATGGACGATGGATTTCGATCATCGTACTGAGCTTCCCATCATCCCTGTTTGGTTGCGCTTCCCAGATCTGCAGGTACACCCTTACGATCAAGAGCTTCTATTCACCTTCGCAAAGATATATGACACACCACTCCAAACCGACCCACCTACAGAGCATATGACTCGACCTTCTTAGGCTAGAATACTGATAAAACGAGACATCACGCTTACCTTTTCCGAGAGAGATATGATTGGCACACAGCATCAGAGATTTTGGCAACCAGCAGAACTAGAACAGGTATCTCTTTACTGTACCCACTGCCGTATGTTTGGCCACTGTTCCCATCAGTGTTACCACTTGCATCCGAACCTCAAACCTTCACATATAAATACTACTGGACCGTACATTCCTGCGACGGGTATACCGCCTTCCTCACCATCAGTGATACCCACTACTGTTCTAGAATAGGTTGAGAAGGATCGACCCTTGGAGGAGCATCAGGTAGTTGCCACTGCTAGACAGGATGAGGTCATCTCTCTACCTTCTTCTACTGGAGCAGCTATACTACCATCTCAGGTACCCACTACTATAGAGGGAGATCAGACTCCCCACCATGACATGTCTGAAGATAGGGAAGAAACAAACACTCATATTATGATGAAGGAAAAGACGCCTACTACTATCGATGAAGAACCATCGCCTAATAAGAAGTTTCGGTTGTTCTATCCACTCGATCGGTAGGAGATTCCAAGTATTGGAACCTATCACAACGAATGACCTTTCCCACTTCGATCGGATTGTCAAGTCTCATCAAGAAGAACGACAAGTGTATACCTCCCGATGAAGAAAAAGTTGGGGTTACTATCCCTCTCGAAAATTTAATGGATGATATTTTGGTCTCCCCTGGTAATGGACAATCCCTTCAGAGTGTGATTTATGGATGCGCTATAATAACCAGGGGTAGAGGGAAGCCTTGACGACCTCGTCCTCTTTAGTTGCTTGTTTCTTTTTGTTCTATCTTTTGTATCGCTCTGTTTGAGCTTTATTTGTTTTTTATTCTTATGAGTCGAGCTCAATTTTTTGGGCCCTCTCATACTACTTGTTTTGTAACCTTTTTTATTTCAATGAAATAGGCCATATGACTCTTTCTTTAATATATATATATATATATATATATATATATATATATATATATATGTGTATGTATTTATGTATGATCTATTGATTTCAGAAGTCATGGTGACTCGATTTGGCGTGAAGGAACGCTCCGACAACGAGAATGGTTACCCGAACTAGCGCTTTGGCTTCGGCTTCGGCAGATCGAATGCACATCTCGTCTCTTTCTGCTCCTCGGAGTGGCTTCTTCGTCTACATCTATGTAGCGCGGCTCTGCATGCACTGTTCAAAGCTTCTTCTTTTTTCTGTGACTGGATTAGGGCATCGTTCGTCACTCGGCTCATCTGCGTAAACCGATTGTGTGGTTGTTTCCCTTTCAAGCCATCGTTCATCATTCAGCCGCTCGTACACACGTGTCGCCTCGAATAGATCACGTGTACGAGTCCGGTTCTCATCCGTCTCGCTCATCTGCTTTAGTCACACGTTTGGTTTCTATGGCTTCTGTTCCTCCTCAACTCTTGACTACTTTAGTTTTAAATATTGGGAAGACTTCTTATGTTGATATAGTTGGATTAGGGGTTGGCTTTGTGGTATCAGTGGATAATCTGTTCTTCCCTCAGGTTTATCGTGAATCATTTGAACCAAAGGGGACTGTAACCTCTTCAAGAAGGCTAGCAGGAAGAGTGACAAACTAGCTCTAATTTTCTCTGATGATGAAGTTTTCAACTTGGCTGAAAAGTGCAAGTTTACTCTCATTGGAAAGTTCCAGCTGGGACATCCTAAAATGGAAATCAATCGAAAGGCTTTTGAAAATTTCAAACTATTCGGAGATTGGAAGGTTGGTCTCTTTGATATGGGAGACATGTGATGATACAATTATCAAAAGAAGATGACTATGCCAAAATATTTTCCAAGAAGCATATAATAATTGATGGGAAATATATGAAATTGCTCAAGTGGTCTCCTGAATTTGACCCTAGCCAAGAACCCACTATAGTTCCAATCTGATCTAAACTACCTGGCCTAAAGTTGTGATACTTTAATAACCATGTCCTCTACTCTATTGGAGATGCATTAGGGAGACCTATGAAATTGTACATACCCACCTTCAACCTATCCAGACCTTCTATTGCAAGAATCCATGTTGAGAGGGATATCACCCTCTTTGATGTAGAAGAATTATGGCTTGGCACTGCCCATAATGGGTATTGGCAACCAATTATCGCAGAACAAAAACCCTACTATTGTAATCACTGTAAAATGTTTGGGCACACACCTGCCAAATGCTATAGGGTTCATCCAAATTTGAGATCCATCATTCATTTGCATTTGGATTCTGCAGTTCCTGCTCCTACTGTTGTTTACTCAAAGGAAGTAAATAGGGAGGGGGGGTTGTGCTCAGGTACCAAGAGAACCTCTGATCACAACACTGAAACTAAGAAAAGTAGATGGTATCAGTGATGCACAAACAGAGAGATTGATTGTTGCTGAGGGTCTCCTGAGGGAAGATGATTTATTGCTTTTGAAGGTGATACTCCTCGTGTCACGACCACTAGCAACATCATCCGAGTGGAGGAAAATGTAGCTGAACCTAAACAACATCCAACAATGTTGTATGAAAATTTGTCTCATCAGTCTATTTCACACCGACCAGTTAAGTAACAACTTCCCACAGCCGTTGAGAAAGTTCTTCCTCAAATCATAAAATTTTACCCAACTAGTAATAATTTGGTTGTAGCAGATAATGGCCAAATTGTTTTGGAACCACCTATTGCGAGAGAAGAGGGTACTCAAGTCTTGGAGGAGTGCCAAGATCAAGGTGTGCAGCAAGCTAAAACTACTCAACAATTTACGGATCAACATACCCTCCAGGGTGAGCTTTCTATTGAAGATCTACTAATTGATCAGATGGGATATACACTGGCAGATGAATGACAAGTTTACAAAGCTAGGAAGAAGAAAAAAGGAACGTTAGAACTCAGGATTTTTCAGGATGACAGTTTGATAGTTTCGGGTGGCAGCCCACATCACAGTTTGTTGTTGGACTCCCTCCAGAGAACCAGGGGGAGGGGGAAAGGTAAAACCACCCACCATTATTAGGAGATTTATGGGTTATCATCTGGGTGTATTGGGACATACTGTGGGTGTATCGGCTCCCACGCAGGTGTTATTTACGGTCACTCCTCCAAGCCTTTTATGAAGTCAACACCTCATCTACCCTCTCCTAGCAATCATTACTTTTGTGGAGACTTTCTCGATTACAATTTTTAGGGTATACGTGTATATTTTAAGTCTTTTTTTTAGTGAGTTGTATATCCCGTGAGTGGGTTCTTTGTACCCACTCACTAAAACCTTTGTATCTTCCTTTTGCATCAATGAATTTACCTTCGTGTTTTACAAAAAAAAAATATTGATTCCAGAATCTTTTAGGGATTTGGGTTTTTGCAGGCCAAAGCGAAGTTTCGGAAATATTTTAGTTATTCCATTATAAATTGCTTCTTGCTTGTAATTTATCTTTCTTATTCCCTTCTTTCCCAATTATCTTTAAGAAAGCAGTGAAGCCAGATTTTAAATTATTCTTGGCATGGATTTTATTTGGGTGCTAAGATTTGAATAAATACTGACTCAACACTCATTAGTATGCCCCATTTTCATTCTAACATTTTTTTTTTAATGTGTTGTCCTAATTTGCTAAGCTTTCTTGTATGTCCATTAAAACAGGTATCATGCTTTCTGTGTCGGATTTAATCCTGAATTTACATCTGGAAATTCATGGTTGTGCCCAAGGTAATTTTATAATTACAACTGTGATTAATGGTTTGTCATCCATTCTGGATATTTTTGTTCATTATTGATTTTGAGGAGGAACATGATAGTTCTTTGTTCCTCCCAGATATCTTTTATGGAAGGCATGATCTATTTACATTTAGATAAAGTTGGTTTGTACAGTTTATGATGTTTACGTTTCTTATAGGTGCGTAAACATTGAAGTGCCGCAGAAGTCAGGTGCAGTTTCAGTGCAAAGCTCTTTGAAATATTCTGCTCCACAAACTGCTGAAATTGGATGGACGGTAGATTCTTCTCTCTCTGGGAAGGTATCAGTATCTGTTGCTGATGATGGTGAGACGGCCGTTGTCGTATCAATGATTGAAGGGAAGCAGAATTCAGATTGTGGAACGTCCTTCTTTGATAGGCTTGATTCCAAAGTGGATATGGTGATAGAAAAATCTTCATTTTATTCAGATATTGAAAATTCTGAAGCAGATTTGCAACTCAGAGATGGAAGCTGCAATCAAGCTTCACAGAATAGCTTGCTTCTCAGTGACTACAAAATGCACCATACCAATTTATCTGATGTTGATTGCAGCTCGGAATGTTTCTTTGATATATCCCCCGAGATTATTGATTTTCAATCCTATGGTGACTTGAAAGAAGCTGCAATTTCATCTTTTTCAGATGATGATATTGTAAGCAAACCGGGGAATGATATAACCGAGTCACAATCACCATCAACATTGCAGGATGAGCCATTTTCCTTGTGCTCTTCTGAAGCAAATGATAAAGAGATTACCATCAATGCTCCAGAAACAGTATCTGTTTCAGTGGATTCTGATGTTTATATAGATTCACCTTTTATGGCCTGTGGCACATCAAAAGCTAAGGATGCACAGGACAAGAAGTCTGATAACATCATTGGCACTCGTTCAGCTGATCCCTCTATTTCATCAGGTTAGAATTTAAAAAGTTGTGATGCTTATCAGATCTTATTGATGGGGCATTATTAATTATTATTATTTTTTAGAAGTCATTACCATTGGTCTTCGAATCACCAAACCTTATGTCAACCTGTTGGGAAGGATGCTATTATAAATGTTCAACAACTATTAGAAAACTGGTCCCACCGCACCTAGTGACTTGGTATTAAACAAATTCCTGTCTTGTGGAGTGGATTGCTTCTAGTATATTGGGTAGCAGAGCAGGCATGAATTTTATGAGGTTGAGGGCTTATTTTGTGGCTGGAAGCGGAGAGAAATTTGTAGAGGAAGTGGTTGGTCTAGGAAATAGGTATAGGAATTGATCATTTGGGGATCGTTGCATCTCATTGATCTAGGGCTGTTACATGAACTTCCTCCACTACATGTTACAGCGGAAAATTCACATTTCAATGGCATTCCCTTACTAATGACATATTGACTAATTATAGTAATAGAAAGAATAAGAAGAAGCATTTAAATGTCCTTTTGACATAAGAGTAAAGTGCCAAATATGTCTCCAACCGTTTATATGGGGTCATTTAAGTTGCAGAGTTTATAGAAGTGTCAAAATAGTCCTCATACTCTTTAAATTTGGGTTGAAAGAGTCCCCATGGAGGATTATTAGAGCTCGATTTTAAATTAGTAGGGGATTATTTTGGCACTTCTTTAAATTCTGGGACTGTATAAATAGTCAAGGACTATTTTGGCACTTTACTCCTTTACATAATAAATGAAGTCAATAGAAAAATGGCTATTGTTGGCGGGCTTGGTGGTGGACTTGATAGGTTTTACGAAAGGCAGGAAGGGTGCCAAGGAAGAAAAGTCATGGGAAATGCTTAAGAAGTTGTAGAAGTCTTGGGAGGTAGCATGGCCTAAGCGTTTTGACACTTCCCTTCAAGTGAATTAATAAATTTTATCCATCTAAATTTGTTTGTTAACTTACGAGAGGATACCCCAAATAATATAAGGGACATATGAATAAGCTTGGTGATGGACTTGGTAGGTTATAGGAATGGCGGGTAGGGTGCCAAGGAGAAAAAGTCATGGGAAATGCTTAAGAAGGGGTACAAGTCTTGGGAGGTAGCATGGCCAAAGCATTTTAACAGTCTCTGTGAAGTGAATTGATAATTTTTATCCATCCAAATTTGTTTGTTAACTGATGAGAGGTTACCCCAAATAATGGGACATGGGAATAAGCAAAGAATGGTAAAACAACTTGTCGTTTCATCAATATTTTGTTTCATTGTTGGGCCTCAAGCCTTGGATGTGAAAAATAGAGGGTTGTGTTTGATAGTCGACAGTCAATATTTTTTTGTCAAAAAATCATGAAATGAATCTTTTAAATACTTGTGTAGGGCGTCCCTTAAAAGCGACGTGCTGTATGACCTGAATACAACGAAAAGTGTGTAAGGGTCGCCAAACCGGCCCGGGTTAGTGGAAAATTTTGTAAGATGGTGGTGAGACCTGCAATGCTTTATGGCGCATAATGCTAGCCTTTAAAAGGGAAGCATAAAAGAAAGTGAAATGTTGCTGAGATGAGAATGCTTAGGTAGATGAATGGCTTGACACTCAGAGACAAATGTGAAGTGAATATATCTGTGATAGGGTTGGTGTAGGTCCTGTGGTGGACAAGATTAGAGAGACTTGTCTTAGATGGTTTAGTCACATTAAAAGTCGACCATCTGACGATTCAGTCAGCAGAGTAGATGTTTTAGAATTGACTTATGTTAAGAGAGGCAGAGGCTGACCTGAAAAGACTTGGGCATATTGTATAAAAAATGTTCATACTCTATTAGAATTAAATGAAAATATGACACTCAATAGGATGCAATAGAGAAAAAGGATTCATGTAGCCGACCCCACTTATTGGGATAAAGGCCTGTTGTTGTTGTAGTAATAGTAGTCTATAACAAAGTTTCAAAAGGGCGATAATAAATACTAAAAAGAAATGAGATAACATTAATATAAACAAATATGTCTGTATCCAATAGTACAATTAGAACATAAACTTAACTACAGAATAGAATATTATAGCTGAGAAGTTTGCTCTTATAATGATGATTCACTAAGAAACCTTGATCTGAATCAATCGCAATTACTGATATTGTACCATTTGCTTTTGTTGATATGGTGATGGATGCTGCTTTTGGTTTTTTGAGGCATGGTTGCACTGCCAATATGGTTGATATTTCAGAAATTATTATGATTACTGTTGTGGCTGAAGATAATATAGCTTTGCCTGTCTTTTGTTATTATGTTTTTGATGTTAACCTCCATTAAATTTTTACCACTAATTTTTTTATATTATTTGAAATTATTTCGTCTTTGAAACATAATGTTTAATCTCTTGTGATTTTAATAATCTTATATATATATAATGAGTTGAGCTTTCTTCCTATAGAGACTATAATTTTTTTTTTAATCATTCTTTTTAATTCTAAAGAAAGAGAAAAGGTCTGATTAAGTGTGGTTTTGTATACTTGATAGATGATTGTTTTGTGTATGACTTTAGTTCTTAAGTTGAAATCATTCCATTTAAGCCAGCTGATTGGTTTTGATTGGACTTTGCTAAAACATCAACTCGTGAGTATTAGCGGGGTTTGGTGGCCATCAGTAAAAAATTACGGCTGATATCCATAAAAAGATATTTTCAAGGTGACCTTGGGGTGTAATGTATCGATTATTGGAATGCCAACTAGCTGGGAGCTCAAGCTCTTTCACTAATGGATATTTTATAATTCCTTGAATTAAAGTTATGGAATTTTTTTTAAATATATTTTATTTGTTAAAATCATATTATATTATTTTGATTCAAATGTATTTTATCTAGCGTATCAACATATTTAAATATACTTGAGTAAAGAGTTGCAAGTTCAAACCTTCAGTAATTGTTAAACCAAAACTTAGCAAACGATACTTAAACCTAAATCACATCTATGTATATATGTATGCATGTGTGTATGTGTATATATATATATATATATATATATATATATGGGTTTATCTGTATCTTTTCTCTTTTTGGGTGTTAGTGTGTGTTGTACCATATTGGTAGGGCGCCTTTATTGGGCCCTCATATAACCTTTATGTATATTTTCTATTTTAATATAATTTACCGTTAGGCTTATATATATATATATATATATATATATATATATATATATATATATATATATATATATATTAAAGAGAAGCCCGGGGCCTATTTTATTGAAATAAAAGGGGTACAAAACTAGTATGAGAGGGCCCAATAGATGGAGCTCTATTCATAAGAAACAAAATGTAAAGATAGCTCAAACAAAAGGGTACAAAAGACAAAAAAAAGAAAAAACAAACAAACAAACATTGTCTATGGACGAGGTCGCCAAGGTCTTTCTCTTACTTTGGTTCTTGTAGCGCATCCAGAAATCAAATTCTGAAGTGATGTTCCATTACCAGGAGAGACCAATGTATCATCCATTAAGTTTCCAAGTTGAATAGTAACCCCAGCCTTCTTCCGCCGGGAAGTATATACTTGCCATTCTTCTTTTGAAGACTGGTCAATCTGATCCACAGAAGGGAAGACAGTTCTAGCGATAGGTTCCAGTGTTTGTGTAGGACAGTCTTTCAATATTTGGGGGATTCTTACTCTACGAACGGTAGTTCAACCAACTAATTAGTAGCAGTAATAAGGCTACTGTTTGACAGTAATTCTCCCTCGGTAGTAGTAAGCACCTTTTCCGTCATCTGAATGTGAATATTCACTTCTTCCCTATGTTTAATCACGTTAGGGAGGGAAGTCTGAGCACCCTCCACGGTAGTTGCTAAAGGCTGAGAAGAAGGGGCAGTGACCGCATCCTGCCTTCTAGGTACAACCACCTGACACTCCTCCAACAATCGATCCTTATCAACATGCTCTGAATCAGTATCAGTAGACTTTTGCATCGTATCCGGCGTGGGCGTTGCTGTAGGTATCACAGGCAGTGAGGAAAGGGGTATAACCGTCGCAGGAATGTGTGACTCAGTAGTATTTGTACGTGTAGGTTTGAGATTCGGATGCAGGTGGTAACACTGATGAGGAGATTGTCCAAACATACGGCAGTGGGTGCAGTAAAGAGGTACTTGTTCAAGTTCAGCTGGTTGCCAAAATCCCCGACACTGTGTGTCAATCCATATCTCTCTCGGAAATGGTAACGTAATGTCTCGTTCTATCAATATTCTAGTCTCAGAAGGTCGAGTCAGATTCTCTATAGGCGTATCAGTTTGGAGTGGTGTGCCATATATCTTTGCAAAAGTAAATAGAAGCTCTTGATCGTAAAGGTGAACCTGCAGATCTGGAAAGCGCAGCCAAACAGGAATGATGGGAGGTTCAGTACGATGATCAAAATTCATCGTCAATTTTAGCACCTTCAGCACCTGTTTGTCTATTTTAGCAAACACTTGGGTGTAATCTCCATCATCCGTTAATTGGATGAGAACGTGCCTCTCATCCAGTCTGCCAATCTTCCAACTTTCATTCAGTTTCATTTGTTCAAATTCCTTTCGAGTCAGTTTAAGTTTAAGATTACCATAAAGGAACTTACCTACTAGAAACAGCTGGCAGGGTGCAGCTAGGGTGGAGATCTCTGCCTCTGTTATAAAGATTGCAGGTTTGTAGTCTTTTCGGGAAGCTTTTAGGAGAAATACGGTTTCAACACCTTGCGCGAATGCATCGTGATATCTCTGCGGGAACATGTTAGAACGTAAAGGGGCGCGAGCGGGTTATCGCCGGCGAGGGCGTCAGCGTAAGAATGACCCAAGGCCATTGCAAATCAATGCCGCTACACAGGAAGATTGTCGAGCAGAGTCAATCTGCAGCGAAGTGTTCATTCAGCGCCTCAAGAAATCGAGCTCCAGACGACATCGTAAATCACTACGCACGACGCAACAGTCGAGCAGGTCGCGGCAGGCCAGTCGGGCGGCACGCCTGTAGGATGAAATGTCGTAGAGGACGCACGATACTGCAGACGAACGCGAAGCACCAGACGACACAAGCTTTTTCACCAAAAGAAACAGATGCGAGCTCCTTCGCTAGCCAGAGCCGAAGACGACGAAGACATACGTCCTCCGCCAGACAATCGAAGACGAAATGATGGATGCAATACGAGTGAGCGTAAGGAAGACGCTAGGGTTCGCCATGAGGCGAAACCCTAGCAGAGCGGGAACGACGACCCATTTAATATATATATAACTGATGCGCCGTCATTTCTGCACTGCTACGGTTTCGCCTCATGGCGAACCCTAGCGTCGATTTATCGTGTCATACTGATTCCATCTTCGTCATCGACATTGTCTGGCGGAAGAGCTCGTGTCTGTTTGTGGTGCTTCGCGATTTTCTCATGTCGTACTGATCTCCTCTGCTTAATTCTCTTCGTCTACTTTGTATGGCGGAAGAGCTCGCGTCGTCTGTGGTGTTTCACGTTCGTTTGCTTTGTCACGTTCGTGCGTCTTTTGCGGCGATTCGCCCTGCAGGCTTTCGTTCGTCTGACTCTTCGTCAACTGTTGTCTGTTCGACAGCTGCGCCAGATTTTCGTCTGCTGCTCTGCTCAATTTGCAGTGTCTTGAGTGCCGGTCTTCATGGTAGCTATCCCTTCCTCGGGCAAACCATCCTATGCTACAGTGGTTGACAAACGCAGCGCCACTTTCCACCTCGGAGATAGTCTGGTATTACCGCAAATGTGCCATGATTCTTTTGCAGAACATGTAGATTGCACTCTCATCATAAAAGTAGAGAAAAAAGGCAGACAAACTAGCAATATTCTTTTATGGCGCTGAAATTTTATCCCTTGCAGAAAAGTACAAATTTACACTAATTGAAAAATTCCAATTAGGTCGCCCTAAGATGGAGATTATTAGGAAGGTTTTTGAAGATTTCAAACTAGTTGGGGCTTGATGGGAGGTCTTTTTGACGGAAGACATGTTATGATACAACTGAGCATAGAAGAAGACTATACAAAGATTTTCTCAAAGAAATTCATCATAATCGAGGGCAAACATATGAAACTGCTTAAATGGACCCTTGACTTTGATCTCAGTCAAGAACCTCCCATTGCGCCTATTTGGTTCTCATTACCTGGACTCAAGCTTCAATTTTTCGATCATCCTGTCTTATATGCTATTGAGACTAACCTTGAAAAACCATTGCTGTTAGACATACCTACAATTAATTTGTTAAGGCCTTCTAGTGCAAGGATTTTGATAGAAAGGGATATTACAGTACCAGATGTAGAAGAAGTCTGGTTCGGCACTGCTCACAATAGTTATTGGCAACAAATCATTATGGACAAAAACCTTACTGCTGCAATCACTGCAAGATGTTTGGGCACACGCAGGAGAAATGTTTCAGATTACACCCACAGTTGAAACCCAATAGTCAAAAACAGGAACATGCTAATACTGTACTTGCTCCTCAAGAGCCTGAACCTGCTCTCAGTAAACCTGATGACAACCAACCTCTAAGCCACCAAGCCGAGATTACTATTCCCTCCCATTCGGTTCTCCAAGATGTTCACCAAAACGTGTCGATACCGCTCATTGCTATTGAAGAAGGCCCACTTACATGCCAAGACCCAGGAGAGTGCTCCCTTGATCCCATAAAAGATCAGTCGTACAACAAGTGGAAGCTGCCAATGTTCAAAAACCTACACATGTGCAAACTTTAGACCAATCCACTGATTTGGATGAGGAATGACAGGTTTACACATCCAAGAGGAAGAAGAAGAATGGAGGCTTACTACCTAACCTAATAGATGATACACTGGTTGCTTCGAATAATGACAGTAAATTTAACAAATTGTTAGCTGACTCCCGTCCTAGAACCAGAGGCAGTAGCAAAGCTAAATTGATCCATTCTCAAGTTACCTGAACATTTGAGTGTTGGCAAACTTTTAACGTAGCATTTATCTATGTTTTAGGTTATTTTTTAGTATACATTTATTTCCTATGTGTGTGTTATATGTTGGGTGGTTAGGGTGCCAACTTGGGCCCTTTCATCCAACCTATATGTAATCTTTTTTTGATTTAATATATTTGCCATTGGGCCTTATATATATATATATATATATATATATATATATATATATATATATATATATGTATATGTATATATAATTTGGATAAAATTCTATTTCTAGCTTGACTCAATGTATTGCTCCTTACTACATATATATAGTTGTGTGGTCAGCATACCGATCCATAAAATAGAAATTAAGAATCCATTTAAATTTCGAATCCCATCAAATAGGAAAAAACAAGAAAAAGAAAATGTCTAATAAAAGAAACATAATTAGTGAAATATGCTCTGAGGGAAAGAAGTAAATTCATTCCTAATCTAGCATGCAGATTGACACTTTCTTACACTCCAACTTAAGATTATTGTATATATTGTAAAAACCAACTATGGATTTCAATTCATCGTGAATGACCCTTGGTAGTGTTTTGATGAGGTTATCAACAATCTGAAGTCATGTAGGAATATAAATTAGTTGAATAATTCAACCAATCTTGACTTGTTTTGTTCTGTCATGCTGCACAGGTTTTTTGGCTATGTAAATAGCTTATTGGCTATCACTGAACATTTTAATTTTCTTTCTTCTCAACCTTAAGTTCTCTTAATAGCCTATGTATCCACTTCCCTTCACATAATACTTGTGCAAGGGCAAGATATCGAAATTATGCACTCATTCGAGAGGCAACAGCTTTTTGTTTCTCCAGTGATGAGATTGTCCCACATTTATGAACAATACCCCTATAAGTTACCTTTCCTACCAACTAGCATCTGTGTATATCCCATCTTTTGATTTTCAAATCTTTTGAAGAATAAATCATATGTAGGGGTGTTTTTCAAGTATCTCATGATTCTGTTCACTGCTTCCAAATGATCTCATTTGGATTATTAATGTGTTGTCTTACTAAACTAATTGAGTATGCAAGATCAAATCCCCACAAGTTTTTGATATTTTCTTTATCAACTGGAGTATTTTTTCACTTATGTTCAACCTTTTATTGGAATCCATAGGTGTGTCAGTAGGTTTACACCTAAGCATGCCGGCTTTACTTAATACATCTAGAACGTACTTCATTTGGGATATGACAATTGCTTTCTTAGACCGAGCCACTTCCATTCCAAGAAAATATTAGAGAGTTCTGATGTCCTTGATCGGAAATCTATTGCATGCATCACTTTTAGTATGATAATTCTTTATGAATTATCACCTATCAAGATATTATCTACATAGCCTATGAGAATAGTAATTGTCTTAATAATTGGATTTAATTAACAGTTTATCATCAACTTGACATAGATGGTATTTATTTGTAGTCTTTGTTTTACCAAATGTATCAAATCAAGTATGAGGAGATTGTTTCAAAGTCATATAAGTACTAATTCACCTTTTAAATCAACATTTTGTTCGACCTAATTTTCATACACGGAGGTATAATCATGTAGACTTCTTCATTATAGTCTCCATTGAATAAGTCATTTTCGACATCAAGTTGGTATAAAGGTCAATCTTGATTTAATGTAATAGAGAGTAGAACCCGAAATGTATTAAGTTTGACAACATGTACAAAGGTTTTCTGATAGTCAATCTATATGAGCGAAGCCCTTGGCACTTGTCTGGTTTTGATTCTCTCTACGCTTTCATTTTCTTTCTGCTTGATCGTGAATATCCATTTGCATCATACAAGGATTTTTTCATGTGGTCACTTTCTAAGTGTCCATATATTATTCTTTCTTAGAGCTCGAATTTATTTATCAACTGCCTGCTTCTATGTTGGAACCTGTGAAGCCTCTTGGATAGATTTGAGAACTGGCTTATTGTCAATATTTATCACCAAAGCCCTATAAGATGATAGTAATTTTGCATAAGCTATATATCTTTGAATTGGATGACCATGCACCCTTGGATACGTTTCTTGTGTGTAATTGGTTTATTAAAGCCATCGACCATCCGTGTAAGAGAGTCATGAGTTGAGGAAATCATACCTTGTGATTATCAGATGCATGCCTTTTCTCTAGCTCTTCACAGTCTGCAGTCTACATTGTGTCACCTAATTGATGTCATGTTGAGGTGAAGTAGAGATAATTGGAACTATTTTTGTAGCTGAATTTGGTTCTTTGTTGGATAAGATTTGATTAGTTAAAGGAAAAATGGTTTGAGTACAACAACCATGCCTTTATGCTACTGAGCGAGGCGACTACATGAATTTTATTCTGCATTGTGTCATATTGATTGTCATATTTTCATTTAGTTCTAATACATTAAGTTCTTTTTTATCCACCATGCCCATGTCTTTTTAGGTCCACCTCTACCTTTTTTAACATAAGTCGAATCTAACGCATCTACCCTCCTAATTGGATCATACATTTAATGTGACCACAAGAGCTACACCAACCCTTTGACGACTCTCTCTAATCTAATCTTGTCTACCACAAGAGCTATACCAACCCTTTGACAGATACATTCATTTCACATTTTGTCTCTAAATGTCAATCCATTCATCTACCTAAGCATTCTCATCTCCGCAAGACTTGATTTTGTGCTTCTCTTCTTAAGGCCAACATTCTGCACCATAAAGCATTGCAAGTCTCCCCACATTCCTATAAAATTTTCCTTCAAGTCTAAGCGGTACTTTCTATCACACATAGGCCTGATGCATTCCTCCACCTCAACCATCAAACTTGAATTCTGCTAATAACATCGCCATTTTTATCATAGTCACTTTGAACAATGGACCTGAGGTATCTAAAATGTTCATACGTTTTAATGATTTGACACCCATTGCTACAACTCATCCACTAGATCTGCTATTACTAAAACTAAATTCCATATATTTAGTTTTAGATCTACTCAAACGAAGGCATTTCGACTCTAATTTAGACCTCAATAAATCATTTTTTCTTGAACGCTTTCTCTAGTCTTATTCACAAGAAGGATATCATCAGCGAAAAACATACACCACGGTACATCCTTCTGTAAATGTCCAATAAGAGCATCCAAAACCAAAGCAAAAAGATATGGGCTGAAAGTCGATCCCTGATGTAATCCAACTGAAATAGGAAAGTACTTGGTCAATCCTTCTTTTGTTCGAACACAAGTAACAGCTTTAGTATACATATCTTTAATGGCTTGAATATAAGTCACGTCAAAACTTTTCTTTTCTAGAACTCATTAAAGAAGTTATCTTGGAATCTTGTTGTAAGCTTTTTCTAAATTAATAGAGGAAAATGGTTTGATTATATTGGAAAAAAAATCTCAAAATTGATATTCTCTCAAGTTTTCTCCTTAAATTTTAGATATGGGAAAATAATGTTGATTCTCAATGAAGGTGACATCTATAAAGTTGTATATTTTTCTAGTGGTTGCTGAGCAGCACTCGTACTCTTTTTTATTGGAGGAATAATTGAGGAAGATACATCTGAGAGACTTGGGATAAATTTTGGTGTGGTGTTGCTGATAGATGTGAACAAACAGAACAATAAAAAATTTTCTATAGTAAGTTAGAAGAAAAAAAATAGATGTGTGGGCAAAATTTTATGAGAACATTATGAAGAATGTGGAATTTTAGGACTCGACTAGGCATCCTATTGTTGAGATATGTGGTTTTGAGAATGACTTCCCTCCAAAAATGTTTAGGCACGTGATTACAGAATATAATGGCACAATCCATCTCAAGTAACTATCTAAACTTATATAATTAATATCATACTTTGAAAGATAATGGACTAATGATGGAATTAAAATATTTGTTTGCATTATCAGTTTTAAGAATTTGAATTTTATTTTGGAATTGAGCGAGAATCATAGAATGAAAGTATTGAAATATGGTAGTATTTTAGATTTTTCTTTCATAATTATTTGTGTGACCATTGGTGAATGATACAAATCATGTCCCATTTATATTATTTATTTATGAGAATCTCCATATATCATTGTGAATTACAAAAAAATGATATTAATGCTAGTATTGCAGTTTATAGTATATATAACCGGTATGTTTTGCAAGTTGACAAGTTTCATATTGATAAAGATTTTGACTTTTTGTGATAAATAAATGTGGAAACTTCTTTTTAATGTATGCAAATTTTGGATGACCAATACAATAATGACTCTACATGACTTAACTTTCAACTGAAAGCACATTGACAAAAATTGAACTAGACTCGAACATACAATTTGACGAATGACTTGACCTTCTGATGAAGTTATTTTTTGGAGCAAGTATAGACTACCGATAATAACATTCCCTAAATTCACAACTCGAAAATCATAAGAATTTGAATAAAATTTAGTCATATATTTTAAGTCACGAGTAAGTTTTTTAATTGAGAGTAAGTTGCAGTTTAATTTTGGGATATAAGTAATAGAGTAGAGATGAAGTTCACTTGTCTATTCGGCTGAGCTAATTTTTGGACTAGTGAGAATGGAATAGCAGTTATTCAGACTATAGAGTGACTAGCACATAAGTTGTGATTTTGAAGATGTCGATATTTCACGTCATATGATCTGAGGTTTTAGAGTCAACTTTCAAATATTTTAATTATTGCTTTAGACACTAAAGGTATGATATAATATACCTTGATGTGCTAGCAAGTTGATAGTTTGCTCTTAAGAGGATTGTGATATTTGTATGGAACTGGAATTATTACTAAACGTTTCTAACAATGTCTCAATTTGCTCATCGGAGAATATGTTAAATTCTGAATTGTTGTTGGTTGTGACTACAACATTTGCACGGTTCTCCCTTCCATTATGTGGCTTCCAATCTGCAGGTTTATCGGGTAATTTCCAACATTTTTCCTTGACATGATCAAGTTGCTTATAATGATCGCACAATGGTCGTCCTTTCTTGGGCTTGTTATTCTGAGAGGAATTTTGAATGTACATGGTTGATCCTTCAACATATGGTGTGATGTGATTGTATATCATCATCAACTTCTTTCTAGTCTTCTCCCTTCAAACTTCTACAAAAGCCTCCTGATTGATAGAGATAGATTTAATTCCTATGATTTTTCCCTTGACTTTATCTTGGTATTTGTTAAGGGTAAGGATGAATTTGATGATTCTTTCTGTTCAGTAATTTTCTTATACAAGGTAGAGCCATCATGAAATTTCCAAAAATAAACTTCATGCATGTCCAATTGTAGCCAACAGAGCATAAGGGTATTCAAATATTGAATGATTTTCTATTCTTCTTGTTGTAGTTCATGTACCCTGGTCTCAATCCCAAAAACTTTAGAAGAATTTTTAGTGCTGGAGTAATTTTCCAGTTTAGCCTCCTATATTTCATTGGATATCCTATAAAGTATAAAGTTCTCTCCAACCTCTGTTGTCATGGAATTTATAAATCATGACATAACCATGTGCCATCAATTTTTCATGCCTGGTACTTCGAATCTGTCATTTTCGGAGCCGAAATTTCACATGTGAGACGCTCATTTTTTTTTCCTTTGCCATAGATGTACATGAAGATGTACTGTGACCATTGAAAAAAGTTATGGTCATGCAGTTTATGGTTTGTGACTAGGTGAGATGAGTTATTAGGTATGATAGGAACCGAGGCTTGGATCTTGAGATGACTTCTGAGGAATAAAATTGTGAGGCCAATTCCTTGTTTGACCATGATAAGATTGTGAAGTCTAAATCAAGAAGACTTGCTGGTCTAACTTAAGTGGGAGGACCCTTAGTTTGATTGTCTGGCTAGACGAGCGAACAAGAAATAGAGGGAGGTACACAAATCTAGGTTTCTTATGATTTGTGTGGCCGACATACCGATCCACAAAATAGGAAACATGAATCCATTTAAATTAGGAAAAACAGTAAAATGGGAAATGTCTAATAAAAGTAATCGTAGTTAATGAACTATATTCTGAGGGGAGGAAATAAATTCCTTCCTAATAAAGCATTGGGATTGGCATTATATATATATATATATATATATATATTGGAAACACCCAAGGGCTAATTGTATTAATATACATATATATATATATATATATATATATATATATATATATATATATATATAAAATAAAAAAAATGGCGCCGTCGTCGTCCCCGTTTGGCGCTGCTAGGGTTTCGCCGCATGGAGAACCCTAGCGACCGCGCGTTTTCTCCGGATCGTGTCTCCTCCGGCTCGTTTTCGTCGCTGCCCTCCGTGCGCAGCGTCGCGTCGTCCGATCGAGCTCCGTGCGTCATCTGGAGCTCGCATCCGGGTCGCTGCTCACCATGCGCCGTGTCTTTTCGCGTCTTCTTCTTCTTCCTCCGCGAGCCACTGCAGTGCTGCTGTGGTTCTTATTCGCAGAACTGCTGAGTTGCTGCGGCAATTCCTACAGCAGCGGTTCAGCCAGTTGCTACAAGGCCTTTCTCCGCTTCTTTCGAAACTGAGAAGGAAACAGACACTCCCTAGCTTGACAGTGCCGCTGGTGCAAGCTTGACAGTGAGCCTTTCTCCGCCTCTGATTTTTCTGAGCCGCCTTCATGGCAGCGACTTCTTCTGCCCCCGTTAATGTGCAGAGGTACGCACAACGGGCTAAGTCTACTTTTGCCGGAGTTGTAGGCAGTGACAACACGTCCCACAAAAAATAAAGTTCCTGATCATCTTTTCTTTCCACAATCCTTTCATGATGCGGTGGCTGGTAAAATAGAGCAACATTTTATTAAGCCGATAGGTGTAAAGGATGGGAAGCTCATGGTCATCTTCACTACCTGTGAAATGAGGCGCTCTCTCGAGGATGTGAAGTTTACGCTAATCGGAAATTTCGACTTGGTCATCCCTGCATGGATCCGGTTAGAAAGTTCTTCGAGGATCCGAGGCTCATCGGAGGATAGAGTGCGGAGTTTTGGATGACGTACATCTACTTATTAGAATACAAAAGCGAAGAAGATTATGCTAGAATCTTAGTGCAACAATCTGTTTTGGTTGCGAGTACCTATATGAAGTCTTATCAAATGGACTCCCGATTTCGACCCATCTAAGAAACCTCCTGTCGTTCCTATGTGGTTCAAGCTTCCGGGACTCCCCTTTCATTTGTACCAACGGAAAGCTTTATATAACATCAGTCACGCTCTTGGTACCCCTCTCAGAGTTGATCGCCTGGTGGTGCCAGGGTTCAGGTGGAGAGAGATTTTACCCTCCCAGATGTTGATCAAATTTGGATCACGGATGGTGCTGATGGTTTTTGGCAGGAGGTGGTGGTAGAGGATAGACCTCTTTTTTGCCAGCATTGCAAAATATTCGGGCACATTAGAGACACTTGTTACAGGTTGCATCCTCCCTCAAGGAAAAGGGCTTCTGGGCCTTCTTCAGTTGCCGTTGAGATTCACCAACAAAGTGCTAGTGCTACCCTGGTTCAAAAGGGGAACAAGGTAGCTTCTGAGGATGACAAGGCTGTCGGGGAGACTCCTCAGCAGGCTGCACATATTGCCACCCCGGTGGCTAGCATCGTGGTTCGTTGAAAAGCTGGAAGGTGACCCTTTCTTCCGTGGTGCAAACCGCCTGTGGCTACCATAGTCGTCGATTCCGATCGATTCACCAAAAAATTTAGCGAGAAAAGAAGAACCTCCAACCTACTATCGCACCCACCGGTAGGCTTGAGCGCACTCGACAACGGATGAAGAAGAAGCTGAAGAAAGAGAAGTAGAAGAAGATGACGAAGAAGAAGATGAAGAGGATTGACAGGTTTACACTTCTCGACGAAAGAAGAAGCCTGGGGATACTTTACTAGTTGATGATACCTTGGTCACTAATGGCTATGAAGCAACAATTAAGAGCTTACTCAATGGATCTCCTAGAAACAGAGCTAGAGCAGCGCGATCTAGTTCTTAGCCTTTGTTATTATTATTTATGTACTGATCTTTGGTTCATTTTTGTTAGTTTTGTATCGTATGGGTTGGGCTTCATGTTTTGGGCCCCTCCGCAAGCTTCATGTAACCGTTTTTATTTCAATAAAATTGGCCCTAGGGCTTTTTTTTTAAAAAAAAGTATATGTATATATATATATATATATATATATATATATATATATATATATATATATATATATATTAAGGAAAGTAGCATAATTCAGCTCCCTATGTATTAATATAAAAAAATTAAACTGTATTGTAGCTTAGTGTCTGAGTTTGGCTCAGTATCTTGCTTTATATGTTTTACTATCATAATGTTACTTTTTTGTGTCAATAATGTTATTTCCAATGTTTTTTTGGTATGATTCTCAGCTGACAACATGGTGACAAGCTGTACCGAGAATATGGTGGTTGATATTTTTCAAAAGAACAGGGAAGGTTGCAATTTGACTGAAAAGCTCAAGATGGAGACATGTACAATGTAGGTTACCTGTTCACTATGCAATTCTCTCTTCGTATGGATGTGAACAAAAGAATTTTGCTAAAAAATCTTCCTCAAGATATGTTTAAACAAATATTAGAGTAGAGATTTTTTTTTTTCCCACTCCTATTGCTGTTAAAATGGTTGGTGATGCTAAATAAGCATAATTAGCTTCAGCTCACCAGTCCGGATCTCGATAACTTTTTTATTTATTGCTATGTTCACAATTTTCAATTTGTAACTTATAGGGGTGCAATTATTTTTCTGAATTACTTTCAGCCTAGGGTAGTTAAGGATTATGCTTTGCTGTTCTCATACAAGTTATTTTATTTTTTATTTATTTTATTTTTATTTATTTTATTTTTTTAATTTTTATTTCTTTCAGAAATATGGATGAGAGCAATGATTACATTAGGAAAAGGGAACCAGGAACTGTATATCCTATGAAGAAATTAAAATTAGATAGAAATACTAAAACTCTACCTACAGGATATCAATCTCTTTTGCCTTCTCAAGTGTGCTCGATAAAAAATAGAGGTGCTACCTTAAGATCAGCTAAAGAAGAGGAAGCTGAGGCCTCAGATATCATGAGCATTGTTCAAGCAAGTGATTGCGCCTCCCCTGATATGCCAACAGAAATGAAGGCTAATGATAAATTTATAAGCAAAAAAGATAGCACTTGTGGATTGAGAATGAAAAAGATCATGAGAAGAGTTGGAGAGAAAAGAGAATCATCCATTGTAGTGCAAGAACTAGGGAAAGAGATAAGGGAAGTGGTTCAATATAAAACATTGAAAGGCAGTGGAATGAGTGGCTTTGATGAAAAGCTTCTGGCAGCATTCAGATCTGCAATAGTGAGACCACAGACCGGGATGACAAATGGATCTAAACTTGTCCAAATAGGAGAAAGGAAGCCTCTTCTTGGGAAAGGAAAGAAACGTGAAAATCTTACCAAAAAGATTTATGGAAATGCTGGAGGAAGGAGAAGACATGCATGGGCGAGGGATTTGGAGATAGAGTTCTGGAAGCGTCGTTGTAGAAGAACACAACCTGATAAGGTTGAGACGTTGCAATCAGTTCTTGAACTTTTGAGAAAGGCTACAAATCCTCAGTGGAATAGCTCAATGGAACGGGATTCTCAAGAGGAAAGTAAAGACTCTATCTTGTCTAGAGTATATATAGCTGATGCATCGGTTTTCCCTAGAAAAGATGATATTAAGCCGCTGTCAGAATTGTCAGGAAGTTATCAGCTTGATTGCAATATCCTTGAGAAGGAAAAAAACTCCAGCAATGTTGCTAAGAGAATTTTGAATGATGATAAAAACTCAAAGAAAAATTCAATTCAAATTTCCAAAAGCTCATTGCTACCGAAAGCAAATTCATTTAAAGCTGCAGCAGACTCGATTCAAATTTCTGGCTCTAACGGCTCCAAAGAAAGCATAGAAACTTTGGAGGAGCATTCTTGTCCAGCTGATGCTAAAACTGATAAAAGGAAATGGGCCCTTGAGGTTCTTGCTAGAAAAACTTCAACAACAAATGCTAATAAAGGGCAAGAAGATGGTGATTTGCTCAAGGGAAAATATCCTTTCTTAGTATGTTGATGTTCTCCCATCATTTATAGCTTAGTTAAAAATGATTTGTTATTTCATTTCTGTTGATGTAACATGCACTATTTTTTTCACCTATTTTTGATAGGCTCAACTACCTCAAGATATGAGACCGGTGCTAGCCTCTACCCGCCATAATAAAGTTTCTGCATCTGTTAGGCAGGTAGTAATATTCTTTCTCCAACTTTAATGCTTAATTTGCAATCAGGTAGTTAGGTTAACTGTATTGTGTTGGCATATATTATGAAATAGGTTTGATATGTGAGATCACTAGCTAGTGCCTCTCCACCATTATGCCTTGGTGTATGAACTGACTTCAATGGATGGAACTTTTGTAATGCTGGTTGGAAGCAGCCGTGTTTATTGTTATCCAACCATATCTATAAGACTACAACGTGCATTATACAAGCTTGGTGAAATAATTGGAAGTTCATTAATTTGTGTCCATTAAAAAATTACAATTCTGAAATGTTACCGGCAACTTTTGGAATAAGAAACAGCTGAAAATAGCCTCTTTGTTGAATTGCAAAATTTCAAGTTTATACAACTTACAGATTGTATAACTTTTTTTTCTAGATGTTTATATAATTATTGCGAAGCTTTAGTAAATAATGCAATCCATTTTATTTAGTAAATTTTATCCAGCTTTCGTTTATTCGTTAATACAGACATCAAGTGAGATAACTGTGGTTAATTTAAAATTGAATGGTGTTAAGCTAGTTATATTAACAATGAAAGTTAGCTTTCTAACAGATTGAGAAAATATTGGACTTCTTTTATTGCTAGATATTGAAGGCTTCTCCCCAGTTTGTCATTTGTGACATTGATAGTTGTTGGTTTGCCCTCTGACGAATAGGGTTAGATATGGAACTAAGCATGTGTCCTTGACAGGTCCATTTCCTGAGACGAATCTCCTCACCAAAGCTAGGTGTGAGAAGTGATCAACACTGTGGAGTATTGTTGATTTGTGAGTTTACCCGCAAGAGGGAAGACTGCTGGAGTAATAACAGTCTTTTAGCACCTTTATGTGAACCTTTTTTTCTCTGAGTTATTGAGATTTGACATAAGGTTAAAATTTTTCTGAGGATTTTTAGCCGATGTTTTAGGAAAAAAGCATGTTCATTCTGTTAGGATCCTAGATCATTTAATTCTCCTCATCTTTCCTGCAAACCAATTCAATGATGTCATGTGTCAGAGTTTGTTTAGTTTTATGTTATTTAGATGTAAGATTTGTGAATATTATGTGTTTGGTTCAATGTCATCTATCAAATGTTGTGTGATTTATTTCATATACATATTGAAGGAATTGATTTAGTAAGAATGCTTGACGAAGAAATTGAACTTATGTATCCCCAATGAATTAAAGAAAAATTTCTTTATCTAATAACGGGACATAGTACCGGTCACTATCCTCACAAATGCCTAATGCTAGGGAGTGGTATTGTAATGTCCGACAAATGGGATTTGTATCCTCAAATAAGGAGTTGGCTACCAACTCCGCCTAAGTCATGGAGTTATCTTAATGATATGCATGATAGACTCACCAATAGGGAAGAAAACAGGGGGGTTTTGTTCTTGCAATGTATGCAATTTGACTTAGATGAACAATAAGATATGCACTGCAATTTATATATGTAATGATTTTAGATCTGCTTGCCAACTAGATACAAGAATATGTAATGTGTGTCTCTTTTGATCGGGCTTTATAGACTAAGCCCAAAGCTTGTTATGTAACATTTCATTTTCAATTACGGGGGGTAGAGGAAATGAAGGGAGGCGAGAGGAGTTGAAGAGCTGAGCAAAATGGAGAGGAAATGAGGAGTTATGGAAATTGAACAGAGGGGAGAGGAAGTGAAGAGTCATGAAATGAAGGGATTTCCTCGTTGTATAAATTGACGAGTGGGGAGACAGGTGAGATCGTGAGATCGACTTACCTGGAGAGTCAATCGGTGCATGCGAGAGACGATAGGTGCAACCTAGGGCTTCCCCGTGTTTTGATCGAAACTTAGGACAGCGTCAGTTGCTGGCAACGAAGTCTCTGTCGAGTGGAAAAGGAGGAGCTCTCGGTGTTTGCGTCGAGCAGCATAGGGGTGTAGGTTGAAGGAGGCGACATTGCGGGAAGCTCTCCTAGGCGTGCATACGCGGCTGCCATAGGAAGGAGGCGCTGACGTTTAGAGACTCATATGGAGGGAGCCAACTACAGGGGAGGAGGGAGTGATTCGATCGTGCATGCGGGAAGAAAAGCTCGTGCGCATGGATTTGGGGTTGGACGAGTAAATTTTATTTATTGAAGATATTTAATAACTATTATATATATATATTATATTTATAAGGTGTATTACTTAAACATTAAACTTCAATGAATTTCATTCAGGTACTAAATAAAGGCTAGGGTTTTAATCCTAAAAGTATTTAATAATAATTTTGATTACAAGAAATAAATTTTAAAGTTTACAATGTTGAAATTCTAATTAAAATAGTGATATATAACAATAATCCATAATTAAAACACAATTAAGTAAAGTGATAATTGTATATTTTATATTTTATAGTTGAGAAATTGATGTGCTCATATTCTTTTACTATAATAATATTTTATTTCTTCTCGACCAAATACATTTATTGTTATTGTTATAGTACTGCATGCCCATGATTATGGTTATAATGAATTTTGTTCATATTTTTTGAATAACTTGTGTGCTCTGTTTTGCTTAATTTATAATGAATCATGTACTAGAATATTGACTGCTACGCAATTTAAGAATGAAATATTTATTATTTGAAAATGTATTATTTTTATAGTATGCTTGAATGTGCATGTTTGGCCATGATTGAGCTACACCTTGATGGTACTAGTGGGGAAACACTAAGGTACTCTGTGCACGTATATGGAAAAATATATTGATATTGAAGTATTTTAAGTGGTATAAATTTTAAACGGTGCTTCTGTAATGATTGTATAGATATAAATGATATTGATATAATAAGATTCTTCGAACAACATTAAATATTTTTATTAATTTATTAAAGTCTGACATGCATGTTGTTTCATTTTTTCTTTTATTACTGTGGTTTATGAGTATGAGTATTCACTGTTTTGTTCTACTCATTGCTATTTAAACTAACTTTTTCAGGTTAATTAAGTGATTAATGATGAGCGTTAGAAACGATGACATTAATAGAAGATACAGACATTTAGTAATGAGATGTTTTTAAATATTTTGTTTAATTTATTTTGATTAATGACTCTTTCATCAGTTATATTGTAGACAAACATAAACAAATTAGTTTTCACCTCTTCCCGTCTTGCTTATTTTCACGCCTCGTGCCAGGCTGTGACATGTTATATGAAGGTATGTAGCCAAATGCTACAACACATCTATTCTCAAACCAGAATGGTTAATATTTATTTTAGAGTTTTTTTGATTAAAAAAAGTAGCATTGACATAAAAAAATTATTTTGTTGCTTTTAACTTTTAAACAACCGTCTTGCGAGCCTTGGTATAATATCAAGAAAAAATAATGTGCAAACTAGTTTATGTAATATATGAAGTGCTCTAAATGACCCCAAAAATTCTAAAAATAGTAATTATGAGCACGAGATTTAAAAGAATATAATTTACAAAGAATTTTCAAATTGTCACCCCCTTAGTCTTTTATCACACTATCAAAATTACATTCATACACCACGAAACACCTATTTTATAGCACATGTTGGGTTTACGTATTAAACCATAAATATTACAAATTATTACAATGAAAATAGACCCCTAAACACTTTTTACATAAGTAAAAGTTGTACAAAGTGGATTTTAAGGATCGAATCCAAATGGAAGCGTTATACATAAGAGGTTTTGGGTGGCTAAACCGGTCACTTAATTTGTGGCGGACTGGACCCGATGAACAGAGCCAATAAGTCCACATAGTGTCTTGTAGAATCACCAAACACATGAGTGAATATGGTTTTTAGTTCTATAAGAGAGTTATCAACCTACAATCGATGAGGTTGGATCAACAAATTGGCCTAGCTAGCACATACATGTCAATAACGCATAGCGAAGCGTGTCATAGTGCATATTGTGATGCAACACGCCCCACACCTATATTCTGACACACTCTATTTGCGCTATGTATGGGCAATAACACATAACGTAAAATGTCATGCACACACTATTTTAAAATTTATAATTTAGTGTCTAAATTTACTGTTTGTATTATTTATTTTGCATTTGTTAGCTTTATTTTATCTTACTTAATGTTTGTTAGAGTTTATTAGGACATCAAGTGGACCCTCAAGCAGAAAGTCTTAATCCCACATGTCTTGCCAGACTCCCATCACTTTCAGCTTCTTCTTTTGGCTTCCACGGTAAAGCATTGAATGTCTTTATCTCAGGCATCCCTCTGGTTCCATTTGTTTTGGATTTTAATTTTGATATTGATCATCTCCTTTCACATCTCTACAAGTTCTATCGGCTTCAACTCTTGGGCATTTAGAATGTTGCACGCTGCAGATGCTCTCGCCTTCACCAAACGATGAAGGGCTTGATAATGCTTCAATGAAGGCACTTTTTCTCCCTTCAATGCAAAATTTGTTGTCTAATAGGTGATAACATGTCTCAGTCTGAAATGTAAGAATTTTGAGGCAAAAAACACTGACAAATTGATCTGGTGGTTGAAGAATTAGGGGCAACAATGAGATGCAGCCATTAGAATGGTGCTTTTGCTGGAGCTAATGGGTTGAATGATGGACTATAAATGTTGGTTGAAGGCATCTTTAACCTCTTAAGTTCGGTGTAGAGACCCACCTACAAGGCTTATAAGGGATACTTGTAGGAAAATCGAGGGTCATTCTTAAGTGGTTTTGACTCTCCCCCCTTTCCTTGAGGGACAATGATTATGAAAGGGGCATCGAGTGAGGATCCGGAAAAGACAAAGGAAGTGGGAAAGTGGCAAAAAGATTGCCTCCTAAATGATTATGATTGTAGGGAATGAGAATTCTAGTTGTCCTTACGAGAGCCCAAAGTCAAAGGCATCGAGAGGATTGGGCCAATAAATGTGGGAGCTTGTGGCACTAGAGATGCACCTTACACATATGATTTTATCTTGGTCTATGTGATGTTTATTTTTCAATGATTGGTTTTTTTCCTATTAAATCCAAAAAATATATGAAAATAAAATAATAGAAGTACATTAAGGGCAATTAACAAGAATTGTCAGAGAAAAATAATTATATTAGCAAGAAAAAAGTAAAGTAAAAGTTTAAGGAACTAAATAGTTAGATACTTGAAAATTTCATGGTTGTTCATTTGGATCTCCTTGCTCAAAGCCTAATAAAGATAGGGGAAAGATCATGGATTTTTTCTGATTCCCAACTGGCATAGTAAATGTAAACTGAAATTTACTATTCACAGCGAGTAAATATTGTGAGCACTATGATTTGACATTTATGATTGAATAAGCATCACGATTATCATTGTGATCGCATCTTATAGTGGTTGGAGAATCTATTGTAGGTAGAGTGGATCTAGATCAATGAAAGGTGTAGGGGTGAAGAAATAGCTTTTACCGTATGAAATGAAAGCCGGATATTGTCGGCCGCTTAAAGTTGCGTCTTTTTTTTTTTTTAGATTTAATTTAATGGATATATGTATATTAGTTTTGAAAATAAAATTTTTAAATTTTAAAATATGAGAATGAGAAACGACGGATCTCATTCGTTAGTTAGCTTAGATGAACGAGCCGTAATATCGCGAGTAAAGCATCTATTCCGGAGAATGTACACCCTACTCGACAATATCGCCCGATCAAATAAACCACAAAATTCATGACATCCGTTCTTGCTCGCGAACCTTATGCGTGACCGACAAATTCCCTATTTAATACAAAAGAATTAAATAAGTGCTTATATTATCTCTGTCTTTAAAACTCCCTATGTAGTGCAAGCTCCTATGCTTAATTACCCTCAAACGACCGAAGTCACTTCGAGAACTCTCGATTTAGATCGCGGTTTCTATCTTCACGAATTCAAAAGGTAGGTTTTCAACGAAATTTGTAGTAGGAATCCAATAAGTGAAAGGCGCAATGCTGAATGCATTATTTCTGAGTCAAAGAGAGAGCAGTAGGATGTCACGGATCTCGAGGAGGACCTCGAGGACGTCCCGTACCATCCTAATGTCGGCTTTAAATTTTGAAAGAGATTTATTTTAATTTCAATCTCGCAAATTAATTATAGAATTACGTTCGCATAACGTCCCGATTATGCAAACTACTCGAAAGATAGAGGGCTTACGTCGTATCGACGACAACCTCTGAAACCCAAGCGAGTTAGGGCTTATATAGACAGGAGGGCCGTGCAAGTGCCTGAAAGAAAAGGCGAGGCGTATGTCGCTACGGCGCGACTACCTCGAAATCCTAACGCTCGTTATTTAAACTAAAGCATGGGTTTTCACTTGCTGTCGACACGTGTTTTATTGTTGACGATGGTCGTGTCGCCCTCGAAGTCGTGCTCCGTGCTCCACGTCAGAAGAAAGTCGCAGCTTTAAACTTAAATCTTAAGTTAAAGTGAACACGCAAATCATTTATTATTTTTATCAGAAGTGAGTGCAGTGTAACCGCAGCATGAGTAAAGAAAAGAATGCAAGACAAGAATACGTTATAGCAAGTCTAAACAAGAGACATGTCATGCTAAACAAGAGAAAGATAGTGAAGTGTAAAACACGCTAAGTTAAAGATACGTGACCGAAAGAAACGAATTTCGTACTCAACAGAGAGATGTGCCGAAAAGTAAACATGCCAGCTAGTGATAACAAGAAGGAAAGTAAAGACCGTGTCACAGTGAGTATCAGATGCTTCGCTTATCCTCGACGCTGCCATCACTCGTTTATTCATTATTATTTTTTTAATATTTTTCTTATTTCCCCGCAGCAGATCGATTAGTATCAAAAGAGCATGAGAGAAGTAGTAAGTCGAAAACAACCTACTAAACAAGTGGTGACTATAGGTGTGTACAAAGAAAAGTAAAGTCCGAGAAAACTCAACAAGAAAAACGACTGAAAACCGCTAGAAAATGCGAAAATCACGTAAGAGACTAAGAAAGTCTGGAAAGAAAGAAAAGAAACGTCCGTAGAAAACTCCGAGAAAAGTCCACAAACGAAAACAAAACAAAACCGTAGAAAACCGCAAAAAGCACCGCGAGAAACCCACAGACGACCCGCTAAACTCACGGCGAACCATAAGAAAGCCACGGCCTCCGGAAAGAAAGACCCGTAAGCACGGCGGTGCTTCGGACTCGTAGCCGTGCTAATGTCCGACTTCGAGTGCCGACTACTGCGACCGACTTTCTGCGTAGGCGTGCATCCTAATCCGACTCGAATAAACTAACCGCGGACCTTTATAAATTTTCACACATTTCATTTTTTGTTTTCATGCGAGCAAGACTGCAGGTAAGAGGTCACGTAGTAGTGGATGTAGTTTTTATATTTTTCAAACATATGTATTTTTTGTTTTAAAGTATTTTAACTCACATGCGTCGATTATCCTAATAGTGACTGAGCCTACGAACATTAGGATCGTCTGCAGTAGAAACCCCAAGGATCAGTCGAACGGTTCCGCGATTCCCGCTCTACTCTACTGCAGCTCTCGAGTCGTGCGGCCCCATTCTACGATTCTCGTAATTTTTCTCGTTTTCATAGCCTCATCCATATCCCCACCGCACTTACATACTGCTTGATGGCTACATATAACCCAAGGGGTTATATGCGCACACCTACACGTCCCCCGTAGGTGCGTGCTTGAGCGCTAAAACAAGCGTGAAAACTAGTGACGAGAGGTCAAGGAAAGGAGGACGGAAAGCGGCTCACTTAACACAAATTCGAAAAGAAGTGAGTCGATTTCCAATAATCAGAAAACACGTAAGTCACCCTGGAACTCCCGACCGACCTCACATGTCCTGTGAGAAGGACCTAAAGGCACCATGACGCTCTCGAGAGGATGAGGACTAGCACCCCAGAACACACCCCTTTTCCCAACAAAGATCGTAAAATCAATAAAAACATAAAGAGAAAGCCACCGCTCGGTCCTGTACCTGCGCCACTAAACCGAGAAGTCGCTATCACAAAATTCCGGACTTTGCCATTTTTAAATTCAAAATCCAACTTCCATTTCATGCCACGAGATCAGCCTTGACAAATGCTAAAACAAAGTGCCCACATATGTCAATATCAATTTATCAAGTGATTGCCAACCTCATGCTCACATTTTTTTAATCAAGCCTCAACATTTAACTTTGAAGCATTAATTGAAACAAATAAGAGATGCTCTTAAATTCTTCCAAACCAATTTCATAAGTAAATATAGCAAGAGGCACAAGCATCATCACCACACCCATCGAGGCTCTCGGCCAAGACAAACACCAAGCTGGAAACCCACGGCCAAAAATCACAAAAAGAATGGAAACTATAAGAGGTAAAGCCCCCACCAAATGCCAAATTTCCATAAAGAAGCTCACGGCTAGGCCTAGGGAGCCAATTACATCAAGCCTAGCTCACCACAAATGCTCAAGATTAAACTCACTAAGTAGTCGGGCCACCACAAGTCCTAAAGAAACAGCCCCAAACACAAGCTAAAATGAGCCTAACACACAGCCAAGCATGCCTCAACAAACACCCAAAACTAGGCTCACACCCGAGCCAATATGGCCAAAAACATAGCCCAACTCCAAGGCCTAAATGAATACCTACCATAAGAACCAAATCCAACACATAGCAAGCTCAAACCCGAGCCACTACTCGGTCGTAAAAATCAGCCCAACCACAAGCCAAACGGCCCTCACACCAACTAGACTAGCTCAAGAGAACCCCAGAGACCAGAAAAGAAAACCGAGCAACAGAAGAGGGTCGAAATGCACCCCCAAAACCAAGAGAAAAACAGAGGCTAAAACCAGCCTAAAATTCAATCAAAATGAGCCCCAACTTAAGGGCAAAACCGAGAGGCAACAGGAGCCAAAATCAAGGAACAAAGCCAACCAAAACAGTCCCCAAGCCCTCTTTTAAAATGAAATAAAATGTGCTTCCAAGTAGGACCATAAGGAACCAAGATGAGGCTTAAAATTTAGCTAAGCATAAAGCTTGCATAAGCATTTCCATACATCCAACATATCCAAGTATAGAGCCTTGGTGTATTTCAAATCAACTTAAATCTTTTCCCTAACATGCTCTTTGGTAAAGAAGAGGTAAGAAGAGCAAGAAGCAAGCTCCACATGCATATAAAACTAAACAAACCATTCCATGCTCCACATCAAGTTAGAATGAGTAAAGAAGAGAGGGGAGCAATAGCATGCCACTTTAACCATGAAACCATGTCCGTCTTAGGGAAAACAACATATATATAGCCTCAAATACAAAAGCTAGAGCTAGAGGAACCCATACCTCAATGAGAGCTCAAGCAAAACCCACACCACGGCTCAACAACAAGAAACAAACAGCCGCAACCCGAGCTCAAAACCAAGTAGCCAAGGTCCACTGGTTTCGTGGAGCAAGACAACAGCACCCTTCACCTCACTCACACACAAGCTCAAGAAGAACCGTGAGCAGCAGGGAAGAAGAAGAGAGGAAGGAGAGAAAAGGGAGCCTTCAAAACCAGGGTATCCAACCTTCAAACTCTCCCCCAAATGGGGTTTAAATAGCCAGAGAAACAGAAAGAGGGCAAGCCAAGCTCACCAAAGCCATCGTCACTCACCTGGAGTCAACAGCTACAAAGGGACGGGTCGCACTCGTCACTCGAACCCACGCACGCAGGGGAGGATCGAGAGAAGAAGGAGGAAGAGGCATTGGGAAGTAGAGAAGCACTTCCCCAATTATGCTAAGGAGACTGGCTCAACTGAGGCCAATGCTCGAAGAGGAAAGCCCCCGGTATCGAGAAGGAGGAGCTCGAGCAGAGCGTCCCGCAACGTCACCTCCCATGGCGTGAAGAGGAGAAGGCTTCGTACAACGGGACGAGACTAGGCGAGGAGAAGAAGCCCAGCCGAACCAAGCTAGGGCGAGAGGAGCATACCCGCGGGAAAGAAATGGCGAATGGCGCCAGGCGAGTGCGGGGGGGAGAGATAGGAGGCGGGTGCGTGAGTTAGGGATATAGGATTTTAAGATTTTTTTTAAATAAAATAAAACTCATTTTATTAAGTTTCGTCGAATTTTCGCGTCGCGAACTCGCGCTCGAAAGCATAACAAGTTATATGTCTTTCCCAAGCAAATTCGACGTCCCGGACGCAACGGCGCAGTCCGTTTCGCGATCCGAGGTCGTCTGGGCAACCTCGTCGACGGCCGAGTCGAAAGTGCGTCAACTTGATCTCGTCAGAACTCCGACCTCGATGTCGCTCGTTCCCGCATTCCGACCCCGCTCTTGATCGACTGGCGGAGAATTTCAAGACGTCGAGCGCCGCGGCTCGAGAATTTGTGCTCTCAGTAGCGCGTAAAACGTGCACGAGGCTATCCTAAGCGTCCCGTGGTCCTATAGGAACTCAATTTCGAGTCCTAACGCTAATTCCAACCTACCCGCCGTAAGCTAGAGGTCAGAATTTCGTCCGGGATTCCAAAAGAGTGTCGAAGTGGTTTCAAGCATTCTAAAAACGAGGTGGGCCCATTGCTAAGAATCTAAGATCGTCGGGGAAGCTCCTAAAGCTAGAACCCTAAATCCTAGAAGGAAAATTAAACCTCAACAAAAGTGAGGTCCACGGATATTCGATACTCAATGGAAAAGCTAGTCCAACATTTTGATTGCAAATATGATCTAATTAAAATGTTTCCAAGTTGACCGCAGCTATTGAAGTGCTTCTTGTAATTGAAAAAATGGTTTCTTATAGTTTGAATGTGCCTTGAAGTATTAAAAAAAATTATGTCAAATAATTTTTTATGGTGAGCAATAATGCCTTCAAATTTTTTTTTATGCCAATATCCACAAGTACAGGAGCTAATCCGCATTTCTTTTTCCAAACGAGAAGTACCATCTAGCTCTAATTGTACATGATACCACCGAAGGCTTTGGGAAACAAGTAGTAGCATCATCTACTTGTAAGGATTTGCTAAATATTAATCCTAATGAATATGGTAAGGATTGATGGAAATAATATAGCCAAAGATGGATGAATGATATCCTTACTGGAGTGATTGATTACTCTTTTGAAGTGGCAAAATAGGGTCACCATTTTGGCATGCCAATTGGCAAGCCACTAATATAATAGATCCGCTGTTACAAGACTAATATAGTCAGCTTCTAAGGTTTACTTTAACTATGATAAAAAAAGTTTGGGTGTCAACCAAGTTTAAATATTATAAAAAGCTACAGATGATTTTCATGTTAGGAAAATCTAAAGAGAATTTTCCAATAATATAGAAGTAAATTGGTTTAGCCAGCTCAATGATCTTGTCATCAGAAATGATGAGGGTCAGTATATCCTGATATATGGAAGGACACTTATGAGATAGTGAGATTGCATCTTGATTGAAAAAAAAATGGGAAAATGATTGCTAGGTGGGGTTGAGTGAGATCTATCATTTAGCCTACCAACATCAACAAAAAGCGAGTGTGTTGGGTAGAATGAGGTACAATTAGGGTATGGGGAGCCGACTTTATAAGGGTTTCAACCCCAATCCATAGAAGGGCATAAAAAGGGGGAAGCAAAGGAGATTGTTGAAGAATTGTCAGCAAAGGAGAATGATCTGTGTTGCAAAGTGGAACAGTAGGCAAAGCATCTACTAGAGACGAAGGGAGAGGTTGGAGAGTGGAACAGGAGGCAATGCTTCAATTAGAGATGAAGAATGCGAGCATGGCGATGAGATGAGAGGTGGAATAAAATTTTACCAAAATTGGGAAAAGAATAAGAAGAAAACCTAAATGTACCAAGATTAAGAGGGAGGGAAAGGTTGTAGGAATGCCACCACAGATTGCGCCATGAGATGCTATCATGAACGAGAGTGCTTAACAACAACAAAGGTATGAGTGAGTTGTAGAGTGCTAGCTTGGATGCGTGATCAGATGGGATCGGCGTAGGACTGGAGCCACCCCACGCAAATGCTAGTGCAACCAACACCGCAAGCACGGGCTGTGCAGGTGAGTTGTGAGCTGCACAACTCACCTACACACCGAGGATCAAGGCTAGAGGTGGGACTCTTGAATTGAGAGGGATTCCCATGATCAAGGGTGAATGTTGCACAATCGGCAACGCGACCCAGCATAGACACATGTGAGAATGAGTCCCACGATGATGGGCGGCGAGGTAAGCTGTGTGCCGATGACCAGAGATTTTTATTTATTTCATTAAGGCTCTAGTTTAAAGCCAGTTTGCAGGGTAGTAATGTGGGGAATTTACTTCTACATACCAAACTTTTTTTTATGATGTGATTTAACTATCATAATATGCTTTTAGATGCTTGATAGATCCTTATTTTCAAAAGTTTAGATATTTACTATGGGAATTTCGGCCATATGAAACCTTAAAAAGTTTTTATTCACTTTTTTAGTTGAGCTTCCATGTTTTCTTGTTTTTTTCATTTGACCAGATTTACTGTGAGAGGCTAAATTTTTTAAAAAATAATGTTTTCCTTGAAGACAAGCAAACACTGTTACTCTTTCTTTTTGGTGAATTGGCTACCAGAGTTTTGTCATTACCGGGAAAAGTGGAACATAACGTTAGGTAGTCGATAACCAATGTAAATTTTTTGTAAAAAAATAATGACATAAATCCTTTAAATCATTGTCTAAATTCTAGGCATCCCCTGGAGGCGACCAATTGTATGGCATGAATACAGTGAACTGCGTGCAAAGGCTACTACATTGGTGCCCGGTTGTTGAGTCAAATAAACAAGGGTTTCCACATTATAGACGGATGCAGACAAATAAGTTAATTCATGAAGTCAATATTATGATAAAGTCTTGTAATATAGGTACTCTCTCTGGTAAATTAATAGAATTAGTTTATATTATGATTCATGGAAGATAAATATCTTAAGTATTCAAGAAACTAAATAGGTTGGAGAAAAGACTAGAGAGATTGATAGCTTTGGTTTTAATTTTTAATATTCAGGTAGGAGTCCCACTTGAAATGATGCAAGTGTAATTATAGATAAAAGTTTGAAAGATAATATTGTAAAAATTAATAGAATCGGAGATAGGTTTATAGCTTAAAGATTGTTATTAATACTAAGATTTTTAATTTTATATGCTCCACAAGTAGATTTAGATATTGGTTCAAAAGGAAAAATTATAGAATGACTTAAAAGAATTAATGCAAATTATACCTCTTGAAGAAAGAATTTTATTGAAGGAGATTTAAATGGACATGTTGGTAAAGTGGTCGAAATTTTTTGAAATGTTAATGGTGGCTACGGTTTTGGAGTGATTAAAGAAAAAAATAGCACTATATTAGATTTTGTTTTAACGTATAAATTTATTATTGTTAATATTTTATTTAAGGAAAGAGATGAACTTATTATTATTTATAAGAATGAATCTAATAAAACACAGTGGTTATTCTCTTATGAGAAAAAGATATCTTCAAGAATGTAAAGAATTTAAGATCTTTCGAATTGAAAATTTAAGTACTCAATATTGATTATTAGCTCTAGATGTTAAGATGAATTGTAAAATAAAGAATATAATAAAATATTATCATAGAATATATTTGTGGAGGATGGCGGCAGGCTCTGCTAGGGTTTCAACTGATGGCGATTTCTTTCGTTATTTTCGTTGATTCATCTACCTCGATCGGCTTCATCGTCGACTCCTTCTACTTAGGCCAACCTCCTCGGCTGCCTCATGTGGATTCGACACTTCGATTCGTTCGTGGATTTTGTGTGATTTTCTTGTCACTGCCGTGGAGGGACTCAGTTTTGACTCCCTCTCCTTCAGCTCGACTGCTCAGGGTCGAGCGTTTGCACTGCGTCCTCCTCCTCTGTTCTCGATTTGCACGCACGAGAGCTCCGCGTGATTTTCTCATCGCTGCTGTGGAGCCCTACTACAGGAGGACTCGGCTTCGACTCCCTCTCTTTCAGCTCGACTGCTCTGGATCGACCGTTTGCACTCACATCCTCCTCTGCTCTTGGTTTGCACGCACGAGAGGTCCGGACACACTCCCATCTCAATCCCAGTAGTTTGTCGTTGTTCAACTCTTAGTCCTATGGCTTCTATTCCTCCTCAACCTCCAACTATTTTAGTTTTAAACCTTGGAAAGGCTTCTTATGTTGATATGGTTGGCTCTGTGGGAACAGATCATGTTTTCCCTCATGTTTATCATGAATCATTTGAAGGCCAAGGGGACTGTAATATCATCAAGAAGGCCAGTAGGAAGAGTGGCAAATTAGCTCTAATCTTCTCTAATGTTGAAGTTTCCAACTTGGTGGATAAGTGCAAATTTACCCTCATTGGAAAGTTCCAATCGGGACATCCTAAAATGGAAATCGCTTGACAAGCTTTTGAAGATCTCAAACTATTGGGACATTTGAAGGTTGGTCTCGTCGATGAGAGACATGAGATGATACAATTATATAAAATAGAAAATCATGCCAAAATATTTTCTAAGAAGTTTATGACAATTGATGTGAAATTTATGAAATTGCTCAAGTGGTCTCTTGAATTTAATCCCAGCCAAGAAACCCCTATAGTTCCAATCTGGTATAAACTACCTAGCCTAAAGTTGCACTACTTTAATCACCAAGTTCTCTATTCTATTAGAGCCGCACTAGGGAGACCAATGAAATTGGACATAACCACCTTCGACCTATCGAGGCCTTCGGTTGCAAGGATTCTTATTAAAAGGGATATCACCCTCCCTGATGAAGATGAAATATGACTTGGTATTGCCCATAATGGGTATTGACAACCAATTGTCGCAGAACAAAAACCCTACTACTGGAATCACTATAACCTCTTTGGGCACACCCCTGCCAAATGCTTCAGACTTCATCCACAATTGAGATCCAACCTTTGTGTGCACTTGGATTCTGTAAACAACATCATCCAAATGGAGGAAAATATAGCAGGAACTGAAGATTTTCTAGAAATGTTGAATGAAAATTTGACTCATCAAGCTATTCCTCACCAACCAGATGCTAGTCGTAGTGTTATGGAACCATTTATTGCGAGAGATGCGGGTACTCAAGTCCTGGTGGAGAGTCATGATCAAAGTGGGCTGCAGACTGAGATTGCTGAGCAATTTACGGCTCAACATACCCTCCAGGGGTGAGCTCTCCATCGAAGATCCACTAATTGATCAGATGGGACAACCACTGGCAAATGAATGACAAGTTTACAAATCTAGGAAAAAGAAAAAAGAAACTCTAGAACTCAGGAATTTTCAGGATTGTTTGATAGTTTCGGGCGGAAGTCCACATCTCAGTTTGTTGCTGGACTCCCTTCCTAGATCCAGGGGAAGGGGAAGTAAATCCACCCACTATGATTAGGAGTATTTCATAATTTTTTTGAGATATACAAGTTGTTTAAAGTCTCTTTTTGAGTGAGTTGCATTCTCTGTGAGTGGACTCTTAGTACCCGCTCACTAAAACCTTTGTATCTTCCCTTTTCCATCAATGAATTTGCTTTTTATAAAAAAAATATTGTCGTAGAATTAGATGGTGGCACTTAAAAGACAAAGAAAATTATTTTTATGAGTAAATTTCAATATTTCAAGATTTGAGATATTTTTGAAGAAGTTAATTCTATGTAACAAACACTATTAAACAAGTGACAAAAGATGTACTTAAATAATCAAAAAGAAAAGTTTTTATAAATAAAAATAGTTGATGGTAGAATATTAATGTGCAAGAAAAGATAAAATAAAAGAAGTGCTATAAAAACTAGTTTAAATGTAAAAGTTTTGAGAATTGAGAAAAATATAAAGTTGCCCGTTGGGAGTTTAAGAGAACAATTTGTGATGCTAAGAAATCTATTTTTAGTGATTTTCATAATAGATTATATACTAAAGTGAATAAAAAATATATCTATAAATTGGTCAAATGGAGAGAAAAGAAAAGTAAAGATGTAATTTAAATAAATTGTATTAAAGATGAAAATCTAAAAGTACTTTTCTTAGAGGATGATGTTCAACATGGATGGGTGAGCTATTTTGATGCTTTTTAATAAAGTTTATAAGAATATGATCGACCATAAGTATCTTAATATTGTTAATAATAATAAAATATTTTATTTTTATCATAAAAAAATTAATGTTGGAAATATTTAGGAGATTTATGAGTTTCTTGGCTTACTAAACTCTTTAGTATTATTTCGAAAACTAAAAAGATGCCCGAGTAGAGGAATTGTATTTTGGTCCCCATTTTTTAGAATAAAAGGGATTCACAAGAGTGTGCAAATTATAGAGGAATCAAGTTGGTGTCCTACTTTAAAATTATGGGAGAGGCTAATTGGACATAAGTTAAGTCATGACACAAAGATTTTTCATAATCAGTTTGGATTTATGTTAGACAAGTCTACTATGAAAGTTATACATTTAATGAGACGTTTGATGGAGAAGTGCTGAGTAAGGAGGATCTACATATGATTTTTATTGATTTAGAAAAATTTTATGATAATATTCCAAAAAAAGTCCTGAGAGTTCTAAAGAAGAAAGGTATTGATGTGACTTATATTCAACTTATTAAAGTTTTGTATACTAAAGTTGTTACTCGTGTTTGAACAGTAGGATTGACCAAGTATTTTTTTTATTTCAATTGGATTACATCAGGGATCGGCTTTAAGCCCATATCTTTTTGCTTTGTTTATGGATGCTCTTACTAGACATTTACAGGAAGATGTACCTTGGTGTATATTTTTTGCTGATGATATCCTTCTTGTGGATAAGACTAGAGAAAGTGTTCAAGAAAAACTTGAATTATGGAGGTCTACATTGGATTCTAAAGGCCTTTGTTTGAGTTCTTCTAAAACTATATACATGGAATGTAATTTTAGTAGTAGCTCTAGAGTAGTTGTAATTATGGGTGTTCAAAACATTAAAAGGTGTGAACATTTTTTAAGTATTTTGGGTCTATTGTTCAAAGTGATGGTGATAAAGATGGGGATGTTATTAGTAGAATGCAAGTTGGTTGAAGTGGAGGAATGCATCAGATCTATTGTGTGATAGAAAAGTACCGCTTAGACTGAACGAAATTTTTTTTATGATGGAGGTGAGACCTTTATGGCACAGAATGTTGGTCTTTAGAAGAGAAGTAAAATAAAGTTAAGTGTTGTTGAGATGAGAATGCTTAGGTGGATGAGTGGCTTGACACCTAGAGACAAATGCAAAATTAATCTATTTGTGAAAGGCTTGGTGTAGCTCCAATGGAAAACAAGATTAGGAAAACAAGATTAGAGAGAGTCGTCTTAGATGGTTTGGTCACATTAAACGTCTACTATGTGATGATCCGATTAGGAGAGTGGATGTTTAGATTTGACTTATGTTATGGAAGGCAAAGGTAGAGCTTAAAAAACTTGGGTATATGGTATAAAACATGATTTTAATCTATTATAATTAAATGAAAAGATGACAATAGGACACAATTGAGAAAATAATTCATGCAGCTGACTCCACTTTGTGGGATAAAGGCTTGTTGTTGTTGTTAATTTCTTATGCACCAGTTGGTTTAATGGATGTTTTTTTTAAATTAACGTTTTAGCATAGGTTACAATGATGGGCGGAGCCATCCACCCACTGGCTCGATGCCCAAAATTCTATATTTCGTAGGCTTAATAATCTGGAACACTAAATTTTAATTATACTTTTAAATTATTTTCTTTTAAATTAGTTTCACATGAATTTCAAAACTCAGGCAAATTTAAACCAAGCTATCTATGTACTATCCAAGCCATCGAATCTACTTGGCAATGCTTATGGATTTAAACAGCAAACATAAAACTTGCTTTTCCAATGTGGGACTAGGCTTTAACATATAAAATGCTTTTTTGGTCGTCATGTTATGTAACTTTTTTTTTAATTCAAAATAAATTTTTAATTTTTAGATTTACATTAAGATTATTGTAATATAAATTTTAATTAAAATTTTTGTATTGAATTTATGTTAAAAAAAAATCTAATAGTTTTGAAATTTAGTTTGGCTAAATTTTAGTTGAGATATTTAAACAACAAATTCTTCATTTTTATCATGAATTTATTTTAAAATGCGTATAATATAAAAGTTCAGTAATTTTTCATATAATACACCGATATTTTATAAAAATACTTGGAGCATTTTTCTATTTTCAAAAAAAAAAATGTTATACATTAAAATTTAATTTGTGCCGCACTAAAATAATTTCTGGCGACTACAATGACCTTGGTTTAGATTCCAAGTTATGCTATTTTATTACTTACTCCATCTTGATAGTGATGGATTGTTTATTATATTATCGTAATTGTGCAGAAACAACACTGTCCAACTCTCACATAATTGCCCTTCCTGTTTATTCTGTCTTGGAGTAATGCAGCATCACGTGATTAAAAATATATTCTCTGGTTTGTTTATATGTGATTTTGCTTTAGAAGAACTAGTACATGCAGGATAAGTTGCAGTTTCTCATACTGCTAGGTCTTTTTACATCTATACCTTTTTTTCCATTTATATTGATTTTTTTCTGTTTAATTCTGCAGGCACAACTTTACCGCATCGCTGAGCACTACTTGAGGAGAACAAATCTATCCATCATTCGAAGAACTGCTGAGACAGAGTTGGCTGTTGCTGATGCAGTTAATGTTGAGAAGGAAATTTGTGAAAGGTCAAACAGCAAGCTAGTTTATGTAAACCTTTGTTCACAGGCTGTATCTCAACTTGCTAAGAAGCCAGAATTAGCTGATAGAAATGTCTCCAGTTCCCCAAAGACCGCTATAAAGGTTGATAATGAGGTCGTCAAAGGCACAAAGTTCGACGCTGAAACTGATAACGTGACAGAATTTGCTGAGATGAATCCCTCCAGTTCAGCATTGTCTGGTTCAGAGGCTTCTATTGGGGGTTTTGGAGAGGCAAATTTTGACCCTGAAGCTGCTGGATGGAGCAGTGTGGAAGAAGCATTGAAATTGGCTGGCTTGTTTTCCGATTCTCCTCCTAGCAGTCCGTACTCTGCTTCAAAAGATTTCAATGGAGATGTCTCTACTCCGGAAAATCTCAATGAAGGGCTTAATTATGATGCTCAGGATAATGTTCTACATTCCATGGATACAGAACAAGATGCTTCCGTGACTCAAAATCCTAGAAAAACAGTAGTGGCAGACAAGCCACCATTAGATTCTTCAAAGTCATTTGAACAACAGAAAGAAAACGGGCCAGAAAACTCACAAGCAGAGCTCAGCATGGAAAAGATCGTTCCACCACCCAGTATACCTGAGAGGGGAATATTTAATGAGCCTACTTTAGAAGACTGCGAGGAGAACAAAAAGGAAAGTTCTACGAGCCAGATAAATGCTAAGGCTATAGAAGTGCTGAATAGACCCTTGGTAACAACCGAGGACAGAAACCTAATATCTGGTTTAAAGGAGAACTGTATATTGAGCAATCCGGTTAGAGTTTCCGAGACAGATGCTGAGAGCTGCATTAGTGATGCAGCTGCTGGCTCAGCCCATCTTGATAGAACATCAGCAGGGATAGAGGACTTGGATGCTCATACAAGAGAAAATGTGCAAATTAGTCCCATAATTTGTGATAATATTCCTATTGAGGAAATGGACAAATTGATCAATGATAAGTCTGATCTCTCAATATCCATTTCTAAAAAGGTATGCAAGTCCTTTTTGTTATTTGCTACAAGATTGGCATGATTATCATTTATAGCGATCATAATAATTGTCAATGAGAGGGCCAAGAATAATAGTTAGGTTGTCTCCATCATGATCTTGAGGATAGGTTTCACCGTTTACCCCGCATAAACAACTTTTTTGCAATGCTAATCCTAAAGTCGCATACATCATCCTTGCCCTCCCTGTTTCCTGGATTTGGGCATGTCATTCTTTTAACCTATTTATTCTTAAACTTCCCTGCAGCCAACCTCAAATTGTTGGAATAAGATCATGATAATTTTGACCTCTTAATTGAATTATCTGGCCACTATTACTATGGGTTTATGGTGGTACTGCTACATATCCCACCTTTCCAAGTAATTGATAACTTAAATCATGTAGTAATATATATCCGATTTTCAGCTAAAAGCAAGGGGTTTTCTTATGATTTTATTAGGTTTCTGATATATATTTTTTTTCTATGCTGACTTATTTTGTTTCTTTATGTTTGAAGTTTTTTATAGAACTAAAATAAGTAATAGCTTTCTATTAGCTATTTGCCATCCAATTAATTCAGATTGTATCACAGCTTTAATTTTCTTTTATGAAATATTATAGATGCTTTAATGATCCATTAATTTAGAACAAACGGCTTCATACCAACCCATAAAAGGTCCCTTTAAAACTGAAGTGAACCAAATCAATGCTGAACAAGAATTGGAAACTCGATCTTTAAATAAATTGGAGTCCAAACCAAAATTGAACTAACCTATTTTGTTTTGGTTTGATTCGACTTAAGATAATGCCAGGTTGATTTATGTTTCAGGTTTGATTAATTGATTTAGTTTAGTTTGATTTTAAATACAAGTCACTCTGGAACCAAATCAAAGTGTGCCCACTTTCCTAAAATATAGTCCCACGGATAACATTTTTCTTTTTCTCATATTTGTAACTTAACCCAAAGCATCTAAAGCAGGTTTGATTTATATAGCTTCTTAACTGTATATTTTACCATTGATCGCCATCTTTTGTTCATTAATTTATTTTCTGTAGCTTAGCTAACTCATCTGAAGTTCTTATTCTTTTAGCTCAATCATCTTTCCATGAGACGTAATCCTTTTCTAAATTTTTGCTGTCATTGCAGTGATGATGATATTTTGTAGCACAAATGAAACTGATATATTATATATTTAATCTATACATTTATTTTGCCATCAATCTATGTAATCTATGTAATCTATGCCATGTAGTAAAGCTTTTTTTCTTTCGTCTTTTTAATGATGTATGTTCTGATAATGTAAAATTGCTTCACCTTTTCTATAGGGAGCATTTTATTAGATGCGTTCTTAATGATGCTCAAAATTTTTTCAATCCTAAGCTCTATTTTCATGTTCAAAAAGGAATGTTCGTTCACTCTTTGTGAACATTAACAGAATGAAAATATTTACAATCCATCATAAGCTTTTATGCATTCTACTTTGAATCCTGAGAGACCTGCTTTGTTGGTACCAAATTGAGAAGCTCTTTGATTTTAGTTTGATGAAGTTCAGCTTTGGCATAGCTAAACATTAGTTTAAAATACCTCACACCTTCAAATATGCCACTATGTTAACTTTTAAAAAGTGAAATACACCTTTTCATGCATAGGTAAGGTGCCCTATATGTAAAAAAATAAAAGCTTTGGTGTCAGATATGTAAATGCATAGGAATTGAGTGGCCTGCATGTAAACCTTTCTATTTCTTATATGACATCCTTGAAAGCTTATTAAGCATGAGCTGGTTGGTTTTATATGTAGGTGGAAGCCTATATTAAAGAACACATCAGGCCACTATGCAAGAGCGGTGTAATCACGGTCGAGCAGTACCAATGGGCAGTCAGGAAAACTTTAGATAAGGTGATGAAATTTCATCAAAAGGCCAAGAACGCAAACTTCCTCATTAGAGAAGGCGGGAAGGTCAAGAAACTTGCTGAACAATATGCCGAGGCTGCACAGCAGAAAGATATGAGATAGATAAATATCTTCTTGACTCGCACTTTCGCAGATAAATTTCTTCTTCACTCACACGTTCACCTTGTTTGAGGGCTTCTTTTTTGAGAATTGAGGTTATCCTGGATCTCCACACTGGTAATCGCAACTGTGCTTATTTTGGAGATTCATTGTCTAGCTTTCTGGAAATTCTCCATAGGAAATTTTACATATCACACAATTCTTATGTGTTTACATATCTAACACCCAAAGTTTGATATTTGCATTTATCACACCTTGGTGTCATAAACCTTTGCATGAAAAGGTATATTTCACTTCTAAAAAGATAGTGATGACGATATTTTGAATGTGATGTTAGCAATTTGAGTGTTATGCATGTGAATATGAATGTTAGATATGTAAATACATATGAATTGGGTGGTTTGATGTGAGGGCACCCTCTCCATATCTGTTTAGGTAGACATAAACAGCTCTGAAGCATTGTGCCATTCCAAATCTTCAATGTAAGCATATATTTGCTTCTCTTGCTTACTTTCTAGGAGAGTTGGATTATTCCTGGATTCAATTCATATATTAAAGCTTATTGAACATCCTCCCATGTTCGCACCATCCATATTTGGCTTTTGGCGCTCCACTTATTGCTAAATCGTGCTAATCTCCATCTACCTATTCAATTTTGATCACTTCGCTTATAATGAGAGCTCGTCCTATTGGCTGATTGAAATCTACTTCTACTGGGCCTCGCGAAGTGGTGATGTAGCGGTGCTCGCTCGTTCTACTTGGGAAGTCAGAGATGGCGAATTTTGACATAAGCTATTGTTCTCCGCGGCACTGTATATAATGCTGAGATAGATTCGATGAATCAATACATTTTTGTGAAAGCAGCTCAAAAGTGCAACCCGAGTTGAGTCCTTAGGTGCCATGATTTAAGGAACGATCTCACATACATGTCAAGTGAAGTGCATGAAGACACTTCTTTCAAACAAGTTGTTGCAGGTGTTAATGGCTGCATGGCTTTCAAAACTAAGAGATGACTTTTGTTGGATAATTTTGTATAGTTATAGGACTAAATTAGAAAGATGTATGGTCATGTGACTAAATTTTTTTCTTATACTGTTATTCAGGTAACTTTTTGGTCAGTGCTATCATTATTACTTTTGAAAGCCTATACTTGTAATTATTTTCCTTTCTTTTCCTCTATTGTAATGCTTTTGCATCTGATTGCTATTTGTTATGAATATGAAATGGAAATCAGAACTCAATCATCTCACCTGGATGGTAAGGATGAATTCATTCTTTGCTTTAAAGATACTTTTTATCCTTCATATATTTTTAATATTGTTTTGGTTGAACTAAAGAAAGGGTATTTTTTTCGTTGGGGCATTTGCGTATATATCAAACCTTGTATTTATGAAAAAACATTACATCAGGACTCCGCACGTAGAGCTATGTGCGGAGTCCAGTGAAATCACGCAACGTGGCGCGTGACAGAAAAAAAAATCACCCGGTAACACCGGGAATATTCTCCCCTGTTATTTCGCATTATTTAGGTGTTATTGTGTGTTATTCATGTGTTATTGATGTGTTATTATAATACCGGAAATATTCTCAAAATAAAATAACACTTGCACAATAATGCTTAAATAACACGGAATAACACGAGAGGAATGTTCACTGCGTTGCTGGGTAATTTTTTTTTTTTTTGCCACGCGCCGTGCGGCACGATTTCACTGGACTCCGCACGTAGCTCTACGTGCGGAGTCCTAATGTAATATTTTTTGTCTTTATATATTTAACATCCAAACTTTCATATTTATATGCATGCCGCTCATATCTTTAATATCTAATTAAAAATATCAGAATTATTTTTAAAAGTGAAATACACATTTTCGAGCATATGTTTACAATACTAACGCATTAAAAATGTAAAATATTAAAGTTTCAACGTTGATTTGCAAATACATAATATTTGGTTTATGTAAAATTATTGCAGTAATTTAAAGCCTTGTGGCAGCCTCTTTCCATTTAGCTGGTAACGCACCATCCTTATCTCGAACATACTTTTCGTATTGAATAATCATATAATTGATGTTTGCTAAAACAAAGCTAGCTATAAAACCAGAGTTACTGAGATGTATTATTTCAATTTACAATTGTTTCTATTTTAATTACTGTAACATTTTATACGTTCTTCCGTCCATTATGTTATTGTGTACATCTAATATTCCTTGAAAACCTTGTAACATACCTCAAAAGCTAACTTCACTCTTCTTAGCTTTAGGGGCCGTTTGGAGCAACTTATAAGTGCGGTGATATTTTTAAAAATGCCACCTAACATTATGTTTCGCACGTTTTTGAAAATATTACCTGCAGCGTTTAAGTTTTTTATACTAAACGCAGGCCGCATTTTAAAATAAATTATTTATCTTGAAACACACAAGCTGCCCTAAGCTGCCCTAAATAGACCCTTACTCTTTGCTAAATACTAGGTTGCTTTGCTGTCAGAAAATCCATGTTTTGAAGGTACAATAATATACTCGAAACTTTGCTATTTATGAATCCACTAACCCTTGTATCTACTTTTTCAAATTCACTCGAAACTTTGCTATTTATTCATATTTTTCATTTTTATCAAATTCTCAATAAATTGAAGTTCAGTAGTTCAAAAGAATAATGTAAGTGCTAGTTTTCTAAATAACTATTTGAGTGCCCTGTAATTATTCTATTTATTCAAAAACAAATTGATACATAGAAGGTAGACCAACTAAAAAAAAAAAAAAAAAACTCATTTCTACCATCCCACTTTCCAAAACAATCCACATAGCCACAGCCTTCATCACCAAACTTTCCATCCATAAAAGATACATTTGCAGAGAGTTTCATTCTAAAGGCAGAAAAATATTAAAAAAATAGAAAATAAATAAATAAATAAAGAACAGGTTATCCCACACACACACACACACACACACACACAAACACACACAAATAATACACACAAAAGGATTTGAAGCACAAGACTTGTTTCAGCTGCAGAGGTTGGGCATACAAACCCCAGCTTCTGAGCTCTGCTGCTCCTTCCATATCCTACCTGTGACTCTGAGCTTCAGCTCTTTCCTGTCGTTTCCGGAGAAGAAAAGCGCCATATTCCTCTGTATTATGAGGCCGTCATGACTCTCCCGCACCTTGCGATGGCTGTCGCGGATGCTTCTGGGTGTGCCTTCCCATATGAGCTTCCTCCCATTGGCCCCAACCTCAAGGCTGTAGCTGTAATTCCTAGCTTCTGTCTCATCCCCCATGAACCTCAAGAAAGCCATGTACACAGGAGCCATCCCCAACTGGAATGCCTCAAAGTGCAAGCAGAAGTATTGCCCAAAACAATGGAAGACCTGACAGCACAAATATGAGGATTCATTCAATTTGTTTTTAAGATTAGTGTTATATAAATTTTAATTGAATTCCATATATTATGCATATCATAATAAATTCAAGGAACATTTTACACACATAGCATACAATTCTTATGTATTCACATATCTCACGATTAAACTTTCATATTTACACACATAGCAACTCAAATCTTTAATATCACATCAAATATAGCACTATCAATACTATTTAAAAGCGAAATACACCAAAGTGATATGTATGCACGAATAAAAGTTTGGGTGAGGGATATGTAAATACATAAGATATGTAAATACATAAGATTTGTGTGCTAAGTATGTAAAGTCCTCTAAATTCAACGATTTTGATATCCATTCCAAACAAATTTTTATCAAGATAACAAAATTTTCTGCAGCGAAGCAGGAGGCGTTTAATCAGTGCTCAGCTAGAGAAGTAAACAGAATTGGGTTTATCAAAATTTGATTACTAGTTGAAGCATGCTCAGAATTTCAATCCTCAATTTACAAATTACAGAGATTTGAAACGTGGTCATAATAAAAGAGAAAGGGGTCATAATAATCTTCGCAGACCAGATAAATACTGGAGACAATATACAAATTAAAACTTACTGGACAAATGATCAAGTCTGAAGCATCTTCAGGGACAAGAAAAAAAGGGGCATGTACATAAATACCACCCAATTCCAATGTATTTACATATCTAACACCTGAAGTTTACTTTTTGTATTTGTACCACCCAAATCTTTCATATCACATCACAAATACCACTATTTTGACTTTCAAAAAGTGAAATACACCATTTTTATGAATAGGCAACGTGACACGTATGTAAAGATTGAAATTTAGGTGTTAGATATATACATACAAACGAATTAAGTGGTTGATACGTTAAGCTTCTTAAAATAAATTAAAAAAAAAAATAAAATTTATCAACAGGAGCTTGATGTTGATTTAAAGGAATTGCATCAATCAACATAATATCAGACGATGAAAAACATTCCCGAAATATTTGTGTAAGCTAAAAAGTATTAGAATGAAAAGAACTTATTATAGATTCTCCATCATCATATCTCTGTTCGGTACTCTCTACCAACTCATTTAAAATTGTAAACTTACCTCCCTTCATGAATCTGATCAATAACCTTGATAAATAGTAGTCAGAATATAATGAATCAAAGAATAACATGTGACAAATAAGAAAAAGTTTAAAACCATACCCTGACTATTTGCAGGGTATCAAAATGGACCCAAATGTAAAGATCAATTTAGCCTCCAAATTATTCCAAAAAGAATCAAAAAGTACCCCAGAGGGATTATTCAGTCTCCATTTAAAGAGTTGGGGGTATTTCTTTTATTCCATATTTAAATATTCTGCAAACTAAATTGGCATTTCACATCTTATGGGACTATTTCAACCACCTGCAGATAGTCCAAGGACCAATTAGGTTCTTTCTTTGTGGTATACTTAAGGACCATTTGTGCTCATTTTATTTTTTTTATCTTTTTTATATTTCTTATATTTTTACTCGAAATAAAATTCGTTCGGTAAGTTATAACACATTTAGTTATTTTTAGAAACACAAAAATTAATTTTCAGATGTTTAAGTGTTTTTAAAAACAAATAATTTGTTTTTGAAAACAAAAGAATAAAAACATGCAAAGAAATGCATTAAACAAACATTAAATAAATAAAATAAAATAAAATAATAAAAGTGATCCCAAACAAATCCATAGTATTGAATGCAAGAAAATATTCTTTAAAAATACGAAAAAAATAAAGCTTACTTACCGTCAACATCCAAGTGGCATTCTCGACTTCCCGCGGATTCGATTTAACATATCTGTGGTTGAAAGTGCAGCCAGTATGCATGTCTACTTTGTGGTCGTCCCTTAGATGGGCAACCAAAAATGGAATGTCTCCCGTCACAGAGCACTCCGAACCAGCATATGGACAATTATAAGGTCTGAAGTTGCACTGGCTCTCGTGCAAGTGCTTAGTGAAGTATGGAAAAATTCCAGAGCAGCCGAGAGAGGAATGTTTGCACGGAAGCTCTAGAGATTCAGCCACCTTTTCGAGCGCTAGACACCTGATGTCTCCGAGTTCCTGTCGACAAGTAGGGCAGCGGTTCTGCACCTTTGTTTTGCAGGATGAACACAAGGTGTGGCCATTGTGGCACTGCAGAATTTCAAGTGCTTGTTATAGATTCCAGCGTGTTCAATTTCCTGATTCTATAATATTGTATTTCTTCCAATGAAATAGGAATCAAGTAGGGCAATCTTCATGAAATTTTAGAATAGGGGCATTTACATACATACCACCCAATTCCTATATATTTACATATCTAACACCCAAACTTTGATTTTTTTTTTTTAATTTTATTTTACATTTAAATCACCCAAACCTTTCATATTACATAAAAAATATCATGATTTTAACTTTTAAAAAGTGTAATGCACCTTTTCATGCATAGATAATGTGGTATGCATGTAAAAATTGTTGAAATTTATGTGTTAGATATGTAAATACATCGGAATCAAGTGGTATGTATCTAGATCTTCCTATAGAATACCTATGGCTTTGACATCACAATATCTATAAAGTTAGGAAGATATACATGCATACCACTTAATTCCTATGTATTTACATATCTAACACTTAAATTTCAATTTTTATGCATATGCCACCTTATTGATGAATGAAAAGGTGTATTTTGCTTTTTAAAAGTTAAATAGGGTATTTTTATGTGATATGAATGGATTGGGTGGTAAAAATGTAAAAAGAAAAGTTTAGGCGTTAGATATGTAAATACATAGGAAATGGGTGGTATGTATGTAATTCTCCTAACTAAAATCTAGGGATAGAGACAAAACAATTAGAAAGCGATTAGGTCAGATAAGTTGATAAAAGATTGAATTCATCTTACCAAATAAAATAGGTGAACAAAACTCGAATATATGTTGGAATCGTTGTGCATGTGGGAACTGAGTTCTGAGAAGAAAAAGGGGCATGCTTTAACACTTTCAAGTGTAACATTGACCGTAATATTACATTGTAAATAACTATAAACCAGATTTCCACACCGCAAGCTTCATCAGCAAGAAAATCGAGCAATTATTTTCCCGAAAGAAGTTTTGGCTTATTTCATAATAATGATATTTGGTTATGAAATTTTTAGAGAAAAGGTATGATTAAGAGTAAAGAGAGGAACAAGAATCTGACAGGAGAAAAAGGAGAGAAAAGAGAAAGAATAAGAAGAAAGGAGGAATGACAGCTAGGGTTAAGAGAACTCAAATTAGCAATTATTAAACAACCATCACACTGTAGAATCGTAAACTAACTCATTAAATAGAGGGAGTCGGGAACTATTACGAAAGAGTCCACCTAAATTGGAAATTGTAAATACAGCAAGAAATTGCCATGAAATCTAAACTTAATAGGGTTGAAAATAAAACCTAATATAATTTGACTTGCATCAATCAATTCCCTCTGAATTGAGAAAACTCTTCCCCTAAAGAGTAGTAGTTGCAGACTATGATGGAAACTGTTTCATGTACATCCTCCTGGGCACCGTCTGGGACAAATGTTGACATATGCATAAAATTACTGCAGGAAAAAAAAAATATTACAAGTGCAAACAGCTAAAATTGTCTTTGATCTAGGATGTATGGTATGATCTATTGGCAGCATATTTGTGGCGAAGTGGTTGGAATTTGTACTGAAGAAAGTTGTACTGCTAGTACATTAAAAATCTGGCTACACGGGTCTCGAAGAAATTCGACGGATCACATAAGGATACTGAAGAACCACATTATCACAGTCAAAAGACCGAACTATCGAGCATCAACTCTTCCGTCGGATCATGGCCGACCGAAGAATAGTACATCCGAGCTCATGAACGCTATACACCTGAATCAGCGAAAACTGTATGAAATCGACTCTAAATGATTTTGGGTTACTCGCAGAGAAGATCAATAGCCACTCCGTAGAACTCTTCAACCCACTGTGATGACCTCTTGCATGAAGGAAAGTTGTCCGTTAGATTACGGTGATGCACCATTTGCTTGATAAAATAAACTTTTACTAAGGATAAGGAGGCCTTCATCGGCGGTTCTCTCAGAAAAGAGAAAAGACAACCGAAGACCTATCAACTGATCGAGCGAATCTCAATCGATCGAATCAAGTTGTACGGTTGCAAATACGAAGCGGTGCCAACACCAGTTATGAACACAAAGTGGTGCCAACAGTAGTTACTAGGGTCAAAAGATCGCAAAGTTACAAATATGTAAAGGTGTAATGGCTTATTAATCATGTGTAACATTCCTATTTAATCAGGGTTAAACATGTAATTCAGTAGGGCTCTCCTATAACCTATAAATGTTGTTGAGGGGGTGGGGGGGGGGGTGAAGGAAAGACTACTGAATCGGTTCCAAGAGAAGTTCTATTACTGTGTACTCTATTCTCTCTACTATCTCTACTTTCTTTCTCTATTCCTCTCATCCGTCCAACACTTTATCCATAGGGCGTGACCTAAAGGACACATTTGGGGTTCAACAACTATCATTTGCATTACCTCGTAAACATTAGACAATTTGTGCAAGTGTTGTTGACCACATTATTATCGAAGATACTTATCTTCAGAATCTTGGTGATCTTCAATCCACTCTTCAAAATTTTTAAGGGATTTAAAGGCCATGGATCTTTAGTTTTGAATTATGATTTTGGAGGAAAATTCATGTATTGAACTTCAGTTTTTCTTTAAAGTATTTGGCTTCTTGATGAATTTTGTTATCTATAATAAATATTGTTGAATTTGTGGTCACGAAATGATATATGATTAATTGAAAGTAATTTCATATATCATTTTTAATAATACTTTGATGATTGTGAAAGATCGACAAATATTATTATTTTGATGATCTTCATTATAATAAAGTACTTCCTCTACAATCAATCTGTTTATATGAACCAAGTAACAAGTTTTTGCATCGTTTTGAGATATTAATCAATCTACAATCACATTCAAAATGATAAATGCTTGCTTCTATATATTCAAAACATAAAGCCCTCAAATGCCGAGCAACAACTTTTATTGATGATTTTCTTTAACGTTGAATCTTAAAAAATGATAATAAGCCATTAAACTCAGGCATTCAAAGAGAGAATGTTACAAGAATGATGTGGTTGATTATTGAAGCAGGATGCTGCAAGTAGCAAAACTCAAAACAGTACAGTGAGACCCTCGTTAAAATAAGGATGCACGGTTAAAGGAGACAATCACACAAGAACACATGAAGTATACAAGCACTGTAATAGGATTGAGTAAAGGATGAATCACAGTGGTGCAAGTGATTTTGACAAGCACAAGTGGAAAAAGAATGAGTGATTAATGAGATTAGAGGCTTGCGGGTAAACGAATAGAAGAATGTGATAGGATAAAGAGTCTATTGTCACGCTCCGCCATATTCAAGAAATTGGCAAGGCAAGCATGAGGCGGAAGATTCTAGAGAAGGCCAAAATATGGGGAGCCATCAAGGGAGTTCTAGAAGCTTCTACCCAATTCTAGAGAAGAGGAGAAAGAGAGGCTTCAAGGAGAAGCCAAGTGTAACCTAGAAAGTTCTAGGGATATGCATGTAATGTATGAATAGTATAGAATACTCTAGAAACTAGTATAATTTAATGTATTCTAGAATGTTCCCATGGCTTGGAGGGGACTATAAATAGGGATTCCCTCCCTCATTTGTAACCACCCAAACATTTGAATCACAGCTTCAAGTATTCAAGTGTGAAGTGTCCACTTTCTCTCTACTCTTCTCTAAGAGCATTTTGTGCTTTCAAGCTCTAGTGTTGCGAGGGTTAGGGTGATTTAGTGTTAAGGGAGAGCGCTAAAGCCGCACGGGTGACTATAGAAAAGTTAGTCCGTGACAGTTGGTATCAGAGCTTTGGTTTGAAGGAATGGCAAAGAGCGTTAGGGAGCACGCAATGGAGTCCGAAGCCACAAACGTGGAAACATCTCAACAAGGGCAAGGTCGCCAGGAGCAAAGAGATCCCGCTGCATCCAAGTCACGTGGGAGGTCTAGAGAGATCATGCATGACTTTGAATCACGCCTTACTCGGGTGGAGGAGGCAATGAATGGAGTGGAGGGCTAAGTAGAGGATCTTGGCCAACGAGTTGATGGACTCGAGGAAGAGGATGTCACCATCCATTCAGCGATCAGAGGTATGATGCTCCAACTCGAGGAGACCTTAATGGGTCATATGGCTAAGATGCAGGAGGAGTTGTTGGTGAAGCTCCAAGAGGTGCGAAGAGCCCATGAGGAGGAGATGAGCGACTTACATGCTAGCTTAGAGGAGATACGTAGAGACATGTCGTGCAAGAGAGCACTAGCGGCATCCACAAGTCATCCGACTTTCGAAGCCAAGAGAATCGAAGTTCCAAAACCTATGAGTTTTGGAGGGGTTCGCAACGTAAAAGAAGTAGACAACTTTCTATGGGAACTAAAGCAATACTTTAGAGCAATGAGGATTGTCGATAAAGATGCAAAAATACAATTTGCCTCTCTTTATCTCTCGGACATCGCTATGCTTTGGTGAAGAAGAAGAAAAGGAGATGTAGAGAAAGATTTGTGCTCCATGACCACTTTCAATGACTTTAAGAGGGAACTAAAATGACAGTTTTACCCCGAGAATGTTGCGGATGAGGCTAGAGCCCGGTTGCTAGGGCTCAAACAAGAGGGATCGATTCAAGACTACATTAAAGAATTTACAAGTTTGGTTCTTGAAATCCCCGATATGTCAAACAAGGATGCTCTCTTCAACTTCATGGATGGGCTCCAACATTAGGTAAAGAATGAGCTTAGGAGGCGAGGAGTGCAAGATCTTGCCACGGCCATCGCGGTTGCTGAAAGCTTGGTTGATTATTCGAAGGAGTCTATAAAGCCAGAAGATAAGAAGAATGGTGATGTCAAAGGTGGGGATGACAAGGGCAAGCATAAGGAGGAGAAACATCGCGAATCAACCCAAACCAAGGCATGGGACAAGGGGAAGACTACCAAGCCATATCAAAACAGTTGTTTTCTTTGTGAAGGACCTCATTGGGCAAGGGATTGCCCTCAGAAGAAGGCCCTTAACTCCCTCCTTGCAAGCCATAAGGAGGAGGAAAGCGATAGGGAGGATGACATGGAGGCACAAGTGGGAGCTCTTCAACTGCTAAACGGGATACAAGCCCCGACAAAGCCCCAAGGGAAGGGGTGACTCTTTGTGGAGATGACAATCGGAGGGAAGACCACCAAGGCAATGGTGGATACAGGTGCTTTCCACAACTTCATCTCTAGGGAGGAAGCAAAGAGGATAGGATTGCAGACGACTAAAGGAGAGGGCTCCATCAAAGTCGTCAACTCAGCAGCGGAGTCAATCGATGGAATGGCCAAAGGAGTCAAGATATGCATTGGGGCATGGTCAGGTACTTTAGATTTCTCAGTCATTCCTTTGGATGATTACAAGGTTGTCCTGAGGATGAGCTTCTTGGAGCAAGCAAAAGCATTCCCAATGTTATTTGCTAATTGCTTGAGCATCACAGAAGGAGGACAAGCTTGCTCAATACCAATGATAAGGGTAAGCAAGCAATGATCCAAGACGCTATCGGCAATTCAGCTCAAGGATAACATTGCACAGGACAAAGGGGACAACTTGTCAACAAGGTTGGAGGCAAGGGATAAGCCACCAACTAGGAAGACTTGTTGCATGACACCCCTCTCCCATAACACCAAGGAGAACAAAGTTTGCCAAGCCTTGAGGCAAACCAAGGAGGCAGTTTCAAAGGAGCGGGGGAAGCCGCAATGAGGGCATTGCGGGTTTAAGTGGGGGAGAGTGTTACACTCTGCCATATTCAAGAAATTGGCAAGGCAAGCATGAGGCGGAAGATTCTAGAAAATGTCAAAATATGGGGAGTCATCAAGGGGATTTTAGAAGCTTCTACCCAATTCTAGAGAAGAGGAGAAAGATAGGCTTCAAGGAGAAGCCAAGTGTAACCTAAAAAGTTTTAGGGATATGCATGTAATGTATGAATAGTATAGAATACTCAAGAAACTAGTATAATTTAATATATTCTAGAATGTTCCCATGGTTTGGAGGGGACTATAAATAGGGATCCCCTCCCTCATTTGTAACCACCCAAGCAATTGAATCAAAGCTTCAAGTATTCAAATGTGAAGTGCTCCTTTCTCTCTACTATTCTTCTAAGAGCATTTTGTGCTTTCAAGCTCTAGCGTTGTGAGGGTTAAGCTGATTTAGTGCTAAGGGAGAGCGCTAAAGTCGCACGGGTGACTGTAAAAAAGTTAGTCTGTGACACTATGGGGTCAATATTGAGGTAAAGGGAGGAAACAATATCCACTATAAAAGAGATGAGAATAATGAAGGAGAGAAAAAAAGAAAAGAAGTGAAGAGTCAATTGGTGTAAACGGCTAGGAGAACTCACAAAATCAATCAATAACAACCATCAAGCAATAGCCTCATTAACTCCTTAAATTGAGGTTCATGGCTTAATATAAAGAAGTCCAATCAAACTAAAATAACTAATATAAAAAAATACATTAAAAATAAACCTAATAATGGAAATGTAGATCGTAATATAATTTTTCTGCATTAAGGTAACTACAAAAACTACCCTATCCAACACTTTGTTCATTCTCAGCCTACCAATGAAATTCATGGTTACAAAACAAAAGAGCTTTTTAAATTCTCTAGCATCGTATCCACAATAAGTCGCTAGTTTTTATGCCAATTGAACTATGATTGTTTGTTCAGAGATTTAGATCCCTTAGCTATCTGCTGCCAAAACATGTTTAGCCACTGAGCTCTTTTTCCTGTCTCTACTGAGTAAAAAGTGGTTTATCAGAGCCAATGCATGATAAGCCTATTACTAGAACAAACAGATAATTATTATGGGCATTTCTTTTGAAAGGATGAATGATATGAATTGTAACAAAGCGTGCTATGTGATTATTGTCATCAATGACGGAACCAGATTATGTCCTCAGTGAGCATTTTTCCACACTAGAATTTGAGATTTTCCAATTAAGCATAAAAAAAATTAGTAACTTTTTCTATATAATTTAAACAATGTCCTTTCAATAAATTTCTTGCCCAATATTTATCAAAATTAAATGTTTCATACTCTTGTCCACCCTCAAAAATGTAGCTGATTCTGCCCCTACATGTTGTAGATTTATTTGTTGTATGATTATGTTAGTATATATGTTAGGAGCTGTAAAAAGATATGGTGTCGATGAAACCATGCTAAGGTTAGAATAAAAATTCATAAAATTAGGAGCCACTTTGAGAGATGTAGGAAGAAGACAAAGCCTAGTGGAAGGGGTCAGCCATTGCTTACCATTGTTGACTTCCATGGGGAAAACATAACCAGAAAATTCACGAGTGATGGGGCAGCTAAGGATGAGTCAACATTTCACTCCAGCCAACAACCCATGTTGCCAACTCACCCGATATTTGACAAAAGAAGAGGCCAGCCACTACTCCAACACAAGGCTCCAATCACTTCATAGGACCATGCAACAACCCATAATTGGATGAAATTTGAATAATAAAAGCAAAAAACTTGTAGAAAAATAGTTTAAGATTTAGTGATTTGCTGCAATAAGTTTTTAACATGCATATGAAATCAACTTGAAAGTTTTTGACAATAATTTCTTCCTCCTCTTATGGCTTGGTGACCAAGAGATTCCCTGTGGTGAGGAATTTTTATATAGCAAACACTCTTCTGTAGCTTCAAATTAAATCATTCATATACTTCTTCTGCTTCTCCTGTACCATCCCATAGCCTAACCTAGTCTAATTCTATGAAAATAAATGAAAACCCCCTTCTATGAACAGTTGGCCAAAATAAGGTCAAGAATGACCTAAGTTTTTGTTTCAAATTCAACCTAAACCACTGAGAAAATTAGCCTGAACTCCTGATCACTTATTTACACATCCTTAGAACATTTACAAGTAATTTTGAGTCTACAAAATCATCCATTTGGAAGCCTAATTTTTATGATTCAATCTGCTAGCTCTCCACCAAAGTATAATAGCCTTTGCTTGGCCAGCTTTAATCACCATCCACACAACTCTAATTGTCAACCTCTACCCTCCCATAACCCCAAACACATTAAAGACCACTCCGATAACAAATTTAAGCATTAGGAAAAAAGAAACCCTAGGCTTCATCACCAACACATTAAATATGGAAAAAACCAAAACAAACCCAGACCCTCTTAGCAAACAAAGGTATACAAATTAAAAATCATAAAAACATGGTTTGCCATAAGAAAACAGTGCAACAAAATTAGAAATCTAAAATCAATTCCCCATTTTTCAATCAAACAACTTAAAATCGTGATTTTTTCATTTTTGTGATTCATGATGATCATTTACTACGACTAGATGAAAGTTTAATATACATCTGATAGACTAAAGCTTTATAACCAGGTACAGCCTAATGAATCAAATAAAAATTTGTTGGCCTGTCGAATAAAACTTGTCAATCTTCCTTTTCAAGCAGTGTAAGAAATTAATCAGATTTCAATTATTATATGATAAGGAATTTATGTTGACCTTAATAACCTAATTACTTATTTCCTTTGAAAACTCATTTCACATAAATGAATGATTGATCCATCAGGAAGATCCTAGAAATGAAAGTCCGATAGAACTGATGAATATAAACGAGTCATCCCATAGAATGAAAGATTTCACATATTGCTAGCTTTGCTATAGAAACAAGCTGAACTTATGCAATCTGAGAAGTTAGTGGGGCAGAAAGTACTGAAGGAGGAAAACATTTAAACTTACTCTAGCATAAATATGCTACAGTCTATGGTCATCAAAATTGAAAGATTGGTTGGTGAGCCCCAAAACAGCCAATTTTGATGTAAAGAGAAGACGACATCAGCACACTGAACAACTTTTGATTTGAATCCTGGCAGAACAATACTAGCACAAATATCAAATCTGCATTTCCTACCATGGTTGCATGGGAAGAGAGTCATTCACAAGATAACACAAGTAAACTATCGAATCACTTCTCCAACTTACTAATTCATTTTACCTTCATTGGTACATTCTTTTTAAGGCCTTGCTGGTTTCAAGGAGCACCAATGAAAGAATGCAAGTGAAGATAAGATAAGTGCAAATAAAAGCTTAGAGATAAACGGTAAACACCTAGTTTGAGGTGCAAGCTCGTGTGTATTATGAGAATAAGACTGTGATCAAAATTTATAAGGTCACATTCTGAAATATGAAAATAAGCGACAACTAACTAGAGTCAACAATGGTATTTTTAGACTAAAACAAATTCTAAAAGTAGAAATAAGGAGATGCTTAAAAGGATATCTTCTTGACGCTACAACTTAATTCATGTTTAACTACTTGCTGGCAAGTAAAATCTAGGGGATTAAATCCTAAATAGTCCCTTGACTGTTTGAAGGTGGCTAATTTATATTCAGAGTATCACATTTCTCCAAATTTAGTACATTGACTATATAAGGTTCTTCCAAAATTGTCAGGGAATTGAATTGAGATCAAACTTGTATCAATATTTTTATAATCATTTTAGATCAAATTTGTATAGTCGCGCAACTAAATAAGAAACATGTGATATTCTTAGACTAAATGGGCCATAAACTAATACTCGGAAGACAATCTTGACATTTATTTCAAACCCCAAAGTACCCCATAAGGACCTCTTTGCACCAATTTTGAAATATTTCATTACAAGTATAGATTTATTTTTGAATTTTCACATCTTAAAGCATTTATAGATAGGAGATGAAAGAGAGACAAAAGGGGTAAGCATATGATTCAAAGATTTGCGGCTCATCTATTGTGATGAGATTGTGTATACATGGTTTTGTGGAAGAGCATTTTCTTATGTTCATCCTATTTGTACATTTGTGTGGCTTTACAACAGTGGAACGGTTTATGTCTCCTCTCATGTGAATGTAGGCTATTATTTTGCCAAATCACATAAGCAATGGTGTCTTTTTTTTTGATTCTACATATAGTAATTATTATTACCTGTGTACATTATGTTTGTTCCTAATAGGTGAATTTATATAAAAAGTTTTTTTTTTCTTTACATTAGAGCCTAATGAGGAAATCAATGACGATGACATATAAATTTGAGAGATTTAATGGCTAGAAAAGTTTTAGACAATGAAGAACCAAGATACGAGGTATTCTACTCCCACAAATATTTATGAAAGAATACCTGGAGGATTCAAATATGCGAGAGACTAAAGAAAATGACATAGTAAATGAAAGAAAATCTCTGGTGATGATCTAGTTATGTTTGATTGATGAGGTCTACACAAAGGTGTTGGAAGAAACAATCATATAGAGGTTAAGATTTATATTAAAATCTTTGCAAAGGACTAAAAATCTCTCTACTAAATTTTATCATAAACTTGAACTATTCTTGGAATGAAAGGAGGTTCACCCAATAAATAACATCTCCACGAATTTCATTCTATCTTAGGGATTTGAGGAACATATATATAATAGTTGATGATGAGGATCGAGCTTTGTAACTCGTGATATTTATCTTTCTTTTAGAAGAATTTTTTGTAATATCTTTTGTATGATTAGAATATTGACTTAGTAAATATTATAAACTCATCCATTTCTAAGGATGTGATTTGCTAAGCATAATTGCGTTTGAGATAAAAATTTGGCTAAGGAATTACTAGCTAGGTAAGGCCTTTAGAAGAGGAGTCTACCTCTTACATTAAAGGTTAAAAATATCAATTGCTAAAATAAAGGCCGCATGAAAAGAGATTATCACCCTTCAAAGATAAAGGAACCACATACTACTAATCACTAGTAAGGATAAGTTAGTGGATGATATCATAGCTAGAGAGTGGCCAAATAAATATTTTGGTGATGCAAATGATATTATAGCTAGAGAGTGGCCAAATAAATATTTTGGTGATGCTTATTCGATGATTATAATAATACTCATATACACTAATTGTTATAATCTTAACCTTGTTTGTGCAATTCTCCCTCAAAAGAAACTTGTTATTCACTTACCAACAATATGCTAGAAGTCATGTTTACATAAGAAATAATGTGGTGTACAAGAAAGGTGATTTTGGCACTATAAAATTAAAGTATGATGGTGTGACTAAAATATGACAGGGTCGTGTATGTAATAAATTATGAAAATAATTTAATATTTTTTAGTGTTTTATACAACAAAATGTCAATTTTTAGACATTACCGACGCAAATAAACTATGCAAGTTTGGATTATGAAGGCCAATAAAGTTGGTGAGCTCATGAGTCATGGGGGCACAACTTTGGGTATAGCTACTTCAGTACCAATACCTATTATTTTGAAACACGTGCTTTGGGGACATAGTAAAAAATGCTTTCTTAGCTATTGAAAAAGTTCTAAAACAGAGGACATGTGTTAGAAGGCTGAAATTATTGGACATAATTAGGTATAGGGCACCAAATGAACCAAATATTCAACAAACTAATTATGGTTTGATACAATAAGAGTTCATTCATGATGATTTGATAAACTAATCAAGTATGCTTGAATACTTTAATAAATATTCAATTGTTAAATAAATAAGAGTACACAACTGCTTCCTCGATTTGTTTATGATCAAGAATAATATCATTCAAAGCAAATGGATAAGTTAATTAAGAAGCTCGATTAAGGGTTGATATAAAGCTTGATTAAAACAATTCACAATTTTTTTTTTTTTTTTGCTTTTATTTTGGCCTTTAGTCTAACCTATTTAGCATGTTTAAAGTAATATTGTTCATAAGTTCTAAAAGACTAAATTGAATTGTTGAACTTGTAACCCAAGTGACCTTGTGGATGGTGGTTTGAGATCAAATTTAAATAAGAAATTAATAAAAAAGTTTCAAGGTTTGTTAAATTTAGAATTTTACTTTCTTACGCTCAATAAGATTGGCTCATTAAGGCTCAATAGGCACAACTTGATAAGCCTTGTTTATATTTTCAAACAAACTGCTCGTTTAAGGCTCTATATACCCATAAATGGCTTTCATCAGCCAAAACATACGTTAACAAGCCTCTTGGGCCAAGAGAGCCCATCTTCTCCTAGATACGGATACCATCCCGTGCCAATTGTCGGGTGGTCTGCTGACCTCGTCTGTCGATGTGCCAGCTGTTAGTACCAGCAACCAAAGTAGCCAGCTGAGGTGGTCTGCCAACCTCACCTATCGATGTGCTAGCTAACAGTACCAGTTGCCAAAGTGACACACCAAAGTTACTTATTGATCTTTCTGCAACCACCTCTCGGGGTCAACAAACTGCCAATATCCAGGACATGTGTCCATGTCGATTTATGGGCCGCCGGACATCCATGTCACCATTGTTTCAATAGGACATTGTGGACATGTCTCGTACTATATGGTCTAAGTTTTGTCATTCTTTTCTCTACTCTGTTGTTGGATAAGGATGGAAAACTAGAGGGAGAGAAATATAAATGGTGTCACCCCCACCTCCGATAGGGATCACATTCCATCTCCTCCAATCACCTCCCATTGTCTCCTCTTGGACACTATCTTTTTCTTAAAAACTGAGGGATCAAAGATTAAATGGAGGGGATTTCCAGTTCATTTTGCCTGCTTCAACACCCATCTCAAACAAAGTCTCTCTCAATTTGTGTGTGCCCAGAAATAATATGGGACTCTATGTCCTAAAAGGATTCAGCGGACTCGTTTAACGCTCGTTGATCACAAAATTAACCAAGCTCAACCAAACATGAAATTAAACGAACTAAGCTTGAAAATTATCATAAAAGTTTAAATTGAGCTTGAGCCAAAATTGAAAATGTTTTTAGTAAACAAAATCAACAAGCTTTAATAGCCTCTGGCTCATCTCGGCTTGGCTCGATTCATTTGTAGCCCTAAAACAGGAAAAAAGTCTTCAATTGCATAGATTGACTAAGTGTTAAGTCATTATAATATCCAGATCAATTATAACCAATTAAAAAATAGAAGATTTAGTGGCATGCACACTTTTGATATACTTAGACCTATCTCGATGTGCAACATATGCACGTCAAACAACTATTGTCAGTGTTAAGTTCAAGGAGGATCACAAAGATCCAAAATATATTTTCACAATATTAGGTCAAGGAGAATATTGTTAGAATATCCCATGCATGGGTCTATTTTTGTAGGCATGATGGTGCAAAATTCAAAAGAAACAAATTTACGCCAAAATATGAATTTATCCAAATCAATTCCTTGTATAAGAATTGTTTCAAAATTCTGTTCCAAATTCTGATATTTGAACCACATTTTAAATTTAGGGAAATGCACGTGGTTAAGAGGATTGTGGCTTCTCTTTTGCAATGAGATTGGGTGTGCTTAGATTTAGAGAAGAGTGCACTTCTTAAGCCCTTTTTCACATTTATATGGCCTCTTGGCGCTGGATTGGTTCATCTTTCCTCTCCCAAGGTAAGCCATTACCTTGACTGATTTATATAAATCTCAAGTATCTTCTAGATTATCCAGTCATCCACTATAATTATTCCTGATGGACGCTCTTGCATAAAAATTTAGGCTTATGGCTTATAGGTATCACAGTTATCTAAAAAAAACTGCACATATTAATGAAGCGACAAGCGAATGGCATCCTTGTTAGCTCAAAACGGTCACGAGCACCTTAAACAAGGTGCAGCACACCATTCACCATAAGCAACATTTAGGTGACGCTATGAGGATAAGTATAAAAAGGTCAAAGTTTTAACGAGAGGCAAATCTCAGATCACTCTATTCAACTAAACCTTTTCCTTCGTCACCGAACGTAAACAAATAGAACTGGACCACAGATGAGCATTGAAGTCACCAATCCCTGCAGAAAAATAGATTCCCAATGTATAAAAACGGCTAAACCCCAAATCAACTTATCTCCAATCACAATGATTAGATTTTATCTTAATATTTTCAACATGGTTATTTTCGGATCACCACTTACTATCAAATCGACAGCGCTTACTCAATATGGAAAGAAATAAACAAAAATAAAATCCCGCCAAGCAAATCATTAACTTCAAACCAGATTTTATGGCAACAAAAAAGAAATCACTTCAGAGATCGTAAAATTCTCTCGTAGTCACAACATAGCGACAACGCTTAATCCAAATCGCAAGTCCCTTCGCAAAAATCAAATCCCGCCAAACACATCGTTCGCAACCATCAAGATTTAACAGTAACAAAAAATAATTTCAGAGATCGCGAATTTCTCTAGTAATCACAGCAAAAGCAAGGAGATCGAAGCCTTCCAGAGGCTTCCTCAAAATTCAATAATTCTCTTCACAAACAGAAAGTAATCATGCATTCCCAAATAATGTCCATTCAAACAAAATACGAAAACCTGTCAAGACACCAAAAGATTTGATACAAGAAGCAAAGGAAAACCTCGTTTCAAGCAAAGCAGAGATTGACCTGATGAATAGGAGGGTACATAGAATTGGTGCAAACAGGGCATTCAAGAAGCTCGTTAATGCTAGTGGCAGGAGAGATCACCGGCGCCGCCGTTGCTCCATTAAGCGCCGCACCCCCATGAGGCTTGGCAAAGTGGTGGTGGAGATGGGACGGCTCGTCCTCATCCATTCCATCGCACGAAGACACGCACTCTACGCTATCCAAATCCATACAACCAGAGAGAAGAAGAGCTCCTCCTCCTCCTCCTCCTCCTCCTCCTCGCAGGCTCGCTCGATCTAGAGGACACCCAGAAGAGAAAAAGGAATGGAGAAAGTGATGGTTCAGAAAGCAGAGAGAAATGACCAATTAGATATTATTCCGTGCACTAAGTGCAGCATCTGATCTGTGACCCATGCTTCTTATGAATGCCACCTGTCGATGCAGCCATCCAACGGTGGACAGAGAGAGATATTGTCCTACGGGAGGGGGAATAAAATTTTTCTTGATGTAAAGTTGTGTCCGGACTTTAATTATATTACGACCGACTTGATTATGATGATACGTATTGCTGCCTCATCTCTCAAAACATAAAAATACAACCGCGGTTGTAGTCGAATATTCTGAAATACTACCATAATACAACCGGCAAATTTAATCACGCTGACCGACCCGACCCGATCTTTTAACGAATAAAGCCGTATTCAAATATTTTCGATTTTATCGAATATTTACAGTTTCATTGCAGATTCCGTAATACTACAATCGAATATCGAATATTCGTCGTTGTATTCGAATATTACGTCTTGTATTAATATTCCGATTGTAAGAGATTGACATTCAATACAACCGCTGTCGTATTGTCGTAATTTGAGGATGCCGACACAAACACGTGTCATACGATCGTGACGTAACTCGTAGCGTACGCAATAATTTTTCTTTTGGATGAGACAGCAGCGCAGTGCAAATTTTCGGAATTTATTTTCCCCATTTTTCGTATTATTTAAGGAATGATTTGATAATAAATCAAAATTTCACAGTTATAAATCATATATTATAAAATTTTGTAACTATACTCAAATTAATATGCTTGTTTGGACGGTTGGGAGTAATTCTATGATGAATTTAAATTTCTTTTTTTAATTATTTGAGGGTAATTTAATATTCTTGTAACATTCTAGTTGGGTGTTCAAAAATTCATGGTAATAAAGTAGTAATTTATTGTTTTCGCGTAGTACGAAAATTCAGCACGCATATAAATAAGAAAATAAAACGAAGCGAGACAACATAATTTTATGTGCAACAAATTTTGAAAAGCAAAAAATTACAAGATCAAGCCTAATTCAACTTGTTTATTTTATGTCTTAAGTTGATATGTCTTTCTCTTACAATCATTGTAACAACATTATGGCTGTAGTTGAATTTCCTAACACTTATATTTTTTTTAGCTATAGAAAGACAAGTTAATTTCAAGCAAACGTGATAAAAAGTATATCAATATTTAAAAGAATGTTACTTCACAGCGTGAAATGCTCATTTTCCTATCACATTGTACGTAAGGTGAACGATGATTGGAAAAATAGCAAACCCCTATAAATTTAATACGTATTTAGCTTGGGGAAATCGCCTTAAGTTAAGCTCGAAACAGTCATCCAGCTAAAAACGAAAAACTTGCAGCAGCAAATCGAAATTCGAGAATAAAAGAAGATAATAATCAATGAAAGAACTCTTAATTTTAGTTATTGATGAAGAGCAAATTACCATAAAAACAACATGAAGTACAATGTACTATTCCTCACTTTTTTTCATAAAATTGGAAGATTCAACTCCTTAACCATCTGGGAAATCGGAAGTGCTTGCGACATCAGTGCTGAGATTTCTCCCAAAGAGTGAGCTGTCATAAGATACTCTCATACCAACTAGAAGACCTTAAGAAAGCAAAAAGGTTTAGGCTTTTCATCCTCAAGTATCTATGTAGTAGAAAAACTAGAGCTCAAAGAACACATCTGGTAAATATCCCATAAGAGCCAAAATCTCTCAACATTACTCAGGTTTATTGGTCTCGTTCATATCCGACAAAGAATGTAGTAGTGAACACATCTCCCATTGAGTAAGAGCCAGTCGATTACCTTAGACGGATCTGTAACCCTGATGAATCCAAACAACCAATGGTTTGCATTCAATGAGCAAAAAGCTCCCTAGTTTGGATATCAAAAAACAAAAAGATCGCATCCTGCACGATAGGATTGATGAGGATAACTAAACTCCTTTTCATCGCGAGCTCCGCTGACTACTTCATATTCATTTAATAAATTTTTAATATTCAACAAAAACATTACAACTGAATTTATCGAAATATGTTTCACTAGATCCTCCCTAATCCTATTTCTGGACCGTAGGAGAGGGCATTATTATGGCAACAATGAAAAGAGTCGTAATGCAAACATTGAATTTATTCTCATTTATTAGATTTACTATTATTGATATCACTTGACACGGGTCAAATTCAAAAAGAGGATTTCAAAGCTTATTTTTTTTAGTAAAAATCTCAACTTGTCACATTCGGGAAGTCCCTCATACATCTTAATCACAACTTAACAAAGCATGGTCATACGAGCCATGTGGGTCACGAGTTATTTTTTCTGGTCAGTTAACTCTACATTAAGGAGTGTAATATTTTTTCCATTTTCTTTTCCTTTGGTCTTTCACTGTTTCAAATAACGACATATAAGACTTCTTGATTACTTCTTAAAGCGAGGTCGAGCTAGTTATTCATTTACTTTTCATGTACTTCCCTAATTCAAATCCCCCTATAAGTAATAAACATTTTAAGATCATAGGTCAAGCCTAGGTGAACAAACTTCCCGCATTTTCCTAGAAAGAACAATAAGTAGCATGTGAGTCCTCCCCTAAGACAAGTCTAGATACGGATCTCATTGTAATAGTGATAAAATCCCCCTACAAGTCTTAGTGTGACCTATATAAGGAGGAAATTGAACTAGAAGTTACTACTTATGATTAACTAAAATAATAATACTCAAACCAAAAGATTTACACGAACAACTTATACAGATAGTAGTTAATAATCATACATACAACAAGATAAGGGAATAAGAGGGATTCAATTCACATATAAAAGTAATTATACGAGTAGATCATTTATGTTGAACAAACAAAATATACTCTTATAAGGATAAGTTCATTACTCTTTTAGCAAGAAAAATCAATCAAGAGAAGGAACAAAGATATAATCCGGGAAGCCGAAGTCATGCATTTGTTGAAGTTTCATCTTGAACATCTTCTTCCTTGTCAAGTTCTCTAGTAAGCTCTAATTATCAATCAACATCATCTCGGGATGGAGGTAGAAGTTCTTTCTTTGTCAGTGTGTTTAGGAAAGATTTGATTGTCTGTTCGTGATGATTTGTCAGTAGATCCTTAAATTCAGGAGTCCGCTTGAGCTTTCTAAAGAACTCCTGTGTATTCTTCCCCTATAATTTCTCCTATAGATCTGCAATCACATTTCTGAGTTCCTTGATCATCCATGAGTTTTCCTTTGACTTCTTCATCAACTGGTCGACAACTATAATATTTTTTTTTCTTTCATTCCTTCTCCGCTATTAACTCAGTGAGCCTTTTGTGCTCTAGAAATTCTTACTCCAGTAATCAGCTGATCCTTTGAGTAAGTTAATTCACCTTTGAGATCAATGATTAGAAGGAAACTGCCCTTCAACTTATTAAGGGACTTGGCACAATCTTCCTTCAAATGAGTGATTAGCGCTTGTAAGGAAGCAAGTTGATTAACATCTTTTGCATCCCTGTCCTAAATATTTTCTTCTCTTTTCTCTACTTTGCCACCTTTTTGATTGCTTCTTTACGAGAGAGTTTTAGTTGTTACTCTCTGAGAAGCTTGTGGAGCAATGTGCTCGTACTGTGACTCACTACCGAGCCGACGCCAAACTCTTCATTAGTGGAACATGATAAAAATGCCTTCCATAACTTCTTACCTACTTCACTTAAGTTATTGGAATGGATGATTGAAGCCAATTGAAAGAGTTTAATGGTATAATTTTTATCCCCCATCTAGTCTTGGGTGAGGTCAACCATTTCTAAAATCTTCACTTCATTGATCATATCAAAATGAGCCTTCAATTTAACATCTTCTTAGGAAGAGGCCCCCATGACTACTCCAAACAAGTTTGCACCAGCTTTTGCCATGTCATTTACTTTTCTCTTTCTAGTGCAAGCTACAGTGAGCACATGATCAATCATTACAACCTTCCCCTTACCATTAGGCACATGTATAGTTGGTGTAGGAACTTGGGGAATTAAAGATGGCTCCTTACTTACAATATCAGTCTACTTCTCATGTGCACCTTACTTCTTTTAAGTTGAGTCAGAAGAAGTTTGTTCTTCGATCATTTCATCCATATTCGATGGTTTGCTCACCTCAATCTCCCTTCTCATCATCTCTCATCAAAATTATCACTAACGAGGTGAATAGGCCTAAGGTTGTAGCATCCTCTATCAGAATAGAGTCAACCTCCCAATCCTTGGACAATATTGGAAGAGGATGCAACACCTTTCACATTAATAAGAAGAGACTTACATAACAGAGAGGCTCTCACATAGTTCGTAAATGTGAAAAATATTCCATCAAGCTTTGTACCATTGATGACAATAAAGCTTTGGCGCATAGTCGGGGTTAAATCAGTGATAGCTGGAGCCCTCTCACTCGTGAAAGGTTGGGAAACTATAGGAACCATTCAATCACTCTTAATACTAAATAAGATGAACTTCTTCTTCCAATCATAAATATTTTTCTCCAAATACTCTATTATAACCATCAAGGGGGAGAATACTACCATCCCATCATGGAAAGCTTTCGATCGGAGCACGTTGCGAAAGAGATTCATCGACCAAAACAATCTCTTTGATTGTGGAAATAGTATCAATGATGTCACATTAATCATCGAATTTGGGTGGATTTATGTAAGTACCGAATTGAAAAAGTTGAACAATTCCTAACATAATGGAAATCAAAGACCTATCCTAAACTGGACGTAATAGAAACACTCCTCATTATCTTAAGTAGTATTCAATGTTTTGTCATCCCTAGCTTATTGAAGAACACAAGATTCATAAAAGACATACTTCTTATGGAGATTAGTGAAATTCTCTGCATCGGTCGCTGACCCAACTGACATCTTCATGGCCAAGAATATTTGATTGCATTTCTCCATAGCAACGAGCATCTCCATCTCCAGAACATAATTGTCTGGAGAAGTTATGGCTGCTAAGGAGGATTAAACTGAAGAGATTGAAAAGGAGTTCTAAAGAATAAACACAGAAGAATTGAAAGCAACATAAGTATAATTGTTGTTTCATACCACTACAAAAGGGCAAAAGCAGAAATATAAATAGATGTGACAAGGTGCAGTAATACAAAAAAAATATGTTTTAAAGATAAACCATTGCAAAGAAAAAATTAACAATAACAATGTAAGCATGTCCACTCCATAATATAAAAAGGCAAAGCATAAGAAACTAAAGAGTTCAAGAAAATAGAGTACAAAAAAAAATTATAATTCCTCATATAAAAGCCTAAGATTATGACTCTTAACATCTTTCACATCATCCTTTTAGATTGAAGAAGTTTTCTTAAAGCTAAATGCCATCCTACGAAGAAATGTCCTAAGCAAAAAGACTCCAAACATTGTCGAAGAAGCTGTAATTTAACTTATTTTCTTCAAACTCCTCTTACTTTACTGGATGTTTATCGAGAATGCCAGCAATCTTTCTTCCAAACTAGAAATTTGTTCCTTGAATCTAAGAAATTCATCTTTCAAGTCGATGACATGGTCTTACTTATCGAGTAAAGTGTCTTCGACGTGCACCACACATTCTTTCACTATTACCAAGTCTTAGTGGATGGCTGCAAGCCCTTCTCTAATTCTCTTCAATTCCTTGCGAGTAGATGCCAACTCTTCTCTCAAATCACTTTCACGATCAGGAAGATTGATGCCCTGAGTAATTAGAGGGGAAACCACTTCTTTTACTGATCATGTATCTTTAATAGTAGCTCTAGGTTCATACTCCATCGGTGATCCCCCAAAGCTAGTGAGCTTTACTCCCGTAGTCTTATCCTTCTTTGTGATATGTTCACCTATGAACATAAAATGATTATAAAACATAAGGTTGTTGGATTCATTATCAATGTTTCAATCTTGTCACCTTATGGGGGAAGCATTTTATCTTGCTTACTCCTCAGTAATGGGATCCCTAAATAGGATTATGGGATCAGCCCACTAATTGACAAATTTTGCTATACCAAGACATGAAATGAAAAGGATATCATGACAATCAAACAAAAATTATACCAACCAACATGGAATAGATACATATGGTCAAAAGAGCTAAGGTTTGATAGCATTGTTGTGATGGAGCCTCTCTAGCCATTCAAAGGATCAGAAATTTGTTCCCTTACGTTGCCTTTCAGATCAACCATCATCAAGCCATAGTAGCAATATCTAAAGCAGACGTCACAAAAATTTTTTTTGGAACCACTTCATTTAAATTGGTATCTAAATCAAGTGTTGGAGTAGGAGCACTTTTTGTAATATGCCCTGACAATCTTCCCATCTCCATAGGTTTTAACCCCTCAGACACTTCACCTTTTTCCTTCGAGCCCTGGATGTTCTTGGAGCATCTCCCCATCTTCTACTTCTTTCTAAGGATCGCTTCAATTGATCTTTCAGAATGTCCATTTCATTCTTAGAAATGTTCTCTATTGAGACAGACTTGAGGTAACAGAGAATACTTGACGATAGGACAGAGTGCTCGTAGTAATTTGTTATGACTCCATACAAGTGTAGCTCCAGAGCCCTATAGAGGAAGGAAAGTCCAAGCTCATAGTGATCTCTCATGACTACTCTTCAAGACACAACCAATAAAGCTCATAGTTGGTAAGAAACACCATTTTTGTTGAATATGAACAAATGAATCTCTTGTCAAATCTAGATTGGGCGGAGTGCTTCTTGCGATCTTCTAATCCATTTGATCATGCATAAATGTGACAAATGTACGAATGTTCTCTTCATTCTCTCATTCTTCTCGCAATATTTTATCAAAGACATTAGAGAACCAGAGAACTAAATATACATAAATAAATAGATAATAAAAAAAGTAAAGCTCATATATTTTAAGGATATTTTTTATGCCTAATGGATCGAGCTTATTCACCACATATTTGGAGAATTTATCCTAACTAGATCAGTTGTACTTGCCAGCTACAACCTTGAAGGTGACATCTACCAGATTTATCTCTCAGAGGGACTCAATGATCTCTATCGGTTGTTAAAAGTTGTTGTTGGGTTTAATTTAATTTAATTTAATATATATGGTTTTAGAAAATATTATTTTAATTTGAAAATATGAAATCAAACTGATCTCATATATGTAATAGTTTAAATAAACAAGCACAACATTATAAGCTATGAATCTATCCCGAAGAATAGTCACATTATATGGTGATGAAGCTTATTTAAATAAACTAAGGAATTTATAACATTTGTTTAGGCTGCGAACCATTTATTTTGACTGACAAGTTCCCCTATTTGGGTTATTAAGGTTCCCTATAATGGCAATCCCTTACAGTTAATTACATCTTAAATGATCAAAGTCACCTAAGAAAACTCTCGATATAGATCAGAAAATAATGCCTTCATGAATTCAAACGGTAGGATTTTTCAAGGTCAGACAATAGGAAATTCAAATTGGAAAAGTGCAAATTTGAAACAGTTATTTTTGGAATCCAAAAGAAGAAAGCTAGGAGATGTCATGACTCTTGAGGAGCTCAGTGGTTTCTCAGACTACCCCATGGTTGGGCTTCAATTTAAAAGAGATATTTAATATTTCATCATGCCAATTTTTATTATTTAGGACTTACATCTGTATAATATCGATCATGCAGATAACCTAGAAGATAGGAGGATTTATGTCATACCAAACGACAACTTCAGAGTCCTAAGAGGAGTTAGGGCATATATTGCACGATGTATACAAAAGCCTAGAAGATAAGGTGAGGGTTTATGTCGTGTTAGACAAACTATCTCGAGTTCATATGGCTTGTTGTTTATTTTTAAGAAGGTTGATATTGTAGACGTGTTTGCACTCCCGAAGATGTTCTTTTGTATACCTCATCGTGTTGCCCATAATATTTGTTCAAGTTCCTCGTTGCAGCAGGTTTAAGTTTCGAAGTGTCAAATTGAGGAGGTTGAGAGAAGTATCGGGTTTATAGTTCAAGTTTGGGTGTAGTTATCAAGTTCGATGTTGTAGCCATGATGATTTTTTTTAAATGTATTATTAAAGGGGGAATTTAAGTTGACTAGAGCAACACCGGTTAGGATCTCATGGTTATCTCATTCCGACGCCACTATTTTCTTTAGATTCACTTAGTCTAAATAAATTTACCAAACTCAAATAAATGAATTCAATAAGTTCATCCAGACCGGGGAAATCTCGTTAGCAGCTGTAGGTTGTCTCATCCGAGGGATTCTCATTCATCCAAAAAGATGTATTAATTTAGTTACATTTGTTTTTGTTTCGTTTTGTTTGTGATTAATTTTTAGAGTTTTCTTATCTTGTTGTTGTTGTAAATTTTGTTTTGTTTTGGTTTTGGTTTAACATGCAAGGCGACATAATTTGTAGAAAATGAGGAGTATTAGAAAGTAAAGTGCAGTAAAAAAAGTACTGTAAATAAACTATAAAAGCGTACCAGTCCTCTTCTCGCACTCCAGCTGAAATGTCAGTATTTGTAGGGTATATATAATCTTGTAAGGAATTAAAATATGTTGCATGGAAGGAAAACAAAAAAAACTAGTTTAAAGTGTGCCTACTGAGCCCTAAGGCATAACTTGGCGGGTTCATGTTCATTTGTGTTAAGGGATGATTTTCTTGAGTAAAGCATACTAGGTTTAATTGTCCTCCAATATATCCAAAAGACTATAAAAGTGTTCGGGGTGTGACCCTAAATAACTTTTAAAATCGTTTGGAAAGTCCTGAGTTCCTCTGAACTTATTATATTGTTAAATCATTCATCCATTACAAAGTAAGGTTTTGTTAGTGTTTTTTAACCCTATGCTCAGTAAATTTTAATTTTTTAATCATCCTATGAGCTGGGTAATTATCACTTTATGTTTCATTTTATAAAGTATGTGGGTGAAGGCCCTTTAAGGATAAATCGATTTATTAAGGAATTTAGCCAATTAATTTAAAGTTTGGCTAGTACTTTTTTCAAAATATTCTTAATCAATTATTTTTTCTTTTCTAAACCTCGTTAATTAAAATTTTGGATTTAAGCCTACTTCACTACTAAGCCCTTAAGGATTATGGGTAAGTTTGTAATTATAAGAATTTTAAATTAAATGTCACCTAATCTTTATCCATGATTATATTATCATCAAGACATTAGCTAGGGTCTGAAATTAGTGAATTATTATCTTGAAAATAAAACCCCTCACCTTATAATCATTTGATTTATTTAACTTCCAAGGTTATGATAATTAAGAAAAAATACAATTATGTTCTTATCATGGAAAGAAGTGAGATTGGTTTCTACCTTTTAAAATCTTATGTTTCAATCATCTAACAAGGATAATTAAAATTATTTATTAGCCATTTAACCCTTTGATTAAGCCTAAATATTAATTTAAAGTTTAAATTTAATAATTACTATTTTACCCTTTTAAGGTCTATCACTTCATAATTCATTAAATTCAACTCAAATGACTTTGAAATTTTTATGTTGACCTCACTCATGGGTCGATTAAAATATCAGAGGAGAAAACATGATTTTCTTAATTTTTATTTTATTTTTATAATTATTTTAATGCAAAAATAGGTATTTTCAATATTAAATCATTAACTTAGCCAAAACAAACCATCTGTTTTTAAGAAAATTATTGAAGGTTTCACTTGGTCAGAGGACCCTCTAGGGCATATTTCATGATTTTTTTAGTTTTATTTTAATTATTATATTTATTTGTTTATTTTGAGTATTAATTAAATATAAAATATTATTTAAATGGATAATTAAGATTTATATTTTTCTTAAATCTCTCCATTCTCAGAGAACTAGAAGAAGCAAATTTCAAATTTTTATGATTTTTATTTTATTTATTATAATTATTTTAGTGCAAAAATAAGGAAAAATCATTTTTTAGCCTTTTAAAAATTCATAACTTTACTTAAAAAATTAGGAAAAATACTTTAATTATTCTTAAGTGACCAGAGAACCAAATGTGACATTTTGGTAAATTTTTTATATTTTTTTGTGATTTTTATGATTTTTTAATTATTTTTAGATATTTAAATATCGAAAAATAACTTAAAATGAAATATTTATTTTAACTCCAATTTTAATTTTCTTAAGTTCCTCTGGTCACTAGAAACTTATAAAACCATTATTATAATTTTCTTAATTATTTTTTTATTTATTATAATTATTTTAGTACCAAAAAAGCTATTTTACTTAGAAAATCCATTTTAGTGATTAAATCAAATCCAATTGACTTCAAATTTTTGTTGGGGGAGGGTTAACATTATTATTATTTACAGTGTGAAATTACTTTTGTGATTTTTTTATTTATATTTTAATTATTTAATTTTTAAAGGTTTTAATGAGTTAATTACAATTAGTGCATTATTAATTAGTTAAATCCATTTTATATTTTTCATAAGTCCTCTTACCTCAGTAAACCTACCAAAATAAGTTTTGCATTTTTCTGATTTATATTTTAATTACTATAATCTTTTAAACAAAACGGAGAGGTTTAACTTGAAAATTAGGGATCTATGGTTAGAGATATTCTTTGACATTGGAAAAAATTAGAGAACATCTCTATTAACATAAGGAATCAACCCCTAAAGTTCAAGCTATGGTGATTAATATTTACATATTTAGAATTAAAATATTCGAGATAGTATTTAATTAATTAAAAATAAAATATAAGTCTGATGGGGCCAATTTAAAATTTTGCACTCTCCATTTTGGCCATGAAGGGGCCAATTTATAGCCATGGCCAATGGGTGGAGCTCAGGCTACCATTGGATGGTCTTAGTAAGCTTTGAGTGAGAGTTGAACAGCGCAAACATCCAATGGAAGCTTGCCACAGTGGATGGTCCTAATTTGGAGTTCAAAGCTTGGGGGAAGCTCTCAGTTTCAAGCTTTTCGGACTAGGCTGGCTGACTAGGGTGGAGCTGGTGACTAGGGTGGTCAGGAAGCTCAGTGGGACTTAATGGTGATTAACATTAAAGCTTGATGGTTGAGGGTAAGGATCTCCTTTGGTTTAGCCAAAAATGGGAAGAGATCCCTTAATTTAGGGGACCCTTGGTCCATGGATTAACTAGGTTAGCTAGGTGGGTTTGGGCTTGTCCCTAGGGTTCAAATCTTGGCTATGGTGCACTTGGTTTGGTCAATTTGGTTAGGTTTGGCCTATTTCATGGTTTGGGTTCAAAATTGGGGCTTTGGGTCAAACTTGGGTTTAGGCTAGGTTTGGTCTAGGCTTTGGGTCAATTTTTTGGTCAATTTGGTGTAGATGATTGTTATGAAGAGTTTTGAAAAGAAATTAGGTGATTTTGAATTGATTTGGAAGGTCAATTTGGGTGAATTTGGCACAAGGTCACTTTTGGGGCATTTGGGCTAGACTTGGGTTTGGATTGGGTTAGGGTTTGGATGTGGTTCATTTGATGGTTCAATTTGATGTGGGTGATTTCCATGAAGAGTTTTAGACATTGATTAGGTGGAAATTTTGGGGTTAGGAGGTCCAATTTGGTGAGATTTAGGCTTTTGGTCAAATTTGGGGGTTTTAGCTTAAGTTGGATTTGGGTGAGCTTTGAGTTCAAATTTGTTCAACTGATTGTTCAAATTGATTTGGGGAGTTGTTATGAAGAATTTAATATTCAAATTTGGGGAAATTGATTTGATTATGGGGTTCAATTTGGGGAATATAAGGGTATGGCTAAATTGGGGATTTTGGATTGGGCTTGAAATTGGGCTCAAATAGGATTGTATTTGGATTAAATTAGGTTGGGGATGATTAATTTTAGTTTGGAATTGAAATTGGGGAATATTGAAGTCAATTTGGTGGAAATTGGGGGTGATTTGGGGAATTTGGGTCTTTAAGGGCAATTTAGGGATTTTGGTCAAAATGGGTCAATTGGGTCAAATTGGGCTCAATTAAGTAGTTCAAATTAGTTTTGGGGACATTTAGAGTGATTTTGGAAATTTTGAGAATTTTTGGAATTTTTTGAGCATGAAGGGTATTTTGGTAATTTTGGGGGTTTTAGGGGTATTTTGGAGATTTTGGGTATTTTGGTGGATTTTGGTCAATTTGAGTGGTTTGAAATGTTTTGAAATAATTTTTGAAGGAAATTTGAGAATTTGGGCAATTTTGGGAATTCTGGAAAAAATAGGGTTGTAGGGACAAAATTGAGAATTTTGGTAAAATTGAGATGTATTAAAGATGTCAATCATGTGGTCAGCCTATTTGAGCCATGGACCAAAGAAAAGTCCTATTTTGGATCCTCCATGTGTTGGTCCTAGCCAAACCCTATCCTAGGGCTAAGAGCTTGGAGCGCCACCCACATGAGCTTCCAAAGGTTGGGCATGTTTGGTTTAAGGTTTTGGGTTAAGAGTGAAAGTGTGAGGTTCAAGTGTATGTATGTGTGTGTAAGCTTGAGCTAGACTTGGCCACCCAGGGTTAGTCCTAAGGCTTGACCATCTTCCATCCTACTAAGTACTAGAGGTTGGTAGCAAGCATATGAAACTCCAAGTGAAACAAAGAAGCATTTTGAATTTCTAGTGGGGAGGGTTCCATCAATAGTCGTCTAAGATAGTCACCAGGAAATCCTATGTCTAGATCCTAGGCTACTGAAGAAAGACTGGACCTCAACAAAAGTGAGGTCAACAATCTCCTTTGTCGAGCATGTCAGTGTTTATAAGAGTCATTTGATTGTACTCACTAGTACTGAGTATTCAAGAGAGCTTTTCTGACCAAGTTCACTTATGCTCCTCGAGCTCATTTATTGAGCTTGCTTACACTCTGTGATTTTCTTGATTGAGCTCACCTGCATCTATTATATTATGTCATCAAGTTTGTTGAATAGTTCTTCTTAACAGAAAGAGTGTTAACTCTGTTACATCATTATCCAAGTCTATTTATTGATTGTATGACATCCACACACATGAACTTATCAAGAAAGAGTCTTAACATGCTCCGTACAACATAGCCTAGGACTTATCATTTAGTTATTATTTGTGGTATGATGATGGCAATACATTTTAGGAGGTGTATATTGGAAGGAAAGGAGAGAAGCTCCCCTCTCTCTCCTCTCATTCTTTTCTCACCACCATCAGTAATAACACACACACACTCGGAATCCTCAACTCTATCCTACGTCATTCACAAGGACTTTATAAGATTGTATGAACCCATAGATAATAATGGACTCTACATCCTAAAATACTTCAGGGGAGGGGGGTGCTTAATGTTGTTAATCAAAGTCTTCCATAAAAGATAATTAATTGTAGTTTATTCATATATAATTATAATAAAAATTATAAATAATGTATCATTTCTCTTTTTTTTTCAGAAATTTACATGTGCTACACCAAATTCTTATGCATTTATGTATCCATGCCTAAACATACATATTTACGGGGAGAACACCCTCCCTATGCATGAAAAGGCACTTTTGTTCCTAAAAGACCCATCTTTAATCATTGCCTTTTGGCACAAGTGATTGCGAACAAACTCAGGGTCTCCGCGAGACTAAATCGGGCTTGATGTTTATCAACATTTACATAGACCAGGCGTATGACATTATAACTTGGAAAACTCTCCGGCGTGTACTAAACTGTGAGGTTGTCCGAAAATATTTAATACGTTGGTGCTAACATGAGTGGAAAACTCGATTTATGGTACTTTAATTAATGGGAGGCATTCTTTTCCTATTCGAGCCAAATGTTGATTTCAACAATGTTGTCCATTAGCCCTTACTTTTTTATTATATGCTCGAGCTTCTCTTTGCGGCCCTTGCTCAACATGCTAACCATGTGGTCATCTTGTTCTCTCAAAATGGACTTCATCTTTCTCACATTGTCGATGTTCGCAGAAGCATCGATGCACAAAGCTAAACTCCTTAACTCCATTTTGGGAAACTGCTATAGTTGGACGGGGCAAAAAATCAATACCTACAAAGCGTCTATTATGTTTAGGAAAGCTACTTCGAGCTGAAATGCTAAAAGAATTGCTAGGTTCTTTAAATTCTGAAAGGTGGAAGAGCTGGTATATATTGGTATCAAACTTGCGCTTCGTAAGCTCCACAAAAGTGATTTTAGCAACTTCACCAACAAGACAACAGTAAAATTAAATTTTTGGGGCACTCGCACCATTCCATGGCCGAATGAGCCACCTTGATCAAATATTCATTACTCAACATGTCAATATATCTTATCACTCATTCAGAAATATCATGCAGTGTTTTGCAGGAAATCCAAAGGAGGTGTAGACAGTTCTTATAGCGGAATGAACCTTCTAAACCGACACTTCACTATGTTGCGTGGGAAAAATTATGTCAACTGTCTCTCCTGGGGGCCTTAGGTTTCATTCTCTTGAAGTTTGTAAAGGGCCTTTGAGGGCTTGACTTACCTAAAATTTTTCACAGAACCAAATTTCCCTTCATTTATTTCTCAAGGATCTTTATGGCTCCCTGATGTAGATGCTTAAACATAAGTGCAATGTCTCCCCTACTTGGAATGTCTATGGTGATGGGGCTAAAGCTCTCAATCTTATTGTTAGATGCAACATAACTAATGGGTGCAAGATTAATCTCATGTATCAAGCTTGGATTTTCAATACTCCTCTTTCGAAATGGCCCTGCCCTGCCAACTTTGTTAAGCAAAAAAACCATTTTGTGGCTGACTTTATCACAGAAGACTAGGGGAACTAGTTGCTCTTCCACGAGAGCTTTGATGGGGAAATGGTGGACAGGATTTTGAGTATGCCCATCCATTGTGAGAACAATGAGGATTGGTGTGAATTGAATGGGAAATTTATTGGACAAACAATTATTGGATTAGTTTATGCTGCCCATTTCCTTTCCGTAACCAATAAGTTCTCTTGGATAAAAAACTTCATTACATCAGTGTGAGAGGATTCTTTGATGGCGCTTCCAACTCAATATAATCCCCACACAATACTGAATGATTAGAAGGAGGCTTTAATCATCCATCGGGTTGTGCAGGTAATGAGGACCGTACACATACTATTCTCACATGCTCTTTTATGCAGGAGATTTTTCGGATTATGAATAAATGGGGCTTTTCAATCCTATTTTTAACGCCTTGGATGATGATATCACCAAACTCCGAGAGAATTGGAGTAGATCTCTTACTGCTTGCCTACTATTTTGCAATACTACTCACCATTGTTAGAAAGCACGAAATGCAAATCTGCATGGTCACACTCATGGTACATCGTCTATCATTGCTGACAACGTATTTGATTTGCTTACATTCACATTTATCCATTCCGGGAGCGCTAGATACTAGCCAACCCTCTGGGTTGTCCTCCAACTTCCTCTGGTATCGTCCCACCCCACCTCTGGATGGGTAAAGTTTAATGTGGACGGAGCTCTTCTACCATCTGGTTTGGTAGGCACCAGGGGGTCATTCGAGATGATCAAGGTAAGGGTATTGCGCAACAATTTGAACATTGGGATAGTGTTGTTGTTGAGCTTCAATCAGTTATTTATCTCTATTTCAAAAATTTGTGAGCCTTATATGTGTGAATGCGAATGAATTATTATTGAAGTAGACAATTCCAACATTATGAAGTTCTCGCAAACCACTTTGCAGATGAAGCATTGTCAACTTTAACCCAAAACCGCACCCGACCACTTATTTGTTTGTGAATAATATGTGTTTTGTTTTAATTTGGGCTCCAATATTAATGCCCTTAATTTAAATTTCCTAGTGGTTTAGATTTATACTAGAACACCCTCACCAAACTTTTTATCATTAGATGATATTATTTTTAATAAACTTCATTCCAATATAGCTTCTTCCACACCTTTGCATCCCATTGCAATCTCAAATTAATGGAGGATTTACATACATACCACTCAATTCTTATGTATTTATAGTTCTACCATTTAACTTTTATTTTTACATATATGCCACCTTCTTTATATGTGAAAAATGTGAATTTTATTTCTTATAAGTTAGAATGTTAATATTTTTTATGTGATATGAAAGATTTGATGGGTATAAATGTAAAAAAGTAAAATTTAAGACCCGGATATGTAAATAAACTGAAAGCGATGGAACAACAATGATTCCCTCTTACAACTCTTCGTCAAAGCCACGGACTGCAATTTGGAAGAATGCGGATAAATTTATACTCCACAAATAAAAAAAAATATTTTTTTTTATTTTGATAAGTCATGAAATAAAAATAAAAGAGAGATCAGATTAGCAGCAAAATATTATTTTTAAAATTTAGTAATCTGCCTCAAAAAGATTATATAAATGTGTCATGATGTGACAATGCTCCTGCAATTTAATTTTTGGCTTATAAATAAACCTTAATAAATGTAATTGAAAATTTTGTCTATTTTACTTTGAATATATATGCGCACGTCTCCTTCAGGTTACAGGTTCGATCCTCTGGTGGCACAGTGTCTCCTGAAGTCAGGTGGTACTCGAATTATTTGTACACCGAGTCGCTCCCAGAAATAGCAGGAGTTGAGCCTAGGGCCGTCAAAAAAGCTTGTTATTCTCGAACAGTTCGTGTTCGGTTCACCAAGAAGTTCGTATTCGATTCGTTCAATAAGCAAACGGGACGAACACGAACAATTTTTTTCGTTCAGTTTTTTAAACAAACCAAACACGAACAGTGGTATGTTTGTTCGTGTTGGGTTTGTTCTTGTTCGAAATATAAAATAATTTAAAATAATTATATATAAATTCTTTTTGATATTTTAAAAATAATTATATATTATAAAAATTTATCATATTTTAAATAATTAAACTTCTATAAATTATAATATATGATAAATTATTAATAACAATAATAATATTATAGTATTAATTATATTAATATAAATATTATAATATTATAATTAATATACTAAACAAAACCCTTAACGCTTTATTCGGTTTGCTTCATTTTGAGGAAAGTATGGATTACCTGATGTGTACGGAATGTCTAGTCAATTTCTTTCATTTTGAGGAAGTATGCTATCAAAGTTAGGGCTGTCAAAAAAACTCATTGTTCAACAGTTCGTGTTCGGTTCGCCAGGAAGTTCGTGTTTGATTCGTTCGATAAGCAAACGAGAGGAACACGAACAATTTTTTTTTCGTTCGGTTTGTTAAACGAACCAAACACGAACAATGATGTGTTCGAACATTTCAAACACGAACACTAGCTCTGTTCGTTCGTGTCCGATTCGTTTACACCCCTAGTTGATCTCATACGGTGGATTGTATGTAAATCTTCCTTAACTTTTAACGTGACTTTTGTACTAATATATTAAAAATCAAATATTTTTTATTTAAATGATTAAATGCTTAAAAATAATATTTTATATTTTATTATAGAATGATTTTCTATTATTTATCTTTCATTTAATTTAACATTTTATTATAATACTAGCTTTAATTCATATTTCATAAATTAAAAATCTTAAAGTACACATTAGAAATCATTAATAGCTCATTTATTTGACTTTTCCATTGAAAGAACACCACAACTTAATTTACAGCTAACTTTACATACAATAGAAGACTTGAGATGTATGCTTCTCAATATAATTGTAATAAAAATATTAAAAATTAGGACAAATGAACTACTGAATAAAATAAAAATCTTACCTACAGTTCTACATATCCATTAAAAAGGTATGTGTTCTAAAAAAAATAAATGATATGATGGATCAACCAAGAAGTTTAACCTAATAGCATAATGCTTATTTATTTTGGTTTGGATGGCTACATAAGTCAAGCTTAATTGGTTCAAATTAAATGTAAATCAAATATCTTTAACTTCATTCATGTATAACAAAAATATGTCGGGCTAAATCACTCAAAAGAATGACCCTATATGGACGACCAACCCATCCTGGATGACCACGATCGAATAACCTGGACGATCGATCTAGACTGGGCGACCGACTCAAACTGGAAGACTAACCTAGCCCGGTCGGCCGACCCAATTCAGCCAAAACGAACTGACCCAGCCAACATGAAGCCAAATAAGTTTAGTTGTCGGAGCCAGAATAAAGTCAGACGATAAGCTCATATATGTAATATACCAAAAATATTGCTCTAGTAAGAACCTATTTAAGTAGAGACAAAAATGCAATATTATCATTTTTGTACCATCATCTTTATAAATAGGACAATTATTTTATGGATAAAAAAGAAGCGACACGATTGATCACGATAGATTACAAACATATACATACATACATACATATAGATAGTTATATATGTATGTATGTATGTATGTTGGTATTTATGTATTTTTTCATTATTTATTATAATTATTTATCATTGGATCATTTACATACATACCCCTCAATTCCTTTGTATTTTACATATCTAACACCTAAATTTTACTTTCTTACATTTATGCCACCAAAATCTTTGATATCATATTAAAAAAAAAAAAATCAACATTTTAACTTTTAAAAGTGAAATACAAATTTTCAGGCACAAGTAAGGTGGCATGCAAGTAAAAATTATAGTTGTTATATATGTAAATTCATATAAATTCAGTGGTATGTATGTAAATCATCAAAGAAATTAAATTCTCAAAAAACTAATAAAAAATTAAAGTATAGTTGTTATTTACTTTTAGAGTTTTAATATAAAACTAATAAATAAATGATGAAATTTCTATATAATCATTTTATTATCATCACTACAATCATTTCATGAGATATTATACCATAAAATTTTTTTAATATTCTTAAACCCAATATGATTTAGACATTATAAGTTATTTAAGTGCATATGTTACACATATACTTATTTATGATGTTATTTAATAATCTCATTTTTTAAATATGTAAAAAATATAAATTAATTTTTTTAGATATTATAAAGCACTAAATAAGCCTGAGTTAAATAAAAGTGTATAAATAAATATGAAGAAAATAAAATAAAAAAAAAATTACGAACAGTCATCTGAATGATGAGGCCAACCATTTAAGATGGAGGAAATAATTGACATATCCATCTACAATCATGTGATCAACGTTAAGAAGTAGAGCATGTGGTTGATAAGCTTGAGATATTTTTCTATCTCTATAAATATTTATCCCAAGATAGTACCATTCACTTAACTTGCCCTGGTATGATGGAAAGCTCGTATCTATATGCGAGATGATATCATTTGAGAGTAATGTAAGAATATCCCCATAAAAAATTTTGCCCTATATAATACGAAAAAAAATGCTATGGAAAGGGACAAGGGTGCTTGCATTTGTGACAAGATCAAATAATGTTGTGAGCCCTGTAAAGTTCATGAAATTAACATTGACATTCAACTTATCATAAAAGATCTATGTTCTAGCCTAGTATAGATCGATGCTATATTATAGCATTTCTAGTGAAACATTATCCTCCCATTAGAGAAATCAATTAGAGGAACATTCTTATCATGCACATTAAAAGAAATTAAAAACAAGCTCACGGTGAGAAGACTTTGAATCACATGAGTTGAAGGGAAATTAAAGTTTAAGGGTAAGAATAAGAAACATAACTATAAAGAATGTAAAATAGTTAACGCTCATTCATCTTCGTTGAAAGATAATTTAAATTATAATAAATATGAGATTGTTAATGAAGCCTTATTTGGAGCTCTTATTGGAAAAAAAAATAAGAGAGTAATAAAATATCGTTATAAAACAATAGAAGGTGACCACCATGATTGACCCATGGCATGGTAGGCATTAGAGTAAAAAAATCAATGAGAATCTAGCCTAGATGGAAAAGTTTAAAGGTATAGATCCGAGTTCTACATCATGCTTTGGTATGCATGATGAAATATTAATTGCATACATAAGTTAAGCATGAGGTGGTCAATACTTCCTTTGACACTTAGAGTTGGAAGTACTTGACTTTCTTGGCCAAATCAAGGGGATAGAGTTAAAATGACTCCACAACCTACTCTTTATTCTTTTAGATCGACTCAAAGGTACCGTAAGATTTGATAGAATTTATCATGTTATCTTTCTTATCACTTAAGACATGAAGAAATGTGTGAGATAGTTTCTCTTAACATTTACAAGGCAATATTCTAAAGCTCGTATTTATTGGATCAAAATGTTGTCTTCTTTAATAAGGGCTAACCAATGACAACACAAACTACATCTTCAACGGTGACAATGATTACTAGCCTTTGGACATGATGACAGCTTGACATATGATGTTGAAAAACAATTGCTAGGGAATAATTATAGTCGTGACCATTATGGAGAAATCTAAAAGTAATGAACGTAAAATAATTAAATTAAAATATGAGCAAAGTTAAGAAAATGAGAAGAGAAAATCTCTACAATTGGTAAGTGATGATTAACATTACAATAACATTTTGATGAGTCTATATTGTCCTTTAAGGAATCAATTGAATTACCTTTTATTGAGTATTTAAAAAGGAAACTAAAATCCTCTTGGAATCTATATTGAAGAGCATTAAAATGCACCACAACTGAACGTAGAAAATGAGGAGATTAAAAAGCAAGTGGCTACCAATGGAGATTAAGAAGAAAGTGGCTATCAAACTAACACACGACAAACTAAGCATTAGGCACTTGGAGGGGGGAGAGGGTTGGGTTGTGTGTTGGGGGGTTTGGCCACGTGCCCCTCTGTATCGGCCTATGATTGAAGTAGAACCACATTGCTCTAAACAACAATCTCATAAATTTGAGTTGATGGATAATGCTAAAATCATGTCTTTATGGTTTGCATGCATAGAAAAAATAGCTTTCATATATAAGTTTTTAATAATTGGATCAAAATTTGAATTGATTAATGAAAAAAAGAAGATGATTATATTCTAAAATCCAATTAGATTTAGTCATGGTTGAATTGTTATGGTATAATAAAAATTGAAATTGATAGTAAGTATTTAAATGACAAAACATATATAATAATTGTGTGATTACTTATAAAAAAACAAAAATAAGATTCAATTACAATTCTAAAATATATTCATGACACACTTTACTGATTTTTTTATGGATTAATCAAACATATAAATAAATAATTTTCTTGAATGCTTAAAGTATAACAAATAAAATATCAATTTGCCATAAAGGCAATTAAAAAAATTTTCAGCAATAAAAAATGATATTTAATATATTAAATAAGGTAACAAGTGAAATTTTGAATTATTTATAATAAAAGCTTTATTTATGTTTTGACTTGCTTTTGAGCAACACAAAATAAAAGTTATCTAAAAAACTCAGCATTTAGGAATAACTCGTGTTCGACTCACTAAGTAGATCGTGTTCGATTTTGCTTGTTAAGCTAGCAACCTCAACACTAAAAAGTAATTTAGAGTTCAATTTATAAATGAGTTGAACGCGAATATATATATATATATATATATATATATATATATATATATATATATATATATATATATATATATATATTTATTTATATTTATATATGTAGGTATTTATGTATTTTTTTCATCATTTATTATAATCATTTATCATTGGGTCATTTACATACATACCACTCAATTCGTTTGTATCTACATATTTAACACCTAAACTTTACTTTCTTACATTTATACCACCAAAATCTTTCATATAATTTTTTTTAATAATAAAACAAAACATCATTTTAAATTTTAAAGGCGAAATACAACTTTTTAGGCATAAATAAGGTGACAAGTATGTAAAAATCAAACTATAGTTGCTAGATATTTAAATTCATAGAAATTTAGTAGTATGTATGTAAATCATCAAAGAAATTAAATTCAAAAGTAATAAATTAAATAGTTGTTCTATATTTTTCTATTTTTAATATAAAATTAATAAATATATGTTGAAACTTTTATATAATCATTTTACTATCATCACTACAATCATTTCATGAAATATTATACCATAAAAATTCTTCAATATTTTTAAACCCAAAATGTTTTAGAAGATATAATTTATTTAAGTGAATACGCTACACATATATTTATTTATAAAATTATTTGATAATCATATTTTTTTAAATATATCAAAAATATAAATTAATTTTTCTGAATATTATAAAGCACTAAATAAGTAAATCTGAAGAGAATAAAAAAATGAGGCACCATCATATGAAAGATGACACCACCATTTAAGATGGAGGTAATAATTGACATATCTATCTACAATCATATGATCAACATTAAGAACTAGAGCACATTGTCACGCTCCCAAAAGAGCTCTTTTGGGAGCGTGACAAGTGGTATCAGAGCGGGGTACTGCCTGCCGGGTGTGGGGACTCTCCACGGTGTAGGGCCCTCGGTGGAGCCGATCCGTGACGAGGGCATCACGTGATTGGGTGGAGGAGAAGGTCAGGGACAATTAGTCCCACATCGGCTAGGTGTAGGGCCGAAAAGCAGTACATAAAGATCCTGGGCTGCCCACCTCCCGAAGAGCTCTTTTGGGAGCGTGACAACGTGGTTGACAAGCTTGAGACATATTTCTATCTCTATGAATACTTATCCCAAGATAGTACCATTCACTTAACTTGCCGTGATATGATGGAAAGCTCATATCTATATTTGAGATGATATCATTTGAGAGTAATGTATGAATACTTCCATAAAAAGCTTTGCCTTATATAATATGAAAAAGAATGATATGGAAAGGGACAAAGGTGCTTGCATTTGTGACAAGATCAATGCATGTTGCGGACACTATAAAGTTCATGAAATTAACATTGACATTCAACTTATGATAAAACATATATGTCCTAGCCTATAGATCAAGGCTACTTTATAGCATTTCTAGTTAAACATTGTCTTCCCTTTAGAGAATTCAATTAGATTAACATTCTTGTCATGCACATTAAAAGAAATTAACAACAAGCTCTTGGTGAGAAGACTTTGAATCGCATGATATTGTTAGGTGTGACATAGATAATGAAGATTTACTTGGAGCTCTTATTGGAAATATTTAAGAAAGTAATTTAAAAAAAAAATCTTATCAAACAAAAGAAGGTGACTGCAATGATTGATCTCTGTGCCATGGTAGACATTAGACTCAAAGAATCAACTAGAATCAAGCCTAGAAGGAAATGTCTAAAGGTATTGATTAGAGTTTGGCATCAAGCTTTGGTATGCATGATGAAGTATTAATTGCATAAATAAGTTAAACATGAGATGGTCAATGCTTCCTTTGACATTTAGAGTCGGAAGAACTTGATTTTTATGTTTTTATTTGATATTAAACTCAATGATGACTTGTATATTGTTCAAGTAATTTTCTTAAATTCAACTTATTTCATTCACCTTTATAAATTAATATATTTATTTTTTTAGGCTAAGTTTAGTTTAGACTTATTTTAAAATTTACTATACTATTATGCACTTATATGGCTTTAAATCTCCCTACTCTCTTTGCCTACAAGAGTTGAGTATGTTTGGGACAGCTACAACTATTTGAAGAAATCACAGCAAGAGAAGTTGTTCAAAAAGCTGCGGTGGATATTACGATTGTTATTTTATTTCATTTTTTTTGAAAAAATTTAAGCAACAGTTTTCTGGCAGCTACCGCAGGTAGCTAAGTCTAGTAGTAAAATACAATTTTCAGCTGCAATCTTCTGAGAACGTGGACAAAAAAATTTTGACAAACAAGAAAAGACTGCAGCACCACACCACCACCTCAAACCTCAAACAAATAACAAATGGCTACTCAAAATTCAAGCCGTTCACGATGGCCATATCAATGCACCCATGAGATTATACTCTATAATTGCATATCTTACGCTCTACAGCTTCTTCAATAAGCCTACATGATAACAAGAGCGTGCGTACTCGCAACTTGGCCTAAAAGCGATTCAAGATCTTAGGTGTTTATTGTGCCTTCTCCATCACATCAACCACACATTGCATTTCCAAACCTTTGTGACTTCTTCTCTTTTCAAGACTTAAATATATCTTTTTTAATCATTAATTCTTTTCTTATCATAATATCATCCAATTTCATTGATGTTTATTTAATTAGTGAAAAATAGTTAAAGGTTTATTTCAAATTTATTGAATTATTTGTACATCTAACCATTACAAATTATTTATCAACATAATAACGCATGAAAAATACATTTAATAGTTATAAGTGTACCGCAGTGTTTATTAATTTATGTCCAGTAATTATCAAATTATTATAGATGAGCAAAATGCAAGCCGAACTCGGTCCAGTTGACATGATCCCATACAATTTAAGCTTTTTTGAACTTAAATTTACAATATGGCCAAGCCAAATTCAATTCATGACATGCATGACTCAAAATGCCGACTTCACCGTGCTCCACTCCCTCTCCATCACTGGAATAGTCCCGCATGAATTTAAGATATTGCAATGGAAATTTAGTTAAAATAAACTTCAATATTAATGAAATTATTTTCAAATCATAGAATAAATACCTATTAATTAAAATTTTCTTATAATTATCTTAAAATAAATTAAATTTGTATAAAATCCATCTTGGTCCTTTGTTTTTTGTCTTGCAAGTTTCACCGGATAATTTTAGCTATCAGGCGATCCACAAATTCCTTTAAACAAAATAAAATCAAACACATTATGAAGCAGAAATTATAATTGATAGCATCTTGCAGCAGATGCTGAGAATAGGACTAAAAAAGGACGATGATACGTATTCAATCAATTTAAGACCATAAAGCCATCATATTTTGATCAAATAACCACACCTATGGTGAGCTCTATATTCAACATAATCAACACTGAAATATCCTGAATTAGAATATTGCATATTTTATTAATAGAAATATCATTTTTTTATTATTTAAATCATATTAAAAATAATTTTAATATTTATTATATCAAACCTCAAAGATCTCCTTCAGGTTCAATATCTAGTCCAGTTTTAAAAAAATATCCATTAGAACATAATGATCTTCTCACAATATAAGAAAAAAGTAGGCCAGCATTTGTTAAGATCATTATCCCCAGATATAAAGACAAAATTTAAAAAAGATCATTTACCAATAATAATTAATTTGTTCAAACTGCTGATTATTTTAAACTGAAGGAAGAATTGATGGGAACAGCAAAATAGAACTGTATTAAATGCAAAGAAGAAAAAGAAAGCAGTCATGTACAGAGTAAATTACTTGTCAAAAGGGATGATTATATGCTGGCAGCTCTAGAAGGAAGCTCTGGTTCCACCTCAGATTCTCCCTCAAGCTGCTCGAGCGTTTTCTGAAACAAGATAAAATGAGATTTGGAGTAATGAGGGTTAAGGATATAATTAGCATGAAAGATCAGTGAAGAGTTGAGAAAGATGGAACCAATAATTTTGGAAAGGGGCATTTACAAACATACCACCCAATTCCTATGTATTTACATATCTAACACCTAAACTTAACTTTTAACTTTAATACCATTCCAAAATTTCAGTATCACATAAAAAATACCATCATTTTAACTTTCACAAGGTCAAATACATATTTTCATGCATATGCAAGGTAGCATGCTTGTAAAAATTAAAGTTTAGGGGTTAGGTACGTAAGTAAATAACAATTGAGGTAATGTATGTAAATCTTCCTTTAGCAGATTAGGGAGAAATAAGATGAGTAGAAGCAGCTTTATAAAGATGGAATCCTAAAGCATTGTTATAAATTGGGGATAAATTCTAAAGAAATTTCTGGTAGAATTTTCTCGCAACATCTTATATATGTCAATTTTTAGAAGCTCGAGAATGAATCGCCATGAGATTGAGATTTGTTATTGGAAGAAAGAAACAAAATGAGGTAAGAAAAACCATACCTTTGAAAGGGATTTGTTCCTTCAAATGCATAAATATTGATGCAAAACAATCTGGCTATATTTTTGATTTTTACATCTAAAATATGTCTTGAAATAGTCCTGTTCTTGCAAATCATAAATTTCAAAGAAAATATAACCCATATGGTGTTCCTTCAGACAATTCACATAGAAATTCCATGAGGAATTGCACACAATTTGTTCTATTATCTCAGCTACAGGTTTTATAAGATTTAAACATTAAAAAATGCCTTGAGCATGTATTTAACATTTAAAAAGTGAAATACACCTTATTTTCATAGATAGGTAAGGTGGTATGTATGTAAAAATTGAAGTTTAGGTGTTGGATATATAAATAAACAAGAATTGAGTTGCATGTATGTTAGTGGCATGCATGAATTTAACATTTAAAAAGTAAAATACACCATATTTTCATAGATAGGTAAGGTGGTATGTATGTAAAAATTGAAGTTTAGGTGTTAGATATATAAAATACATTGGAATCGAGTGCACGTATGTGAATGGCATGCATGTATTTAACTTTTAAAATGTGAAATACTCCAATATTACCACCATACAAGACAAAATAACTAATCAGGCAAAAATGTTGAAGTTACATAGCAGTGACATTATCCATGAATACAGACTGGAAATGGAATCAAAAGCATAATAAACACCAAATTTCACTGTTGTCAACATTAACAACAGGCATGACTTTGAAGCAAATGAATGATGTAGGTTACTGACACATACCATTGACTGTTCGCTATTTTGCCGAGAAAGAAAGTGCTCGAGTGCTTCTTCACCATACAAAATCTTAGCTTCACATCCATGCGAGTTTGAAGATCCAACAGATTCCTCATCAACGACGACAGCATCTATTTGCTCTTTCCCTGTTCTTACATCAGGAATCTGAAAAAAATAAAAGATAATTTTCACCAGACCAGAGAAATTCTGATGATTTCATAAAATGATTAAAAAAAAAATCATATTCTTGATAAGAGAATGTCATTTAATTCGATAACATGTCACAGGCAACGAGGCAAACTATTGTATATGGTATTAGCTCTTTCTATTTTTTTTTAAATATCTTAAGAGGACAAAAGAATATGCAGTAAATGTGAAGCTTGGTTCATGCTTAAGACTTCACGTCTCATAAAGAACATTTCATTACTTCCACGGCTAATTGTGGGCTAGCCATATTAGACTTCTGAAAATTCAATGAAACTAGAGGCATTGCAACATCTCCAAGTCAACCATTTTACTTTGAAAAGTAAACATTTGCTCAGAATAATTGATACAGGACAGTTGATATAATGCAAACAAGATGCAAAGATAATGTGTTTTTTTTTTTGGTAGACACGATTTTCTCTCGTGCACATCCCTTGCGCGCTAGCATTCCATCCATCAAGGTCTACTGCAGCGCACACATACAGCTCTACTAAATTGCATTCAGGAACCCTCGTAGATATGCTCTCCACCTATGGTGCACTCAATATTGCTGATGGGATAGAACCAGAGAGGGAAGGCATCAGAGTAACCTAGAGAAAGTATATGGTGATCTTCATGTTCTTTCTTTCAATAACACGGTCCAAGCTAAATCCATCCCTAATCTCCTAAAATTGATACTATGTCAGGAAGGTAATTAACAAGTTCTTATACAATCTAAAAATATTAGGTGACTATTTTGTTAGGCTCATTAACCCTTTCCGATGCGCATGTTAAAATTGTTTCCTCATCTTGACTGCTCCGTAGAACCTCTTGCCACTCCATTTTGGATCTCTTTACCAAGACTTCATCTATACTCTGCATTATTATCTATGGCTGCGATCTTCAAAAATTTCTTACAAGTGGATGCTGCAACAACTTTTTTTATTAGGCCCCATGTGGCTAAAGTTTTGGTTAAATTGAACATCACTGCATTTTCTCATAAATAGGTATGGATTGGATCTCTATTGTTCGGATATTGGCAGAAAGGGGAATATAATAACATTCAATCACACCCCACTATTTGTCAGATTTTTGGACATAAAATCTCTGAATGCTTCAAGACTCAGTCAGAGCTTAAAATCACCAATTTAAGACACACAACATTACATATGATGACCCTTTTGGTAGAAGACCTCTCTTCAACTGTTTAATATAATCTCAAAATCAAGATCTAAGTTCAGTTACTCTTCAGAAGAAAGTGGCTAAAATTTCTGTTTGTCCTAGCCCATTAGAGTTGATTGCTTCATCTACTATTGAAACTATCATTGACAACTCCCTGCAAATCTTGAAACGCCTCAATCACTTCCCTTCGGTGAACAAAGCAATAAATATTTGCAAGAACATACTTTTTATTTTGATTATAGCATCCAGAGTTTCAACTACCAAGTAGATAAGAAATTTCATGTTCTTCTTACCAGAAGGGGAAAGAAATTAGAAGAAAATTTATAGTAACACTCCCATCTCTACTAGGTTTCAAGCAAAGATGAACCAATACAATTTTATAACTTTTACTGCCTAGTTGTATTTTTTTCTTTAGAATTTCTTTTTAAAAGCCCTTAATATACTCAATTCACTATCTAGTTAATATACTTGGCATTTTATAAAAAGAATGCCTTGAAAGAACTCAATTAAGATAAAAAACGTGAATCAGCAAGCCTTAACCTATTATAATCTCTTTAATTAAATATAATAACTTCTCTGAAGTGATGCTATTATAATTTAACTATTATGTTGGATTATTAACCTAAGGATTATTACTTCTTGATTCATTCATAAAGAGTTTTAAATTGATGAATGGGAAGTTTGAATTGCATACCAAAATATGATTTACATATCAATGAAACCTGAAATTAATTCAGCAACTGTTACTTATATACTCTATGGGTAATCATAAGATACGAGTTTTATCTGTTATCTTATGGAGTATTGAATGAAGCCTAAGTTCATCATAGTAATTGGTAGTATGTTTTCTTTAAGATAATGATACACCCTATAAGTTGTAAGGACATTCAATTTCAAAAATGACTTCGGTCTTCCAAGATTATTAGTGATAAAACACTTTGTAAGTAGAGTTTTACCTCACAAATGTCATCAAGATCACTTCCAATGAGCAAGAATTCATCAACATAAATAAGAAGTATGACAAACCCAGAGGTACTTCGTCTAATGAGGATAAAATGATCTATGGTTCAATAGTGATAGCCAGCTCAATAAGGACATCACAAAATTTTATCAATGCACGCTATTGGACTACGTTTGAGGCATAAATAATTTTATTGAGTTACATGATTCTTCCTATGAGAAACATACCAGAAGATTGTTTCATACAAACAACCAGCAAAAATCAACATAAAGGAATACATTGCTCGCATTAACTTGTAGCAGATTTTGATCTAGATGATCACCAAAAGATTAAAACTTGTCCAGAGTTGAGCCTAACTGCGGAGATGGCATCATATTAGTCTATCTCATAGACCTAGGCGAATCCTTTAGAAACCCAACAAGCATTGAGTTAATCTATGGAATCATCAGGATGAAATTTTACCTGCAAAACCATTGGTAGGCAATTGATTTAACCCCATAAGGAGGAGAAGATAACAAATCTAATGTAAGGCACCTGATATAGCACCCATCACAAGATCCATAGTTCCTCCCTAAAGAGGATTTTGCAATGCTTCCTAATATGGTTTGGGAAAGCAAAAGTATGACAAGAAAATATTATTGAATATCATATAAGAGTGAATAGAATGAGCAATTATTAGTAAATGGAAACTAAATAATTCATTGACAAGTGGATACTCGTTGAATTTGATGATGTAGATTAAGGTGTTGCCATAGAAGAAATTTAAAATCACTAAGAGTAATGTTTAATGGATAAATGTAAAACGAGAAGATTCTAAAGGCAAAAAAAAAAGAAAAGAAAAGAGATGAAATATGTATTGCGAGGAGGATGATCCTATCATCAATGCAAATGATACGAAGTGACGGAAGAAAAGCGAGTATCAAAAGACGAGCAATGAGCAATAAATGTTGCCAGCTTCAACACTAACATAGATCATCTTCCTCTAGCTAAGACCCCGAGAGACCCAAGAAAAGAAATAAAAGGTTGTTAAAATAATTATGAGTTTTAATAAGGCATAGATAGTAAATACACATGAAAATTGTGGTACATGAAATGCCTATGAAAGAGATTTATAGAGATGTAGGTTGCCATTTCTAGAAACAAAAGTGGGAAATCATTAATGATAAGCAGTAATAAAAGGTATGTGAAGAGATAAAAATAGGTGGTCATTACTTGTCATATAAATTATAAGATAAGACATATTAATACAAAATCCGAGACAAATCATTAGAAATAATTATAATAGTTCCAAAGGAGAAAACATGAGATGGTGGCAAATTTTGTGATCATTGAATAGACAGTAATAGTATTATTGAGAATACTAAATGATTTAAGAAGGCACCATGAGTTGAAGACAAAGTTGAACCGAATGTAAAACATGACGAGTAGTGGAAATATAATAGAATTTTAAGGGGAAAAGTGTGGATGCAATATCGTCAGAGGAAAAATATTGCAGGCACAAGCACGACTACAACTTCAACCATGATTGCTCTCAAATACAACAATCATTTAAGCTAGGTGATTGAAAGTTTAAAATTAAAGAATCAATGACAGAAAGTACCAAACAAAGAGTAGTCACAATAATAGGTATCGAAGAGAAAGCCATTACTAAAGACTGCACACCTTGCAAGAAAAGATGAGATTGAAGACAAATTTGACAACTAGAAACTCTTTATTTTGCTTCTGCCAAATAGACGGTTCGATTGTGAAGTTGTGGGAATTGGAAAACCTTATTCCATTAGCCATGTATTGTGTTGTGGTATTCCAAGATCTACATATCACCATATTGGAGAGAGGAGAGGTACAAGGACTGCAACCACAGTAAATTTTACTCTCTAAACGTTAATAGAGAAAAGAATGTCCCAAGTTTTCGTAACTAAATCCTAAAGCATGGCAGTAGAAGCAATGAATGGCTTATTAGCTTCATCTTCTCTTTGGGTAGAAATCTTAATCAACAAGCTTTTGTTGTCCTCAATAGATTAACCATTCAAAGGACAGCAAAAAATGTCATAGATTTTCAAGGGTTGAAGAGCTCCATTGGTAGAGAACTTACAAGTTCACAAAAAATCAACTGTTCTTTTATAGGTATAAACTGTTCAACAACTAGTTGGATTCACATTTCTTTGTTTGCTTGTAAATCAATTAACCATTGCATGGTCATAGCCTAGGAAGATGCCCCACAAAAAGCATGATTGAGTGCCCACCTCCTGCCCTACCTGCTATTTATGTAAATGAGAACTACAGCAATAATTGAGTATATGTATGCTTAGAAATATGAAGCCGACACACTACCTACCACAATACAACTCACACAATTTACTCTTTTACATTTCATAAGATTTTTATAAATGATGTATTGAATTCAACATCATTTCATAGCTTCCTTATTAGTTTGCATCTTCATTTAAACTATGTACATAGTATTGCACTTAAGGGTAGAAATAAGAATTTGATAATAGCCATTGAGCTACTGAAAAGAAGAGTAAAAATAAAAAATAAAAAATAACTAAGCAAACCATAAGATGATGTCGAATGCACACAAACAACTTAAGAACTTGCATCAAATTATGGATTGATTTGACGCTCTTTCACATTAAATATAATCACTATAAAAGCCAGATGAAACTAAAAACGAATTTGGCAAAAGCTCCTAGGGTATACTTCCACATCAAGCTAGCAACCTTAAAATTTTGGGTCAAGCACTCACAAAATAAAATTTATCTATCATTGGGGCAATCTTTGGAGCACTTAAGAAACCAATTATACCTCCACATGTGAGTTCAGATGCATTTCCTCAGCAAAATAACCTCATAAGAAATAATCAAGGCATAAGTTTACCAAAGAAAGGATCGTGATAGAAATACTACTAAGACACATAACCACCCATAAAAAAGCAGCAGACGAAGAAGATTATTCTGACAAACCACAAACACAACGCAATAGTCTTTATGAAAACGGTGACATATAAAAAGATATTATTGAGGAGTACCCTCCATAATAAATTATTATAGAAATAATATGAGCCCTAGACCACAAAAAGATGCCAATTTGGTGCTATCAAAGAGAGCTATGGTTGAAAATCTTGCGTTCAATAGAAAAACATAATCTAAGTGACTTTAGGAATCGGCTCTCTGAGATGGACTTATCTGCTAGCATTGCAAGGGTAGTCTCCAGTGCAACAACAACAAAGCCTTAATCCCACTAAGTGGGGTCGGCTACATGAATCCTTTTTCTCCATTCGTCCTATTTAGTTTCATATTTTTATTTAATCTAATAAATTAAGATCATTTTTTATACAATAAACCCAAGTCTTCCAAGGTCTACCTCTACCTTTCTTAACATAAGTTGAATTTAAAACATCTACTCTCCTAATCGGATAATCAGATGGTCGACGTTTAATGTGGCCAAACCATCTAAGACGACTCTCTCTAATTTTGTTCATCAATGGAGCTACACAAACCTTATCACAGATATATTTATTTCGCATTTTGTCTCTAAGTGTAAAGCCACTCATCCACCTAATCATTCTCATCGCGACAACACTTTGTATTATGCTTCTCTTTTAAAGCCCAACATTCAACGCCATAGAGCATTGCACGTCTCACCAACGTCTTATAAAAATTTACTTTCAGTCTAAGCAATACTTTTCTATCACGCAAAAGGCCCGAAGCATTCCTCCACTTCAACCAACCAACTTGGATTCAACTATTAGCATCCATGTCTATATCACCATCACTTTGAACAATAGACCCGAGATGCCTAAATTGTTCACACTTTTTAATAATTTGATCACCCAACTTCTGTCACTGGAGCTACTACTAAAATTACATTCCATGTATTCAGTTTTAGTTCTACTCAACCGAAGGCCTTTAGACTCCAATGTAGGCCTCCATAATTCAAGTTTTTCCTAGGCTTTTTCTCGTCTTATCCACGGAAAAGCATACACTAAGGTACATCCTCCTCTAAATGCCTGGTAAGACCATCCAATACTGAAGCAAAAAAGATATGGGTAGTTCCCAGTGAATTTCATTAAAATTAGTTAAAACTAGTAGAGGATGCATAAACCAAATTAGATCGCCAAAGAAACCTATTTACTACCACTAAGAACTTAATGAAACATTGGCTCCAACAAAAATACATCACAACTTGTTCTAATGGAAAGCTGATTGAGCAGTTGATGAACCTCAAACAAGTTATTAAAATTATAATTGGATATGTGAATAAATTTGAGGAACTCGTGACTCATTGAGGTCTCCATAAGAAGGCTTGAAAAGTTATGTCAAGCTTGATTGATAGACTAAAGCTTGAGCTACAAATAGAAGTCAATTTGTATGCTCCATAATCCGTAGATGATGCACAACATAATACCTTGAAAATTGAGCGATATTAATATTACCCTTCAAATAAGAATGCTAGCAATCTAGCACAAGACAAAAGGATCCTCAAAACTTAATAACAATCAATCTAATTGAATTTTAATTATTTCCACATTCTAAGTAAACCATTAGACTCGCAACTCAAATAATATAATCATTCATAAAGTCACCAAAAGGGATTATACGTCACACAACGCACACAAAAGACACTTCTGATTGAACAAGATCATGGATTTCTATTCTTTAGATGATGAAGCCAATGAACACATGAAAGACAATGAGACAATCACTGAGGATGCCTAAGAGAATCATACCAAGGGAGCTATTGTAGTAAGATACATGCTAACAACCCAACTTGCATGAGAAGATTGGAGAAAAACAAACAATTTTTCATACTTGTGCTTCTTCCAATATATAAGATGTAAGCACATAATTGAGGGTGCTATCACTAGAATGAAGTATCCAAAACTGCTTTATTAAGGGTCAAATCTTACTCTCGAATTGCACCATAAATCCTTCAATATAGCCAACAAGAATAAAACCTCATTACTAGTAACTAAAATCTGTCTATTTTCAGTTGATTAGAGAGTTATAAACATAAGACATGATAGCATATATCCAGGGGTGGAACCAAAAATTTTGTTTGGTGGGGGCACAAACTACTATTTTAACAGTACCCCTAACATCATCCATCCAAGCTTGAGATAAACATTGGGGATTTCAAATTTAAAGAGTTTTTAATGAAAAATGATAAATATATGTTAAAAAATTATAAAAATATGCTAATAAAAATAAACATATGCTAGATAAAATAAAAAAAAACTGCTCGATATAATTTTTCTCTTCAAGTTTTCATATGTTGAAACAATTTTATTTTTAAATTACTTATTTAAAAAGTTGACCAAAAATGTTGGGAGAATGTTTAAAACAAGTATAATAGATTACAAAAATAATATTTTTTTCAACTAAAACTTTACCAAATAAAAAAACAAGTAAAAAAATACCTTACCTTTAATTGTAATCCTAATCTCCACTATTGCAGGTGCTGGATTCACGGTTTCAGAAATGAAATACATAGGAATTAGGTGGCATGCATGCAAATGCACCTATAGTGAAACTTTTGGGTTTATTGTTTTATCTTTAGTCCCACATCGGGAAGGATCAAAGTTTTTTTTCATATAATTAAGAAGCATAGGTGACCTTCGAAAGTGTGTCGAACAAGTGGGCTTGCAAGCATGAAGGATGTAATTGTTGAGTAGTTTTAAATATTAAGGCTATTTTCTGATTTGAAATAAATTATTTGCTTTTTTTTATGTTCAATAAATAATTATTTATGTATAACTTAAAGCATGAACCTATGAGCGGGTGAGATGTTAAATTTAATATAATGGTCAATTGCTGTGGAGTTAATCGGTCGGTTGCAGTGAGGATTGGAATTGAACTTGAACCTAAGAGGGTGAGATGTGAATTGTAATTTAATGCAGTGGTGGTTGGAGCTGAACTTGAATCTTAGCATAATAGGCCTGTTGCAATGGGGGCACAGACCCTCAAATCCCTCACTGTAGCTCTGCCCATACATATATCCTCCTTGCTATGGTTATACAACCAAAATGTAATAACTAAAATAATAATAATAATAATAATAATATAAAAAAAATGAAAGATTTTGAACCGATAATGTCAGTTCGAAGACAAAGGAGAACAACAGAGTTCATTCTGAGGATGCCATCCATGCAAATGTGCAGTTGAGGAGCCAATAGAGTGAGTGAGATCAAATGAGAGGGGGAGGAAACACAAACAGAAAGTTGAAAGTTTCAAAAGGGTTGATCGACAAACAAACAGAGTATCATTCGATCGAGTATTAGCGTGAGCGAAGATATGTGTGCGCCATGTACTCAAGGAACGACGAGCATGAGAGACGAAACTAGTGGAGGATCAAACGCTCCAGTAAGCCTAGTGAGCCATGTATGAGAGAGAAAGATGTTGTCTCCAATGCATGTTCGCGTGTGAATTATGAAACCACAAGCGAAACCAATGTAAGTAAGAAATCATGAATCTTAGATTAGAAGATCAGAATAATTGATTTCACATAAATAGCAAAAATAAAGAAAGAAGTTGGAATTTTATTTCTTCTGTTAAGAGAGAATTATTTTTAATGAAAAGTTTATTAAGTATTAATCTTATATTTATTTGCAATTAATATTAGGAATTGACAGTTGAGAAATATGCGATAATGAAATTTTTTTAATTTACAAGAGAAAGGAAGAGAACAATCGAGCTAATTCTTTTAATTTGTAACTCTTTTGTTTCATAGAAACATTCAGATTAGAGAAAAATGGTAGATTGGTGGAGATGCTTGGAGAGATTCAAGTAATTGAATTAACAAACATAACATAACATACATACATACATACATACATACATACATATATACATACATATATATGTGTGTGTGTGTGTGTGCGCGCGCGCGCGCGCTCGCAGATACATACGTACATACATACATGGGTGTGTGTGTGTGTAATTTGAAAAAACCAAAGGGCTAATATATTAAAAAAGAAAAGTACATATATGTTGTATGAGAGGGCCCGAAAATGACACCTTGCCCACACGGTATATAACACACAAATGGTACCAAAAAGGAAGAAAAATACATTTATACCTAAAAATCAAAACAATCAAACACTAGCAGCATCAGATAGCTAAAGAACAACCCAATATAGTCTTACCTCTGCCTCTAGTTCTAGGAAAAGAGCCAGCTAATAAATTGTTAAGTTTAGTGTCATTACCCGAAACAACCAAAGTATCATCTATTAAGTTTCTGAGCTTGAGTAGGCCTTCATTCTTCTTCTTCCTTTTGGATATCTAAACCTGTCATTCCTCATTTGATGACTGACTCATCTGATTAGTGGTTGGTCGACAGATTGTTGGACACGTAAAGGTTGTTGCACATCACGAGTACCTTGCGCCTGACTAACAGTAACAACTTGCTCCGTTTAAAGAGGTGGTAGAGGCGCACTAGAAATATTGCCAACTATTGCAACAAAGATAGGCTCTAGAGTATGTGAAGTATGAAATGGCTCATCTGCAACAGAGGCTTCCCGAAGAAGAGGAGCTGCAATGCCCTCCTGATGATCGGACCGAACATTGTCCGGTGTAAGTCAAGTTCCTTCAGTGGTGATTTCAAAAATGTTTGAAACTGTAGGTTGCCCAATTAAACCATCCGACAACACCTCAATCACAGAAACAAAAAAATTATAAAGGGTGGGGGGGTCACCGGTAGTAAGAGGATTATAGATGGCAATGACGGGAGAAATGGTATTTAGAGGGAGAGTGGAGGAAGAGCAGATGGCGTTTACACCAATGTTTCAATAGCCAGTGGATTGCACTCAGGGGTGGAGGACGAGCAGGTATGACTTGGGGCAGGGGACCCAGTAACATTTTTACTCTGAGGTTTTAAATGAGGTTAAACGGTGACATTGAGAGTGAGAGTATCCAAACATGCGGCAGTGGGTGCAGTAAAGTGGAAACTGTTCAAGTTCCACTCACTGCCAAAAACTCTGGTGTTGTGAGCCAATCCAGATCTCCCACGAAAAAGGTAAAGTAATGTCTCGTTCAATCAAAACTCTGCTTCAGAATGCCGACTCAGATTAACTGTAGAAATATCAATTTTGAGGGATTTACCGTAGACCATAGCTAAGGAGCAGAAGAGCTCGTGATTTAATAGATGGAACTTCAGACCCGAGAAGCGCAACTATACATGATTGGTAGGAGGTTCAGAGAAAGGATCAAAATCGATCATCTATTTTAAAACTTTCATCACACGATTATCTATTCGGACGAGTCTTCTCACAAACAAATAAGCATAATCTTCATCATCTTGAATAAGAATGTGTCTACCATCCAGTTTGTTTATCTTTCATTCCCCTTTCAGACGCATTTGCTCAAAATCTTTGTGAATTACATCGAGAATGGAGTTTCCATAAAGGAACTAACTAAGACCAACCGACAAGAAGAAGCTAAGGTGGAGATCCCAGCCTCAGAGAGAAAGATTACAGACTTACCATTCTTACGGGATGCTTTTTTGAGGAATCTGGTGTCAACGCCCAGCGCTAAATTGTCATGGTATTGTTGCGGGAACATACAAGACACAGGGGCGCGAGCAGGATTGTCGCCAGCAAGCGTAGCGGCGTAGGAACAGAGCCCTGAGACCATCTCGACATGCAATGAATGGAGCCACGTGCACGCAAAAATGGCTTAGGAGGGCGTCTACAGAGGAGCTGTTATGCCTCGTGAAACAGAGGAGCTGGTCAGACGAGTCGGGATCGAAGGAGAGGAAGAAAGCAAGGCTCAGTGAAGCCAGAGCTTTGTGCGTGAGCAAGGGCAGCGAAGAACTTGTTGCGACCGTCCCCTTCCCCCGAGGCTTCTTGTGTGAGCTAGAGTGGCGACGAACCTGCTACGACGCTCCCCTTCCCTTCTTCTTCGAGTATGATAAGGCGCCGACACGACGAACAGGCTTCGTTGTCGTTCCGACATAAAGATACGAAGGGCTAATCAAATCATCATGGAATCGTGATCCGAGCAAACCCTAGTAGAGCAATATCCATCGTTATTGGATGTGTGTGTGTGTGTGTGTATATATATATATATATAATTTTTAATAAACTTTTCAATGAATTTTCAGTAAATACAATCGCCCTTGGTGATCCTAATATCGTTATTAATAATAAAACATTTTAATTTTACTATCGCATTAATAGCCTTTAAGGGAAACCAAGGGTTAAAGTGTGGAAATAGGTAGGAGAATTGGGAGTTTCTTGGTTTACTAAACTCTTTAATATTATCTTAAAAACTAAAAAGATGCCTGAGGAGCGGAGGAAGAGTATTTTGATCATCATTTTTTAGAATATAGATGAATTAAGTTGACGTGTCATACTTCAAAAATTATGGGAGAGGATAATTGAACATAGGTTAAGACGTGATAAAGATTTCTCATAATCAGTTTGGATTTATGTCGGGCAGGTCTATTATGAAAGCTATATATTGATTAAGAGGTTTGATGCAGAAGCACAGAGAAAATATGGAGGTTCTATGTATGATTTTTATTATTTTTTTTTAAAAAAAGCTTACGATATGGTTTCAAGAGAAGTCCTTTGGATAATTCTAGAAAAGAAAGATGTTAATATGATTTATACTCAAGTAATTAAACATATGTATATTAGAGTTATTGTTATTGTTCGAACAGAAGGAGGATTCACCAAGTATTTTCCTATTATGTTGGATCATCAAGTCTATAGTTTAAAGGGATTGTGATATAGATGGGATGAAATGTTGGCCTTTAAAAGAGAAGCATAAAACAAAACTAAGTGTTGCAGAGATGAGAATGCTTAGGTGGATGAACACACACACACACAAACACATATATAGAGAAAGTACTAATCAATACAAATAATTATATGTTAGGTGTCTTTTCAAGGAAAATATATTCTAAGTAGAAAGAGAAAAGCAAGCAAGTCCCGTGATTAAGGTGAACAATTACATTTCTATTTTTATTAATTATGATTTTTAAAATTTAAATGTATTACATTATTGATATAATTTTAATTAAGATCATGTTTGAAATTTAAAGAACATTAAAGTAATTGATAAAATTAATTATCCATTTCATTGCAACTGTACAAACTTTACAATTAATTTTAAGAATATTTTTTATATTTTTTAATAACCATAAAGGCTAAGAATATGTGTTGAAGAATTGAAAGAAATATGATAATTACTAATAAAATAAATGAATAAATTATAAAATAAGTCACCCACTTATAATACTAGTTAGGGAAGCTATTACACCAGTGTATAAATATGAAAATTGAAAAACATTAAAAATGTTGTATCTTCATTGATACAATATTTTGACGGTGCTCCTAAGATAACTTGTTAAACAAAATGTATTAATGTTTCTATATAAAGGAAGTGAAAAGATAAATAAAAGAAATTAAACATCCAAGTTTGATTTTAAATTGCACACTTATTAGAGCATATGCATAATAATTAATACAATATAGAACTATAACTGAAAGAAGAAATCATGTCTATAAAAGAAGAAGATCAAACGAGAGTAGATATCGGATAGTGTTATTTTATGTTTATTTCTTTTATTTTTTAGTAATGTTATACACTGGATGTTCTTATGTGTTTGTTTTGAATTATGTTTTAAAATTTTTTGTACTTTAGTGGCACTTTTGTGGTTTAATGTTATTATGGATATTTTATATATGTTAGAATTATGTATCATTAATTCAGTTCTCGTCATGGAATTTTCAAGCTCTTGGGTAGAGTTGTGACAAAAATATGGCTTATTATGAACAAAAAAAAATACTTATATTTTCAAGAGGAAGGCTGCTGCCACGAAAATCACTCCTAAGCCTATTGAGAAAGTCCCAAAGCATTACTCATAAGGCAAAACTACTACTCAATCTAAAATTAAAAAAGGCTACAATTTCAGATCAATAAATTATAATAAAGGGAAAAGAATTTCGATAATCATGATCCTACTCACCAACTAAACCACTGTTAATACTAATGAATAGCTCGTACTTGTTGGACTTATTAAATTCCAAAAGATATTAAGGATTTGACCCCAAAGGAACTCTATGAGTTTATCCTTTTTCCGTGACATTCAACATGGAATTAGACTTTTTATAAAGGCATACCAATCAAATCTTCTCATAACATTATGAAAATGATTATGCTAAGCTAAAACAAGTGATGGACTCGTATCAAAATTATTTATATGTGGAAGTGTGATATGTCTTGCTCCAAAGAAAGACAACTAGTAGAATATGTGCATTGATGGCAAATTTATCAACACAATTATTGTGTTATATGACATGATTCCCTAGTTGGATGATATTTTAAATCTGATTTTAGAATATTTGTTTTTTCTCCAAGATTGATTTTAAAATTATGCACCACCAAAATAAAAAATGAGTGAAAAAACAAATAATCTCTATGAATGGTTAAATATATCATTTGGATTGTCCAATATGTTTACTACTTTCATAAGAATTATGAATCAAATTTTAAAGCAGTTATCAGAAGGTTTGCAGTAATTTATTTTAATAATATCCTCAAGCTCCGAAGGATTTAAAGCCAGGATGGCCTTACCACTAATAAATTTATGATGTCTGAAGCTTCAACGAATTGGTCACCTTCCAAGTAGTTTTATCATAGGTTTTAGTTCCATTAGTAGCTCTCAACAACCATCCTGAAGCATGATATTTAAAATGATCCTTATTGTGTCTTAATCATTTGACCCTGTCAAAGTTAGAATATGACCTCTTTGCTTAAGCATCTTAATATTGAAAAAACTTTTGGAACATCATGTGATGCTATAAGTGCAGGAATTAGCATATTAAGTTAAGAAAATCACCCAGTCACATAATTCCATGAGAATATCAATGAAGTTACAAAAAAAAAAAATTTTAAATCATTTTTAATTAAAAATTTTATATTAAGATGCAAGCTTTACAATAATGACATCACTATCCTCTTAATCAAAAAATTATCTTAAATTACAACCACTAAGCTTTGTGGCATTTGCACTATTAGAAAATGTAAAAGACAAACTTTAAAAATAAGTTGAATTTATATAAGATTATTCTCTTATTCTTAAATATTATTGACGAACCAAAGAAGAAAATTGATGATACCAAAAGTAGAGTTTTAAATTGTTTACATACAACAACAACAACAACAAAGCCTTAACCCCACTAAGTGGGGTCGGCTACATGAATCCTTTTTCTCCATTGCGTCCAATTTAGTGTCAAATTTTCGTTTAATTATAATAATTTAAGATCATTTTTTATGCAATATGCCCAAGTCTTCCTAGGTCTACCTCTAACTTTCTTAAAATAAGTTGTATCTAAAACATCTACTCTCCTAATCGGATCATCAGGTGGACGATGTTTAATGTGACCAAACCATCTAAGGCGACTCTCTCTAATTTTATCTGTCACTGGTGCAACACCAACCCTATTACGGATATATTCATTTCGCATTTTGTCTCCAAGTGTAAAGCCACTCATCCACCTAATCATTCTCATCTCGACAACACTTAACTTAGCATTATGCTTCTCTTTTAAAGGACAACATTCAGCACCATAGAGTATTGCAGGTCTCACCACCATCTTATAAAATTTTCCTTTCAGTCTAAGCGGTACTTTTCTATCACACAATAGGTCGGATGCATTCCTCAACTTCAACCAACCAACCTAAATTCTACTATTAACATCCCCATCTATATCACCATCGCTTTGAACAATGGACCCGAGATATCTAAATCGTTCACATCTTTTAATAATTTGATCACTCAAAGTTATACTTCTGTCACTAGAGCTACTATTACTAAAATTATATTCCATGTATTCAGTTTTAGTTTACTCAAATGAAGACCTTTAGACTCCAATGTAGACCTCCATAATTCAAGTTTTTCCTGGATTTTTTCTCTCGTCTTATCCACGAGGAGGATATCATCAACAAAAAGCATACACCAAGTTACATCCTCTTGTAAATGCCCAGTAAGACCATCCATAAATAAAGCAAAAAGATATGGGCTTAAAGCCGATCCCTCATGTAAACCAACAGAAATAGTAAAATATTTGGTCAATCCTCCTTCAGTTCGAACACATGTAACATCTTTAGTATACATATCTTTAATGACTTGAATATAACTCATATCAATACCTTTCTTCTCAAGGACTCTCCAAAGAACATCTCTAGGAACCTTATCGTAAGCTTTTTCTAAATCAATAAAAAGCAAATGTAGATCCTCCTTATTATCTCTGTACTTCTCCATCAAACCTCTCAATAAATGTATGCTTCCATAGTAGGCCTGCCCGACATAAATCCAAATTGAGTATGAGAAACCTTGGTAATACATCCCTCTCCCATAATTTTAAAGTATGACACATCAATTTAATTCCTCTATAATTTGCACACTCTTGTGCATCTCCTTTATTCTTAAAAATGGGGACCAAAATACTCGTCCTCCACTCCTCAGACATCTTTTTAGTTTTTAAAATAATATTAAAAGTTTAGCAAGCCCAGAAACCCCCAAATTACCTAAAAATTTCCAAACTTAAATTGGGATATCATCAGGTTCTATAGACTTTCCACCCTTGGTTTTCTTTAAAGCCTCCTCAACTTCTTTTCTACTAATGCGCCGGTTAAAATGAAAAATTTTATTATTATCAATGATATTAAGATCACTAAGTTCGATCGTATTTTCAACATCTTCATTAAAAAGTTTATCAAAATAACTCACCCACCTATGTTGAATATTTTTTCTAAGAAAAATATTTTTTTATTTTCATCTTTAATACACTTTATTTGATTTAAATCTTTACTTTTCTTTTCTCTTTGTTTGGCTAGTTTATACATATATTTTTCACATTCTTTAATATCTACCATGTTATAAATATCACTAAAAGCAGAATTTTTAGTGTCACAGCCTGCGGACTGTTTTATATTTTTCTCAGTTCTCTACGTTTTTACATTTAAACCAATTTTTATAACATAACTTCTTATATTTTATCTTTTCTTGCACATTATTATTCCACCACCAACTTTTTTTATTTATAAATTTTTTTTCTTTTGACTCTCCAAGTTCATCTTTAACCACTTGTTTAATAGTATTAGTTAATTTTTTAGCATTTGCGTCTTTATGGACATCCCAAATGTTTAAATTTTAAATTTTACTCATAAAAATAATTTTATTTTTGTCTTTAGGTATCTCCATCTAATTTTACGATGTTGAATTCTAGTATTCTTAATTTACAACTCTTCATCTTAAAATTTAAAACTAATAATCGATGTTAGGTATTTAATTTCTCACTTGGAATGACCTTACAATCCTTACAATCTTGACGATCACTTTTCTCAGAAGAAAATAATCAATTTGTATTTTATTAGATTCATTCTTATAAATAATAAGATGCACATCTCTTTTCTTGAATAAAGTATTAGTAATAATCAGATCATAGGCTAAAGCAAAATCTAAAATGACTCTACCTTCTTCATTAATCGCTCCATAACCGTAGCCACCATGAATATTTCTGAAATCTTCTACCACTCTACCAACACGTCCATTTAAATCTCCTCCAATAAAAATTTTTTCTTCAAGAGATATCCAGTGTATTAAGTTTTTTAAATCATTCCAGAATTTATCTTTAGAGCCTATATCTAAACCAACTTTAGGAGCATAAGCACTTATAGTATTAAAAATCTTAGTATCAATAATAATCTTAAGTGCTATAATTCTAACTTCAACTCTATTAATATTAACAACATTATCTTTCAAACTCTTATCTATAATTACACCTATATCATTTCTAGTTTTAACTTGTTTATATGAAAGCGCAAAATTATAGGAAAATAGAAGATGGGTTTTAGCATGCCTGATTTTCATATGATCTATCTTGATCTATAAAAAAAATTAAATTTTATTGATTGCAACAATGTAATGGATTACTCTTAAAAGAGTAAAAAATATGCATCCCTCTACTTACACTATCTTCTTGTATGAAAGTTAACTGAAAAAATATAAGGGGTAAGATCATATGTTTGGGAAAAAAATTCTATTATCCTTTACTTTTTGAAGAATGTTGCTAGAATAAAAACCAGTATCAGATTCACACAAAGAAAAAAAAAAGTTAAGCAAAGGACAGGCTGAAATACTCCTCTATCTTTACCTAATGCATCAAGATAATACATCACAAGGACTTCGAGTTGACATGCCAAGGACTATCAATGGAAATGAATTCATTTTAATATTAGTTCATGAGTTCTCTAAAATAAAATATTTCATTCATTATTCTAACGTAATGATGCCTCTCATTTGGACAAATTGTTCTTTAAAAAAACTATTTTCCTACATGGCCTCCCCACTTCCATTATATATAATACAACTTCCATTAAATGGAAACATTTCAATACATCATCTGCCTTTCAAAACAACACTGATGGACAAACGAAAGCTGCAAATGGGACTCTTAAAAACTTGCTACATTAACATAGTTGAAATAGATTAAAAAAATTGGGATTTATTTAAAAACCACGACTAAATTTGCTTATAAGAACTCCATCAGTACTAAAAATGAGAACGTCAACCTTTAAAGAGATAAATGGGACAACCATGATATCCTAGAGAGTTCATAGTATTGCATGTCCACGCATATTCTATTTTTAATGCACAATTTGTTAAGCATGTGTATAACTTACATTTTGATGTTGAATGACAATTTGATTTGCAAAACCAAAAGTATAAATCAACAACAAATGTCCATAAAAATTTAGAGAATATAAAAGATGATTATGTGTTCATTTATATTCGCCTCATATGCTTCCCACGTAGCTCCTTTAAGAAACACCTTGTTTGAGCCTCAAACCCCTACTAAATACTTTAAAACTTGAAGAAAAGGCATAAACTATTATTCATCCTTCCAAGATGAATAATAGTATTTCAATATTAAGAATCTACTATCATATATAAATACTTCTTCAAATAGATTTGTGCATCCCCGCCTTAGGTTTTGATTTGTCACTAACCCTTCGCATTGATATTAATTGTTTTGTCAAATGAGGCTATACTAGGTCCTTCAGTTGAACAGCCTTGTTTGATTTAATGGAGAGATCACCCACAGCATCGAACAAACCACAGGAAATTCATAACAAGCTTCACTGCATATCCCTCGACTTTCTAATTGAATAGCTTCAACTTAACACTCCAGAAAAGAGTTCTTTATAATTCATATCCCAGAATAGTTAATAATGAATGTGCTATCTTTACTTATAAGTGATGTAGACAATGACTAATTAAATATTTCATTTCTTTATTTAACATGTTGTCTTATGGGAATAACTGAAATATATTTTATTAGGTTTATTCCACTCATATTTACTTTTATTAGGATTTACTCTATATCAAATGAGTCGTTGCTTTATGTTCTATGTCGAGTTTAAGACATTGATTGAGTACTAAATAAATTATTACGATCTAACACCTCTTTTGTCTATGTTGTTAATTTTGCAATGATTGTTTACATGTGCATTTTAATCACTTTCATATCGTCAATGGACACTTGGAGTGTAAATTGATGGTGTGATGCTATTTTGTGCATTGGCACAAATTCTTAAATTACTCTATAGGAAGCACAGTAAATATGGATTAGTTTGCATGACAACTATTAATTACACAAATCAAACAAATTTGACATTAACCTCAAAGCTTATACTCATTAAAAAATAAATAAAACAAGTGTGTTGAATTGAGTGGATTGAGAGTCAGAGCATGATTTTTGTTTAGGTTGTTTCATATCATTTTAGTAGTTATTCCGTCTAGTATTAGTCGTTTTCAAGATAGGCATGCCTATGATTATCACCCGATAATGAAATGTATTCATTAATATTCTAACATTTCTATGCGGCTTAACCACTACTTCTCTATTTTGTTCGCAACCTTTGATTATTGATATCATGTGCTACAAGTTCCATTATAAATTTCTATTTCTCTAGGCCATTATTCATTTGGTGTTCGGTCTAGCATTCTCGCTAAGGGTTGTTAATTTTCTTACACAACAACTCTATTTGGCATGACTAATGGATCCCCTATTCGGCAAAAAATTGTTATGTATAATCGGGTGTAGTAGAAGCTGTACAAGACTTAAGACCCTACTATACAGTTATGGCTCTGTTCCTTGTTGCATTGTCATATGGGCAAGGTAACAGTCTCCTTATACCTAATCTTCAATTCCACGGTTTCCTTTGAAGTTAGGGTAATGTACCTACAACCCTATCAATTGATTTTATCATTTTAAGAGATTTGTGATTATAAATAGAAGTTCTCGAGACATTGAAAATTTTCTATTATGATCGAAAGAGTGAGAAAGATAATAACAAATTTGAGTATGACAAAACTAAAAAAAACAATCCCATCAATTGATTTTATCATTTTAAGAGATTTTGTGATTATAAATAGAAGTTCTCGAGACATTGAAAATTTTCTATTATGATCGAAAGAGTGAGAAAGATAATAACAAATTCGAGTATGCCAAACCACAAAAAAAAAAAAAAAAAAAAAAAAAAACGTGAGATTGAGAAAGGAGAAGAGGATATTCACAGTCTAGTAAATTAGTTCATTTTCATTGATACTCTAATACTCTCAAAGAGGAAGCATTTATAGCATTAAAAGACACTTGAGATATAATATATACTTATCAACCATTTAATACTCATTATTTACCTATAGATTATTAAAAGCCACTAAACCAACTAACTCAATCCAACTCACCATTACATATCTTGGCCCTATTATTATCCACTCCTTCAAAATCAACATCACCCTCAAGATCGAATCAGATAATAGAGCATGATACATCCAATAAAACGTGTTGGATCCTCATATCATGGAATGTAGGCAAGACTACTAACAAAAACATGATGAATGTTGATTTGAGTAGTGGTTCATTTCAATAGAGAGCTTCATAGCAAGCAACGACTTCCTCCAAAGACATAATATTATAGTTCAAAATTCAAAACTAAAACCAGTGCTAGAAAGGTCCTTGCAATTAATAATCAGAAGCTAAAAATATTATCCACATATAGCTTTCTTTTATATTCACAGACTGAAATTTCAGCTGGACTTGATGGCAGGAGCTTGTTGAAGCATTCTCAAAGGCTGGAGAAACACCCCAATTTCCTGCATATTACAAGAGGAGGGGGCTTTAGTTTGCGCTACTTCACAAGGTACCGTGATGCAGACGGCTGAGGCGGCGGTGACATCTGGTGAAGGTGAAGGAAATCTGGCAGGGAGCTTGTCGGATCAAGAATAATTGAAAGATAAGACATAAAATGCTAGCCAAATGCTAGCCAAAGAAGCATCTAGAAAATAGCAGAGATAAGAGGCAGGCAAAGCATGGGAAACAAGGATTGGAAGAAAGCTATGGATGGTAGTAGTCCCATGTTGATGGATGAAGGACATGTGGTCAAAGGCAAGATTCACACCCCTTACTATGCGAGCATCTGGATTTCTATATTTTATTGAATATATTGGGTGACATTGATGTGTGGTACGGCATGGATAAGATGACAAGAGAGACAAAGACAGAAAAGAAAATCAGGGATGGTGAGGCTCAATAGGAGCACCAATATTATGATCCGGGAAGAAGAGGGAAAATTGGCAAACTCAAATTTGTGGCAAATCTAAAAATGTGAGATTGAGAAGTGGGAAACTGGATATTGATATTCACATGTTAGGAAATTAATTATTTTTCATTGACACCTTAATACTCCCAAAGAGAATGAATTTATAGCATTACAAAAACAACTAGGATGCATTATCTATCAATATAGCCCTTAATATTCAATATTTACATACAAAATACTAAGGCCCACTATAAACTTCTAACTCAACCCAACCATCCATTACACTTGTTGACCCTATGAAAGTTTCCTATAAATATTGTGTTTGTTTTATGCACATGAATGTTGATAAGATGTGAATCTTTCTAATGGAGAATAAGTTGTAACTAGGAACTTCAAAAAAACGTCCTTTTGATTCAATATGAGGCCTAATTTTTAATTTTTGATAATTTCATTCCTTTGTGTTTTCCATACTATATTCTTTGTTTATGGGCCTTTGTATGTGATTGGATTTATTCAAAACTTAAACAATATGAATTTTTTTATTATACTTTGATTGCAAATATGATTTTGCTACTCCTAAATTTCTATTTAGGAGACCATTAAATTAACCTTCTGAGCTATGTTTTTTGTGTTTTAAGGTCTTCACCTAAAGATATGAATACTTCTTTAAACTGATAGGTTATATTATATAACTTATTAATATGTGCATTATATCATATATTTGCATTAAGACGCCTGAGATACTGATGTCAATCATCAAAAGCCCACAAAAACAAATAATACCTTCTTACTATAAATTCACTGGATCACAAATGATTCATTCAATTTTCTAAATCTCCTAGAAAAAAATGGATCACAAGAACAAGATCACAGAAGAACACAACATAACAAGAGTTCAAGTACAAAACTGATCTTCAGATATGAAATAGAAATGAATAAAATAAATTACTCTTTCAATAAATTAATAGATTTGATAAGAAGAGAGAAAGAGAATAAGAAGAATTGAATAACCAAAAACATCTTGTTTGAAAAAAAATCACAATCCAGAAAATGTTTGGAATTCTAAATATTTTCACATCCAAAGAGCAAAAGTTAAAAGATCCATTTTTTTTACTCCGCTTCCTTAACATTTAACTTGAAAAATGAACAAAAGGGATTCATACCTCATACATTGCTTCTGTCAAAATACTTTCTAGTATGGATCGCAAACCCCGAGCACCTGTATTTTTAGCAATTGCTTTCTTTGAAATAAGCCGCAGAGCTTTTTCAGTAAAATGTAATTTGACCTGTTAAGTGGTAACAACGTAGAAAGAAAGAAAAATCATTTACAGTATGCAATTTGCACAACCCTTCAATTCTAAAATATATAAGCACAACAAAATACTCACATCGTTCATTTTAAAAAGCTTCTTGTACTGTTTCCCAAGGGCATTTTTAGGCTCGGTAAGTACCTGCAAAAAATAAGTTTAAGAAAGAACAGTAATCAGGAACAGATAAAAGCAATAATCCACCGTTATTGTGAAAGATGAGCTCACGGGATACACGAAAAAAAGTTGCAAAAGATTAAGAATATAGGAAACAGTCCAATCAAGCACATAAATTCTAGGAAAGACCAAAAAGCAGAACAGGGATGAGTAAGAATAGCAATTTACTTGCAGAAGTTGGTCTTCATTGAGAGCAGACAAACAAACAAGTACAGGGAACCTCCCAACAAATTCTGGGATCAAACCATATGCAATAAGGTCTCCACTTTCAACCTACATAAAGTTGACTGGCTCTTATCACAAAAAGAGTTACTAATGCAGCTTACATACAAAATAGATTTTTACACTTCCATTGAAAAATAAATCTACAGCCAATTTAATTGCACATACACAGTCCAATAAAGACGAAGTTATTGCACCATTTGTCGAACCACCAGACCGCATGTTTGCACGAACAGGTGCTCCAAAACCAATGGAAGAATCCTGACGCCTATGATATGATATTCTTTTGAGTTCATGAAAGGGAGAATTAAAGCAACTCAAGTATGAATTTAATATACAATTTATCATTTAACCTTTCTGAGATAGTCTTCTCTAGATCAACAAATGCACCTCCGCAGATGAAGAGGATATCTTTTGTATCAATCTGACAAGGAGCGTCGAAAAAAACAAACAAGTAAGACAATAGTAGAAACCACTTAAATGGCAGGAAAATTCGGGCGCTCATCCGCGCGTCACCAACAGCTACCAGAACAGTCAACCAACAAATATGTCATTATTTCAGAGTATCAATTGTAGCAACATAAATTACTAATTACTGGATAATTAATTACTTTGTACAAAGAAAAGAAGGAAGAAAATTTTGAAGAGAAGAATTAGACTATTATATTTTGGAAAATAAATACTTCTATGTTTCAAAGGAAAATATATCCTTAACATGCATAATTTAAATATTTTTAAAATTTACTTGCATTTTAAATTAGAAAAGTAACATTATAAATTTAATCAACTCCTAAAACTTCATCAGGTGTTAGGGAATGAATTCAACAAACATTAGATAGTGCAATACTTCATTAAATTTTTTAATACCCAGCTAGAACAAGTTAACATGCATATTTAGATTATTGTTTGATAGGTTTATCAAAGATATATTTTACGCATCTTCCCTAATCTTTGACTCCATACATCAAGCATATAATTCTTTCAAAATTCAAATTTGTGTTGGTGTTGCGTAATGAAAGCCTTGTGCCTTATGTGAAAATTTCAAATCTATTGAAAATCATAATTGTAAGTTTCTACTGATAACAATTAAAAAAAGACAATTATGGATATGTTTCAACTAGAATAAACTCAAAATTGGCACAAAAAAAAGGGTTTAAGCCCATTTCAACTACTTTCCACGCAAGATTATAGAACAAGTTAATCAAGCCAAAATCCGTCAAAAATCTATTTTTTATCTTTTAAAATTTAAATCACTAATATGTTGCTTGTTTTTAAGAGAATATTAAAATGAAAATAAAAATTGTCAAGGAATTCGAATAAAATTTGTTTTGCCTAGCTTGCTTTATTAAGGAGAAATTGGTGAAAAATATTTATTTCTTTCTTATTTGGATGGTAAGAATTTCAACCAACGCTTCTTGTAAATTTAATAAAAATTTCTTAAGATTATTCACTAGAATTAGAGAATTATCAATGAAAAAATACATTTATTTGCACTTCTTAACCGATTTCAATCACTTATTAATCACAATGGAACCAAATACCCAATATGAAATTTAAGTAAAATGAATTTGCACTCCTCCCCCAAGTCCTCTAATTCAATAAAACCTTCAAACGTTTTTAAAAGGCATACATGTTAATAAAAGTATTAGGATTGCTAAAAAATGAATGGATAAGACCACAAATTCAAGTGCTAAATAGAGAAAAATACGTTCCATGGATTTATGAGCTTAACATAAAAAAGAGAGTGACATGCCCGCCAAGATAAAAAAATTTTGCATTGCAATTAGTAATTTTTAATTATTTTTTGGGTAGTTATAGGAATAAATAATCATTGAAGGATGAACAAAACAATATTTCTAACCACTTTCTATATAATATCAAACCAAGGTTTCAAAGATCTTTTTTCCAACTATTACTTTGTAGTCTTTTTTTTCATTGTTCTCATATGTATTTTTTTAATGCCCTTCTAAAGAGTTGGTCATCATGAATGATGAATTAGACTAAAGGAAAATTATGAAGACTACAAATATCAAATCATTTTAACTGAAAAAATTATCTGAGGTAATCTCAATTTGTGAATTTTTTCTAAAAGTGAAAAAAAAAATTCATCACCTTGTTATCCATCGAAACAAAGTAACCAAAAGCTTGCATTGGGATGAAATAAATTCCATGATATGACATGGTTATGGAACATCGTGTATGAAAATAATGGACCACACATATTACTAAGAATTGCGAAATGCACAAAACATGTGAAAACAATCAAATGGACTTACAAGAAAGTTAAAAAAACTCATCTATAAGATGAAGATGAAGCACTCAATAATTAAGCAAAACAATCTCTCCCTCTCGTATATTTCAACATAGCAAATATCTATTTTATGGTACTAGATTATTACCAAGATTTCAAGAAAAAATATAGCATTTTTATTATGATTCTCAAATAATTTGCAGAAAGAGAAAATGTGTTTGAGCCTTTTGCGTAGCTCAATAATGAACTCGACCTAATTCATATTCTTGAATAGAAAGAACTACCATTCCTAAATGAGATATTCTCACTCATCCTAACATATTAAGAAATAATAGTGATAATAATTAGCACTCACAACTCTGAAACGTCGAACATGACAACCACAAATCCTATAAGAGACTTTTTTCACTAAATCTCCCATACACACAACCGCACCCTCCCAATTAAAAAAAATAAAAATAAAATAAAATAATCCCCAAAGGCAACCTATCATGCAATTATAACAAATAAAATAGGCATATAAAAAAAAATTGAAACTCCACAGAAAAGCATAAGGCTATAGTGAAAATAAAAAAAGTCGATAAAAAAGATAGGCTTAACTTCTTAAACCAAAAGAATTCAATTTAAAAAAAAAAGATTGATAAACTAAGAAATTTTCTCAGAGCTCTCAAAAAACATTTCTGATCATTTTATCTAGCTCAAAGCAATACAAATTCTAACTCTTGTAATTTTAATGTCCCAAATAATTCCCCTAAAACCCATATAACAGATTCAAATGACACAAATCCGGCTTCAAATTTTATCAATACATTCAAAGCCCGCAAACCTTATTCTTGTAATAAATCTTGTGTTTATTCATAAACTCACCAGAAATCAAAATTGCAAGATGATATATTTTTGTTTATTCGATAATCATTGTTTCGAAATTTTGAAACTTGTGACAAAATAGTATATCTTAATTGTTTTTGATTGGCTGTGAGAAAACACCTCCTTATTGTCTCTATTATGTTATAGAATATATGAAGGAGTCGATTATTCATTTCAAACCCTCACTGTGAGGGAAATGATTGGGCAAGTTAAAAGAAAGGATAGACTATACCTACTTGAAGACAATAACCTCCAATCCAACTCATTTATATGCACTCTAAATAAGACATTATTGTAACAATCATTATAAACTAAGGCATCTCTCCTTTACAACAACAACAACAACAACAACAAAGCCTTAATATACATGAATCCTTTTTCTCCATTGCGTCCTATTTAGTGTCAAATTTTCATTTAATTCTAATAAATTAGGATCATTTTTTATGCAATATGCCCGAGTCTTCCTAGGTCTACCTCTGCTTTCTTAACATAAGTTGAATCTAAAACATCTACTCTCCTAATAGGATCATCAGGTGGTCGACATTTAATGTGACCAAACCATCTAAGGCGACTCTCTCTAATTTTGTCCGTCACTGGTGCATCATCAACCCTATTACGGATATATTCATTTCGCATTTTGTCTCTAAGTGTAAAGCCACTCATCCACCTAATCATTCTCATCTCGGCAACACTTAACTTAGCATTATGCTTCTCTTTTAAAAGCCAACATTCAGCACCATAGAGCAATGCATACCTCACCACCATCTTATAAAATTTTCCTTTCAGACTAAGCAGTACTTCTCTATCACAAAAAAGGTCGGACGCATTCTTCCACTTCAACCAAATAACCTGAATTCTACTATTAACATCCCCATCTATATCACCATCGCATTGAACAATAGACACGAGATATCTAAATCGTTCACACATTTTAATAATTTGATCACCCAAAGTTACACTTCTGTCACTAGAGCTACTATTACTAAAATTACATTCCATGTATTCAGTTTTAGCTCTACTCAAACGAAGACCTTTAGACTTCAATGTAGACCTCCATAATTCAAGTTTTTCCTGGGCTTTTTCTCTCCTCTTATCCACAACTAAGACATCATCAGCAAAAAGCATACACCAAGGTGCATCCTCTTGTAAATGTCCAGCAAGACCATCCCTTAAATAAAACAAAAAGATATGGGCTTATAGTCGATCCCTGATGTAAACCAACAGAAATAGAAAGATATTTGGTCAATCCACCTTCAGTTTGAACACATGGAACAACTCTAGTATACATCTTTAATGACTTGAATGTAAGTCATATCAACATCTTTCTTCTCAAGAACTCTCCAAAGAACATCTCTTGGAACCTTATCGTAAGCTTTTTCTAAATCAATAAAAATCAAATGCATATCCTCGTTAATATCTCTGCATTTCTCCATCAAACCTCTCAATAAATGTATAACTTCCATAGTAGACCTTTGATTATGGGAGATCTTGGTAATACGTCTTAGCCTATGTTTAATTACCATCTCCCGTAATTTTAATGTATGACACATCAATTTAATTCCTATATAACTCTCGTGCATCCCCTTATTCTTAAAAATGAGGACTAAAATACAATTCCTCCACTCCTCAGGCATCCTTTTAGTTTTTAAAATAAAATTAAAAGTTTAGTAAGCCAAGAAACTCCTAAATCACCTAAACATTTTTACACTTCAATTGGGATATCATCAGATCCTACAGACTTTCCACCCTTAGTTTTCCTTAAAGCTTCCTCAACTTCTTTTTTGCTAATGCGACGGTAAAAATGAAATGTTTTATTATTATTAATGATATTAAGATCACTAAGATCGATCATATTTTCGGAATCTTCATTAAAAAGTTTATCAAAATAACTCACCTACCTATGTTGAATATCTTTCTCTAAGAAAAGCATATTTTGGTTTTCATTTTTAATATATTTTACTTGAGTTAAATTTTTTACTTTTCTTTTCTCTTTGTTTGGCTAGTTTATACATATAATTTTCAGCCTTTTTAGTATCTAACCTACTATAAAAATCACTAAAAGCCGAATTTTTAGCGTCACACATTATTCATTTAGACTCTCTGTGGGCCGTTTTATATTTTTCTCAGCTCTCTACACTTTTACATTTAAACCAATTTTTATAACATAAATTCTTATATTTTATCTTTTCTTGCACATTATTATTCTACCAACTATTTTTATTTATAGAAGTTTTTTCTTTTGATTCTCTAAGCACATCTTTTGCCACTTGTTTAAAAGTATTTATTACTTTTCCCACATAGCATTTGTTTCTTCACGAACATCCCAAATGTTCAAATCTTGAATTTTACTCATAAAAATATTTTTATTTGTGTCTTTTAGGTACACACATATAATTCTCCGATGTTAAATCCTAGTATTCATTATTTTACAACTCTTCATCTTAAAATCTATAACTAATAATCGATGTTTGGTACTTAATTCCTCACTTGGAATAACCTTACAATCCTTACAATCTAAACGATCTTTTCTTCTCATAAGCATCTCTACTTTAAAATACTAAAATATATATTTTCTTCTCTTTTTATAAATATTGGCATTGAAAGTTTTCATTGGAAGACTTGTAAAATTATTAGATATCATAAAATTCCCTTTCATAAAAGTGAAACCAGATCCTCTATTCTTTTTATAATATCTCACTTCCAATCAATAAAATTCCCTAATAATTTTTAAGATAAAATTTGTTATATTCGTTGATGATTGCATTCAGATGACATGACTTATCTTATCAAATAAAAAGTTGAAGAGAATCATGTGTTACTAATCATTTTCTTCTCGGTAAAAAATTAATTGGATGTCAATATTAAAAAAAATAGCATAATTGATAATACTCAAAATTATTTCAATCAACTATAACTTCTTTCCTCAATAAAGAAGATATTATTCACCAATACACTTCCATAACACCACATAACAAAATGGGGTGACAAAATATTTAAAAATAAGCACCTCAATAGACCTCCATACAAGTTCCATAACTCTACTTTATCAAACATAAAAGAACAATGCATTACATGCACAACATCATGCAAGTCCGACTTAAATAAATCTCAAATATTGAAAATACTCAAATGCCATACAACGCAATATGAACTAAGAAGATAGATTTGGAATGTCACTCAAAATTACTAGGAATGAAATTCGCAGTATCTAGAGCTTGCACATGAAAATGACGAAAAAAAATAGCCAAAGATTACAATGCCACTGCTCGTTTTGCAAAACAAACTCTACAAGCGAGTCAAGAATATTAAAACTACCAAAAACAAACCCACAATATCACACATTTTGTCACATGAAGAAAAAAGGGCCTACTTTTGAAAGTTGAAAAAACAATAATGATTTGAAAGGATGAAAAATGAAGTTGATATGCACAAGAATAAAACTTAGCATGAGCAAGTGAATATTCATCCATGTGACACTGAAAATTGACACTCAAGCAATAAAAAAATTTAAGTAATGAGAATTGAAAAAAATTTTAAATGTAATTAACATTAAAATTACTAAAAAAAAGATAGAAGAATAGGTTAAATATTGTTCAATATAATTATTATTCTAGAATTAATTGCATATACATCTATAGTACAACTTCGGCTCCACAGCCTTTTCCATGTTGAATATTTTCTCAATGAATAATTTCAATATTGAGAACAAGTCTAATCCTAGATCAAGTTAGGGCTATATCTTTGCATGGATTTCAATATTGAGAACAAGTCTAATCCTGAGATCAAGTTGGGGCTTATATCATTGAAGGGATAGATTGATAGTTGATGCAAATAAGAACGCAACTATTGATATGCAACTTATTCTGTTTAGGAATAAAGAAATGTGATAGAATAAACTCACCATTCTATTAAATTTCTACAGATTGAAGAATAGACATTTAAGGAAAGAGGTATAAAGGATGGTGAATATCCTTTCATAAGTGAAGATGTCATTAAATGATGATTGGTTTGTAGACGAGTATAATGTTGACAAATTATCTGAATTGCAACAAGATTTGAACATTGATTTCTTTGATGAAGATGAATAAGAGTGGCACATCCAACATTATATGATGAAAGATAAAAAGAAAAAATATTTATAAAAATTTAAATATTTATCATTATCTTAAACATTAATTTTCTAATTTTTTTATTGGTTATCATTTATCACTAAATAAAAAAAAAAAAAAAAAAGAAGATGATTGAGGTTGAAGAAGAAGAAGATAAATGCAAGAACTTCGACTCAGTTAAAGGAGGGGCAGTGAAGAAAGTATATATTATGATGATGACTCAAATAAAAATCCCTTGAGTGATAAAAGTGGCTGATAAAAAAAAGTTAAATTTTTATTTATCGATAAAGGTATATTATGGATCTTTTGAGATAAACAATAATGATTGATTACAAGTCTTGTGAAAATCCAATTGAAAAGGTTAAAAATTAGCCATAAATGAAAAAGGAATAGAAAGTTATATTAGACAACATCAAAGATTAGTTGAAAACATAATTTATCTATCTCACCACCATCCTGACATCACCTTTATTGTAAGTCTCGCAAGTCAATTTATATACAAACTAAAATAATCTCACCTTTAAGTTATGTAGAGAGTTCTCAGGTATCTAAAATAAAATTTTAAATAAACGACTCTCTATGAAAAATATAAAACCGTACAAATTAAAAGTTATAATAATATTTGACCATGTGAAATCACCAATGAATAAAAGATGCACTTCTAATATTACACACCAATATAGGGAAATCTAGTAACATGAAAAAGAAAAAACAACATATTATTGTAAGGTCAAGCGTTGAATTTCATTTCAAACGATAGCTCAAGGATTAAAAACACGTTAGATGATTTAAAAATAAGATGAGAAAAACCTATAAGGATATATATAACAACAACAACAACAAACCTTTATTCCACTAAGTGAGGTCGGTTACATGAATCCTTTTTCTCCATTGCATCCTATTTAGTGTCATATTTTCATTTAATTCTAATAAATTAAGATCATTTTTAATACAATATGCCCAAGTCTTCTTAGGACTACCTCTGCCTTTCTTAGCATAAGTCGAATCTTAAATATCTACTCTCCTAATTGGATCATCGGATAGTCGACGTTTAATGTGACTAAATCATCTAAGACGACTCTCCTAATTTTGTTCGCCACTGAAGCTACACCAACTCTATCACGAATATATTCATTTCGCATTTTTTCTCTAAGTGCAAAGCCACTCATCCACAAGCATTCTCATCTCGTCAACACTTACCTTAGTTTTTTGCTTCTCTTTTAAAAACCAACATCAGTGCCATAGAGCATTGCAAATTTCACCATCATCTTATAAATTTTCCTTTCAGTAAGGAGTACTTTTCTATCACACAGTAAGCCCAAAGCATTCATCCACTTCAACCAACCAACTTGAATTCTACTAATAACATCTCCATCTATATCACTATCACTTTAAACAATAGACCCAATATAACTAAAGCGTTCGCACCTTTTAATAAGTTGATCACCCATAGCTACAACTCTGTCACTAGAGCTACTACTTAAACGAAGGCCTTTAGACTCAAATGTAGACCTCCATAATTCAAATTTTTCCTGAGCATTCTCACTAGTCTTATCCACAAGAAGGATATCATCAGCGTAAAGCATACACCAAAGTACATCCTCCCATAAATGTCCAGTAAGAGCATCCATAACTAAAGCAAAATAATATGGACTTAAAGTCGATCCTTGATGTAATCCAAATGAAATAGGAAAATATTTGGCCAATCCTCCTTTTGTTCGAACACAAGTAACAACTCTAGTATACATATCTTTAATGACTTGAATACCATATCAATACCTTTCTTCTCTAGAACTCTTCAAAGGATATCCCTTAGAAACTTATCGTAAGCTTTTTCTAAATCAATAAAAATCATATGTAGATCCTCCTTATTGTCTTTGAACTTCTCCATCAAACCTCTCAATAAATTTAGGGCTTTCATAGTAGACCTTAACAACAACAACAAAACCAAAACCATTATCCCACCAAGTGAGGTCGGCTACATGAATCCTTTTTCTCCATTGCGTCCTATTTAGTGTCATATTTTCATTTAATTCTAATGAATTTATGTCATTCTTTATACAATATGTCCAAGTCTACCTAGGTATACCTCTGCCTCTCTTAACATAAGTCGAATCTAAAATATGTACTCTTATGATCAGATCATCAAATGGTCGACGTTTAATGTGACCAAACCATCTAAGACGACTCTCTAATTTTTTCTGTCATTGGAGCCACATCAACCCTTTCATTGTAGACCTGCCCGACAAAAATCCAAATTAGGTGAAATTTTTGTAATATGTCTTAACCAATGTTCAATTACTCTCTCCCATAATTTTAAATTATGACATCAACTTAATTCCTCTATAATTTGCACACTCTTGTGCATCCCCTTTATTCTTAAAAATGGGGTCCAAAATACTCTTCCTCCACTCTTTAAGCACCTTTTTAGTTTTTAAAATAAAATTAAAGAATTTAGTAAACTAAGAAACTCCCAAATCTCCTATATATTTCCCCACTACAATTGGGATATCATTAGATCCTATAGACTTTCCACCCTTGATTTTCTTTAAAGCCTCCGAAAGTTCTTTTTTACTAATGTGATGGCAAAAATGAAATATTTTATTATTTGTTAACGATATTAAGATAATTAAGGTCGGTCGTATTTTCAAAAACTTTATTTAAAATTTTATTAAAATAACTCACCCACCTATGTTGATTATCTTTTTTTAGGAAAAATACATTTTGATTTTCATCTTTAATATACTTTACTTAGTTAAATCTTTATTTTTCTTTTCTCTTCATTTGGCTAGTTAATACATATATTTTTGACCATCTTTAGTATCTGATATATTATAAAGATCAGTAAAAATAGAATTTTCAACGTCACATATTATTCTCTTAGACTCACTACGTTACATTTAACCAATTTATAGAACTTCTCATATTTTATCATTTCTTGCACATTATTATTCCACCACCAACTATTTTAATTTACAAAAACTTTCTCTTTTGATTCTCTAAATATATCTTTTATCACTTGTTTAATTATTCCTTTATCCCACATAGATTTGCTACTTCATGAACATCCCAAATCTTCAAATCTTGAATTTTACTCATAAAAATACTTTTATTTGTCTTTTAGAAGCCCTCATCTAATTTTGCGACAATGATTCATGATATTCCTTATTTTACAACTCTTCATCTTAAATTCTCACTTGGAATGACCTTACAATATTTACATTCTCGACGATCTCTTCTTCTCATAAGAAAATAATCAATTTGTATTTTATTAGATTCATTCTTATAAATAATAATATGCTCATCTCTTTTCTTGAATAAAGTATTAGCAATAACAAAATCATACGTTAAAACAAAATCTAATATGACTCAACCTTATTCATTAATAACTACCATGAATATTTCTAAATTATTTTGTCACTCTACCTCAATGTCCAATTAAATCTTCTCTAATAAAAATTTTTTCTTCAAGAGGTATCATTTGTATTAAATCTTCTAAGCGAAATCAGATTTTATCTTTCGAACCTACATCTGAATTTACTCTAGGAGCATAAACACTTTTAATATTAAAAATCTTAATATCAACAATAATCTTAAGAGTTATAATTTTATCTCCAATTCTATTAATTTTTTACAACATTATCTTTTATACTCTTATCTATAATTACACCTACACCATTTCTAGTCTGGCTCTTACCTGAATACGAAAGTATAAAACCTAAGTTATCAATCTCATTAGTCTTTTCTCCAACCCATTTAGTTTTTCGAATAAATAAAATATTTATCTTTCTATGAATCATACTATCAACTAATTTCATTAATTTACTTGTGAGAGTATATATATTCCACTATCTTATCCAAATGTTTGCATGGACTAACTTCTTTATCCGCATTCATCAGCAATGTGGGAACCCTTGTTTATTTGAAACTATACCCGGGTGTCGGTTTAACACCCCTTACACACTTTTCACTGTATTTAGGCCATACAACGCGTCGCTTCTAGGGGACACCCTAACATGTACACAATGTTCAAAAGGATTCATGTCATGATTTTTCAATAAACTTTGCGCCGGCTATCAACCACCTAAAGCAACTCTCCACTTTTCACATCCAGAGTTCGGGACCCGACAATGGCATTGTTAAGATGGATTGACATTATCATAAAAATAAATTTACCATTAACATTGACCAGAATCCAGTATAACATTATCGAACTAAAAATGAGAAGATTGATTGTCATTTCATGAAGAGTAACCAGAAGTACGTTAATTTGCAAAGTATGGTCCAACAAGAAGTTAGCTCGCCAACACATTTATCAAAAGATTTGCAACCATACTTTAAAAAAAAAATCTAAACCATCCCCTTTGAAGAGAAGTTTTGAAATTATTAAGATTGCTAAATAAGAAAGAAAACAACCATGAATTCATGAGCTAAATGAGAAAAAATATGTCACGGACTCATGTGCTTAAAATAAAAAGAGAATATATTCATGTGCTTAACATAGATAAGAGGGCGCCACGGATTGCTCTCTCACTCCCACCAACTAAGAAAATTATGAACATATTAATTTTTTAAATCACTTGAAGTAAATAGTTTTTAATTATTTTAGGTAGTTTCTATATAAATATCAATTGAGGGAATGAATAAAACAAGCTTTCTGGAACTTCTTTTCTAAACATGTCCTTAAATATATAATGTTTATTTATAATACAATCTTTTTACAAGGATCATAGCTCATAGCCTGACACATTTTACATCAATAATTCACATCATTGAATGAGAGAAAAAGTATATCATCTTCGCCTTTCAATTCACAATATCATATTTAATTAGTTAAAGTATATTTTAAATATCAATCATTAAAACATGTAGAAAAATGTTGAAAGTTGTCTGAAGATAAGAGTTTCCATTCTTACAGTAGTCTAATTGTAATTGTATTATTATCGTATTATATATATAAAATTTCGCCAAAATTATAATATTTTAAAGCTATTTAATTTAATTTATATAATCTTTTTGAAAAATATTATGAACTGGATGACAAATCTAAAGCTAAAGTTGTAGAGGTAGATGGAGATTTAGGACCCGTTTGGGGTAGCTTATTTGGTATGCATTTTGAAAATGCCAGCTTACCATTTGGTTACTACGTGGTGCTGCTTATCGTAATAATCCGATCAATATTTCTTATAAACACGGTCACGGGCAGGACCCCGCGGCCAACGTTCCTTCAGACGACTATTGTCCCGCTGCCCCTCTTGGCGGCATTACTTCGCTTGATTTTTACCCTAGGTGCCTGCCTCTCTCACATCTCTTCCTCGATTGCTCCTCTCTCAAACTTAGTTTTGCCTTTCACCTCCTCTTCCTCCCTTCGATCTCTGGTTACTGTACTCTGTAAGTAATTTTTGATGGAATGTCTTTCTATAGGCGATTTCTGACGATTTTTTGATGGAATGGTTTCCTTTATGCAATTTTTTGATGGAATGACTTTCTTTATCTGATTTTCCGATTTTTCGATGGAATTTGGAGAATGGATGAAAGATTTTACTTGATTTGGAATCTAAAAAATGGATTAAAGAGGGTGCTCATTTATAGATAGCATCTTTTCCGGTACCCTGTATGTAATTGCTTGAAATGAAAAATATGAATGGGTTTTTATCAATTTCTTTGGCGTTTGAATGGCAATTTGAAGAATGGATTTAAAAGGGTGCTTGATTTGTTCATAGCATTCTTTCAAGTGGTTTGTTTGCAATTACCTCTATTCAATGCTACACATTTTTTTAATGTTTGAGCTATGAATTGAAAAATGGATGAGATAGGATGCTTTATATGTAGATAGCAACGTTTCGGGTGGCCTACATGCCATTGCCTCGATTTAAAAATACAGCATGAAAGAGGTCACTTCATTGACGTGTGGATTGTGGCATGGGGTTGGGTGTTGTGTGTTGTGGTTGTGGATGTGTGTGATGTGGTTGTGAGTGTGTGTGTTGTGGGGCTATGTGAGTTGTGGGTCTTGACGTGGATTGTGTTGTAGTGTGGTTGTCTATGTGTGTTGTGGGTTATGGTTGGGTGTTGGGTGTTGTGGGTTGTGGTTTTGGGTGTGTGTGCGTGGTGTGGGGTTGTGTGTGTTGTCGGTGCTGCATTGGTGAATAGCCTTACAAAGAGTGTGTCATGTATTTAATTGCCTCAAAAGAAAAATATGGGAAGGGGTTTCATCAGCCTCTTTACTGTTTGAAGAGTGGGTTATGTAGCGGTGTGGTTATCTGTGTGTGTTTGGGCTGTGGTTGGGAGCCGTATATTGTGATTGTGGGTGTGGGTGTGGTGTGGGACTGTGTGTACTTTATATCTTGATGTGAGTTGTGGTGTGGTGTGGTTGTTTGTGTGTGTTGTGGGTTGTGGTTGGGTGTTGTGTTGTGGTTGTGGGTTTGTGTGTAGTGTGATGTTGTGTGTGCTTCATTGGTATATAGCAATGTTGGGAGTGCCCTATATTTAATCACCTCAAATGAAAAAAATGGGATAGGGTTTTATCAATTCCTTTGATGTTTGAGTGACAATTTAAAAAAATGGAAACAAAAGGGTGATTGATTTGTTCAAAGCATTCTTTCGCGTGGCCTGTTTTCAATTGCATCTATTCAATACTAAGTTTTTTTAGTGTTTAAGCTATGAATTGAAAAATGGATGAAAGAGAATGCTTCATATGTAGATAATGTTTTGTGTGGCTTATATGTAATTGCCTCGAATTAAAAATATGGGAAGGGGTGGGGCAGTCCCTTTATTGTTTGAAGAATGGATGAAATAGGAGGGTGCTTCATTAAGGTGTGTTGTGGGCTGCAGTTAGGTGTTGTGTGTTGTGGATGTAGGTTTGTGTGGTGTGAGGCTGTGCACTGTGGGTCTTGATGTGGGTTGTGTTGTGGTGTGGTTGTCTGTGAGTATTGTGGGTTGTGTTGTGGTGTGCTTGTCTATGTGTGTTGTGGGTTGTGGTTGGGTGTCGTGTTATGGTTATGGGTGTGTGTGTGGTGTAGGGCGGTGTGTGTTGTGTTTGTTTCATTGATATATAGCAGTGTTTGGGGTGTCCTATTTTAGTTGGCTCAAATGAACAATATGGGTTATGGTTTTATCAGTCTGTGTGTGGTGTCGGGCTGTGTGTGGAGTGGGGCTGTGTGTGGAGTGGTTATCTGTGTGTGGAGTGGGTTGTGGTGGCTAACTATTATGCTATGGTTGCGGTCAAATATTAATGTTTTCTTTTTCCCGTGCTAGTAAAATAATGGTTAAGACTAAAAAAGACAGCTCTTCAGCAATGTAGGATGGGGAAGTCAAACTCATATTTTGCAACCTCAGTCTTAAGAAGGTTGAGCTGGGAAATAGGCCCACCACCTATTTTAACAAGGGGGGCAGAATATTATGAAAATGTTCAAAGAAATGACAGGAAGGAAGTACGATAGATCGCAACTTAAGAACAAGTGAGATCAACTGAAGAATGACTGGAAATTATGGAATGAGTTAAAATGGGGATTAACTGGTTTGGGTTGGGATCCAATAAAACGGACAATCGATGCTTCAAAGGAATGGTGGGCTGAAAAATTAGAGGTAACAACTTCTCCATTTAAGACTTCTTTTTTATTACTTTATCCACCTAAACTATTTGAAGTAATAAACATGCCCGCATGATGTAGGTAGTGACAGTCGCCAAGAAATTCAAATTCAGTGTAATTGATCCTGATCTAGAAGAGAAGTTGGACCGTATGTTTGGTGAGGTTGTGGCAACGAGGACTCGTGCCTGAATCCCCGGTGAGCAGAAGTTTGGAGGCAGGCCAGAGGATTTGGATGCCAAGCAGGTAACTGACTTCGGTGGAGGCTCAAGCCCAAACTAAAATAAAGTGGAGTCCATATGCAGGTCCAAGCGTCATAGGGTGGAGAAAAAGAAAAAAGGAATAGTTGTTTTCGTCATAAGCTAAATATCAAAACTGGTGGCTCACTTGGCCTTCAAAGGCGAACTCGGTAGTTCGAGTTCCGGAGACAACTCCCGAAATCTATGAGAACATGTCATTATATCTGAACCCTTGAAGTTGCTGGAGGACCCCACCTGAAGATAACCCTGACCACAGGGTCAATTATTTGTGTTTCTTTTTTGCCAACAATAACATTTGATTTTATACAGTTATTATTGTACTAAGGATTTATTTTCACGTAGTTTTATTGTATTTATGAAATGGGTGTTATTTTCATTTTTCGTGAGAGCAAACTATTTGTTATTCTATATTCATTTCTTCTTATCGTACACTTTGTGATTTGATTTTTGATATTTTTAAACGCGGTGAGATTGACATGCATTACCTGTACAAAGTAGCTCTATAGCATGGACTCATAAAGAGAGATGCGCACAAGGAAAATTACGACAACACTTTGTCTATTATATGAGTACTATAACTCATACGTTGATCGAGCCCCTTGCATAACATCTACTTACATTAGCGAGAAATGGGTTGGGTAGCTACTACAATGACATCCTACAAAATTCAACAATATACTTCATATGACACAATCTATATTTATGGATCTGCTTGATGAAGACTTCATAGGTCCTCGAGAATGACAACCAGAGAGATTTTAGCAATAACCCTCTATATTTTATCACAAAATGAATCAATGAGAAGCGATGTAGCGATTTCAACATTCATCTGAGACAATCAACAGATATTTCACAATTGGGCTGAAGGCACTTGTTAGTTTGTCAGCAGAGATTATTAAGCCATAGGATCCAACATTCGAAAGAACTTCAAAAATTATAAATGATCCATGTTACATGTTCATTCTTTAAGGTAAATCTTTTATACTCAATATATTCATAAGTGAAATTGATTAGGGTAGATATCATATCTTTTATTAAAATTTTCAGAATTGTATTGGAGCAATCAATGGAACACGCGTGGATGCACGTGCGTCCAATAATGAGATGGTCATATATATTGGACTAGGTGGATCACTGACACAGAATGTGATGCCCGTATATGATTTCATTATGTGTTATTTTTGTAATGACTGTTTGGAAGGCAGTGCCCACGACAGCCGTATTTTTACATTTGCGACTAGAAATAGAAAGCACAATTTCCCTCACCCATCTCTAGGTTTGCTCAAATATGAAACTTATCCATATTTTTTTAAGTTCATCACTAATTATTGCGTTGTGGGACAGATAAATATTATTTGATCGATGTTGTATATCCTTTACAAATGAGGTATCTAGAGCCATATCCTGATAAGAAATATCACATCCCTTGTTATGAAAGATCCAGCGGTATTGCTCGGAGCAAGAAAGAAATGTTTAACAAAAGACGCTCCCCTTTATGCGGCGTAATTGAAAGAATATTTGGAGAGTGGAAGAAAAAATGAGTCATACTGCATGGCATGCCAACGTATTCATTTCTGAAGCAGATGTAAATTGTAGTGGCTACAATGGCTCTCCACAACTACATTCGATGAAATCATTCTCGAGCTAATGTAGACTTCAGCATGGCTGACGCTGACCATTTACATTTCCCACCGGAAGCTTTTGAATATCATGTAGGACAATATATAACACACGCAAAAGTAAAATCACATGATACACTCAGGATGGTGAATATGTCGTGGAAATGGTTGAAGTGAGAGCATATTACAAACACCATTATTGGATGTTGATTGGACGACTCTTGTTTATTTTATAACGTCAATGTTTATTTTATGTTACTTATATTATTGATATTTTTGATTTTGTAATTTCCAAATTGTTTGTCATTATTTTTTATTTCTTTTTCCATTTCTTCATTTTTTATGCATTTGTGAGGTCCGTGATGAGATGTTTGACATTGCGTGTTTTTTTGGATGACCTGTTAGTCGTATAGTTTGTATCACATGTGAAACCTAATGAGCACAACCAAGTATCTCTTTTCTTTTCGATGCAGCGGTTTTTTAGGTGCATCTGGATGGCCCTTTTTCGTGATATGCATATATGACACACATGAGCTTAGTATTATTTGCATTGAAGACAACCAAGAACCACTGTTTTATAAGGTATGTTGTCTTCTTGCAGTGGCAGATTCATTGGTTGGTGTACTGAGTTCTCAGAGACCTCGCGCCCACACAAAACTCTAATTAATTACTGTTTTTGTTAATTTATACTTGTGTTATGACTAATAAATTTTCTTTTGTAGCATGCAAGAAAGATGAACTCCAAAATTTCAAGGACCTTCCAAAAATTGTTCTACCACTGATGACTTCAGACTTCTTTACTTACGCAAGTTAGACACATAGCTACGAGAGAGTTCAACAGGTGCCTGCGGAAAATCACGAAGAAGTGTGATTTCTTCCGGTGGGCAGACAATCTGGCAGATTCCACTGCCGACAGTGATCAGAAATGGATGACACGAAGAAGTGTGAATTCTTCCTGGAAGACAGCTTAGCTTGTAACATACGCATCTGCATTTTAAAAATAATATTATCATATTTTTAATGGAACTTTAATAAATTTTTTTAACAAACTTGATACTCATTGTTAAATGAGGTGTATATCTTATTTTTTGAATTTTCTGAAATGGATTTTTGCTTCTCAGGTATCAAATATATTGGTATAATAGTTCTGTTGCATACAACATTACTACACATGAGTGAAATGATCATTTATCCAGAAACAACAAAGAAAATACTGTTTTTAACAACGATAAACCAAACAATCAATCGAATTATCCGGATCACTAGTTACTAGCAATAGATTTTCTCATGCAACTACTTATCAACAGCTTATTAATAAGATGCAGTTGCCCTAAATAGACGCTTAGACTTTGCATTAAATAATGAAACTCATATTAGATATGGCGCATGAAGGAGGAGTTACCCAGTCAGATTAAGCGGCAACTTTGAGCAGGATTTGGGCCTCCATGCAGCATGATGTATTCAAATAGAACCAGACCCAATTTTAAGTTTATTTATATTAATGAGAAGTAATACATAGTAACATATCACCATCATCATTATTAACCTTATTGAAATTCATTTCAGATTAAAATGTAGTAAAATGCCACATTTCAGATAAGCTAATGCAGTTTAGCATGTGCGTCTAGCAACTAAAATTTAAGCCCAAGCAGGACCATTTTGAAGGTTCGCTTCACATAAACAGTATGGCACACATACAGGAAAAGTACACAATTGCTTCTGTTACATTTGAGAAAAACAAGACTAGCGTTTTTTCAATTTTGTTAAAGCTGTGATTGGGTAATAAAGAAATAACAAGTAATAAAATAGGTTTCACTAGTGTCACTTTCCAATATAAACATTAATTCAATAATTCGTATAGTTCAACATAAAAATGTATAGTTCCTTTTTCTAAAACATTTTTGGCACGCCAAAGAAAACAACAGAAAAGAAACTAACAGCTACAGCATATATCAACAGAAAAACCCTTAAAAGTTTGTTAAATGTAGAGACACCTGGATATTGTCACCACGTGGATGCTTTCTTGCTCCTTTCTCTGGTACATTAACAACCTAAAGAAAAATAAAATAATAAGAACGTGGCCAGGCGCAAGGGTTTGGAGGGCGAGGGGAAGGACGGGAGGGAAATGTTCATTTCTTTTTCACAAGCAATTCTTATAAGAAAAGAAAAAAAACATAAATAAAAATTATGAAAAGCACAAATTTAAGCGCAAGGGAAAAAAATGTTATTTAGAAACGTGTGCGCGATGGCTCACTGTTCCTTCAAGCATTTTCAACAATGCCTGTTGAACTCCTTCCCCAGATACATCTCTGCTAATGTTTAGACTCTCAGCCTGTGCATAATGCAAAAAAATGTCATTTTAGGAAAAGTTCAATCACAAAATGGTATAGTAATACAATTCATCTTGAATTTATAGAACCTTCTTAGTGATCTTGTCAACTTCATCAATATAAACAATTCCTTGTTGGGCCGCCGTCACATTAAAGTCAGCTGCCTGAAAAACAAAAGCTGTTAGGCAATCACAAATATATATATTTATGGGAAACGTGGTATTTTAGTAGCCCATGAGAATGATTGATAAATGTGTTCAAACTTGTTAACTAGGTTCAAATTTTAAATATGCGTTCCATTTTATTTATTGTGCAGTATACCTAGTTGATACTTTGAAACAAACAAAAGCAGTGTTCCTGTAACAGTCAATTCATTATGCATTCAGTCTATTCCATTCAAAAATAACCCTCAAACATAACCATATAGTGAAATTCCATGCCTTTCACTTGAAACCTGCAGAATCCTGAATTGTCTGTGGTCTTCCAATACCTAGGTAAGGGCTTGTACAGCAACAACAAAAACAAGCCTTTATCCCACTAAGCGGGGTCGCTACATGAATCATTTTTATCCATTGCGTCCATTGAATGTCATTTTCATTTAATTATAATAAATTAAGATCATTTTTTATAGAATATGCCCAAGTCTTTTTAGGTCTACCTCTACCTTTTTTAACATAACTCGCGTCTACAACATTTACCCTCCTAATCGGATCATTAGATCGTCGATGATTAATGTGACCAAACCATCTAAAAGACAATTCTCTCTAATTGTCCGCCATAGGAGCTACACCGACCATATCACGGCTATATTCATTTCATATTTTGTCTTTAGGTGTAAAGCCACTTATCCATCAAGTCATTGCCATCTCAGCAACACTTAATTTTATGCTTCTCTTTTAAAAGCCAACATTCTGCGCCATAGAACATTGCAGGTCGCACCAGCATCTTATAAAATTTTCCTTTTAAACAAAGCAGTATTTTCTATCACACAAAGGGCCCAAAGCATTCCTCCACTTCAACCAACGAACTTGAATTCTACTAAAAACATCCCCATTTCTATCACCATCACTTTGAACAATAGACCCGAGATATCTAAAGCGTTCACACCTTTTAATAATTTGCACCCATAGTTAAAAATCTGTCACTAGAGCTACTACTACTAAAATTACATTCCATGTAATCAATTTTAGTTCTACTCAAGTAAAGGCCTTTAGACTCCAATGTAAACCCCATAATTCAAGTTTTTCCTGAGCTCTTTCTCTAGTCTTATCCACAAGAACGATATTATCGGCAAAAAGCATACACCAAGGTACATCCTCCTGTAAATATACAGTAAGAGCATCATAACTAAAGAAAAAAGGTATGGGCTAAAAGCCGATCCCTGATGTAATCCAACTGAAATAGGAAAGTATTTGGTCAATCCTCCTGTTTGAACACAAGTAGTACCACTATACATATCTTTAATGACTTGAATATAAGTCATATCAACATCTTTATCTTCTTCTCAGTTCTCCAAGCACTTACATTTAAACTAATCTTTTATAACATAACTTCTTATATTTTATCTTTTCTTGCACATTTTTATTCCACAACCAGCTATTTTTATTCCACCACCAGCTCTATACATATCTTTAATGACTACAGTTATTTTTGTAACTACTTATTTATGTTGGTAAAATATGATATATTCAATGATCATATGAGTCCAAAATACATTTTTACACAAAAATAGTTGAATTCGAGGCAAAAAATATGGCTTGCTTATTAAATACTAGGAGTTCTATATAAAATATGGTAGTTTGAGTCTTTAGTTCACTGGTATTGCAAACTAGATTACTTAGGAGTATGTATTGATTAGAGGAATGAATGCTTTGCAACTAGAGGTAAGAGGATTTGGTTGGTATTGCAAACTAGATCATTACTTAGGAGTTTGTATTGATTAGAGGAATGAATGCTTTGCAATTAGAGGTAAGAGGATTTGGTGATACTGAGCATTGACATCATATGATCATACAACCAAAATTGATAAATGTAATTTAAGCAGCTCAAAGGGTTAGCTATTTTTAGGTGCCCACTAACTTTTACATTTAAAAAAATTTTATTTTAATTCTTTAAGTACATCTTTTGTCACTTGTTTGATAGTGTTCGTTACTTTATCCCGCAGAATTTATTTTTCATGAACATCTCAAATCTCGAAATCTTGAAATTTACTCATTAAAATAATTTTATTTGTATATTTTAGTGCCCCCATCTATTATATGACAATGATTCCAAGTATTTAAATTCTCACTTGGAATGATCATACAATCTTTACATTCTCAACGACCTCTTCTTCTCATAAGAAAATAATCAATTTGTGTTTTATTAGATCTATTCTTATGAGTAATAATATGTTCATCTCTTCTTTGAATAAAGTATTAGCAATAACAAAATCATACGCTAAAGCAAATCTACTAACTTTTACATTTTAAAAAAATTTTATTTTAATTCTTTAAGTACATCTTTTGTCACTTGTTTGATAGTGTTCGTTATTTTATCCCACAGAATTCGTTTTTCATGAACATCTCAAATCTCGAAATCTTGAAATTTACTCATAAAAATAATTTTATTTGTATCTTTTAGCTGCCCCCATCTATTCTATGACAATGGTTCCTAGTATTTAAATTCTCACTTGAAATGATCATACAATCTTTACATTCTCAACGACCTCTTCTTCTCATAAGAATAAAGTATTAGAAATAACAAAATCATACACTAAAGCAAATCTAATATGACTCTACATTATTCATTAATCACTCTAAATAAATACATACCATGAATATTGCAAAAATCTTCTACTGCTCTACTGACATGTACATTTAAATATCTTCCAATAAAAATTATTTCTTCAAGAGGCATGTGCTTGTAAAAGAAAAGAATATTAAGAACAAAGAAATATTTGTAGGGAGTGTTTGCAGGGAGTGACTCCAGAAATTCCAGAAAAAAGAGTCTACCTACCCCTTTGGTGGCCTCCCATATTTATAGGCTTAGGCTGACCTCAGTGTCTTTTACATAAATGGCTACACTAATAAAAAAAGAAAGATACATATCACTCAATTCCTATGTATTTACATATCACCTGAACTTTAATTTTTACATATATACCACCTTAACTATGCATGAAAAGGTGTATTTTCCTTTTTTTAAGTTAAAATGGTGGTATTTTCGATCTGATATGAAAGATTTTGACGGTATAAATGTATGTATTAAAGTTTAGGTGTTAGATATGTAAATACGTAAGAATTAGGTGGTATGTATGTAAATACCCCTATATATATATATATATATATATATATATATATATATATATATATATATATTTATTTATTTATTTATTTATTTATTTAAAATGATTAAATGTGTAGCATAGGGTGCTGCATAACGTCATCCGACTATAAGAAGAGTTGATGAATTCGTCTTGACTCGTTGAGTTAGCCCACTAAACTAGTTTGTTGAAATAATTGGCCGAGTAGGTCAGTCAATGCTAATTTGTCAAGTTGGATTGTTGAGCTTTATTCTAGTATACTTTAAATATTCAGCTCAAATCTCAATCCTTGGTCACATATTCAGCTATACATATATAGTTCCTTAATTTGTTTATTTATATGACACAAAATTGCAAAAGCAATATGAGAACAAAAAATGTATCAATACAATAATAAATATTTAAAAATATATTGTATTTTGTGTTCCTTACTATCTTCTTCTCAATAGCCAAAAAAAATTTCTTCATTTATCTCTCTTTGCTCTTTCCGTGATTATTACAACAAATGAAGGATGTCACAACGGATCCCATTGAAATTCCAAAAGAAAAACTTGGTGCTTCTTTATTAGTAAGCACAAGAAAGAAGAAAGGTCAGAGAAGAAAAAAAAATGTGAACATAGAGAAAGAACAAGAAAACGATCCTAGAAATGGATTTCTTGTCCTCCTATTTCAAAACCCTTCTACACCACTAAAACACTAGTCATTGTGAAAGCTCCAGTCGTTGTTGAACCTTATCTTGATGTGGAGAAAACACAGATTTGCAAAGACTTGCAATGTAGTGACTAGACCCTCTAGACATATGATAGATGAGTTTAAGGGAATGAGCACCCTAACAATAAAGTGCAATTTACTTTGAGTGAGCTTATGGGTCAGGAGTGATCTATTAATCACCATGCTCCATCTAAAATTGTTTATGAAAAAAATTATGCCAAGAAAATTAGTGAGAATGTTGGCCAATCAGTTTTAATAAGTATAGAGAATGAAAAAAATAATTCCCGAGGATCACCGAGCTTCCTATTGAACTTGCAACTATGAAAACTCTTGAAGCTCAAACTATGAACTCGACTGTTGACGGTAAAGACGAGCTTTCTTGTTCAATAGTACATGTGATTGCGAAATATGGTGTTGTGTTACTTGCATATGCCCCTTTTGAAGGGCATATCCTAATCAGTTACTTAGAAAAGTGCAACAACTTCCCCCAATTGCCTAAATGCCTTGAGTACATCAAACAACTATGTCTTTAAAGAGGTCGCTCATGAATTATCTACCAAGACTTCAACTAATCATTGAGCCAATGTTGATGTCGAGATGATGAATATGAACTAAATATCTCACCAAAGAGATGGTCAAATTTAAATTGGCAATTGAAGCAAAAAAAAGTTAAACTGTTAAATCCAATGGCTGAACTAAGAAATTATTTGGCAAGTTGATAAATGAGTTTGGCAGAACAAAGGCTTTCTTTGAAGAAACTAATAAACAAGTAGCTGACATGATGTCCCAACTTATTATTTTTCCAAAAATACCTGGAATCAACTTAGTCAAACAAATTCATGTATAAAGGTAATTTTGTCGAATGACTTCTTCAGAAATGAAAATCACAGTTGAAGATGCCAATTATCATTGTCCTTGGTTATATATGCCTTGATGTAGTATGTTGAAAATTATGTTTTATATTCTGAGTGAATCATCTATGATAATTTGAAATTACTAATTATTTAATGAAATCTCTCTTGATACCAAAAGATTTTACTCAAAAAATAGTCTTTTAATAACTCTTTTGCACTTTTCGTAAAAAACATGTCCTACATATACCTAAGTTTGTAGATATCCTTTGTTACTCTTCCTTCCACTTCCCTAATCTCGTGAGGGTTTTGAAACCTTAGTTCTTAATACCTTCACTTAGTTTCAAAAAGATGGCTTACAAATGGTTCATTTGTAGGAAACTCCAAGTTAGGAAGAATTAGTACAAATGCTTTGCAAGCAAATTATGACTTTGGAGATGCTGCCAAGCTTTGCCTAGCGGGGGAAGCTGAGCTCCTATACTTGATAGATGATAATGAAATCTGCTACTATAAAGATACAATTCGGGTTAGGCTAAGATTTCCCTTTTGTGTTGATTGATTGATATTGTTAACTACCGCATAGTAGTACCAACCCAGATAATTCCCAAACACATTTGAGAGTATAATGTCGATGATTTTGTAAATGAGAGCAAGAAGATGCATCGATCTTTACCTATTTTGTCATTTATTCACTGTGAAGGCATATAAAGATGGATTCATCCTTTTCACTGCTTCCATCATTCGTAAAATATAGACTAGAGAATAAAGTGTGTGATTGGAAGAATAGCTTCTGCTTTATGAGCTGCAATGGTCAATAGGCGATTCCAGCTAAGCCTCAGCCATTCTCTGCTGATAGAGCGCTTCTTATAGCCCTCACTCCCGAAGATGACAAAAGCTACTTGGTCCACAAAAAACTTAGTTTAAAGGTTCAAAAGCCTATGGAACAACCTTTCGTGGAGAAGATACTTGTAAGTAAATTACTTCATGTAATTCAAGTTTGATTAATTAAAAAACTAGTGTATGCATATTTTATGTATATATGACAAACAACTCATGAACCTTTAAGTTAGAAAAAACACCGCTTCACTTTGCAGTTTGGAAATTAAAAAAAAGAAATCCTTTGTGAATTGCATAGCGTTTCAATCCTTAAAAATGAAAAATTAAATTACCTGACTGTGTCATTCCCACTAAAAACTAGCTTCGAAGAACATCTTTTGAAAATACATGTAAACTGGGATTTAGAAATTACATAGATAACAAGTCCAAGAACTTCAAAAAAGTAGGATATAGCAATCTCATTTCAATGAGCGCTTTACAAAAGCTACAATGACACCATTTCTTGTTAGAGTTCACTACCGATTTCATACTAAAATAATAAATAAATTAGACTTCTTCATTTATTCAGATTGCTGCTAATTTGCATGGATACATAGTTGATGAAGTAATTAAATTCAACTACAATCCAAGAGTTCAATGCTATGACATTGTAGTTTGAGTAGAATAGGGGCTCAACGACATATCAATTGGATAAACATAGAAATGAGTTACTACTGACTTTGCACATTCAAGTAATAAAAAATCACATTTTTCTCATCACATAGGGAGGAATAAGAAACTATGACTAGAAAAATAGTGATTGAAATCAGTAAATACCATCAAAAGCTTGTAAAGTATGGACTCCACGTCTTCACCAACATATCCTGCCTACAAAATCAAACACATTCCACCAAATTAAAAAAAAGTTCATGGAGGAAGTTGAGCATTTAGGAAGGCTAAAATTCTCAAGTTTTCGAAGAACATCATAACAGCATGGATAAAGATAAACTAGATCATGTTAGTAATGAATAAATATGTATTAAGTTTCACAACAAACAAGTATAATTAAATTGAAAGAAATCCGAAGGTCGCCTTCATGTGACTTTTAAATTTCACATCAGTGTGATTTTGATTATTCAGCTTCAAAGAGACGAGCAAACCAAACTACAAGTGAATTTCTCCTAACATGCTACTTAACAAAACATACAGCTTGGGCCAACATACAAAAAAATCATATGCCATCTAAAATAGTTAATCATATGATTTCATCTAGTTTATTAGTATTAAACTTCAGAGCTACACGGTTTATATTCTAATAAGTTTTAGATTCTCTTCACTATTTATGTATCTCTGAACCATATTGATTCAAATGAAAAATTGTAAAATCCAATACACATGACGGGTGTTCAGGAATCACTTGCCACAACCTATTAGAGAGTAATACCAGTTTAGAATGGGGTCCAGTCAAGTTATGTGTGATCTGAAGGATTGGTAACAGTTAGATTTGACTGAAAAAACCTAACGAAAAGCTACGGGACTTCAAATGCGGATGACTAAGCACATATTAGTTGTCAACTGGATCGAGCTGCCAACGAACCTGCTAGGCTGGCCTATTATAAGCTTAAATAAGCAAATTTAAATGGTTAAAAACATTTTATGGAATGAACCTAAAAGCTTGTTTGATTGAACTAACCTAAGTGAGCCAGCCTCTCTAGCCTATTACACGAGTCAATTAGATTGAAGTCCCAGCTTCTCTTCTCTCTCATTATCACCTACATGTCACATAAAGCCTCAAAATCCTTATCATCACTAGCCATGATCATTCCTCGATATCTTTTGTCATTGCTTTCTGATCCTTGAGCTCTCTCAAAGCCACTGCAGACCCCCATGTCTTTGGTCACCGTCATCACAAATGGATTTAAAAAAAAAACTTAGACTTCTTGCTAATGAGTATCATCCATCCTTAAACACAAACTAAAGAATAAAGTCAGCATTTGCTTTAACATTATATAAAAGATAGCAAAGAATGTGATAAGCATTTCCTAATCTAGTTTTTGTATTAGCTATAGATCACGAAATGTCTAGGATTTATTTTTTTCCGGATAATCTTTCTTTTTTATTTCTTTCAAAAGCCTTCTCTTAAATGCATGATATTGGTACTTACAATCCCATCGCACAAGAGCACAAGTTCATTTCAATCATAAGCTCTTCATTTCAAAACTGACAAATTTAAAAAGGTGATGAAAATCTAATAAATGTTATAGAAATATTATGGTATTTTCTTAACTTTGGGGTGGTTCAAAGAATTCTAGAAGCCAAAAAGGCTCGAAAAGGAAAAAATTTCTAATTATTGGGTGGTTTGAAATTTTTTACCCTTTGGAAAATGGACAGGTAAAATTAAAAAAAAATGAAAATTGGCAAGTATTTGCAAAGTTCCTGATATCATATAAAGATAAGGATAAGAAAATAATTCTTTTATAATCGAAAAAATTTTTGGAAAATTTATCAATTTAGAAAGTCTGGGAACGTGTAGTTTGTTAATGATGAGCAGTCTCTTTTCAATCAAATTCATTTTCTGAGATCCCAAAAAAATGAAAAATAAATTTGAATTCAAGAAAGAGAAGTCGATTCAGGTATATATATATTAAAAAATTCAGAACTTAGAGCCCTTCTAACAAACAGGATTTTTCATTAATGGTTTACCCTTGACAAAATTAAGTGGAATTATATAGTTTTGTCTGGGTTGTTCATGAAATATAAAGACTAGTCTATTTATTGTTACATAACCCCATTACTTAAATAGACTGTCCCAGCTCAGGTATTATAATCTGGTCATTTCACGGTCAAGGATGGATTAGGATGGGCTGAGGCACAACTGTTATAAGCACATATATCTGACAGAACCCGAACATGATATACCAGCCCAGAAAACCTGTTTCAGAACCACCCCATTTAGTAAGTGATTCCATAGATGTGATTAGTTCACCTGCTTGATTTTTCTTAACCATATCTGCGTTAAAACAAAATTGACTTCGCACTAATGCTGTAGGTAAAATCAAAACATATAGAGAAACACACATTATCAATCAGAACAAGCTACTACAAAGAACAAACATATCATCATATGATAATGAAATAATATTCTCATCAATGGCGAATTTCATGTCAAACGTTTAAGGAAATAAATGTAAAGAATTCATAAAAGCTAACTCTTATACTACAAAGAAACTTGCCTGAGTGAGGGTTGTGGCATCAGCAATGACAAAAGGTACATTCACAAATCGGGCCAATGTTTTTGCTAGTAGTGTTTTCCCTGTCCTTGAAAGAAAAGTTTACAAATACATAAGAATAGATAAACAAGAATGAACCCTTATGAGAAAGTTTACCCCTAAATACTCAGCAACGTTCATGTGAAACAACAATAAACAGAATAAAAATGCACTAAGCCATTCTAACTTCACAAATCAATGCCAAATTTTCAAAACGGAGAAAAATATATTGTTACCCACATGGCTTTTAGGAAAAGAATTTCAAATGGTGGTATGAAAACAGCAAGTGTGTTCCCAGCAAACCTTTCATCATTCTTTGAACTAGTTAATCTAGCAGGAACAGCTGCATTTACAATCTTTGGTAATATTGCAAAGCAGGCATAAGAAAATATACAAAAATCAATCTACGTTCTTGCATAGCTACTCACCTAAGAGGCTTCACTAAAGATCATGAGTTAAACTCCCTTCACCTTAAGTTTAAGTTTTGGTGTCTAAACAAATATCAAATGTACCGAATGATAATTGAATAAATATTTTTCAAGGGCCGAGTAGTAATTTCAAATGAACGAGCAAGAACTTCAGTTTTTACAAGTTTTGTCTTCTGTAAATCACTGCATCATTACATGCAATCAAGTCCTTTCTTGATAGTGATAAAATATTGATATGATACGGATTAGGGTAATAAGAAAGACCAAGCAAATATAGGAAGAGCATTGGATAGGTAGAGAGAAGAAAGTGATTGGGGAAATATATGAATGAAATCCTTGGAGAGAGGAAGAAACAAAAAGAGAAACCAAAGAACAGAAAAAAATCCACATAAGGGCAGCCAAATCTCTGATTTTAATTAATCTTCAACTCTAATAAGCATTTACAATGCACTAAACACTGCTTATAAAAAATAGGACTTATTAATATAACCTTTAAACAAATAGTAAATACCAAACTACTCCCAATTGACGTCTAGCACGATACTAAAGATGAAAAAAGATAGATTCATGACAACAGACTAAAGAAAGTTACACTGCAACAATCCCCTTAGGATACAAAGATCTCTACTATGGACAATTGATCATTGCATCATCATTTGACTTCCAACCCATCATGTGATTACTATCACACCTCTTTTCCTCTCTCAATAAATTAAAATACATTTATCGACCTTGGAAACAGATTCCTTTATTGTCATTCTTATCAAAACATGTGAAATTCCTTGCAAACACACCTAAACCCTTCAAAATTCCCAATAACTCATCAAAAGCCAAAACTAATCCTAGACATACACAAAATAAACTCACGACAAAAAGACTCGCGACAAAAAGACTAAAGCTACTTGTATTGTGCCGGTGAAAGATGAAACATCAAAGGTGAAAAGGAAAAAGAAAATGTGCAACACTATTTTAGTTTTGGGGTTGTTTTAAAACAATGATAAAATTTAATCTTCAATAAATGCATATTTTTTATTACTTCCCTTGACTCTGTTGAGGCCCCGAGATCTATGAAACAATCCCTATACTATTATGATTGCATGCAGCGAAGCTTGATGAAATGTATGTCTTAATTAAAAAAAGAACTTGAGAACTAATTGGATTACCCGCTGAAAAAAAGGTTTTTGGATGTAAATGAGTCTTTGCATTTAAGTTTCCTTCTGACAAATCCGTAGCTCATCCCAAAGTTTGGTTGTTTGCTAGGGCAACACTCAAATTTATGGGACTTATTACTTGGACACATTCTCTTTGATAGCTATGTTGACTTCGATTCTCCACTTCCCGTCCATGGCTATAATGAATAATTGATCTCTGCACCGGATTAATGTGAAGAATATATTTTAGCATGGTGATCTTTTAGGAGGGGTATACATGAAGCAACCTTTTAGGTTTGCTGCAAATGGAGAGCCCGGGAAAGTATGTCGTCTTTGGAAAACAGTATATGGACTAAAGCAAAACCCCGGAAAGGGCCGCGGTGAGAGGGGGGGGGCATGGTTTGTAGGATTGTCATGCAGTAGAAGAGTTTGAAATGTATAAAAGTAAAAGTGATCACACTATATTCTACAAACAATCTACACCGGGAAAATTCTGCCACTGCTGAATGTTGATAACATTATTATTACTGAAAGCGATGTGAAAAAAATTTATCATGGAAATTATCTCTCTAAAAATAGTTCAGCACTAAAGATTTGAGTATCTTTAAGTACTTCTTGAGGATTGAGGTATCAAGAAGCAAGAAGCGTATATATCGATCTCGATTAAAGTATGTGTTGAATTTATTAGCAAAAACTGAAAAATTAGGGTTCAAGCCATATAGTACTGCGATGCATCCAATCAACAACTTACCAAAGACGCAGATGATCATGAATGATAATAGGACGTTGGTAGGAATTTAAACTACCTCACAGCTCGCCCTGACATTGTGTATTCAATTAGCACTATAAGTTGGTTTATGTCTTCCCCCACAGTTCATAATTGGTCAGCTCTGGAACAGATACTATGCTTCCTCAAAGGAGCTTCTGGAAAAGGGATTCTATATTAGAATCATGAGCATAAAAATATTGAATGTTTCTCAGATGCAGATTAGGCAAGTATTAAGATTGATCAAAAATCATTACTGAATATTGTGTTTTTTTTTGTAATAATTTGATTTCATGGAAGAGTAAGAAAAATGTAGTGTCACTGTTCAGTGCAAAATCTGAGCATCGAGTAATGGCACAAATTTCGACTGAATTGATGTGGGCATCTCAATTCCTGACCGAAACGGGTTTTAAAAGATGATAGTTCTATCAAAGCTGTAGTGTGATAACCAAGATGCAACTCATATTGCTTCAAACTCTGTTTTCAATGAATCAACTAAGCACATTGAGATAGATTATCATTTTGTTCATGAAAAGATTCAACAAAATTTGATTTCAACATCTCATGTTAAAATTGATGAACAATAAGGTGACATCTTAACAAAGGCCCTTGAATGAGGCTGAGTCACTTATATTTGTAACAAGTGGGCATGATAGATATGTATGCGCCAGTTTGAAGAGGTGTTATGGAAAGTATTAAATCTAATGGGTCTTAGGAAGCATGTATATTTGGAAGATTGATATTATGTAACCTAATTAGATGAGATATAATTATAAGATCTTTTTATATTAGAAATATTCATAATATATAGACATAGGAGTGTATATAAATATATACCATATTCTTTCAATTAAATAATAAGAAGGTTTCCCATTACAATCATCACTACTAACACCAGCATTCTCTTCAATATAACTTTCAATATCATTGATAAAAAAGCAAACTTTCCAAAATTGGCTCACAAGAAAAGTACTCATCAATTTCACAAATCCTAGCCATCCAAAGATGTCTCTTGATCATTAGGGTGTAACTAGATTGTTTCTAACTTTACTATTGTAAAAAATTATCATCATCATTAGACAAATCTCAATCTTTAAGGTCGATATTACAAAGATTTATTTCTCAATGATATTTTTGCAGTGTTGTATGAGGTGTTAAACTTAATCTTCGTAAAACATTCTAAAAAATTTCTATCCATGAAACCTTTGGTCCCATTTTTCTAATCCTCCGACACTAATCATATGTTCTAATTTAAAGAGCCTATGTTCTACTGCTTAGAATATGTACTAAACAAGATTTTCAACTATTTTGGCACATGTTAGGTGTATGAGAAGTGTGTCTGTATCTTGTAAGCTCATGAAAAGCATGTTGAAATCTAGAGTTTTATGGTACACAGAAATTTATCATCATAATTAAAAGAGTACTAAGACATTTTATATAGCAGAGCACCCAACTTTACTTAAGAATTTCTCAAAATGTACATATCTCATTTAAAATGTATACTTTGTTGACTATTTTTACACAAAATACCATAGATTCTTCCAATAATGTTGCAACTCTAAAACTTCTCTCAGCATGAAAATCACACAAATAATAGTTGCAATTTAGTCGAATAAATGCTGGTGTAAGAATGTTTTACAATTATTTAACCATTTAATCCATAGAAAAAATTAAACTCTTAATTTAAATTGAAATTATTTTTACATAAAATTAAATTTCAAATATATAATTACATATAAGAGGAATGCATTTCTTTATCTAAGAAGTTCTTATTCGCCTCCCAAAATTCATACCAACTAACTCCTCTACTAAATAAGAAAAAAACAGAAAAAAATAAGGGATGTTGTCATTAAAGATTGCCCATAATACATGATGCGGGTTTGTATCTATTTTGTTTCTTTGTGGAGTTTGGTTCTACAAACAAATCATTGCAATGTAAGCAAAAGTTCAAGCCATTCCCTTCAACTCCTCATTGAACCATGTATGATTGAGAGCAAACGCATCATCATAGAGGGGTACAATGTGAATGCGATCAACTTTTTTAGAGAGTCCATGCATCGAAGAGTTTGACAAACCCACCAACAAGCCAAACCAGCTTTTGCTTTCCCATCGCAGTACAAGTAAGTTATATTTTAACACATAGCTAGAGATGGAAATAGCGTTGCACATTGTTATGCCCACTCAGCCCTTCAAGGGAAGTTTACTTTGAAACATGTAAATGAACAACATGCTCTCTTTTCTCTTATTTTGGAAGATATGGCTCCTTTTGTAAGTTCCTAAAGGCAAAGTTTTGTACACACTTTGTAATTTTTATAATAGTGAGGCAAAATCAATATTTCAACGGGGGAAAGAATCAAAATGTTGCTAGTGAGCCAGATCCAAAAAATGCCATTTGACACCGATGGTTATCATCTGAAATATGAACAGCATGCCAGAGATGGCAGAAAGAGACATAAATGAGGACAAGATTCAATTGATAAATCTTAAAAATGGATAAGGAACTTAAGACTCCCATACGTCAATTAGTGGTTTTCTTCTGCTTTTTCGCAGGCAGGGCAGTAGCTAATCATGATACACAGCAAACACACAAAACCAAAGCCTAAACTTGTTGATTGATATTTGAAACTCGGATCATTTCATTTATTTATCAGTTTAAATAAGATTATAGAAGTCAAAATCAAAGCACAATAACATTATGAACACTCATATGTTCAAAAAGTCTTTCATTTAGAAGATACACCCCATTATCAAACAAGAATGCTCAATCTAAGCTCTCAGGGAATCAGTTCTTCAGAATATTCATTGAAAAATATTTCATCTGACAAAAAAATAGACATAGAATTGAAAGGTTGTAGCCCATAAATATAAACTCCGTATATTTTGGATTACATTGAAAAAAATCAGGTAAATAAAACATTGCTAATGACTGATGATTATCATGACCGTTTCTAACGATTAAAAGTACTTGAAAAAATGAACACTTATAGAAGCACTCGAAGATTTAATAAAGTTGAAAACAACAAAAAAGATGAAACAGCCATGTGGATACCTGAGCCAGTGGGACCAATCAAAAGAATGTTGCTTTTTTCAAGTTCCACGGTATCATTATCATTAATCATAGATCCATCAGTATTTGAATCTCCTGCAGACCTAATAGCCAGTTTCATTCAATAAATGAGGGCAATGATATAAGCTCTGCCAAATGTTCTAGGCAAATGAATAAAGAAAAAATTACTGAGAAGACAAGAAGTAAATCCAACCAGTCTGACAAATTATCATAATAGATCCTCTTGTAATGATTATAGACTGCAACAGAGAGTACCTGGAGCGGTAAAGCAAGTTCTTTTTATTCACAGAACAGTAAAGTATATAAGCAAATCATAAACAAAAAAATAACTGGAAAAGCACAATGCATGCAATGAATTTCTGTACATGTCATTACCTGCAAATGAAAATGTATAGTGTTTGATCAGCAAGGCAACTAAATTTAACGTTGACCTACTGTTATTTAAGATAAAAAAAACCGAAAAAGGAAAGCCCATCCCAGTGCCATACCTCCCATAGCAGAACGGCTCATACACCCGAATTCTCGTAGCTAGTTCTGGGCCACTCCTTTTACAGAGTTGGACGTCCGGCTCACTAAAAAATATATATAAATACAATAAAATAAAAACCTAAAAACCAAATAACCCTTGGCCCACTCCTCTCAGGTGCTCTCTTCTCTTGCACCCAATTAGCTCACTCTTTTGCAATCTCTTGCTCCCATCCTCTCATCTTCTCCGTATTCAACCCTACCCAAATTATCTAAAACCCTTGACAACATAACAAGGAAGCCATGCCAAGAGCTCATGGGAGAAGGAAACAATAAGATATGCAGCATATGGATAAGCGAGGGTATCGCAATGAGGGCTCTTGCATGAAGGCATCCGACAAAACCAATAGTGTATAAAGGAGAATGGGGAAATTGTGACAAGCACAAATTTAAGTTAGATCCGTCTAGTAGCCATCAACTTCATCTTCTGTGATGACATCACCTCCACAAACTCTCCATGGACTTCCCATCTCCCACTCTGACAAACCCGCCGTCACTACAGCGACTCATCTTCAACCTGCCAGAGCAACACTTCACCAATCAACTTTGACAGCAACCAAAAATAAAAGCCAGACCACTCCCAAATTTTTTCCATGTTAATTGAATCAACCGTATCCCTCTTCCTGTAATGTTTGAATGCTTAATTAACTAAAAATATAGGGTTATAAAAATAATGTTTGACGGGATGTATTACTTATCGACATAACCCATATTCTATTGCCTAGTCACTAGAATATAATTTGTTAATCCCATCCTTTAATCCTATGGTATTTCTCATACAGCAGTCTAAAAAGACAAAGCATCCATGAAGAGAATGGATACTAAATAACCGTTAAGGAAGCTAATGCCAGTCACAATGATCATCAATCTTCTCATCATTTACACTTTTAACAAACCTTACCTGGAAGTATTTTCCTCAAATCTTTTGTACTATCTTATTCTCAAGCATTAATTAATCCTCAAACAACTCCAAAATAAAATAATAACAGTGTAAACTGGACATACAAGCAATTTATCTAATAGTATGATCATCAAACTCTATCTAGAATCCATACAATGTATGGTGGAATAAAATTAGACACTATACACCAAACAACACAATGGTGAATGGCAAGGTAACTTGTGAATGTAAATTGATCAATAGATGTTGAGTCCAACCTACTTGTGAGTAAATCTTTGTAATAAAATAATAAAAGCATGCAAATTTCCTGTACATACGATTATGGAACAAAGTAAATTTGCACCCAAAAAAAAATTATTAATTTTCTTTCAAAAATTATATTAACCATATAAAGCACAATACTTATATTCTATGAAAGCTACTATAGATAATTGAAGCTGGCACAATGTTGGGAATTGAGATCTACCGCAAGATCACTAGAAATTTAAGATAAATGAAACTTAATGAAGATCGTCAACATATTATCCCAATTCTATAAGGTCAGCTTTATGAAACCTCCATCTATATACATTCCTATAGAGTGTTGAATGAGATGTAAGTTTATTTCACAAATCTTTTAACACAATGTCTAGCCATATTGCTTTGATAAACAACATTATTTCCACATTCATTCACATAAAATCTCCTGCTTGCCTCATGAAGGCATCTTTTGTCTTCCATTGTACATGACTAAACTATATAATTCATTTTCATATTCTTAATGGGTATTACTCCAACAATCTTTCTAATATAATCAATCCACAATCTATCCTTCTTACTTTTACCACACATGCATAAAAGAGTTCCCAAGTCTAGTACAATTAACTTCTGCGTATTTGGCATGGGTTTTCTTAACTTTACAAGTAGTTGACATGCCTCTGTTTGGCTACATCTATGCTTTTCAAAAAAAAATTGTAATGAGAAGCTTTTCACAATCAAATATACTAAAATGTGGTAGATGTAAAAATGTTTTCATCTAGCTTCTCTATGGAAAATTTTTTATAATACCCAAACTACTTTCAAGGACTCTATTTTTCTTGCAAGGCTAATTTTTTAACCAGTTGCAATTCCTCCAAAATAAACCCATAAGTATAAAACATTATCTAATTCAGTAAACTACTTTATTTTCGAAGAATGGTAGTAACTTTATCACAAATAAGATCCTCTCATACAAGATTAAAAAACATGAGATGAAATTGAATAGCACAAAGAGAAAGTCCAGGTTACATTTTTCTAAAGTTTTATGACATGAAAGTACCAAAGCAATGAACACACAATTGCAGAATTAACACATGTACATAGCTTGAAAGATTATCAATAACATATGAAAATGGTAATGCAATCATATTTTACGGTAAATCATTCATGCCAACATTTAGCAGACAGCATTAGTGCTCAAAATCCTCAGTCATCATCAATACTTTGAGTTGAAGTAGGCTTAGAAAATTTGTTGATAAGAAATGGTAATTGATAAATTTATGTAAAAAACTCATTCCAGCTCTTGCTGCTCTTTCAGAATAACTAATTGAAGGAATTAAACATAACTTTCCCACCGATTATCCTTTGAACATCAAAAGAGGTCCGCGAGAAATGTTGCAATATAACTTCCAAAGGAATTAACCTAACTTAGGGGTTGTTCGGTAACGGATTTAAGCGGGATTTAAGGTAAATCTTGCCAGACTGTCATTTTGGACAAAATAAAGCCCTGTATTTGTTAAATCGGGATTTCAATGATTTCGGCCATAAATTGGGGATTTACTATATCCTGTGAATCGGCAGATTTAAGTTTGTAGGTTGAGGATTTAAGTTCTCGGAGTTTTTTCTTTCACTCTACCTTCTTTTTTTTCACTAAAAAATCCTGGTAGAACTTGCAAAATAGTATCACAGGATGTACAAGATTTAATAAATTCATAGCAAAACTCTTTTTAGGATTTAGTAAATCCGAATTTATAGAATTTACTAACTTAAATCTCATCCGTTATCAGACAGCCCCTTATTGTCAAAGAGTATACAATAAACTTCAAATTTTCCAACAACAGTAAATACAACGAGTAAAACAAAACCTTAACTGAGTAAAGCAATCAATACGTAAAGTAGCTCCACTTGAAGCAAAAATATCATAAGGTTCAAACTTCTACCTTCTTAGCGCGCTCTTGGCCGATCACAAACTTATCTAGACCTCTGCAAATCTCCTTAGGGGTCGGAAATTCATTCCCTAGATTAGAACCTCCCCAGTACTCTTCCGTTGCCGTTCCTCCTCCTCCCCCTCCCCCTCCACCTCCCCCTCCCCCTCCCCCTCCCCGTCCACGTCCGCTTCCTACCCTAATCACGTTGATCCGACTCGGCAATCCTGAAGTCTGAACAGCAATCCCCGAGTCCGGAGGCTGCTGCCATATCTCGGGTGGATCACCGGATGACCTCGATACAGCTGCGGACGCAGCGACCGAGCTAAGAGTACCTCGATCGACTAGTTCGCCCTGTAGTGATAGAAGCTTGGTGGGGAGGAAGTGACCTGGGAATCGAGGACATAGGTCGTCCAATCTCCGTCGGTGGAGGGCGTGGAGGTCAGAGATTCGGCCGGCGTGAACGCAGTGAGAGGAGAGGTATAGAGATTGGATGGAGGCAGAGGCCGACTCTGCTGCAACAACCCAGCCAAGAGCTCGCGACCTAACGGTAGCGGACATGGGTTGGGGCAAGGGGAACCAGCGTTTCTTGTGCCCCCAGACGTTTTCACCCTTCGCGGTGCTCGGTAATGGAGGTAGAGAATTCAGACGATAAAACCGCGGTCTGGATTTCCCGGATCGGAGAGAGAGAGTCGTCGGATATATCTTAACCACTTCGCGTAATCTGGTGCGAGTAAAAGGTGCTTGGTTTTGTCAAAAAAATATGCAAAGCAAAATAAACGCAAAACATTAATAATATTATATTATTCAAAATAATTTTAATTTAGCTTGATATATTTGATGTTTATCTGAAATATCTGCAATAGTAGAGTGATTATTTATTGTTGTTCTTGTGTAATTAAAAAGAAACAAGTAAGAGGAGACATCTCAATTTTTATGTGAAAAACTTTGATGATGCGGCTCGGGAGAGGATCGGCTGGTCCTGAAGGGAGGGGGGAGGCCCCTCCTTCCTCTTCCCTCCTTATATTTTTCCTCCTTTAATTTTTCCTTCATGTCCTTTTTATATCTTACTTCATAGCACTCTTCTATTTTAAAACATTTCTTAAAACTCGAATATGATATTTATTCTACTTCCTAATTTTAAGTCCTTTCCTCAAATCTGAAATTTAATTTTATTCTTCTTCCTTACATTAAAAAGTCTTTCATAAAATCTGAAATTCTGTTTTATTCGCTTTCTTATTTTAGTGTTTCATAATTAGGTCAAGCCTCTTTATCAATAAGGTTAAAGTGTCTAAAGTTAGGAGTCTTATTTTTTATATCTGAATTGAAGTTTTACCCTTCATATTTTCCCTTTGAGAGCTGTGTCCGACGTTGAGGTAGAGCTCCGGATGTCCCTGGTTTAAAGTGGTGATCGTTTCCAGAGGTCCGAGTGGTGCTCCAAGTATATCTCGACCCCGTCGAGGCATTTATCTTATCATACTTCTGTTTCCATGCTGCCAGCCACATTGTTGCCTCCTTCCACGTCCCGACAGTCAGCAGCCCCTGCTACCCTCATTCCAGCTCCATCGATCACCTCATCCTGCAGCTTTCCTCCATGCTGCACCTTCCAGTTTTAACGCACCCTACTTTTCTCCAACTCCAATTCGATGTCATTATTATCGCCAAGCTGCTGTCCTACTTCTTCCATAATAACCCCACCTCTTCAGCCTTCACTACAGTCACCAATCCAGCCTCCGATGATGTTTTTGCTCCTCTCCAATAGTGCTTCGACACCGTTACCATCCTTAATCGATAGTCTTAATTCTTCCATAGCAACCCACCTCTTCAACCTTTACTACAGCCATCAATCCAGCCTCTAACTATGTTTCTGCTCCTATTTAGCTACTGTTTGATGCAATTAACATTGCCAACCTATGTTGGGATTTTTCATTCATTTCCCTAATTAATTCTTCTTTTTCCTTTACAATTCCCATTGAAAACTTTGGTGTTTTCAAGTGAAATAAAACCTTTGTGTTTTCAAGGGTAATGAATTTTATAATTTGGTCCATATTCAGTCTAAGTTCAACCTTTTCGTATGCTACCCTTTCATATGCCCTGCTTACGTCCGTTGATCTCTATGATGGGATCATGACCGTAGATCTCTGTGATTGGTAGAGCCTATAAATATATGTGATGTTTAATGTTTTGGTCCCTAAGCTTGCTCCTCATAATTTTATTTTCCTCACCATCGGGTTGTGAGTGAGAAAAGTTTAGAAGATCCATAACACAAAATTTATCGTGTAAGCAGAGAGTGTCGATTCAGCACGTGTAAGTTATGGCTGGAGGTATGTATGATCCTATCTCGCTTCCGCTTATCGTTTCAACAAATATATTTGTTGAAATTAATAAACAAGTTTAGATATCATTTGAAGATATCATTTAGTTATATCAAATATGATAATTCTTACATTTGGTATCAGAGCAAGCTTAACCTCTGCCTTGCTTACTCTGTTTCACTCTGTTTATATACCCGTATACGTGATTTTCGATTCTGGGCAATTGATTGATTGAGTTATGATTAGGAATCCTTAGAACATTGATTTCTAATGAATATAATTGATGTTACATGAGTTTAAATCATGGTTGAGACATTAAAGTTAATGTCTGTGCTTATTGCCTGATTTTGGAGAAAACGTTTTAATTTTTTTAGCATTAGAATTTTTATGTTTTTTATTCCAAAATAAAACCGGAAATCATGTTGAAATCAAGTTCTAAATGATTTTATATATGAACTGTTTGACACATAATTGATTTTGAGATTAATTATGAGTTATTTTTGTATTTTAATGTGTCTAAATTACTTAGTTATTTTGTTAAATTGTATGTTTAATTTTTGTGTTAGATTAAGCATACAATATTAAGTTAAGTAATTTATACATATTAAAATTATAATTTAGAACTTATTTGGTTTAAAAGTTGAATAACAATTATGCATATATTACTTATTTATTCCTTGAAATTTATGTGTATTCATTTATGATTATTATACATGCATATAATTATGTTAAATAATATTTATGCACTGTTATTCATTTATTTGAATTATTTATGCAAATGATTAGCTCTTAATAAAGAATTAATTAATGTTAGTTGATTCATATAATTTTAATTAATTAAGGAATAGCCACAACATCTTTAATTAATTAAAATTATATATTAAGTTTAAGAATCACATTAAAACATTAGTTGTAATAAATCATAGGAAATATAATGAAATCTACCCACAGGTATTTTGTTATATTTGTATGATTAATTAGGATGAAATATCAACATATATTTATTAATTTACCCACATGTATTAATAAAGGGAACATAATTTGATAGTTGTATCAAAAAGTTGTTAGATGAATCTATTTGAGTAGGATTTTAGCTCACAAGCAAATTCTATGTCACTAGATTCATTAATTTGAGCATCATTTACATTGGTAAAATATAACATTTTATTTTTAATTCTAAAAAATTTTGTTTAATGAGCATATATATTTGAAAAATTTTACAGTTATTCAACCTGCGAACATTTCTGATTTTAAGTGTGATATTCTCGAATTAAAGGGTGATAATTATAAGGTGTGGAAAGAGAGAATTCTTTTCCAATTATGATGGATGGATATTAACTATGTTATAAGAAAATACGAACCACCTACCATTACTGAAACCAGCATTCCGGATGCTGTTAATCTTTATGAAAAATGGGAGCGATCTAATCGGCTCTCTGTGATGTTCATAAAGACTAAGATATATGCTGGTATATGTGGTTCTGTTGAGCAGCATAATAAGGTCAAGAACCTTCTGAAAGCAATCGATGAACAGTTTGCTACATCTGACAAGGCTGTCGGCATATTTTTAGTTTATGTGTTTTGAAAAGGGGTCGCTATGAAATTGTCGGCAAATTTTAGATTTAAGTTTAATTTATATATATTATATATATATATATATATATATATATATATATATATATATATATATATAGTTTGAAAAGTAGCATTTGATTTTCGAAAATAATTTTAAGTTTAAAAATTTTAAGATATGAAATCAAACCGATCTCACATCCCAAATAGTTTATATAAACGAGCACCACACCACAAACCGCGTATCTATCCCGAAGAATATACACACTACTTGATGATGGGGCTCGATTAAATAAACTAGAAGATTTGTGACATCCGTTTGGTCTGCGAACCAATTTTATAAGCCGACAAGTTCTCATACTTAATATAAATGAATTAAGCAGTATTTATATTACCTGTGTTCTTAAAGTTTCCTATAAGGGCAAGCCTCTATAGGTAATTATATCCTAAGTGACGGGAATCACTTAGGAAGACTCTCGATAATGATCAGTGGTTTTGCTCTCAAGAATTTCAAAGTTTAGGCTTTCAAACAAATTGGATTTTGGAAATTTCAATAGGGAATGGATCAAATTTAGAACAATTTATTTTGGGAATCCAATGGAGGAGAAGTAGGGGATGCCACGGATCAAATTTAGAACAATTTATTTTGGGAATCCAATGGAAATTTCATGCGAGACTTCAGCTTTTTCTCCAAGCTTCAGTCTGCTTCAGGCTTCGAGATCCTGATCCTCTTTAAAGAGGAGGTTGGTGCTCTATTAATAGAGTCTCAGTTTCAATTAATGAAGAAATTTGAATCGCTCTGATCGAAAGTTTGGAGAGACTTCTTCGATCAGACGACTTTTTATGGACATTTGAGTGTCGTAATTACGTCGGAATTGATCGATCTTGTATTTGTTGGATTCGTCTTGCCGAGGCGCACGATTCTACTATATACTCACCATATTCCACATCGGTTTGACCTTCCAAACATGCATGAAAAATGTTGAAAAGCAGTTTAATGGCTTGACCGGATCGGTTTTGGTACCGTTGGGGCCTGTCTTGTCAAACTGATCGGTTTGACTAGAGGCTTACTGAAATCAGACTTCGAGATCAAATTTAATTGAAGTTTGAATAATTTTGCTCAAAAATCTCTTGATCTGTTTCATAGTTCGAGATATATTAAATATTGAAAAATCATTGATGGTGTATCAGCTGCCTCTTATATTTGTTGAGAACATCGTCATCCGAAAAAATCAAAACGTAATGTACGAAAGATTTGACTGCCATGCATGTAAATATATAATTTTGGTATTAGAAATGTAAACAAATAAGATTATATATTATATATATGTATATATGTATATGTATATGTATATCTATATCTACATATGTATATGTATATGTATATGTATATGTATATAGATATGTATATGTATATAGATATGTATATGTATATAGATATGTATATGTATATAGATACATATATACATATACATACATACATACATACATACATACATACATACATACATACATACATACATACTATATATATATATATATATATATATATATATATATATATATATATATATATATGTTCACGTGGATTTTAATTCCTATCACATTGAATCAGCATTCACTTGGAGAACGCAATTCTTATCACATCAATTGTGAATTCAGGCGAACTTACCGTAAAGTTTGAATTTAGGCGAAGTGATTCGTTTTTTGTTTTAGGGCAGAAACATTTTTTATCGTTTTTCATCATAAATATGGACAGTTTTTTAGCTTATAAATAAGGAAGAAGAAGAGTGTGGAGGTGAAGTCTACATCCCTGCTTAATAGGTGATTTGGGATTTCTCAAAAGAAGAAAAGAGGAGAGAGAAAAAAAAATATCCAGAAGGTGATCTCAGATATATTTTTTCGATCTTCTTTCGTATTGTGACAAAGAAGAAAGTCGGCCTCATACTACGTAACAAATGATCAATGACGACTTTTTTATGTTGGAGTGAAGAAGAAAGTCATCGCTAATCTGGGCAGCAGATAATCATGAAGATCTTCTTTCGTGTTGCGATGAAGAAGCAAAAGTCGTCATCATCGTGTGTAGCAGAAGACCAAAGAAATTTCTTTCGTGTTGCGATGAAGTATAAAATCGCCTCTGTCCTACGTTGTAGACAATCAAAGATATATTCTTTCATGTTGCAGTAAAGAAGAAAGTTCTTCCCTGCCCAGCAACAAATATGAAATTTTCTTTTCTGCATTGCTGAGGTGATTTCTGAAATAGATTGTCCCCTTGATATCGGTTGAAGTACTAGAATTTTGAGGAGACAATGCTGACACCATTTAAACATGCACTATCTTATTGCTTTTGTACAGTGTTTGTTGGTCTTTGTAGCATTTCAGTCACCTGATATGACACTTGTACACAATAATATTGTGTTTTTCTGTATTTTTTTAACACGTTTGATGCAATAAAAAATATGGTGTTGCTTCATAGTTTGCTTTTGCCTTACCTTCTATGTTGTCTTCATCCCTCTTAGGATGCTTTTGTCCCCTTCTGGGTGTTGTTAGGAATATTTGAATTTTCTTATGTTTCTTAGTTAGAGCATGCCCTTGATGATCACAACGTGCAGTGGAAGAAGTCAGTTGTAATCCACAAAGGATATAATGTATGTCCTAGGTTGTATGGTCGGAGATGCTCGACAACATTAGCTTGTGATGGCCAATTTATAAAGGATGATGATATTTAGTCGAAGCGTTTACTTGCTGACCGTAACTTCCACCAAGGATTTTTTACAAATCCAAGACTGTTATTCGAAGCTTCTGCTTGATGACTGTAGCCTGTGATGTAAGAGATTAAATTGAGTCCCCCTTGGATCGATTAAACCCAGAATGAGGTGTCGGAGATACTCTGCGATTCTCAAGTCTAAGCATCGGTCGCAATGTGCCATACTTTTCTTAGAAACATGGTTGTAGTCATATTGAAATATGTTGTTTGACAACTTAATAATTGATTCTTCTGTATTTTATGTCACCCGAGCTTATAAAACAACCCATATATTGTACCTTGAGGGGATCAACTTTCTGATACGATTGAGGAGGAACTCCAGTATTAGAGGGGGGGGGGGACGCGGAGAAATTGTTTTTCTTAAGTTACCCCTCAGTCTGGAAGTAGTTCTCGAATATTTAAGAATCAAATGAAACATGGGATGACTACCTCACCACATTTGTGCCCGAGATGTTAACATGAATGACCTTTCGAGGTCACAGCCTGAAAAATGTTGTCGTAGACTTGATGTCTAAATGAGATGAAGAAAGACTACCCCACTATAATCGTATCCGGGACGTTGATGTGAATGAAAATTTGAGGCTGCAGTGAAGGTTGTCCTTCATATCCTAGAATGAACCTCGCGCATAGTTTAATTAGCTTGAGATGGGGTAAGACATTTCAGGTATGGATCAACAAATTCCTTATTATATAACTTGTCCCGATGAGGTTGAGCTTGGAAAATGACGCAGTAGCATCAAAGAGCATCGTTCAGTCTCGGAGGAAGGAGATGATGGGCTTCATCCAATATGGCTACTACTTGGGCTGATGCTCACTTCATTGACTTGCATGTTGGGAATGGAGCCATGATTCCCATGTTGTTTGATTTTTCTCTGCTGTGAGAATTGATTAACGTCATATGCCAATAATTTTGACCTTTCCCCAGAATTGCTCAAATTTCTCCATATGCATGTTGATGTCCTTGTGTGTAGTGATTTGGGCATTAGCACGGTGGACAAGGTCAGTGTAAGAGTGGATTGTCTCTCATATCAGTGAGGACTAGAAAGGTCTTAGGTGAAGTCCCCTCAGGAAGATCCCTTTCAGTAACTCTAGATCCACTCCGATAATATGGCGAGCTTCGATGGAGAACCTGTGGAAGCATTCCTTGAGCGACTAATTTTGGCAAACTCTTGAGAGAAGAGATGAACACTTGATAATCCTCTGGTTCATCATGAACCGCTCCAAGAATATTTTGGCAAAGTTAATAAAAGTATTGATACATGTGCAAGTTTAACCCTTGAAAGTGGATAGAAATACTTGACATAGAATCACAACAAAGGTGAGTTGAATGTGCATGATGGCTTAGTAGTGGTCAACATGCTCATACAGGTCAATTATCCCTTTGTAGGTGTCAATTTTCAGGAACTTGAAGCCTGCTAGGATGGCATGTTGGAGGACCACCTCCGTTAAACAAGAGGATTCTTGGAAGTTGCGGTGAGTAGGTAAGCGATCCTTTTTCTCTCAAGGGAACTCTTCCCAAACCAGATGTTGTAGCTCATTGCAGATGACATGTTTGAAACAACAACAAGGCGAGATGGTACTTGGTGAGCTGCGTAAGATGGATAATTGAAACTTGTAGAATCTAAGTGGTCAGCATCCCAACAAGATAGAGGAATAGTTCCCTTGCAGATAGAAGGCCTTCAAGCGGTGCATTTCCTGTCGGCTACTAAACTAGTGGCAAGAAAGCTCCATCGGGTACCACCAGTCGAGTTCTGTGTAAGAGCTGTAGAATTTTCAATTGAGACACTTTCATCCAGCATACTCGATCTTCTAGAGAATGATCTGATACACCTTTGCTAGCAGGATAAAGCCTTCTAGAGTGGGAAGATGCGGAGGTCGACACCCTTGGTCTCGTGACTGCCCTATGAAATGTTGGGCGTTTGAGCATGATGCTCCATTATTGCGAGGGTTCCATTTAGTGGCCATGCGCTCACAAATACTTCAGTGGTGCAATTTCCTTTTTCTCACAGACGACCCAAAATTGATGCATGTAAAAGAATTTGCAGTTGTAGAGTGGTTAATTAATACTTAGCATTGCACAAGAACCTAGCACACACTTAGATAATAGAAAATGATGGGCAAAAACATCAGAATATTTTTGCATGGAAAACACAAAAAGAGAAAATTACGAGGTCAGGTCCAACTGAAGAGATCCACAATAAGCGGGCGATTACATGTAAAATCCCTTGTCCCATAGGTGAGAAAGAGTTACACAACCTCTCAATTTATAAAGTCAGTCTGTGGAAGGACTTGTAGCTCTTTGGTAAAGAGCAATTGTAAGGAGGAGCAATGGTCGACGCTTCAATGCACTGTCGTTAGGGTCGACACGACATCAGGGATGATGGTGTCACTTCATAGGTTGCTTCATATGGTGCTCCATTGCAAGGAGTAGGCAGTGGTGGATGATGGTTGACAGTGGTCGACGGGGGAGGCTATCGAACTTAGTGGTGGCTAGAGGAGCCAGAGGCCAAGGCAACCGTAGTTGGCTGGCAGCAACGACAACCTGAGTTGGTCAGAGGCGGGGGTGGTGGCAGGAGTTGGCTGGAGTGCGGAGGCGTCCAGAGTTGGCCGGAGGGCGGCGACAGCAGGAGTTGGCCTAAGAACGGTGACGGAAGTTGGCTGGAGGGCGGTAGATTTTCGATGCGAAAGTAATGTGGTACTTCACTCGTTCTCCAAGTTTCAATCTTATTCAGAATTGAAGCTTTGGGTTCCCTCGCAAGAGGGGGAGGGACTCTATTTATAGAGTCCTGGTGGCAATTAATGAAGAAATTTTAATCACTATGATCAGATGTCTTGGAGAGGTTCTCTCGATCGAACAACGTTTAATGAACATTTGAGTATCTTAATAATGTTGGAGTTGAACGATCTTGGGTTCATTGGAGTAGTCTTGCTAAGACGCACAATTCGACTATAAACTCGTCAGATTCAACTTCAATTTAGGTTCAGTTTAGCCTTCCAAATATACCTAGAAAACATTCAAAAGCAGTTTAATGGTTTAATTTGGGCTTAATTCGACCTAGATTAGATCGATTTTGGTACTGTTGGGTCCGTCTCGTCGAGCCAGTCAGTTTGATCAGAAGTTTGCTAAAATCAAACTTTTAGATAACTTGTAATTGAAGTTTAAATATTTTTTTCTTAAAAAAAAACATCTTGAGATTTATGATGGATATTGAAAATTTGTTGATAGCGTATCAATTTTAGATACAAATATTTTCACTGCATTATGCGCAATATCGATAAATAAACTTAAGAAGGTAAATAACTTATTTTAGTATATATTAAGAAGATTTTATATTATCGTTTATTATGTACATTTTGATTTTGAACTTCCCAAATACTATATCACGAACACTTAAGAGTAAGACTTATAGGAAGATTTACATACATACCACTTAATTCCATTGTTTTTACATATCTAACAACTAAACTTCAATTTCTTAGATGAATGGCATCTTATGCAATAACAACAACAAGCCTTTATTCTTTCTCCATTGTGTCCTATTGAGTGTCATAGTTTCATTTAATTCTAATAAAATAAAATCATTTTTTTCTATTCAACATACACAATCTGTTTTAGATCTACCTATACGTGTCGTAGCATAATTCAAATCTAAGATATCTGCTTTGTTAAAAGGTTCCTAAAATGATTGACGTTTAATGTGACCACACCATCTAAGACAGCTCTCTCTAATCTTGTCTGCCAGTAGAGTTTCTCCAACTCTTTCATGAATATATCGTTTTGCATGTTGTCTCGTGGTGTAGAACAACTCATCCAACAGAGCATTATCATCTCAACAACACTTAACATGTCATCTTATCTACTGATGAAAATGTGTATTTAACTTCTTATAGGTTAAAATAGTGGTATTTTTTGTGTTATAAAATGTTAAGTATTGGTGTCATATATCTAAATATACAAGCATCGAGTAGTTTTTATGTAAATGCTCCTAACATTTAAATGGAGGGCTTGTAAAGTCTCCTCCTTAAAAGACTACAAGCCAAGGTCTATATTTTCTCTAACAATTTTTATCAGCTCTTATCAATAAAATATCAGTATTTTTGTGAACAATTTAGAGTTCAAAAGCCCATATCCTTTCAATGGGTGGGAAATAAATAATTAAATAATTTTTTCTATAATTCTAATTAAAATTGCATTTGATCGACCGAAGCTCTTCTTCCCAGTCTCCAAGATGCCTCTACCACAACCACCCTCAATACTTAGATATGTTTGCCATTCTATGTCATTTCTTCTATCTAACAACTGATAGAAAAATTATTTATCCTATTTATACCCTACCCTCCATCTGAACCTAAGTTCATCTTCTAATGCACCACGAATAAGGACATGGTGAGCCTAGCTCTTTTTAAATCCAATTGGCTCGAACCAAAACCCAAATTGGATCATAATGCATCACATTGAGTTGCCTCTAATCAATCTACAACTAGTCTAGCCTAAGAAGACTACTTAGGTCAATGGATTAATCATGGGTTCGAGGGATTGATTATAAGTCAGATAAGGTTACAATATGAGTCGATCGAATCAAATTTAGAAGTGAAGAATTAAATTGATTTATAGGTTATTGTCATGTAAATAGAAAGAAATTGATAGACTGATAATGTTATCAACTCTGATACTTCTCATTAATTTGGTGAGCCAACCAATCGAAGGAAAAAAAGGAGCAAAGGGGGGTCTAACTATGTAGAATGCATTCATTGAGACATAGGGAACTATGATTAAGTCTGAACAATAAGATGTCGTATTTTTTCCTTCACACACACACACACACACACACAATAAGAAATCTTATTCGACGTTTGAAATGAAAATCAAGTGCGCATTTCATGCATATAAAATGTCCTAAAGTTTTTATTAAATGATCAAATATTCAAACTCTTAGAAAATATGCTCAATTAAACTTAAAACACAAATAGCGAGTAAATAATTTATGTATAATCTTTTTGATGTTTATGAAGAGTTTGATAAAATAATCATCAGTTAATGACTAAAATAATTATTGTTTACAAATAATTTTATAAAGCATAAAAACAAATAATTTTAAATTTGTTTGTTAATGAGTAAGTACTTTCAATAAATATGCAATTACTATTAAAAAAATCAACTAATTATCTTTTAGAAAAATTCATTCTCAGACCCATAAATCTTTAAAAATTTGAAAGCGCAATAAATTACAAATTCTCCCAATTCGAACACGACCTCACCCTCAACCATTATGTCGCAGGTAAGCGTGGAAACACAGATTAGGCATTTGCATCTCAAGTTATTAGAGTTTTACTTTTAGTTTATTTATTTATTTATTATTATTATTATTATTATTATTTTAATAGAACTATTAAATTTCTTTTTTTTTTGGGAGGCATTTAAATGCATAACCCACAATTATTATACATTTACATATCTATCACTTAAACTTTGATATTTACATTTCTATCACTCAAATATTTAACATAACATTAAAAATATAAATATTACATACTTTTAAAAAGTGTTAAATATATTTATGCATAGATTTATGGTACTAAAGTGTTTTAAATATATATTCATTATTTTATTTTCAATCAATAAGTGTTTGAGCACTATTAAATTCAACACACATAGATATATATATATATTCAATACACAATTTTCTCTTCTCAACAATTAATACTTCAAAATCGCAGCTTGCTTAGTTATTAAATGTTAAATAAATGCACCAAAAAGTGTAAGAAACAATAAGTTATTAGTATGTTGGTGATAAGGTATGATCTTCACGTTCAAAATGAATTTGAATTACTGGTTTCAGCCTATTAAAGCTACCATCAAAGAACAAGACTTGAATATTTGATGAACAACTCGAACTCGATTCGCTTAATATTTGATCATGTTTGTTTAATATTGTCAAAAAACAAGTTTAAACATTTTTTTAAAAATCAAAGGATAAATGAAGCGAATTTGAATATTGTCTAACTTATTTATTAATGTTCACAAATAGGCTTGTTGTTCCTTCTTTTCATACAAATAGGAAGACTCTCATAGAGCTAATATTCACAAATAGGATATATGAAGACTCTCATAGAGTTTATCGTTCTGTATATGGTAATAAGATGGACACCCAAACACTCTCATGTGCTCATAATCTCTAGCATGATGCACTGACCATATCTCTTTGGGGCCTTCTTCTCAATAGTTGTAAAAGGGAGACATTTCACCAAGTGATAGGCACAATAGACTATCCAACCTGGCATTGTATAGCATACACATAAATTTATCTACCAAAGTTTGATTCATCCTCTCTGACACCCCTTTCTGCTATGGTGTCTCTTAAACAGAGAAGTGGTGCTCCACCCCAACTCTCTGACACTCTTGCAAAAATGTATCTAAAGTGTATTCACCCATATTGTCTATCTGATACACTAATTCTTTTTACCGGTCTGAGTATCAATCCACTTCTTTCAAGTTATGAAAATCTTCAGCACCTCGCTCTTGCACTTCATGGGGTATACTCAAACATAATTGGAGCAATCATCAATAAAAGAGACAAAATATCTCTATCTGCTAAATGATGTTGTTTTCGTCGGCCCATAAATATCCAGGTGAACATACTCTAAAATACATGTTTCTTCTTTCTAAATACATAACATTTACGTAAATCAAACTTGCAGGTGCTCGCTCCTTTGCTTAATTTTTATTTTACCAAAGACTGAAATGAAGCTTCTCTAGCATGAGCTAGCCACATATGCCATAACATAGTGGTGTCAGATAAATCATCAGCAACAATAGTCATTCTAGCCACAATACTACCCTGTAGATCGTAAAGATTGTGATGACGAAATTCTTTTATAAAAATCGCTGCTACATGACATCCTCAGAACTCCTGCCTCAATAACTATCATGTAGCCTTTAGAATCTAAAGCTCCAACTGACAATAAATTTTTTCCGATATTTGAAATGTGTTTAACATCGGTTAGCTCTCTCATAATACTATCATGCATCATGAAAATGATACTCCATACACTAATAGAACGACAAGCTTGACAATTTCCCATAGTCGTTGCACCGCTATCCAACTTTTTGTACATGCAGAACCACTCTCAATGAGAACAAATGTGATGGGTAGCACATATCTAGAATTCAATACGAATCATTTGTAAATAAACTATGTGAAACTACAGATAATGATACATTAGAATCCCCCTATTCACATCTTTCCATAATGAAGTTAGTTTTGAACTCAAATGCAACTTTTTTTTTTCATGTAGCTTCGAATAGTTTTTCTTTCAATGACCACTCTCTAAACATAAAGCACATCGATTTTTCTCAAGACCAACACTAGGAGACTTGCCTCACTTTTTAGAAGTGTATACTTTGTCACATTTCATTCCCAATTTCTTCTTCTTCTTCTTAGATCTGCTACATTGGAATGTAAGTGCCTCAACTCACTCCATCTATGCAAACTCCTTATCTCTTCGACGTAACTCGTGGTTGAACAATGTCGCAATCATTTAATCATAATTCAAGACCTCATTCCCAGGAATGAGTGTCATCATAAAGTTTGTATTATGCTGCGAGTGAATTCAACAGAAGGAGTGCTTTGTCTTCATCTCCAATCTTCTCATCCAATTTTGACAAATCTACTAACAGCTTTGTGAAATCATTTAACTATCATTTGAAATCTGTAGAGTCGATGCTTCATATGAAGACAATTCTTCATGCACTTCGTGATATATTTATTCTCCAACATCCTCCACAATATTTATACTGAAGTTTCCATTATCATCTCATATTTGATCTTCTGAGTCAATCAATTTCAGATCATGATATATTTATTCTCCAACATCCTCCACAATATTCATACTGAAGTTTCCATCATAATCTCATATTTGATCACCCGAGTCAAGCAATTTCAGATCATGTCATAAGCGCTCATATTCATCTTAAACCAATCTCTTCTGATATCTCTTCAATTGATTTCCGCTATCTAGAACTTCTTCTAGATTCAAAAAACACAGTGCATTCATTACCTCACATCCCCACATGTCAATGTTCCCATTGTCGTCGAATTTTATCACATCGATTTTGATATGATATTTAACGACCTAAGGAATCGCCTTTTCAATCGTCATAGTGAAGGTTGAAGAACCTAACATTGTGCTAGCATTCATTACTTTGACTGTTTGAATATATTTCCCAACAAAAATTTACAATAACAATCAAACACAAACAATTTATGTGGTACTATGTCCACAGGGAGGGAATTTCTCTAGCAGCTGACGGGGAGAGAAAAAACAGCTTGGGGTTACAAATTGTATATTTCTCATCATATCATAAGCTCTAAGTTTCTTTTATAGAGAAGAACTAGGACATACAATTAAATAAGGCCAAAAATGACCAAATTACACCTAATTAAAATAAAAAAAAGCCATAAATACAACATATTTATGTTACTCAATTATGAGAATTAAAACTTATTTACAATTTATATATTATTTTATTTACTTTGTTAGTTGCTAATTTGAATTTTATTTAGATTTTTAAAATCATTTGTTAATAGTTTTATATAAAAAATCAAGTACTTATTCTAATTTTTATCTTATTTTTTAATTTTATATAAAATTACGTACTCTTTTGAATTTTTGGCCTGTATAATTAATATAGACAAATCATGTATAATTCAAATATAATCATTTAAAAAATTAAAGTAAGTCAAGCATGAACATATACATGAAAACTAGGTTTAAGCTTGAACTGACTACCAACAACATATACGTGATTTGACCTACACAATTTCAACCCATGACATACTCTAATCTGACTTGGCTTGCTATACAACCCCATTGCTCACTGAAACAACCTCACGAATATGACACGAAAGGAATCGTTGAAACTCTTTTAACATTAAGGCTTCATTTAGTATTGTTTTTGGCAAGAAACTGCCAAATGAATTCTTTTTGGTCCATTTATATGAGTGATAAAAATAAATTATAGAAAGTGATGACATTATGCATTTAAATTGCTTCAACAATGTAAGCAGAAGTCACTGCTATTGCTATATGTAATTAGAGTGTAATTAGAGAGACGTATAAGCATAAAATTAAACGGACAAAATGACATAAAAATTAGGATATATCTTTCATTATCAATTATCACTTTTTTTTTATTTACTAATAATTTAAGGAATAGTTACTAATCAACGGTCGTTGATTTGAGATTTTTAAATTTCCTTTTACTTTCATTCCACTTAAATTTGCGACTTTAAACTCTTATGGAAGCGGCCTTAGTTAATTATTTTATTAGGATTGGTTATATACTTTGCTTCTTCAGCCACACTCAATGAGATTGTTGTAAATCTATTTAATATTCGGAGAGAAAACTTTTTAAAAACTCATCCACAATTTTTGCACTTAAAAAAATAGATCGTCGAATATTGTGGCTATTAACGAATGGCATGTTATAGATTAGTGAAAGAAACTATTTCTTTTGGTTGAGATTTAAGTAGTAATGTGATTTTCAAGGTCAATTATGAATGTGATTTTTGTATATATATTTTTTGTCTGGATTTTGTGTTATTGTATTGTGTAGATTTATAGACTCCTATAGTATTATGGGTATATATATGTTATGCAAATTCGGAGCGTAGAAATAAGAATCGACACAAATCAAAAGAAGAACACAGAGATTTAACGAAGTTCGACAAAGAATTGCCTACGCCCTCAGGAGCGAGCCGGCGAATGCACTATTTCAGAAGAGTTCCAATAGTTTGGTTCAAACATACCCATAAGATAACACATCTATTTATAGATAAAACCCACAGATAAATTACTAACTCGCCCTCGCTCCCCCTCAACCACTTTAATGAAGAGACACACTTCTTCATTCCAAGAATCGCCAACTCCCTAGATATGAGCCATACCTAACAATTCTCTACCTTAGCGAATATCCAGCACCTTAGGAGATATGCATCACCCGGTATATGTGTCTACCAAACAAATCTCCACCTTAGCGAATATCCAGCCCCTTAGGAGAAATACATCATGGAGTTTCTTACACCAAAGTGGGTTGAGCAACCAAACCATCTAACCTGGCTTGGTCAACCGTGTCATCTAGCACCCAAAACACCTACTTGTTTGCACCAGTACCTCGACCAATTGCTGTTTCCGCGAGCCACGAATCCCTTCGAACCTGTTCGAGGAATATATCCACGAAACTCCTCTTCGCGAAATAATCGTGTCTGCTCGCCTCCTGCATCCTGCTGAACTCACCTGTCCAACTCCTCTTGCGACGAACTTGTGAAACTGTGCTTTGCCTCGCGATTCACCTGTTGCAAAATTACCTGCAACAAACCTGCGAACACCGCTGGCCTAACTCTTCTGTTCGCAAAATCAAGTTCCCATTCACGGGAACCAAACTCCACCTGTTACAAAATCACCTGCAATACACCTGCGAACTCCGCTGGCCGAACTCCTCTGTTCGCAAAACCAGATTCTTATTCACCGGAACCAAACTCCACCTCGCGAAAACTCCTTCGCGAAATTCTGTCGCGCGTCCGCTACTAAGGCTATCGCGCCAACTGCTTGTCGCCAAGCCTGCTACCCAAACTGGCAGCAACTGCAGGAACCTCCGGCCGTCACTCGACCTGCTTCGCTCAATCTGCGAAGTCCTTCCTGTCGCTTCCGCCTCGCAAGTCCTCCGTCGAACCAACTGTTCGCGGATCATTCCATCTGCGCAGTCGCTTTCTTGTCGCTGACGATAACTGCCCTCAAATTCTCCGCAAAACCAAATGTTCGCGGTAACTGAACATCCACCTGGACTTTCATGGATCTTTCCATCTGGCATACGCAGTAACTTTTGCATCTAGACCGCTCGCGCAATCCGGTCAATGCACCGACCTGCTCCGACCGCAGATCATTCCCGCCGAGTTGTCCTCTCAAACACCCCTGCGAACTCTTCAGGTGCTCGCAGTGTCTCGCTGCACTGCGAGAAATTCCCGAGCTCCACTTGTTGCGCATGTTCACTGCCACCGCAGTAGACTCCTTAAGTGCGAACTCCTGCTCTATAACTGCTATCGGTTCACCGCTGTCGCGGACTCCAAACGTCACACCTCTTCGACCGTCGCGGAACCATCACAACTGTCGCGACCAACCGACGCTTGCGTCCTCCAGCCGAACTCCCCTGGAACAGCAGCCCATCGCGCTGAACTCCACCTGTTCGCTGCCGCAATCCTGGCCATACTTCTCCTGGCCAAAACTCCTGCTGCCCTCCGTGGGCATAAGTTCCTTCTACACTAGCAGAATTAATTCCCTTCACTGACTGGAATTAAAAAAAATTCCCTCTCGCCAACGTGGCAGAAACCTTTGAGAGGGAGGGAATATTCCTTTAGTTCAAATGGAAGATTCCAGATTCCTTCTTCGCCTTCCCGTTCAGTTTTTCTTCGCCGGTTCGCAGGACCTGCGAACCATCGCGACCTCTGCGGCGGAACTGCTGTCTCCACAACGCTCCTGTTTGTGCAACTGTTCCCGTGCCTACAGCGGTTTCTCCCGTCGCGAACTAACAACCGCGAAGGGTCGCGACTGTTCGCGCCCGCAAACTGCTCCGCCTCTCGATCCGACAAACTGCAGCTCGGACAGCCTGTAAACCGACCTCCCTCCTCGCTAAAGAACTACCCCGGAACACTACTTTCCCCTCAACTTTTTCCCTCATCTACCACCTTTTATGAACGACTGGAAGCAGTCCTCTGCTTCCACCGATTATAAAGCTGCTCTCTCTGCAACTGATTCTCTTGAACCTCCTGCTCTTGGCTTTGTAAACCCTAGTGAAGCAAGGCAAAGTTCTACTTCTGCCTACAGTTCCATTGTCAAGCAAAACAATACTATCATACAGTTACTACTGAAAGTTTCTGACCGACTGCTAAACCTTGAAGATCAATTAAAGGATCTCAAGCAACAGTCAACTAAAGAGGATAAAAATATTGAATCTTCAGTCCAGGATTTGCAAAAACAACTTCAAATACTCACTCTTGGTACTTCATCTCAACCAACCCCAATAACCCGCTCAAAAGGCCAACTGTTTGTCTATAAGAACCCCAAAACTATTTTTCTCGCTGAAAAAGAAAAATCTAGACAAATATGACCTCCACTTCAACCAACACAAGTCACCATCCAACGAAATCCTTCCGTCGAAGTGTGGATACATCCGCAGTATCCAACTTAGAAGATCAAATACGGAATTACCGTATGAGATCACGAATCGCTTATGAGTTACAACGGCACCTTCCAAGGAGGAGTCCCTACTTAAAGACGCTGGAGAGGCAATTAGATCCTGATCAGCAATTGCAGCTCTCCCAGAAAAAGCGTGCCAGTCTGGTACCTGCTGAAACATTATATGAGGATGGATGGACATCTTCAAGGCACCGAGTGTACCAACATTACTCGGAAGAACGTGTGCCGGTTACCGATAAGTAACTGTGTTAACTCGCCTTTTATAAGACGACAATCGTATCAACGCTTAATACAAGAAGGTATACAAGCATATTCATCTAGTGGCTCATAATGATCCGTCTCCATGCGTTACACAGACGCAATGCCGGAACAACCGCTCTTGTTGTTCTTCGAGACACACGCTGGCGTTCTGATGTATCTATCATAGGTACATTAGAGGTAGATCTCTCACAGGGGACACAACTTGTCTATATAACCCCAGATATGTTACTATCCATTCATGATTTCATGCAACACATTGAGCTAGTGGTACTAACCCATGGTTACCAAGATTGGCAGGGAGGAGAGTCTAACCTCCTAATTACACGCGCTTTGGTGGCCGAGCCGACTAATACCGGCCATGCCGGGTTTCGCTATAATGTAAGTGGTATTCGTCGATTATCTCGCCTCTCACGGAATATCGGCCCTACCGGGTCAAAAACATTCTTCATCACAACTTCAAGGTCTCCACTTGGGATCTACGTCCTTCGATCAGAGTTAGCCTTCAAATACCAAGGTCTCTTTCGACATCGCAAAGAATAGACGGAACAATCCGTCTATCCTTTTCCGAATACTCCTCAGTTACACCATCCCCGATGCCTCATATTAATCAAAATGATACTGAGGGACCAGAAGAAGTCGTCTTTATGGCTTACGAAGACGGTCCAGTCTTTGATATTTCACCAGAATTTGAGGATTCACTAATCCTAGATGATCATATTGATCTCATTAATGATCCCGCTTTCATAGATATTGATCACAGTTTGAATGATCTAATTATCTCCTCAGAAGATGATAACTTCTCTCTTTTCCTTTATTTTAATACTTTGAACAATGAAATGTGTTCAAAAGCAGAAGGTGGTGGGATAGAAGAGAATAATTTATCTCCTGCATTTCCTGACTATATACCTCTCCCGGAATCTCCCATTACCGAGCTATCTTTTTCTGAATCTCCCGTTCCTAATCTCTCTCTTCCAGAATCCTCTTTCCCAGCTTTCCCTGATTACATTCCTCTCCCTGAATCTCCCAAACCTAAGAAGGCAAAGAAATCAAAGAAAAATTCACATCAATCTTTGTGGGAGAGATATCAAAACGGTGATCCCACAGTCGCACCGTTGGGACATCCTAGCGGAAAATTTGATTATCTTGTTGAATATTCGGTGACTAATAATTGGAGCAACTCTCCAATCGTGCCAACTGGATGGGGAGATGATGATAATGACCCGCATCCATCAGACAATGCCGATCATGTTTTTAATAACCCCACTTCCGAATTAACCCCCTTGTGTGTAACTTCACAAGATCCTGAAAACGCTGCTCCACCACCTGAACACCCACCATTTGTTGAGACCATTTATCCCAATATCGAGAGTCAACTAGCAGAGCTTGAATATCCCAAATTAAGAAAGTCGATAGATAAGGCAAATCGTGCCTACGCTTCGACTTCATCTTCATATCTCCCACCTAATGAACCAATCATGGGACCGGTTATGTACCCACCGCATCTTCGGGAGCAGGGGTAGATCCTCAAGACCGATTCCAAATTCCTTTTCAAACATAAAGGCTAAAGCATCCGACTTCAAAAGAACTTTTGCTCGAAATATGTGGACTTTGCCACCAGCGCAAAGTTCACAAGGTGTTCTCCTTGTGCTACCAGACGATTTTTCTCTTTATGATGATGTCATTTCCAGATGGGAATCCATCACTTTGAATTTGGTAAATGACAAACAATTTGTTGATAACAAGGCAAAAGTCATATTCATTGAAAACCTCCTCGGAGAAACAGAAAAGAAAATCTGGATACAATGGAGAATGGCATATGAAACAGAGTATGAACAATTAATCAACATGGCGGATGATCCACAGAATGTCCTCTCCCAAATCAGAAGAATTATCCTACTAGAGGACCCCTACCAGGGATCCACTGATGAACAAAACCGCGCTTACCTGGACTTGGAAAGATTGGTATGTTCTGAGATTAAAAATATGTTTGAATACATGAATGACTATAAAGTCTTAGCAGCGAAATCCGGAAGGATGTATATCGATGATGAGCTCTCGATAAAATTCTTCCGAAAAATGCCGCCAATCATAGGCAATGAAATTGAGGAAGCATTTAAAAAGAGACATCCAGGCAATACTTATTGGGGTAATGCCCCGCATAAGGTTTACATATCGGTACCTCTCGATTTATGTAAACGGGCGGCAGATACAAAGAGGTGTTAAAGACCTCTCCATATGCAAAAGAATTCCGATCTCGGGTTTTACAATAGCCGAAGAAATATGGGCTTAGAAAATCCAAGAACTATAAAGGAAAACCTCACGATTCTCATATTCGTGTGGTCAAAAATAAAAATAAACCAAAGTCCTCAAAATGTAGATGTTACATTTGTGGGGAAGAAGGGCATTTTGCACGAGAATGCAGGAGCAAGCAAGGAAACATGGCGAGGGCCGCAATCCTCAACAACCTCGACTTACCTGATGACTACGATGTTCTGTCAGTAGATTTGAATGAAGCCTCCTCAAATGCAATATGTTCAATATCTGAAGGAGAAGGAGGAACGAGCACGAGACATCATGTAAAAACGGCATTAGAGAATTACCCGGTTGATGAATTCGGGTACATGATGAAGGAAGATCTGGGATGGCGATACAAAGTACAGCTTGACGAAAAGCAGAAACCCGCTCTCATCGGTGGGAGCAAAATAAGCCAATCACCGGGCATCATTCCAGATGCTCTTTCTGTTCACTAGCAACAGACATTAAAATGAGGATCCATTGCCCCCGATGTAAGTTAACTGCATGTCCATTATGTGCAAGTTTTTACTATTCAATAACAGTGCAGAAGGAATTATCCCTCCTTCGATTCCAATCGAAAGATAACCTCATTCAAGAGCTTATCAAATACACGGAGCACCTGATTGAGGAAAATAGAAGACTAAAGGAGAAACTCCAATGCAATTTGGAAACACACCTCACACAAGACTTGGAGAGCCTAGCGCTACACGATAAAGGGAAGGAACTCCAACAATCAGAAGAAGGGGAAGAAGATGACATCAGCCAATTCATCACAGATAGGCTGGAAAGTAGCGAGTCGCTCAATGAATTTGCTAAAGAGCAAGGAGAAAAGCTGCCAAAAAGGGTGGTAAACAAACTCTATAACATTAATATCCTCTTTGAAATCGCAGGAGTGGAGCATTTCGGATTAAAGGCAATCATCGACATCGGGGCCTCCACATGTCGCGTGAACATAAACAGCATACCGCTTGTGGCACTTGAGATCCTTGATTATCAAGTCAACTTCAGTGGAGTAAATTCCAAAACAAATTCCTGTCAAAAGATGAAAGAGGGAAAAATGTGCATTGGGGAGCACTACTTCAAAATCCCGCTAATCTACTGCATGGAGATAGATATAGTTGATGGAATTCAAATGCTTGTCGGATGTAATTTTATAAGAAGCCTGCGCGGGGGAATGAGAGTTGAAGGTACAACTGTCACCTTTTATAAAGATATTACTAACATATCCACAGCTTTGGATGTAGAAACTAATGCAATGCAGCTACAAGAATTGGAAATTGATTACAACTTCTACCTAGAACTTCAACCCCCAGAAAAGGTATTCTCGAATACCATTTTCATGGAAAACCCATTCATCCAAAAATTCAGGATCGTTTTCCGGCGATTGCTTTGGATAATGGGTATATTGGCGAAAATCCTCAGCAGCATTGGGTGAAAAACAAAGTAATTTGTAAAATTGACATAATTAATCCTGATATCACCATACAAGATAAGCCGTTAAAGCACGTCACACCAGCAATGCAGGACCAATTTCAGAGGCACATTGAGCTCCTACTTGCACTTAAAGTAATAAGGCGAAGTACGAGCAGGCATAGAACCATGGCCATCATAGTCCAATCAGGAACTTCCATCAATCCAATAACGAAGGAAGAGGTAAGGGGAAGGAGAGATTGGTGTTCGATTACGAGTCCTTAAATGACAACACACATAAGGACCAATATTCACTTCCAGGAATTAACACACTCTTAAAGAGAATTGGGAATAGTCAAATTTATTCTAAATTTGACTTAAAGAGTGGCTTCCATCAAGTCGCCATGCACCCGGAGTCCATTGAATGGACTGCCTTTTCAGTACCCACAGGTTTGTACGAGTGGCTGGTAATGCCATTCGGCCTCAAAAATGCCCCCTCCATTTTCCAAAGAAAAATGGATGCATGTTTTGAAGGTTGTTCTGACTTCTTAGCTGTATATATCGATGATATAATAATCTTCAGCAGGAATGAGGAGGAGCATAGGCACCACCTCGAGAGGTTTTTAAAGATAGTGGAACAAGAGGGCTTGGTGCTCTCTTCGACCAAAATGAAGATAGCGATCCACGAAATTGAATTCACGGGAGCGATCATAGGCAAAAGAAAGATCAAGCTCCGGCAACACATTATCGGAAAAATTGCGGACTTCCCGAATGAGAAGCTCGAGGAAAAACGAGGGCATGAGATCATGGCTAGGAATCTTAAATTACGCACGCAGTTATATTCCCGATTTGGGAGTACTACTTGGCCCCTATACCAGAAAACATCACCACATGGTGATAAGAGGATCAAAGATCACGATTGGCAACTGATCAAGAAGATCAAGGATCTCGTGCAGCAACTCCCAGATTTAGACATCCCGCCACCACAAGCCTATATCGTGCTTGAAACAGATGGGTGCATGGAAGGGTGGGGTGGGATTTGTAAATGGAAACTATCAAAGTATGATCCAAAATCTACTGAACGCGTATGTGCCTATGCAAGTGGGAAGTTCTCCACAATTAAATCCACGATCGATGCCGAGATCTACGCGACGAATGGAGACACTTAATTCTTTAAAAATCCACTATCTTGATAAAGCGAAGTCACCCCGAGAACGGTCGCCGAGCGATCATATCCTTTTTTCACAAAACCGCTCGAACAAACCATCGAGAGTCCGATGGTTGTCCTTCATCGACTTCATCAACGGCTTGGGAATCACGGTTCATTTCGAGCATATCGATGGCAAGAACAATGTGCTCGCCGACTCACTCTCAAGACTAACATTTGTTTTAATTGCGGGAAAGACGGAGGAGATAGCTTGTCTATTTACTAATCTGCGGGAATGGACAATGATGGTCTGCGAGAAGAGCCGGCAAGGACAAAGGAAAAGCGCACAGCTTCGAACCATGCCTATCAAGGATGCATCAACAATATGCCGGGAGTGAATTCGAGGACGGAACTCGGCGAGCCCTGTATGATGAACAAATCACCGGGCTTCGAGGGATGCGGCCAAACGACGAAGGATCCACAACCCGAAGATGCGGGGATCCTATATTGGGAAATCTCGTGGAAAAGCCCGGATACCCCGATCAACGTTGAAGTATTAGATGGGCTCGGACGATCGGCCGGGAGCTCGAAAGAAAGCAAGTTTCAAAAATTACGGAGGAATTCGTATACTACAAAGGATGTACATCCTAAAGACCCAATACTGCCGGGTCCTATCCACCAAAGATAACTACGCGTAGCGAGTGGGGACAGCACCACCATAATAACGAGCAGGAACTTGACGAGCTCATCCTGAGCTGTCAAGCCTTGTTCGAAAAAGGAATAAAGAGCCCGATCTAGCTGGATCTCTGCTGGAGCATAGTGGGCCCTAATGTTATGAGTCAGCAGGAATATTACTAGAATATTCCTTCTTAGCCGGTTTTATTTTAAATGATTTTTACTGTGTAAAACCATGGGCTGTTGCCCGTGGATTCAGAACTACTGTATGGTATTACTGTTTGAAAACCATGGGCTGACGCCCCTGGTTTTGTATGTACTGTTTGGTATTACTTGTGTAAAAACCATAGGGCTGAACGGTTTCACGCCCCTGGTTTTGATGCTGGTTTTTCCCAGCTTTTAGCCTATAAAAGCACATCTCTTGCATGAGTTGCAACCACGGGGTCGACTACCCACTGGCTACTTCTCTAAGAGATTCAGTGTCTGTAAGTTCTTAAGGTTTCGAGTTTAATATAATCTGTCTTGTGTTTTGTTTCATTCTCTGTTTGTTCTCTTAAACTGTCTTGTGTTTTGTTTCATTCTCTCGTTTCCATTTCCAGCAAAATTTTCACACGGTGAAACCCAAGCCGGCGATCCTTTTGTTTCCGCATTTATCTCCCTTCCCGGTATCGAGCCATGTTGGGCTAATTCTCTCTTGTGTGTTCAGGGTTCATTTCTTCGATTTAAGTTTAGATTTACTCCTTTGAAAGAATTCTTTTTGGATGCTGCGAATTTAGGCAGTTAGTCAGTAATCCTGAGTGCTGCGACGAGATCCCCGAGAAGAGTAGGGGCACTGCAGAATTGTAGGGATGAACTTGGCTGCTTAAAAACGTAACAGGGACCAAAAACAACTTCAAATACTCACTCTTGGTACTTCATCTCAACCAACCCCAATATACCCACTCAAAAGGCCAACTGTTTGTCTATAAGAACCCCAAAACTATTTTTCTCGCTGAAAAAGAAAAATCTAGACAAATATGACCTCCACTTCAACCAACACAGTCACCATCCAACGAAATCCTTCAGTCGAAGTGTGGATACATCCGCGAGTATCCAACTTAGAAGATCAAATACGGAATTACCGTATGAGATCACGAATCGCTTATGAGTTACAACGGCACCTTCCAAGGAGGAATCCTTACTTAAAGACGCTGGAGAGGCAATTAGATCCTGATCAGCAATTGCAGCTCTCCCAGAAAAAGCGTGCCAGTCTGGTACCTGCTGAAACATTATATGAGGATGGATGGACATCTTCAAGGCACCGAGTGTACCAACATTACTCAGAAGAACGTGTGCTGGTTACTGATAGTAACCAGGTTAACCTGCCTTTTATAAGACATCAATCGTATCAACGCTTAATACAAGAAGGTATACAGCATATTCATCTAGGGCTCATAATGATCCGTCTCCATGCGTTACACAGACGCAATGCCGGAACAACCGCTCTTGTTGTTCTTCGAGACACACGCTGGCATTCTGATGTATCTATCATAGGTACATTAGAGGTAGATCTCTCACAGGGGACACAACTTGTCTATATAACCCCAGATATGTTACTATCCATTCATGATTTCATGCAACACATTGAGCTAGCTGGTACTAACCCATGGTTACCAAGATTGGCGAGGAGGAGAGTCTAACCTCCTAATTACACGCGCTTTGGTGGCCGAGCCGACTCAATACCAGCCATGCTGGGTTTCGCTATAATGTAAGTGGTATTGCTGATTATCTCGCCTCTCACGGAATATCGGCCCTACCAGGTCAAAAACATTCTTCATCACAACTTCAAGGTCTCCACTGGGATCTACGTCCTTCTGATCAGGTTAGCCTTCAAATACCAAGGTCTCTTTCGACACTGCAAAGAATAGACGGAACAATCCGTCTATCCTTTTCCGAATACTCCTCAGTTACACCATCCCCGATGCCTCATATTAATCAAAATGATACTGAGGGACCAGAAGAAGTCGTCTTTATGGCTTACGAAGACGGTCCAGGTCTTTGATATTTCACCAGAATTTGAGGATTCACTAATCCTAGATGATCATATTGATCTCATTAATGATCCCGCTTTCATAGATATTGATCACAGTTTGAATGATCTAATTATCTCCTCAGAAGATGATAACTTCTCTCTTTTCCTTTATTTTAATACTTTGAACAATGAAATGTGTTCAAAAGCGAAGGTGGTGGGATAGAAGAGAATAATTTATCTCCCGCATTTCCCGACTATATACCTCTCCGGAATCTCCCATTACCGAGCTATCTTTTTCTGAATCTCCCGTTCCTAATCTCTCTCTTCCAGAATCCTCTTTCCCAGCTTTCCCTGATTACATTCCTCTCCCTGAATCTCCCAAACCTAAGAAGGCAAAGAAATCAAAGAAAAATTCACATCAATCTTTGTGGGAGAGATATCAAAACGGTGATCCCACAAGTCGCACCGTTGGGACATCCTAGCGGAAAATTTGATTATCTTGTTGAATATTCGGTGACTAATAATTGGAGCAACTCTCCAATCGTGCCAACTGGATGGGGAGATGATGATAATGACCCGCATCCATCAGACAATGCCGATCATGTTTTTAATAACCCCACTTCCGAATTAACCCCCTTGTGTGTAACTTCACAAGATCCTGAAAACGCTGCTCCACCACCTGAACACCCACCATTTGTTGAGACCATTTATCCCAATATCGAGAGTCAACTAGCAGAGCTTGAATATCCCAAATTAAGAAAGCTGATAGATAAGGCAAATCGTGCCTACGCTTCAGTTTCATCTTCATATCTCCCACCTAATGAACCAATCATGGGACCAGTTATGTACCCACCTGCATCTTCGGGAGCAGGGGTAGATCCCTCAGCACCGATTCCAAATTCCTTTTCAAACATAAAGGCTAAAGCATCTGATTTCAAAAGAACTTTTGCTCAAAATATGTGGACTTTGCCACCAGCGCAAAGTTCACAAGGTGTTCTCCTTGTGCTACCAGACGATTTTTCTCTTTATGATGATGTCATTTCCAGATGGGAATCCATCACTTTGAACTTGGTAAATGACAAACAATTTGTTGATAACAAGGCAAAAGTCATATTCATTGAAAACCTCCTCGGAGAAACGAGAAAGAAAATCTGGATACAATGGAGAATGGCATATGAAACGAGTATGAACAATTAATCAACATGGCGGATGATCCACAGAATGTCCTCTCCCAAATCAGAAGAATTATCCTACTAGAGGACCCCTACCAGGGATCCACTGATGAACAAAACCGCGCTTACCCGGACTTGGAAAGATTGGTATGTTACGAGATTAAAAATATGTTTGAATACATGAATGACTATAAAGTCTTAGCGACGAAATCCGGAAGGATGTATATCGATGATGAGCTCTCGATAAAATTCTTCCGAAAAATGCCGCCAATCATAGTGCAATGAAATTGAGGAAGCATTTAAAAAGAGACATCCAGGCAATACTATTGGGGTAATGCCCCGCATAAGGTTTACATATCGATTACCTCTCGATTTATGTAAACGGGCGGCGATACAAAGAGGTGTTAAAGACCTCTCCATATGCGAAAGAATTCCGAGTCCCTGGGTTTTACAATAGCCAGAAGAAATATGGGCTTAGAAAATCCAAGAACTATAAAGGAAAACCTCACGATTCTCATATTCGTGTGGTCAAAAATAAAAATAAACCAAAGTCCTCAAAATGTAGATGTTACATTTGTGGGGAAGAAGGGCATTTTGCACGAGAATGCAGGAGCAAGCAAGGAAACATGGCGAGGGCCGCAATCCTCAACAACCTCGACTTACCTGATGACTACGATGTTCTGTCAGTAGATTTGAATGAAGCCTCCTCAGATGCAATATGTTCAATATCCGAAGGAGAAGGAGGAACGAGCACGAGACATCATGTAAAAACGGCATTAGAGAATTACCCGGTTGATGAATTCGGGTACATGATGAAGGAAGATCTGGGATGGCGATACAAAGTACAGCTTGACGAAAAGCAGGAAACCTGCTCTCATCAGTGGGAGCAAAATAAGCCAATCACCGGGCATCATTCCAGATGCTCTTTCTGTTCACTAGCAACAGACATTAAAATGAGGATCCATTGCCCCCGATGTAAGTTAACTGCATGTCCATTATGTGCAAGTTTTTACTATTCAATAACAGTGCAGAAGGAATTATCCCTCCTTCAATTCCAATCAAAAGATAACCTCATTCAAGAGCTTATCAAATACACGGAGCACCTGATTGAGGAAAATAGAAGACTAAAGGAGAAACTCCAATGCAATTTGGAAACACACCTCACACAAGACTTGGAGAGCCTAGCACTACACGATAAAGGGAAGGAACTCCAACATTCAGAAGAAGGGGAAGAAGATGACATCAGCCAATTCATCACAGATAGGCTGGAAAGTAGCAGGCTGCTCAATGAATTTGCTAAAGAGCAAGGAGAAAAACTGCCAAAAAGGGTGGTAAACAAACTCTATAACATTAATATCCTCTTTGAAATCGCAGGAGTGGAGCATTTCAGATTAAAGGCAATCATCGACACTGGGGCCTCCACATGCTGCGCAGACATAAACAGCATACCGCTTGCGGCACTTGAGATCCTTGATTATCAAGTCAACTTCAGTGGAGTAAATTCCAAAACAAATTCCTGTCAAAAGATGAAAGAGGGAAAAATGTGCATTGGGGAGCACTACTTCAAAATCCCGCTAATCTATCGCATGGAGATAGATATAGTTGATGGAATTCAAATGCTTGTCGGATGTAATTTTATAAGAAGCTTCGCGCGGGGAATGAGAGTCGAAGGTACAACTGTCACCTTTTATAAAGATATTACTAACATATCCACAGCTTTGGATGTAGAAACTAATGCAATGCAGCTACAAGAATTGGAAATTGATTACAACTTCTACCTAGAACTTCAACCCCCAGAAAAGGTATTCTCGAATACCATTTTCATGGAAAACCCATTCATCCAAAAATTCAGGACTGTTTTCCAGCGATTGCTGGATAATGGGTATATTGGCGAAAATCCTCAGCAGCATTGGGTGAAAAACAAAGTAATTTGTAAAATTGACATAATTAATCCTGATATCACCATACAAGATAAGCCGTTAAAGCACGTCACACCAGCAATGCAGGACCAATTTCAGAGGCACATTGAGCTCCTACTTGCACTTAAAGTAATAAGGCGAAGTACGAGCAGGCATAGGACCATGGCCATCATAGTCCAATCAGGAACTTCCATCAATCCAATAACGAAGGAAGAGGTAAGGGGGAAGGAGAGATTGGTGTTCAATCACAGTCCTTAAATGACAACACACATAAGGACCAATATTCACTTCCGAGAATTAACACACTCTTAAAGAGAATTGGGAATAGTCAAATTTATTCTAAATTTGACTTAAAGAGTGGCTTCCATCAAGTCGCCATGCACCCGGAGTCCATTGAATGGACTGCCTTTTCAGTACCCACAGGTTTGTACGAGTGGCTGGTAATGCCATTCGGCCTCAAAAATGCCCCCTCCATTTTCCAAAGAAAAATGGATGCATGTTTTGAAGGTTGTTCTGACTTCTTAGCTGTATATATCGATGATATAATAATCTTCGACAGGAATGAGGAGGAGCATAGGCACCACCTCGAGAGGTTTTTAAAGATAGTGGAACAAGAGGGCTTGGTGCTCTCTTCGACCAAAATGAAGATAGCAGTCCCTGAAATTGAATTCCTGGGAGCAGTCATAGGCAAAAGAAAGATCAAGCTCCAGCAACACATTATCAGAAAAATTGCGGACTTCCCAAATGAGAAGCTCAAGGAAAAACAGGGCATGAGATCATGGCTAGGAATCTTAAATTACGCACGCAGTTATATTCCCAATTTGGGAGTACTACTTGGCCCCCTATACCAGAAAACATCACCACATGGTGATAAGAGGATCAAAGATCACGATTGGCAACTGATCAAGAAGATCAAGGATCTCGTGCAGCAACTCCCAGATTTAGACATCCCGCCACCACAAGCCTATATCGTGCTTGAAACAGATGGGTGCATGGAAGGGTGGGGTGGGATTTGTAAATGGAAACTATCAAAGTATGATCCAAAATCTACTGAACGCGTATGTGCCTATGCAAGTGGGAAGTTCTCCACAATTAAATCCACAATCGATGCTGAGATCTACGCAGCAATGGAGACACTTAATTCTTTAAAAATCCACTATCTTGATAAAGCAGAAGTCACCCTGAGAACAGATCGCTAGTGCGATCATATCCTTTTTCACAAAACCGCTCGTAACAAACCATCAAGAGTCCGATGGTTGTCCTTCACCGACTTCATCAACGGCTTGGAATCACAGCTCATTTCGAGCATATCGATGGCAAGAACAATGTGCTCGCCGACTCACTCTCAAGACTAACATTTGTTTTAATTGCGGGAAAGACGAAGGAGATAGCTTGTCTATTTACTAATCTGCGGAGAATGGACAATGATGGCTGCAGAAGAACTGGCAAGGACAAAGGAAAAGCGCCTGCTTCTGAACCATGCCTATCAAGGATGCATCAACAATATGCCAGGAGTGAATTCGAGGACAGAACTCGGCGAGCCCTGTATGATGAACAAATCACCAGGCTTCAAGGGATGCGGCCAAACAGCAAGGATCCACAACCCAAAGATGCAGGGATCCTATATTGGGAAATCCTGTGGAAAAGCCTGGATACCCCGATCAACGTTGAAGTATTAGATGGGCTCAGACGATCAGCCCGGGAGCTCGAAAGAAAGCAAGTTTCAAAAATTCTGGAGGAATTCTGTATACTACAAAGGATGTACATCCTAAAGACCCAATACTCGCCGTGTCCTATCCACCAAAGATAACTACTGTAGCGGCTGGGGACAGCACCACCATAATAACGAGCAGGAACTTGACGAGCTCATCCTGAGCTGTCAAGCCTTGTTCGAAAAAGGAATAAAGAGCCCGATCTAGCTGGATCTCTGCTAGAGCATAGTGGGCCCTAATGTTATGAGTCAGCAGGAATATTACTAGAATATTCCTTCTTAGTCGGTTTTATTTTAAATGATTTTCTATCGTGTAAAACCATGGGCTGTTGCCCGTGGATTCAGAACTACTGTATGGTATTACTGTTTGAAAACCATGGGCTGACGCCCCTGGTTTTGTATGTACTGTTTGGTATTACTGTGTAAAAACCATGGGCTGAACGGTTTCACGCCCTCGGTTTTGATGCTGGTTTTTCCCGCCTTTAGCCTATAAAAGCACATCTCTTGCATGAGTTGCAACCACGGGGTCGACTACCCACCGGCTACTTCTCTAAGAGATTCGATGTACCGTAAGTTCTTAAGGTTTCGAGTTTAATATAATCTGTCTTGTGTTTTGTTTCATTCTCTGTTTGTTCTCTTAAACTGTCTTGTGTTTTGTTTCATTCTCTGTTTCCATTTCCGGCAAACTACCCACTGGCTACTTCTCTAAGAGATTCAGTGTCTGTAAGTTCTTAAGGTTTCGAGTTTAATATAATCTGTCTTGTGTTTTGTTTCATTCTCTGTTTGTTCTCTTAAACTGTCTTGTGTTTTGTTTCATTCTCTGTTTCCATTTCCGGCAAAATTTCTGCGCAGCATGTGGAGGCCCCAGTGTTGATCTTCGCCTTATTACTTTAAGTGCAAGTAGGAGCTCAATGTGCCTCTGAAATTGGTCCTGCATTGCTGGTGTGACGTGCTTTAACGGCTTATCTTGTATGGTGATACCATTTGTTGAGACCATTAAACAAACTCTATAACATTAATATCCTCTTTGAAATCGCAGGAGTGGAGCATTTCAGATTAAAGGCAATCATCGACACTGGGGCCTCCACATGCTGCGCAGACATAAACAGCATAATCAGCAATACCACTTACATTATAGCGAAACCCAGCATGGCTGGTATTGGTCAGCCTGGCCACCAAAGCGCGTGTAATTAGGAGGTTAGACTCTCCTCCCTGCCAATCTTGGTAACCATGGGTTAGTACCACTAGCTCAATGTGTTGCATGAAATCATGAATGGATAGTAACATATCTGGGGTTATATAGACAAGTTGTGTCCCCTGTGAGAGATCTACCTCTAATGTACCTATGATAGATACATCAGAACGCCAGCGTGTGTCTCGAAGAACAACAAGAGCGGTTGTTCCGACATTGCGTCTGTGTAACGCATGGAGACGGATCATTATGAGCCCTAGATGAATATGCTGTATACCTTCTTGTATTAAGCGTTGATACGATTGTTTGTCTTATAAAAGGCGGAGTTAACACAGTTACTATCGATAACCGACACACGTTCTTCCGAGTAATGTTGGTACACTCGGTGCCTTGAAGATGTCCATCCATCCTCATATAATGTTTCGACGAGTACCGGATCGGCACGCTTTTTCAGGAGAGCTGCAATTGCTGATCAGGATCTAATTGCCTCTCCAGCGTCTTTAAGTAAGGATTCCTCCTTGGAAGGTGCCGTTGTAACTCATAAGCGATTCGTGATCTCATACGGTAATTCCGTATTTGATCTTCTAAGTTGGATACTGCAGATGTATCCACACTTCTGACAGAAGGATTTCGTTGGATGGTGACTGTGTTGGTTGAAGTGGAGGTCATATTTGTCCGGATTTTTCTTTTCGGCGAGAAAAATAGTTTTGGGGTTCTTATAGACAAACGAGTTGGCCTTTTGAGCGGGTTATTGGGGTTGGTTGAGATGAAGTACCAAGAGTGAGTATTTGAAGTTGTTTTTGCGAATCTCGGATTCGAAGATTCAATATTTTTATCCTCTTTAGTTGACTGTTGCTTGAGATCCTTTAATTGATCTTCAAGGTTTAGCAGTCGGTCAGAAACTTTCAGTAGTAACTGTATGATAGTATTGTTTTGCTTGATAATGGAACTGTAGGCAGAAGTAGAACTTTGCCTTGCTTCACTAGGGTTTACAAAGCCAAGAGCGAGGAGGTTCAAGAGAATCGATTGCGAGAGAGCGGCTTTATAATCGGTGGAAGCGAGGACCTGCTCGGTCGTTCATAAAAGGTGGTAGATGAGGGAAAAAGTTGAGGGGAAAGTAGTGTTCCGGGGTAGTTCTTTAGATCAGATTAGAATTTTACTCTTCTTTTTTTTTTTTTTTTTTTTTTTTTTGGTCCCTGTTACGTTTTTAAGCAGCCAAGTTCATCCCTACAATTCTGCAGTGCCCCTACTCTTCTCGGGGATCTCGTCGCAGCACTCAGGATTACTGACTAACTGCCTAAATTCGCAGCATCCAAAAAGAATTCTTTCAAAGGAGTAAATCTAAACTTAAATCTGAAGAAATGAACCTAGAACACACAAGAGAGAATTAGCCCAACATGGCTCTGATACCAGGAAGGGAGATAAATGCGGAAACAAAAGGATCGCCGGCTTGGGTTTCACCGTGTGAAAATTTTGCCGGAAATGGAAACAGAGAATGAAACAAAACACAAGACAGTTTAAGAGAACAAACAGAGAATGAAACAAAACACAAGACAGATTATATTAAACTCGAAACCTTAAGAACTTACAGACACTGAATCTCTTAGAGAAGTAGCCAGTGGGTAGTCGACCCCGTGGTTGCAACTCATGCAAGAGATGTGCTTTTATAGGCTAAAAGCTGGGAAAAACCAGCATCAAAACCAGGGGCGTGAAACCGTTCAGCCCATGGTTTTTACACAGTAATACCAAACAGTACATACAAAACCAGGGGCGTCAGCCCATGGTTTTCAAACAGTAATACCATACAGTAGTTCTGAATCCACGGGCAACAGCCCATGGTTTTACACAGTAAAAATCATTTAAAATAAAACCGGCTAAGAAGGAATATTCTAGTAATATTCCTGCTGACTCATAACATTAGGGCCCACTATGCTCCAGCAGAGATCCAGCTAGATCGGGCTCTTTATTCCTTTTTCGAACAAGGCTTGACAGCTCAGGATGAGCTCGTCAAGTTCCTGCTCGTTATTATGGTGGTGCTGTCCCCAGCCGCTACAGTAGTTATCTTTGGTGGATAGGACCTGGCAGTATTGGGTCTTTAGGATGTACATCCTTTGTAGTATACAGAATTCCTCCAGAATTTTTGAAACTTGCTTTCTTTCGAGCTCCCGGGCTGATCGTCTGAGCCCATCTAATACTTCAACGTTGATCGGGGTATCCAGGCTTTTCCACAGGATTTCCCAATATAGGATCCCTGCATCTTTGGGTTGTGGATCCTTGCTGTTTGGCCGCATCCCTTGAAGCCTGGTGATTTGTTCATCATACAGGGCTCGCCGAGTTCTGTCCTCGAATTCACTCCTGGCATATTGTTGATGCATCCTTGATAGGCATGGTTCAGAAGCAGGCGCTTTTCCTTTGTCCTTGCCAGTTCTTCTGCAGCCATCATTGTCCATTCCTGCAGATTAGTAAATAGACAAGCTATCTCCTCCGTCTTTCCTGCAATTAAAACAAATGTTAGTCTTGAGAGTGAGTCGGCGAGCACATTGTTCTTGCCATCGATATGCTCGAAATGAACTGTGATTCCCAAGCCGTTGATGAAGTCAGTGAAGGACAACCATCGGACTCTTGATGGTTTGTTCTGAGCGGTTTTGTGAAAAAAGGATATGATCGCCTGGCAGTCTGTTCTCAGGGTGACTTCTGCTTTATCAAGATAGTGGATTTTTAAAGAATTAAGTGTCTCCATTGCTGCGTAGATCTCAGCATCGATTGTGGATTTAATTGTGGAGAACTTCCCACTTGCATAGGCACATACGCGTTCAGTAGATTTTGGAATGCATGAAACAACACTAGAAAACCGTCCTTAAGCTAGAACAAACCGAAATAATGGTAGGATAAGAACTTGGTAGTAAAATGGATGGAGATAAACCTTGACCTAATGCTCAACTCAAACAAGAACGTTGGTATATGACCTTCATCCTATGCTTGACGTGAGGAAAAGCCTTGGTACAATAGTTGACGCCACAAACGGGGTGGAAATATGCTTGTGCGATGGCCAAGATTCGACTGGAATCCTAAGGAAACCGTGGGAAACAACCCAAATGCAAATTTTGCCAAAGTCAATGCCCTTTTCTCATTTGACATAAGGCCTATATATAGGCTAAAGCTTACAAGCAAGAAAGAGAAGATAAAAATCTTTTAAAACAAAATAATAAAAAAACTACATCAAGTTGGCATGCAAGCCATTATTAAACCACAATAAAAAGACGAAATATCCAGCCATAATAACATGACTCCTTTATCCTTGGGCTTGGATTAAGTTGATAAATATTTGTGGCTCTTTCTTCTTAGAAACCCATGAATTGGCTTGAGTGCAAGCCTCCTGGACTAATCCATTAAGAGCTTCTTTCCACTTCTTTGAGCGATATCTAGTAGTTAGTCCACATGGAACTTGAATTAAATCTTCTCTTGAAGTTGTGTCATTGCTATCCATGCTATGATTTGCATCACCTTACATCAAAGTTCTCCTCATGATCAAGAGGGAAACATATGGGTCCTCCTACAGGTGGTTATAAATCTCTCTCTCCTAGAATAAATAGGCCCCCGCTCTTCACTTGAGAGGGGTAGGAGAAAGTGTCGAATTTCACTTTTAATTGGGACTAAAGACCCAATGATAACTTTCAACCTTCGTAGCTATTGACCTTACTTTCAGTCAACTCTTCGATTCACCCTCAAAACAAACTCATATCAATTCAAAATTCAAGATATGTTCAAATTAAGCTATGAAAGTCGAGATCAACCAATTTGAAGTTCATTTCATCTTTCATCAAGAACTTCAATTTTCGTAGGATGGGAAAAAATGATATTGCTACTCTTGAGTTACAAGGAGCACCAATTTCCGCAGAATTGGAATCACTAGACTTAGAGACAAAAATAGTCAGATGAAATGCTCCCGGAAGAAACTACAAGTTTAGCACAAGAACAAGAACAAGTAATTGAAATGAATTTACGGAGCGGGAAAATTCTACCTTCAAGAACAACTCCTGAAAAGAAGAAAATAACATATGGTTATGCCTGAAAAGGCAATTCCACCGGTATAAGAAACACTAACTCAAGAGAATACAAACAAGTTTTATAACATGGTAGAATACAACATTTTAGCCCATTTAAGGAAACTACCAGCAAAATTGATCACCTATGATGCCCTCAATCTCTTTAAAAAAATGAGGGAATCATTAATAAAAGCTCTTTTGAATCCTGAGATTTGCTTGGCTCAACTTGTTGGTACTTCCTCGAACGAGGCTTATTTTTAGAAAGTCCGACCAAGTTCACATTCTTCGAATATGATTTACTATTGGGCACAATCGAACACAACCGTTCACTACACATCTCGGTGAATATTGACAATGTTAAGTTTTCAATAGTGCTCATTGATCTTAGTTCTTCAATGAACATTATGAACTTAAGAACACTTGCATATTTAGATATCAATGTCCGTAGGCTAACGATAGATAAGATGATGCTACGTGGTTTTAATCAACAACTAGAAAGAGCCATAGGTTCAATCACATTGCTTCTTAAGATAAGTGATTTGGTAACAACGATAAAATTCCATGAGATAGACTCCCAGACATCCTTCAATGCATTACTTGGTTGATCATGACTCCATGACAATAAGACGATCTCTTCATTACCACACCAATGCATCAAATACCTGCATGAAGGACAAGAATGTTATATCAATGGAGAATTTCAACCATTCTTAGTACATGAGATGGGCATACATAAAGATGCTGCATACTATGCTCCATTGAAGAAGAAAATTTTCTCCAGAGACATTGTGGTAAATGCAGAAGAAAATGATAAAAATGAGAAAATAAAAGAAAAAGACAAGGAAGAAGAAATAAACATCAAGGAATGTCTGGCTGCAATACAACCAATGGGTAGAGACTCTCATAAAACTCGCATCTGAGGTTGAGATCGGGGACCATAAAACTTAATTGTTGAAAAAAAGAAACACTTGAAAATTAACATCCGCTTGGAATCCAGTTTTGACGAAGAAAAAGAGAAAAAGAAAACAATGGTCGTGACTCAAAAGGAGCAACAATTCAAAATATCTCTCGAGGATGAAGAAGAAAAGAAACAATCTGAGTCCATGTATGAGAAATTCAATCACTATGTGCATGTTATGACTCTGACTCTGATCTCCTCAAATAAAATCGAGATTTTAGTGGTCAAAGAAGTACATGTATGAAACCTGTCGAATTCCAACTTAGTTTTTTTTCTTCTAGTTCTGAAACAAATGTAAAACTAGAAGATGAAAATTTCTTAAAATTAATGGAACTTCTTGTTGAACGTTATTCTCCTTATGTTCAAAAACTTGTTCAACATGATTTGATACCGAAATAATGGTCAGCCGATTGATCCCACTTCTTTGAAAAATTATTGAATAATCAAAACTTGATTTGAGTTGATCTTAGCTAACCTTAACTAACATTAGCTAACCCTTAGTGGCCGTAATTAACAACCTTAGCTCCATATTGAATTTAAGTAATGTTTCCATAAGTAGTGGTTCATGTGTAGTATTCTATGTGTAGTGAATTAAAAATTTAAGTTCCAAATATAATAATTTTATGTTTTTATACACCATGTTTACTTCTTTTCATTGGATAAAAAAATAAAAAATAAAATAATTGAATAAATGGAAAAGGAAAAGGGGAAACTCTCACATGCTAGTTCTCCCATGAAAATTTAATAAATAAAATTGAAAATCTTTAAACACAAAACATCCAAAACTTAAGGAGAAGAACAAATAGTGAACACTAACCTAGAAACTCAAATGCAAAACTCTAAACTTAGAAGATCATTGATTTTCATCTCAGTTAACAAATCTAATAACTAAAGTAAACCACGAACTAAATAATAAACTCCAAACTAAAATCTAAAACCAACTTAAATAAAGAGCGATAATTAAACCTTAGAAGATCCGACATGAACCCTAGTTCAGCCAAATTGGAGACAAGAACCAAGGATTACTCATACCCTAGGCTAGTACAAGTATAGAAGCTTAGTTTATTTTAATAGGTACCCTAGATAGTGCTAAGGAGTAGGACCTATAAAATAAACAATCTTACCTCCTAAAACTAAAGGGAATGCCCTAGTATGAAGTAATCTATGGTTACTGACAAATGTATTTCTAACTGCCCTGAAAATAAGAATTATGCACATGTCATGGCTATGAAGCTCAAGGAGGATTTTGGTTTATACGTTTTTTGTAGTTGAAGGATACCAACGTAATCAGGGTGCTGGAAAGCCATGAACATCTTGACTGTGGGCATTATTCTCAATGTCTAGGTTAGTCCACTTATTTCCATTTCTTACAAAGTCTAGATGTGTTCCAAAATTAAGGTTTCACCTTCATTTAGAAATCCTTTCTACCCAACTCTATCCTTTAGTTTAGAAATTGCTTTAAACTTAAACAACTTCAGACCAATATTTTAACCTGTGTTTCAAATTCAAACTCCAATCTTAAATTCTCAAACTAAACAAATTTTTAATGTCATAATGACCTTAACAAAATCCAATAAATCAAAAGTCATCCAACTCTTTAACAATCTTTTCAACCACCAAAACAATTCAACCCTTTAGGTAAACCTCTTCCTAGAACGGTTAAACCCCTTCGCCTGGGATTTTTTATTACACATTATCATTGAATTGTACTTATATTAACCGAGAGTTTTCCTTTGGGCTCACTACTCTGAATTTGTAATTAATTATGACAGTTTATCCTAGTAGGGATGCTAGACTCTAAATTACAATAAACCTTACCTTACACTTGTATGGTAAGAGAAAAATCCCAGTTCCATAGACCTACATATATTTTTATCATCCAGATGATTAGACCCACTTCAAGATAGTATTTCCTCACATTGAGGTGGTATATTATTCTTTAAAAATTGTGTTTGGTAATTTAGATAAAAGTCTTTCAAAGTTCTATGGTGGACACACAAAAAAGCCCCACTTGTAGTCGATGACCACAACCCACCGCTGACATGCGTCAATTTTACGTCATTTTACTTGTTCTTTTCCCTACATTCTACATTTTAATTTCATTTATTACTACAATTTATGCCTGAGAAATGTATTTTATTCATATTTCACAGAATGTAGGAATTGAATGCGAACGAGAAAACCCCGTAAGAAAGTGCCTCGAAGCTGCGTGACCATGCCTAAAAGTGGTGTGAACATGCCATTCATTGAACCAAGCTGGCATGACCACGCCCAAAAATGGTGTGACACCACCATAGATTGTAGTAGGACGGCTTTAATATCCATGCCTAGATAGAAGAACATCATGACCACGCCGATGAGTGGAAAACACTTTCGGAAGGAAATTTGATGGCCCAAACCGTGATTTCTACTATAAAATAAGATCTTAGGGCTTCTAAGAGAGAGGGATACATCAGAGAAAGCTTGGAGGCCGAAATAAGAGAGTTTAGGAGAAGATGTGAGGGATCTCTTGAGGGATTTCTTTTTCCTTGGGTTGAAACCTTCAAGGGAGAGTATTACCTTACTTTGTGGGTTGTGAGAGATTTTTATGAGAGGAGAATTTGTTGAGTTTGCTGGGGAAAAATTTTCTGATAAGTTTTTCATCTTTATTTTGCTTGCAATGTGGTGTTTTTTCACTATAGCTTTCTCCATAATGAGCAGCTAAGCTTTTCTTCGTATCTCGAGATGTAGGGGGTAGTGGATTTATCGTTGGTTTTCCGTAATATTTTTTTGTTAATCATTTTCTTGAGCTTTTCATGGTGGAAAGTAAGGGTTAACCACAAAATTTCAATAACTATTGCATAGTGGAAATGAAGGGTTAACCACAAAATTCTGAGAGGATATACATATTTAAGTGGAATACTGTAATCATCCCAGGGGACAGAAATTTCATGTGGAGTGCCATGGGATTGAGGAAGTGTCAACTTCATAGATTTTAGGCTTATTTTGACCAAGACATGGACATATGGAATACCTTGTCCCCGATTGACACCAATTACATAGAAAAAAATTTAAAAAACCTCCATCACCACGATCCACGCATCACAAATGCACAAGCCTTGTCTATCTTAAAGGAACTCACAAATTTTTTCTCTCATGTTTTTTGTTTTCCTTTACCATCAAGTATTTTGTTTTGCTATGACCTTAGGATTTAAAAACCATATTTTTATAATCACCAAGCTAGGATAAATGAATTAGGTAACTAGAGTTTTTATTGTAGAATAAAAAATTGTACTTTCCTTGTGGGATTGATAAGTGGTACTCTTGAACCGCATTACTACTTGACACGTGCATTTGTGTTGTACGGCTAACTTACATCTCGATAAGTTTTGGCACGTCAAGTTATTGACATCATTGTTGGGGAAAGACATTAATAATTGTTTATGCTATTGGAAAATTTACTTGAAAAATTTAGGATCTACGTTTGAATTTTTTTCTTATTATTGTTTTGTGATTTTTACACTTAATGATAAGTTAAGTGTTGCCGAGATGAGAATGATTAGGTGGATGAGTGGTTTTACACTTAGAGACAAAATGCGAAATGAATATATCCGTAATAGGGTTGGAGTTGCACCGATGACGGATAAAATTAGAGAGAGTCGCCTTAGATGGTTTGGTCACATTAAACGTCGACCACCTCGATGATCCGATTAGGAAAGTAGATGTTTTAAATACAACTTATGTTAAGAAAGGCAGAGGCAGACCTAGGAAAACTTGGGCTTATTGCATAAAAAATGATCTTAATTTATTAGAATTAAACGAAAATTTGACACTAAATAGGATGCAATGGAGAAAAAGGATTCATGTAGCCGACCCCACTTAGTGGGATTAAGGCTTTGTTGTTGTTGTTGTTGTATTGTTTTGTGATTTTTTTCTTTTCTTGCATCTGTAGCATTGTTGTTTTCTTTGCAAGTGTTGAGAAATTCATAAATCTAAAAAAATAAAAAGACAAAAAAATTCTGCTGTTAATTTATTTCCTGTCTTATTTTGCACATTGTGTGTTGCATTTGCATGCTAGTTTGCGACAAATGTGTGTGAGTCAGTGTGTTGTTTGTTGCATAAGTAGTTTTTAATTTGTCCTATTTATGTTTAGGGGAACTAAAGCTGGCCTTTTGACTTTGAGATTGATCGCATATTTAGACATCTTAGGGGATCAAAATTGACTTCTGAATCACCTGTTGAGATGGCCAACCTTAATTCACCCACCATGAAACCATTTAGGTACCATGTCAACCCTTCCACTAAAGAGATTCACAAGAGAAACTATTCAAATGTTGAGGCTAACACATTTGAGTTGCGCCCATCCATAATCCAAATGGTTTAAAACAATCAATTTGTAGGACTTGCCACTTAAGACCCCAACCTTCACTCAACCAATTTTCTTGAATTGTGTGCCACCTTCCGATACAACGGTGTCGTCAGTGATATTGTTAGACATAGACTTTTTGTTGTCTTCTCTTAGGGATAAGGCTAAGGATTGGCTTAATTCCCTGCCCAGAGTCAATCAAGACCTGGAATGACTTGGCCCACAAATTTATAGTAGAAAATTCCCTCTATCTAAAACTGCAAAACTTAGGAATGACATCACCTCATTCATTCCAATCGATGGAGAGTTCATTTAAGAGGTCTGGGAAAGCTCAAAGAGCTGCTTCAGCGATCCCCACATCATGCCCTACTCAATTGCCTTATCATTCAATCTCATAGGTTCCCTGAGATCTTATAATAGATGTCGCAACAGGATGATCACTCATGTCTAAAAGTTTTGATGAAGCCTACCAATTAAAAGAAGAAATGACCAACAACAACTTCAATGGCCTGCTGAAAGAATGACACACTTGAAAGTAGTCATTATTCATGAATTTGATGTCTTAGCTATTCTGGCTACCCAAGTTGCTACAATTTATAAATGTTAGACAATCAGGGAAAGAATCCCATGTACGGACTGTCACCCAACGTTGGGTTAATTCAAGGACTGCCGATAAATCCTAACATTCTGGCTTTAGAGCTGTGAATTTCATGGAAAATCAAGGCCATAACCTATATTCCAACACCTACAACCTAGGCTGGAGGAACCACCCAAATCTCTCTTGGAATAACAACAACCAGCAATAGGGGAACAATCAGAACAACCATGTAGGTAGTTGGTAAAACCAAGGAAATCAACCTCAAAAACCTCAATACTCACTAGGATTCTAGGCTAGATCCCATAACCAAAAGAAATCATCTATCAAGGAACACTTTAAGACACCGTGCAAGCTCAATGAACAATTTACCCCCAAGAGCATTGCTAAGTAATACTAAAGTAAATCCCAAATATCTGAATTTGGAGAAGTGCATGGTGGTAGGAATCAGGACTAGAGTAGAAAAGGAAGCCCACAAATCAGAAGCTAAAACGGCTGTGAGAAGGAATATTGTCCCCTGCCATCCAGATTGACTCAACAGAAAGGCTTTCACCTCCATTCCTTCAAAAGCTATAAAAGCCCAACAAGGACCCTAATAGTTTAACCATCTGATATGTCATATGAATTGAGTTTAAAGGAAAGTCACTTAGTGATCTAGTGGTTAGTGTCACTCATATTCCTCTAAATATTTTCAAATAATTAGGGAGAGGAGAAATAAGCCTGCCATTTTGACCCTAGTTAGCAGACCAATCTGTAGCTCACCCCTTAGGAATAGCGGAAAGCCTACCCATTACTGCAGAAAGATTTACGCTCCTTGGTGATTTTGTAATCTTATATGTGAAAGCTGATAAAGATATGCATGTGATTCTAGGAAGACATTTCTTAGACACTAACAAAATCATTATTGATGTTGAAGAGAGGAAAGTAATTTTAAGAGAACATGATCAAGCAGTTACATTTGATGTCTTAAAACCAGCAGACCGTCCCCAAGATTATAGGAATAATCGAACTCAAAGAACTGAAAGGGTGGCTTGGGTAGTAAAAATCCAATCAATTGAATTTGAGGATGTGTACTGAGAAGAGAAATAGATAATTGATGAATTTTTTGGGAACTTGACTTAAGAAAATATTAATCTTCCAGTATGAGAAGCTCAACCATGAAATTCAGGCCTGTTATGAAACCATCAGAGCCATTCAATAGGAATCACTAATAATTATCTGACTGAAAGTGAGTGGTTAATGAGACTCCTTCATCATTGGTGAGAACATGAACAAAATTTTTGGGAGGAAACCGAGGACACAACTATATTGGAATGAACGATCAAGGATTACTAAAGTTGATTCTTTGATCCTGGAGACCCCATTTTGGGTAAGGCCTGAGACTTTTTTCTAGCTGAGGACGTTAAACTATGCACTATATTGGGAGGCAACTCAAGCGTGATCTCTCATTTATTTAATTAATTTAGTTTTTTAATGTGTCTTTTATTTTATTTGAATAAGAGTGTTTTGTCATTGGAGTTGTGTGTTATATTGAGTGCTGGCCCTTCCACATAGGAGTTAGTCTATCTTGAGGGAGGTTGCATGAAAAAAATTTCATGTTGAACTGGAGGCTGGCGTGACCACGACACAGTCTAGTGTGACCACACTGACTAGCAACGTGATCACACCGAATTTGAGCATGACCATGCCTCCGAGCTTTTAAGTGTCCAAAACCCTTCTTTTTCGGCACTTCGCTCCTTGCCTTTCCCTAAGTTCCTCCTGTTCTCTTCCCTAAGCTCTACGGAGCAGCTCAGTTATCTTATCCACAACAGCTTCTACGAAGTAGCTTCCAGTGACAACTACTATGCAACAACTTATTATTAAGTCGTAGCTGCCCCAAACAAACACTTAGTGTGTTGCTATCGCCTTCCAAATCAATGGTAAATTAAGAATTAGGGAATTTGCTATCTAAAACGACTTTTGAACAATATAAAGTTTTATCCTTTCATGCATTGCTTTTGCAAATAAATTTCGACTAGTTGTTTTCCATAAAGCAAAAGGTAAAGCTATCATCCAACTAACAATCTAAACATCCATTAGCAATAATTCTAACAACATAAAAAAAAATAGAGAAAAATTAAATATAAGGACGTTGACTTTGTTGGCATTTAAGTAAAGAAACATGGAAAAAAATGAGAATAAAATGACAGGGCATGTCCACACATATCACCCAATTTTTATGTATTTACATATCCAAACTTTAATTTTTATATTTATACCACTAACATTTATATTTGTTGAGTACTGTTATAACTTAGGGTCCAATTTGTTCGTTAGTTGTATTGTTAATGAGTTCATACAAGAGAAAGATATGAGAGAAGATGGTGGATGTCTTGATAAGGCTAAGTGTTTCTCACTATATATTTTCTCAGGAACTCTATATTGCTGGGAATTGCTCAAAGAAAGGATCTCTATTTCCCAGTCATAAGAGAGGGAGAGAGGGACAAACTCTAGTTTTAATAGTTAGAGGAAGAGAGAGTCTTCTTCGATCCTCTTTGACATCTCTTTTATACGTGAGAGAAAAGAAAATATAAAATTACATTACTTGCAATACTTCGTGTGTCCGTGATGTCTTGATGAAAATTCATTGCATGGGCGTCAAACAGCACCAAAAGTAGGAAAGGACGTATGTATGATGATTTTTTCCGATGGCTCATTTGGCCCATACTAGTTGGTTCGACCACTTCTGCAGGTAGACTTATCTCAATCACTTCAACAGGTGGGCTTAACTCTACTACTTTGACAAGTGGCTTAGCTCGACCACTTCGACAGGTCGGCTTAGCTTGATTTGGTGATATGAGCCTTTGGGACCCATGAATTGTGACATATTGCCCTTATGCAGGCCTTCCTTAAATGTCATTTTAACTTTTGAATGTGAAATACACCATTTTAAGCATAGGTGAGGTTACATGTATATAAAAATTGAAGTTTAGGTGGTAGATATGTAAATATACTATTTTGTGATTAGTTTAGGTTGCTAATATAGAAAAAAGCTTGTTGCTCACACTAATGCAAAAATTACGAAGGATGAACTTATTGTTTGAACGATAAAAATTGAAAACTGGTATCTCTCTATAAAATATGTATACAAAAGGAAGATTTACAGACATAACGCTCAATTCTTTCGTATTTACATATCTAACACTTAGACTTCAATTTTTACATACATACTGTATTTCACCTTTTGTAAGTTAAAATAATGGTATTTTATATTTGATATGAAAGATTTGGGTGGTATAAATTTAATAAGTAAAGTTTGGATGTTAGATATGTAAATACATTACAATTGGTGCCTCAAACAAACCCTCGAACGTGTAGTTTATTGGTTAGAAATAAAATGAATAGTTTTAAAGATCCCAAAATTAATTAAAATAATTAATGTGATTTCATATAAACAATTAAAGAAAAATCTGAATAATATGAAGCTTTGTTTAATTTAATTATTTTATACAAATTCTTAATGACTCATGAATTATTTAATTTTCATTTTTTTCTTTCTTTGTCTTTATTCAATCTAAACGAAGTCAAGGTCTATTTATTTAAACTTATTTATTTATTTATTGGTGGAAAATAGTTAATCCATGTGCAGAATGTTACTTGGATGTCCTTCCATTAGTGGAAAGCAACTTTTAAAAAATTATTGCAAAAGCAACGTAAGAAAGCAGAAAATTATCCACTGCTTAAAAATGCTTTTAAAAAGCAGATTCTGATACATGAAATGTCGCCAAACAATTTAGCTTTGTAAATTTTATGCATAAAAATGAATCAGAATAATCTTAATTATTAACATATATTTAGGAAGCTCTATTTAGGGGCATTTACATACATACCACCCATTTCCTATTGATTTAATTATCTATTACTTGAACTTTACTTTTAACATTTATACCGCTTAAATCTTTCATGTAACTTAAAAAGGTGAATAGTAACTCCTCCCAAAATCAAAGCTGTCAAAACATAATTTTATTATGTATTAGAACAAAGAAAATCTCCGAGCATCATAAATATATAAAATCCTTTGAATGAGGATAAAAAATTATGTTCGGCTGCTCATATGTGCCGACAACCGTTAAGATTTGAGTACATCACTCTGTAAATTTGTGACGAGCAATGTGATAAATTCTCAACAATTGTTTGCATTTATAGATAACAACGTGGTAAAACTGAAAGCAAATCAGAATTTCTTTTATTCCACGTTAAAAGCTAACTTTGCTCTATTATAATTAAAATTTAAAACCTTTGATAAAAAGATTTATTGGTTAATTTTAATGTTGGGGCATTAAGGTTCGTACCATCTAATTCTTATTACATATCTCCCACCTAAATTTTGCTCTATACATTCAAAACACTCAAATCATTCATATCACATCAAAATAATACTATTTTAATTATTAAAAGGTGAAATATACTTGATGTGTCGTCAATGAATTTTACCATTTGACAAAAATCTCACAATATTTTTTTAGAAAATATGTCCTGATAATCGTCTAGGGCTCCGTTTTCGGCAACTATATAGTCAAACTGATCCATCTCGATAAGACAATCCCCAAAATTCCAAAGTTGGTCCAATTCGAGTCCGATCAATTCCACATCGTGTCATTAAAACACATGTAGAGGCTTCAAATCATTGATTCAATGGAAAAATAAACTTTGTATTTGACAGATCTGAAAGCAAATCGAGTGTCGTAGTGAGAGAAATCCAACGGGTCTAAGCTCCCTTAATATTGATGCCATTTAGGCCCTTAAATCATAAAAAATCTCATAATGATCAAGAGGGAACCATATTGGTCTTCCTATAGGTGGTTATAGGAGTTATTTGTCGTATGATCAAAATTTCTTCCCTATAGGCAATAAATAGACCCCCGCTCTTTACTTGAGAGACGAAGGAGAAAGAGTCAAATTCCACTTTTATTGGGGACTAAAGACCCAATGATAACTTTCAGCCTTCGTAGTCGTTGACCTCACTTTCAGTCAACCGTTTGATTTACACTCAAAATGAACTCAAATCAATTCAAAATCCAAAATCTGTTCAAATTGAGCTCAGAAGGTCAAGATCAACCAATTTGAAGTTCATTTGAGCTTTCATCAAGAACATCAATTTTCATAGGGTGGGACCACACCTTGACCTCCATTGCCTCTTCTTGGAGACAACATAATCAAAATCGAATGTTGTGAAATCCTTGAGTTTTCCTCTACCATGGTGGGTTGAAATTGTCATTTTGGTTGGGACCACGTGGCTGTACACCCTGCGCGCCCGCGACCGCTTACACACGCACGTGCACTCCCACGTGTGTCCATGCGATTGTCGTGTTTGACCGGCATGACCGTGGTAGTTTGGTGTGGCCACTCCAAAGAGTTAACATGCATGGTCATGCCCGGTTCTTGCGTGGCATTGCCGATAGTTACCTGAAATGTGGTCACGCCCGAGGCCGGTGTGGCCACACTAGTGATCCGTGGCTCTCATTTTCGTATCCGAAAGTAAATCAATGCTCCATTTTGATATCAGTGATTTTAGGGAGCTCCAATTGCCATGGAAAGTATGAGCTTTAATCTCTGCCTCAATCGATGTTTGTCTAGGGCGATTCATGGGAGGCAATTGATCACGCCACTACTTCTATCACTCCAAATCATTTATAAATAAGTCTTTGTTTCTTCCTTGATTCAGATACTTCCCGACGCCTTCTTCCTCTACCTCTCCCCTCCTATTTAGACGATCTCCCTCCTTCAAAGATCGCCTTCTTGCACCACTCTCGTGGTAGTCGGCCCTCGTCTTCGATAGGCTCCTACTCCTCTTCATTTTTTATTTATTCTACATAGTTTATTTTGTTAAGCTTAAGTTAATAAAATTAAATAATTTTGATTAGACTTGGGTTTGGATTTGACTTTGGTTGACCCGAACCAAGCATGACTTCAAACCAAAACCCAACCAAGCTTGACCCAACCTGACTCGAACCTAAACCTAATCCAACTTAGGGCCCATTTGGGGCAGCTTATAAGTGCAGGTTGCGTTTTTAAAATGCTTCCTCACCATTTAGAAAATATGTTTCGACAGTCTTTCCAAAAATACGATTGAGTTTTTACACTAAATGCAGGCCATGGATTGAACCCTGCATTTGACCCTCGGGCCGCGTTTCAGGATAAGCTGCTTATCCCAAAACACATAAATTGCCCCAAACAAACCCTTAATCTAACTGGACCCGAACACAAAGTCAACCAGCTTGAACCAAATCAAGACCCAACCCATCTTGACCTAGCCTGAGATGAACCTAAACCCAACTCACTTTGAACTAGCCTAACCTAAACCTAAACCGACCCAACTTAACATGAACCTAAAACCCAACACGACCTGGGTTTGAACCAAAACTAAAAAATTTCAGTTTGATCCAACCTGACCCAAACCTACACCCAACCCAGTTGAACTCAAACTGTACCCAATTTGATTGAACCCAACTGAATCCAATTTGGCCGAACCTAAATTTAACCCAATATAATTTAGCTTGAATTAAACCCAAACTAAGCCAACCAAACACAAACTTAAACCAATCTAATTCAACCCCTAAACCTAATTGAACCCAAATTGAACACGTACAAATGCAAACATTACCTAATTTAAATCCAGTCAAACTCAAACCTTTTCCAACTTGGTTTGATTTGGCCTGAGCTAACCTTAACTAACGTTAGCTGTATCTTGCAGACCTTAATTAAAAACCTTAGCTCAACCCAAACCCAAGCTAATGCAAACTAAATTTAAGTAATTTTTCATATGTAGTGGTTTACGTGTAGAGGTTCATGTGTAGTATTCCATGTGTAGTAAATTATAAATTCATGTTCCATATATAGTACTCTTATGCTTTCATACAACATGTTTACTTCTTTTCATTGGATGAAGAAATAAAAAAGAAAAAGTGGATAAAAGGAAAAAGAGGTGGGGAAACTCATACATGCTGGTTCTCCCCATGAACATTTAATATGACATAAAATTTAAAAACTTTAAACACAAAACATCCAAAACTTAAGGACAAGACCAAATAGAGAACACCGACCGAGAAACTCAATTGCAAAACTCTAAACTTAGGAGATCACTGATTTTCATCTCAACTGAAAAATCTATGAGCTAAAGCAAAGCACAAGATAAATATCAAACTCCAAACCAAAATCTAAAATCAAACAACATAAAGAATGAGAACTAAACCTACGCCGATCCAACAAGAACCCTAGGTTAGCCAAATTGGACACAAGAATCGAGGATTACACATACCCTAGGCTAGTACAAGTACAAAAGCTTAGGATAGTTTAATAGGCACCCTAATTAGTGCTAAGGATTAGGACCTATAAAACAAACAATTTTAACCCCTAAAATTAAATGGAATGCCTTAGTATGAAGTAATCTATGGTTACCAACGAGGTATTTCTAACTGCCCTAAAACTAAGAAAGTCTACGCATGTCATGGTCATAACGCTCAAGGAGGATTGTTGGTTATAAGTTAGTTGTAGTTAAAGGATACCAACGTAATCAGGGTGATGGAACTATGGACATCTTGGATGTGGACATTATTCCTAATGTCTAGGTTAGTTCTCTTATTTGGATTCATTACAGATTCTAGATGTGTTCCAAAATTAGGGTTTCCTGTTCATTTAGAAATCCTTTCACCATCCTTCTGTTTAGAAATTTCATTAAACTCAAATAACTTCAAACTAATCTTCCAACCTGTGTTTCAAATTCAAACCTCCAATCTTATACTCTTAAACTAAACTCATTTTTGATCTCATAATGACCTTAACCAAATCCAATCAATCAAAACTCATCCAACTCTTTAACAATCTTTTCAACCCCCACCAAATCTTCAACCATTTGGGTAAACCTCCTCCTTGGATGGTTAAACCCCTTTATCTGGGCTTTTTCATGATACATTGTCATTGAATTGTAAGTTTCATCCCTTTGAGCTTAAATCTTCCAAAGATCTAAACTTTGATCCTTCATTCACCTTTAAAATCTCAACTTTGAAATTTCAATTTTGCAAATTTAAAAAACATAGGTGATGCGGCTCTGGCGTGTGCTATTTTTCTGCATGTTTTTATGTTTGTATGTACGTGCACACCCTAAAGGTTCTATGCAAGTATACATATCCTATAAAGTAATACAAGGCTCTAATGGAGTCCCGCTTATCGATCCCATAGAAAAATGAGGTAAGATGTCCTTAGTCAAATTCTAGTCTACTACTATCAAACTTTAGTTTAGAAAGTCGATATAAGTGGTTTTTCTAATAGGTACTTGATACACCAAAAATATATTCGGTTTTTGCTATCTAATTTTACCCATTTTTGGTGATATTGCACTTTAAAGAAAGGTATTTTTCATGATTTGTTGCATGTATGATGATTTTAGATGATTGGAACGAAAAGATGCAAAAAGGAACGAATTTGAAGCAAAAAGGAGCAAAAAGGAGCAAAATTGTGAAAATGTGTTCTGGCGCCGCCGGCGCTAGAATGGGCGCCGCCGGCGCCCAAATCCAGAGACTCCATAATTTATTGCAAGATAGAGCACCGCCGGCGCCCAAAGTCTGTGGAATTCAAAATTTGAGAGTTTTGGCGAAATTTTGAAGGGATGCCTATGGAAACTCTTGGGATTTCATCCCTAACTCTTAAATAACTGATTTTGGACGAGAGAAAGGGGACTCTCTTGCATTCTATTGCTTTATTTTAGTGTTTTAGTGTCTGTTAAGTGTTAGGGTTTAGTAGAGTAGTGTGTAGAAGTGAGGATTTGAGAGGAATTCTTCTCTAAGGAGTGAAGGAGAAGAAGTAAAGTGAGAGATTACTTCTTCCTTTCCATTCTAAAGAGAGAATCAAGTGTTGTAAAGAAGAGAGAAGAGGATTCAAAGGAACTTCAAAGGGATTGCATTGGGGAAGAGAAAGATATAAGTTGTATTTTATTTTATGGTTTGTATGACTTTTCTTTTATATGTAAAATCCATGTTTTATTATATATTCTTCATGAATTCTAAGTAGTCATCTTTGTCTTTCTTCTTGCTTAGAGATGTGATGATGGTTTGATGTGGATTTGATGTGCTTTTAATGTATTAAAGAGATTGTGATGGTTTTTCATTTAGAACTTAATTTACTTTCGATTTGGCCAATTGAAATGTTAAAATATGTTGTTGAACATTAAGTTTGAAATGATTTAATGTCCTGCAAAAATAATAAAAGATCCATTCAATTTCCATGGATAAATTGCGTAGTTCATGGGAATTGCATGCAAATAAATAAGGAAATGTGTTTTGAAGGACTTCAATGTGGATATTTCAGGGTGACAGGTTGAAATCCCCAAATTGGTTCTAAGATTAGTAATTAATGTCAAAGGTTAGCCTTCAGGTGAAGGGTGAGTGGGAGCTCTGAAGTGAGAGCTGGTATCCTCCCAGCCTAGCCTTAGAGTTAATGACTAAACTTAGAATATGTCAATGTTCTTTTCTTATTTAGAGGAGAGGGTACTCTTCTAAAGGTAAAGAATCATGTATGCTCCTATTTGGCACAATAAATTAGATAACTGATCATATCAATCTACACATCATATTCTCATTGCAAGAAGAAAGATACTTTTCTCATATATATCAAAAACCTTTCAAATACTTAGTTTAGTGTGTCTGTTAGATAATTCTATTTTCAAGTTATTAGAAGTAACTGTAGTTTAGTTAGTTGTTACTGTTTTCTACATAGTAGTAGTAGAAGTAAGTCTTGAACTTTAAATGTAATTAGAGTATAGAATTTTGGTGCTTTATTAAAACTTGTGAAACTTTTACTTTACTTAACTTAAAACCTTCCTGTGAGATCGATAATCAGGACTCCACTAGAGCCTTGTATTACTTGATACGATACGTCTACTTGCATTGAGTACGTGGGCTTTACAAAATCATTATAAATATATTAATTTGAGTTCATAAATTATTGCATATATATAAGCCCCTCGTGATCAAGTTTTGGTGTCGTTGCTGAAGTTTAAAATCTTCTTACAATGGTAACAAATTCTTGCATTTAAATATATATAATTTAAGTCCCCGTGTGTCAGTACTCCTAAAGGTAAGATTTAAGTTTAAAACAACTAATAACTAATCTTAAAGGAAAATATGAATTATAAAGATAACCCTTTCTGGATGAATGAGTTTGGTGAATTTTGAGATAATAAAATCTATAATTTTTATGTAGTGAATTGGATAAAGTAAATGAATGAGATGCATTAAATATTAAATGTACCAAATAGGAGCAATTATATTTTTTACCCTCTTCCGAGTGCGTAAAGAACATTAGCTAATCCTAGGTTTAGTCCCTAAATCTGGGGTCAGACTAAGAGGATAGTGGCTCTCACTCCAGAGCTCCCACCCGGGGTTAGACTAAGAGGATAGTGGCTCTCACTCCAGAGCTTTCCATTCACCTGAAGGCTAACTCTCATTTTAGTTTCCAAGCACTAAGATCGAATTGGGGATTTTATTCTGTCACCCTAAAATCTCCAATTTTATGCTCATAAAAGTATATTTCCCAATTTATTTGCACTCAACCCCCATGAACTTCACCATCCATGGAATTTGAATGTGTTTCTACTTTATTGAGAATTACACCACCGTCTCGGATCATAGTGCAATTACAACAAATTTTAACACAACAACAAGCTCTTATTATAATGTAAATGAAGTACAAGTAAAAATGATCACATTTTTAATTAAAACTTCTTCTAGCATGTATCCCAATATCCTAAACATGAACTATACTCATTGCAAAAGAAAAGTAAAAGGAAAATAACGACATAATCTTCTCATGCCACCATTTCCAAATAAGAAGAAAGAGTAAGAGAAAGACATCACAAAGCACGGAGAAAACACAACGGAAAACTTCATTTCATCAAAGCAAATCTACTACATAAGAGTTTACAAAATCATAAGATAATGAAGAACACAATACTTAATTTTTTTTCTTTGAAAGTCAGATGAAAATCTCTCCCAAAGTCTCCCACCGATCCATGCATTAGAGTATAAACCCTTACATATTCTCTCAAAATCCCTTCACCAATCTCTTCAAAAATGTAGAAATCTACATTTATACTCATATTCTAAGATCTATAATCATGATCCACATTTTTCCTAACTTCTACACCCTTTTTTGATTTCAAATTCACTTTAAAATAGTGTAGGGATGAATTTTCCAAGAGGTGTTTCAAGAAACCTTTCAAAAGACATCCAGATTCATTGAATCTCGGCCATAACAGCCCAAAATCGCGTCCAAACTTTCTCGGGCGCCGTCGGCGCCATATTCTTGTGGCTCTCGGGTTTCTGGCACCATCGACACCCTCTCAGGTGCCATTGGCGCCCATTCTGTGCAGTTTCACCATTTTGCTACATTTGGCTCCATTTCGCCCCGTTTTAGTTTCGTTGTGTTCCTAACAGGTAAACCTAGAAAATAAACATGAGAAGAATATTTCTTTAAAGTGTAATCTCATTCAAAAATATGCAAGAAGTGTAAAAAAAATTAAAAATAGAAAGACTTATCGAAATGTGTCAAGCCAAATTCTGCTTTCTTGCTCGTTTTTGCTCTAAATTTTACCATTTTTACTTTATTTTTTTCCAAAAGTCCATTTATTGTACCTAAAATGAAAAACATGCAAAATACATTCCTTTAAAGTCTAATATCATTAAAATTAAGCATAAATTGTATATGAAAAATCAAGCATTTTTTAAGCGTGTCAACTATCCCAAACTTAACTGTTACTTGTCCTCAAGTAACACAATAACTTTAAAAATAAAATATGTTGACTTGTGATTGTGGGTTTCTATAGAGTTTCCTATAATTTCATCTCAGAAATATTATAGTTTAACATATGAGAAATTCAAGTAAATCAACCTGGGATTAGAGTGTAAGAGTATCTCATATTCAATTTAGAAATCGTAATATTCTGTTTACTTCAAAAGTTATTGAAACTTGTCAAACTAAAGATTCAAAGAAGTATAAAAGCATAATTTGAGCACTTTATCTATACCAATTTAACCAATATCTTTTGAAATAAGAATAAGCTTATGATTGTTTTTAAGTTTTTTCATTTAAAAATATTCAAGTGAAACTAATTTTTTATTAGAATTCTCTTCAAGTTTCTCCTCACATATTTTTTTTTCACTTTTCTTTTTCTTTCTTTTTTCTTTTCTCTTTCTTTAGGGATCATTTTCTATTCTTTTTTTTTCTTCTTTTCTTTTTTTTTATGTGAGGATTATTGTATTTGGATAGACCTTTAATAATTTTGAATTTTACCATCCTCTTTCTAAAGTCCAAAACTCAAAACTTTCCCTCACTTTTTAAAAGTGTAAGTATTAGTTTGAAAAATGTTTCAATAAAGGCTTAATTCTCAATAAGTATAAATCTAAGAATCTTAGCTTTTCAAATATTCAACTCCTTTCTACCATAAATAGTAAAATCATTTTCCTAATGTTTCCTACAAAATATCTTAACTCTAGAATAGTTTCTTCACATAGGATTTCAACTAAGTTATTTTTCTAATATTCCTAAAATAAAAAATATGGTAACATAAAGATAACACCACATGCCACAAACTATTTTAAAAGTGATATTAAATTAAATACAGGCTACTAAGGGCAAATAAAGTTATGTTTTTTAAAAAATATATATATTTCTCCCCCCTAAACTTAAATTTTTATATATTTTGCAATTAATTCCATACAATATAGCTGGAAGAAAAAGTAGTTAAATTTACTAATTACTATAACATCCTATCAAATTCATATATATGCATAATCAGGATAAAATGACTACGGAAGAAAGTAAAGCTAGTCTAAATCATGCTTGCAATAATATTAAACTAAAAGGAAATATACTCACTTTAAAATTTTATTTTTCTTCATACCCCCAAACTTATTTTTTAACATATATAACATTTAATACAAAAAATATAAATAGAAAGAAAAACGATTTAGAAATTTTATCTACCACAAATGTCTATTAAAAGTATCTACAATTATTCATCAGGACAGAACAATATCCAACAGAAAGTAAATCTAAACTATTCTTGCCAGAAGAAAATTCACTAAATAAAATTTTGACTAGCATAGCAGGTATTAGCATGGGACTATAAAAATGTTTTTCAAGTCTTATATAAAGTTGTAACACACAAACAAACATATATGATAAATGTGATCAATTCTTCCATTAACTCATCACATGTCACTAACCTACTTCCAAATTCTAACAAAATCACCACACTAATAAATTAGGTACATTTTAAATGATTTTATAAAATATAATCCCAAAGATATGATTATCCCTAAAGCATTGGTTCACGTGCACCAACCTTATACATCACTTATTCCCCTTAATTAAGCACCTATAATAGTTATAAATCATAGTGTAAGTTCATCCACAAGTTATTCATCAAATAGGTTTATGACTCTTACCAAATGAAAAACAAATTCAGAGAAATGAAGTAACAAAATTGAGATGGATCTGTCGCTGTTCAAATTCATGATATCTCTTGTAAAACTCAAGTCCGGGTGAGACCCGAGTCATAGTAGACTCATCAATCTAATTACTACAAGAGAACATACAAGTCTAACCATAATAAAAAGTCAAGGAATAACATCCCTTATGACACATAAAGATCAAATGAAATCACTGACAATTCAATCTTCTACTAATCAACAATCAAACTGATCAATCAATAATGACATATAAAGATCAAGTCAATCTACTCTAAATCAAACACAATACAACACTAACAATCACAACTCTTAGGCAAACTAAATCAAAGCACACTGATAACTAGCCTCCCATAAAGCGTTTGGTTTAACGTCGCCAGCTCGACAAATGATTCCACCTGGATCAAAATTCTAATTAAGTAATCCTCGATCAATCGCCCAATATTTTTTAGATCCAGGGATTCCTACAAAATCCTCAAATTGTAATTTTTCTTTCAGTTTTTCATTTTCAGATTGATTCATATCATTGTTCCTCATATTTCATTCTAGATCCAATACTTTTTTTACTGATTTTCTCAATTTGAATATTAATATCATCCTTGAAATTATAAAGAATGAATCTTTATATGATAATTCAATATCTCATAAAATTTGGATCAGATTCTCTCTAGATAATTTAGATTCTTGATTAAAATTTTCTATGTTACTCTTCTGTTTGAAGTTATCTTCTAATTCTTCTCCTTGATACTGAGTAAATGTTGGAGGTGATTTTTCTATATTTATCTTAGTTGAGGAAATAGATATCTCTTACATATATATATACAAAAGGAAGATTTACAAACATACCGCTCAGTTCTTACATATTTTCATATCTAACACTTAGACTTCAATTTTTACACACACGCCACTTTACTATGCATGAAAAATAAGTATTTCAGTTTTATAAGTTAAAATAATAGTATTTTATATTTGATATGAAAGATTTGTGTGGTATAAATGTAACAAGTAAAGTTTGGATGTTAGATATGTAAATACATTACAATTGGGGGGGTTTGAATGTAAATGCCAGAAAAATAAAACAGAAATTCACTCCCAGGTCTTTTGAGCACTTGAGCATGGATGACGGATCCCAATTTAAGAATAAAAGAACTTGAATTAATAGTTTGAAATTCATAATCAACAAATAAATTAATGACCTTTAGGGTTTGTTTGTGATGACTTTTTGTCTGTTTTGCTTTTCAGATTGTCATCACAGTTCTATTTGTGAAATTATTTTCCTGTTGTTTTTAGAAAGTTTTGTGGTATAAATTTACTTTTTTCAGTTTGAGCTACTAATGTGTAGTAACCGTCAGAAAACTGCAGTCTAATTTTTCAAAAATAAAATAAATTCGTAATAGTCACCACACCTTTTTGAAAAACAATTTCTTATACAGCAGCTTCACAACTACTTCTTCAAACAGTTGTTGGTGTCTCAAACAAACCCTCAAATGTGTAGTTTATTGGTTAGAAATAAAATGAAGAGTTTTAAAGGTCCCAAAATTAGTTAATTAATTAATTCATTCATGTGATTTCATATAAACAATTAAACAAAAATATGAAGCTTTGTTTAATTTAACTATTTTATAAAAATTCTTAATGAGCTCAATCTAAACAAAGTCAAGGTCTATTTATTTAAACTTATTTATTTATTTATTGCTGGAAAATAGTTAATCCATGTGCAGAATGTTATTTGGATGATAGATATATCCTTCCATTTGTGGAAAGCAACTTTTAAAAAATTATTGCAAAAGCAATGTAAGAAAGCAGAAAATTTTCCACTGCTTAAAAATGCTTTTAGAAAGCAGATTCTGATACATGAAATGTCCCCAAACAATTTAACTTGTAAATTTTATGCATAAAATGAATCACAATAATCGTAATTATTAACATATATTTAGGAAGCTCTATTACATTATTTGTAAGGAGATAAAAATTAAATTTAGGGGCATTTACATGCATACCACATATTTCCTATTGATTTAAATATCTATTACCTTATTTTACTTTTAATATTTATACCGCACAAATCTTTCATATAACTTTAGAAAGGTGAATAGTAACTCCTCTGATAATCAAAATAGTCAAAATATAATTTTATTATGTATTATAACACAGAAAATCTCCGAGTTTCATAAATATGTAAACTATTTTAGGAGATGACAAGATGTTAGGTTTGGTTGCTCGTATGTGTGGACAACCGTTGAGATTCGAGCACATCACTCTATATATTTGTGATGAGCAATGTGATAAAATCTCAACAATTGTCTACACATATAGATAACAAGGTCGTAAAATTGAGAGCAAATCAGAACTTTTTTTTATTCCAAGTTAAAATCCAACTTTTTTCTATTATAAGTAAAATTTAAAAATTTTGATAAAATAATTTACAATTTATTTTAATTTTGGGGCATTAAGGTTCGTACCATCTAATTCTTATTACATATCTCCCACCTAAATTTTGCTTTATACATTCAAAACACTCAAATCGTTCATATCACATCAAATAATACAATTATAACTCTTAAAAGGTGAAATACACTTGATGCGCCATCAATGAATTTTACCATTAGACAAAAATCTCACAATTTTTCTTTAGAAAATATGTCCTGATAATTGTCTAGGGCTCCGTTATCAGCAACTATATAGTCAAATTGATCGTCTCCATAAGAGAATTCCCAAGATTCCAAAGTTGGTCTAATTCGAGTCAAATCAATTCCAGATCGTGTCATTAAAACATATTTGGAGGCTTCAAATCATTGATTCAATGGGAAATTGAACTTTGTATTTGACATATTTATAGTCAAATCGAGTGTCTTAGTGAGAGAAATCCAACGAGTATAAGCTCCCTTAATTCTGAGACCATTTGGGCCCTTAAATCATTAAAAATCTCATTATGATCAAGAGAGAACAATATTGGTTGTCCTACAGGTGGTTATAGAAGTTATTTGTCGTATGATCAAAACCTCTCATCCCTATAGAACAATAAATAGACCCCTGCTCTTCACTTGAGAGGGGGAGGAGAAAGCGCGAAACTGAAAATCCAATGATAACTTTTAGCCTTTGTAGCTGTTGACCTCACTTTTGGCCAACCCTTCGATTCGCACTCAAGATGCACTCAAATCAATTAAAAATCCAAGATTTGTTCACACTGAGCTGAGAAGGTCAAGATCAACCAATTCAAAGTTCGTTTGAGCTTTCATCATCAACTTCAATTTTTGTGGTTTGGGACCCGCACCTTCACCTGAACTGCCTTGCCTTGGAGACAACATAGTCAAGATCGACCATGTTGTTAAAATCCCTGAGTTTTCCTCTACTAGGGTGGGTTAAGTTAATTTTTTTGGTCGAGACCACGTGCCCGTAGACACTGCGCGGTTGCGACTGCCCACACACACACCCGACCCATGCATGCACCCACCCACGTGTATGTCGTGCTTGCCATTGGACTGGCATGACTACGCCGGTTTGGGTGTGGCCACTCTTGAAAGTTACTAGACATAGTCACATAGGTTCTTACGTGGCCATGGTTGAAAGTTACTAGGCATGTGGTTACGCCTGAGGCTGGCGTGGTAACGCCAACGATTGGCTGCTCTCTTCTTCGGATCTGACAGTGAACCGACATGTTTTGTCATCGATGATTTGTGCGATCTCTAACTACTGGAGAAAGTATGATAGTCGATCTCTTCCTCAATAGTCGATTGTCTGGGGTCGATCCATGGGAGGCAATCACTCCCGCCACTGCTTCTATCGCTCCCAGTTATTTATAAATAGGCCTTTGCTTCTCCCTTGTTTTAGATGGTTCCTGACGCCTTCTTCCTCTGCCTCTCCCCTCCTTTTCGGATGATCTCCCTCCTTCGACAATCACCTTCCTGCGACACTCTTGTAGTAGTCAGTCCTCCTCTCCGATAGGCTCCTACTCCTCTTCATTTTTTATTTATTCTACTTAGCTTATTTTGTTAAGTTTAAGTTAATGAAATTAAATAATTTTGGATTAGACTTGGGTTTGGGTTTTACTTAGGGCCCGTTTGGTACAGCTTATAAGTGTGGGGGTATTTTTGAAAACGTCGCGGTACCATTTGGATCGTACGTTCCGGCAGCTTATCCGATAACGCGGTTGAGTTTTTTACAAAAGCATGTAGCGGGTCGAACACCGCGGTTGACCAGCGAGCCTCGTTTTAGGATAAGCTACTTATCCTGAAATGCACAATCTGTCCCAAACACACGCTTAAGCTAACCAACCCCCAACATACTTTGACCCAACTTGACCTGAACCTAAACCAACCCAACTTGTTTTGCCTAAACAGAACCTAAAGTCAACCAGCTTGACCCAGCCTGACTTGAAGCTAATCCAAACCATCTTAACCTTGTCTGACCTGAACCTAAACACAACCCAACTTGAACTAGTCTGACTTGATCCTAAATCAAACCCAACTTAACTCGAATCTAAACCCCAACCCAACATGAACTAGCTTGACCCGAACCTAAACAAATTTTTTTTGAACCAATACGACTCGAACCTAAACCCAACCCAACTGAACTCAAATTGAATCCAATCTGACTGATCCAATTGATTCCAATATGGTTGAACCCAAAATGAACCCAACTGAACTTAATTGAACCCAAACTTAACCCAATATGATAGCCTGATTTGAACTCAAACAAAATCCAACCGAGCACAAACTTAACCCAATCTGATTCAACCCAACTTGATCCCAATTGAACCCAAACTGAACCCAAATTAAACACATCCAAATGCAAACTTAACCAAATTTGAACCCAATCAAACTTAAACTTTATACAACTTGATTTGAGATGATCATAGCTAACCTTAACTAACCTTAACTATCCCTAGTTGACCTTAATTAAAAACCTTTGCTCAACCCCAGCCCAAGACTAATCCAAACTGAATTTAAGTAGTGTTTCCATATGTAGTGGTTCAAGGGTAGAGATTCATGGGTGGTACACCATGTGTAATGAATTAAAAATTCATGTTCCATATATAATAGTTTTATGTTTTCATACACCTTATTTACTTCTTTTCATTGGATAAAAAAATAAAAATGAAAATTGTATAAAAGTAAGAAGAGGAGGGGAAACACTCATATGTTGGTTATCCCCAAGAACATTTAATATGATATAAAATTGAAATCTTCAAACAAAATAACCAAAACTTAAGGACAAGACACAAAAGAGAACACCAACCTAGCAACTCAATTGAAAAACTCTAAAATTAGGAGAACGCTGATTTTCATCTCAACTGAAAAATCTAAGAGCTAAAACAAACCACGAGCAAATTATCAAACTCCAAACCAAAATCTAAAACCCACCAACATAATGAACGAGAATTAAACCTAGAAAGATTTGACATAAACCCAAGGTTGGCCAAATTGGACACAAGGACCGAAGATCACACATACCATAGACTAGTCCAAGTTCAAAAGCTTAGGTTAGTTTAATAAGTGCCCTAATTAGTGCTAGGATATTATATTAATCAAGGTCATTACTTTAATAGGTTTGTTTAATAGGTGTCCACCAACATAACATCTCAAGTTTTTCATGACATACCGTCATTGAATTGCAAGTTTCATCCGTTTGTGCTAATATCTTCCAAAAATCTAAACTTGGAACCTTCATTCACCTCCAAAATCTCAACTTTGGAAGTTCAATTTTGCAATCTGAATAGCATAGGTCATTATATTAATCAAGAGTCTTCTTTCGGGCACACTTAGTTGAATATTTAATTAATTATGAAGGCTTGCCCTAGTAGAGATACTAGACCCCAAAATAAAATAAACCTTATCTTACATTTGTAAGGTACAGGGAAAATCCTAGTTTCGTTGACCCACAAATATTTCTATCATCTGAATGATTAGGCCCATTTCAAGTTATTATTGCCTCCCTTTAGGGTGGTATATTATTCTTTAGTTACTATGCTCGATCATCTAGATAGTGGTCTTTAAAAATTCTACGGAGGACAAACAAAAATCCCCCACTAGTGGTCGATGACCACCATCGGCTGCTGACATGCGTCAATTTTACATCATTTCACCTATTGTTTTTCCTACATTTTACTTATTAATTTTATTTATTTAACACAAATTTACGCTTAAGAAATATATTTTGTTCAAGTTATGCAGGATGTAGGAATTGAATACAAACGAGATGAAACAAGAAAACCTAATAAGAAAGTGACTCAAAGCGGAGTGAACATGCCTAAAGCCGGAGTGACCACGCCTAATGATTGAACCAATTTGGTGTGACCATGCTCGAAAAATGGTGTGACCATGCCATAGATTGCAGTATGGTGGTGTGACCATGCCACAATTAGGTGTGACCATGACAGCCTTCATAGAAGAACGAAGTGACCTCGCCGATGAGCATGAAACACTTTATGAAGAAAATTTGATGGCTCAAACTGTGATTCTTGTTATAAAATCAAACCTTAGAGCTTGATTAGAGAAAACTTGGAGGCTGAAAAAAGAGAGTTTAGGAGGGATTTGAGTGACCTCTTGAGGGATTTCTTCCTCCTTGGGTTAAAACCTTAAAGGGAGATCTTTTCTTTACTTTGTGAGTTGTAAGAGATTTTGTATGAGAGGAAACGTTGCTGACTTTGCTGGAGAAACAGTTTCTTGAAATTTTTTTATCTTTATGTTGCTTGGAATGAAATTTCATATGGTGTATTGTACTATGGTTTTCTCTATAATGAGTGGCTAAACTTTTTTTCGTGTCTCATGATATAAAGAGTAGTGGATTTATTGTTGGTTTTCAAAAATGTTATTATGTTAATCATTTTCTTGAGCTTTTCATGGCCGATGATGTTGGTTAACATTTGATCTTCATTTACTTCTAGTTTGGTCAACTGAGAATTTAAAAGGTTCCATTAAACTACGACCTCTAACAGTTGCGTAGTGGAAATGAAAGGAACATGTAATTCTGAGATGATAGACATAATTCAATGGAATTCTGCAATCATTCCAGGGAATCAGAAAAGTCATGCGAAATATCAAGGGAATTGAGGAAGCCTCAAATTTATGGATTCTAGGCTTCTTTTGACCTAGACATAGGCATAAGGAGTGCCTTGTCCCCAATTATCAACAATCATGTAAGAAAATATTTAGGAAACTGCGATCACCGCGATCTCTGAATCACAGATGCACAAGCCTCATCTATCTTGAAAGAACTCACAAATTTTTCCATCATATTTTCTACTTTCTTTTACCACCAAGAATTTGTTTTGCTAGGACCTTAAGATTTGAAAACCTTCTTTTGATAATCGCCATGCTAGGTTCACCGAATTAGTAAACTATAGTTTTTTTTGTGGAAGAAATTATTACACTTTCTCGTCGGGATCAATACGTGGTGCTAATAAACCGCATTACGGCATGTGCACTTGTGCTTTACGACCGACTTACGTCCTGGTAAGTTTTCGCTCATCAAGTTTTGGCGTCGTTGCTAGAGAAAGGCTTTAATAATTTTTTTGCTATTGGAAAATTTTGTTTAAAAATTTAGGATCTACATTGAAATTTTTATTTTCTTATTTTTGTTTTTTGATTTTTTGTTTCTATTCTTGCATCTGTACCATTGTTGTTTTCTTTACAGGTCTGAAAATTTAAAAAAGCCGAAAAATAAAAAAGCCAAAAATATCTATTAATTTATTTTATGATTTTTATTTTGCATATTGTGTGTTGCACTTGTATGCTAGTTTATCGATAGACTTCTGTGAGTCATTATGTTGTTTGTTACATAAGTAGTTGTTAATTTGTCCTGTTTATGTTTAGGGAAGTTAAGGTTGACCTCGCCCCTTTTGGCCCTGAGATTGATCACACATTTAGGCGTCTTAAGAGATCATACTTGACTTCTGAATCATCTATTAAGATGGCTAACCCTAATTCACCCACCAAGAAACCACTTAGAGACTATGTCAACCCCTCTTCTAAAGAGATTCACTTGAGCATCAACTATCCCAATGTTGAGGCTAACACTTTTGAATTGCATCCCGTCATAATTCAACTGATTAAAAAAAATCAATTTGGGGGACTTGCCATCGAAGACCCCAACCTTCACTTAACCAATTTTCTTGAACTGTGTGCCACTTTCTAGTACAATGGTGTCCCCAGTGATGCTGTTAGACTGAGGCTTTTTTCCCTTTTCCCTAAAGGATAAGGCTAAGATTTGGCTTAATTCCCTTGCCCTTGGATCAATCACAAACTGAAATGACTTGGCAAAAAAATTTCTATCTAAATACTTCCTTCCATCTAAAACTGCAAAACATAAGAATGAAATCACCTCATTCATTCAAATTGATGGAGAGTCATTTATGAGGCCTAGGAGAGGTTCAAATAACTACTTAAGAGATGCCCACATCATGCCTTACCCGATTGGCTAATCATTGACACTTTTTACAATTCTTTGATAGGTTCCCTAAGATGCATAATAGATGTTGCAGTAAGAGGATCACTCATGTCTAAACCTTTTGATGAAGACTACCAATTAAAATAATAAATGGCCAAAAATAATTTTCAATGGTCTGCTGAAATAGTGAGACCCCAAAAAGTAGTCAGTGTTCATGAATCTGATGTCTTAGCTATCCAGACTAACCATGTTGCTGCAATTTCTAAAAGCTAGATAATTTGGGAGTGAATCTCATGTACGCACTCTCACCTAATGATGGTTTAATTCAAGAATTGGTGATAGATCCTAACATCTCAGCCTTAGAATCTATAAATTCAATATAAAATCCTGACCATAACCTATATTCCAACAACTACAACCTTGGCTAGAGGAACCACCCAAATCTCCCTTGGAATAAAAACAAACAACAATGGTAGAACAACCAGAACAACCATGTTGGTAGTTGGAAAAACCCATGAAACCACAATACACACCAGGATTCTAGTGTAGCTCCCAAACAAATCACCTATTAAGGAATTAATCATTTAAATGAGGAACACTTTATAGAGTCAAGTTGTAGTCATCAAGAATTTGGAAACATAATTAGGACCGCTGTCAAGCTCAATGAACAAAAGACCCGCAGGAGAGTTGCCATCCAATAGTGAAGTAAATCCTAAAGATCTGAATTTTAAATAGTGCAAGGTGGTAGGAATTGAAATGGCGGCACAGAACAAATAGTTTTGAGACCTATGTTAGAAAAGTGTCCATTGTCATCCAGATTGAACCAATAGAAAGATATTCACCTCCATTCTCTCAAAAGATGCAAAAGCCCAAAGAATGACCCCGGTAGTTTTACCATCCCATAAGCCATAGTGTCATCTTAGGGCTAGTTTAAATCTTATATCTCTAAAAATTTTCAAATAACAGGCAAGAGGAGAAATAAAGCCTGTCATTTTGACCCTCTAGTTAGCAGACTAATATGTGGCTCACCTTTTAGGCAAAGTGGAAAGCCTACCCATTACTGTGGAATGATTTACGCTCCTAACTGATTTTATAATCTTGGATGTGAAAGCTGATAAGGATATGCATGTCATTCTAGGAAGACCTTTCTTAGCCACTGGGAAAGCCATTATTGACGTTGAGGAAAAAAAAGTAATTTTGAAGAACATGATCAAGCAGTTACATCTGATATCTCAAAATCAGCAAACCATACCTAAGCCCAAATAATCAAACTCAAAGAATTGTAACAGTGGCTAGGGTGGTAAAAATCCAATCAACAGAATTTAAGGATGTGCACTTGGAAGAGAAATAAATAATTGATGAATTTTTTGGGAACTTGAATGAAGAAAATATTACTCTTCCAGTAGGGAAGCTCAACCACAAAATTCAAACATTTTAAGAAACCATTTATGTTGTTTGATAGGAACCACTGATAATTATCTGACTGAAAGTGAGAGCTTAGTGAGACTCCTTCATCAATGATCAGAACAGGATCAACATTTTCATGGGGAAATTGAGGACACGACTTTATTAGAAACCTAGGACAATCAGATGTTGAAATGAACGATCAAGGATTACTAAGTTGGTACTTTAATGTTGGACCCCATTTAGGGTAAGGCCTGAGACTTTGTCAAGCTGAGGATGTTAAACCAAGCACTTTCTTGGGAGGCAACCCAAGCGCTATCTTTCCACTACTAAATTAATTCAGTTTTATAGTGTCTCTTTTTTTATTTAAATAAGAGCATTTTGTCATTGGAATTATGTGTTATATCGAGTACTGGCCCTTGTATGGAGGAGTTGGAATACTTAGAGGGAGGTTGCATTAAAAATTTTTCGTTTAGGCCGGCGTGACCATGCCGACCAGCTGTGTGCAACACCAAATTCAGTTGTGACCACGCCACACCCTGGCGTGACCACACCACCAATCTTTTAAGTGCTCGAAACCCATCTTTTTCAGCACTTTACTCCTTGCCTTTCACCCTCCTTTTCTCCTCTCTAAGCTCTGAAATCATTAAGAAATAAGCATATTTCACTAGATCCAGTTGCCATAGAGTTGATCGGGGGTAGTGAAGCTAGGATTTAGTGAGTTTTTTAGAATGCATGCATAGCTATATCCCAAGTCATAATTACTAGAGCTTCCATATTATGACTTATAAGATAACTGTGTTACCCAAGGAGAAGCCCACATGCTTTTCTAACCCAACTAACCCAACATAGATTTCTAATTACGTAGTTTTATAGTGCGCTTAGGGTGTTAGAGGCTTCCCCAATCCAGAGGAGGAGTGAATCCTTTGTTGAGAGTGTTTTTAGCTTTGTAGCTAGACCTCTCCTCTCTTTTTCACTCCAGCGGCATCCTTGCTGATACACCTAAAATATATAGTATTTTTATGCACATTTTTATACCTATTTTTAATGATATTGCACTTTAATGGAAGGTATTTTGTGTTTTTCTTGCAGGTATGATGAAAATGGATGGTCATGATGAAAGGAGCAAAATTGGATCAAAATTTGCAGAAAAAAATGAAAAATAAAAAATTTGGCACAGGCGGCTAAGCGCCCCCCAGCGGCGCTTAGCCGCCACAGTTAAAAATCGAGATTCAAATGGATTTGGTGCCAATTTTAAAGGGGATGGGATGCAACTCTTGGTGGTAACGTCCATAACTTCCTTTGGGCAACAAGTTTGAATGAAGGGGTGCGTTCCTTGGTAGATACATCGAATCTGGACACATTTTGAAGAGACACCAAGGCACCTTTTGGTTTACTATTTAAAGAGAGTCTTAGGAAAGATTTAGAGGAGGAAATTTGAGGAGACTCTTCCACTGCATTTTGAAGAGTACTTCCATTGTTCTTCCACTGCATTTTAAAAGTTTTTATTTAGAGTAGGAGTAGAGAGTAGAAAGGAGAAAAGGGTTGGAGTGAAGTATTCTTCTTCCCACTTCTTTTCTTTTTTTTTTTAGTTTAGCTTTTATTGAAGTCTGAAGTTTGTATTCTGAGTCAACAGAGTTGGGAGACTTGCTCTGAGAAGTAGTTTAGCGAAGAGTCAAAGTTTCAGAGGAACTTCCTTAGTCTTGTCGAGAGGATTTTCGTATAAGTGTTTACTTTTATTTAGTTTATTAATACTTGTTTTCGTTTATTATTTTTCTTATCGTTGTTTTTAATTTCAAATCAATGTGTTTTTATATTTTCTCAATGCATTCCGAGTAGTTTACTTTATCTTTTTCTTTCTTAAATGGAGAAGTAATTAATTTAAAGAGAATTGTTGTGGAAAATATCAGTGTTTAAAAGTTGGAAGAAGTTGTGAAGATTGATTCTAAAAACTTTGTTTACTTCTTAATTTGGCCTGTTAAGTTGTAAAATTTCTTGAGATTATGTAAGATCCAATGCGGTATTGTCTCATGAAAGTTAGTAAGAATCACATGAAATTATATGGGTGAGAACTGTAGTCCATATAATTGAATGTAATATTTAAAGATATTTTTATAAAAGGGAGTAAAATTAGAGGATTTTAGAGTGACAGGCTAAAACCTCCTAATTTGGTTTGAAGTTTTGAGTTTTGTTATGAGAAGTTAGCCCCTGGTGGTGGGAATCGAGAGAACTCTAGAGTGAGAGACTGGTATCTTCCCTGCCTAACCATGTTCAAAATAATATAAATTTCAAATTAACCTATGTTCTTTATAGAACCAAGTAAGGGTAAAGAACACATTTGCTTCTATCTGTCACAACAAAAATTTGTATACTTCCACAACAACTTTTAGAATTATTACTACTTCATGAAAGAAAAGAAAAAGATATTCTAGTTAATAGTATTTTACATCCAGTGTTATTAGTTATTGTACTTTTAATTTCTTGCTTTTGCATTGTTATTAAGAAAATTTCAAAAGACATATCAACGTTCAAAACTTTTCAAAATCAAGATATACTTTTTCGAAAATAATTAAAGAAAATAAAAAGATAATTTCTCTGATTCCTTTAAAGATTTCACATTTTCCCTGTGGGTTCGATATCTCGGGGCTTAATGACCACAGAAAAATGTATTGAGAAATTTATACCAATTTTATATAAAGAAATGTATTTTCTTTATTTTATTGCAGGAATGAAGATTTATAAGTACTGAAGCAAAAAAGCACAAAAGAAGCGGATTTGGAGCAAAAAGTACTCAATATGATGAAAAATGAACTATTCCGCCGACGGCGGGATTTAAGCCGCCGTTGACGAGATTTTATCGAGAGATTTTGAATATTTTATAAAGAGCCCACTGACGGCGAGACCGAGCCGCCAACAGCGAGATCGGTGCGGTTAGCCCATCTTCTAGAAGCCCGCCGACGGTGAGATCGACCCCGCCGACGGCGAGACAGTTGAAAGAAGCCAAAATACATTGAACCCGGACGCTTTTTGAAGAGGTGCTTATGCAACCTTTGGAGATTTGACTCCTTCTATAAATAGAGACAAATTTTAGTCAGTTGGGTGTCATTCTAGAGTCTTTTAGTTTCTATATAGAGTGTTTAAGTGTGTTTAGCGTCTTGGTGAGTTTAATTAAGTGTGTTGTACTAGAAGGAAGAGTCAAAGGAACTTCAAGGAGTCTGCTTGGGGAGAAGAATTGAGATAAGTATATTTGTTAACTTTAATGAAATTCACGCTTTGTGTTATTTTTCCCATGCGTTCTGAGTAGTTTCCTTAGTCTTTCTCCTTGTTATCGAGATTTCGTGAAATGATGAATTAAAGTAGTTGTGCCTAAAAATATGAAAATAGAAATTATGCTAATCTTTTACTTAAATCTTAATTTACTTTCAATCTGGCCAATTGATTTGTTAACATATGTTCACTTATCAACTGTAGTAAAGATTACATCCAAGATTCAGGGAAGTCAAAAGCCTTGGAAGGAGGGTGCAAATAATTAGGGAAATAATAACTATCAGACGTAGAATTGGACATTTTAGTGTGACAGACTAAAATATTCAATTCGATCTTATTCTTTGGGAGCTGAAGTGTAGATGTTAGCCCTCAGGCGAGGGGAACGTGGGAGCTCTGAAGTGGCAGTCGGTATCCTCCCAGCCTAGCCGTAGATTCAGTAATAAAAAATAAGACTAGTCAATGTTCTTTGCACCTGGACCAAAGGGTAAAGAAAATGAATGCTCCTATGTCGGCATATTTATAGGTTGTGTGTTTTGAAAAGGGGTCGCCTACTGAAGTTGTCTGCGAATTTTAAATTTAATTATATATATATATATATAATTTAGAAAGTAGCATTTGATTTTGAAAATAATTTTAAGTTTGAAAAGTTTAAGATCCAAACCGATCTCACATCCTGAATAGTTTATATAAACGAGCACCACACCACAAACCGTGTATCTATCCCGAAGAATATACACATTGCTTGATGATGGGGCTCGATTAAAGAAACTAGAAGATTTGCGACATCCGTTTGGTCTGCGAACCGATTTTATAAGCCGACAAGTTCCCCTGCTTAATATAAAGGAATTAAACAGGGTTTATATTACCTGGGTTCTTAAAATTCCCTATAAGGGCAAGCCCCTATACTTAATTACATCTTAAATGACGGGAATCATTTAAGAAAACTCTCGATAATGATCAGTGGTTTTGCTCTCAAGAATTTCAAAGTTTAAAGTTTTAAAAGATTGGATTTTGGAAATTTCAATCGGGATTAGCTCAAATTTGGAACAGTTTATTTTAGGAGTCCAAAGGAAGAGAAGTAGGAGAAGATAAGGATCCAAGAAGAATCTTGGCAACTTCCCAAACTATCATATGGTTTGGTTTAAATTTGAGAATTTATTTAATATTGCAATCCTGCCAATTTTATTTATTTAGGTCTTATATTTATATGATATAATCACACAAATAGCCTCGAAGATGTGAGGGTTTATGTCGTACCAAACAACTACCTCAGAATCCTAAGATCGGTTAGGACTTAATTTGCATAAAATGATTATGCAAGTGCCTAACGAAAAGGTTGAGGATTTATGTTGCACTAGGCAAACTACCTCAAAATCTTATGGCTTGGTTATTTAATTCTAAGAATGGTTTAGCTGATGTAGATTCAAGTTTTACTGATGACGATGGTTGTGTTGCCCACTATACTCCGAGCTCCTTGTTGTTGCAGAAGGTTTAGTTTTGGAAGGTGCAATCAAGAGATGAGAGAAGTGTTTTGGTTTAGATAAATCTTAAAGTTCAAATATTTTTAATGTTTTAATTAAAACAAATCTTAAAGTTGATTAAATAGAACCGATTAAGATCCCACGGTTCCGTCATCCCGGCACCGTTATTTTCATCAAATTCACTTAGTCCAGATGAATTTGCTAAACTCAACTGAATGAGTTCCACACTTTCATTTAGACCATGGGAAATCCCGTTAGCAACACGTGGGTTACATCATCCGAGGTATTCCCGATCATTCAACGAGACGTTTTAATTTCGTTGCAATTGTAGTTTTGTTGTTCTGTTTGTGATTAAATTTTGAGTTGTTTTATATTTTGGAATGTTGTGGAGGTTAATTTTATCTTGAGGTGACTTTTAATTTAGTTTTGGTTTCAGTTTTATGGCTATCCTAAAAGGTTTTGTTTTCATGCAACAATCTTGTTTAACATGCAAGAAAAAGTAAAGTGCAGTGCATGTAAGTAAATTGCAATAAAGTAATTGTAATAAAATAAAATCGTACATGGAGGGTCTTCTCGTCATTCCAAGCTGCACTTAAAACACATGGTAAGACATTTAAATATTTATAATAGGTGCCTAGGTAAAGCTAATGGAAAGGTTCTGGTTGTCTACCAAATTCCTAATCCTATTGCTAGTCATCTTCTATGACGTCTAGGTTCTTGTATTTTGTTTAAGGATGATTTTCTTCATCAAAGAACAATTAAATTTAATTGTTCTTCTAAAACATCTCATCATATTGAGAAAGTGCTTAGGACGAGTCCTAAACATCTTTTCAATACTTCCGAGATTATTTTGAGTCCAAGTAAATTTAATTGCACAAGTAAATTAATCATCCAGGAGTTTAGTTAAGCTTTATCTCTTGCTCAGTGAACTTGGGCATTTGATTACCTGATGAATGAAGCGACATCTCACTTAATACTCCATTTAAGAGCTATAATAATTAAAGCCTTTAGGAGCAAGTTGGTTTGTTGAGAATTTTAATCATTCTTAATTTGAAGTTTGAGTTAATGGTTTAAAGTGATTTAGTTTATATAAGAGGTTTTAATTAATAATTTTAAGTTTGGAATAGTGTTCAAATTATTTTTTGGTTTAAATCTTTATACTTTAAGTGATCTTAATATTTTAAGTTAATCTTTGGTGTTTCAAATTCACTTAGATTATTCACATATCTTAATGATTTGGTTTAGGTTAATTATGATATTTTAGGTTAATCTTGATTAGTTTGATTTTTTATATTCTTAATTATGAATTGTCTTAATATTTCAAATTTGTTTTACTTTTATTATTGAGTGATGTTAATTTAATATAATTTAAATTTAATTTAATTGAATTTAACTTAATTTAATTTAATTTAATTTCAATATTTTTTAATTTAATTTAATTTAATTGTTAAAATGTTAATTAAATTTTATTTTATTTTAAATTTAATTTTTACTTAATTTAATTTAATTTAATTTAAATTAAATTAAATTAAATTTTAATTTAATTTAATTTAATTGTTAAACCACTTAATATTTTGAGCTTTCCTTTAATTTATATTTTTTTAATTTTTAATTTACTTAGTTTGGATTATCATTTTAATCTTACTTAAGAGTTAAATATTATTGAAGTGATTTATTTAAGGATTTTTTTATTAAAGAATTAATATCCTCTCAAGTTATATCCCTATTTTTAATAATTCAAATTTTCATAGCCTTTCAAAATTTAAATTGTTTAAATAATTGAAGTTTCATTTTTGGTTTATTAAAAGTGATTAATGGGTTCCTACCCTTTTAATTTCCCAAAGTTTCAATCATCCAAGAAAGATAAAATCAAATATTTTACCTTCCATTTTAATTAAACCTCAAATTTTAATAAAGGAGTTTAAATTCTTTAATTACCTTTATGCCCTTTTAGGCTTATTTATTTCATAACTCACTAAATTGAGTTCAAATAAACTTGAAATTTTTATGTCACCTCACTCACATGTCAATTAAGACATTAGAGGAGAAAATGTGATTTTTATGAATTTAATTTATTTATATATTTATTTTTAGTGAAAAATAAGGGATTTCAAGGAAAATTCAACAACATGACCAAGGAAAGGTTTCTGTCCTTAAGAAAATTAGGAGATGTTCCTACTGACTAGAGGACCACTTGGACCAACTTTGGTAATTTTTTGAATTACATTTTATTTATTATAATTATTTTTAATTTTAGAGTTTTAATTAATTATAAAATAAAATAAAAGTTGAAAATTAAGTTTTATATTTTTCTTAAATCTCCCTAACCTCAAGGAGTTCAGAGAAATAAATTTTATAATTATTCTAATTTTTCTAATTTTTCTTTGATTTATTAGAATTAATTTAGTGAAAAGATTGGAAAATTCATTTTTTAATATTAAAAATTGTTTTGAGTCTTTAAAATTCAAAATATTTATTTTGAGACTTGGGAAAAATATTTGGTTTGTTCCTGAGTGATTAGGAGTCAAAATATAGCATTTTTATGATTTTTAATATTTTTATAATTTTTATTATTTTTTAATTCTTTAAATATAAAAAATATCTTTAAAAATGAAAAATTTTAGAAAATTCCAATTTTAATTTTTATAGACTTCTCTAATATCAGAGAGCCCACAAAACCAAATTTAGTGAATTTTTTAAATGTATTTTTGGAGTTATGAATTTTAAAGTTTAATTTTGGTTATGTGACTTAATTAATCCATTTAGTGGGGTTAAACATCTCCAATTGATTCCAAATTGTTATGTGAGGTCCCTCTAATCCTAAAGATCAGTGGAGAATTATTTTCAAGTTCTTTTAATGAGTGGTTAACCCTAATAAATTAAAGTTCAGTTTTGAGTAATTAGGCCAATTAGGGTTATTCTTAATGAATTTACTCAAAATATAATTATCCTTGGGTTCTCTAGTCCTAAGAAACTTCCCCAAAATTTTCTAGAATTTTCTAAACAATATGCTAATTAATGGAATTAAAATACCAAAAACAGTGACATAAACTTGAAAAATACATAATTTTCCATAGAGATGACCTCTGACCTTGAAAAATTCAGGGAATGTTCCCAAGATCAGAGGCTTCAAAAGCCCTATGGTCTCGTGCCATGGTGAATTGTCTTTGCAAACGGAGAATCAAAATACTAAAATGAGTAAATAATTAATTAAAAATAAAATACTATTCAAAATAACTTAACTTCTTTTCCACATTATTCTCCTCTATTCACTGAGCAAGAGGGTATTTTTAGTTTATTTTTATGATTTTTCTACACAAAGATATGGATTTTCTAAGTTCTGGGTATTTAAATAAATAGAAAAAATCCTATTAATCTACTTATCCGACTCAGCGCCGAGTCAATCTACAGCGGATCGAAAGACCACGCGACGCGCTTCCATTTAACGCCGCCATCTGAATCAGCCAGCACGCGTCCTGCTGTTCCGCTCCTTCCTCTGATCCGACGCAATCTGAGCCGTTCAACCGATACACGCGCGATCGAACGGCGCCTGGTCATCGTCTACGACTGGTGTGCACCCGTGACCCTCCACACTAAAACCCTAAGAACTCTCTCATTTCTCAACGGATTTTCGTGTTCTTATGCTCTATGGATTCATCTTGAGGAGACAAACACATCCATATGGTTTACATGCCATGAAATTAACTGAAATGAAATGGAGAATTTTTAGAAGCTCGGGAGGAAGGAGAGGTCTATACCTTGGCTCTGAGAATTGAAGCTTCAATCAGAGAGTTGTGGCACCTTCGATTGCACCCAAGGAAGCTCCAGATGAAGTCTCTGGCTCTGGGGAATTGTCTAGGTATGAAAGTGTCCACAGCCGATTTCAAAGCTTGGAGGCTAGAGCAACTGGGTGGCCTGGAGAGGGGGCTTTCAATGGGGAACTCCTTCTCTTCATCCTGTGCAGGTGTGGGTGAGTTTATTTTGATTTTGGTGGAGATTTCAGAGATGTCCTGGTTTTGGGCTGAGAATTGAGCTCCAAAATTGAGCTCAATAAATGGGGTTTAGGGCAGGAGAGCAGTGGGGATCAATTGCTCTAGGTGAGGAGAAGGTCCTGGAGCAATTTTAGCAGAGTTTTATTTAGGTCGGTTCATCACCTTGTTTGGCCGAGAGGTGGCTGGAGAGCTTCCCAGGGGGGTTTAATGGCTTGGATCAACTGCTCTTGTGAGGAGAAGAACAGCCATGGTGGCCATTAGGCATGGGACAAGTCAGCAAGGAAGAATTCAAAAATTGGCTCACAAGGGTGCTCTCGGCTCGGTGGTTTCCGGCGGCCGTGGTGGCCGGCCGGCGGTGGTCAGGTCACCCTCAAGGTCGTGGAGGTCGTGGATGGGGTTTAGTGCAATCAATCGGCCATGGACATGTGTAAAGGAGTTGAATTGAAATGGAATGAGGGAAGGCTATTTTGGGTCCAAATGGGTCAACCCATGGTTTTGGGCTAGGTTCACTACCCAAGGCCCGGTTTTGGGCCGAAAAGAATCACTTGGGTCGCCCAAGAGAAAATGGTATGGTCTCCATCCATGGTGAGGTGGCTAAACTTGGTTTAGTGTGTAGCATGAATGGGGTTAAAAGTGCTTAAGGAAGGCTTAAGAAAGGGGCCCCTCTTCTTGCTATTAATGGCTTGGTGAGGTGGAAAGGGGTTCCCAAGGCTTGCATATGGCTTATGCATGGCTCCATGGCTCTATATGGCTTAGGGATGGCTTGGCTTGGTTTCATGAAAGTGGGTTTGAAGGATTTAGGATATTTAGGGGTAATTTGGCACATGGCTTAGTTTAGAAAAGTTTAATGATGAATTTGAAACTTAGGGAGTGATTTAAATCCAAGGGGATGATGAGGGGAAATTTCATGTGGGCTTTAGGATATATTTTGGGCTTTTAGATTTATTTTAGATGGGCCTTTATAAAGGTTTAAGGAGGTGGGCTTTTAGGTTTGAAACAAATTGGTAAATGGAAGTTTTGTAAAAGATTGGGCCAAACAAATGTTGGGTTTAGTTTAGAGATGTATCATGAGTGATCTAGAATAGGTTTGAAATAATTTGGAGTTGAATTGGGTTTACTTTGGGATTTTTTTGGTAAAGGGGCCAAAGTGGGTCAAATTGGGCGAACTTGGGCTAAGGTTGGGCTAGTGTTGGATTTGATGTAAAATTAATGTTGAGAAATGTTTATGGGGGGCTACAAAGTGTTTTCAAATTTGGTTGGGCTTTGACATTGGGATTTGGGCCCATTTGGGTTAGGTTTAGGTTTAGGCCAAAAATGGGGATTTTGGTTTTAGGTGGAGTTTTGGTTCAAATTTGGGGAAAATCTTGTTAGTGTTTTGTTTGTGAGGATATTAGGAAGGTTTAGGAAAAGATTTGGGGTTAATTGGAGTTGAATTGGGTTGGTTTGGGCTAAGTTTAGGTAATGGGCCAACATTGGGCCTTAAGCTTCAAATTGGAATTGGATCCAAATGTCAATCAAATTGGGCTTGGATTTGGACTAAATTGATATTTTGGATATTAAATTGAAGTTTAGAATTGGATTGGATCAACATTGAGGTCAATTGGGTTGATTTGGTTTGACATTGGGTCTACTTAGGTTAAAATGGGGGTTTTGGTAAAAGTAGGTTAAATTGACAAAATTGGCTCTTGGTGTAGTTGGACAAAATGAAATTAGGAATATTTGGGATTTTTTGGAATTTTCTGGGAATTTTTGGATTTTTGGGCTAAAAGGGCATTTTGGGTATTTGGAGGGTATTGGGGGTATTTTTGGAAATTTTGGTATATTTTGCCTAAGGATGATCAGTTTGAATGGTGGGAAATGTTTAGGATTGATTTTGAGGAATTTTGGATGGTTTAGGTAATTTTACAAATTTTGGGTGATTTATGTAATTTTGCAAATTTTGGATAGTTTCAAGGGCATTTGGTAGGCTTGGTGGGTGTAGGCCCCCCGGGGTCAAAAATTGAAATTTTGGAAAAATGAAGATTGATCAAGTTTGAGTAGAATGGAATCACTTTGGTTAAGCCATGAAGCCATATCAAGCCCATAAGAGCCATGAGAGGACTCATTTGAGACATTCACTATGTTGTTCATAATCCTCTTAGCCGAGGGCCTAGGGGTTAAGGTCCATCCATATGAATTTCCTATACGAGTCGGGAAGTCAAACTAGGTATGAATGGTTTTAGGATTTGGGATGTGTGTGAAAGTGCAATGTGTACAGGTCAACCCTCACTGCACCAGTGCCACCTGCGGTAGTCCTAAGGCCAAAGAGTCCTATAGGGAACTCATCCTTTAAACCTCCAAATTTGATCTTAACCCTCCAAGTGACTTAGGGGTTTACAATCAAACTTATGGGGTTTGCAGGGAGTTAAGAAGTGTTTAAATTTCTATGTGGTAGGTTCCATTTTTAGTCCTCTAAGATAGTCAAAGGGAAAGCCTAAGGCTAGATCCTAAGTACTAAGGAGAGAGAAGAGAAGAGACCTCATCAAAAATGAGGTCAACAAATGAACCCCCAATAGGTGTGGTGTGCTAACCAAGCACACCGCACGTATTGGCGTTGACCGAAGAGATCAACAAAACCAACACAGACATCTAAGTGGCATACTTAGAACAGAGTAGAAACAAATTTCCGCTGGAGAGTATCAAGTATATCTCCAAGACTGGAGATCCCTGAACTCTCGCTGGGGAAAAAAAAGGAGGTGAATTGTAGATCATAAGATCTGGGGAAATTTGATTTAGATTCGTTTCATTTTCTATTCCGAGTTTTCTTTAATGTGTGAGTTTAGATTTCGATTTGTTCTGAGTTTCAATTTCGATTGAGGTTTAATTTAAAATCAATTCAAGGAAATCTAGATTTGAAATGACAATTGGAACCTAGATTCCAACCTCGGGACTGCAAAGAGAACTGGAATTTAGGTACCAGCCTCGGAGTGAGAATCGGAGTTTAAGTATCGATTAAAAAGGATGAGAATCAGAATTTAGGTACTGATCTCGAAAGTTTAAAGAGAACTGGAATTTAGGTGCCAGTCTCGAAGGTTTAAAGAGAACTGGAATCTGGTTCCAGTCTCGAAAGTTTAAAGAGAACTGGGATCTGGTTCCAGTCTCGAAGGTTTAAAGAGAAATGGAAACTGGTTCCAATCTCGAAGGTTTAAAGAGAATTGGAAACTGGTTCCAATCTCAAAGGCTAAAGCGAATTGGAAACTGGTTCCAATCTCGAAGGTCTAAATAGAATTGGAAACTGGTTCCAATCTCGAAGGTTTAAAGAGAAATGGAAACTAGTTCCAATCTCGAAGGTTTAAAGAGAAATGGATAAAGAGAATTGGAATTTGTTTCCAATCTCGAAGGTCTAAAGAGAATTGGAAATTGGTTCCAATCTCGAAGGTCTAAAGAGAACTGGAAACTGGTTCCATTCTCGAAGGTTTAAAGAGAACTAGAATCTGGTTCCAGTCTTGAAGGTTTAAAGGGTTGAAATTTGCTGTGGAGATTTGAGTTTAGCGGAAGATTTGGAATGGGACGTGAAAGTGTTTCACGTCCCATGAGGATCAATTAAAGTCTGATTATTTGGCGAAGGATATGAATCCATGCCATCAGAACCAAATCGAAAATTTTTGTGGTTCTGTGTCAGTAGATTCAATCAACCTTCTCAAAAGAGGGAAGGAAATATGGAGAGTCAAAAAGAGATTTGAGAATAGCTGAAGGCTGGGGATTTCAGATTCATGAATTGTTTTAGTCGCTTGTTGTAATTTGATTTTAGCTTGATTTTCAATTTAGGGTTCACATTTATTTAGAGTTCGTGTTTATTCGTAGTTTATTTTGACATTCAGATTTTTTTTTAAAAAAAATTCTCATTTATTTTTATTTTCCCTTTGTTCTTTGCTCGAAGTTCTTTTAATTTAATGGTGTTTCCCAGTCACTTTGCACAAAAAGAGGTGAAGGCAAAACATGACATGGTCACTTTCATTCCAATCTTGTTGAAAATACATCATAAAACTTGATCTAAAACATGATGATATTTTCTTTGAGAATTTAATATCTCATACAATCCATATAAATCCAAAACGGATTGTGTAAGATTCCTGCAAGTTTCTTCTAAAAGCATCTGCGAAAATCCATGTCTGAATAGTGAGATACATGGACAATAACATCACCTTTCAAGTCATCCTTGGCAGGAATGCTGTATGGATGTGCATTGGAGGTGTGATATCTCCCATGTAACTCACAACATGTAAGGCCGGAGACTCTCTAACTCTGGATCTAGTTGGAAGTGGAAAGGCATTTTTCTATCGTCCATCCTCCTGAAAGTAACAGAGATCCGCTCAACAGGCACTCCTGGAATGCAATGTTTCACGATGTCCGCTCCATTCCCTTTTAACACCATGACGGAAACTACCGGTAGTGGTATTCTCACCGGCCCTCGGAACTCACCGGGCCTCGCTATCCGGAGGTCAGCTCCGAACATGATATTGCATTGGTTGACCAAAGACATTGTGCAGAAAGGTCTAATGAAATCATGATGGTCTATGTGTGGAGGTATGCAATCGCCCTCCTTGTAGATGTTAATGATGCAGCTGTTGGGTATGCAATCTGCAGGCAATACCCTCCATGTTATCATGCTCTTTACCATTCTTTTAATAATATTCGACATCGGATCCACCTCACTGCGACGGAGTATCCCTGGCGGATTTCCTTTTCTGTCTACCGCGAAGTTGTAGCGACATCCGCATTGGATCGTAACTCTTCCTTTCCCTGGCATCCACCTTCGGGTTCTCGAATAAGTTTTCTCCTCGGACGACCAGCTCGGCCCATTTTCTGAAGTTCAACAATGCAGTCTACAATTTGCTGTTACTCGTAATCTGAGAACACATCCGTATGCAGCTCGAGGCCTTCTAAGATGTTGATCCTCTTGCCACGGATCCTTTCAAAGTATTCAAAAGTTTTCTTTTCAACATTCTGCATTCTTTCCAACTCATATTCTGGAATTATCTGCAACTGGCGAGGTCTAGTAACGTACTGGGGAATGTATGGTTCAACCCCGAGACGCTCTCCTGAATGTCTTGGCTCCTCGGGGTAGTCTCGTCGGGACATCCTCCGGGGTTGCTTTCGCAACAAGACTCTTTAAAACTGGTGCATTTATCTGGCGTCGAGGAGCTGATTCTATTTCTACTCTTCTTGGGATTTCCTTTATCTGCTCTGCTTTCCTTGGAGTTGATTTCCTCATTTCCGGTTCCTGACGAACCAATTTCTTCGGAGTATTTGTATTGACGGTAGCAACTGTATCTTCATGTTGATCTGCTGCTAACTTGGTTAACATTTTGCGAATGCGGCGATTCTTGTTCCTCCGCTGGGCAGCAGTGATACTAGCTCTCCTTACCCCTTGAATTTCTGCGGGCATGGCGCTGACAAGCCTGCCCTCTGTTGTAGCAACAACAGACTTAACTTTCTTGTCCTCTCCCGTTGCATGAGCGGTGTTTATTTTTCTCTTCTTGCTGGTAGATGGTTGATTTGAGCCACCCAATTTCATCACTGTATAGCTGTGGAGCGCTTCTCGATCAATCGGGGTCCAATCATTTTCTTCATATCAGTAGTCTCGACTGGTGTGAAGTCGAGTCAATCTCGATCACAGCTCCATCCCTCACCCTTTTTTCATCAAGTGCTAGACTCACGCCATTCTTAAAGTTCAGAACCAACCGCCCGTTCGACATTTCTCTGCAAAAAACAAGGAAAGGATCAGGGGCTGTACTAAGAACAAGAACAGTAGAAAAGTATATGTTTATTTAATATGTTTACTTAATGAGGGCTTTTATTCGTTTATTTTAAATTTAATAAGGAGTAGGAAAAGATGAAGAAAGATCAAGAGTGAGACTCGATTTGAAAGGAAGAATAAAAAAACTTTATTATCATGATTTCGCATGTTTTCTTTTAATATTTTTTTTAAACGATTTTCTTTATCATCCACGTTTTTTATATTTTTTGGGTTCGGACCCAGTCATAAGTAATTACTGTGCCCGTGCTTCTAGGAATGAGGATTCATCCTTCGAAACATCAGGTTGCGTAATACTTCTTTAGATATCGTCCATTAATTGGAAGCATAGGCCGCTCTCCACGGCAATTTACAAGCTAGTAGGAATCTCCTGAGTAAACTGTCTCAACCACGAATGGCCCTTCCCAAGTCGGTTCAAATTTACCACCTATCTTGCGATGTGCAAGAATAGGTCTTCTGAGAACCAAAACCAAGTCATCGACTTTGAATGTCCCGGACGGACTAATTTATCATGGGCTCGGATCATCTTGGCTCGATATAGTTCCGCATTCTGCTGTGCTGAAAGTATTTTCCCTTCCAAGCTTTCCAACTCTTCTAGTCGTAGTCTGGCATTTTCTTCTGTAGTGATCTTGTTTGCAACTGCAATTCTGAGAGACGGAAGCTGAACCTCCAAGAGTAAGACGGCCTCGGATCCGTAAACTAAAGCGTAAGGCGTAGATTGAGTAGGAGTTCTGAAAGTCGTCCTGTAGGCCCATAAAGCTTCTAACAACTTCTCGTGCCAATTTCTCTTATTGTCGTCCAAAGTTTTCTTTAGGATTTGGATGAGAGTTTTATTAAAAGCCTCGGCTAAGCCGTTTGCTCTTGGGTAATAGATCGTCAAATAACGCAAATCAATCCCGTGTCTTCTGACAAAATTGTTAATCTTCGTACTCTTGAACGCAGACACGTTATCTGAGATAATTCTGCGCGGTACCCCAAAACGGTAGACGACTTGATTCTTGAAGAACTGTAGCATGTGATGTGCTTTCACTTCTCTGAGCAGTACTGCTTCTGCCCATTTAGAAAAGTAATCTGTAGCTGCAAGAATGAAGCGATGTCCTCTTGAAGAAGGTGGTTCTATCGGACCCACAATATCTGTGCCCCAACACTCAAATGGCCACGACACGATTTCCGGATGTAGCACATTTGGAGGTTGATGTAGAACCACTCCATGCACTTGGCACTGGTGACAAATTTTGGCAATCTTCATCCAATCGGTCATCATTGAGGGCCAGTAGTACCCTAGTCTTTTAATCTTCATTTTCATTTTCGAACCCGATTGATGAGCGCCACAAAGTCTTGAGTGTACTTCTTTAACAATTTCACGAGCCTCAGACCCGCTCAGGCATCCTAGCCACATCTGATCGAAAGACCTTCTGTATATTGTATTGTTTATTAATGCGTAAGACAAAGTTCTTTTCTTGATTTGATGGGCTATCGACTTATCGTCCAGTAGGTTTCCTGTTTGCAAGTAGTCTATTAGTGGCTGCCGCCAATTTTCTGTACTTTCTATCACTGCTGCAATTATTTCTTCTGCTTTTTCTGATTTGTGTATTGTATCCATGTCGAGCTGTGAGAGAACCTGACGTCCCTAAACTGACACTTCAACTGACTCATCTTGTAAGCAGGCAAATTCTTTTGCAAGTCTAGCTAACACATCTGCAAGAGCATTTTCTCTCCTGGGAATCTTGTAGATTGTTACATTTGGAATCTGCTCCAACAATTTCATGGCATACTGAAAGTATTGTTCGAGTCTTGGCTTTAGAATTTTGTACTGTCCGACGACCTGTTGAATGATCAACTGAGAATCTCCATAGATATTGATATCTGTTATCCCCATCTGAATGGTTAATTCTAGTCCGGTTATGAGGGCTTCGTATTCTGCCTCGTTGTTTGTACACGGTTCTGTTAGATAGTAGAAATACCTTAACATCCCCCGCTCCTGTGTTATAAAGATTAGTCCGATTTCTGCCTTACCGAGCACTGTCGTTTGCGATTCTTTATCTTTCTGTGCTGAAGATGCTCCGTCGAAGTACAGTTCCCAATGCTGATCATTGGGGTCTTCTAGGCTCATTATCTGCTTGTCTGGCAAGTCGTCGTTAAGAGGCGATTCTGCCGGTAAAGGGTGTGCTGCGAGGAAGTCTGCTATGACTTGTCCCTTTATGGCACGAAGAGGAACGAAAGTTATACCGAATTGCAAAAGTATCATTGACCACCTGGCAAGTCTGCCGGAAAGCGTCGGTCGGGTCATCAGATATTGCAACGGATTAAATTTCGAAATAAGGTTGACCTTATGAGAAAGCATGTAGTGTCTGAGCTTCTGTGCGGCGAAGATCAGGCCCAAACAATGCTTCTCAATAGGAGGATATTTTACTTCCGTCGGAATTAGACGACGGCTTAAGTAGTAGAGCGTTTTCTTTTCCCTCATCATTGACCTGGGCTAGCAGGGCTCCGAGAGAGTCGTCTAAATCCTCAGTATAAAGTATCAACGGTCTACCCGAAACTGGGGCTGCTAAAATAGGAGGTGTCATTAAATACTGTTTAATTTCATCGAAGGCATGTTGACATTTGGAGTTCCAAGTAAACTTGGCATCCTTCTTAACCAAAGCAGAAAAAGGCTGACACCTTCCTGACAAATTCGAGATAAAGCGTCGAAGATATGCCAACTTTCCTTGAAAGGATCGTAGTTGTTTCAAGATTTTGGGAGGCGGTATTTCTAAGATAGCTTTAATCTTCTCCGGATCGATTTCAATTCCACGATGTCGGATGACAAATCCTAAGAATTTTCCAGAGGTGACGCTGAAGGTGCATTTCAAGGGATTCATCTTAAGGTTATATTGTTTTGATCGCTCGAAAATAATTCTCAAATCATACAAATGATCTTCTTTTAGTTTACTCTTGATGACCACATCATCCACGTTACACTCAACTTGGTTGTGAATGAGATCATTAAAAATTTTTGTCATTGCTCTTTGATAGGTTGCTCCTGCGTTCTTTAATCCAAACTGCATCACTGTGTAGCAGTATACCCCGATCGGCGTTCTGAAGGCTGTAAGCTTTTCATCTTCCAGTGCCATCTTTATCTGGTTGTATCCTGATGATCCATCCATGAATGAGAAGACTTCATGTGTTGAAGTAATGTCGATCATCAATTCTGGAATTGGTAGCGGGAATTCATCCTTCGGACATGCCTTGTTTAAATCTCTGAAGTCTACGCAGATTCTGATCTGACCATTCTTCTTTCTGACTGGTACCACATTGGCTAACCAAGTTGGATATTGTTCTTCACGGACAAATTTAGCGTCTATTAGCTTTTTAACTTCAGCTATAACTTGTTGTTCAATCTCTAGACACATTCTTCTTGGATCTTGTCTAACTGGAACGGCAGTGGGATCCACTCCTAATCTGTGAACTGCAACCTCTGGAGCTAATCCTGGCATTTCATCATAACTCCAAGCAAAACAGTCCTTGAATTCCATTACTAGCTTGATTATCTCTTCGGAGTCTTCTTTATTGAGTAAGGAGCTAACAAAGGTCGGCTTAGGCTCTTCGCTAGTTCCTAAGTTAACTTCCATTAACTCGTCTATTGTAGATTTAATTTCTTCTTCGAATTCTGGCGGAGCATATCCGATTTGCAGATCTTTGAGATCTTCTGAAATTTCCAAGCAGTCTTCATTAGGCTTGCAAGTGACAACCAAGCAAAATCCTGTATCGTCAACTGATCCTACCGTGCCGAATCCGAGACCATGTTTTCAATTGGGAGGCCGACTGGCATTGTTCCATAGTTTTTCAAAGTATTGTGATTGACCTTTTGTCCATTGTTTAGGTAAGACACCACGTTGAATTAAATTTTTAACACAGGGAGAGGACCACTCAAAAGGCAGTTCCATTAATTCAGAAGAAGTAACATCTTCAAATTGTACATCTTTTTCAGTATTGGAAGAAGAAGCACCACGGTAAAACTTGATCGGCTTAGCACCACCACCATGCACTTCCTTGACCACCATACCCTCGATCTTATTAGAATGGATCGGGGTCAGGGTCATAGTATGTACTAAATGGTTAATCTTCTCATACATTGATTTGTATTCTTCATTCTTTTCATCTTCGAGAGAGATCTTGAACTGGGGTTTCTTTTGATTTACTGTTGCTGCTTCTTTCTTGATTTCCTCTTCTTCGGAACTGGTCTCCCAATCAATGTCGATGACTGGTTTCTTCTGTCCAACTCTTCTAACGTCTCTTGTACGACCTCGTCCCCGGCCTCGACCTCGAGTGCGAGTTCTGGAGAAACCTTCACCATCTCGCCGTTAGGGAGTGGTGAGTAACTGTTGGACTAGAATCTCAGGCTCTTTATCGTCTTGCACTTCTTTTGCTTCATTTGGTACAGCGTTTCTGGAAAAGATTGTTTTCTTCGGAGGCACGTAATAGGCTGCATCTTCATGAATTCTGATTTCATGTATGGAGAACGGCTGCAAGTCACCTTTGATACATTGTTCTCCTCCTTTATAATACTTTATGCACTGGTGCAGAGACGATGGTACCACCCGGTTTTCATGGATCCATGGCCGACCTAGTTGAGCGTTGAATGATGTTTCAGAATCAATTATGTGGAATTTTGCAGTTGTCTTTGCTAAGTCACCGGTTTTCATTAACAGTATGATCGATTCAAGAGCTCTTTCTCCTTTCTGATTGAACCCTCTTAATAACATCTTATCTGCTTCAAGGTCGCGAGCATCAATTTCCAAATATGCTAACGTTCGAAGGCTCATTATGTTGATTGATGCTCTTGGATCAACCAACACTCTGGAGAGCGTAAACTTTCCGATAGTGACTGAAATGTACAAAGGTCGGTTGTGATCAGCCGTTCCGAGTATTAGATCATTGTCAGTGAAGCTAACACCTCGCTGTTTTTTTAACGAGCAAACCTCGTCGAAAGAATTACCGGCCATTTGAGCTAAACAAATTTCTGGATTCCCTCATCTCCTTTGATAGGATAGAGTGTCGTATATGCTTAGTTTGGCTGGTAGCTTCCTAAGATGGGCTAGCACGTTATAGTCCACTTTATTACCATGTTCCTCGGTTTCTTTACGAATGGACAATTCCTCTGCTGGGGTTGGCTCTTCCTGAGCAACCACCTGCTTTCCTTTATCCTTTGGACCCATTCTTGGGGGTAGAACTTTTCCACTTCTTAAATTGACTTCAGTTATTTCTTCTGAATCAGGTGCTGGATCTACCGGTGTCTCCTCTTGAATTGGAATGACTGGATCTTCTGAAGTTGCTTCGGAATCTGATGACTCTAATTCTATCGCAATCGGAGCTCCTCGAAATTCACAAATAGACTCGCCGCTTGTTGAGTTTTCGTAGCCATCCTTGTGAACGTCTTCTCCTTCGTCGTGGTCATTAAGGTTTAGTATGATTTGAGAATCGTTATTTATATCGGAATCGAGATCCGGATTAGGTTGGTTTTCGTTAGTTACGTAATCGTTAGAAACAGTCAAAACGTAGCCAACGCCAAAGCTCTTATCATTATAAGATCCTGCCGGGGCGAGCAAATAATCATACAGAGTCAGAGGTTCGAGGGATTTCTCCCCCGAATCGGAAATAACCATCCTAGGATAAGCAGCCCCTAGTCTACCCTTCGAAGCCTCAGTTCTCTTTACTTCCACGATCTTCTCCTCCTTCTGGGGTAGTTCTTCGATCGCAAGTGATAGTGCCGGCTCGGCAGGTTTCAAACTCTGAGTTGAAGCGCGTACCGAAGCGGTCCGGATATGATCTAAAATTTTCTTTGAAGACTTTGTCCAGACGGTACTCCATCCATCATGGGTTGTGTACGGGTTTATCGAAACAATATGATCCGTCGAGATAACATTGACGGAACCTCCTTTTTGGGGTTCCTTCATGTATTCCTTCAGGATAGTTATGTTCGCTTTTTGGAGATTGTCGTCAAGCCAAATCTTGAAAGTGATGTAATCCTCTATCTTATGCCCGAGCATCCGGTGGTAAGGAAAATAGTTTGGATGATCTTTCTTATTGACTTCTTCCGGCCTCTTGGGCTTTGGTAACTAGAAATCGGGTGTCTTCATTAAACTACGGAACATCTTCGCTACTGCTTCAGTTTTGAATGGATATTCCTTGTTCAGAAAATCTTTCAGGGTACTCTGTGGACGAGGTGGTTGTTCATAATGCTGAGGCGACTGATAGCTCGGTCGAGGCTGCTGATAACCCTGCTGAGGTTGTTGGTAGGTACGTTGCGGTGGTTGATAGCTAGGTTGTGGCCGCTCTGGCTGTATCTGCACTGGCTGCTTGCCCTTATCTACTGCCGCGACGATTCCGGACTTCTTTTCGAATGTTTTCACCGATTTTTGTTTTCAGTCTTGTCCACAAAACTTAGCTGCTTTGCTTCCTCTTGTAAGCTCCCGGCCTTGCTAAGCAGCTTCTTGAAAGTCTTGATTGTAAATCCTTTAAGGAGAAGTGCTATCAGGTCATGGATACTTTTCAGCAAAATACTGATCGCATGCTGTTCTTGAAGCTGTGGTTCACACTTCATGCTTAAGTTCCTCTATCGAAGTATGTAATCCACTAAAGTCTCGTTCGGTTTCTGCTGCTCCACCACTAGATCACCGATGGTGATGTGGTGTCGAGCCCTGACAAACCGCTTAACGAAGAGGTTTTCCAATTCTTAAAAGGTCTTAACTGAACCATTTGGCAATTCTGGGTACCAGTCGAAGGCAATCCCTGACAGACTGCTGACAAACTGTCGAAAGAGTAAAGCGTCACTCCTACCGGCATTACAGCAACTAGCACGAAAATGTGCGACATGCTGTCGAGGGTTTCCCGTTCCATCAAAAGTCTTAAGCAGAGGTGGTACGAAGTCTTTCGGGTATTGGACTGCATCAAACTCTTCAGGGTAAGGTCTACCCGTCTGAATAGATGCTCTACTCTTGGATTGTGCTAGGGCTTCTCGTACCTGCTGCTCTACCATGTTTTTAATGTCCTTTTCGGGAATCATGCTCTATGCAGAATCCTTCTTTGGTGGCTAGTCTCCGTTGACGGATGTGATCTCTTTTCCTCCATCTGCAATATGGATGATCTCTGGGGGTGTTTCTTTCTGAGGTTGTACCTGACTCTGGAGAGTGGCTAAAGCAGCAGCCATCTCTTTTATACTCCTTTCCATTTGGGAAATTGTGTCATCTCTTTCCCGAAGCTGTGCCCTCATCACTTCCGGTTCATCTCTTTCCACAGCTGCCGGAGCACCCTGCGAGGCTGACGATGCTCGTGTTTCAACCATGTTAATCTCGACATACTTCTCATCCATGAACTCCGATGAATCAACTTCCTTTTCCAACTTTTCTCCTCTTTCTTTTGCCAACCGTCGGATATCCGTCCTTAGCTTTCCTATAGCATCCTCGAGGGGTATCTTCCAGACGGTCTCACGGTTGTCATGTGATGACTGTTGGACTTCTTTCTCGGGAGTTTTTTTTATTGCAGTAGCACTTTCTTCTGATTCAGGCTCTTTGACGAGGCTTTTCTTCTCAGGCCGTTGTCTTGGTCTCGGTTTGGTAGTAATAGGTCGTCACACCATCCTTCTTGCAGTAGAAGGCCTAGGACCGGATGGTCTGTCAGCTACATGCTGGTAGGTGGTGTCCTCCCTAATATGATGACCCGATACAACAACAGGTGAACTAGCTCTCATTTTCTTCTTTAGTTTCTCTACGGCAGTGACAGGCTCTACTCGTGGTCCGAGGCGGGATCTAGCTGGCACTCGTCCCATTCTTCTTAGGATTTTCGACATGGGGCATCTTTCTTTCTTTGCCAATTTTTCTATTACAGCTTGTAGCCGAGTAAATGGCGTAGTCTTAACCCTTTTTATTTTGTAGTTACTATAGTATGCAGGTCGGGGTAGTGTAGCAGCAATCCTTCGGACGTCTTCTTCATCCGATGCAGCAGAGAGGGGGTGAAACCTACTCCCTTTCAACAAATGTATATACTCAGGCAGTTCTTCTCTTTCTTCAGGAATTTCTTCTAGAAAAGCAACTTCGACAGCTTTGGCTTTCTCGATCCTAGCGATCTTTCTGCTTCTATTTCTCCTTTGAGTCCGAGTTAGGGGTGAAACTCATGAACTGGACCCAATCTCAAAAGCAGATGGTATTGTATCAAAATTTGTACCCTCCACGGTGACAGGCTCACCACAGACTTGGATTTCCTTCCCCTTTAGTTTGGCAGAAGCCGGGGTAGGTGCAGAGATGACTAGACCGGTGGGGGTAGAGACCACAGTCCTCCTACGAATAACAGTACTTCTTTCAGCTGGAACCCTTTGCAGGGGAGGGAATTCTTGAGTCACCTTTAGGTTAAACTCAATTATGGGCTCTTCAGTTTCTGACACTTTGTCCATTAGTGCAAAGAGAGTGACGTCAGCGAACTTGATATCTGTGTTGTCGAATCCTTGTCCAAAACGGATGATCCCATTGTCAGGCAGCTCATCCTTATAGAGGGCGAAGTCCATTCCATTGGTGAAGGAGAAAATTAACTTTGGTGCAGTCATTTTCTGCAGGGTAGATTCTGAGTATTAGTCCCGAGTTATGCTTCCTTTTGTCGCAAAATTTAGGACGAAAAAAAGAAAGAGTCCGAACACATTTTCGTTTATCTTAATGTATTTATGATTTAAAAGAGTTTATTTATTAAAGGGTTGTTTATTAGAAGATTTATTTGTTAGGAATGAAATGTTTAAAGAACAGAATTTATAGAAAAAGGAAGGGACCCGGTTCGGAATTGGAAAGGAAGAGAAAGTCTCGTAAGGCTTCTCAATCCGAAGGACCGCTCCTAAGCTAACACCTATTGGGGGTCCACCCCACCTCAGAAAAGAGGTAAAAGGATTTCAGAACCTCTCTGTTTAGGGGTGTCTAAAAAGTGGCTCCTAAATCCGATAGAAGTTGACTATACTTGTTCAAGATAGAAATGAACGTGGTATGTCAACGGAAGAAGGATAGTTTTGGTCCACTAGGGATATGGACTCATGACCCACAATTTTATATTATGATATTTTTAATTTAATTGCAACGACGCCAAAAACTTGACCCCGCTATATTATATGTATAGAATTGTAATTATTTATGTTGTGGATGCTACGCAAGTATACGTATCGTATCAAGTAATACGAGGCTCTAGTGGAGTCCACGGTTATCGATCCCACGAGGGAAAGAGAAAATTAAATAACAACTAATTTTAAAATAATAATAATAATAATAATAATAAAACTAGTATACAAAAATTTGGAATTCTAAATTTAAGCGCAATAAAGTAAACTAAGTATTCTAATCCGGTAACTTTAACTAAGTAGAGAATTAATACGTATTTAAAAGTGCAGGAAATTAAACTAAATAAGTTTTAATTATTTAGAGAAGTATCTTTCCCTTGTTTAGAAATTTAAGTGATTGATGAATTTAAATAGATAATTTTAAGGTATTGTGACAAATAGGAGCATTCCTATTCTTTACCCTTTGGTCTAGAGTGTAAAGAATATCGACTTATCCTATGTTTGATTATCGAATCTGCAGCTAGGCACGGAGGATACCGATCGCCACTTCAAAGCTCCCACGTTCCCTCGCCCGAGGGCTAACATCTACACTTCGGCTCTCGAACAATAGGACCGAATTGAATATTTTAGTCCGTCACACTAAAATACTCAATTCTACGCCCGATGATATTATTTCCTATTTATTTGCACATTCCTTCCAAGGCTTTTGAATTCCGAATATCGGATGTAATTTTTACTATAGTTGTAAATCAACACATCTTAACAAATCAAATGGCCGATTGAAAAGTAAATTAAGTTTTAAGTAAAAATTATCACAATTTATTAATATATAAAAGTATCTCTATTTTAATTTCATCAAGTCACTTAATTTCATAAACGAGGAGAAAGACTAAATAAACTACTCGAATGCATGGGAACTAAACTAAGCACGGATTTCATTTAAAGTTAAAAACAATAAATACAAATACTTATCTTGATTTATCCCCAAACAGACTCCTCGTAGTTCCTTTGACTCTTCCTTCCCGTACAGCACGACTTACTAATTACTCACTAAACTCACTAAAGACTAAAAGATAACACCCTTAGAACACACACAAGACACTTAGAACACACAAATGACACACACAGAGGCTGAATTTCGGCCTCTATATATAGAGGTAAGCAAAGGTCCAAGAGGTGTGTAAGCATCTCTTCAAAAAGTGTTCATGTTCAATGTATCTGTGTCATTTGAACTAGCTCGCCGTCGGCGACGAACTACCTTGCTGTTGGCGAGGCTTCTAGAAGATCTTCAAACCGCGCTATCTCGCTGTCGGCGGGCTCGAGCTCGTCGTCGGCCGAGACGGTTATAAATCCTTCGGAAATGTCTCCTCGTAACCTCGCCGTCGGCGGCTCGATCTCGCCGTCGGCGACTCGGCTCAAATTGCATTATTTTCTTCCTTTTTGCTCCAAATCCGCTCCTTTTTATGATTTTTGCTTTTATCACCAAAATTCTCCATTCCTGCAATAAAATAAAGAAAATACCATTCTTTAAAGTGCAATTTCATCAAAAATAGGTATGAATTTCTTAATAAATGTTTCAGTGATCAAAATCCCCCAAACTTACTTATTATTTGTCCTCAAGTAATTTTAGTACTACATAAAAATAATGATTTTTATAATAAGATTTTTCAATTTAAATAAACTATGAATTAGATTAATTAATATCATAATAAAGTTAAATAAAAATAATTCATGTAATTTAATTAATCTTATAGAAATAAATTATTTAGTTATCAGTGTCTAAGATTTCTACTTACTATTTATTTCAGGAATGACTATATTTAAAAGAATAACTACTTAAGATATTCATATGATAAGAAATTCAAGAAAACACTATTAGGTAAAATTATAATCCATAAACATAAGTTTGGAAATATCTAAGTTTTTCCCTTTAGGTTAATTCAAATGAAGCCAATTTTTGATAAGGCATCTCCTCAAGCTTCTCCTCATTTTTCTTTTTCTTTTTCTTTTTCTTTTTCTTTTTCTTTTTCTTTTTCTTTTCTTTTTCTTTTGAGGTTTACTGTATCTGGAGAGCCTGTTAATAATTTTGAACTTCATTTTCATCTTCCTAAATTTGAAACTTAGGAATATTTCTTCGCTTATATATACTTCATAGTTTTTACTTTATTGATTTTCAATCTTTTCTTTTTCACTTGAATACTTAAGAATTTTAATTTTAGAATATAGTTGTCCTTACTAAAAATAGTTTACTATATTCTTATTCCCTTTAACTAAATATTTAATTCTATTTAATTAATTAAAGCACTAGAAATATTTCATTTAACCTTTTTATAATAATTAAATAAAATAATTCATATTAATTAAATTGAAAAATTTGCTATAAAAAATCATTTTATAATAATTTGAAAATAGAAATTGAGAACAAATTAATAACTAAATTTGTATTTTACTCCCCCCCCAAACTTAAATTTTTATATCTATTCTAAATAATGAAAAAGGGAAAGTAAATAAATCATACCTTTGAAGTTTAGGTATTTCTTTTTCTTTGAAATTTTTGGAGGCTTTTTCATTTTTCATTGAACCTGTACTGTTAGTATTCTCCATATATATATAACAATTTAAAGAAAATGCAGGGATAAAATCTAAGATAAGTATTAAATATAACAATTAAAATTAACGCTACACTACACATATGAATTACTAACATATTAAAAATAATTTAACTAACAAATTAACAATTTTACAACTTAAAACAATACAGAATAAAATAAAAACATACTAAAGAAAACTAACATCATATTTAACATAAAAACAAATGTAATTAACTAACACAAAAACAAAAACTAAACTACTACAACAATTCAAGCAAATAATCTAACAAACATCCAATGTCTCAAAACATAAAGTACTGAATATTATAAATATATAAAATCTTTAAAATAACTTAACATCAAACAAATAAAACAAATAAAGTCTTAATCTTCAGCATCAAAGTCCCAGGCTATATCATCTCCTCCTTGATCTGTAGGCTGAGAAGACTGAGCAGGATGATACTGTGAATATCGGGGGCACTCAGGAAAGACAACATCTAAATCACCACTCCTATAACGACGTTCGACTTCATAGTATGCAATCTCGTATTTCGAATGTCGTTGGAGATATTCGCTATCATAATCATGTCTCCTCTCCGGATTATCGATTCTTTGATCAAAATGATCAAATCTTCTCCCCATTGTTTCTCCAAGCTGCTCAAAACTTCTTCTATGCGAGTGTTAATTCATTCATCGGATCTTGTAGGGTAGGGGTGGTAGGCTCGGGAGGTTCATGGCTAGTAGAGGGTATATCTCTACTGGTCGAGTGAAATAACTTCTTACTCTCGCTCTCCACCCTTCATGAGATTTATACTTCTTAATATTGGCGAGTTGTGAGTGGTTTCATTGGTTCTACCCATTCTTTATTATCTCCAGCCTCAACTCCGGAGAGTTGGCGGAGTGTAAAAATTAATCCGGGGTGTCCCGATCCAGTCTCCACTCTCATTTCGAGGAGTGGCGGGATGTTTCGATAAATAATTCTCCCGATGTTGATGCTTCGTTATTCCGAATACGAAATTCGGAATTGCTCTATCTCGTGTTACCTCACTGTGGTGATAGGTGGGTAACAGAGTAAAACAAATAAAGTAATGCCAGGCTTTGGAGATTGCATTTAATTTAGAAAGAGAAAATTCACTCTTTCCTGTTGCTTAATTTTCCAAACTCCGGTCTCATCAGTGAGAAAGTTAATGACTTCCTCCAGTGGTCCTTCCATCGTTCCAAAAGTTTCATACTCGCTAAAGGGCGAGTCATGAACTTCATAGAACACGTTAATTCTTGCGGCATTGAATCTCTACAAAAAACCTCGTACCTTTACTGGTGCATCTTCAGCGGTAGTCAAATTGGCATAAAATTCTTTAACCACTTATACGAATGCTCTCATATTGAACGTAACGAAATTCTCCCAACCTCGTTACTTAATAATCCAGCTCTACTTCTCCTCCCGGATTTTTGAAAACCCGATCTGCAATGCACTTTCTTCCTTGAATATTTTCAAAATATTTAGTACGTGCTCGTGCATTGATGAATCGGTCTTCGTCGAATTCTACTCGACGTTTTTGTCGTGGAGCCATACGATCGATCTGTGAAAATCATGAAAATTTTCACTAAACTTAAAAATAATCCTAAGAAGGCTTCCTTCAACATTTATAAGCAATTTAAATTAAATTCCATGGATTTTCCACCGAATATTTCTTCCATATTTTGATTTTTCCCAAAATTTGCAATGTGGTGAAAATACATGGTGAAAATCAAAAATTTTTGCATAGGAGTGAAGCACTTACCAAGAGAAGATGAAATCCGGTGTTTTTGAGTGATGAAATCGCCTCTAAATCCAAGATCTCTCAAGCCCTAGGTCGGTTTTTGCGAAAATGAGAGGTTGGGGATGATGAATAGTGTTTTTGATCGGTCAAATATATGTTTTTCCCGACCTCGCTGTCAGCGAGATTTTTCTCGCCGTTGGCGAGCTAATACTTTTCGGAACCAAAAACTCTCGGGAAAAATCCGCTGTCGGCGAGAAATTCTTCGCTGTCAGCGAGATCGATCTCGCTGTCGGCGGGATTTTTCTTGCCGTCGGCGAGATTCTAAAAATTTAAAATTTTTTAAATTCGTCACTCATTTTCGTCCTTAATTTTCCTTATATTATATTTCCGATCACATCATTTATTAATTTAATATGAAGATTAGCTACTTATATACAAACAAATTCACACAACACAGATATCTGTAGGATCACATATTTTTATTTTTATTCTGTGAAGCTCTATCATAGATAAATGTAATGTCTTCATTATTGTCCAAAGTAGGGAACATATCTGTAGGATCAAGCGGCTTCCAAGGTAACAAAACCTTTTCCCAAGCTTCATAAGAAACTCAGTATCGATCGCATAATGCAAAAATAGTAGATGGGTGTCCTGAGTCCGTGAATCGACCCATGCACAATTAAACCTAATGCGGACTTAACAATTATTGATCCAACATCAATAGGCAATCCACTTTGAATACAATAATTCAATATAGCGCATTCCTTCGAAACCTTGTTTACCCTCATAGTAGGTAACAATTTAGATGAGATGAAAAAGTGCCGGTGCTTTGAGACGAGATTCAAAAGTGATGCAGAGAAACTAACATACCCGTCTTCACACATTTCCCGGTCTTCCGGTTCATCGATCAAATATCGAAATATCTCATTCATATTATATCGAGAAGGCACAAAATTTGAATAGTGACATACCAAGGTGTTTTCTATAGAGAATAATTCATTTACTCTTGATGGAGTAAACGTCACCCATCTTCCTCGGACGTAGACATTCCCATTGTTGATCGCATGTAAGTTAGAGTAGAACTCTTTCACAACTGGAATAACAACGACGGACGTAGTGTAACAAAATACCTCCTAGTGCGCTCGCGCGATCGTTTCTTCTATCTTAGTAGTGGAATTCTCTAATCCTCGATTGACAAATCCCCGTTCCTGATAACTCTTTTCTTTATCAAAACCTTGTCGAAGATCCGCTGCGCTTCCGCACTCACAAATTTCCTCCGGTTAAACACTCCGCATTTAGAGGAATCTAAGAATTTGGAGGCCATTATGGTGAATGGAATGAATTCTAGTGAAGAAGGCAGACTTAGAATGGTTTAAGAATGGGTGTTCAAAAAGGAATTGGTGTTGAAACCATTCAAATCGGCATTCGAAGTATAAATAACTCATCTTTATAACTTCCTCGCTGTCGGCGAGGACGTTTCTCGCCGTCGGCGACTCAGTTATAAAAACGCCTTCGGTGTTCTCGCCGTCGGCGAGACGTTTCTCGCCGTCGGCGAGCTCGATAAATAAACCGAATCCAATTTAGGCGCGAACCTCGGCCGTCGGCGAGTATCGACCTCGCCGTCGGCGAGATTCCAAAATAATGTCCAATTTCGCTCTAAATCGAATAATTTCTTTTCTCATCATAATGGTTCGAATATGTGATGATTCTTAATAATAATTGAGTAGTAAAGTTTCAATAATATAGACTAACTATTAAGATACAATAAAAATAGATAACTAATATGGGTTGCCTCCCATAAAGCGCTTGGTTTAACGTCGTCGATCCGACCTAATTTCTATTATTAATCGGGTCGACTAAGCATTAAAACCTCTTTATAGTTAGGTCTTATACCTTCGAAATATGGTTTTAATCTATGTCCATTAACTTTAAATTTATGTCCAGCTTTTGGATCTTCGATTTCTATAGTTCCGTATGAAAATATTTGAGTTATGGTGAAAGGTCCTAACCATCGAGACTTCAATTTTCCAGGAAATAATTTCAATCTAGTATTATACAACAAAACTTCCTGTCCTGGTTCAAAATTTCTCTGATTAATCTTCCGATCATGTCATAATTTCATCTTTTCTTTATAAATCTGATCATTATTATATGATTCATTTCTTAATTCTTCCAATTCATCTAATTGCAGCAATCTCTTCTCACCAAACTTCCTTCATATTATAATTAAATTCTTTAATCGCCCAATATGCTTTATGTTCTAATTCAACTGGTAAGTGGCATGTTTTTCCATATATAAGCTCGTAAGGAGTCATTCCAATCGGAGTTTTATAAGCGATCTATAAGCCCATAATGCGATTGTCTAATCTAATAGACCAATCTAACCTATTTGGGTTTACATGATTTTTCTAAAATACGTTTAATCTCACGATTAGATACTTCGAGCTAATCCATTAGTCCGTGGATGATAAGCGAGTGGATATCTTATGAGTAATATTGTATTTTTCTACTAGTTTGTGAATGTATTTATTTCTAAAATGAGTTCCTCCGTCAGTGATAATCACTCTCGGCATTCCAAATCTAGTAAAAATATTTTTCATCAGAAATTTTGAAACACTCTTAGCATCACACCTAGGTAAAGCTTGTGCCACAATCTATTTGGAAACATAATCAGCAACTACTAATATATATGAGTTTCCAAACGAAGGAATAAAAGGTCCCATAAAATCTAATCCCCAAACATCAAAAATTTCAACTTCTAATATAAAGTTTAGAGGCATTTCGTTTCTTCTAGATATATTTCCTACTCTTTGACATTTATCGCAAGTTTTAATATATCTGTATACAACTTTAAATAGAGTAGGCCAGTAAAATCCAGATTGTAGAATCTTATAAGCAGTTTTATCAATCCCGAAATGTCCTCCAAAATCAGAATCATGACATTTTTGAATAATTGGTTCAGTTGCTTCATAAGGTACACATCTTCTAATAATTAAATCCTTACATTGCTTATATAAATATGGTTCATCCCAAAAATAGGTTTTCGTATCATGGATGAATTTTTTCTGTTGTTGTAAAGTTAGCATAGGTGGTAAAATATTACTAACTATATAGTTTACTATATCAGCATACCCTGGTATTTTTCACTCATTGATATTATATAGTTGTTCATCGGGAAAGCTGTCTATAATTTCATTTTCAATATCGGATAATTCATGATTTTCTAATCTTGATAAATGATCCGCAATTTGATTATCGGTTCCTTTCTTATTAACGATCTCGAAATCGAATTCTTGCATTAATAGCATCCATCTAATTAATCTTGGTTTGGAATCTTTCTTTTGCATTAAATATGTGATAGCAGAATGATCGGTATGCACGATACATTTTGTTCCAATCGGATAAGGTCTAAATTTATTAAAACCATATACTACCGCTAATAGTTCTCTTTACATAATCGTATAATTTATTTCAGACATTATTTAGAATTTTACTAAGCATAGTATATAACTTTAAAAATCTTTTCATATCTTTGCTCAAGAGCTGCTCCTACGACATAATCACTAGCATCACACATAAGCTCAAATGGTTTCTCCCAGTTAGGTGAAACTATTTTAGTGCTGTAATTAATTTTTCTTTTAAGAGTTCAAAAGCATTCAGGCATTTGATTGTAAATTCAAATTTCTTGTCATTTTCGAGAAGTTGGCATAGAGGTTTAGTAGTTTTTGAAAAATCTTTTATATAGCGTCTGTAGAATCCAGCATGTCCAAGAAAACTTCTTACCCCTTTTACCGTAGTTGGAGGTGGTAATTTAGCTATAACTTGAATTTTTGCGGAGGTCCACTTCCATGCCTTTTCCGAAATTTTATGCCCTAATACAATGCCGCCCGCAACCATAAATTGACATTTCTCCCAATTTAGAACTAAATTTGTTTTCTCACATACTTCTAATACTTTTTCAAGATGAGTTAAGCATGTGTCAAATGATGTTCCAAATACGGAGAAATCATCCATAAATACTTCTATTCCATTGTCAATTAACTTACTAAATATAGACATCATACATCTCTGGAATGTTGTTGGTGCATTACATAATCCAAAAGGCATTCTTCGAAAAGCGAAAGTTCCATAAGGACTAGTAAATGTAGTTTTCTCTTGATCCTCAGGAGCAATTTGTATTTGATGATAACCGGTGTATCCATCTAGAAAACAAAAATACTTATGTTCGGCTAATCTATCTAACATCTGGTCTAGAAATGGTAAAGGGAAGTGATCTTTCCGGTGGCGGTATTTAATTTCCTATAATCAATACATATACGCCAACCGGTAACTTGTCTTATAGGAATAAGATCGTTATTTTCATTGGCAGATGATCTGTCACTCCTCCCTTCTTAGGAACACAGTGAATTGGGCTTACCCAAGCACTGTCAGAAATAGGATATATAATACCATTATCTAACCATTTTAAAATTTCTTTTTTAACAACTTCTTTCATTATCGGGTTTAATCTCCTTTGGGGATTCGCTTTAGGTTTATGTTCATCATCTAAAATAATTCTATGCATACAGATTAAAGGACTAATTCCTTTAATATCTGCTAAAGTCCAACCAAAAGTTTTCTTATATTTTTTTAAAGTTTCTAAAAGCTTTTGTTCTTGAGATTCGTTTAATGCAGATGAAATAATAACTGGTAAAGTTGAAGAATTACCTAAATAAACATATTTCAAATGATCGAGTAATATTTTTAGCTCAAGTTCGGGAGGTTTAATAATTGATGGAACTATATTCTTGTCGGTGTTTTCAGTATTATCCAAAAATTCAAATCTTTCCCGAATATAATCTAGTTCTTCATTATTATCTTCGATTAATTCGGTGTTTTCTTTTTCTAATTTATCTTCGTAATATTCCTTAAAATGTTCGCGTTGTAAATGTTCAAGTATTTCCATCCGAAAACATTCATCATCTTTTTCTAGCGCAGAATATTTCATTGATTTTGCAATATTAAATGTAACTTTTTGGTCATTTACTCTCATAGTTAATTCTCCTTTACGAACATCAATCATAGCTTTTCCGGTAGCTAAAAATGGTCTTCCTAAAATGATAGGAATTTCTTTATCTTCCTCCATATCTAAAACAATAAAATCTACTGGGAAGATAAACTTATCTACTTTCACTAACACATCTTTAATAACTCCCTTAGGATAGGTAACCGAACGATCAGCTAATTGAAGGGTTACAGAAGTAGGTGTAATTTTTCCTAATCCTAATCTCTTAAAAATTGATAGAGGCATTAGATTGATGCTTGCTCCTAAGTCACACAAAGCTTTTCCATAAAAATTTTCTCCTATAGCGCGAGGTATAGTGAAACTACCAGGATCTTTCAATTTTTCGAGAAGCTTCTTCGAATAATAGCACTACACTCTTCACTAAGTGCGACTTGTTTCATTATCGGTGAATTTTCTTTTCTTATTTAGAATATCTTTCATAAATTTTACATAATTTGGCATCCGATCTAAAGCTTCGACAAAAGGTATATTGATTGTTAATTTCTTTAATATTTCGAGGAATTTAGCAAATTGTTTATCTTTTTTATGTTGAGCTAGTCGTTGAGGAAATGGTGGTGGAGGTTTTTCAACGAAATTTTCATAGGTATTAAAGGATGTTCTAAGTTTGAATCTTGTTGAAGTGTTTCCTTTTCAATTTCCACTTCCTCTTTTTGGCTTTCAAGTTCTTTTTGAATTTGAGGTTCTAATTCTTTTCCACTCCTTAGTTGTATTGTTTTAATTTGTTCTTTTCCTTGATCTTTAGGATTTATTTCCACATTACTAGGAAAAGTTCCAGTATTCTATTATTTAGCGCGATAGCAATATGTCCAAGTTGAGTTTCGATATTTTTAATAGATGTTCCTTGAATTTGTAATTGATTTCCTTGAATTTGTAGTTGATTTCCATGATTTTGTAGTTGATGACCCATATTCAAAATTAATTCATCCATAGATAATTTCTTATCTTTGAATTGAGGGTTATTGTTATTAAATCCGAGTGGGTAATTAGGTTTATAGTTTGGATTTGCTTGATTAGGTTGATTTATCCATTGTTGATTAGATGTGTTATTCCAATTAAAATTTGGATGAGTTTTCCAACCAGGATTATAATAGTTTGAATAAGGGTTATTAGTTCTATTATTAATAGCATTTAAAGTTTCATAATTAGATTGAAATTCTATGATTTGTCCGAGATGAGTTTTCTTCTAAAGTAGGAGAGTAGTTCAATCCAAAATGATCTAATTTCTTAGATATAGCAGCAATTTGAGAAGCTAACATAGATATTGCATCGTTTCATGAATGCCGGCTATCTTTTCGGATTTATTCTATCAATGAGGCCATTGGAAATTATTTGTTGTCATTTCTTCGATTAGTGCATAAGCTTCATCAAATGGTTTAGACATTAATGAACCTCCAATGAAGAAGCATCGATGATTGATCTTAAAGATCCTATTAATCCATTATAAAAAGTTTGAATAATCGAACTATACTGGTAGCGCATGATGTGGGCATTTCCTAAGAAGTTCCTTAAATCTCTCCCAAGCTTCATATATTGATTCTCCATCTAATCGACAAAAAGAAGTTATATCGTTTCTAAATTTAGCGAGTTTTAGATGGTGGAAAATATTTGGATAGAAATTTTTGTGATAATTCTCCCCAAGTTTTAATAGATCCAGTGCTTAACGAATTCAACCACATTTTAGCCTTATCCCTTAATGAAAAAGGAAAAAGTCTAAGTTTTATAAGCATCGTCGAATACTCCTTGATATTTAAAAGTAGCACAAAGTTCTAGAAAACTAGCAAGATGTAAGTTAGGATCTTCGGTAGGTGAACCACTAAATTGATTGTTTTGTACCATTTGGATAATTGCGAGTTTAAGTTCAAATGAATTAGCAGACTACATCGGGGTTTTGAATAGTTAAATGAATTTCATCTCGTTGTAGGGTTGGCATAATCTCTTAATGGTCTTTGTTGGTTCATATTTTGAATTTCGGGAATATTTGTCATTTGTGTTAAATTTATAATTTGTTTCTTTTGTTTTCTAATTCTTTTAATTGTACGCTCTAATTCGGAATCGTAAGGTATTAAGTTTTCGTTTCCAAATTTGCGCATACAATTTTTGAATAGATATTAATTTATTTATTATGATTATTTTAAAATAGTCCGTTACTCTAGTAAATTTTTCTTACTTTCCTCGGCAACGGCGCCAAAAACTTGACCCACAATTTTATATTATGATATTTTTAATTTAATTGCAACGACGCCAAAAACTTGACCCGCTATATTATATGTATAGAATTGTAATTATTTATGTTGTGGATGCTACGCAAGTATACGTATCGTATCAAGTAATACGGGACTCTAGTGGAGTCACTGGTTATCGATCCCACAGGGAAAGAGAAAATTAAATAACAACTAATTTTAAAATAATAATAATAATAATAATAAAACTAGTATACGAAAATTTGGAATTCTAAATTTAAGCGCAATAAAGTAAACTAAGTATTCTAATCGAGTAACTTTAACTAAGTAGAGAATTAATACGTATTTAAAAGTGCGGGAAATTAAACTAAATAAGTTTTAACTATTTAGAGAAAGTACCTTTCCCTTGTTTAGAAATTTAAGTGATTGATGAATTTAAATAGATAATTTTAAGGTATTGTGACAAATAGGAGCATTCCTATTCTTTACCCTTTGGTCGGGAGTAAAGAATATTGACTTATCCTATGTTTGATTATCGAATGCACGGCTAAGTCGGGAGGATACCGATCGCCACTTCAAAAGCTCCCACGTTCCCTCGCTCGAGGGCTAACATATACACTTCGACTCTCGAATAATAGGACCGAATTGAATATTTTAGTCCGTCACACTAAAATGCTCAATTCTACGCCTGATGATATTATTTCCCTATTTATTTGCACTTCCTTCCAAGGCTTTTGAATTCCCCGAATATCGGATGTAATTTTTACTATAGTTGTAAATCAACACATTTTAACAAATCAAATGGCCAGTTTGAAAAGTAAATTAAGTTTTAAGTAAAAATTATCACAATTTATTAATATATAAAAGTATCTCTATTTTAATTTCATCAAGTCACTTAATTTCATAAACATGGAGAAAGACTAAATAAACTACTCAGAATGCATGGGAACTAAACTAAGCATGGATTTCATTTAAAGTTAAAAACAATAAATACAAATACTTATCTTGATTTATCCCCAAACAGACTCCTCGTAGTTCCTTTGACTCTTCCTTCCCGTACAACACGACTCACTAATTACTCACTAAACTCACTAAACTCACTAAAGACTAAAAGATAACACCCTTAGAACACACACAAGACACTTAGAACACACAAATGACACACACAGAGGCTGAATTTCGGCCTCTATATATAGAGGTAAGCAAAGGTCCAAGAGGTGTGTAAGCATCTCTTCAAAAGTGTCGAGGTTCAATGTATCCGTGTCATTTGAACTAGCTCGCCGTCGGCGACGAACTACCTCGCTCGTCGGCGAGGCTTAGAAGATCTTCAAACCGCGCTATCTCGCCGTCGGCGAGCTCGGGCTCGCTGTCGACGAGACGGTTATAAATCCTTCGAAATGTCTCCTCGTAACCTCGCCGTCGGCGGCTCGATCTCGCCGTCGGCGACTCGGCACTAAATTGCATTATTTTCTTCCTTTTTGCTCCAAATCCAGCTCCTTTTTATGATTTTTGCTTTTATCACCTAAATTCTCCATTCCTGCAATAAAATAAAGAAAATACCCTTCTTTAAAGTGCAATTTCATCAAAAATAGGTATGAATTTCTTAATAAATTTTTTAGTGATCAACTCACTATCGATTTATGAAAGCAAACCATCTAATCAAAATGGAGAGAGGAATTAGTCCCCAGCGGAGTCGCCAGAAGTTGTCGGCATATTTATAGGTTGTGTGTTTTGAAAAGGGGTCGCCTATAGAAGTTGTCGGCGAATTTTAAATTTAATTTAAATATATATATATAATTTAGAAAGTAGTATTTGATTTTGAAATTAATTTTAAGTTTAAAAATTTTAATATATGAAATCAAACTGTTCTCACATCCCGAATAGTTTATATAAACGAGCACCACACCACAAACCGTATATCTATCTCGAAGAATAGACACACTGCTTGATGATGGGGCTCGATTAAATAAACTAGAAGATTTGTGACATCCGTTTGGTCTGCGAACCAATTTTATAAGCCGACAAGTTCCCCTACTTAATATAAAGGAATTAAACAGGGTTTATATTACCTGGGTTCTTAGAATTCCCTATAAGGGCAAGCCCCTATAGTTAATTACATCTTAAATGACGGGAATCATTTAAGAAAACTCTCAATAATGATCAGTGAATTTGCTCTCAAGAATTTCAAAGTTTAAAGTTTTCAAAGGATTGGATTTTGGAAATTTCAGTAGGGATTAGCTCAAATTTGGAACAGTTTATTTTAGGAGTCCAAAAGAAGAGAAGTAGGAGAAGCTGAAGATCCAAGAAGAATCTTGGCAACTTCCCAAAATATCCTATAGTTTGGTTTAAATTTGAGAATTTATTTAATATTGCAATCCTGCCAATTTTATTTATTTAGGTCTTATATTTATATGATATAATCACACAAATAGCCTCGAAGATGTGAGGGTTTATGTCGTACCAAATAACTACCTCAGAATCCTAAGACCGGTTAGGACTTAATTTGCATAAAATGATTATGCAAGTCCCTAACGAAAAGGTATAGGATTTATGTTGCACTAGGCAAACTACCTCGAAATCCTATGGCTTGGTTATTTAATTCTAAGAATGGTTTAGCTGATGTAGATTCAAGTTATGCTGATGACGATGGCCGTGCTGCCCACTATGCTCCGAGCTTCTTGTTGTTGCAGAAGGTTTAGTTTTAGAAGGTGCAATCAAGAGATGAGAGAAGTGTTTTGGTTTAGAGAAATCTTAAAGTCCAAATATGTTTAATGTTTTAATTAAAACAAATCTTAAAGTTGATTAAACAGAACCGATTAAGATCCCACGGTTCCGTCATCCCGACACCGTTATTTTCATCGAATTCACCTAGTCCAGATGAATTTGCTAAACTCAACTGAATGAGTTTCACACTTTCATTTAGACCGTGGGAAATCCTCGTTAGCAACACGTGGGTTACATCATCCGAGGTATTCCCGATCATTCAACGAGACGTTTTAATTTAGTTGCGATTGTAGTTTTGTTGTTCGATTGTGATTAATTTTGAGTTGTTTTATATTTTGGAATGTTGTGGCGGTGAATTTTATCTTGTGGTGACTTTTAATTTAGTTTTGGTTTCGGTTTGTGGCTATCCTAAAGGTTTTAGTTTTCATGCAACAATCTTGTTTAACATGCAAGAAAAAGTAAAGTGCGATGCATGTAAGTAAATTGCAATAAAGTAAATTGCAATAAAATAAAAGTGTACCTGGAGGGTCTTCTCGTCATTCCAAGCTGCACTTAAAACACATGTTAAGGCATGTAAATATTTATAACAGGTACTTAGGTAAAGCTAAGGGAAAGGTTTTGGTTGTCTACCAAATTCCTAATCCTGTTGCTAGTCATCTCCTATGACGTCTAGGTTCTTGTATTTTGTTTAAGGATGATTTTCTTCATCAAAGAACAATTAAATTCAATTGTTCTTCTAAAACATCTCATCATATTGAGAAAGTGCTTAGGACGAGTCCTAAACATCTTTTCAATACTTCCGAGATTGTTTTGAGTCCAAGTAAATTTAATTGCACAGGTAAATTAATCATCCAGGAGTTTAGTTAAGCTTTGTCTCTTGCTCAGTGAACTTGGGCATTTGATTACCTGATGAATAAAGCGACATCTCACTTAATACTCCATTTAAGAGCTATAATAATTAAAGCCTTTAGGGGCAAGTTGGTTTGTTGAGAATTTTAATCATTCTTAATTTGAAGTTTGAGTTATTGGTTTAAAGTGATTTAGTTTAATTATGAGGTTTTAATTAATAATTTTAAGTTTGGAATAGTGTTCAAATTATTTTTTGGTTTAAATCTTTATACTTTAAGTGATCTTAATATTTTAAATTAATCTTTGGTGTTTCAAATTCACGTAGATTATTCATATATCATAATGATTTGGTTTAGGTTAATTATGATATTTTAGGTTAATCTTGATTAGTTTGATTTTTTATATTCTTAATTATGAATTGTCTTAATATTTCAAATTTGTTTTACTTTTATTATTGAGTGATGTTAATTTAATATAATTTAAATTTAATTTAATTGAATTTAACTTAATTTAATTTAGTTTAATTGTTAAAATGTTAATTTAATTTAATTTTAATTTTAATTTAATTTTTACTTAATTTAATTTAATTAAATTTAAATTTAATTTATTTTAATTGTTAAACCACTTAATATTTTGAGCTTTCCTTTAATTTATATTTTTTTATTTTTAATTTACTTAGTTTGGATTATCATTTTAATCTTAATTAAGAGTTAAATATTATTGAAGTGATTTATTTAGGGATTTTTTTATTAAAGAATTAATATCCTCTCAAGTTTTATCCCTATTTTTAATAATTCAAATTTTCATTAATCTTTCAAAATTTAAATTATTTAAATAATTAAAGTTTCATTTTTGGTTTATTTAAAGTGATTAATGGGTTCCTGCCCTTTTAATTTCCCAAAGTTTCAATCATCCAAGAAAGATAAAATCAAATATTTTACCCTCCATTTTAATTAAACCTAAAATTTTAATAAAGGGGTTTAAATTCTTTAATTACCTTTATGCCCTTTTAGGCTTATTTATTTCATAACTCACTAAATTGAGTTCAAATGAACTTGAAATTTTTATGTCACCTCACTCACATGTCAATTAAGACATTAGAGGAGAAAATGTGATTTTTCTGAATTTAATTTATTTATATAATTATTTTTAGTGAAAAATAAGGGATTTCAAGGAAAATTCAACAACATGACCAAGGAAAGGTTTCTGTCCTTAAGAAAATTAGGGGATGTTTCTACTAACCAGAGAACCACTTGAACCAATTTTGGTGATTTTTTTAATTATATTTTATTTATTATAATTATTTTGAGTTTTAGAATGTTAATTAAATATAAATAAAAAAAATTGAAAATTAAGTTTTATATTTTTATTAAATCTCCCTAACCTCAAAGAGTTCAGAGAAACAAATTTTACAATTTTTATAATTTTTCTTTGATTTATTAGAATTAATTTAGTGAAAAGGTTGGAAAATTCATTTTTTAATATTAAAAATTGTTTTGAGCCTTTAAAATTCAATATCATTAATTTGAGACTTGGGAAAAGTATTTGGTTTGTTCCTAAGTGATTAGGAGTCAAAATATGACATTTTAATGATTTTTAATATTTTTATGATTTTTTTTATTTTTTAATTATTTAAATATCAAAAATATCATTAAAAATGAAAAATTTTAGAAAATTCCAATTTTAATTTTTATAGACTCCTTTGATATTAGAGAGCCCACAAAACTAAATTTAGTGAATTTTTAAAGTGTATTTTTTGGAGTTATGAATTTTTAAAGTTTAATTTTGGTTATGTGACTTAATTAATCCATTTAGTGGGGTTAAACATCTTCAATTGATTCCAAATTTTTATGTGAGGTCCCTCTGATCCTAAAGATCAGTGGAGAGTTATTTTCAGGTTCTTTTAATGAGTGGTTAACCCTAATTAGTTAAAGTTCAGTTTTGAGTAATTAGACAATTAGGGTTATTCTTAACGAATTAACTCAAAATATAATTGTCCTAATGTTTTCTGGTCCTAAGAAACTTCCCCAAATTTTTCTATAATTTTCTAAGAAATATGCTAATTAATGGAATTAAAATACAAAAAAACAGTGATATAAACTTGAAAAATACATAACTTTCCATAGAGATGGCCTCTGACCTTGAAAAATTCAGGGAATGTTCCCAAGATCAGAGGCTTCAAAAGTCCTATGGTCTCGTGTCATGGTGAATTGTTTATGCAAATGGAGAATTAAAATACTGAAATGAGTAAATAATTAATTAAAAATAAAATACTCATCAAAATAACTTGACTTCTTTTCGACATTATTTTCCTCTGTTCACTGAGCAAGAGGGTATTTTTAGTTTATTTTTATGATTTTTCTGCAGAAAGATTTGGATTTTCTAAGTTATGGGTATTTAAATAAATAGAAAAAATCCGATTTATCTACTTATCTGACTCAGCGCCGCGTCAACCTATGGTGGATCGAAAGACCACGCGGCGCGCTCCCATTTGACGCCGCCATCTGAGTCAGCCGCCACACGTCCCGCTGTTCCACTCCTTCCTCTGATCCGACGCAATCTGAGCCGTTCAACCGATACACGCGCGATCGGACGGCGCCTGGTCATCGTCTATGGATTCATCTTGAGGAGACGAACACATCCATAAGGTTTACATGCCATGAAATTAACTGAAATGAAATGGAAAATTGCTGGAAGCTCGGGAGGAAGGAGAGGTCTATACCTTGGCTCTGAGAAGTGAATCTTCAATCAGAGAGTTGTGGCACCTTCGATTGCACCTGAGGAAGCTTCGGATGAAGTCTGCGGCTGCGGGGATTGTGCTAGGTATGAAAGTGTCCACAGCTCGATTTCAAAGCTTGGAGGCTAGAGCAACCGGGTGGCTCTGGAGAGGGGGCTTTCACCTGGGAACTCCTTCTCTTGGTCTCGTACATGTGTGGGTGAGTTTAATTTGATTTTGGTGGAGGTTTCGGAGATGTCCTGGTTCTGGGCTGAGAATTGAGCTCCAAAATTGAGCTCAATCAATGGGGTTCAGGGCAAGAGAGCAGTGGGGATCAATTGCTCTAGGTGAGGAGAAGGTCCTGAAGCAATTTTAGCATAGTTTTGTTTAGGTTTGGTTCATCACCTTGTTTGGCCGAGAGGTGGTGTGGTTTAAATAGAGGTGGCTGGAGGGCTTCCCAGGGGGGGTTTAATGGCTTGGATCAACTGCTCTGGTGAGGAGAAGAACAACCATGGTGGCCATTAGGCATGGGACAAGTCAGCAAGGAAGAATTCAAAAATTGGCTCACATGGGTTCTCTCGGCCTGGTGGTTTCCGGCGGCTGTGGTGGCTGGCCGGCCAGGGTCAGGTCACCCTCAAGGTCAGGGAGGTCCGTGATGGGGTTTAGTGCAGTCAATTCGCCATGCACATGTGTAAAGGAGTTGAATTGAAATGGAATGGGGGGAAGGCTATTTTGGGTCCAAATGGGTCAACCCATGGTTTTGGGCTAGGTTCACCACCCAAGGCCTGATTTTGGGCTGAAAAGAATCACTTGGGCCAGCCAAGAGAAAATGGTATGGTCTCCATCCATGGTGAGGTGGCTAAACTTGGTTTAGTATGTAGCATGAATGGGGTTAAAAGTGCTTAAGGAAGGCTTAAGAAAGGGGCCCCTCTTCTTGCCATTAATGGCTTGGTGAGGTGGAAAGGGGCTCCCAAGGCTTGCATATGACTTATGCATGGTTCCATGGCTCCATATGGCTTAGGGATAGCTTGGCTTGGTTTCATGAAAGTGGGTTTTAAGGATTTAGGATATTTAGGGGTAATTTGGCACATGGCTTAGTTTATAAAAGTTTAATGATGAATTTGAAACTTAGGGAGTGATTTAAATCAAAGGGGATGATGAGGGGAAATTTCATGTGGGCTTTAGGATAGATTTTGGGCTTTTAGATTTATTTTAGATGGGCCTTTAGAAAGGTTTAAGGAGGTGGGCTTTTAGGTTTGAAAACAAATTGGTAAATGGAAGTTTTGTAAAAGATTGGGCCAAACAAATGTTGGGTTTAGTTTAACCTGACTAACCATGTTGCTGCAATTTCTAAAAGCTAGATAATCTGGGAATGAATCTGATGTACGTATTGTCACCTAATGATGGCTTAATTCAAGAATTGGTGATAGATCCTAACATCTCGGCCTTAGAATCTATAAATTCAATAGGAAATCATGGTCATAACCTATATTCCAACAACCACAACCTTGGCTGGAGGAACCACCCAAATCTCCCTTGGAATAAAAACAACCAGAAATGGTATAACAACCAGAACAACCATGTTGGTAGTTGGCAAAACCCATGAAACCAACCTCAGAAACTACAATACACACCAGGATTCTAGGGTAGCTCCCAAACCAAAACAAATCACCTATCAAGGAATTAATCATTTAAATGAGGAACACTTTATAGAGTCAAGCTGTAGTCATCAAGAATTTGAAGACATAATTAGGACCTCTAGCAAGCTCAATGAACAAAAGACCCTCAGAAGAGTTGCCATGCACTAGTGAAGTAAATCTTAAAGATCTGAATTTTGAATAGTGCATGGTGGTAGGAATTGAAATGGCAGCACAAAACAAATAGTTTTGAGACCTATGTTAGAAAAGTGTCCCTTGCCATCCATATTAAACCAATAGAAAGATTTTCACCTCCATTCTCTCAAAAGATGCAAAAGCCCAACAATGACCCTGGTAGTTTTACCATCACATAAGCCATAGTGTTATCTAGGGCCTAGTGTCAATCTTATATCTCTAAAAATTTTCAAATAACCGGCAAGAGGATTAATAAAGCCTGCCATTTTGACCCTCTAGTTAGCAGACTAATATGTGGCATAGTGGAAAGCCTACCCATTACTGTGGAAAGATTTACACTCATGACTGATTTTATAATCTTGGATGTGAATGCTGATAAGGATATGCATGTCATTCTAGGAAGACCTTTCTTAGCCACTGGGAAAGCCATTATTGACGTTAAGGAAGGAAAAGTAATTTTGAGAGAACATGATCAAGCAGTTACATCTGATGTCTTAAAATCAGCAAACCAAACCTAAGCCCAAATAATCAAACTCTAGGAATTGTAACAGTGGCTAGGGTGGTAAAAATCCAATCAGCAAAATTTGAGGATGTGCACTTGGAAGAGAAATAAATAATTGATGAATTTTTTGGGAACTTGAATGAAGAAAATATTACTCTTCTAGTAGGGAAGCCCAACCACAAAATTCAAACATTTTAAGAAACCATATATGTTGTTTGATAGGAACCACTAAAAATTATTTGACTGAAAGTGAGAGCTTAATGAGACTCCTTCATCAATGGTCAGAACAGGATCAACATTTTCATGGGGAAATTGAGGACACAACTTTATTGGAAACCCTAAGACAATCTGATATTGAAATGAACGATCAAGGATTGCTAAGTTCTTACTTTGATCTTGGACCCCATTTAGGGTACTGCTTGAGACTTTGTCTAGCTGAGGGCGTTAAACCAAGCACTATCTTGGGAGGCAACCCAAGTGCTATCTTTCCTCTACTAAATTAATTCACTTTTTAGTGTCTCTTTTTTATTTAAATAAGAGCATTTTGTCATTGAAATTGTGTGATATATCGAGTATTGGCCCTTCTACAGAGGATTTGGTCTACGTAGAGGGAGGTTTCATTAAAAAGTTTCCATTTAGGCTAGCGTGACCATACCGACCAGCTGTGTGAGAACACCAAATTCATTTGTGACCACGTCGCACCCTGGTGTGACCACACCACCAATCATTTAAGTGCTCGAAACCCATCTTTTTCAGCACTTTGCTCCTTGCCTTTCACCCTCCTTTTCTCCTCCCTAAGCTCTGAAATCATTAAGAAATAAGCATATTTCACTGGATCTAGTTGCCATAGAGTAGATCGGGGGTAGTGAAGCTAGTATTTGGTGAGTTTTTCAGAATGCACGCATAGCTATATCCCAAGTCATAATTAATAGAACTTCCATATTATGACTTATTAGATAACTGTGTTACCCAAGGAGAAGTCCCCATGCTTCTCTAACCCAACTGACCCAACATAGCTTTCCAATTAGGTAGTTTTATAGTGCGCTTAGGGTGTTAGAAGCTTCCCCAACCCAGAGGAGGAGTGAGTCCTTTGTTGAGAGTGTTTTCAGTTTTGTAGCTAGACATGTCCTCTCTTTTTCAATCCAGCGGCATCCTTGCCAATTTGGTGGGTATAAATCTCACCTCTGCTCTTCCTACATATGTAGGGTCATAGGATTAGATTCTCCTTCTCTTGACCTTAGAGCTATCAAGATCTCCTTGGATGATGTAATTCACAGATTACTGACAAGGAGGTCTCCAATTGTGTCGGTTCGACTACCTTCATAACTAAGTAGACTTGAGATCCTAATAGATTGGGATGAGGATCCTTAGTATCCTGACTCGATTATATTTACAAGATTATGATTACTCTTACCTTTCTTTATTTATCCCTTTTGAGCCATGTTGCTCATTTTGACATTTTTTTGATGTCGACTTGTAGGCCCTATTTGTGAATAGGCCACCGCCCAGTTGGGATACAGTGGTTCACCCTCTATCCTTATGACTCAATTAGGCCTTAGATTCATAGTGTGGAACCTACGAGTAAACCCAATTATTTCATAGGCCCTAGTTACCGATAAGCTCCCATCTGTTTGGGATCATGAGAGACTCATTCTCTACCTGTATAGATTTGTGTGAGCTTTGAAAGAATCAGGACACTCATATGAGATAACTGTCCGTTATGACAACTTTTACTTATCTTTATGTAAGTGTAAGCAAGATTCTTATAACAGAGAGTTTTCTTGGGCATCTCCCAAGATGTAATTAACCAAAATGATAATTTATTTTGAAAGTTTCTCTTGACCCAGAACAAGCACACACACTTGAATCTCTGTTTGTTGATTGCTTTCATAGGGTCTTCTTGGCAAATATGTTCTAAAGCATTTTTGATCATATCTCATTTCGGGCGTAAACTTTTGGATTGTCACGCAAAGTTTACTCCGCAAAAGTTCTTCGCGTACTTTTTTCTCGTTTTTTTTCATTATCGTATGTCCTTATTTTCTAATTCCTCTCTTCTCCAGATCTGGAAGATATATTTACTCAGAATGGGAATTATACGATGATAAAAATGTTGGTAATTTCTTTAAAAATAAAAAAGAAAAAGAACGAAAACACCACCAACTATAACTTCTATGGCCAACTGACTTTCTCATAACAACCAATTATGACAAGCTCTCTAGTCAACTGACGCTAATGCAACTACTAACTACGACCAATGGGACCAACCACGATATCTTTAGCTAACTGCAACTGTAACTTTCAACTACGACCTATTTAGCTACTGCTACTGCAAACCACAATTATGGTTTATGTGACCAACTACGTCTTATGTGACCAACTGACGCTAATACTAATTTTAACTACGGCCTCTGTGGCTAACTAACCTTGTTACAACCTCTAACTACAACCTCCATGGCCAATGGAAGCTATTGCAACCTCCAACTACATTCTCTATAACTAACTAAAGCTATTGCAATTACCAAATATGACCTTTGTGGACAACTAACGTTATTGTAGCCTCCAACTATGGCATGTGATCTACTATAACCTATATGACCAATTACTTAAGGAACTTCCCACTACGACCTTCATGTTGACTGACGCTCTTGAAGCTACCAATTCCGGCTTCCATGGCCAATTGAAGCTATTTTTCTTCAACTACGACATCCATGGACAATTGGTGCTATTGTTCCATCCAACTATGACTTATAGGACCAACTACGATATATGTAGCTATTTCTATGACACCTTTCTACTATGACCTCTGTGACATATTAACGCTTTAGTAGCTATCAACTACGATATATGCGGCCCGTTATAATTACACCTTCCCATTACAACCACTATGACCAATAACACTATTGAAGTCACCAACCCATCCTCTACGACCAACTAATGCTATTGTAGTTACCAACCGCGGCATGTTTAGAATAATAAAGATACCGCAATTACCAATTTGGCCTATGCCACTAACAATAGCTTATGTGACTAATTGCTACTACAATTTTCAACTATGACTCATGTAACCAATTGATGTTATCATAGCCACTGAGTTTAATATTTGTAGTAAACTGCTGTCTTTATAGCAATCAATTACAATCTTTTATGACCCACTATTGCTATTATTGCTAAGAACATTTGTTGTAGCATAATTACGACTATTAAACTTGTATAACTATTGTACTTCTACGATTATCAATATTGTAATAGTTTCTTCTCTAATTCAAAAGAGGTGTGAACATATGTACTTACAATCTTATAATTGATTACTTTAATTGGGCTAGATTTTCAGAATTTTTCCCTTTCCAGGGTTTTTCCACGTAACAAATCATGTTATCTCCTCAGAATACTTTTCTTTTATATGTGTGTGCATTGGATGTTTGTGCAACGCTAATAAGTTAAATTATCACTCTACCGCTATGAATTTTTCGACAAACAACAATAATTTTTCATGTACATATAAGATACATATATATGTAAATATTGAAGTTCAGGTGTTAGATACGGGAAGAAATTAGAAACAAGTGGTATGAGTGTAAATCTTCCTTTAATTTTTTTTTGGTTCAATCTTCAATCTCGAGAGATTGTTTTTCTTCAAAGATATATTTTGAGAACACCTAAATTCCAACATATATATATATATATATATATATATATATATATATATATATATATATATATATATATATATATATATATATATATAAAGTGTTTATCATCTGGCGAGGACAACGATGCACTTTAAGCTAGAAATATTATGAATTCAAATTAAAGATTATTTGAGCTTCTATTTTAATAAATTTATAGTCAAATTAAGTATCTCAATTAGACAAATCAAATGAAAGTGCTTCAATATGAATTCAATCAAACAAGATCGAGTACTAAAAGTATTTGATACATCAATTTAAAGACAAAACGATCTTAAAATTTGGCATGCTTAATAGTCAAATCGATCTTCTCAATGAGACAAATCCAACGAGCATAAGATCATTCAATTCCAATGTAATTCAGACGCTAAAATATTGATAAAATTATATGTGATCAAAAGAATCAATGTTGAGATTTTTGAGAGATTGGTCAAATTTATAAAAATACTCCTCTAAAAAACTAGAAGTAGGCACCAATTCTTCAATTATAAATGGGAGGAGAAGCAAAGAGTGAGTTGACAACTAAAGCTTAATTTTTAAAGTCTCGGCAGTTGTCGTTGGTCATCTGTGCTCACAACCGACCAACAAAGTTTGCCACCAACCACTAAATGTTGCCATCGATCACCAAAGATTATCCTCGACCACCAATTATTGTCGACCGCCTCTAACTATGGATTTAACCACCAACAATTGTTATAGCTAATTAAAACTATTATAGCCATCAACTACAACTGTTGCGGATAACTATTATTATCGTGACCACCAAATATATATCTTGTAGCCCAATTATGACTATTATAGCCAAGTTACTATTATAGAGTTTTGATCATCAATTTTGGTAATCACATTTGCTCCGATCTAGTGAAAAGTGAACATATATACACCTGATTATAGAGTGAATGAGTTTAAATATGTCGGATGCCATGATTTTCTCCATTTCTAGGATTTTTCCACATAACAAATCTTGGTGTCTCCTCCCGTAATGTTTCCTTTATCTGTGTCTTCGATGGATCTTCCTATAATACTAAAATGTTAAATTATCACTCTATAATATATTTATATATATATATACACACAAATATACTATTTATAATGAAAAAATATATATTTCACATCGTAAAAGTCAAAATAATATTGTTTTATGTGATATAAAATATTTGATAGTATAAATATAAAAAGTAAAATGAAGGTATTAGGTGTGTAAATACATAATAATTGAGTGGTTGGTACGTAAATGTCCCCTATGTTTAGGAGCAGAGAACTAACCCCCTTATTCCTTATTATTTTTAAGTCTTCTCCGCTTCTTGCGGGCACTCATCTGACGCAATATAATTAAAATAGCATACTTAGAGGAATATAATTCTTCTCTCTTCGGCCTAAGTTCTCGTTCATTGAACTTAAAAAGTCAGAGTTTGGGACGAATTACATTTGCATTTATTTCCGTACCTTCTTTTCTCGTCAGCTAGCTTTAAGGAATCTTTCTCCGTACTTAATTGATATAAATTATTGATTTATTTTCATCATTTGTGACTATTTTGATGAGTATTGACTTCAAACATTTGAGGCCTTTCTTGGGGGCAAGGCCTATATTTAGTTTAAAATAATTAGAGGGAATATGAACAATTGTATTTTGTTTATATTTGACATGATGAAGCACTGACGCCGAAGTTACAATATGAGATCCATGACAATCCTCACTGCATAAGAGAGTTGAATTAGCATCGAAAATTTACGTCATATTTTGTGACTAGTATGCGGCGAACATCATTTTATGTTATCTGCATCGAATTAGTGTTGGAATATGTGATGGAAAAAGTGGTGAAATTAACATTGTTGTTGCGGCGGTGTTTGAGTCGAATTCACGTCAAATAAATCGAAGCAAAAGCTTTACTTAAAAGCGTCAAAAAAATCCGACGTGTAGTTGACGATAAATCCGATGCAATAGACCTAAAAAACCCATCCCACGGCTTTCAATTCATTTTCTTCTTCGCGCGCTATACCCCTGTCTCTTCTCCTCCCTCACACGACACCAAAACCACTAGCTTCTCCTCTCCTCCCTCTCACCGTCGCCGTTCGTTGTACTTCCCATCACCCTCCACCACCGAAATCGGTCGTCGTACCTCCCTCCCGCTACCGAGACCCTATTGCTACCCTTGCCCGTAGCCGCTTGTGAATAGAAAAGGTATCTTTGCCCCATGTTCTCCTTTTTCAAATTTTGGTTTGTATATAAGATTTGAAGTTTAGGTGCTAGGTATGTGTGCATCTCTCTTTATGAAATGAATTTTAGGTGTTAGCTGTGTTTATACATTAGTATTGAGTGGTATATATTACAATCTTACTATTTATATACATAAGCATTGAGTGTTAGCTTTGTATTAAAGCATGTTTATGTGAGATTAGAGTTGATTTTGGGGTTGGCTTTAATTAGGATTGGATGGTTTAGTGTTTTTTTTTTTTCGCTTAAGTGATTCAATTTTGAATTTAATTAGTTTTGTTAATGATTTACATTGGAATATATTTATGTTTATTTTAGCTTTAGTTTAAGATTAGGTTTAGATTAATGTAGATGTTAGGTTAGTTTTATGTTGAATGTGGTTTAGTTAAGATTTGATTTCAAGTAGCTTTTTTAAGTTTATGTTATTTTAGTGTAAATTCATCTATGGATTTTAATTTAAGTTCGTTGAATTTTAAATTATTTAGTTTTGCTTATGTTTGGAATTGAATAAAGCATGGGAATTATTTGTTGTCTTTAGATAATTTTATGTTTAAATTTGATTAATTTAAGTATATTTTAGTTTTAATACTATCTCTTGTCATTTTAGGTTTAAGTTTTGTTAATGTAAATTGAAAGAGTGAGTTGAGATGAAAGGTCAAGCTTGAAAGGCTTGATCCCACAGATTTTAATTAAGTTGGCTAAGTTAAGAGATTAGCTTTACCAGTCTAGTGCATAGGGTGAACCAACACATAAGGTCACCTAAGGCATGAGATTAGAACCCTAGGCTTAGTGGGTTACTCCATGCTTACATAGAATTCAAGTATAGATGGGAATGTTAGTAGTAGAATTTAAGTTGGTTGAAGTAAAGGAATGCATCGGATTTTCGTAGATCGAGTGGGCCTTTACACCTAAAGACAAAATGATAAATTGATATATACATTATAGGGTTATCGTAGAGGAATGCATCGGGTTTCTTGACCAGGTAATGTCGACTTTAAATATTGATAAATATTAACTAATTTTTTATTTTTTTTAATTGTTGAACTGATCTATAAAGCTACATGTATGATGTAGATGGATATTCATAATTTGAGAGTTTGGAAGCATAACATATTATATCCAAAATGAAAATGACTGACGAATGTGTTTTTAAATGGTGTTGATGATTTCGTGAAGGTGGTAGCACAGCTGCCCATTTATTGTTCGGAGAGAACATTTCGGTGTCCTTGTGCAAAGCACAAAAATCAAGTGTTTCTGTCACCTAAAGAAGTTAAGTTGGATCATTTCCACAATGGATTCAAACCTAATTATTTCTATTGGATTGCACATGGTGAGCAAGAACCCCATTTTCTATAAAAAAAATCCATTCTCTAAAAATTTAAAGCTTCTATAAATTATTTATATAAACTCATACAAATACACAATAATGCTACACTACATACTGAAGTGTCATCAAGAGCTGGCCGATTCTTGATGCATTTTGAATTTTGAGTAAGAAATATTCTAAATTCAGATTCATGATCATCTAGGCTACGAATTTAACTAGTTTATAGTCAAATTGACCATCTTAATAGATGAACCCAATGATGTCAAAAATGATCTAATTTGAGTCTAATTAAGTCTAGATCAAGCACTTAAATTATAGTTAGGGGCTCTGATATATCAATTGGAATGCCAAACAATTTCAAATTTGTCATGTTCAAAGTCGAATCGAGTGGCTCAACAAGACAAATCCAATAAACCTAGAATCATTTAATTTTGATATAATTAAAACATCCAAAAATTGAAAAAAAAAATCTGCATTTAATCAAGGGAAATAGTGAGACTTGTACGAATGTGTGTTTTGAGAGATTGAATAATTTTATTAAAATAACCTTCTCAAAAACTATAAATAGGTGCCATTTCTTCATTTGAAGGGAGGAGTGACCGGGGGGTGGTGCGATGTTGCGGTGTTATATGTGTGTTTAACCAGTGTAAAAATAATATTAAATAATAACACAGTTATCCCTTTATCAACGCAAGTATATGTATCGTTCAAGTAATATAGGGCTCTAATGGAGTCCTAGATATCGATCCCACAGAGAAGTTTAGAGATTATGAACTAATTAAAGCGATTACAATTACTATCTAGTATACGGAAATAAAGAACACTTATATTATACTCTATTTACTAATTTTTGAATGGAAGATTGCAATTTAGAAAAGTATATCTCCCCTTGTTAAGAGAATTAAGTGAATGGATAATTAAACTAGTTAGAATTGTATTGTGCCAAATAAGAGCATTTCTATTCTTTACCCTTTGGTCCAATTCTAAAATAATATTTCCCTATTTATTTGCATCCTTTTTTCAAAACTTTTGCTTTGCCTGAATATTGGATGTAATCTTTACTTTAGTTGTAAAATCAACATATTTTAACAGTTCAATTGGCCAAATTGAAAGTAAATTAGGATTCAAGTAAAAGATTATCACAATTTTATTTAATATTTTAGGCACAACTAATTCAATTTTCCATTTCACAAAATCTCAAAAACAAGGAAAAAGATAGAAAAGACTACTCAGAATGTGTGGGAAGAATAACACAAAACTTAGATTTCATATAAAATTAAAGTTATAAAATAATAAACAAAACTTATCTCAAATTTTCTCCATAAGCATACTCTCGAAGTTCCTCTGACTCTTCCTTCTTGTACAACACACTCAACTAAACTCACTATTATACTCTCTAGAACACACTTACACAATAAAGACACTAATAAGAAACTCAAAAAGGACACTAAGGACACACCAAGGACACACCAAGGACATTAAAATCGTCTCTATTTAAAGAGGGAGAAATATTTCCAAAGGTTGCTTAAGCACCTCTTCAAAAAGCATCCAGATTCATTGAATATTGCTTGAACCGACCTTCTCGACGTCGGTGGGCTCGTTGGCGCCTTCGGCGGGCTTCTAGAACATACGCCAACTGTTCAGGCTCGCTGTCGGCGAGCTCGATCTCGCCGTCGGCGGGCTCCTTTATAATATATTTGAATGCTCTTGGGAAAAACACGCCGTCGGCGACCTATTCCTCGCCGTCGGCGGCCTAGTTCAATTTTTTTCTCTTTTAGTCTTTTTTGTTCCAGATTCATTTTTTTTCTCATCTTTTTGCTTCATTATCTATAAATCTTCATTCATGCAATAAAACACAGAAAATATTTTTCTTTAAAGTGCAATATTAATATAAAATTGGTATGAATTTCTCAATACATTTTACTCTGGTCAAGGAGGAAGGAACAAGTGACTTGACGATAAAAGCTTAACTCTAAAACTTTCAGTAGCTTTCACTTATCACCAAAGTTCACAACTGACTACCAAAGTTCGTTGCCGGCCACCGAAGGTTGTCTTTGACCACCACAACTAATTTTCTACAGTAAACTACGGCCATTATGACCACCTACATCTTTTATAGCCAACTACCGTTGTTTGTGGCCACCAATGTCACATTTTAGCCCCATCTTCCATAATACATGAGAAAAGTGTGCATACTTGGTTTCAATTTATTTGTGGATTACTTTTGATTGGGCATGACTCGTGATTTTTTTTAGGGGTTTTCAACATAAAAAATAGGTTATCTTTTTATCCCTGTTTGTGAGTGTGTTGGAAGCGTATACTAAGCTAAGACATTGTTTCTCCATTGAGAATTTTCTAGCATGCAACACATATATTTACATGTTGCTAGATTGCATGAGATCAAGTTAGAGTTCATTTAATATGATTAAAATTCTTTATTAAAATATTTGTAGATTTGTTCTTGTTGCGCATTTGAAAATATTCAGTGATGAAGAAATCTCAAGCCTTAGCTTGATATAAGCTTTCAACACAAAGAATAGTAGAAATATAAGTGAAAATTATATCTTTCGTGTGAAAAAATCATATGGCGTAGCTTAGTTAAAGTAATCCACTAAAAAATTTTAAGTATAAATGTCTACTCTTCTCCTAAATTAAAGAAGTTGGAATTACAAAAAATGGAAATCACATATGTATAATAGTAGTTTGACTATAACAGTCATAATTGAGCTACAAAAATTATAGTTGATAGCTACAATAGTGATAGTTCGCTGCAAAATGTTGGATTAATTATGGGACTACAATGTAATTAATAAATGTGTTGGGTCATTATTTAATAAGTCAAAATTATTGTGGTCTAATCAATAGTAAAGTTTATGACTTTAGGCACATTTGTCATGAAATTATAAGTGTGGATACCGTAAGTGCAAATTCGATTTGATGAGGGCGAACTGGAATTAAGCGATCCTTTGTAACCGCCAGGTTGGTTACTGATAAATAGAGGGGTAATGGTCACCGATCCGCACGATCCTAAAAATTCTCTTGTTCCCCATCAACGAGAGAAACCAAGGAAAACTCCGGAAAATCTGCAGATTGGAAGATCATTGCTTGCAATCGATCAAATGGATTCGAGTACGCTTCCGCTATTGTATCGATTCGATTTTTCTCATTAATTTGAACGTGAACGAAAGATTCTCGAGGCGATTTCTAAGAGATTTTGATTCGATCAAAATCTATTTGGAAATTCAAAAGAAAATTTCTAACAATTGGTATCGAAGTCTCCCGTTCGTGTTCTTGTTGAGATTCCCCTCCTCTTTCGTATTTTTTATCCCTTTCGTTCGCCTTTACCCGCGAAGGATTCGCCCTAGAAAGGTTGCGGCGGCGGGACTACGGAAAAAGGAATGCCGCAGCTGGACTGCGACGTCGGTGGGTGCGGTGGCGCGTCCTCCGATGGCGGCAAAATCCAGCGAAATCGAAACGAGTGTCGAAAGGGAGCCGCTAGAAATGGCGCCGAAATCGGCGCGGAGGAGGCGCGCGCCGAGCGACGGCCGGAGGAGGGCGCCGCGGAGGAGGGCGCCGCCGGAGGCGGCGCCGGACGGGGCGCCGGCGCCGGCGCAGGAGGCGGCGCCGGGCGGCGCCTCAGTTCGCGAACCGCGAAACTGTTCGCGGGAACAGTTCGCGAACCGCGAACAGTTTCGCGGAACTGCTCGCGGAACGGTTCGCGGAACCGGTCCGCGAACCGGTCCGTGGACCAGGTCCACGGACCATTCCGTGGACCCGGTCCACGGAACCGGTCCACGGACCCGGTCCGCGGAAAAAAAAAAAAAAAAAACAGAAAATTAAAATAAAATAAAATAAAATAAAATCAATTTTATTTTATTTTGTTTAGTTTTAAATTGATTTTCTTGATTTTATTTTATTTTGTTTAATTTAAATTTTAATTTACTCATTAATTAATTAATTAATTAACTCATTTTAATTTGGAAAATAAAATGAGTCATTTAATTTAATGAGTAGATTAAATAAATAAGTTAATTAATTTACTCATTTTAAAATGAGTAAATTAATTGTAAAGTTTAGGATTGATTAATTTTATAAAATCAATAATTTTTATTTTGTAAATCATGGAGCTTTTATGGCTTATAAATTAGCTCCATTATTTATAAATATAAGATTTTATAAAATTAAATTAAAGTTTAAATTAAATTTGAATAAATGGTATTTTAAAAATTGTCCATCATTTTTAATGAACTTATTGAAGCATGATGTTGCCAAAGTGACCTCTCATGTGTAGATAGTTCATGACGAATGATGGATGTTGTGTGTATGTAGGTTCATGCAAGTATTAATCGTGCCCAAAGGAAAATTAATACTGCAGTAAATGCATACACACTTTGTGATGATAAACATGTAACAATTATAAGGAATAATATATGAGTAATAAATCGATCCAAAGATAGATTTATTACTTGATATATGTTATCGTTAATGTTTGATCATTACAACAAGATTACTACTACGAGTTAATATTATCGTCCAAAGACTTCGATATTAATGTTGCTTTAGGTATCTTGAGATGGGATTTACCATTAATTGAATTTAAACATTTTATTAATTAAATCTTTTGTTCATTTTTCGATTGTTGCTTAATGTATACTGCTAATCTCAATTTGGTTCCAATCCTTAGGGTGATAGTTTAAGGATTGGAAAGAGAACATTCTCATTGTTCTTGGGCTGCATGGATCTAGATCAAGCATTAAGAATAGAAAAGCCCGCTCCTCTTACGGATGCGAGTTCCTCCGAGGATAGGAGGAACTTTGAGAAGTGGGACCGTTCTAATCGCTTGAGTCTCAATGATCATAAAGCGCGGCATACTCGAGGCCTTTAGAGGTGCGGTGTCTGCCGAGATCGACGTCGCAATTTTCCTTGCTGAAATTGAGAAACGCTTCGCAAAGAGCGATAAAGTGAACTCAGTATTCTTTTAAAGAAAGCTGATTTCAATGAAGTTCGGAGGCAAGGAAAATATAAGGGAGTACATCATGGAGATGTCTAATATTGCTTGAAAATTAAAGAAACTAAATCTCGAGTTGACGGATGACTTACTCGTGCATTTAGTTCTTATTTCTCTTCCTCCACGATTTAGTCGATTTACAGTCGACTATAATATGCAAAAGGAGAAATGGACTCTTAATGAGCTTATTTCTCATTGTGTGCGAGAGGAAGAAAGGTTGAAGCAGGAAAGATCGAAAGTGCTTCATCCGGTAAACACCCTACAGAAAAGGGGCTCTAAAAGAAAGAATGAAGCTGCACTAAGAGTAAGGGTCCTTCTCAAAAGAAACAAAATAAAGCTCAAAATTCGGAAAATATCAGCTTGTTTCTTTTGCAACGAAGAAGGACATCGAAGAAGGAATGTCTTAAATATCATGCTTGGCGTGTAAAGAAAGGTACATTTCTAACTTTGGTACGATTACGAGGTAAATTTGGCTTCGGTCACCAGAAACACTTGGTGGTTAGACTGCAGTGCTACTACTAACATAAGTGTTTCGATGCGGGGTTGCTCGAGCTACCGAAAACCAAATGATGCTTGAAAGATGCATTTATGTGGGAGATGGAAAATCGGTAGAAGTGGAAGCGATGGGCATTTTAGATTGTTATTATGTACTTGATTACTATTTGGATTTGATAGATACTTTTGTTGTACCGTCATTTAGACGGAATTTGGTTTGTTTGTTGTTTGGACAAATTAGGTTATTGTTGTTCATTTCAAAGCAGTTGTTTCGGTTTATCTATTAATTCCAATATTATTGGAGCTCGGTTCTCTTGTGGTATATGACAATCTTTATTTGTTGATAATCTTGTTGCTTCTTATAATGAAACTTTGAATGTGGAATCACGAGGTACTAAGCGAAAAATTAATAATGAAAATTCGGGAGCATTATGGCACAAGCGTTGTAGTCACATCTCTAGAAATAGAGTTGAAAGACTTGTGTCGGATGGAATTCTAAATTCCATTGATTTTACGGACTTTGATGTACGTATTGAATGCATTAAGGGAAAACGAGACCAAAAGGAAGAAATTAGGTGCATATAGAGCTACGAAGTCTTAGAATTGATACATACGGATGTTTGTGGACCATTTTCTACGGACTTCTTGGAATGGTCGACAATATTTTGTATCATTCATAGATGATTATTCAAGATATGCATACCTATTTCTTATTAATGAAAAAGTCCCAAGTATTGGACGTGTTCAAATCTTATAAAGCTGAAGTTGAAAACCAACTAAGCAAAAGAATAAAGAAAGTCAAATCGATCGTGGTGGTGAATACTACGGTAGATATGACGGTTCGAGTGAACAACGTCGGGACCATTTGCTAAATTCCTAGAGGAGTGTGGAATTGTCCCACAATACACTATGCCAGGTTCACCTAGCATGAATGGTGTAGCTGAAAGACGAAATCGCACTCTTAAAGACATGGTAAGAAGTATGATCAGTCATTCTACCTTACCAAATTCACTCTGGGGAGAAGCACTCAAGACAGCAGCCTACATTCTAAATAGAGTACCAACTAAAGCAAATTCGCAATTACACCTTATGAGCTTTGGACGGGCGAAAACCCAGTTTAAAGCATTTTCATGTTTGGGGTTGCTCAGTGAGGCAAGGCCTTACAAGCCACTCGAGAAAAAGTTAGACCCTAAAACGGTAGTGACTACTTTGTTGGTTATTCGGAGCGATCTAGGGGTTTGAAGTTTTATGATCCCAAATTAAAGATAATTTTTGAGACGGGAAGCTAGGTGTTCTTTGAGGATATTGAATTTGGGGGGAGAAATCGGAGTTAGAGACTTTGTCTTTGAGGAGGAATCGGATCATACTACTCTTGTTGAAGAGGAATTGGTTCCTATTCCTGTAATTGCTTTTGATAATGATCGGGATCTTACTCCGACATTGATCGAGTTGCAAATCAAGAACCCTCGAGGAACAAATTCAACGACCTCGAAACAAGTTCAAGAGCAAGTGCTTTTGCGACGATCCACTAGGGAAAGAAGAAATGCTATTTCGGATGATTATATTGTATTTCTTCGGGAACATGAGGAAAATATTAGTATGATGGAAGATGATCCTATCAACTTTCATCAAGCTATGCAAAGTTCCAATTCGAAAAAATGGATCGAAAGCGATGAATGAGGAGTATAAGTCTATGCGAGACAATAAAGTTTGGGAACTTGTTCCATTGCTAGAAGGAAAGAAACCCATTGGTTGTAAATGGATTTTTAAAACTAAAAGGGATTCAAAAGGCAATGTGGAAAGACATAAAGCTCGTCTCTGTAGCTCAAAGGCTTTACTCGAAAAGGAAGGGATTGACTATAAAGAGACCTTTTCTCCAGTTTCAACAAAGGACTCTTTAGAGTAATCATGGCACTTGTTGCTCATTATGATATGGAGCTACATCAAATGGATGTCAAGACCGCATTTCTCAATGGAGACATTGATGAAACGATCTATATGGTGCAACCAGAAAACTTTGTAATAGGAGACCCAAAGAATATGGTTTCAGACCTGACAAAATCCATTTATGGGCTCGAAACAAGCTTCCCGTCGATGGTATCACAAATTTCATCAAGTGATTCTATCATTTGGTTTTGAAATGAATGCGAGTTGATGATTGTGTGTATCATAAATTCGGTGGGATAAAACATATTTTTCTGATTTTGTATGTGGATGACATACTCGCTTGCACAAATAATATGAACATGTTGCAGGAAACCAAAAGATTTCTATCAAATAATTTTTGAGATGAAAGATCTTGGTGATGCCTCATTTGTTTTAGGAATCCAAATTCACCGAGATCGTTCTCAGTGTATTCTTGGATTATCACAAAGAGCTATATTGATAAAGTGCTTAAAAGATATGGCATGCAGAATTGTAGACCAATTGACACCCACTGTCGCTAAAGGAGACAAGTTCGGTCTCGATCGGTGCCCGAAAGGAAACCTCGAGATTCAGGAAATGCAAAAGATTCCACATGCTTCGGCAATAGGGAGTCTTATGTATGCTCAAGTTTGTACGCGGCCGGATATTGCGTACATTGTTGGAGTTTTAGGCGGATACTTAAGTAACCTGGGAATGGATCATTGGAAAGCAACGAAAGGGTTATGAGGTACTTAAGGAGAACAAAAGATTACATGCTTACATATAGGAGATCAGATCATTTGGAGATCATTGGGTATTCGACTCCGATTTTCTTTGGATGCCAAGACGACGAGAAGATCCACATCGAGCTACATATTTTTGTTAAGTGGTGGAGCTATATCCTGGAGGAGTGCAAAACAAACACTAATAGCTTCATCCACTTATGGCAGCGAGTATATAGCATGTTATGAGGCATCCAACCATGGCATATGGCCGAGAAATTTTGTCACTAGGCCGCGCATTATGGAAGGAATTGAAAGACCACTAAAGTTATTTTGTGACAATAAATCCAGCTGTATTGTATTCCAATAACAACAGGAGTTCATCCAAGTCAAAGCATATTGACATCAAATTTCTTGTTGTGAAGGAAAGAATACAGAGTGGCCAGATTTGCATAGAGCATATTGGAACAAACTCCATGATTGCGGACCCCCTTACAAAGGGTCTGATACCCAAGGTCTTTCATGAGCATACTACTCATATGGGTGTTATAGAGCTTGAGAAAATTTAGATTCGATGGGAGTTTGTTAGTTTGTGTTTTTAGTTATATGTTTTATTTTATGTACAAAACATATTTGGATATTTTACGATCAGAAATATGGTATTTTATTCGATTCGATACACTGCTGTATAATTAAAGTTTGATCTCACTTAAGTAAAGTAGGACCAGTTGAAAATTGACATGAGCCGACTACTTCGCATGTAATTTTCATTCCACACATTCATGATTGATCTATGTCATTTGATTATATTAATATATGTGACCATTGATGGGTTTAGTTGTGATAAATACAATGAAGACTGCTTTGATCCTATATTGATATGATTAATGGACCAGATTGTAATGTGCCTTTATAATAATGACAACAAATTTTTGAGCGCTCTAAGGTTGACACATTTATTTTTACATATATAGTCCAGTGGGAGATTGTTGGATTAATTATGGGACTACAATGTAATTAATAAATGTGTTGGGTCATTATTTAATAAGTCAAAATTATTGTGGTCTAATCAATAGTAAAGTTTATGACTTTAGGCACATTTGTCATGAAATTATAAGTGTGGATACCATAAGTGCAAATTCTGATTTGATGAGGGGCAGAATTGGAATTAAGCAATCCTTTGTAACCACCAGTTGGTTACAATAAATAGAGGGGTAATGGTCCCTGATCTGCACAGTCTAAAAAATTCTCTTGTTCCCCATCAACGAGAGAAACTAAGGAAAACTCCGGAAAATCTGCAGATTGGAAGATCATTGCTTGCAATCGATCAAATGGATTCAAGTACGCTTCCGCTATTAGTATCGATTCAGCTTTTCTCATTAATTTGAACGTGAACGAAAGATTCTCGAGGCAATTTCCTAAGAGATTTTGATTCGATCAAAATCTATTTGGAAATTCAAAAGAAAATTTCTAACACAAAAAACATAGTTGAGCTGCAACAAAAGTAGTTGGTGGCTATAACGTTATCATATATAGCTACAAAAGTCATAGTTGGTGGCTATAACAGTTGTAATTGGCTACAAAAGCCATAGTTCGTGGCAACATTAACCTTAGTTCACTGCAACAACTGTTAGCCATGGTTGACAATGACTGATGGTTGTTCACCTTGAATTCTCTAGGTGAGTATGTTTAAATTGTTGGCTCACTCTTCTCATCTTTCTCTTTTGAGTAAAGGAGGGCCTATTTATAATTTATTAGATTAATATTTTTGCAAATTTAATAAGAATCTCCAAACACTCTATCAAGCAATTCATATTTTTCCCTTTACGGGTTTTCCACGTATAAAAACTACAGAGACATCACTTGTTTGTTTCTCTTTCATTCGTGTTAGATGTTATATTCTTGGATACAAATCTAATGAAACAGATAATTCGCTACTCTACCGCCGCGAAATTTTTTTTGCGGCTACCATATTCTAATTTGATAGTGAGGAATAGTTTTTTACTATAAAAAATTAAACAAATAAAAAATAATAATCAAATAAAATTATGACAACTTCTTTAAAATAAAATTATGGAAAACCTTCACTGAGTACATCCTCAAAAGAAATAAATATTTGCGGCATTTATTTACACCACACAATTATTACGTATTAATTGGTCTACACTTTCATATTTATTTACATAACACGCAATGCCTTTATGCAACGTAAGAATATACTATATTTATTTGAAAGTGAGATAAATTCTTTATGCTTAAATTTGTGACATCATAAATATAAATATTAAATATTAGGTGTTAGATATGTAAATATATATTTTTAGTATTTGTAAAATGCTCCGTACAAAACCCTCGACTATACGCGATCTATATTCATAGTTTGAAGGCAGTTAGATTTTAGTGACGTAACGATAGCATATATCATTTTGAGCAGTTGGCCGACAATTGCAATAAGAAAAATATATTCTTGTAATAGTGCAAGACTTTATTTAGAAATTAGGAAAATAGCCATGCTTGTCCATTTTTTATTCTATCACTTTTTTCGGGCAAATTTTTTATTTAGCAGAGTTTATCTGAAAAAAAATGTCATTTTTTTATTTTTTTCATCATGATAAATAAAATATTTTTTTAGTTTTTTGTTTTACAGCGTGGCATTTAAATTCATCATTTTAAAAAACTTTCGTTGCAATTTTAACTGAAATAATTTACACATACAAGCATAAAAAATAATTACTATGAATGAGTTAAAGTAAAGAGTAGCATCTGTCACTAGATGACACTTAGGGGCTGTAAATGAGCCAATCCAATGAATAACTTAGAATTCAGCTTGATTAAAGGTCTGTTTGGGACAGCTTGTCCGTTTCAAGATAAATAGTTTATCCTGAAAAACGGCCTGCAGGTCGGTTACGGACCCGCGGCCTGCGTTTAGTGTAAAAAATCAAAACGCGGCAGGTAGCGTTTTCAAAAAAGCATGAACCAAACAGTTAGACCGCGTTTTCAAAAATATCACTGCACTTATAAGCTGTCCCAAACGGGCCCTAAGACTCAATATTACTTGTTTAAACTAATAAATATTTTTTTAAAAGCACAAAGGTTAAATGAGCTAAATATGAATGTAATCGAACTTGTTCTTTTGTGCTAAAGAACAAACTCGTTTGTTGTTCAGCATGTAGCTAGTTAAATATTTGAGATTAATATTGATGATAACTTTTATCAGATATAATGTGTTAGATAAATTTGGATTAACAATAATTTATTTAATTATATATTTAATATTAAAATATTATTATATTAATTGATGAAATATTTTGCATTATCAGCTATTTGGTAGCACAAATTCCTTCGAATATTCTTACTCTTATTTTCATATTTTTCTTTTCGATCTTAGAATGCATTATTGTGAGAAAATATCTATTATAGATACTAGATGAAATCATTTACTTTTGTTCATTTATGTCAATTTACTCAAATTATTTATTAAAATTTGTATATGAAAATTTATATATTTTTTAATCAAAATTTGTCCTGTGAAGAATGTCAAAGGATTAGAGCGGTGGAGATCTTGAGAGAGAGAAAAAAAAATTCCGAGAAGAGAAAATAAATAACAGACTTGCCTTGTAGAGTCAAACAGGGGTATCCTCAGGCCCTTTGTCTCTTTTTATATATCAAAAATAACAGTTATATTGAGTGGGAAGAGAGTACCCCCTACATGAGAAAATTCAAGAGAAAAGAGCTGCCCATTTTTATGCTATAGGTTCCTTTTTTATAGGAGAAAGAGGGATTAAGTCTAAAATAACATGTTTGTCCCTATTAAAATAGAAGAGTTACATGTTATTACTATTATTTTATTAATACAATGCTTTAATAAAAGAGTTACAAGTTTTTATGGTGTCTTTTTATAGTCCCCGCTTTAATAGATTAGTTACAGGTCATTATGGTGCATTTTTATATTCATAACTGATTTTTTGGCACATTTTCCTCATCTATGTTTTTATCTGAACCATTAAATTATCTCGAGGTTCTTGTATAATATTTTTAGGTGTACATATTAAGTTCCCCGATTTTATTGTTTCATGATAGTGACAGCTGCGATAAAGTCAAGAAAAATTTTAAAGAAAAAAACATGATTGCATGAATTACTAACAACACTTCATGCTTAGGAGCTAACTAAGCTCTGTTTTGTTATCTTTTATGCAATCTTATCGGTACAGAAGCATTTTCTTCAAATTGACTCTTTGGTCAATGTTGTGTTGAGGTCTTCATTTGCTTTGATTTGGCTGCTTGTGTTGATTTGAGACTCTGCTCCTGAGAAAATTTATTTCGGTCGTAATATCATACAACTAGTGTTCTAGTCTTTGTCCATTTTATTTGCTAGGTTGAACTGGTTGTTGCTTGCTCATCCCAATGTTTTTTCGTTTGTTCGATCTCGGAGGAGAGTCTTTGGTTTGATCGTTCTGAATGAGATTTTTTTTTTTGCTCGCCCCATATGGGAGTTTTCTATTTGACCGCCCTAGAGGGGAACCTTTTGTTTGCTAGCCCCGGAGGATTTTTTTTTTTTTTTTTTGCTCACCCCGGATGTGAGTTTTTTTATTAGCTCTTCCCAAAGCGGAGTATTTTGTTCGCTCTCCTCAAAGGGGATTTTTTTTTGTTAGCCTTGGAGGAAAGATTTTTGTTTGTTTTCCTCGGATGAGAGTCTTTTGTTTGTTTGCCTGAAGGGGAGTCTTACTTTTTCTCACCCTAGAGGAGTGTTTTTTGTTTGTTTTCCCTGAAGTGAAGTCTTTTGTTTTCTTTTTTACTTAGAGAGGAATCCTTTGTTGTTAATGTTTTGTTTGCTCACTTGAAATCAAGTTCCTTGAGTGTTAGATGAACCTGAGACAATGTTAGGGAAATTTATGTCATATCACGTGATCAGTTGTGAAGTAACACTCTTTATTTGCTGGTTGGAATTCACTGCGCGACACGCAAGTACAGTCAGTAGGCTTGTTTCGACTATTGGGAGCCAACCATCCATTATGCGGTACCCACCTCCTAGCAAAGCCTCTAAGAAGATGTCAAAAATAGTGTTTTCCGCTCCAGATCTGTTGTTGCACCAAATTCTTAACGCACTTTTTGCTACATGTGTCTCTGAGATATATTTCTTCTCATTAGTGTCGCTTCCACTATTGTCGTTAGCATGCTACACACTCAATTAACATTTTAAGATATTGAATCCAAATTTGTCTTAAATTTGTCCTATGTGACATGCCCATGGATTGGAGCGGTAGGGATCTTGATGAAATAAAGAAAGAGGCAAAGAAGGAAAATATTGTAGAGGAGAAGCTTCCATCTTCTTAAGAGAAGAGCTCCATCCATTATGAGATAATTTAAATCCTGCAAAATCAGAATTCGACAGCACAACAAACTAAATCCAACTATGGGCAAGGTGAAATTTCCTTCGGGTGCCTTATATCTAGCAAATATTAATAATTTCTAACAATTCTTATCATGTGCAATTTTTTCGCATAATTCTCTCTACTAATAGGATCCACAACCCTCGTGACACTGAATCACAGCTTTCTTCTAGCTTACATGCCTTCCTTTTAGTTAGGATATAAGTCTATCGACATTCCTCTCTAACAAGGCAGAGATGTGAAATTTTTCAACTTTAAGAATCAGTATGAGACATCTTTTAATGGAATACAACATATATTCTCTTTCGCAAGTAGGATCTACAACCTTACTAACATGAAATCATGACTTTCTCTAGCATACATGTCTTTCTCTTAGTTAGGATGTAAGCCCATCGACATTCCTCTCTAAGGAGATAGGGACATGATATTTGATGTCTTCGAGAAAAGATATCAGGTCTCCTTCAATGAAAATAAGACATCCGTTCTCTCCTGCTAGTTGGATGTAAGGCCCTCCAGACAGAGAATCACGGCTTTCCTCTAGCTTACTAGTTCTACTCTTAGTTAGAATGTAAGGCTACCAACATTCTTTTCTAACGAGATAGGTGATCCACTTTTCGATATTTATACTTACAACTATGATATGAAAATTAGCAACGGCACAAAAAACTTGATCCTGCACTGAATATATATATACTGATGATTCTGTTATGGAATTTATGATTTATATTGTGGATACTACGCAAGTATACGTATCGTTATCAAGTAATATAGGGCTCTAATGGAGTCCTAGATATCGATCCCACAAGGAAGTTTAGAGAATTTCAAAGACAAATTAAAGTAGACTTACTTACTAATCTAGTATACGGAAATTAAGAACACTTAGACTAAAATAAATTAATGCTTAAAAGTTGAATATAAGATTTCAGAAAAGTATCTTTCTCCTTGTTTGAGAGAATTTAGTGAATGAAGAATTAAATGAGTTTTTAATTGTATTGTGCCAAATTGTTTTTAATTGTATTGTGCCAAATAAGTTTGATTACTGAATCTGCGGCTAAGCTGGGAGGATACCGACTGTCACTTCAGACCTCCCACGTTCCCCTCGCCTGAGGGCTAACATCTACACTTCAGCTCCCAAACAATAAGACCAAATTTAATATTTTAGTCTGTCACACTAAAATGTCCAATTCTACGCCCGATAGTTAATATTTCCCTATTTATTTGCAACCTCCTTCCAAGGCTTTTGACTTCCCTGAATCTTGGATGTAACCTTTACTATAGTTGATAATTCAACATATATTAATAAATCAATTGACCAGATTGAAAGTAAATTAAGATTTAAGTAAAAGATTAACACAATTTCTATTTTCATATTTTTAGGCACAACTTCTTTAATTCATCATTTCACGAAATCTCAAGAACAAGGAGAAAGACTAAGGCAACTACTCAGAATGCATGGGAAAAATAACACAAATCATGGATTTCATTAAAGTTAACAAACAATAAACAAATATACTTATCTCAATTCTTCTCCCCAAGCAGACTCCTTGAAGTTCCTTTGACTCTTCCTTCCAGTACAGCACACTTAATTAAACTCACCAAGACGCTAAACACACTTAAACACTCTATATAGAAACTAAAAGACTCTAGAATGACACACAACTGACTAAAATTCGTTTCTATTTATAGAAAGAGTCAAATCTCCAAAGGTTGCTTAAGCACCTCTTCAAAAAACGTCCAGGTTCAATGTATTTTGGCTCTTTTCAACTGTCTCGCCGTCGGCGGGGTCGATCTCGCCGTCGGCGGGCTTCTAGAAGATGGGCTAACCGCGCCGATCTCACTGTCGGCGGGCTTGATCTCGCTGTCAGCGGACTCTTTATAAAATATTCAAAATCTCTTGGGAAAATCTCGCCGTCAGCGGCTTAAATCTCGCCGTCGGCGGGATAGTTCATTTTTCATCATATTGAATCCTTTTTGCTCCAAATTCGCTTCTTTTGTGCTTTTTGCTTTCAGTACTTATAAATCTTCATTCCTACAATAAAATAAAGAAAATACCTTTCTTTAAAGTGCAATTTCATATAAAATTGGTATAAATTTCTCAATACATTTTTCTGTGGTCAATAGGGACATGACATTTGACATCTTTGAAAATTAGTATAAGAACTCCTTTAATGGGATACGACATCCATTGTCTCTTGCTAGTAGGATCTACAGCCCTTCTGACATGGAATCACAACTATCCTCTAGGTTAATTGTTCTCCTCTTAGTTTGGATATAAATCCATTAACATTCTTTCCTAACGGGACAGAGGCATGACATCGACCCATTTGAGGCTGTTGAGACCCTTTATTGGATCCCGACACCTCTTTCCCCCAGCGAGTTTTAAAAGTGGATACAAAGCCCTCCTGACACGAAGTGGTAGCATTCCCCATTGAGCTAGCTAGCCCTCTTGTGTAATTTATGCACTGGGGATCCCCAGTGACGATTTGACTTTGATCTGAACCTTTTCCAGAACATTCTTGACATGTTGAAATGTCTTGGGATTTCACTGGCTAATTCGGTCAACACCAATACATGTGACATACCTTATTAAATCAATCTCCAATAAGAAGTGTGTTGGGAATAATACTGCAAGAAGAATGAAGCGGAAGGAAGCTCAGTATCTCTCATCTAATGGTGAGAGACCTGCCTTGCTTCAATCCTCCAACCAGATATGTAAAGGTTGCTTGCTAGAGAAGCAATATAGGAAGAATTTTTAAAAAATTCAAGTTCAAGAGCATAATAGCCACCTGAGCTCATATATATAGATGTATGCAGTCTAATCAAGCAATTTTTTGTGCATGTATCTGATAAGCAACGTAGTAAACTAGATGATTAAAGTGAAAATTTCAATTTCATTATTTATGACACCAACTTAAAAGACTATAAGTTGTATAATACAAATACTGAAAAATTAATCATCAGTCGTGGTTTCGTATTTGATGAAGAAGGAGATTGAGTTTGGGACTCGCATGATGAGAACTACAATTTATTTTTGTATATTATGAATGGAGAAGTGGAGCAGCCAATAATGAAGCAAAAAAAAGAGGAGATTACTATACCACCAACGACATGTGCTCAAGAGCACTAATCATCGTCACCATCTTCAATACATGTTTAAGCAAAAGGGTACCTGATCCACTTGTCGATATTTATACTTACAACTATGATATTAAAAGTTAGCAACGACACCAAAAACTTGATCCTACACTGAATATATGTAGATACTGATGATTCTGTTATGGATTTATGATTTATATTGTGGATACTACGCAAGTATACGTATCGTTATCAAGTAATATAGGGCTCTAATGGAGTCCTAGATATCGATCCCACGGGGAAGTTAGAGAATTTCAAAGACAAATTAAAGTAAACTTACTTACTAATTTAGTATACGGAAATTAAGAACACTTAGACTAAAATAAACTAATGCTTTAAAGGTTGAATATAAGATTTCAAAAAAAAAGTATCTTTCTCCTTGTTTTAGAGAATTAAGTGAATGAAAAATTAAATGAGTTTTTAATTGTATTGTGCCAAGTAGGAGCATTCTTATTCTTTACCCTTTGGTCCAGGTGCAAAGAACATTGACTAGTCTTATATTTGATTATTGAATCTGCGGCTAGGCTGGGAGGATACCGACTGCCACTTCAGAGCTCCCACATTCCCCTCGCCTGAGGGCCAACATCTACACTTCAGCTCCCAAACATTAAGACCGAATTGAATATTTTAGTTTGTCACACTAAAATGCCCAATTCTACGCCCGATAGTTAATATTTCCCTATTTATTTGCACCCTTCTTCTAAGGCTTTTGACTTCCCTGAATCTTGGATGTAATCTTTACTATAGTTGATAATTCAACATATGTTAACAAATCACTTAGCCAGATTGAAAGTAAATTAAGCTTTAAGTAAAAGATTAGCACAACTTCTATATTTTTAAGTCACAACTATTTTAATTCATCATTTCACAAAATCTCAATAACAAGGAGAAAGACTAAGGAAACTACTCAGAATGCATGAGAAAAGTAACACAAAGCATGGATTTCATTAAAGTTAACAAACAGATAACAAATATACTTATCTCAATTCTTCTCCCCAAGCAGACTCCTTGAAGTTCATTTGACTCTTCCTTCCAGTACAGCACACCAAAACGCTAAACACTTTATCTACTCACTAAAAAGACTCTTAAATTACACTTAACTTCCACACAAATGACACAAAACTGACACACAACTGACTAGAATTCGTCTCTATTTATAGAAAGGGTCAAATCTCCAAAGGTTGCTTAAGCACCTCTTCAAAAAGCGTCCAGATTCAATGTATTTTGGCTCTTTTCAACTGTCTCGCCGTCGGCGGCTTGATCTCGCCGTCGGCGGGCTTCTAGAAGATGGGCTAACCGCACCGATCTCACTGTCGGTGGGCTCGATCTCGCCGTCAGCGGGCTCCTTATAATATATTCAAAACTTTCGGGAAAAACTCACCGTCGGCGGCCTTTTCCTCGCTGTCGGCGGGATAGTTCAATTTTCATCTAATTGAGTCCTTTTTGCTCCAAATCCGCTTCTTTTGTGCTTTTTGCTTTCAGTACTTATAAATCTTCATTCCTGCAATAAAACAAAGAAAATACCTTTCTTTAAAGTGCAATTTCATATAAAAATTGGTATGAAATTCTTAATATATTTTCTAGTGATCAGTACCACACTTCAGAAGTTTATAGGAAATTTATGAGATAATCAAGAATTAAGATAATCTTACTCTCTTTTGCCATTTTGCCTTTTGAACTTAAGACTCTTCCACTGCATTTTGAAGGGTACTTCCATTATTCTTCCACTGCATTTTAAGAATTTTTATTAAGAGTATGAGTAGAGAGTAGAAAGGACAAAAGGGTCGGAGTGAAGTCTTCTTCTTCCCACTTCTTTTCTTTCTTTTAGTTTAGTTTTTGTTGAAGTCCGAAGTCTGTATTCTGAGTCATCGGAGTTGGGAGACTTGCTCTGAGAAGTAGTTTAGCGAACAGTCAAAGTTTCAGAGGAACTTCCTTAGTCTTGTGGAGAGAATTTTCAGATAATTGTTTACTTTTAATCTTTTTATTTGCTTTCGTTTGTTATTTTTCTTATTGTTTTTATTTTTAATCAATGTGTTTTTGTATTTTCTCAATGCATTCTGAGTAGTTTACTTTATCTTTTTCTTTCTTAAATGGAGAAGTAATTAATTTATAGAGAATTGTTGTGTAAAGTATAAGTGTTTAAAAGTTGGAAGAAGTTGTGAAGATTGATTCTAAAAACTTTGTTTACTTCTTAATTTGGTCTGTTAAGTTGTAGAAATTCTTGAGATTATGTAAGATCCAATGTGGTATTGTCTCATAAAAGTTAGTAAGAATCACATGCAATTATATGGGTGAGAATTGTAGTTCATATAATTGAATGTAATATTAGAAGATATTTTTATAAAAGGGAGTAAAATTAGAGGATTTTAGAGTGACAATGCTAAAACCCCCGATTTGGTTTGAAGTTTCGAGTTTTGTTATGAGAAGTTAGCCCCGAGGTGGTGGGAATCGAGGGAACTCTAGAGTGAGAGACTAGTATCTTCCCTCGCCTAACCATGTTCAAAATAATAAAAATTTCAAATTAACTCTATGTTCTTTATAGAACCAATTAAGGGTAACGAACACATTTGTTTCTATCTGTCACAACAAATTTAAATACTTCCACAACAATACTTTAAGAATTATTACTACTTCATAAAAGAAAAGAAAAAGATATTCTAGTTAATAGTATTTTACATCCAGTGTTATTAGTTATTATAATTTTAATTTCATTGCTTAACATTTTATTAAGGAAATTTTAAAAGACAAATCAACTTTCGAAACTTTTCAAAATCAAGACATACTTTTTCAAAAACAATTAAAGAAAGTAAAAAGATAATTTTTTGATTCCTTTAAAGATTTTCATATTGGCCCTGTGGGTTCGATATCTCGGGACTTAATCATAAAGTCCTATATTACTTGATAAATGATACGTATACTTGCGTAGTATCCCATATTATTAAATCATAATTTTCATATCTAAAATCATCAGCGCATTTACCGAACGGTACCAAGTTTTTTGCGCCGTTGCATTTATCGGGGATCAAGTCATTCGGCCGCCGTTGCCGGGGACAATTATTTAAATTGCATTTTAAAGAGAATTAAGAAATTTTAAATTTTTACTTTTCTTTGTTTTTGTTAGTGTGTTGTGTTTTGTTTTGTTTTATTGTTGTATCGTAGTTCAGGTTCTGAAGGACTTGTGCCTTACGATTCTGAATTAGAAAGAACTATCATAAAAATCAAAAAAATAAAAAATACAGAAAAAGATAAAAATATTCAATAAATGGCAAAACATCAAAATCAAAATGTTGGCATCCATCAAGAGTTAAGACATTTAAGAGATTATGTTAACCCTACAGTAGATGAACTTCGTGCTAGTATTCAAAACCCTAATGTAGCTGCTAATTCTTTTGAGCTTAAACCTGTTATTATCCAATGGTGTCTAATAATCAGTTTGGGGGAGCAACAACTGAAGATCCTAATTTGCATCTTGATGATTTTCTAGAGTTGTGTGCTACTTTTAAATATGATGGTGTTTCGGATGATGCTATCAGACTTAGACATTTTCCTTTCTCACTAAGGGATAAAGCTAAAATGTGGTTACATTCGTTAGCACCTGGATCGATAAGAACTTAGAGTGAATCGTCACAAAAGTTCCTTGCTAAATATTTTCCACCATCTAAGATCTGCTAAGTCGAGAAATGATATAACATCTTTTTATCAGCTTGAAGGGAATCAATATATGAAGCATGTGAAAGATTTAAAGATCTCCTCATGAAATGTCCACATCATGCGATACCAGATTGGTTAATAATTCAAACTTTTTATAATAGATTAGTTAGATCTCTTAAATCAATCATCGATGCTGCTGCTGGTGGATCATTAATGTCTAAACCATTTTCTGATGATTATGCTTTAATTGAAGAAATGACTACTAATAATTTTCAATGGCCTTCAAAAAGGTTAAATCCTAAAAAGGTAGCCAGTGTATATGAAAATGATGCTTTTACAATGTTAGCAAATCAAGTTGCTGATGTATCAAGGAAGATAGACCAATTTGTGATGAATTTTTCTCAGCCAAATCTCATGATTGAAGAAAATTCATTAGGCCAAATGGTTGATTCTTATTCTTTACCGTAAACTGTGAATGCTATAATCAAACCTAACAACCCATATTCCAATTATTATAACCCGGGTCGGAAGAATCATCCAATTTTTAACTCGGAATAACAATAATCGGGGTGGTGTTAATCAACAATGGGGGAACACCCAAGTAGACCCATTGGGGAATTGGAACAACCAAGGTAATAATAATAATAGATTAACTTATCCTTCAGGTTATAACAATGCGTTTCAAAATAAGGAGAAGAAGTTGTCTATGGAAGAAGTAGATGGGAAATCAATTACAAATTCAAGGAGCAACCATCAGAAATATTGAAAATCAATTGGGACAAATTGCAAATGCCTTAAGTAATAGATCCCAAGGAATGCTTCCAAGTAATATTGAATTGAATCCAAGAGAAAAGAATAAAGAACAAGGACAAGCAATTCAACTGAGAAGTGGAAAAGAATTGGAATGTAGAGTTCAAAAAGAAACTGAAGTAGAGAAAGAAGAGATTAAAAGACCTAAAGAGGACGCTTCAAAAGGTTTTGAAAGACCTATTTCTCCACCTAAGGTTGATTTAGAAAAACCACCACCTCCATTTCCTCAGAGACTTCGTCAAAAAAAGTTGGATAAGCAATTTTCAAAATTCTTGGAGATATTAAAGAAGCTTACCATTAATATTCCATTTACTGAAGCCCTAGAACAAATGCCAAGCTATGCAAAATTTATGAAGGATATTCTTAATAAAAAGAGGAAGTTTGAAGAAAATGAGACTGTTGCACTTAGTGAGGAGTGCAGTGCGATAATTCAGAAAAAGCTTCCTGAAAAACTTAAAGATCCTGGTAGTTTCACAATTCCATGTGCAATCGGAGAAAGATTCTGTAAAAAAGCTTTATGTGATTTGGGTGCAAGCAATAACCTTATGCCTCTATCAATATTCAAAAGATTGTGACTAGGAGAAATAACCCAAACTACTGTAACTCTGCAATTAACAGATCATTCGATCACATATCCTATAGGAGTTATAGAAGATGTTTTGGTAAAAGTGGATCAATTTATTTTTCCTGTGGATTTCATTTCGTTAGATATGGAGGAAGATAAAGAGATACCCATAATTTTGGGGAGACCTTTTCTAGCTACAGGCGAGCCATGATAGATGTGCAAAAAGGGGAATTAACGATGAGGGTTAATGATCAGACTGTAACATTTAATATTTCAAAATCGATGAAATATCCTGCTAGAGGTAAAGAAGATGAGTGTTATAGGATGGATGTTATTGAATATTTAAGTTAATGTCATTTCAAATCAACTTATGAAGAAAAAGCTGAAAGAGAAGAATGGGAATATAAGCAAGAAGAGGAGTTATTTGATTTTGAAGATTTTCAAGAGGAAGATTTAAAGTATGTTCGTGAAAATTTTGAATTGTTGGATATGACTGAGAAAGATGAATCTTATGGTCCATCAATTGAAAAACCTCCTCAACTTGAGCTAAAAATGCTTCTTGATAATTTGAAGTATGTTTTTCTAGGTGAATCCTCAACCCTACCTGTTATAATTTCTTCTCTATTAACTGAAAAAGAAGAAGAGAATTTGCTTGAAATTTTGAAGAAGCACAAGAAAGCCTTTGGATGGACAATTGCTGATATTAAAGGAATCACTCCTTCAATTTATATGCACGTGAATTCTTATGGAAGATAATTGCAAACCATGGGCTGATCCCAAAAGGAGATTAAATCCTATCATGAAAGACGTTGTTAAGAAAGAAATTTTAAAGTGGTTGGATGCTGGAATTATCTACCCTATTTCAGATAGTGCATTGGTTATTCCTATTCACTGTGTTCCTAAGAAAGGTGGAGTAACTGTGACTGTTAATGAAAAGAATGGAATGATACCAATAAGACAAGTTACAAGGTGGTGAATATGCATTGATTATAGAAAATTAAACCTTGCCACAAGGAAAGGTCATTTTTCACTCCCTTTTCTAGATCAAATGTTGGATAGATCAGTCTAGGCATAAATACTTTTGTTTTCCGGATGGATATATCGGTTACCACCAAATTCAAATTGCTCCCGAGGATCAAGAGAAAACTACATTTACCAGTCCTTATGGTATGTTAGCTTTTAGAAGAATGCCCTTTGGTTTATGTAATGCCCCTGCTACATTTCAGAGATGTATGATGGCTATTTTTTGTGATTTAATTGAAAAAGGGATTGAAGTTTTTATGGATGAATTTTCAGTGTTTGGAATTTCATTTGAATCATGTTTAAAACATCTTTCTAAAGTTCTAAAACGCTGCGAAGAAACTAATTTGGTCCTTAATTGGGAAAAATACCAATTTATGGTAGCAAGAGGAATTGTTTTGGGACATTGGATTTCAGAAAAAGGTTTGGAGGTAGATCTGCAAAAATTCAAGTTATATCTAATTTACCTTGCCCAACCAATGTAAGGGGAATTAGAAGTTTTTTAGGACATGCTGGATTCTACAGGCGTTACATTAAATATTTTTCAAAGATTACAAAACCTTTATGTCGTTTACTGGAAAAGGATGCAATTTTTAATTTTGATGATGATCGCCAGTAAAGCCTTTGAAATATTAAAAGAAAAATTAATCACTCGCACTCGTAATAATTTCACCAAATTGGGAAAAACCTTTTGAATTAATGTGTGATGCTAGTGATTATGCTATTGGTGTTCGTTTTGGGTCGAAATATGATAAAATTTTTAAAATAATTTATTATGCTAAGAAACTATTAATGAAGCTTAAATTAATTATACCACTACTGAGAAAGAGTTATTAGCTATAGTATTTGCTTTTGATAAATTTCGATCATATTTAATTGGAACTAAATGTGTTGTGCATACTGATCATTCTGCTATTAAATACTTAATGAAGAAAAATGATGCAAAACTGAGATTTATAAGATGGATTCTTCTTTTGCAAGAATTTGATTTCGAGATAGTAGATAGGAAGGGTTCGATAATCAAATTGCCGATCATTTGTCCGTGCTTGAAATTGAAAAATCTCTCTCGTGATATTGAAGAAATTAATGAACATTTTCTCGATGAAAAACTCGTTCACTCGTTAAAGAATGGCATGTTCCTCGGTGTGCGGACATAGTAAACTTTATTGTTAGTAATATCATACCCTATGGTTCGACATATCATGAAAAGAAGAAATTTATGTCCGATGCTAAGACTTATTTTTGGGATGACCCATTTTTATATAAACAAGGAAAGAATCTTATAATTTGAAGATGTGTACCTTTGGAAGAGACTTATGAAATTATTCAAAAATGTCATGATTCTGATTATAGGGGACATTTTGGAAGTGATAAAATTGCATATAAAATATTACAATCAGGATTTTATTGGCCTACAATTTTTAAGGATGTGAATGTTTATATTAAAAATTGTGATAAATGTTAGCGTGTAGGCAATATTTCTAGAAGAAATGAGATGCCCCTCAGTTATATGTTGGAAGTTGAAATATTTGATGTTTGGGGACTAGATTTTATGGGACCATTTACACCATCTTTCAGAAATGTTTATATTTTGATAGCAGTAGACTATGTTTCCAAATGGATTTAAGCTATTGCTTTACCTCTATGTGATGCTCAAAGTGTTGCAAAGTTTTTAGAAAAGAATATATTTTGAAGATTTGGAATACCAAGAGTAATCATAACTGACGGGGGAAGTCATTTTAGAAATGCGATTATTGGGAAGTTAGCAAAGAAATATCATATTAATCATCGCATTACTCATCGCTTATCATCCGCATACAAGTGGTTTGGTTGAATTATTCAATCGTGAAATTAAAAGAATATTGGAAAAATCGTTAATCCAAATAGAAAGGATTGGTCAATTAAACTGGATTATGCTTTGTGAGCCTATAGATCGCTTACGTAACATCTATAAGCAATGTCCCCATATAAGCTGATTTTTGGAAAAGCTTGTCATTTACCTTTTGAACTTAAGCATAAAGCATATCGGGCTATTAAAGAGTTCCATTATAATTTGAAAGATGCTCATTGAAAAGAGATTATTGCAATTGAATGAGCTTGAAGAAATAAGGAATGAATCTTATGAAAATACTAAGATTTATAAGGAAAAGATGAAGTTATTGCATGATCGGAAGATTCTTACCAAAAATCTTGTACCAGGACAACAAGTTTTGTTGTATAATGCTAGATTGAGAATATTTTCTGGAAAACTTAAGTCCAAGTGGATGGGTCCATTTATTGTGATAAAAGTTTATTCTTATGGAGCTGTAAATATTCAAGATCCTAAGACTGGAAAAATATTTAAAGTTAACGGACATAGTCTTAAACCATATTTTTCAGTCAATAAATCTAAATCTGATGAGAATTTGATGTTGGGTCACTCAGAATGAGTTCTAGGTATGTCAGGCTGAAGACGTTAAAACAAGCGTTTTGTGGGAGGCAACCCATATTTATCCGTGTGCTTTGCTTTATGTTTGTTTTGTGTGTTTTGTTTGCTTTGTTTGGTTTGTTTTTATGTTTTTAGTGGTAGTAATTTGGAGTTTTTAAACTTAAGTAGAGTTTATTTGACCTTAATTGATGATTTAGAGAAATCAGAATGAAAATTTGGACACTTAGCAGACCTGTGTTAAATTGTGCACTGGCGGCTAAGCGCCGACTAGTTGGCGCTTAGGCACCGCAGTTATAAAAAACGTGAAAAATGTGGATCTAGAAGCCTAGATCGTGGGGGAGAAGTTTTGAGAGTTATTTTGGAGTTTCTAAACGTCTTGGGAATATTCTAGCATTTCCCAAATCTATAAAAAGGACCTGAATTAAGAGAAACACTTGCCCCAAGTCCTATTTTCATTTCTGAAGTCTTAAGAAGAGAATTTTGAGTGCATCATGTCTTCCTGGGAGAATGAGATGAAGAAGAAGCAAGATTCTGATAAAATTAAGTTCATTAGTGATAGTGCTAAAGAGTTATTTAATGGATATCTTGCTGTTAGTATTCAAGGTATTGCAGAAATGATTGCAAAAATTGAAGCCCGAGTGACTTCGATGGAAGCAAAGATCAATGATATTAATTTACATTTGGAGCACATGGGATGGCAACTCAAGATGCAATTCAATCATTCAAGGTACGTGGAAGAAATAGATAAGGCGATGTTTGTGAAGAACAAATGGATTGAAGAAGATGATGTAAGAATGAACAATTATCGCTCGTTCTATCAAATTTATATTCCAAAAGGGTCAAATGAGAATAATAGTGTTCCTGGATATATTCCACCTAATGGAGAATGGAATTAAGAGTGTTTTGTTTCTATTTTTTTTAGTGTTCTGATGTGTTATGTTTAGTGTTCTTGTGTGTTATGTTTGGTGTGTTTAGTGTTTTTATTTAAATATTAACTATGCCTGATGATGTGATAGTTACATCCTAGAGATGTATACTTATCAGTTTGAGATTAAAGTCTCTTGTATTTAGAGAATTTCATCCTTTATGTGTGGATAGAAATTCTAGTATTGTATTAAATGTTATGTTTGTTTTAATATAAGTTTATGTTTTTGTGAAATTTGTGTGGAATCAATGGTTATTAAATTTTGATTTGGAGTATTGGAAGATTTGTGAGGAGAAATAATTATTCTGGAATAATTAAGGGTAATTAACAAAGTGATTTAGTGCATATACCTTAATTATGAAAATTTGGGTATTGGCGGCTAAGCGCCAGAATGTCGACGCTTAAGCGCTAGATTTTGCGGCTAAGCGCCTAGAGTTTGCTCTTAGGCGCCAGTTCGTTAAAATTGGTTCCCAAAAGTTAAAAACCCGAAAATTATCATTTTCAACCGCCCCATTGTCTTCAACCTTCGGTTTACCGCAAAAGAGGAGCCTAGGGCATCATATTGTGGATCATTTAAGAGCCGATCTCAACAAAAATTATTAGATTTGGATTCCATGAGGTAAGAGCACTACTCCTAAGTAAAATTTTTAATTTTCACCATGTATTTTGAGTACATTATGGAAAATCTTAAAATTACTATTCATGGTGAAAATTTGAAGAAAAACTTGAGAAATTGCTTGGATTTAGTGAAAATATCTTTTGGAAGATAATTTAGCAAGTTTAGTTTGATTTTGAAATTTATGGTGAATTTTTAGAAATGGCTCCAAAGTCGAAGCGTTCACGAGAAAAGATGAGATTTGATTCTGACAAATTTGTTAATATGAGGGCTGAGGAACGATACGTCGATGCATTGCAATCACGTAAGTTGATTCCTGAGCGAGTGTTTAGTAAGCCGAGAGAGGTGATCGAAGATATGATTGCTAGAAGAAACTCGGGAGAATTACTCGTTGCTTCTCCTCTCGTTGCTCGTTGTTTCGTGGTTAGAGAATTTTATGCAAATTTACCTCGCCGTGAAGAAAATCAAGTGATGGTTAGGAGGCATGAGGTCAACTTTTCTTCTGGTGCAATCAATACTTTTTATGGACTACCTCCTGACATGTTTTGTTTTTATTCTAACTATCATCCTTCGGAAGGGGAATTAGATGAGATCATGGAATTTCTGACTGATGGAAGAGGATTATGGAAAATAACAATTGATAGAAGAGTGAACTTTCATGCTTCCAAATTGAATGTCATTTCTAAGGCGTGGCATTATTTTATCTTATCTAATTGTTACCTTCGAGTCATACGAGTGAAGTAACGAGAGAAAGAGCTGTGTTGAACCATTGTATTCAGCAAGGGAAGCCTATTGACATTGATGGTATAATTTATGATTATGTTTTGAACTGTGTTAGATCAACCACGACTTTAGGTATGAGATTTCCTTCCTTGATTCATTCACTATATGAATGATCTGGAGTGAAGTTTGAAACCTGAGAAGAGGTACTTCACCATTGAGACTCAATTACCGGTGTAAACGTTGGTGCTTACACCGTACATTCGAGTTGGTTGGAGAGGAGGATTTGGTAGGGTTTCTACTGCTTCTGCTTCGCTCGCATCTACTTCTCGTGCTACTACTTCATGTGCTTCGTCATCTACTGATTCACAGACTGGTTTATTAAGAAAGATTTTGAAAAAAATGAGTCTTACTCTAGAGCATATGACAGATATGGATGGTAAGCTGGATAATGTTGAGAGATATATTGTAAACATGATGAATGTGAGGAGAATTATCAGCAATATTTGGATAGACTGATTAGAGGTGATCAGAGTGCTGAGATGCCACCTCATACATTCTACATACCTTATGTGCCATCCAGGGATTGGGACGAGCAAGATGATGATGATGATGAGGATGAAGAGTAGATGTATGTTGTTTGTTTTAGTTATTATGTTGTTATGCTGTGTTACTGTGTACTTTATCTAGTATTTTATTTGATAATTGTGTTGTGATGTGAACCTTGATAGTATGCAGATTGTAGTTGTACTATTTATCTGTTATGCATATTCAGGTATTGTTGTTGTTTTATTGTTAATTTATATGTTGCTTTGTGATGGTGTGTAATAGTAAATGTTTTTATGTGTATGTTATGTCGTAGTTTTTAGTAGTGTGTACTTTAATTCAAAAACTGTTAGGAGATTATAAACCACTATTAGGAACTTCTACTTAGGAAACTACATGTTTAAAATTTTTCAAATTCCACTATCATCTGTTATCTGTATCAGTGTGTTATTTTAGTTGGTGTGTATTTGCTTTGAAAACCTCCACTACTATAGAAGTCTTTTGAAATTTTTACTTTTTTATTCTAAAAAAAAAAAGAAGAAAGAAAATTTTTTTGAAAAACTAAATTTGATTTCATTTTACTCCTGTTATTTAAATTGTTATACTTGCATAATTAGGATATTAAAAATTCCTGCAAGCATGATACGTCAGTTTTTATTTCTCACCCATATATCATTTCTTATGCTTACATGTTTTATCTTAACTAAAAATTAAAGTTTGGGGGGGGGATCTTAAAAACAAAGATTTTCAAAAACCTAAAATTTTATTTGATTCTCATAACACTTAAAAATAAATCTTATTTTTGATTGAGAACAATTATGTACATGAAGTTATATTAGGGGAACAAAATTTTGAATATAGAAACGAATAAAAGAATTTAGTTAAAATTTATAGTAATCATGAAAAACTTAAAGTTAAAACTTTCTTAATAAAGATGTGTTAAATAAAGTTAAACTATCTTTAGTAAGAAGTTTTGTATTTTTTGGATAAATAAAATATTTGACTTTTATTCTTCAAAGCTTAAATTTCTTTTATTGAAGAATAATTTTCAAATATTATTATTATGATTTTTAAGTGAAAGATGTATATCTGACCTTTATTTTAAATGGAAGGGTGGAATTCAAAATCATTAAAGGCCTATCCAGATTTAGTAATCTTGCCTTATAAAAAAAAAAGTGAAAAATAGTATATGAAAAGGGATGAGAAGCTTGAGGATTTAAGGGTCTAATCAAAAATTGGTTTCATACCTAAAGTTTAAGATATAAGTTCAAATAAAATCTAAAGCTTAAGGTTATAATATAGTAAGTAAAATTATTTTCAAATAAAGATTTTTAAGTGAGAAAAATAAGTGTTTGAGTCCTATATTTTGAAGAATCTACAAATATTTCTGAAATAGATAGAGACTTATATTTGTCATTTTTCTTTACTTAAAAACTTTCTAAACTTTAAGTTGATTTTAATTACTGAAATTTTTTCTAAATTGGACTATTCCATTTCTAGAACAAAATTTTGTTATCTTCCTAAGAAACTCATTACATAATTTGCATGCTAAAATGTTCTATGAGATTAACTGTCACTTGAGGACAAGTAACGTTTTAAGCTTAGGGGATTTTGATACACCTAAAATATATAGTATTTTTGTGCACATTTTTATACCTATTTTTAATGATATTGCACTTTAATGGAAGGTATTTTGTGTTTTTCTTGCAGGTATGATGAAAATGGATGGTCATGATGAAAGGAGCAAAATTGGATCAAAGTTGGAGCAAAAAAAAATGAAAAATCAAAATTTTGGCACTGGCGGCTAAGCACCGCTGGGCCGACGCTTAGCCGCCACAGTTAAAAATCGAAATTCAAATGAATTTCGCGCCAATTTCAAAGGGGATGGGATGCAACTCTTGGTGGTAACTACCATAACTTTCTTTGGGCAGCAAGTTTGAATGAAGGGGTGCATTCCTTGGTAGATACATTGAATCTGGACACATTTTGAAGAGACACCAAGACACCTTTTGGTTTACTATTTAAAGAGAGTCTTGGAAAAGATTAGAGGAGGCTTTAGGAGACTCTTCCACTGCATTTTGAAGGGTACTTCCATTATTCTTCCACTTCATTTTAAGAATTTTTATTAAGAGTAGGAGTAGAGAGTAGAAAGGACAAAAGGGTCGGAGTGAAGTCTTCTTCTTCCCACTTTTTTTCTTTCTTTTAGTTTAGTTTTTATTGAAGTATGAAGTCTGTATTCTGAGTCATCGGAGTTGGGAGACTTGCTCTGAGAAGTAGTTTAGCGAAGAGTCAAAGTTTCAGAGGAACTTCCTTAGTCTTATGGAGAGGATTTTCAGATAAGTGTTTACTTTTAATCTTTCTATTTGCTTTTGTTTGTTATTTTTCTTATTGTTTTTATTTTTAATCAATGTGTTTTTGTATTTTCTCAATGCATTCTGAGTAGTTTACTTTATCTTTTTCTTTCTAAAATGGAGAAGTAATTAATTTATAGAGAATTGTTGTGGAAAGTATAAGTGTTTAAAAGTTGGAAGAAGTTGTGAAGATTGATTCTAAAAACTTTGTTTACTTCTTAATTTGGCATGTTAAGTTGTAGAATTTCTTGAGATTATGTAAGATCCAATGCGGTATTATCTCATAAAAGTTAGTAAGAATCACATGCAATTATATGGGTGAGAATTGTAGTTCATATAATTGAGTGTAATATTAGAAGATATTTTTATAAAAGAGAGTAAAATTTGAGGATTTTAGAGTGACAGGTTAAAACCCCCTGATTTGGTTTGAAGTTTTGAGTTTTGTTATGAGAAGTTAGCCCCCAGGTGGTGGGAATCGAGGGAACTCTAGAGTGAGAGACTGGTATCTTCCCTGCCTAACCATGTTCAAAATACTAAAAATTTCAAATTAACATATGTTCTTTATAGAACCAAGTAAGGGTAAAAAACACATTTGCTTCTATCTGTCACAACAAATTTAAATACTTCCACAACAATACTTTAAGAATTATTACTACTTCATAAAAGGAAAGAAAAAAATATTCTAGTTAATAGTATTTTACATCCAGTGTTATTAGTTATTATAATTTTAATTTCATTAATTAACATTTTATTAAGGAAATTTTAAAAGACAAATCAACTTTTGAAACTTTTCAAAATTAAGACATACTTTTTCAAAAACAATTAAAGAAAGTAAAAATTAATTTTTTGATTCTTTAAAGATTTTCATATTGTCCCTGTTCGATATCTCGGGGCTTAATCAGAAAGTCCTATATTACTTGATAAATGATACGTATACTTGCGTAGTATCTCATATTATCAAATCATAATTTTCATATCTAAAATCATCAGCGCATTTACCGGACGGTACCAAGTTTTTGGTGCCGTTGCATTTATCGGGGATCAGTATTCAATCTTTAATCTCATCTAACAAATATATAAACCCCCCCTAAACTATCCATAAAATTGTTTTTTCCAATAAAAATAACTAACATTTATGTAATGATATAGAAAAGGCTCAAAATATTTTGAATAAATTATTTGCTATGAAGCTCCTTTAATCCCATTTTGTGATTCCATCTCACTTAAGGAATATAATATAACAAGGAGAGAGAACAAGGGAGAGAAAGAAAAAGGGAGACCTTCCGTACTCAATTCTTGTTACTTGGTCCCCTAGTACTCGATATTGGGTACTCGACCGATCATTGCCCAAAAGTCTAGAACTCCAGATTTATCCCTTTGTTGTCTATTTCTGGACTAGTCCCTTTGTTGGGCTTGTACTAGCTAAGAAAGGCCAAGAGCCATTCGTGTCTTGTTGATCTGTGTAGCTGTTTTTGGTTGTAAAATGATTTAAAAATTGTTGGATTTAATTAAGATCAACATTACTACATGTTGAAAAATACATGATAATAAAAAGAGTGTATTATTTTGGCATCATATAAAAATTGTGCACATCTAGATAAATTAAGACCTCTTAAGTGAGGCAATGATTTTTATATGAAGATCAAAAAGGAAAAGAAAAAATATGAGGACTTGGGAGGTCAAAATGATTCTCATAGCTTATATGAAAGGTTTCAAAAGAAAACTTTCCTTGAAATTGGAAATTTCACTAATGTAATATAGTATATATGAACTATGAAGGTATTTTCGCCATTCTTTTCTCTTTTTTATTTTAAAAGGAGTTGCCAGCTTGTCAACCATCGTCTACTTCCCTTATTCGAATAAATCTTCCTCCCGAATCAAATAAATGATTCGAAGAAGAGAGGAACCGAATAAGAATGGACATACTACAAAAATGACAAACAAGACAATAGAAAAACATGGAGAGTCCACGTGCGATAAACCTCACAAGGATAAGTCAAGCATGTTCGCCCAAACTAGATTGGGCAGAGGCACCTTAAACAAATATCTGCGAAAGAAGTTTTTACGTAGACTACACATAACCAGAGAGTCAGGTGTATGTACCTGTTCTAGGGTCAAGAGCACTCCCAGAGGAACGTATTCCTATTGGTTAATTGCATCTTGGGGATATCCAAGAATACTCTCCATAAAAGGAGTTTCGATTTATATTATCATAGACTTGGGGTATAGATAATCAAAGGAAGTTATTCTGTGCGGGAACGTCACAATGCATCAAAGCTCTCACTAAGCCATCATGCAGAGAGTGAGTCTCTCACATCCCAAATGGGATAGTGGCTCATCGACATACAGAGCCCACGTAATAAACTAAATCATCTTGACAGGGGTATCCCAAAACTTCAAAGTACTTCTAGGCCATAAGGGCAGATGACAAATCATAGTATCCCAAATGGGCGGCAGCTCATCGGCATCGGGCCGTCAAAATGGTATCAACGAAGTCAATGAGCAAAATGGCTCAACAGGAGTAGTCAAATGAATGGAGGAGTAATCATAAGGGTGTAGAGGTAGCCAAGTCGGGGTACCTCGGACCCGTCATCCCAAGCCAGTAGGACCCTAAGTCTACCCGGTCGTGAAGGTAGTTGACCCAACACGTCCTGAGATCCCCAATCAGCAATACATGAATTGCGTCGTCCACAGGGAAACTTGGTAACCCTAAGGTCAGAGGAAATAAACTCTATTCTATGACTATAAGCTGGAGCTCCAAGAGGTGGATCTTACACCTCTTGGAAATGATGCCTCAGGAAAGAAAAAAAAAGGAGGTTCATCTACAAAGCTGGAAACACTCCAAACAAAAGGACTTACACCCCGTCTGGGTCGGGGAGCCTTCTAATACCCTAGGCACACTAGACAACCACTTATAAAGGTATGCTGAGCCAGTCATGTTGGAGAAGCACGGTAACTCCTCCTCAGGACATGCAAATATGAATGCAGTTATCTAGAGCGGTCCTTAAGTAATGTGGAGGCTCTATTAGTATGACTTGGGTGATGACCATGCGATGCAACCATTTAAAATCTGGTCCGAATGCCATGCAAGAAAGTAAAAGTACATATTTTAAAATCTTGAATATTTTAATCATAAAATTCATTTATCTTGAATGTTTTATAATGTGAAATCCCAGATCATAGAAAGAAACAAGAAAAACACATGCAGACATGCAAGTATGCAATAAAAGCAAGAAAAAAAATACTCCATAATAAAATAAAAGAGGCCAAAATGTCGGTGGACCGGCAACATATCTCAGGAAAGAAGTAAAAGCGGTTGAACTCTGCATATACATTCCCGGTCCTAATTCTATACATGAATATAAAAATGTAGAATTAAGATACGAGGCACGAGCATTAGCTCCTGGTCCCCTCCACGTGGTTCCTGCGCAAAATGCCTTGGAACCCGTGCCCGTATCCTATTTTTGCTACATGACTCTCCTAGAATCCAAAAGTAAAAAAGAAAAGAAAAGATTCAATCCTGCATGAAAATAGATGTTAGCGAGAAAGCTCACATGCAAATAACGTATAATGAGTCATGCCTTATAAGTGGGGGAGCTAATAGCACCTGCAAGCAAAAGTGTCAGAAATCATCACATGTTCCCCCCATAGTGGTACCTGTGTGTGTATATAGGCATGGCTACTTGTAGAAAAGCGCCCTAACACACTACCATACATATGAAGCATGCAGTCACACCACAGACATAGTGTAAAAGAAAGATGTCTGGCTAGGGTAACCAATATAGTAAAGAACAATAGCCGAACATAAAAAAGACTACCTAGCAACCTAAGTCCTAGCTTAACACACCATCTAATGAAAAGTGTCAAAGCCTAGTGCCTAAGTGCAGGGGGTAAGTGTCCGGCTACTGTATGACTTTGATGGGGTTGTCATGACGGCCCCATCCTAAAGATCTGATGGATCTAAAGGGCTTCACAAAAAGGGGTGACACAAGTTAGATCCATTGGATCCTTAGCACATTTATACTCGTGCCGATCTCGATGACTTAACTCGCATTGCTCCACGGGATCAACCCAGCAAGCAATGCTTGTTAAGGCATCGCGATCGACACGGGGTTACTCTCCTAACGAGTAGGACAAGCCATCGAGGAATGGGTAGACAAACAGTCATGCAATAAGCCCACATTGTGACTCGACCAAATTACAGAACAATCACAACGGGCGCCCAAAAGGGAGAACACAGATCATGCAGAATGCAAGGATGTTACATACAACATGACACACACTGACGAGGTATACAGGTAAAACATGCTACCTATGAAGAGGAATTACACCTGCCCGGGACCTAGGGCGATATGTGACAAGCAAACACCGGCTCCAAATAAATTTGCATCATGTAAAAGGATGCCTATGAAGAGGACTTACACCTTACTCGAGAGGCACTCACCGAGCACACATGAAAACAAGAAAAATATGCAACAATCATATAATATGTGCACCAAAGTGGTGAGGGCGAGTATGTCGTAACGGCAGTGACTCAAAAGGAGTGGGCATGTCGTAGCGGCAGCGGCCCAAAGATGGGTATGCCGAGGAGGCAGTGACCCGGGGGTGGGCATGTCATGGCGACAACAGCCCGAGAAAATGGGTATGCTGAGGAGGCAGTGACCCGGAGGTGGGATAATTCTCACTGGGGAGAACCACATAAGTGCGGTGTAAATGCAAATGCAAACACACAGGATATGGTGCAACATGCAATCAAACCAACATGCATAAGAACATACACAACATGCAATGTGATTCAAAGTCTTATGAACATGCAAGTGATCGGTCAACCTGGTCATGGTGGTCGGAACCGAAGAAGTGGGTAGATCAGTTCAAGGTAACCAATTCGACCCAAAAGGATAAGTGGTCGACTTGGGACAGTCTATCGAACCCAAAAGATAGGGTAATCAACCCGGGACGAACGATTGGACCCAAAGGAAGATCGGGGATTAGTCCAGGGCGACCCGATCAACCCGAAGTGCTCAAGAGAACATGTGTACAATCCAACAAATGACCACATGCAAAAATGTAATAAGATGGTTCATGCACATGCAATGAAACCCAAACAGTCGACAACACATCGAACTCGTCCTAACGACCTCACATAGGTACCTAGGGTTGACGCACTTCGATCTGCAGCATCGCCGCCTCCAGCTTTGGCGTGGCAACATGGAGGGTTTCCCTCTCTGATTTCTCATAGAGGAAACTCTCCACCGTTTGTAGGGAGGACTAGCCACAAAGCTTTTCCCGCTCTACGAACACCCACGATCTTATAGGACATACTAGCTACGAAGCTTTTTCCGTCCTCTAAGATCAAAATCAACTAATCCCTCCAAGGGAGATTATGAGCGCCAAAAATCGTGGGAAATTGAGATTCCAACCCGGCGAGGCTAAGGCCTAAAGCTCACAACAGGGAATCACTCGGCTACGAATAGGACTGGCCAACGCGCAGGATTCCTACTCTACGGCTCCTTCTAGGAAATCAATGATCCATCAAATAGGCGGCTTTACTGGTCGACAAATGTCGTCCAGCACCTCCACCCTGTGTGGGCGATATAACCCACACGTATAGACCATACTAAACCTAAGGCCAACTAAGGGATAAGAAAATCTCACGTATGTGACGGTTGAAGACGCGTTCTCTTTATGCTGAAGAAGAGCCCACGTTTTCGGCGAACCGCCGGTGTCCGGTCTGTGCACCGATGTACCTCGCAATATGTGTGAAACATAAAATAAAGCCAGGGAGCTAGTGAGTGAGGGCGGCCGACACACCTCGCAACAAATCCACGCAAACAAGAGGGCGACACGTGAGGTATGCAAAGTAAATTTGGTAAATATTGCAATATATGAAAATACGACCGAAATGTGTCTTCATGAGAGGGATTGGATGCGTCGAGGCCTTGCTCGGATTCACCACACTAGAGAAGCCATCTCCATGAGGAGGGAGGTCGGCGGTCGGCGTCCACCGGCGAGGAGACCAGTTGGCGAGTTTCGAGCGCCTGAGGAGGCGGGTTCGCAGCTCGAGACTAAGAGCTGCATGCGAAAGAGATAGAGGAGAGAGAGGCGGTCGACAAACTCGCTGGCGACGTCGCCGACAGAGGGGAGGCGACGCGAGCGGGATCCAGGAAGGGGAATCACGAAAACTGTAGGCTAGGGTAGGGCTTGCGATTTGTTCGGCTGGGAGGATGGTGAGAGGCTTGAGGATAGTTCATATAGGATAATTATATAATGTATTAATATATTATATATATTATATAATTTATGATAATAATAATATTATTATTATAATTATCCTCCACGTATTTTTAGCCCGTGTACTTCCTCGCAGCGGAGCGGATGTCCTTCTCAGCTAAAATCATCTGGGGTCGTTGGGACCACTTTTTTAGCACTCGAGCCCAAAAAGATAATTTCGTGCTTTTACCCCGCACGCGAAACAATAACGACATGGGCACCCAACCTAGGTAATATCGGCATCCCAAACACACTTACGTGGTTCGTTTAACCATCCGGAGTCGTTTGGGTGACTTTCTGACGATCGGGCAAAAAACGATAATTTGCACATTTTTACCCTGCCCGCGAATCCGTAGCAAAATAGACGTCCTCCCTAGGTAATATCGACATTCTGGACACACTCGCGTTGTCCGTTTCGTTGTCAAGGGTCATCTGGACAACTTCGCTGACGATCGGGTCAATTTGAGCCAATTTCACGCGTGGCGCGATGAATAACACCTATTGGCCCGACCGAAGCCATCCGACGTGCAAAATGACAACTGGCCTTCGCCTGAACGAAAGTCAAAGTCTAGCAGAATGACCCTGGCTACGTGACCCTCAACACGCGCCAAAAAGGTTTGAAATGAATGTCTTGCGCTACAGGGTTAGAATAAAGTATGACCCTAATGCGCTTAAGTGGACATTCTAGACATGTGACATCAAAAGTTGATGCCAACAAAAGCATAGATTCCATATTACATGTTGAGCCAGCTTCAAGACATTGGAAATATATTGAAAAGATCGTTAGTAGTCTATTTCATTTCTCTCATTATAGGGGAGACCAAAGATAAAAAAAAGTTAAATCCAAAAGAAAAAGAAATAAAAATATATGAGGACTTGCCTGGTCAAAATGATTCTCATAATTTATATGATAGGTTACAAATGACAAACCTCAATGAAATTAGAAAATTCACTAATATATTATAGTAGATATGAACTATGAAGGATAGATTCCATATTACAAGTTGAAGCAGCTTCAAACATTGGAAGTATCTTTAAAATAGCATTAATAGTCTATTTGATTTTTCTCATTAGCGCGGAGACCAAAGATAAAAAAAGAAGTTAAAATCCAAAAGGAAAATAAAAAAATATGAGGACTTGCCTTGTCAAAATGATTCTCATAGTTTATATGATAGGTTGATGACTTTCTATGAAATTAGAAAATTCACTAATATATTATAGTAGATATGAACTATGAAGGAAAAATTCCATATTACAAGTTGAAGCAGCTGCAAGAAATTGGAAATATCATTAAAAGAATGTTAATAGTCTATTTGACTTTTCTCATTAGAGGGGAGAACAAAGATAATAAAAATTAAATATAAGCCTTAATATCAATGTTAGGAATTAGTGTTGGTCGTCATAGAAGGTGATGTCCAAGTTGACGGAGGCAAACGAAAAGTGTGTATGTATTAGCTTGAGTCAACCAGAGCACCAAACAACTTTATTGGTGATCAAATGCATCAATGTTACTAGCCACAATAATGGTGAGCGTCGTTGTTGATATCAATAACATGCGTTGATCTTACCAGTAATTATGTATATCAAAATTAGCAAGTGTTAGTTTTAAAGTTAACATGCATCATCATAAGTATTGCTGGCAATGACAAGTGATACATTTCACAAATGAACTTTCATGTCAATAATTTGCAGTCTTATTAGCAATATAGTTTGTTAATACTATTAGTGATGACAGGCAACTTAGTTAATATACGTTCATATTAGTGTAAATGGAGTGCATGCATTAGCCCTCTATTAACAATGATGTGCATCGACATTGTTGTTGAAGACTTGCAACAAAGTTGCTTAATGTCAATGTTGATGTCAATATCATATATCAGCTTTATTGGCAATGCATGTGTTAATATTATTGGTGACAATGTTTGATGAAGTTGGCAAACATCAAATTTGAAGTCGATAACAAGAATTGATCTTATTTTTGTTGATAAAAGTAGGTGAAGCGGTCAATGAGAATTTGCATGGATGTAAAAAATGTACATCAATTTTTTTGGCGATGGTATACATCAATATTTTTGATACAATGAGCGACAAAGTTGGCCGACATCGATGTTAGCGTTAACGACATGTATTTGTTTCATTAATGATAACTTAATGATAACGTGCATCGGTGTCATTGACAATAGTGGGTGACAAAGTTGGAAGATAGTGGTTAGCTAATAATAGGTGGGGGTGGTGAAGCAGCTGTGATTGATTGATGATGATAGTTAGACCATGGTGATCAAATGATAATAGTTGAACGTGTGATAATTTAGTAATAGTGGTCGCGCAATAACATTTGCAAGTGATAATCATTGATGTCAAGCATCAGATAGCTCGTCAATTCTTCATATATCTAAGCTCCCTCCAAATTCAATGCTATTTCATGTAGAGAATGAATTTCTATTTATCATCTTTGGTAGTGATATTTTGATAATTTTATTCAAAAATTTCAAAATACTCTTTTTAACAACTCATTCTTATAATTACAACTCATTATAATAGCATCAAAAGACATTAATAATTTAAAAATTAAATGAAGTTGGACTAGTTGGATTCCTTTATCTAGACCTTTACTTTGACCATAAGCAAACAAGATTTAGAAATCATTTTGATATTTTAATTAATACAATTAAAATTTTGGTTAAGGCCCATTTGGACCCGAATCAGAACACATTTAGTATTGTTGGACTCGTTCCATCAAAATTCTTATCTTGACTATAAATTTTCTACCATTAGAATTTTGAAATGCTTTTATCTTTAAGATCTATGATGTATTGACAGGTTTTTAGCGTCGTATCATTTGACCCCTATTTTTAGATGCCAAAATTTGCGTTATCCAAAAATTCAAAAATTTTGCTGTATAAAATTATAACTTTTAAAAAATTATAATATAGGCCTTCCCTTGGGGCTGAAAAATACATAAAAACTCCTAAATTAAGGTTTCAATTTTCTCATTAATTCTTTTGTTAATTGATGCAAAAATATCAAAATCATTTAAGATATAAATAGTGTAAAACTTGGTCCTTTTGGAATATTTTTTATCATAGATTTATTTTTCTTGCTATATTATTTTATAATTTTATTTTCTTATTATTTTTCAAAGATTTATACGATGAGACATAAATTTTTAAAATTAAATATACTAAATGTGATGTTTATGATGAAATTATTTTTCAATTTTTTTTTTAATAAATATACCTTTTGCATTAAATTTTAAGAAAGCTACATTCACAAAAATATTCTATAATGAATGAGAGTTAGTTTGATGATGTTTGATTATTTTACTTTTAAGGCCAACGATACATTATTGTAATTTTTTTGTTCTTTCGAGAATTACTATATTGAAAAGCCTTTTTAACATTATCTGACTCTTTGGCTTCTTTTGAAGAAGCATTCCAATTGAGCAAATCTGCTCTGACTTCTTTTGAAGAAGCATTCCTATTCAGCAAATCAGGTTTAAATGTCATGATCGTCGAACGCAAAAGACTGACTATGATCTAAAACGGTGAAAATTTATTGTTCTTGCGATGAAACTTTTGGAGGCGTTCTGCAATACTTTTGTGCCAAGGTAAATTTTTTACGGCTGTCGGAGTCTCGTGTTACCGAGCAAAAATTCAACGAGTTCTCAAACAAAGCTTATGTCAATTCACTATTGCTTCTTATTTTTCAAAAGTTTCTATGCGGAAAAAAAAAATCAATGACTAATTTTAATAATACGTGATTGCTATAAAAATATATTATTTGATTTTTTTAAAAAAATAATATTTATAATACAAATGTTAATATCACAAAAACAATTTTTTTATTACATTAAGCACTTTTATAAAAAAATGAAGGCCACTTAATGTATGTATATAATAACTATTACAATTTTTGAATATCTATTTTCTTAACAGTAACCCTACTCATAAATCCATTGGAATAGAATGGTAGATATGTAATTACATATAAATTGGGTGTTGTGGATGTAAATCTTTCTTCTATATAAATCTGTAACCGCTTCAAATAGGCGGTAGACTTTCTAACAGGATCTCACGGGGGATCACGGGTTCCATAAAATGCAAAGCGCCAAGGAATAAGAGCTGGGGTAAAGAGACACAGAGGCAGAGCTCAAAGGTAGGTTTCCGTTATGAACAATGGAGGATTCTTCCCGAATGCGTTTATTCTTATCTTTTGATTCTATATGCTTACCTTTTTTCAGATATGAATGTTCTCCTTTTCGCAAAAGTGCGGTATTTTTTAGTTTTTTTCTCTTAATTTATTTCTGCAATGCGCTTTGGTTTAACTGAGATCATGGCCCCCCACTCGAGAAGGATTCATTAGAAATCGTTTTTATTAAATATTAGCATAGTATAATTTATCCATTGTGCTTTGCTTTCTTGGAGCAGGTCAATGGTGATTTTGCCTAAATTTTGACTAGCATCTTTCATTTCTTAAGGGTTTATTTTGTTGTAGATTAAGATAGGATTTCTCATTGAAGAAATTGGTTAGATCATGTTGGCTAATTTTATTTAATTAATCTACTCTACTTTTCTTTGAGTTGATGAATTACTTCTTTCTTCTGCTGAGTAGAAAAATTGTACACTTCTCTGATATCAAACAGAAGTGTGTGAACTTTAAAGCAGGTTTTGGTTGTTACAAAGGGTTTGATTATGTGATTTGTCGTTTTTTCTTGCTGATCTGTTGAAGGTTATTTCTGTTAATTTCAGAATCATAGGGACATTTGAGAAGATTTTATTATGTTTTGGCTTGTGTATATATATGTATATATATATATTTATTGAACAATTCATATTTCCTTTTAGCGACATAATATGCAGAGGAGAAGGATTTTTGTTTTTCTAAGAACATGTAAATTCTTCAATGCTAATATGTTGGGAAATAACTTGAATATAAACTCAAATATTATGATTAAGAAACACAGTTGAAAGCATATGATAATCATGCATGCAATATAAAAGGAAAGAAAAATAAAGATATGAAGCGCAGATGTTGATAATTTTCTTCGAGTAAATTGCATCTTTTATGCAGAGTTTCGTAGAATATTTTTGCTACCAAAATATAGGACTTTGCGGCCCATGTGATCTTCATGATCATGGGAGATTCCAACATGGGAGCATTTGAGGCACGATCCCCCACTGGCTTGGGTTTACTCCATTAAGTTATTTGACCGGGGGACCCGGCTTGCCTTTATTCTCTTCATTTTGTGACTTGGTTTTTGGGAAATAAACTTAAACTATGCAAACATTTAGAGCAAAAATAAAAAATAAATAAATAAAAATAATAATAAAAAAAACTGTAAACATAGAAAATGAGGATTAGTGCCAAAAAAAAAAAAAAGCTCATGAATTTTGTATAGGTTCAATGAATTAATAGATATATATGGTTTGTTGCCGCCACTACTGATTTCACCAAGATTGATTGTGGAGAATCATATCAACAATTTCTCATAGATAAATAAGATGATGCATCTTCCCTCTCTCTTTCATCCAAAAAATACACTAAAATTCTCAAAATACCCTTAATAAAATTATCATAAATATGAGAGGCTTTTGATCCTTAGAACTTTAAGGGGAGGGGAGGGGGGGGGTGGGGGTTGGGGGGGTTCTTTGTTCCCCTTCCACAAATTATGACAATCTTATTGAGACATTCGACAAAGTCTAAGCAGGACCTTTTGCTTTTTTTATTTTGGGTGAAAATCAGGCTTGATAACATTAGGAACAAAAGTTTCACAAAAATGAGACTTGAAGAAAGTTGAAGTGTATAAAGAGTTGTTGAAAATTTAACTTGATTTTATCTCATATGAAATTGGGCTTTAATTGAGCCGACAATCTAGAACGGTTTTTGAAAAATTCTAGAAACTTATTCTATAAGAAAGCTTTAGAAGATTCTAGAGACATTTTCAAAAGTGAAATTTAAGATATGTAATTATTGAATTATATAGAAGAGTTTTCGAGAGAGTCAATAGTAGACATACGATCAAAATATTTGTTAGTGTCACTAATATAAATTGGTGTGAAGTATTTAAGTTTGTATCATGAAGAAAATAGAGTGAAATAAAAGTGACTCTCTCAAGCCGTGTTCCTCTTCTTTCTCAGCATTCCTCCTATCCTAATAGTTTTAATTTTATTTTCAACAAAGCAGCATCAAAGCCATGATAAGGTTCTTTCTAAAGAGATGACGATCGAGCAACGGTTTGAATTCCTTTCAAGTCGCGATACTCTACAATAGCAACTATAATAATTAGAGCGTCAAGATGAAGGTCATTCTTCGAGAGCAAGACGTATGGGATATGGTAAAGAAAGGCTACATCGAGCTACAAGATGAGTCAAGTCTATTCCAAACTCAAGATGATAGTCTAAGAAATTCGATGATGCCGAAACTAGTAGGAAAAATAGTGGAAACACAAAAACAAACTTTTATTAATATGAAATTAGGGGTTACAACACAACACAACAGTACAAAAATAGACAACACAAGCAAGCACTTCTAAATATATTCCAATGGGTGGTGGAGGTTGGTTGGATGGATAGGGATGATGACAGCCACGGGAGATGGATGACAGCAAAGGGAAGGTGTAGAACTGTAGGGACAGCAAGTAGGGAGTAGGTGGTCGACAGTGCGACAGTGGGGTGGCTGGAAGGGATTTGGAAGAAGGTCAGAAGGCTGGACAACAGTAATTACCTGCAGAAAAGGGGACGATAGTGTTTTTTGGTGACGGAGGGAGAGTTCAGTGGATGAGAAGTGGGGAGAAGAATGTTTGGGGAAGATAAAATGGAAGGATACAATCACCATCTTGAAGAGGATATAGTCGGAGCACCACCACCTTCTTGGATATAACCCACAAGGGGAAAAAACTCCACACAGGAATTTGAGAACAAGCACAACCAAAACTGTCTCCTACACACAGGGGACAACAATTTATAGGCTCTCGCTGGATGGAGGAAGCTTCTAATAAAGGAAGAGGGTGGAAAGACAAGAATCAAAAAAACCCTACCCGAACGAAGATAGTTGAGGCAGACTAGCGAAGCGACTCCCTGGATTGTGAGAGTTAGTGATCCACCTCCCTCCTTCATGCGGGATCGCAATCCTGTCCTCAACCCATTGTTTAGTGAAGCTTCGCGGGTAGTTTGGTTTGTGGGATCGAAGCACCCCGTTTCGTGGTGCATTCAGCCCCGAAACCCGGACACCGATTCAGTGCCAACATTAGTCTTCAAGGGTTGGAGAGCTTCGATTTCATAGGTCGAAGCTTCCATTTTGTCGTCAACCACACGTGAATCTCACTGGTGACTCCACTATCTTTCGAGGTACTTGAGGGTCTTCTCTCACGTATGAGCAATCATCCACCTTAAGCCCAAGTTTTGGGGCTATATGCCCCACACATTCTGCTGAATTTTGCTAAAGTAGCTCACAGGTGGTTTAGTCTTGTGTGTTGTGAGAGTGGTTTGAACCCTCCCGCCCTATAGTGGAGTTGGTGATACGGTATCGACTATAAGGCTCTGAAATCTTTTCTGTCGTATTTAACCCGTGTTAAGAGCCAATATCTTGGTCCACTCATTTTGTATCGCCATTAAATCTGGTTCAACTGACACTGCTCTGCTGATAAGGGATTCTGTGACCTTAAGCTCCATTGAAGGAAGGAAGGTGATGCACTTCCCATCTTTGGTGAAATAATATGTGTTTTTGTATCCGTCATGATGACTCCCTTGGTCAAACTACCACAGTCGTCCCAACAAAATGTGGCAGGCATCCATGGGAACCACGTCACATATGACCTGGTCCTGTAGCTGGCCTCTGAACAAAAGCTCTACCAAGCTTCTTCTTCGATGCTGACCTGACTCTCCTTTTTCAGCCACGTCAATGAATATTGTTGTGAATGCCTCTAAGTTGCAAGTCCCAATCTCTCTATCATCTATATTGATGCCACGTTCTTGTTGCTTTCGCCATCGATGATTAGGCTGCATACTTTTCTGTTCACTGTGTAGTGGGTATAAAATATATATGGAAAAGCTACTGTGAATCCCTCGTGTCCTCGGTCAGAGGATCCGTCGAATTACAAGTGCTGCTCCTTCATCTGGTGGGAGTTGATACACCTCACGATGTTCCTCAACTTTCTCCTCATCGCTTACATATTCTACAACACATTGATCTATGAGTGTGACTACCCTGCTCGTGGGACTACTGGAGGTTATGTGACCGTAGCCGTGACATCGGTAGCAATTCCTAGCTGGTATCATGTTGGAGGAGCTACCCTTCTCATGTTTCTTATGTTTTGATCTATAGTGTCATTCCCTTGTCCGGGCTTGTCTGTGTCTCCCAGGGTACCCCCGTTGGTCATCATAACTGTAGGTGACTGCCTACCTGAAGTTTTCTCCTTGAAGGATGATTGTTACCTGCTCTGCTATTGTTCTCTTTCACTTCAAACCTAATGTCTGGACATCTCCCAACGTCCAGTACAGTTACAGTTGCACCACATTGCTAATGACAAACTTTAGTGCCCCAAGATTTTAGGCTACTTTATGCTCTTCCGACTTTATCAATTCACACTTTGGCTATAAGTGATCGAATTGGGCTGTGAATTCCTCCACTAAAAGGTCCCCCAGCTTTAAGTTGTGAAGTATCAAAAACATATCCCGGTTATAGTGGGATGGAAGTACTTTTTCTGCATTGCTTTCTTCATCTTCTCTTACTTAGTTATCTTTTCACCGGCCTTTTCTTCTCCTCTGCCTTTATAGATTTCCCCATCATAAGGAGACATTCTTCTTTAGTTTAATGGTAGCTAGCCTGGATCGTTTGTCCTCTGATACATTTTTTTATTCAAAAATCCGCTTAACTAATTGCAGCTAGTCGATAAACTCATCATGATCCATACATCCCTCAAAATTTGGGAGGTCCGTCTTAATGCCAAAGTCCCGCTGACCTCCATAAGGGACCTCTTTTCTCAGCCACCTTTGATATTAGATACCAAAATAGTGTGGTCGATATTCTTCGTCATTGTGATCTTCCTTGTGGAGCAGATTCATCTCCTCGTCTCTCTCTTCTCTTTGACTCTCTCGATCACTGTCGAAGGTATTCTCTTCTTAGTTCTCGTCACCCAACTTGGCTAGTCGTCGTTGCAGATGACGAATTTCTCATTGGATCTCTTCCTGAGTTGGGCCTGATGTATCTCTCCACGGTGGCATGGTTAGGGTTTGGGTTTGGAAGGAAAAAAATTGGGTGGATGTGGCTTGGAACTAGTAAAAAAAATAGTGCAAGCACAAAAAACAAACTTCTATTAATAGGGAAATAGAGATTACAATACAACACAACAATACAAAACATAAACGACACAAGTAAACACTCCTAAATGTATCTGTATGGGTGATGGGAGTCGGCTAGAGGGATAGGGATGATGGCAGCCACAAGGCTGGTGACAGCGAAGAGAAGGTGTGGAACTGTAAGGACAAGTAGGGAGGGTTATAGGTGGTTGGTAGCGGGCAACGGAGTTGGTTGGAAGGAGTTTGGAAGGAGGTCGAAATGCTAGATAACAATAATAACCTGCAGGAAAGGGGACGACAGGGTGTTGGAGACGGAGGGAGAGTTTGGTTGATGAGATGCGGGGAGGAGAAGGTTTAGGGAAGGTAAAAGTGAAGGATACAATCACCACCTCGAAGATGATGTAGCTGGATACTTCCCACCACCTCTTCGGATACAGTTCACAAGGGAAAAGAACTCCACATAGGAATTTTAGAACAAACACAACTAAAACTACCTCCTGCACATAGGGACAACAATTTATAGACTCTCACTAGACGGAGGAAACTTTTACTTAAAGGAAGAGAGTGGAGAGGCAAAAAGAATCTAGAAAAGCCCTACTCGAACGAACGTAGGTGACGTAGACTTGAGAAGAGACTCCTTGTATTGCGAGAGTTTGCGATCCGCCTCCCTTCTTCGTGCGGGATCGCCATCATGTCCCGTCCATTGTTCCCGCGAAGCTTTGCAGGCCATCTGGCCTGGGGGATCGAAGCGCCCCATTTTGGGTCACATTCAGCGCACTCAAGCGTTGATTCAACGCCTATGTTAGTCTCTCGTGGTTTCATAGGTTGAAGCTTTCGTTTTACCGTTAGCCACTCTTGGATCTCATTGGCGAGGGTCCTCTCCCACGAACGAACAAACATCCACCTTAATCTCATCTTTTAGGGGTACACCCACACGCACACCGATGTTTCAATATTGTGTGCCATGAGAGTGGCCTGAACCCTCTTAGTCTGTGGTGGAGTTGGCAATACGACATCGTCTGTGAGGACTTGAAATCTTATTTGTTGTATTTGACCCATGTTAGGAGCCGATATCGGTCCACTCTTTCTGTGTCTCCACTAAATCTAATTCCACCGGCGCAGCTCTGCTAAAAAGGGATCCTGTGATCTCGGGCTCCGTTGAAGAAATGAGGGTGATGTGCCTCCTATTCTTGGTGAAAAAATATGTGTTTCTATATCCATCATGCTGAGTTCTTCAGTCAAATTGCCATGGTCGTCCCGATAATAGGTGGCAGGCATCCATGGGAACCACGTCACACCACTCCTAGTCCTGTAGCTAGCCTCTGATCGAAAACTCTAATAAGTATCTTTAGTCGATGCTGACCCGATACTCCTTCTTCAGCCACGAAAGTGAATATGGCTGGGAATGCCTCTGAGTCGTAAGTCTCAGTCTCTTTACCATTTGTATCATTGTCACGTTCTTGCTGCTTTTACCTTCGATGATTAGACTGCATATTTTTTCATTTAGTGTGCAGCAGGTGTAGAATATATTGTAGCGAAGCCACTGCAAATCTTTCATGTCCTCAATCTGCAGGATCTGTCGAATCACAAGTGTTTCTCCTTCGTCTAGTAGAAGTTGATACACCTCACATTGTTCCTCAACTTTCTCCCCGTCGTTTATCTCTTTTACGACGCCTTGATCTGTGAGTGTGACTACCCTGCTTGTGGGGCTTTTGGAGGCTATGTGACCATAGCGGTGGCATTGGTAGCACTTGCTGGTTGGTACCGTCTTGGAGGAGCTACCCTTCTCCTATTTCCTTATGCCTTGATCCTTAGTGTCATTCCCTTGTCCAGGCTTGCCTGTGTCTCCCGAGGTACTCTACTTGAAGGTTGTTGCTTGAAAGATGATTGTTGTCTACTCAACTTATGTTATCTTTCCAGCTTCAAGGCTAATGTCTGGACATTTCTCATTATCCAGTACGGTTGCAGTTGCACCATATTGCTAACGGCAGACGTCAGTTCCTCAAGATATCTGGCTATTGTATGCTCTTCCAGCTCTATTAGTTTACACTTTAGCTGTAAGTGATCAAATTGGGCTGTGAGTTCTTCCACTGAAAGGTCCCCTGTTGTAAGTTGTGGAGTTTCAAAAACACATCCTGACGATAGTGGGGTGGGAGTTACCTTTTTTGCATTGCCTTCTCTATCTTCTCCCACTTAATTATCTTCTCACAGCCTTCTCTTCTCCTTCGCCTTTGTAGATTTTCCCACCATAAGGAGGCATTCTTCTTTGGTTTAATGACAACTAACTTGACTCATTTGTCCTCTAGTACATCCTTATATTCAAAAATCCGCTCAACTGATTGCAGTTAGTCGATAAACTCATTGGAATCCGTACCTCCCTCAAATTCTGGGAGGTCCATCTTGATGCCAAATCCTGCTGATCTCCATAAGGGACATTTTCTCTTGGCCTCCTTTGATATTAGATACCAAAACGGCGTGATCGATATTCCTCGTCATTTTGATCTTCCATGTGGAACGGATTCATCTCTCATTCCTCTCTTCTATTTGATAGTTTTGATCAACGTCAAAGGTAATCTGTTCCTGGTTCCCATCATTCAAATCAACAAGTCTCCATTGCAGATGAAAAATTTCTTCTCGGATCTCTTCCCGAGTAGAGTCTGATGTATCTCTCCGAGGTGACATGGTTAGGGTTGGGGACTGGAAGGAAAAAAGTGGGTGGATGTGGCTTGGTGGGGTGGATGCTAGAAACTCTAAGATGGGATTAGGGCAGGGCTAGCTCTGATACCAAATGATACTAGAACTAGTAGGAAAAACAGTGGAAACACAAAATCAAAGTTTTATTAACAGGAAAATAGGGGTTGCAAGACAATGATATAATACAAAACATAGAAGACATAAACAAAAACTCCTAAATGTATCCTAATTGGTGATGGAGGCCGGCTAGAGGGATAGGGATGATTGGAAGAGATGATGACAACCACGAAAGGCAGGTGGTAGCAAAGGAAAGGTGCAATACTGCAAGGAAAATAAGTACGAAGGGTTTTAAGTGGTCGATAACGGGCAGTGGGGGGTGGCTGGGAGGAGTTTGGAAGGAGGTTGGAAGCCTGGACAACAGTAATAACTTGCATGAAAGGGGACGAAAAGGGATTAGTGTTGAAGGGAGAGTTTGGTGGAGGAGAAGTGGGGATGAGAATGTTTGGGGAAGGTAAAAGGGAATGATACAATCACCTCCTCTGAGAGGATACAACCGGAGCACCACCACTTCCTCGAATACAACCTACAAGAGGGGAAAGAACTCCACACAGAAATTTGAGAACCAAAACTTCCTCTTACATAGGGAACATTTATAGGTTCTCGCCGGACGGAGGAAACTTCTACATAAAGGAAGTGAGTGGGAAGGCAATAAGAATCTAGAAAAAATCCTATCTGAACCAAGATAGGTGAGGCGGACTAGCGAAGCGACTCCCTGGATCGTGAGAGTTCTCGATACGCCTTCCTCTGCGTGAGATCACGATCCTGTCCCACCATTGTTCCAACGAAGCTTCGTGGGTCGTCTGGCCCGCAAATCAAAGCGCCCCATTTTCGGGCACATTCAGCGCCCGCACTCGAGCGCTGGTGCAGCGCCTGCATCATTTGAGGAAGAGAGACAAGAAGGTTATCTATCTAATCTATCAAGGATTAGATGATGACATTTTTGATAAGATTGCCAATGCGAAGCTAAGGAGGCATTGGAGAAGCTTTAAACCTCTTATAAATGATTGGGGCAAGTCAAGAAGGTGCATCTCTGGATATTAAGAGGTGAGTTTGAATCCTTACATATGAAAGAAGTCGAACTCATACCTTATTTGGTATACTTTTTGAAGCAAAAGTCGGTGTTCTTTGGAGTATTCAAGAAGTTCAAGGCTTTGGTGGAGAGAGAAAGCAACATTGAGGTCATGAGATTTCATCGAGGAGGCGAGTTCACTCTAAAGGAATTTTAAAAATTTTATAAAGCCAGTAGAATACTTTGATTGCCTCAAGATCCCCTCAACAAAATGGTAGAACAAAAATAATGAATCAAACTATTATTAACATGACTTGCATTATGCTTAAGAGTTAGGGGATGCCTAAGGAGTTTTGGGCTGAAGTTGTTGCATGTGCGGATTACTTATCCAATCGATCTTCAACAAGAAGGGTATGGGGAATGACACTGCAAAAAGCATGAAGTGGAAGGAAGCCCGTTATCTCTCTTCTAAGAGTGTTTGGAAAAGCATAGTCCATGTGGAAGAAAATATTCATGTTTTTCTTTGACTATACTATTTTGTAACTCATTTTAGCCTTTTTATTGTAGCGATTAATAAAAAAAATATGAGATTGAATGCTTAAAAGGTCAATCTAAGTATTTATTATAAGATATTTAAGAGGATTGGATTGTTAGTTTTCTTAAAATGTCCCGCTGAAGAAAATTTATAGATTTACCCCTTTTTACAATACAAATCTTTTGAATTCATTTATGAATTTTTGGTTGATTAGTCCTTTGAAGTATAATATTTAAAGCTTCCCTTTGGTTAACATTTTTATTCATCAACCTTTAAAATAAGGGGAGCTTTCGGAGTTTACTTAAAAAAAAACAAAAAATCTAAACTTAAGCTACACACATAATTTAGGATTGTAAGTAAAAAAATGAGCATGTATATATATATTCTAAAATTATTTATGAATAATATCAATATATATTTTCTATTTATTATTTTCTTTTATACACATGCACAGATACACATATATATACATATATATAGATACAGACATACACATACATAAATAGATACGTACATACCTACATACGTACGTACATACCCACGTACCCAGGTACGTACGTACATAAATACATATCTACCTACGTACGTGCATACATATTTACATATGTACATATATACCTATGTACATACCTACATACATACATACTTATATATACCTACATATATACGTACGTGCACACGTACATACGTGCATATGTACGTACCTAATACATACATAGATACGGTTGTAGGTACGTACATACGTACCTACAACATACACACATTCGTACATACATGCGTACCTACATACATATAGACACGCACACACGCATGCACGTGCGCAAACACACGCGCGCGCGCACACATCATTATTATTCTTATTAGAACCATTTGATGCTTCATGAATCCTCATTCCACACTGATTTCTATTGTTTGCAAGTATTTGTGATAACAGTAATGTTGATGCTGACTATGATGTTAAAAGGCACAATATTTTGGCTTTATTATGGCATGACAGTAACTATCTTCCAATTCACTCATACCATGGTGAACAATTTTTCTTGTTATATCTTATCGGACTTTGTCCTTTGGGTCTTGATTACAGCAACCAGAATGCAAATGCTTGAACTTCTTTCCTTATAGAACTTGGACATATTTGCTTCTTTTATGGGCTGCTGGTTTACAAAGCAAGTTGAGCACACTCCTGGCTATGAAGAACCGGCTGTTCTTGCAGCTGAGACCGCATGTAAGCATTAATTTATTTTAATTTATTTTTAAATTTTTTGTGTGGTGCCAACTGCCCCTCCCAAAAAAAGACACATTTTTATGGCCTTGAATTGAGAATAGGATTCATTGTAAGCATTCATGTTTCTTTTTACTTTCCTGAAAGCCAAATCATGAGTATTTACTATCTGTTAGCTTCAACTCTAAATTAATAAATTTATTATTAGTGAATTAGTTGTTCTCGAACATTACATTTACTGGTAGTTTGAATTCCCTGCTGCATTATCTCATTTCAGCTTTAAAATTGGTCTTGTCTTGTTTTTTATGAACTCAAATTATTTATTGGATCCTTAACTGCTTTGGGATTTTCAAAGACATTTTCACCACAATTTCAAAATATTAAATTTCATCATGCTAATTGATTATATGGTTGTTTCGAATGTCCTTACAAGCTCACCAATGCACATGCAGTCACTGTCAGGGAGGTAGAGGCCCTGTATGAATTGTTCAAAAAAATTAGCTATTCAATAATCAAAGATGGTCTTATTCATAAGGTATTTTTAGTATGCTGGCAATTGATTAAGTTTTCTTGCATCTGGGGCAATGATTATTTATTTTTGCTACACAATTTTAATGCTTGCAGGAAGAGTTTCAACTTGCTCTCTTCAAGAACAGTAAGAAGCATAATCTTTTTGCTGATAGGGTATGGTGTTATTCTCCTTCTTTCCTTGTTTTTAAATAACAACCAGTGAAGGACTTTGATTGTGCATCTTATTTAAATCGAGTGTTTTAGTTCTTGTTATTTTTTAGAAGCTAATTTTAATTCCTCATGTGCCGTTTTATTTTACTTCAACCGTAAAATTTCAGGAAGTTCTCTAATGCTTGATTCTTATTGTATTTGATAGGATGGTCATACAGTTGCTGATAACCTGCTTTAAGAGTTTTATCTAAAAATAAACTTGAATCCTTTTGTTCTCGGAGGAAACTATTTTTACTTGAAGATTTAGATGATATAATTGAATAGTTTTACAATTATTATTATAGATCTTATGACGGTCTCCAATCTCATTAGAATTTATATTCTAGCACTTATTTAAACCAATCTTGCACTGTTTATGAAAAGGAATGATCTTTTATTAGCCTATGTGGATGCTAACTAATCTGATTGGTAAAGGCGTTAGAAGTTGTTGTCAAGTTCTTAGCTTTGACCATTACACAATAATAAACCATCTTCTCACGGACTTTCGGGTGCGAAAAAAAAGACATTTTACATTTAAGTTCACAATATTTTATACTCCAATAATCTCATTGCAATATCTTCCTCGTACGCTAAAGCCAAAATATGATGATGTGATTGGATCTGAATAAGGGGTGGTCTTAAAAACCTGGTTGTGCTAAAGACCAATGTTGTGCAGTCTTCGATTTAGCCAGACTAAGTATCGATGGCTCTTCAATAGCTTACATGCATTATTATGATGTTTTACAAAATATTAGCATTTTTTCTATTATTTTAATCTTTTTATTTTGCTTTCTAATAGCATGGTAACAACACCAATTCTCACCTGATGAGCAACAATAGAGATTGACTGTTTTAGCAAACTCAGAGTTGCTAAAAGAACACAATGGCAATTATTTGATAGTGGTCACTACTGAATTTTTGATCATGTGTAGGTGCTAGTAAAAAAAAACCATTCATTTCCTGTGTTTAAACCAAAGATCAATGGAGAGAGGAGAGACTCATGCTAGATCGAAGAATGATGACAAAGGGATAATCTTCATAACTTGAATCAAGGGTTTACAACGTGAGATCGTTCATTTAACCAAATCAAAGATCAATAACTTAATTTCTCACATAAGTTTGTCCAAGAAGGAATTGTCTGGAGAAGGGAAAAAAGATCTTAATAATATGTGCACTTGTTCATGAGGGAATTGTTTCGAGAAGGAAAAAAAGGATCATGCTGATATATGCTCTTGTATGTGAATGAATTTATTGCACACAGTTTGAATAATGAGGCTAAGTGGAGAGGCAATTAAACTCTAGATTGCTGGTCATGGGGGTTGAGTGTAACTGATCAGAGGAAAAAGAGGTTTTTGTTGGTTATTGTAGTCTTGCTGGGAGTGATAGGTGCCAGTATATCTTTACTAAAACAACAACAAAAACAAAAACTTAATCCCTCTAAGTGGGGTCGGTTACATGAATCTTTTTTCTCAATTGTGTCCTATTTAGAGTCATATTTTCATTTAATTCTACTAAATTAAGATCATTACTATAAAGTAAAAAAAAATTATAAATATTGAAGGTGGCTCTATTAAACAACATCAAAACCTAAATGATGGCTGCCACAGAGTCCTAAATGGAAGCCACTGCAAAGTATAAATAGATGCTACTACAAGTCATAAATGGAGGTTACCACGGAAGTCTGTAGTGGATACTATAAAAGTTTTCAAAAGCATTTGCAAAGTAAATTCTTCACAATATAAACTCATGTAATCCTTACTAGTATTGAATCCAACAATTATAGTCAAATAAAGAGGAGAGAAGAAGAGGGAAATGAAGAGAGGAACTAAGTTCATGTAGTAGAGGAGAGAATGGGAAGCATTATCAATAATTTTCTTCATATTTGACCCTCCATACTCACAAAAAGTGGTTTCCTTCCTTTCTAAGCCATTAACACAGACAAAGTGGTATATTTGTCTTTATTTATATTTATCGTGGTATCTTTGTGCAGCTGCACTGTTGGTGAATGTCAATGATCCATGTAAACTTGTCCTGTGCTGAGAGGGCGGGGGTGGGGGTGTTAGAAGAAGAACGAGGAGTCATATCAGCTGAGAGTTCTGAGTCGGAGGTGGATGGTGTAGGTTTCTCAAGAGTAGGGGAAGACTGGGATAATGGACTAGCTGGCACAAGTGGCACTGCGGGCACCATTCCCTCATTTTGCTTCCTTCTCCGTATATACACCCTTAGCTCACCTTCAGCTTGAGTTCCACCACTCCTGGGTTTAATCTCCTCATTTTTCAGTTTCTGAACCGATTCATCTCACATCACAAGACAATGCATTGCTCTCACATGTATCACTCTCCACCATTGCTACTTACCTCCCTTTCCTAATATCTCCAGTAACCGCCGAGTCACCGAAGGCTGATGTCACCTCCTTAGTGTAGTGTGATTCAAATTCTCTAAATGACATATTCAAGCTCACAAACTGTCTCATCTTTATTGGGTTCCAGCAGACATATCCTTTCTGCGTAGCATAATAATCTACAAACACACATTTCACAGCTCTGCGATCCATCTTCCCTACTGGCTTGTTATCTTTCACAAAATATATATATTCAAGCACCTTCAATGGGAGGATTCCGCTATTATCTTCTTTCAGCATCCAATAAGGAGACTTCCAATCCAGCACCCTCCAAGGCTTCCTGTTGATCAACTAGGCAGCTCTCAAAACTGCTTGCCCCATAAGTGTTTTGAGACATTCATTGTGATCATCATGTTTTGGGCTACCTCTAGAAGGTGTCTATCACTCCTCTTCTCTATTCCATTTTGTGCTGGGGTGTATGGACATGTGGTTTGATTTTGTGTTCCTTAGACTGAAAATTATTCCCCAGATGCTTTGTTTGTATACTCTGTCCCATTATCAGATCTCTTAATATATTCACAACTGTGCTATATTAAGTTTGGATTGTTGTGTGGAAATCTTTAAAACAAGCAAACATATCGTCCTTATTTTTCACCAAATATAACCAAGTAACACGATATAGCAATCAATAATATGCATAAAATAATAATAATCATTCATAGAACTTATAGAACAATGTCTCCAGACATCATAATATATCAAATCAAAAATACCATAACTCTTATTCTAATAACTAATATAAGTGATCCTAGTAAGCTTACCAAACTCACAAGCATCACAAACTAACTTTTGTTTATTTGTTGTTTCATATAATGAAGGATACAAATGACTCAATAAACTAAAATAAGTGTGTCTCGTGCGTCTGTGATGTAGTAGCAACACATCCTCCACACTCCCCCTAGATTCTCATACTCCAACACTCTCTACCATGGAAGTCAAAACTGATTCCACCTCCTCTCGATCCAAGTACCATAGTCCACTATACTTCATTCCAGTATCAAGTGTCTGTCCCATCCCTTTCTCTTGGAAGATCGTCTTAGGAATATCAAAAGAAACAATATATCTTTTATGGAAAATAATGCCGTGAATTAATAAATGGTTCACTATAAAATGAGCATGCAAAACATTAGACGAAGTGATATAATTGGTTCCCCTCAATGTACCCTTACCAACTACAGGCTATGTTGTACCATCAACAGTCCGGATGCTCTCTATTACAGATAAAGAAACTATAGGAAAAAAAACTCTCTAGCAGTATCTGTCACATGTCGAGATGCACCAAAACTATTATCCATTCTGATGATTCTGTGGTGGGAATAGAGGCAAGAGTATTTTTATCATAAGTATCTTCATCACAATGAACATAAGTGACAATATTACCCTTTGATGATGACTAGTCGAAAGCATCCTCAGCCCCATCTCCTCTTTTTTTTTGCTTCATCTTCAACACTCCAGACATTCATGATCTGGTAAAAACCACAGCTGTCTCTCCCTCATTTGTTACTATCAGATTTGCCTGGTAGCCCCCTATTCCACCTTTTCGACCATCAGGTCAAGACCATGACCACGACTACAACCACAACCATATCCACATGTCTCTATTTCTTTAGGTGGTCTAGGACATGTCTTGCTCAGATGCCCAACCCTCCTGGACACCGATCATACATGAGCTTGAGGCAGTTAAAGCTGGTCGCGCACCCGGAAGTCCACTCGGCTTAGAGTGTACCTTCATGTGACTCTCCTCTTGTATCATCACAGCTATGGCGTTATCCTGTGAAGAGAGTCGCCTGAGCTAGGAGGACAAATCTCCTCTGATCAAATGCTAATGTTAGATTGTCCAGAAATTGCATAGTGCTTATCTGTGCAAAGAACTTCCCTTTCTTGCACTCCGGATTATCACAGCTCAACATCAGTGAGAAGTGATCAAGGTCTGCCTACAACCGTTCCAGTTCTATGAAGTACTCCTAAATCAATCTATCACCCTGAAGCACTATCTCAATCTCACGTTGAATCTGGAACACCTCATGTGGTTCTTAGCTCCAGCATAACCATTTTCTTCTAATGATGAGGCAATCAATGTATCCATCGAGTTGAGTAGACAGGTGTAAAATAAGGGATGTGTGATCCTTCACTCATCCCTCACAACACTGTCACTCTTTGGCTCGACTCCCGTCAGATATCCCTCTAGTCTCTTCCCTAGTAAAAAAACCTCGATCTGACATGACCAACCCATATGTGGCCTGTCCTTCATGTTTCAAATCCACAGGAGGGAGATCTCGCTTCACCTGTGTCAAAGTACGTGCTAAGGTTGAGGCTCCCGTCGAGATGCTAGCTCCCTATATAAGACCAACCAAGACCTTCTGAATTTCAGGATGTATCTTCCTTAGAAGCTCCAAATCTTTACCTTGCGGACTATCTTCGTCTCCTAACAACTCAAATTAACTATTCCACCGCCTTCATCGTCCACGCACGCGTGTAGAACCAAAGTTCTCTCCTCCACTATCTATGGTCCATCAAGTTTCAGATTCACAAGAGGGAGATCTGATTTAACCTGCATTGAAGCACGCACCGAGATAACTGCTCCCATCGAGATATGCTAGCTCCCTCTATGGGAAAAAAATTCCCTATGGAATACGTACGCATCGCACGTACGTACACCAATGGGAAGACGCCACGTAATTTTAATGGGGCCTGCCGCATTTACTGAGAACACTTTATCGCGCGTGACCCGACGACCCAACCAGATTTTATAACCCCATTATAACCTGCGATGTATGATCCACTATTCGATATTTATACTTACAACTATGATAAGAAATTAGCAACGACACCAAAAACTTGATTCCGCACTGAATATATATATACTGATGATTCTGTTATGGAAATTATGATTTATATTGTGGATACTAAGCAAGTATACGTATCGTTATCAAGTAATATAGGGCTCTAATGGAGTCTTATATATCGATTCCACAGGGAAGTTAGAGAATTTCAAAGACAAATTAAAGTAGACTTACTTACTAATCTAGTATACGGAAATTAAGAACACTTAGACTAAAATAAACTAATGCTTAAAGGTTGAAAATAAGATTTCAGAAAAGTATCTTTCTTCTTGTTTAAGAGAATTAAGTGAATGAAGAATTAAATGAGTTTTTAATTGTATTGTGTCAAATAGGAGCATTCCTATTATTTACCCTTTAGTCCAGGTGCAAAGAACATTGACTAGTCTTATGTTTGATTATCGAATCCGCGGCTAGCTCGGGAGGATACCGACTACCACTTCGAGCTCCCACGTTCCCCTCATCCGAGGGCTAACATCTACACTTCGAGCTCTCGAACAATAAGACCGAATTGAATATTTTAGTCTGTCACACTAAAATGTCCAATTCTACGCCCGATAGTTAATATTTCCCTATTTATTTGCACCCTCCTTCCAAGGCTTTTGACTTCCCTAAATCTTGGATGTAATCTTTACTATAGTTGATAATTCAACATATGTTAACAAATCAATTGACCAGATTGAAAGTAAATTAAGATTGAAGTAAAAGATTAGCACAATTTCTATTTTCATATTTTTAGGCATAACTACTTTAATTCATCATTTCACGAAATCTCGATAATAAGGAGAAAGACTAAGGAAACTACTCAGAATGCATGGGAAAATAACACAAAACATGGATTTCATTAAAGTTAACAAACAAATAACAAATATACTTATCTCAATTCTTCTCCCCAAGCAGACTCCTTGAAGTTCCTTTGACTCTTCCTTCCAGTACAGCACACCAAAACGCTAAACACTTTATCTACTCACTAAAAAGACTCTAGGATGACACTTAAAATTACACTTAACTTCCACACAAATGACACAAATTGACACACAACTGACTAGAATTCGTCTCTATTTATAGAAGTCAAATCTCCAAAGGTTGCTTAAGCACCTCTTCAAAAAGCGTCCAGGTTCCATGTATTTTGGCTCTTTTCAACTGTCTAGCCGTCGGCGGCTTGATCTCGCCGTCGGCGGGCTTCTAGAAGATGGGCTAACCGCGCCGATCTCGCTGTCGGCGGGCTTGATCTCGCCGTCGGTGAGTTCCTTATAATATATTCAAAACTTTCCGGAAAAACTCATCGTCGGCGGCCTAAATCTCGCCGTCGGCAGGATAGTTCAATTTTCATCTAATTGAGTCCTTTTTGCTCCAAATCCGCTTCTTTTGTGCTGTTTGCTTTCAGTACTTATAAATCTTCATTCCTGCAATAAAATAAAGAAAATACCTTTCTTTAAAGTGCAATTTCATATAAAATTGATATAAATTTCTCAATACATTTTTCTGTGGTCAAAATCCCACAAACTTAACTATTACTTGTCCTCAAGTAATTTTAATACTACATAAAAGTAATGGTTATTTGTAGTAAAGTTTTAATTCAGAAATACTATGAATTTGATTTAAATAAGTATTATAGTAAAGTTGAATAGAAATATTTTTAGATATTTAAATTAATTTTATAGATATAAGGCTATTTAGTCAGCAAGTTTAAGATTTTTAGTCTTCTATTTATTTCAAGAATGACTATATTTGAAATATTAAATTACTTAAAATATTTAGATGATAAGAAGTTCATGAAAACACTACTCGATAAAATACTAATTTATACATATAAGTTCGAAATGTAATTGAAGTTTACCATTTAGGTTGATTCAAATGAAGCTCAATTTTTATAAAGCATTTCTCAAGCTTCTCCTCACTTTATATATATATATATATATATATATATATATATATATATATATATATATATATATATATATATATATATATATATATTCTTTCTTTTTCTTTCTCTTTTTGTATTGATTTTAAATCCCTTTTTCTTTACTTTTTTTTTAAGTGAGGATCACTATTTTTGGTTAGCCTGTTAATAATTTTGAACTTCATTTTCTTCTTCCTAAATTTGAAACTGGAAACATTTACTTCTCTTCATTGAGTTTCAATCTTTTTTTTCTCAACTAAATATTCAAGAATTTTATATTTTAAAGTATAATTTTCCTTACTTTAAATAGTTAACTATATTCTTATACTTTTAAACTAAATTTCTTAATCTATAAAATTAGTTTAATTATTAGAAATATTTTATTCATCTTTTATAATAATTAGATAAATTAATTCTAGTTACCGAATTAAAATTACTACGTAAATTCATTTTTATAATAATTTTGAAAATGTAAATTGAGAACAATTTAATAATTAAATTTGTATTTTTCCCTCCCCCAAACTTAAATTTTTATATCTATCTATATAGGGTGAAAAGGAAATAAACTGTAATATTTAAATCATACCTTCGAGTTTTAGGTATTTCTTCTTTTTGAAGTTCTGCAGGTTCTTTTCATCACTTAATTAACCTGTACTGTTAGTATTTTCTACACACATAATATTAAAGAAAGTGATGGGTAAAGAAGTTTAACACAATACTACTACATTTTATACTAATATATTATACTACATTCATATACACTTACTAATTCAATCCAAGGTTACAATAGCAGTCTGAAAACATTAAAAATTTAAAAACTATATAACTTTAACAACAATATTAAAACAATCCACACTACATCATAATCAAGTTCATAAACTAAAACATTAATACTAAAATTTAAGACAACAAACAAACAATCACAACATCAGAGTCTATAACTAAACAAATAAACATAGCATCTAATCTTCTGCATCAAAGTACCAAACTATATCGTCGTTTTCTTGATCAGTGGGTGGATTAGGCTGGTAATGAGTATATCGGGGGCACTCAGGAAATACAACATCGAGCTCTCCTATCCTATAACGATTCTCAGCATCATAATAGACTATCTCATACTCTGAATGTCTCTGGAGATACTCGCTGTCATAATCATGTCTTCTCTCTAAGCCTCCAATTCTCTGATCAATATGCTCCAGTTTTTCTTCTATTTTCTTAAAACTTTTCCGCTGTAGAGTCATCTCATTCATCAAATCCTAAAAGGTAGGAGTACTATAGGGAGGAGGGTCATAACTGGTAGAGGGAATATCTCTACTTGAAGAAGGTACATAGCTCCTAGTCCTAGATCTCCATCCTTCGTGGGATTCATAAGTCTTAATATTAGCCGGAGTAATGGGTTTCATAGGCTCCACCCATTCCTCATCATCCCTTGCCTCTATCCCAGATAATTGGCAAAGTGCATAAATCAGACCAGGGTGTCCTAGTCATCCTCCACTTTCACCTCTTGCAGTGGCTAATATATTATTATAAATTATACTTCCTACATTAATACTTCTTTGGTTCGAATACGAAATTCGAATCGTTTCATCTCTTGTTACCTCACTATGGTGATAGGTGGGTAACAAGGTAGAACAAATAAAATAGTGTCGAGCTTTAGATAATGCATTCAACATTGAGAGAGGAAAGTTTACCCTTTCACGCTGCTTAATCTTCCAAACTCCTTTCCCGTCAGTGAGAAAGTTGATTACTTCTTCCAGTGGTCCTTCCATAGTTCCAATGGTATCGTACTCACTGGTGTATAAATCTCGTACTTCATAAAATGAATTAATCCTTGCAACGATCGAAATCTACCAAAAATCCTCTCACCTTGATTGGTGCATCTTCGATCGCGAGTCGAGTTAGCATAAAATTCTTTTACCACTTCCACAGCGGCTCTGTTGGTTATGTAACAGAAGTTTTCTCATCCTCTTTCTTTTATTATTCTCTCTACTTCACCTCCAGAATTTTTGAAAACTCGATCCTGAATGCATTTTCTGGCTTTAATATTGTGAAAATATCTTGATTGTACCCTTGCATTCACAAAGCGAGTTTCATCGTAATCCATTCTTCTCTTTTGTCGTGTAGCCATTTTTCGATCTGTGAAATTCACAAAAATCTTAACTAAATTTCTAAATATTACTAAGATGGCTTCCAATAGTTACTTAAATCAATCTAAATCAAGTTCCATGAATTTCATTTAAGTCTTTTCTTCTCATTTCAAATTTTTCCAAAATTCCTCAATGTAGAAGAAATTCATGGTGAAAATAAAAAATTTTTACATAGGAGTGAAGCTCTTACCAAGGGAAGATAAAATCCGGCGTTAAAATGTTTTGAAATCGCTCCAAATCCAAGATCCCACAAGCCCTAGGTCGGTTTTTCGAAGTTTTGAGGAAGGGGACGATGAATAGTGTCGGTTGACCGGTCAAAATATAGTATATTTCGCGATCTCTCTGTCGGCGAGCTAATTAATTCATCAAGGCAAAAGTTTCGGGAAAATCTCGCCGTCAGCGGGATCGTTTTCCCTGTCAGCGGACTTTTCCTCACCGTCGGCGAAATTTTCTCGCTGTCGGGGGGATTTCCAAAATTTTTAATATTTTTAACTTTTCAATTATATTCAACTTAGATTAAGCCTTGTTCATTGCTCCGGTCACTTAATTTGATATATTTTTTTTTGAGATTAGATTCTCTACTGACTCAAATAAAATTTACACAACACAAGCAGTATAACTTTTATAAATGAAATCCATGAACTTACAAACTTCAAATACCACAAAACTAACAATTGACTTATCAAATTAACCCAAACACATCTAACTCAGCAATGCAATCCACACCACGATACTCTAAATGCTGAGACTAAACAAACAACATACAATCTCATCTAAACTGAGATTATCTACGTAAAGTTCAAATTATATCAAAAAACTAAATTTAAATCAACACACATACATATAATATGAATATAAATTTCTACTACTCATCGAAATCTGAACTGATCTCTTCTCTGATGTTTCCAATAGAACGCAGGTGCACAAACAAATTATAGAAAGGTCTGAAAGGGAATTCTGCAGTAGAATCTTCTTCAATCCACCCTTTCTGTCTCAATAGTCGTATAAAACTTGCCTCCAGATATCCTGTATGGTCAAAGTGCTCCTTCATTCTCCAATCGATGTGATCGAACAAATCAGAGATATTATTAATAGAATTCATCACATTCTGTAGTTCCTTGTCCAATCCTTTAAGTTTCCGCAAAATGAGGTTTGTTTTATCAGTCAGGGGCTTAACTAAAGGATTGTTTTGAGATGATTGATCAGAAATAATTACTGTTTCATCATTATTATCCAATATAGGAAACATATCTGTCTGATCTAGTGGTTTCCAAGGCAATAGCACTTTTTCCCAAGCTTCGTAGGAAACTTGGTATTGACTACATAAAGAAAATATAGTTGATGGGTGTCCAAGTCCATGAATCGACCCATGCACAATTAATCCTAATGCAGACTTCACAATGATAGATCCAACATCAATAGGCAATCTAGACTAAATACAGTAATTTAAAATTGCGCATTCCTTCGAGACTTTGTTTACCCTCATAGTGGGTAATAACTTTGACGAAATAAATAAATGTCAATGCTTTGAGACGGGGTTAAGAAGTGACGCAGAAAAACTAACGTACCCGTCTTCTCGTAATTCCCAATCGTCAGGTTCGTTGATCAGATATCTGTAGATCTCATTCATGTTGTATCTTGTAGGAACAAAATTTGAATAATGGCAAACAGGGGTATTTTCAATCGAGTATAATTCATTGATTCGAGAAGGAGTGAAAGTTACCCATCTGCCTCTTACGTAAACACTTCCATTATGGATCGCATGCAAATTAGAGTAGAATTCTTTGACTACTGGAATGACTACAGCAGATGTTGTATAGCAAAATACCTCCCAACGTCGTTGAACAATCATTTCTTCAATTGTTGTTGAATTCTCCGCTCCTCTGTTTACGAACCCTCTTTCTTTAATCAGACGCTTTTTCATCAAAACCTTGTTGAATAGTCGCTGAGCCTCAGAACTGACAAACTTCCTTTGGTTAAAAACTCCGGATTTCGTGGTTTCTAGTGGTTTGGAGGCCATATTAGATTGTTTTGGAGGGGCTCTAATTGTTTCTAAGGAAGAAGATAGTGTAAAAATGAAGTTTTAAAAGTTTTATATAGAGAAATGGCCTTAGAACCGTCCAAAACCGAAAAATAACTCACAAAAATCTTTTTAACTATCTCGCCGTCGGCGGTAATGATCTCGCCGTCGGCGGGATAGTTAATATATTTAAACTGAATTTTGGCGTGCCGATCTCGCTGTCAGCGGGATCGATCTCGCCGTCGGGGAGATTAGGTAAATTGCTTTGCCCAATTTTCGTTCCGGTCCGAATATTTTCTGATTTCTTCGTATAGATTCAAATTTGTGATGATTCTAAAAAGTAAAATGAGCAGTAGAATTTATTCTATATTTTAATTTTCAATAACATTAATAAATAGATCATAATTAATAATTACTATGGGTTGCCTCCCATAAAGCGCTTGGTTTAACGTCGTCAGCTCGACCTAATTTAGTTAGTAATCAGGTTGACTGAGCATTAAAACTTTTTTAAAATTTGATCTTCTCCCTTCAAAATAAGGTTTTAATATGTGTCCGTTTACTTTAAATCTATGCCCAGTTTTTGGATCTTCAATTTCTATAGTTCCGTATGAAAATATTTGAGTTATAGTGAAAGGCCCTAACCATCGAGATTTCAATTTTCCAAGAAATAATTTCAATCTTGTATTATAAAGCAAAACTTCTTGTCCTGGCTCAAAATTCTTCAGGTTAATCTTCCGATCATGTCATAATTTCATTTTTTCTTTATAAATTCTATCATTATGATAAGATTCATTTCTTAATTCATCTAATTCATTCAATTGCAATAATCTTTTCTCACCAGCTTCTTTCAGATTGTAATTAAATTATTTAATTTGCCTCAATAAGCTTTATGTTCTAATTCAATTGGTAAGTGGCAAGTCTTTCCATAAATAAGCCTCGTAAGGAGTCATTCCAATCGGAGTTTTATAAGCGATCATGTATGCCCATAATGCGTTGTCTAGTCTTATAGAACAATCCAATCTATTAGGGTTTACGATCTTTTCTAAAATACGTTTAATTTCTCGATTAGAAACTTCAGCTAATCCACTGGTTTGTGGATGATAAGCAGTTTATATCTTATGAATAATGTTAAATTTTTCTACTAGTTTGTGAATATATTTATTTCTAAAATGAGATCCTCGATCAGTGATAATCACTCTTGACATTTCAAATCTAGTAAAAATATTTTTCATTAGAAACTTTGAAACACTCTTAGCGTCACATCGAGGTAAAGCTTGTGCTTCAATCCATTTAGAAACATAATCAACAGCAACTAATATATATGAGTTTCCAAATAAAGGAACAAATGGTCCCATAAAATATAATCCCCAAACATCAAAAATTTCAACTTCTAATATAAAATTTAGAGGCATTTCATTTCTTCTAGATATATTACCTACTCGTTGGCATCTGTCACAAGTTCTGATATATCTATAAACATCTCTAAAAAGAGTAGGCCAATAAAATCCAGATTGTAAAATTTTATAAGCAGTTTTATCTGTTCCAAAATGTCCTCCAAAATCAGAATCATGACATTTCTGAATGATTTGTTTTGTTTCTTCATAAGGCACGCATCTTCTAATTATAAGATCCTTACATTGCTTATATAAATATGGTTCATCCCAAAAATATGTTTTAGCATCATAAATGAATTTTTTCTGTTGTTGCAAAGTTAACATAGGTGGTAAAATATCACTTACAATATAATTTACTATATCAACATACCATGGTATTTTCCACTCATTTATATTATATAGTTGTTCATCGTAGAAACCGTCGATAATTTCATTATCGTTGTCGGATAATTCATTATATTCTAGCCTTGATAAATGATCTGCAATTTGATTATCGGTTCCTTTTTGTTAATGATTTCAAAATCAAATTCTTGCATTAGTAATATCCATCTAATTAATCTTGGTTTGAAATCTTTCTTTTGCATTAGATATTTAATAGCAGAGTGATCAGTATGCACAATACATTTATTTCCAATTAGATAAGGCCTAAATTTATCAAAAGCATAAACAATTGCTAATAGCTGTTTTTCAAGAATCGTATAATTCATTTCAAGCATTATTAAGAGTTTTACTAAGCATAAGTATATAATTTTGAAAATTTTATCATATCTTTACCCAAGTATCGCTCCTATAGCATAATCACTAGCATCACACATAAGTTCAAATGGTTTCTCCCAATTAGGTGAAACTATTATAGGTGCTTGTGATTAATTTATCTTTTAATAATTCAAAAGCATTTAGGCATTCAGTTGTGAATTCAAATTTCTTGTCCTTTTCTAAAAGTTGGCATAGAGGTTTAGTAATTTTTTAAAAATCTTTTATGTAGCGTCTGTAGAATCTAGCATGTCCAAGAAAAATTCTTACCCTTTTTACTGTAGTTGGAGGTGGTAATTTAGCTATAACTTGAATTTTTGCAGGGTCTACTTCCACGCCATTTTCCGAAATTTTATGCCCTAATACAATTCCTCCTGCAACCATAAATTGACATTTCTCCCAATTTAAAACTAAATTAGTTTTCTCGCATACTTCTAATACTTTTTCAAGATGATTCAAGCATGCGTCAAATGACATTCCAAATACAAAGAAATCATCCATAAATACTTCTATTCCAACATCAATTAATTTACTAAATATAGACATCATACATCTCTGGAATGTTGCAGGTGCATTACATAATTCAAAAGGCATTCTTCGAAAAGCAAAGTTTCATAAGGACCAGTAAATGTAGTTTTCTCTTGATCCTCAGGAGCAATATGTATCTGATGATAACCGGTATATCCATCCAAAAAACAAAAATATTTATGTCTGGCTAATCTATCCAACATTTGGTCTAGAAATGGTAATGGGAAGTGATCTTTCCTGGTGGCTGCATTTTATTTTCTATAGTCAATACATATACACCATCCAGTAACTTGTCTTATAAGTATTAAATCATTATTTTCATTAGCTTTAACGGTCACTCCTCCTTTCTTAGGAACACAGTGAATCGGGCTTACCCAAGCACTCGTCCGAAATAGGATATATAATACCATTATCTAACCATTTTAATATTTCTTTCTTGACTACTTCTTTCATTATTGGGTTTAATCTCCTTTCGAGGATCTACTCTTGGCTTATGTTCATTGTCTAAAATAATTACGTGCATACGGATTGAAGGACTAATTTCTTTAATATCTCGCTAAAGTCCAACCAAAAGTTTTCTTATATTTTTTTAATGTGTCTAACAGCTTTTGTTCTTGTGATTCATTCAATTCAAATTCGATATAATAACTGGTAGGGTTGAATGGTTACCTAAGTAAACATATTTTAAATGATTAGGTAAAATTTTTAATTCGAGTTCAGGAGGTCTAATAATTGACGAAACTATATTCTTTTCAGCGTTTTCAGTATTATCCAACATTTCAAATTTTCCTGTATATAATCCAGTTTTTCATTATCTGCTTCTTCAATTAATTCAATATTTTCTTTTTCTAACTTTTCTTCATAATATTATTTAAAATGTTCATTTTGCAAATGTTCAAGTATTTCCATTCGAAAACATTCATCTTCTTTTTCTAAAGCAGGATATTTCATTGATTTTGCTATGTTAAAAGTTACTTTTTGATCGTTTACTCTCATAGTCAATTATCCTTTCTGAACATCAATCATAGCTTTTTCAGTGGTTAAAAAGAGTCTTCCTAATATTATTGGAATTTCTTTATCTTCTTCCATATCTAGAACAATAAAATCTACCGAGAAGATAAATTTATCCACTTTTACTAACACAACTTCAATAACTCCCTTAGGATAAGTCACAGAACGATCAGCTAACTGAAGAGTAACTGAAGTATGTGAAATTTCTCCTAATTCTAATCTTTTAAAAATTGATAGAGACATTAAATTTATGCTTGCTCCTAAGTCACACAAAGTTTTTCCATAAAATTTTTCTCCAATAGCGCAAGGTATATTGAAACTACCAGGATCTTTTAATTTTTCAGGAAGCTTTTTCTGAATAATTGCACTACATTCTTCGCTAAGTGCAACGGTTTCATTATCTCGTAAATTTTCTTTTTTTATTTAAAATATCTTTCATAAATTTTACGTAATTAGACATTTGTTCTAATGCTTCTACAAAAGGAATATTTACCGTTAATTTTTTTAAAATTTCAAGGAATATAGCAAATTGCTTATATTTTTTATGTTGCTTTAGTCGTTGAGGAAATGGTGGTGGTGGTTTTTCTATAGATATTTTCATAGGGATCAATGGATATTTTAAGTTTAGATCTTGCTAATTCTTTTCTTTTTCGATTTCCACTTCCTCATTTTTACTTTCTGTTTCTTTCTGAATTTTAGTTTCTAACTCTTTTCCACTTCGTAATTGTATCGCTTTAATTTGTTATTTTCCTTGGTCTTTAGGATTTATTTCCACATTACTAGGAAAAGTTCCAGGAATTCTATTGTTAAGCGCGGTAGCGATATGTCCAAGTTGAGTTTCAATATTTTTAATTGTTGTTCCTTGATTTTGTAATTGATTTCCTTGAATTTGTAATTGATTTCCTTGATTTTGCAAGTGCTGACCCATACTCAATATTAATTCTTCTATAGATAACTTCTTATCTTTAAATTGAGTGTTATTAAATCCAGGTGGATAAGAAGGTTTATAATTTATATTTCCTTGATTAGGTGGATTTCTTATAGAGTTGTTCATCCATTGTTGATTAGTTGTATTGTTATTCCTATTAAAATTTGGATGATTCTTCCAACCAGGATTATAATAATTCGCATAAGGATTATTGGGTCTATTATTAATAGCATTTATAGTTTCATAAGGAGATTGAGAATCTATAATTTGACAAAATGAGTTTTCTTCTAATATAGTAGGAGAGTAATTCATTCCAAAATGATCTAATTTCTTTGATATAACAGCAATTTGAGAAGCTAACATAGATATTGCCTCATGAACACTAGCAATCTTTTTAGGGTTTATCCTTTCAGCAGGCCATTGAAAATTGTTAGTAATCATTTCTTCGATTAACGCATAGGCTTCATCAAATGGTTTTGACATTAATGAACCTCCAGCAGCAGCATTGATCTAAGAGATCCTACTAATTCATTGTTAAAAGTTTGTATAATTAACCAATCTGGTAACGCATGATGTGGGCATTTCCTAAGAAGTTCTTTAAATCTCTCCCAAGCTTCATATATGGATTCTCCATCAAACCGACCAAAAGATGTTATATCATTTCTAAGTTTTGCGAGTTTTGAAGGAGGGAAATATTTGGATAGAAATTTTTGTGATAATTCTCCCCAAGTTTTAGTAGATTCGAGTGCTAATGAATTTAACCACATCTTAGCCTTATCCCTTAAAGAAAAAGGAAAAAGCCTAAGTCTAATAAAGATCATTAGATACTCCTTCATATTTAAAAGTAGCACATAGTTCCAAAAAATTAGCAAGATGTAAATTAGGATCTTCATTAGGTGAACCACTAAATTGATTATTCTGTACCAATTTTCAATCTCTTAATGGTCTTTGTTGGTTTATATTTTCAATTTCTTGATTATTTGTCATTTGTGTTAAATTTATAATTTCTCTCTTTTGTTTTCTAATTCTTTTAATTGTGCGCTATAATTTTGAATCGTAAGGTATTAAATTTTCATTTCCAAATTTACGCATACAATTTTGAAGTAAAATAATAGTCTGTTACTCTAGTAATTATTTTAATAATTCTATTAATTACCTTAATAATTACTTTACTTCCCCGGAAACGGCGCCAAAAACTTGATCCACTATTCGATATTTATACTTACAACTATGATATGAAAATTAGCAATGGCACCAAAAACTTAATCCCGCACTGAATATATATATATGCTGATGATTCTGTTATGGAAATTATGATTTATATTATGGATACTACGCAAGTATATGTATCGTTATCAAGTAATATAGGGCTCTAATGGAGTCCTACATATCGATCACATAGGGAAGTTAGAGAATTTCAAAGGCAAATTAAAGTAGACTTACTTACTAATCTAGTATACAGAAATTAAGAACACTTAGACTAAAATAAACTAATGCTTAAAGGTTGAAAATAAGATTTCAGAAAAGTATCTTTCTCCTTGTTTGAGAGAATTAAGTGAATGAAGAATCAAATGAGTTTTTAATTGTATTGTGCTAAATAGGAGTATTCATATTCTTTACTCTTTGGTCCAGGTACAAAGAACATTGACTAGTCTTATATTTGATTACTGAATCTGCGGCTAGGCTGGGAGAATACCGACTGCCACTTCAGAGCTCCCACGTTCCACTCGCATGAGGGCTAACATCTACACTTCAATTCCCAAACAATATGACCAAATTGAATATTTTAGTCTGTCACACTAAAATGTCCAATTCTATGCCCGATAGTTAATATTTCCCTATTTATTTGCACCCTCCTTCCAAGGCTTTTGACTTCCCTGAATCTTGGATGTAATCTTTACTATAGTTGATAATTCAACATATGTTAACAAATCAATTGGCCTGAGTGAAAGTAAATTAAGATTTAAGTAAATGATTAACACAATTTCTATTTTCATATTTTTAGGCACAACTACTTTAATTCATCATTTCACGAAATCTCAATAACAATGAGAAAGACTAAGGAAACTACTCAGAATGCATGGGAAAAATAACACAAAGCATGGATTTCATTAAAGTTAACAAACAAATAACAAATATACTTATCTCAATTTTTCTCCCCAGCGTACTCCTTGAAATTCCTTTGACTCTTCCTTCCAGTACAGCACACCAAAACGCTAAACACTTTATCTACTCACTAAAAAGACTCTAGGATGACACTTAAATTACACTTAACTTCCACACAAATGACACAAATTGACACACAACTGACTAGAATTCGTCTCTATTTATAGAAGGAGTCAAATCTCCAAAGGTTGCTTAAGCACCTCTTTAAAAAGCGTCCAGGTTCAATGTATTTTGGCTCTTTTCAACTGTTTCGCCGTCGGCGGCTTGATCTCGGCGTCGGCTGGCTTCTAGAAGATGGGCTAACCGCGCTGATCTCGCTGTCGGCGGGCTCGATCTCGCCGTCGGCGAGTTCCTTATAATATATTCAAAACTTTCGAAAAAAACTCGCCATCGGCGGCCTAAATCTCACCGTCGGCGAGATAGTTCAATTTTCATCTAATTGAGTCCTTTTTGCTCCAAATCCGCTTCTTTTTTGCTTTTTGCTTTCAGTACTTATAAATCTTCATTCCTGCAATAAAATAAAGAAAATTCCTTTCTTTAAAGTGCAATTTCATATAAAATTGGTATAAATTTCTCAATACATTTTTCTGTGGTCAATGTACCCCGGCGATACCTTCCGTGGTCCGGACGCAGTATAGGGTTTGTATTCCGTTTGTAACCTTGACGTAACCTACGCTATTTCAAGCTTTTGCTAATGCACGATATAACCCATGTGTAACGCGCGTATAAGCTACTATCTGCGGTACCGCGCACCTAACCTAGGTATAACTCACTTGTAACCGAGCCCCCACGGTACCGCGAATATACTATGAAAATAACTAACGTGTAACCGAGCAGTCGCGACCTGCTCCTGCGATACCGCAAATATAAGAATTTTTGGTTGAATATGAAGTCTTGGGGAGTTTGGATGAGTAAGAAGAGTTTGAAAGTACTACACAGCATTTTCTTATAAAGTTGATGCACAACATCTTAAATATTTAACACATTTGAAGTTCAGAAGTGTGAAATATTATCTGTGGCCATATTTGCATTTTTCTGCCATTTGAAATATTACTAACAAAATGAAAGTGACATTCATTCAGCAGCAACATTTATATATTATAGATTACAAAATATCCAGAATGAATTTGCAGCAACATTTATAGATTACCCATAAAAATTTAACTGTTTGCAGATTACAAAAGAACCCTTAATGAATTATAGATTACAGAAAAAGCCATAACGAATTACATATTACAGACAAACCCATCATGATTTACAGATTTAAGAAAAACCCATAACTCATAGTTTTCATTCTTTATTACAAGCATTTTAGCAGGATGAAATAAATCAAAACAATAACAGGTGAACATAAAAGATAAGATTTTTTAACAAATCTTATCAAAGATTAACATTGAAGCATTCATTGGTTAAAATCTTCAAAGGAAGACCGTTGAGGCATTGTTGTCTCATGAATTGAATCTGTCATCATGGCGGTGTACGATTCTCTGTTCTGTGAAGCAGATAAATTCTGCAGTGTATATCAATGTATCGGTAGTATATATATATCAGTGTATCAGAATTTTATTTGACTTATACAGAAAATATATTTATACTTGTGTCAGAAATTGAGGCAGTGAGCATATGGATGTATCATCATTCGAAAATGCTTCTAGTTCTTTGTTGTTGTTAACTTCTTTTTGCTTTCCTGTGTAAAAAGTGTTTATGGGTTACATAAATTATCATTTCATTAAACATATAAAAACGGAATGAAGTTTATGAAATAAACATTTTGCTCTTTTACTCTTCTCCCAGTAGCCTTTTAGTCTAGCATTGGAGATTCCTTTAGGCAGCATTTTGGCAGGATCCTTTAGGTTCGTTTCATTACACACAATCTTTTTCTTTTTCTGAGACTGTTTCATTGTCCTAGAATCTCTACCAAGCAATAGTCATCAATATGCAATGATAATTTTTTCATGGAGTCTGTCATGTGTTGTTCAGCTTCTGCATTCCCCTTTGCTTTATTGGTAATTTGATAAGCAAATTTCTGCATATATGTTTGAAGTATTATGCCATTTTTATTAGCATTGCACACCTTTGACTGCTGCAGGTAGTTTGATCCGTAACTATTATACACTTTTTTTTTTGCATATGCAGAGCATCTGAGTAGCATATATTTTTCGAGTATCTTTTTAATATGAAGAAAGTTAAAGACTCGTAATGAGTATGCACATAGTATCCCCATCATTTCGAACTTTCTACAGCTTCACTGAATATCCAAACTGATATTGTCGACATTCACAACCTAAACTCTGTTTGTTCTCTGATTGTCCAAATTGCTGATGAAAAATTCTGTTTCATTGTTAAGGGAGGGATGTAATTGAAGACCGCAAGATCCGTGTATAAAATCTTCTTGAAACACTGTGTACAGCTTCCTCGAATAAAATGCAGCTGCCTGCCTCAGTATTAGGTTGCCTCTTGCTACATGAGTAATAACGAATTGGTCACACCGGAAGTCCTCATCCTTCTCATTACGCCTCCATGTTCCCATGACATTCTCAATTCCCAAAAAACAATCTGTAATAGAACTTATGGGCTTTGAGACACCATGACAAATGTTATTGGTTGACTCACTTCTCTGGGTCGATACAATTCTCATTCCGAATACATCCATATTAAAAGTTGTAGACTGCTTATGCCTAATCTTGTACATGTTAGCTAGCCACGCATTCTCCTGTAGATTACCTGCCTCAATCATTGTCCCCCATGTATCATCAAACTCCTCTTCAGACTTGTATTTCCTCATACATGTATAAAAAAGATAACTGACTATCCTATTCACCACTCTGCAATGAACCTTTGTAGGCAATTTGTTGTATATGTGTCACTGATATAATCTATGTCGTGTATTCGGCAAAATCTCTGCTATAGCTCTATCCATTGCCTGATCTTGATCAGTGTACACTGTTATTGGATATTTGTCACTCATGATATAGAGAAAAGTTTTGAAAAGTCATTTAAACGGTTCTACCATCTCCTGAGACAAGAATCCCACTCAAAAAAGAACATTCTGTCAATTATGGTTAACACCAACAATAGAAGCGCAACATAAGTTATATTTATTTAATCTATAGCTAGTATCAAAAATAATAACATCTCAATAGCAATCATAATTGAGTCTGGATGTCCCGTCGCTCCAAAAAAAAACTCATCAACCGACCACTTTCATCAACTTCAAAATCTCACTCAAACATTATATCATCAGAATGTCTCTCTGTGAATAACTGAAGTAAAACATTTGCATCATCATTTTCAAATCTACATCTTCTCTCTCTTTGAATGAAATTGAATGCATCTAACTTCGTACATTCCATGTTCTATATACCCCCAACTTCTTTGGCAAGAATGTTAAATGTGTCTTTAGGTCGTATCTCTGACTATGTCATCGATCTAAGCACATCTGCATTGACTTCACTTATCTTTCTGCTGGAACGCGGAAGGTGCTTATCACCGCAATTTGTTAATGAGTGGTTATGAGATTCAACGAATTTTTTGACCGTCCAATTGCCTTCATCATCAACTACGTATCGAATCATTGCAGGATAATCAGTTCTTATGTCTGATCTTTTGTATTTAACAATGTCTGCGATCTTCAACTCTTTCTGGAAACCCGCTTTTACACATACAAAGTCCTTCGTTTTAATATTCCTTGAGTTAGGCCAGTATGTAGCGTGCTTCTTACGAACGTTGAATCTGATCTGATGAGCATAAGCACAATATAGTTCGTAAGCTTCTTTCTCATTACGGACAATTGTTCGAAGAATTATGTTCGCAGTTTGATCGGTAAATGAAGCTCCACTCTCCTGCAAAAAAGAGAATAAAATGTTTGCTTTAATGCACAACTCAAGAAACAATCCTAAAGCCTCGAATATTCCTTACGTTATAAGGATTCTTTAGTTTTAATAAAATGGTCAAACACAAAAACATTGTAACCAAACCCCTCTATGAACTTGCAACTCCAAAAACATACCTCTACAAACATAACTAAACGAACAAAAACCCTAAAACCCTGAAAGATGGCTAGATCCTATAAATACCTCTACAAAGTAACTTGATTGTTTTTTAAAAACCCTTAAACATAAAACATGGTTAGATCCTAAAAATACCTCTACAACCTAATGTAAGATATTTAACTTGATTATTTTTTATAGACCTAATGTAAACATTCAACCATGCACCTCTAAAAAAATACCTCTAAAAACTATAACCTCTATAAAAATAGATAGATCCTATAAATAAGAAGGTTTTTATAATAGCTGATGCAATGTCTCTCTTACATTAAATTTTTTTTAAAAAAAAAAAAACTTCTTTTCGAAACACACATTAACCCTGACCTCATCTTCTTTATTATTGATAGGAAAACCATCTTCTTCTGTTTCCCATTCATACATAAAATGGGAGTTTATATCTCTGTTGTCCATTTTCAACTTTCTCTGTAGCTCGATACAATGGCGTCGGAAAAAATTGCCAATAAAACAGTAAACCATACCTGCTCTGCTTAAATACCCACATTCGCGCGCTCAGGTGCTTAAGTCTAGGAGGTTACAGTGACAAACGTATTCTAATCGGGTTATTGTCCCGAACGCGTACACTATTGGAGGAGTACACCGCAGTACCGCGGGAGCAGGCCGCGGCTGCTCGGTTACACGTTAGTTATTTTCAGAGTATATTCGCGGTACCGCGGGGGCTCAATTACAAGTGAGTTACACGTAGGTTAGGTGTGCGGTACCGCGGACAACAGCTTATACGCGCGTTACATATGGGTTATATCGCGCGGTAACAATAGCTTGAAATAGCGTAGGTTACATCAAGGTTACAAACAGATTACAAACCCTATACTGCGTCCGAACCGCGGAAGGTATCGCCGGGGTACATCTGGGTTATAATGGGGTTATAAAATCGAGCCGGGTCGTCGGGTCACGCGTGATAAAGTGTTCTCAGTAAATGCGGCGGGTCCCATTAAAATTATGTGGCCTCTTCCAATTAGTGTACGTACGCACCGATGCGTACGTATTCCATAGGAAATTTTTTCCCCCGCTACGTGGCCGACCAATAAGTTTTAAATTCCAGGATCAATATTTCTTATAACTTATAAGCTCCAAATCTTTACCTCTCACACTATTTCGTCTCCTGACGACTAAATTTAACTATTCTGCAACTTCACCGTCCACTCACGCATGCAGAATCATGGTGCTCTCCTCCACTGCTCCGGCTTCACGCGCGCTTCCCCCCTGCTATGCACCGAACCACTCAAACCATTCTGCCGCGATCCAGCAGCCGAAGGAGTCGTCAGTTTGCATGCCCGATTGCGACTGTATTGCGAGGGTTCACCATATACAGTACTGTGCCAATCGTGCCTATCGCGAGCTCGAGATCTCGTAGTTGCCTTCCCAGTTAGCGCGACTTTATGCCAGGATTGACGCTGCGATCCTTGCCGCAATCCCCTTGTTGTCGTCTCAGTTAGCTCTAATCACGACTTTAACGCCGCGATCCCTTGATCCCCTTGGTGCCACTCTAATCACGACTGTAACGCGAGGACGAAACAGAAGGAGAGGAAAGTCGGAGTTCAGTGTCCCCTGATCCGGACGACCGAGTATGAACGATGGCTGCTAGGATTAGGGCTTTGATACCATCAAGAAAAAATTATTCAAAACCTATTTTGTACATTCATAACATGGCTTAAATAGGATATTATAATAGTTTACAAATAAAACTCTAGACTTCTTCAATATTCCCTTTTTACCAATAGAACCATAAATAAGGTTCAATTCTCAACAGAAGTTGTCTCTATGCTTTTCTTTACGTTCAACCTCGTGTTCTCAAAAGGTGATTATCTTCCTTCTTTAGCCTTTAACACAAAATGGTATCTTTATCTTTATTCTCGTGAAGTGTAATTTCTTTATATATCTCTTTTGAAATTTAGCGAAATATTTAAACTCTATGTTGTTGTAGGCGTAGGTGAATTTCACCAAATCACATAATTTGTGTTCTATATTTTAGATCTCCAACGTTTATTCTCTCATTCTCAATAAGTTTTTGCTCAAATTTTGAATATTATCCTAACAGGAGTTCTTGGTGTTAGTCTTCTAGGAGAGTGGGAGAGCAAGAGAAAGAGAGAGGGGGAGGGAGGGAGGGAGGGAGGGAGGGAGAACGTGGTATAGGTAGCAGGAAAGACTTTTAGCAATTGATAGGTTGAGCTGCAACGGAATTGGGACAGAGAGAGGGTGAGCGGGCTTTTATGTGGGGTCAATTTTCTTTTCACTTTTTGTGTATCAAAAACTTCTTTGTGACCTTGCCAAGTCTTAAAATCTTTGGACTTTATGTAGAAACATTCTTATCCCAGCAGGAAGGAACATTGCCTTGTTCTGATAGTACTTTGGGGTTACCATGAGACCATAATGATGCCTTCTTTAGGCTCCTACAGTTTTTGTTTTTTTTGCATCTTTAGGCTTTTTTTCTTTTCTTTTTTTTTTTTGCTTTTTTTTCTTTTTATTTTCCTTTTGGCATCCTTAGGCTCTTACAGTTGGATTCAATTTTTGCCAACCAATGTTCTAGAAAAGCTATTCTAATTATTCGAAAAGCCACTTTGATACATGAGGCTAGATTGTATCTAATAAATTAGCTATCTATTTAAACCAGCATCTACATGATCTTTTGCTTCTGCAAAATATGACAAACCAAATCACAAAGTATCATTTGTTACAAATGTTCTTATCACATCGTAATATTTAGGCAGTATATCTCGATTATTAAACTTGATGTCACCAAAAATTCACTTGAGGCATGAATCTTGATGTTTTAAAGGAGGCAACTTCTAGAGTCAAATTCAAGATTATTCGAGATCTGATTTCAGCAAATTGATTTTTTTTTTAAGAAACAACATCAAAGGTGATCCAATCCGAGCCTAGCTGAGGCCAAATTACACACCTAAAGTATGGTTACAAACGTTAAGAAATTCACTTAAGGGTTACATAATCTCCAAATTTTACATGTTTATAGTCAAATTGAACATATCAATGAAAGAAATCAAATAAAACTAAGATCATTCAATTATGAAATCATTGATAAACTTGAATGTTAAAAAGAATCATCTGTGGTCAAAACAATCAATATGAATTGTTCAATGCAGCGTTTTCGGGGTTTTGGTCACGTTTAGTAAAATTTCAATAAAAAAAATTATAAATATCAATGACAACCAACAAGCACGGTCATCAAAACACCATCACCCTACTACCATCATTCAATCAATGTCATATAACTATTGTTATTTAACCACCATCGCCTATGCGCTATCATCTATCCACCAATCATTGCCGGCATTTGATCACCTTCATCTAATTGTCGTTGTTCGAGTGCCATCATTCGTTGTTGTTTTATATCCGTTACCTCAAGCTCAACTAAATATACAAATGACCAAGTTGGAATATTTTTTTGTGATCATGTATTCTTCAATTAATTGGAAGACTAGATTTTTGTAGTTTCCATGAACATAGTGGATTATTTCACCAATGCTAGGCCTTGTGGTTTTTTATGCCTACTTATTTCATATAAGAACTTTGGTGTCTTCCATTTTTTTCTCTTCTATTCATGTATATGTGATATCCTTGTGCAAAAAGCTAGGATATAAAATTCTCACTTTATTGCCACACATCTGCTATTAAGCAACAGGACTTTTCATTTATCTTCAGATCAGACAATTGCTTAACTTCAAGTTTGGCCTGTTAGAATTTTTTTTTTACTACACTACAATTTATTTTCCATCAAACGTACTGTTGTCATCACCCAAAATGTTGTTGTATATATCTCTCCTTAATTAATTTCGTTTCTTTTTGCACATGTTTTGCAGGTTTTTGACTTATTTGACATTAAACGTAATGGCGTAATCGAATTTGGGGAATTTGTTAGATCTCTCAGTGTCTTCCATCCAAACACATCCCAAGATGAAAAAATTGCATGTATGGTTTTTTTTTTTTTTTTTTCACTTGTTATTTTATAACCTTTATTACAATACTTCTCTTTAGAAGCACTTTCTTTGATTATATAAAAGTACGACATGTTAATTTTTTTAATTTATAAACTTTTGCTTTGGCTCTAGTAAAATTATCTGCTTTGGCTGTAATAAAATCATTTCATCATCTTGTTTTTCAAGTTATTTTGATGAATTATTGCCTTTCATTGTCTTTGCCTTGCTCATGGTGGTGTGATTTGTTTTTTATGTAGTTGCTTTCAGATTGTATGACTTAAGGAGCACTGGTTTTATTGAACGTGAAGAGGTAATTGTTCAATCATTGTGTTATTTTAGAGGATTGATGTCCTGCCTTCATTTTGTTTGTAGAATTGAGATCTTCTAATCAACAACCATTTTATGGTAAATCTTCAAGTTTGATCATGGATAATAGATTATTCTGATGCCCTCTTTAATCAGAGAATTTGCAAATTTAAATTTGACAAGTGCTTGGAGAGAAGTAAAACAAACTGGCAGAAATGTGTAGGACATAATTTCAACAATTTTTATTCTTTTCTATCTCTTCGATAATACAATCTTTACTTTTCTCAATATATTTATGGTCACAGGTACTCATACCAAAAGTTACATAGTAGATCAATCTGCTTTGAACCTTGCTTTAGCTAATTAAAGTACATTAGATTCCTCCTTTTGTTTGTTGCTGTTTATTACAAGTTACTCGTGAATATTTGCTGATTCTTTGGTCATTCAGGTAGAATAATCTTTCTGTATTTCACTGATTTGACAGTTAAAGGAGTTGGTTCTCGCTCTTTTACATGAATCAGATTTGTATCTTTCAGATGATATTGTTGATATGATTGTCGATCAGGTCAGAAAGATTACTTTTCTTCTTTTTTAATTGTTTTTTTAATCATCATAATTTTTTTTTTTTATATAATCATATGCATCGTATGAATATTCTTGTATTTTTGTTCATTTAATAGACATACAAGCTGGTAGACACCAACACTGACGGAAAGATAGATCCTATTGAATGGAAGGAATTTGTAAAGAAAAATCCATCCCTGCTCAAGAATATGACTCTTCCATATTTGAAGTAAGCTGCATTCATCTACTACTCAAGTTGGTGATCCGTTTAATTTGCCTTTTTACTGGAAAGCTTCAAAGTTGAAAAGAACAAGTTCTTTTGTTGGCTAGATATTACATTAAAAAGCATGATTCTACATATTCATTACTGAATTCTTACTTCCTTATCACTTTAAATGTATGAGTTTACTTGCATGCCACCTCAATTTTTTGTTATTATTGATTTAACTACTAATTTCTTAACTTACAAAGATGTCCCTTGTTCCTTGTTTAAGTTCTCTTTCAAACCAATAAATTCACCTTAATTATAAATTTAACTCTTCTTACATCCCAGCTTGAATAAGATCCTCAAAGATCAACCCAGTCTGTAAGTATAATCGAGCTAGCGACTGGGTCAACTTGTGCTTTCAGGCTAAAGATTCTGCCAAAACTAAATTATTCGTTAGATGAAGTCAATGCTTGATATTTATCTCGTTTGTACTCATAGAATATGTTTTCAACAGTTATTTATGCAAACTTGATGCTATTTTAGTCAGTCAAATGTATCTTACATTGTGTTAGGCCTTAGGAAGAAGCACACATTTGAGAGGAATGGCCAACACAAGCCTGAAATGAATAATATCCAAGGAGTCCAACGAGAATATCATAAAAAATACTAAAGTTTATTGTATTCAATAACATCCACTTATGTCTAAGGTTGCATAGAGAGACAAATGCCCACTAGCCTAGATACGCAAATATTCACTCTTTTTTTTTTTACTTTTATCTCAGTAATATTTTTCCCATCTAATTTTGTATCTCTTACGTATTCTCTCGTTCATACCTGAGCATGATTCCTCCACTATTTTGGCTCATTCGAAATAAATAAAGCCTACCGCCTCCTATTTTATACAACTGCACTAGTTACTAGCATCTATGGCAGTTTTTTTTTATTTTTAGGGCTTCCAGCTCCAACAGTCACATCTAATCTATAACGTCTAGTTATCAAGGGAGGGTGAACCCGCTGTGGAAAGATGAGCGGGCTTCATCTTTTAGAAGCAGATGCAAGCAGAAGGGAGAAGGTGAAGGAGTGAACTCATCCTACTTAATAAAAACATTATTTTGCATTGTCCTCGAAAATTATCACCAAGAGAGTGGTTGATGTCATTTATATGTTCTCATCTTTTCTTTTATATGCTATTACTAGGCCACCCTTAGTGGTCATCTTCCATTTATAAGTATATAAGATTAAAATGCAACTGTTTTTAGCTAGCTGTCCAATCATGGTTAAGCTCCTATTCAGTACATCTCCAACTCCTACAGAATTTAAGAGTTCATCATGAGCAAGATGTACCTTTCTGAAACCATTTACGGAATAATTAAATATATATTTTTTATATAGAGTTGATGCAAAAGATGCGCCTACATTCAAGATTTACGATTTCATAGGATTATCTGCATTAAAGACTAGTATATCATAGATCTCTTCCCTTGTAACCTTCATAGATAATTCCTTTTATTTCAAATGTTCATCATTCCCCTGCAAATAATCTCTTCATATGGCTAGGCTTGACACATTATTAGTATGCATGCCTGTGAATTTTGGATTGACTCCCCTATTGAGATTTAGATCCACCTCGATTATTGTCTCTTCTTGCACTCAAGGGTTAGAGCAATAGAAGAATCTTCACCTGATTCTAGTCTCCTGGTGTCCTCACCTAAGATCGAGTCATGGATATCATTGATATTCAGCTTCATAGGCCCACATGAGCTGTTGCCAATTGTTATAATTTTAGTCCAACCTACTGGATAGTGATGATAAGAATCTCTTAGCATGAATTTCATCAAAAAATAGTATTAACCTAGCTCAGTTGACTTATAATTGAATTGAATTCATTGACATTGGTCACCACGAATGCATCTTCTTCATCTGTCCTAGAATTAAAAAAAATCTCATTAAATGCAATTTTTTATCATTGAAGGCCCACTAATGATGGTCTTTTCATGCAATTTATTGAAGGCAACATTCGTTGTCAATGACAGACATACATCTCCCAATACATGCCTATCTAATAGATTTCAATCTTCTTGGCTCTTAGTTTTTGGCTTCAATTCAAAGATATATATATATATAACATTTTTGGTACATGTATAACTTTATCTGCTTCTTTAAGTACCCAAAATCCTTATCATCAAATTGTTCTATCGTCACCTTCCCATCTTCGCATGTCATTGCTCCTACTTTTCTCATAGAACTCTGAAATGCTTAGTTCTGATGTCAGTTGGTAAGACAAGTTCATACTTGATAGCAATCGATATCAGAAGAATAGGAAAACTAAGCTGCAAGGAGATCATAAAAAATAAAGACCATGAGAGTTTGTGTGATTCATTGTGATCCACCTACATCCACAACTACCTAATACAACAACAACAACAACAAAGCCTTAGTTCCACTAAGTGGGGTCGGCTACTTCAATCCTTTTTCTCCATTGCGTCCTATTTAGTGTCATATTTTCATTTAATTCTAAAAAATTAAGATCATTTTTTATACAATAAGTCAAAGTCTTCCTAGGTCTACCTTTGCCCTTCTTAGCATATGTTGAATCTAAAATATCTACTCTCCTGATCGGATCATTAGATGGTCGATGGTCGATGTTTAATGTGACCAAACAATCTAAGACGACTCTCTTAATTTTGTCCGTTATTGGAGCTACCCCAACCCTATCACGGATATATTTATTTCGCATTTTGTCTCTAAGTTAAAGCCACTCATCGACCTAATCATTGTCAGCTTGGCAACACTTTAACGTAGTATTATGCTTCTCTTTTAAAGGCCAACCTTCAGCGCCATAGAGCATTCCAGCTCTCACCACCATCTTATAAAAATTTCCTTTCAGTCTAAACAGTTCTTTTTTATCCACAACTACCTAGTGAAATAAATTTTAACCAATGTAGAGAAATTAATATGATATAAACTTTTATCCTCAAATATCTGTCTCAATTTTATCTTCCCCTTTCTTTATTCCCTCTTTAAATTTGAGCACAATTCCTTTACCTTTTATGCACATTGATGGTAAAGGAATGTCTTGTCTCCTATGTTGGCCACTTCGCCAATCACCAACCCTTATGAGAACCATTGATGTCATCTTTTTAAGAACTACAATTTGAAATAGTCATATTTGTACCTTCAATGATCATTGCTGGTCACTTAACGGAGAAAATTTTCTTTATGACACTGACCAAGATAACTAAAGCATCTGATCACTCTGCTGTTGAGTTCTACAAACTTCATTGCTATACGGTTGAATTAAGTAAAAAAGAGTGATGCAGTTTCAATAGCATGCACAAATTTTCTTATGTATATAATGCATTGAGGTGGCAGGTAACAAACTTATTAATATTAACGGTGGTAGGTAATATAATTGTAGAGGTTAGCCTAAGGGTGGTAGGCAACAAACTTGGGAGGCACTAGATAGAGTGTGACAGGTAAGAAGCCGCTAGGAATTACATAAATTTATTTATCTCCACAAATAGACATCTTGTCATGGTATTGATTTCTTTATAATGATATTATTTTTCTTTATGCACTGTTTCATTGAAAAAAAAAATCATGCAACCTCAAAACAACTGGAAGAGTATCCATCTTGACTTTGTTGGGTCAAAGAATTCCTGTTCAACATACGATATTTAAAAAAAACATACAGAAATACTTTAAATGGAATAATCAAATGCATGATACTCCTTCAATCAGTATGGCAAGGGTTTAATGCAAACAATTTTAAAGTTATGCTAATTTCATAACATATAGATCTGCATACTGAAGTTTAATTAAGACATGTTTTTATTTCAACAGAGAATGAGTGATTTATCAGCCAGCAAAAATTTTCTCTGGCATGAATTTTTCACATGAATTTGCTATTTTTATTCAGGGATATAACAACAGCATTTCCCAGCTTTGTAATGAACTCTGAAGTTGATGAAGTAGAGGTGAATTAGCAAGTGATGCTTATATTCCTCTCAAATTGTTTGCTGTTTTCTTCAAATGTTTATCGTTCAAGAGCGAATGATGGCTAATTCTTTAGGTGCAGCTTTGCTGTTGAATACAAATCTAATTGTATCTACAACCTCTACTGGTAAAGTATTATTTTGTATTGTGATAGTGAACTATTTTGGTCCTTTTTCTCTTCTGTATATTGGAGGATGAGAGGGAATCTCTGTTTGAATATTTATGTATAGTGATATGTAATATGTGTGTGTGTGAAATTTAGAGGATAGAAGGTTTTTTTTGCCCCCTAAAGTGAAGTGGTGTAAAAAATTATTATTTTATTATGAATTCTATGTCATGTTTATATTTAGAGGTAAACAACAGATATCACATCATTCTACTGTTCAATACAACTTTTATTAGGCCTTGACCTCCAAACTTTTATTTAATTGGAGCCTTTAAGCAATGGATGTTTAGATTTGAGACTCTTTAAGTATCACATCTCAATGCTCACCACATAGAATTTGCTTAGATTTCTCAATATATTTAGCTTTTCAAAATATAATATTTTTTAATTTGTTGATATGATACGTATATGATTAGCCAAATATGGGATTTGCTAGAAATCAATGAGCTCTGAAAATTGGCATCTTGGTCTTCCACATGATTGTTTTTATGAGCTCCTGGTTAATTTTTTATAAGACATTGAATTATGGACAAGCCACAACCTAGAAATTTCACCTTTATTGTGCCATGATTGATAGATCTGATTTAAGGTTTTTCATAAGCACAAGCTTTTTTATTTAATATTTCCTCCCAATAAAAAAAGGCCTTTTTTTTTAATGCTAGTCATGAACGCACTAATTTCTTTTCATATTGTCGTAACAATTTGATTTTTAAAAATAAAAATAATTATCACTTGTATTTTAAAGCACATTGTAGGAGGAATAACATTGAATTTAATCTCGATAAATCAAGTTCATCTTTAAAAGTATTCTTGACATCTAGTCTACTTTGTCGATAGAGGTACTCAATCCAACATGATCGAAAGATTTTTATTTGCAATCATGAATTGTGTTGTTTAAGGTCTTCTAAGCATAAGAGGATGCTTATTTAGATGAATATTTTTAAGTCAATCATTAGTTGTCAAAGAGCTTTGTACTTTATCAAACCAAATATGATTTATAACTCAAGGGACAGAGCCACTGGAAAGCATATTAATTACAACAACGATCATGACACAATGATTCCATATTAAGGTAAATCAATTGGTCAGGGGCTCTTTATTGTGACTATTACTTTTATGGCGCTATTTGTAGCCAAAACACATATACGAAAGGTTAGATTCACATCCTTATTTTCATTTTTAGAGTGAAAATAATGATATACTTGATATGACATCGAATCTTTGTGAGCTTATGTTAATCTAAAATTTATGATGCTTGATCAAATATTGAGTATTACTCTATTTTTTTAAGTGGTAAAATTTTATTTGAACATTTTTAATTTTTTAGTTTTCTTTATCCTTTATTTATTTTTTTTCATGATTTGAGATTTTAATGATTTATAAAAAAATTGAAGACATTTTAAAAAAAATAGCATTTTATATTAAGGATTTCTATTAATGTAGTGATCATTTGGGTAACATACTTGAAGTGTTTATATGTATAATTTAGGAGCATTTAATTTTGAAAATAGACACTCCAATTAAGATTCATTTTCAACAAGATAATCATTTGAGTATTCGATTGATTAGTTTGAACTTTATCGCTCCAACTTTTTATTAATAAAGGATTAAGTTCGTAGTCTTAAGTTCATTTATACATTGTTTGCATTGCAAACCTTGTAGAATCTATGTCCTGCATAAAGGTTAAGGCATGTAGGTTGAGCTCATTATTGCATTTCAAAAGTAGAAAATGAAGCTAGAGTTTCTTCTCTTTTCATTTCTATAATATTTTATTTTCCAAATGCTTTGAAAGTCATATTTGAATGGTTAAAAAGAAAATTTTATGAAATTAAAGAAAAAGCATTTAATTCTTAGTCTTCAATGATGAACCGGTTGCATTAGGTTGAAGATGTAAATTTATGCATCATTCCATAACACGAGCTTTGTCAACTCTAGCTCTTGTAACAAGGAAGATTGTGCTGGCTAAGTGAGACCCAGTCTAGTCAATTTCAATTCTTATAAGTTAGAAGATCACACTAAGTGGGACTTATGACACTTGTCATATAAAATAAGATAATATGCTTGAGAATGTGCATAATTTGATGGCTTTGAATTTGATTTGTATTTTAAATTAGTAAAACATCTTTCAAAAGTTTTGCATGCTTCCTAGGATAGTGCAATTAGGATCAATTTTATTTTAGCTAAAGCTTTGATTCTCAGAAATCGGTTTGAACATTTAAGAGTTAACTGGAGCACATGTAAATGACTAGAATTCATTTGTTCGAACAAATTTTAGGGGAATTTGCACAATTTTTATGCATCTTACATGACTTTTTGAGTTGTGATATTTAAATTAAAAAATTGCATGATGAAATACGTGTTAAGAATTCAAATTATATAGATTTAATTTATTTTTATAAACTGACATGCGTCAATTTTACGTGATTTCACCAATATTTTTCTCTACATTTTCGATGCTATTTTTAATTATTTATCATAGATTTACACTTGAAAAAGATTTTCTTGATCTTGTGCATATAGGTGTCAAGCACACAAAATGGGGACCAAACGCCTCATATAATGTTGTCCGGCATGATCACCCCTGATCTGGGTGTGACCATGCCAGAATTGGCGTGACCACGCCAGAACTGGCGTGACCATGCCAGTTTCAAGCGTTACCACACCGGAGTAGGGCTGTCAAAAAAGCTCGTTGTTCGCGAACAGTTCGTGTTCGATTCGTCAAGAAGTTTGTGTTTGATTTGTTCGATAAGCAAACGAGATGAACACGAACAATTTTTTCATTTGGTTTGTTAAACGAACCAAACACGAACATTGATGTATTCGTTCGTGTTCGGTTCGTTATTGTTCGAAATATAAAATAATTTAAAATAATTATATATAAAAAATTTATGATATTTTAAAAATAATTATATATTATAAAAATTTATCATATTTTAAATAATTAAACTTCTATAAATTATAATATATGATAAATTATTAATAACAATAATAATATTATAGTATTAATTATATTAATATAGATATTATAATATTATAATTAATATACTATATTATATATTAAAATAAAACCCTAAACGTCTTATTCAGTTTGCTTCATCTTGAGGAAGTATGGATTACCTGATGAGTAACGGAATACCTGATCAATTTGCTTCATTTTGAGGAAGTATGATATCAAATCTAGGGCTGTCAAAAAAACTCATTGTTCGCGAACAGTTCATGTTCGGTTCGCTAGGAAGTTCGTGTTCGATTCATTCGATAAGCAAAACAGACGAACACGAATAATTTTTTTCGTTCGGTTTGTTAAACGAACCAAACACGAACAGTGAGGTGTTCGAATATTTCGAACGCGAACACTAGCTCTGTTCATTCGTGTTCGGTTCGTTTACACCCCTACACTGGAGTTTAGCGTGACCATGCCGCTGGACGTCCAAAACTCGTATATTGCAGGATTTCTTGCCTATTTTGGATATATTGATAGATTTGGAGAGCTTGGATGGCTATTTTGGATCCCTAATGTAAACGTAACTATCAAAATATGTTATTTTCATGAGAAAAGGGGATTTTTGGCCTCTTCTTGGCTTTTGGATGAGAGAAGGCAGCTTTTACAGCTTCGAATGAGCAAGAGAATCAGAGAACTAAATATGTGCATATAAAAATATGTCAACATGAATCTAAAGACAAATGAAAGGCTCAGGAAGAAGCTGCAGTCGATCGAACATAAACTTCGATGATCATTTGTTGGCTGAATATTGGCAAAAGAAGCGTCTTGTTCGAACGATCAATATAAGATGGTAGGAGAAGCTTCCAAAGGGCAGTGATAAGCCTTGAGGGTGATTAATGGGGAGCACTCTTTCAGATTAGATATCGATCGATTCAAGGCTTACCAAACGATCCGCAATCCTTATCGATTGAATCAGTCCCCGGTCTTATTATATGCAAATAATTATGTAATTACCAAAAAGTCTCCCTGAAAAATTAATGATGAGAGGGCTAGTATGTACTTTTATAATGCTTGGACCTAGGCCTATAAATAGGGGTCCATTTCATGAATAAAACACTTTCTTTAGAACGTTCTAGTTTTTTAGTGTGTTTCTTGGGCACTTTTGGATTCAACAACACTACAATTCAAAAAATAGAAGTTATTTGGGTTATAAATTTGTTATACCTTCGCACGTAAGGTTGATGATGGTGAAACAAGCTTGCATCGATCTCAAGTGTCAACAATTTTTTCTATTAGAGAGATGGTGCGGAAAGGTTTTGTTTTGGAGAGAGAATAAGGGACTTCTGTTTGTTAGGCAGAGAGAGAAGGTTTTTTTGTATTTTTAGAGAGAGAAAATTGAATAGTTTTAAAAATTTCAGTATAATATATTTATACATAAAAATATGTATTTCACTTTTAAAAATTTAATAATTTTAAAGATTTAACTATTAGGTATATAAATATAAAATTTTGTCTTAGACATGTAAATACATAATAATTTTGTGGTATCTATATAAATACCCTATTTTTATTCTCAGGTTAGAGAAAGAAAGAAAAAGTAGCGGGTAGGAAAATAAAGAGGGACAAAGGGCAGTTTAGTGCTGCACGAGGTTGCCCAAAGTGAGCCTAGGAGTTGTTTTGGACTGCTAGCATCCGAAACAAGGGTGAGTGATCACTGAAAAATTTATTAAGAAATTTATACCTATTTTTGATAAAATTGCACTTTAAAGAAAGGTATTTTCTTTATTTTGTTGCAGGAATGGAGAATTTAGGTAATAAAAGCAAAAATTATAAAAAGGAGCGGATTTGGAGCAAAAGGAAGAAAATAATACAATTTGTCTTGAGCCGCCGACGGCGAGATCGAGCCCGCCGACGGCGAGGGTACGAGGAAGAAATTCGAAGGATTTATAACTGTCTCAGCGACGGCGAGCCCGAGCCCGCCGACGACGAGATAGCGCGGTTCAAAGACTTTCTAGAAGCCTCGCCGACAGCGAGGTAGTTCGATCGCCGACGGCGAGCTAGTTCAAATGGCACGGATACATTGAACACTGGACACCTTTTGAAGAGATGCTTACACACCTCTTGGACCTTTGCTTACCTCTATATATAGAGGCCGAAAATCAGTCTTTTATGTGCAGTCTTGTGTGTCTTTTGTGTGTTCTAAGTAGTCTTTAGAGTCTTTAGTGAGTTTAGTGGGTAATTAGTGAGTCGTGCTGTACTGGAAGGAAGAGTCAAAGGAACTACGAGGAGTCCGCAGGGATAAATCAAGATAAGTATTTGTATTTATTGTTTTTAACTTTAAATGAAATCCATGCTTAGTTTAGTTCCCATGCATTACGAGTAGTTTATTTAGTCTTTCTCCTCGTTTATGAAATTAAGTGACTTGATGAAATTAAAATAGAGATACTTTTATATATTAATAAATTGTGATAATTTTTACTTAAAACTTAATTTACTTTTCAACTGGCCATTTGATTAGTTAAAATGTGTTGATTTACAACTATAGTAAAAATTACATCCGATATTCGGGGAATTCAAAAGCCTTGGAAGGAAGGTGCAAATAAATAGGGAAATAATATCATCTGGGCGTAGAATTGAGCATTTTAGTGTGACGGACTAAAATATTCAATTCGGTCCTATTGTTTGAGAGCTGAAGTGTAGATGTTAGCCCTCGGGCGAGGGGAACGTGGGAGCTACGAAGTGGCGGTCGGTATCCTCCCGGCCTAGCCGCAGATTCGGTAATCAAACATAGGATTAGTCGATATTCTTTACACACGGACCAAAGGGTAAAGAATAGGAATGCTCCTATTTGTCACAATATCTTAACATTATCTATTTAAATTCATCAATTACTTAAATTTCTAAACAAGGGGAAAGATACTTTTTCTGAATAGTTAAGACTTATTTAGCAATTAGTTAAATTCCTGCACTTTCAATACGTATTAATTTTCTACTTAGTTAAATTACCTAATTAAAATACTTAGTTTACTTTATTGCGCTTAAATTTAGAATTCCAAATTTTCGTATACTATTTTAAAATTATTATTATTATTATTTTAAAATTAGTTGTTATTTAATTTTCTCTTTCCTTGTGGGATCGATAACAGGACTCCACTAGAGCCCTGTATTACTTGATACGATACGTATACTTGCGTAGCATCCACTAACATAAATAATTACAATTCTATACATATAATATAGCGGGGTCAAGTTTTTGGCGTCGTTGCGATTAAATTAAAAATATCATAATATAAAATTGTGGGTCGAGTTTTTGGCACCGTTGCTAGGGAAAGTAAGAAAAATTTACTTAGAGTAACGGACTATTTTAAAATAATCATAATAAATAAATTAATATCTATTCAAAAATTGTATGCGCAAATTTGGAAACGAAAATTTAATACCTTACGATTACGAATTAGAGCGTACAATTAAAAGAATTAGAAAACAAAAGAAACAAATTATAAATTTAACACAAATGACAAATATTCCCGAAATACAAAATATGAACCAACAAAGACCATTAAGAGATTATGCCAACCCTACATCGGATGAAATTCATTTAACTATTCAAAACCACGATGTAGTTGCTAATTCATTTGAACTTAAACACTGCAATTATCCAAATGGTACAAAACAATCAATTTAGTGGTTCACCTATCGAAGATCCTAACTTACATCTTGCTAGTTTTCTAGAACTTTGTGCTACTTTTAAATATCGAGGAGTATCTAACGATGCTTATAAGACTTAGATTTTTTCCTTTTTCATTAAGGGATAAGGCTAAAATGTGGTTGAATTCGTTAGCATTTGGATCTATTAAAACTTGGGGAGAATTATCACAAAATTTCTATCCAAATATTTTCCACCATCTAAAAGCTGCTAAGTTTAGAAATGATATAACTTCTTTTTGTCGGTTAGATGGAGAATCAATATATGAAGCTTGGGAGAGATTTAAGGAACTTCTTAGGAAATGCCCACATCATGCGCTACCAGATTGGCTGATTATTCAAACCTTTTATAATGGATTAGTAGGATCTTTAAGATCGATAATCGATCTTCTATCTGGAGGTTCATTAATGTCTAAACCATTTGATGAAGCTTATGCACTAATCGAAGAAATGGCAACAAATAATTTCCAATGGCACTCGTGATAGAGTAAATCCGAAAAAGATAGCCGAGCATTCATGAAAACGATGCAATATCTATGTTAGCTTCTCAAATTGCTGCTATATCTAAGAAATTAGATCATTTTGGAATGAACTACTCTCCTACTTTAGAAGAAAACTCATCTGGACAAATCATAGAATCTCAATCTAATTATGAAACTTTAAATGCTATTAATAATAGAACTAATAAACCTTATTCAAACTATTATAATCCTAGTTGGAAAACTCATTCAAATTTTAATTGGAATAACACATCTAATCAACAATGGATGAATCAACCTAATCAAGCAAATCCAAACTATAAACCTAATTACCTACCTGGATTTAATAACAATAACCCTCAATTCAAAGATAAGAAATTATCTATGGATGAATTAATTTTGAATATGGGTCATCAACTACAAAATCAAGGAAATCAACTACAAATTCAAGGAAATCAATTACAAATTCAAGGAACATCTATTAAAAATATCGAAACTCAACTTGGACATATTACTTCTTTACGCTAAATAATAGAATACCTGGAACTTTTCCTAGTAATGTGGAAATAAATCCTAAAGATCAAGGAAAAGAACAAATTAAAGCAATACAACTAAGGAGTGGAAAAGAATTAGAACCTCAAATTCAAAAAGAACTTGAAAGCGAAAAGAGGAAGTGGAAATTGAAAAGGAAACAATTAACAAGATTCGAACTTAGAACATCCTTTAATACGTATGAAAATTTCTGTTGAAAAACCTCCACCACCATTTCCTCAACGACTAGCTCAACATAAAAAAGATAAACAATTTGCTAAATTCCTTGAAATATTAAAGAAATTAACAATCAACATACCTTTTGTCGAAGCTTTAGATCAGATGCCAAATTATGTAAAATTTATGAAAGATATTCTAAATAAGAAAAGAAAATTCATCGATAATGAAACGAGTCGCACTTAGTGAGAGTGTAGTGCTATTATTCGAAGAAGCTTCTGAAAAATTGAAAGATCCTGGTAGTTTCACTATACCCTGCGCTATAGGAGAAAAATTTTATGGAAAAGCTTTGTGTGACTTAGGAGCAAGCATCAATCTAATGCCTCTATCAATTTTTAAGAGATTAGGATTAGGAAAAATTATACCTACTTCAGTAACCCTTCAATTAGCTGATCGTTCGGTTACCTATCCTAAGTGAGTTATTGAAGATGTGTTAGTAAAAGTGGATAAATTTATCTTCCCAGTAGATTTTATTGTTTTAGATATGGAGGAAGATAAAGAAATTCCTATCATTTTAGGAAGACCATTTTTAGCTACTGGAAAAGCTATGATTGATGTTCAGAAATGAGACTTAACTATGAGAGTAAATGACCAAAAAGTTACATTTAATATTGCAAAATCAATGAAATATCTGCATGTTAGAAAAAGATGATGAATGTTTTCGGATGGAAATACTTGAATATTTACAACAAGAACATTTTAAGGAATATTACGAAGATAAATTAGAAAAAGAAAACACTGAATTAATTGAAGATAATAATGAAGAACTAGATTATATTCGGGAAAGATTTGAATTTTTGGATAATATCGAAAACATCGACAAGAATATAGTTCCATCAATTATTAAACCTCCCGAACTTGAGCTAAAAATATTACATGATCATTTGAAATATGCTTATTTAGGTAATTCTTCAACTTTACCAGTTATTATTTCATCCGCATTAAACGAATCTCAAGAACAAAAACTTTTAGAAATTTTAAAAAAATATAAGAAAACTTTTGGTTGGACTTTAGCAGATATTAAAAGAATTAGTCCTTCAATCTGTATGCATAGAATTATTTTAGATGATGAACATAAACCTAAAGCGAGATCCCAAAGGAGATTAAACTCGATAATGAAAGAAGTAGTTAAGAAAGAAATTTTAAAATGGTTAGATAATGGTATTATATATCCTATTTCGACGAGTGCTTGGGTAAGCCCAATTCATCTGTGTTCCTAAGAAGGGAGGAGTGACCGTCACTTGCCAATGAAAATAACGATCTTATTCCTATAAGACAAGTTACGGTCGGCGTATATGTATTGATTATAGGAAATTAAATACCGCCACCGGAAAGATCACTTCCCTTTACCATTTCTAGACCGGATGTTAGATAGATTAGTCGGACATAAGTATTTTTGTTTTCTAGATGGATACACCGGTTATCATCAAATACAAATTGCTCTCGAGGATCAGAGAAAACTACATTTACTAGTCCTTATGGAACTTTCGCTTTTCGAAGAATGCCTTTTGGATTATGTAATGCACAGATAACATTCCGGAGATGTATAATGTCTATATTTAGTAAGTTAATTGACAATGGAATAGAAGTATTTATGGATGATTTCTCTGTATTTGGAACATCATTTGACACATGCTTATCTCAATCTTGAAAAAGTATTAGAAGTATGTGAGAAAACAAATTTAGTTCTAAATTGGGAGAAATGTCGATTTATGGTTGCGGGCGGCATTGTATTAGGAGCATAAAATTTCGGAAAAAGGCATGGAAGTGGACCCTACAAAAATTCAAGTTATAGCTAAATTACCACCTCCAACTACGGTAAAAGGGGTAAGAAGTTTTCTTGGACATCTTGGATTCTACGAACGCTATATAAAAGATTTTTCAAAAATTACTAAACCTCTATGCCAACTTCTCGAAAAGGACAAGAAATTTGAATTTACAATCGAATGCCTGAATGCTTTTGAACTCTTAAAAGAAAAATTAATTACAGCACTTATAATAGTTTCACCTAGCGGGAGAAACCATTTGATCTTATGTGTGATGCTAGTGATTATCTTTGTAGGAGCAGTTCTTGAGCAAAGATATGAAAAGATTTTTAAAGTTATATACTATGCTTAGTAAAACTCTAAATAATGCTTGAAATAAATTATACGATTACTGAAAGAGAATTATTAGCGGTAGTATATGGTTTTAATAAATTTAGACCTTATACGATTGGAACAAAATGTATCGTGCATACTGATCATTCTGTTATCAAATATTTAATGCAAAAGAAAGATTCCAAACCAAGATTAATTAGATGGATGCTATTAATGCAAGAATTCGATTTTGAGATCGTTAATAAGAAAGGAACTGATAATCAAATTGCGGATCATTTATAAAGATTAGAAAATCATGAATTATCGATATTGAAAATGAAATTATAGACGGTTTTCTACGATGAACAACTATATAATATCGATGAGTGGAAAATACCATGGTATGCTGATATAGTAAACTATATAGTTAGTAATATTTTACCACCTATGCTAACTTTACAACAACGAGAAAAAATTCATCCATGATACGAAAACCTATTTTTGGGATGAACCATATTTATATAAGCGATGTAAGGATTTAATTATTAGAAGATGTGTACCTTATGAAGAAAGTCGAACCAATTATTCAAAAATGTCATGATTCGATTTTGGAGGACATTTCGGGACTGATAAAGCTGCTTATAAGATTCTACAATATGGATTTTCTTGGCCTACTCTATTTAGAGATGTATACGGATATATTAAAACTTGCGATAAATGTCGAAAGAGTAGGAAATATATCTAGAAAAAATGAAATGCCTCTAAACTTTATATTAGAAGTTGAAATTTTTGATGTTTGGGGATTAGATTTTATGGGACCTTTTATTCCTTCGTTTGGAAACTCATATATATTAGTAGTCTGTTGATTATGTTTCCAAATGGATTGAGGCACAAGCTTTACCTAGGTGTGATGCTTAAGAGTGTTTCGAAATTTACGATGAAAAATATTTTTACTAGATTTGGAATGCGAGAGTGATTATCAGCGACGGAGGAACTCATTTTAGAAATAAATACATTCACAAACTAGTAGAAAAATACAATATTACTCATAAGATATCCACTTGCTTATCATCCACGGACTAGCGGATTAGTTGAAGTATCTAATCGTGAGATTAAACGTATTTTAGAAAAATACAGTAAACCCGAATAGGTTAGATTGGTCTATTAGATTAGACAACTGCATTATGGGCTTATAGGATCTGCTTATAAAACTCCGATTGGAATGACTCCTTACGAGGCTTATATATGAAAAAACATGCCACTTACCGGTTGAATTAGAACATAAAGCATATTGGGCGATTAAAGAATTTAATTATAATATGAAGGAAAGTCTGGTGAGAAAAGATTGCTGCAATTAAATGAATTGGAAGAATTAAGAAATGAATCATATGATAATGATCGGATTTATAAAGAAAAGATGAAATTATGGCATGATCGGAAGATTAATCGGAGAAATTTTGAACCGGGACGGGAAGTTTTGTTATATAATAATATATTGAAATTATTTCTGGAAAATTGAAGTCTCGATGGTTAGAACCTTTCACCATAACTCAAATATTTTCATACGGAACTATAGAAATCGAAGATCCAAAAGCTGGACATAAATTTAAAGTTAATGGACATAGATTAAAACCATATTTCGAAGGTATAAGACCTAACTATAAAGAGGTTTTAATGCTTAGTCGACTCGATTAATAATTGAAATTAGGTCGGGTGACAACGTTAACCGAGCGCTTTATGGGAGGCAACCCATATTAGTCATCTATTTTTATTGTATCTTAATAGTTAGTATATATTATTGAAACTTTACTACTCAATTATTATTAAGAATCATCACATATTCGAACCATTATGATGAGAAAAGAAATTATTCGATTTAGAGCGAAATTAAACATTATTTTGGAATCTCGCCGACGGCGAGGTCGATACTCGCCGACAGCGAGGTTCGCGCCTAAATTAGATTCAGTTTATTTATCGAGCTCGCTAACAGCGAGAAACGTCCCCGCCGACAGCGAGAATATGGGAGGCAGTTTTTATAACTGAGTAGCCGACAGCGAGGAAGTTATAAAGATGAGTTATTTATAATTTGAATGCCAATTTGGACGGTTACAACACCAATTCGTTTGTGAAAACCCATTCTTAAATCATTCTAGATCTGCCTTCTACACTAGAATTCATTCCATTCACCATAATGGCCTCCAAATTCTTAGATTCCTCTAATTCGGAGTGTTTAACCGGAGGAAATTTGTGAGTGCGGAAGCGCGACGGATCTTCGACAAGGTTTTGGTAAAGAAAAGAGTTATCAAGGAACGGGGATTTGTCAATCGAGGATTAGAGAATTCCACTACGAAGATAGAAGAAACGATCGCGCGATGTGCTTCAGGAGGTATTTTGTTACACTACGTCTGCTTGTTGTTATTCCGGTTGTGAAAGAGTTCTACTCTAACTTACATGCGATCAACAATGGGAATGTCTACGTCCGAGGAAGATGGGTGACGTTTACTCCATCAAGTGTAAATGAATTATTCTCTATAGAAAACACCCGGTATGTCACTATTCAAATTTTGTGCCTTCTCGATATAATATGAATGAGATATTTCGATATCTGACTGATGAACCGGAAGATTGGGAAATGCGTGAAGACGGGTATGTTAGTTTCTCTGTATCCCTTTTGAATCCTGTCTCAAAGCACTAGCACTTTTTCATCTCATCTAAATTGTTACCTACTATGAGGGTAAACAAGGTTTCGAAGAAATGCGCTATATTGAATTATTGTATTCAAAATGGATCGCCTATTGATGTTGGATCAATAATTGTTAAGTACGCATTGGGTTTAATTGTGCATGGGTCGGTTCACGGACTAGGACACCCATCTACTATTTTTGCATTATGCGATCGAGTATCGGGTTTCTTATGAAGCTTGGGAAAAGGTTCGCATTACCTTGAAGCCGCTTGATCCTACGGATATGTTCCCTACTTTGGACAATAATGAAGACATTACATTTATCTCGATAGAGCTTCACGGAATAATCCTATAACAAGGCCTATTTCGGATAAAACGGAGTTACTTATGAAGAAAATTAAAGGAATGGAGAAAGAACTGCAGAAAGTGAGAGATTTAATCGACAATATATCCGATTTATTTGATCACATTGAGTTGGAGGATGAAGGAACACTTTGATCATTACGGACACTCGGAAGCTAGCTTTCTTCATTTGCGAGACGGAAGGGTTGGATCATCTGAAGAATGCGCCGGAATTTCCCTTCGGGCCTTTCTATAACTTATTTGTGCATCATCGTCATATCGGAAATATCGGAGAAGATGAAGATTCGACATTGAAGAGTAGTAGTAAAGATTTCCATAGTATGTTTATGTTTATGTTATTTGATTTGATCTAGATTTTATTATGTGTGGAGTGATGATTTGAATATCTCGAACCTAATTGAGATATGCGTCATAGTTTTGTATCGGCATTTAGTGTGTCGTGGATTGGTTTGCGATGCTTTGATTAGTAGTAAGGATTGGAGAATTGAAGTTTGATTATAGAGTTTAAAATTATGTTAGTTTGTACATATTATGGATTTCAATATTAAAGTTAATTTGTTGTGTTGTGTGAATTTGTTTGTGTATAAGTAGCTAATCTTCATATTAAATTAATAAATGATGTGACCGGAAATATAATATAAGGCAAATCAAAGACGAAAATGAGTGACGAATTTCAAAAATATAAAAATTTTTGGAATCTCGCCGACAACGGATTTTTCCCGAGAGTTTTTGGTTCCGAAAAATATTAGCTCGCCGACGGCAAGAAAAATCTCGCTGACAGCGAGGTCACGAAAAACACTTTAATTGACCGGTCAAAAACACTATTCATCATCCCCAACCTCTCATTTTCGCAAAAACCGACCTAGGGCTTGAGAGATCTTGGATTTGAAGCGATTTCATCACTCAAAAACACCGGATTTCATCTTATCTTGGTAAGAGCTTCACTCCTATACAAAAATTTTTTATTTTCACCATGTATTTTCACCACATTGCAAATTTTGGGAAAAATCAAAATATGGAAGAAATATTCGGTGGAAATCCATGGAATTTGATTTAAATTGCTTATAAATGTTGTAGGAAGCCTTCTTAGGATTATTTATAAGTTTAGTGAAAATTTTCACGATTTTCACAGATCGATCGTATGGCTCCACGACAAAAACGTCGAGTAGAATTCGACGAAGACCGATTCATCAATGCACGAGCACAGGCTAAATATTTTGAAAACATACAAGGAAGAAAGTGCATTGCAGATCGAGTTTTCAAAAATCCGGGAGGAGAAGTAGAGCGGATTATTAAGGAACGAGGTTGGGAGAATTTACGTTACGTTCGATATAGAGCGGTGTAGAAGTGGTTAAAGAATTTTATGCCAATTTGACTGCGGCGAAGATGCACCGATAAAGGTACGAGGGTTTTTTGTAGATTTCCATGCTGCAAGAATTAACGCGTTCTATGAAGTTCATGACTCGCACTTTAGCGAGTATGAAACTTTTGGAACGATGGAAGAACCACTGGAGGAAGTCATTAAATTTCTCACTGATGGAACCAGAATTTGGAAAATTAAGCAGCAGGAAAGAGTGAATTTTCCTCTTTCTAAATTAAATGCAGTCTCCAAAGCCTGGCATTACTTTATTTGTTCTACTACGTTACCCACATATCACCACGGTGAGGTAACACGAGATAGAGCGATTCGAATTTCGTATTCAGAATAACAGAAGCATCAACAACGGGAGAATTATTTATCAAAACATCTTAGCCACTCCTCGAAATGAGAGTGGAGCTGGATTGGGACACCCTGGATTAATTTTTGCACTCTGCCAATTCTCTGGAGTTGAGGCTAGAGATAATGAAGAATGGGTGGAACCAATGAAACCACTCACAGCCGCTAATATTAAGAAGTATGAATCTCATGAAGGGTGGAGAGCAGGAGTAAGAAGTTATTTCACTCAGTCAAGTAGAGATATACCCTCTACTAGCCATGAACCTCCTGAGCCTACCACCCTACCCTACAAGATCTGATGAATGAATTGACACTGCATAGGAGGAGTTTTGAGCAGTTTGGAGAGACAATGGGGAGAAGATTTGATCATTTTGATCAAAGAATTGATAATACGGAGAGGAGACATGATTATGATAGCGAATATCTCCGGCGACATTCGGAATACGAGATTGCATACTATGAAGCTGAACGTCGTTATAGGAGTGGTGATTTAGATGTTGTCTTTCCTGAGTGCCCCCGATATTCACAGTATCATCCTGCTCAGTCTTCTCAGCCTACAGATTAGGGAGGAGATGATATAGCCTGGGACTTTGATGAATAAGATTAGAACTTTATTTGTTTTGTTTGTTTGATGTTAAGTTATTGTGGAAACTTTTGTATGTTTATAATATTCAGGATTTTATGTTGTGAGACATTGGATGTTAGTTAGATTAATTTGCTTGAATTGTGATAGTAGTTTAGTTTTTGTTTTTGTGTGTATTAATTGCATTTGCTTTTATGTTAAATAGGATGTTAGTTTTCTTTAGTATGTTTTTATTTTATTCTGTATTGTTTTAAGTTGTAAAATTGTTAATGTGTTAGTTAAATTGTTTTGATATGTTAGTAATTCATATGTGTAGTGTAGAGTTAATTTTAATTGTTGTATTTAATACTTATCTCAGATTTTATCCCTGCATTTTCTTTAAATTGTTATATATATATGGAGAATACTAACGATACGGAGTTCGATGAAAAATGAAAAAGCTGCAAAAATTTCAAAAGAAAAAAGAAATACCTAAACTTCGAAAGGTATGATTTATTTACTTTCCCTTTTTCAGTATTTAGAGTAGATATAAAAATTTAAGTTTGGTGGGGGGAGTAAAATACAAATTTAGTTATTAACTTGTTCTCAATTTCTATTTTCAAATTATTATAAAATGATTTTTATAGCAAATTTTTCAATTTAATTAATATGAATTATTTTATTTAATTATTATAAAAGGTAAAATGAAATATTTCTAATGCTTTAATTAATTAAATAGAATAAAATATTTGGTTAAAGGGAATAAGAATATAGTAAACTATTTTTAGTAAGGAAAACTATATTCTAAAATTAAAATTCTTAAGTATTCAAGTGAAAAAGAAAAGATTGAAAATCAATGAAGTAAAAACTATGAATTTTATATAAGCTAAGAAATATTTCTAAGTTTCAAATTTAGGAAGATGAAAATGAAGTTCAAAATTATTAACAGACTCTCCAGATACAGTAATCCTCATTAGAAAAAAGAAAAAGAAAAAGAAAAAGAAAAAGAAAAAGAAAAAGAAAAAATGAGGAGAAGCTTGAGGAGATGCCTTATCAAAAATTGGCTTCATTTGAATTAACCTAAAGGGAAAAACTTAGATATTTCCAAACTTATGTTTATGGATTAGAATTTTACCTAATAGTGTTTTCTTGAATTTCTTATCATATGAATATCTTAAGTAGTTATTCTTTTAAATATAGTCATTCCTGAAATGAATAGTAAGTTAGAAATCTTAGACCTAATAACTAAATAATTTATTTCTATAAGATTAATTAAATTACATCAATTATTTTTATTTTAACTTTATTATGATATTAATTAATCTAATTCATAGTTTATTTGAATTGAAAAATCTTACTATAGAAATCATTATTTTTATGTAGTACTAAAATTACTTGAGGACTAGTAATAAGTAAGTTTGGGGGATTTTGATAACTGAAAAATTTATTAAGAAATTCATACCTATTTTTGATAAAATTGCACTTTAAAGAAAGGTATTTTCTTTATTTTGTTGCAGGGATGGAGAATTTAGGTAATAAAAGCAAAAATTATAAAAAGGAGCGGATTTGGAGCAAAAAGGAAGAAAATAATACAATTTGTGCTGAGCCGCCGACGGCGAGATCGAGCTCGCCGACGGCGAGGGTACGAGGAAGAAATTCTAAAGGATTTATAAGCTGTCTCGGCTGACAGCGAGCTCGAGCCCGCCGACGACGAGATAGCGCAGTTGAAGACTTTCTAGAAGCCTCGCCGACAGTCGAGGTAGTTCAGTCGCCGACGGCGAGCTAGTTCAAATGGCACGGATACATTGAACACGGACACCTTTTGAAGAGATGCTTACACACCTCTTGGACCTTTGCTTACCTCATATATATGAGGCCGAAAATCGATCTTTTGTGTGCGATCTTGTGTGTCTTTTGTGTGTTCTAAGTAGTCTTTAGAGTCTTTAGTGAGTTTAGTGAGTAATTAGTGAGTCGTCTTGTACTTGGAAGGAAGAGTCGAAAGGAACTACGAGGAGTACGCAGGGATAAATCAAGATAAGTATTTGTATTTATTGTTTTTAACTTTAAATGAAATCCATGCTTAGTTTAGTTCTCATGCATTCGAGTAGTTTATTTAGTCTTTCTCCTCGTTTATGAAATTAAGTGACTTGATGAAATTAAAATAGAGATACTTTTATATATTAATAAATTGTGATAATTTTTACTTAAAACTTAATTTACTTTTCAAACTGGCCATTTGATTAGTTAAAATGTGTTGATTTACAACTATAGTAAAAATTACATCTGATATTCGGGGAATTCAAAAGCCTTGGAAGGAAGGTGCAAATAAATAGGGAAATAATATCATTGGGCGTAGAATTGAGCATTTTAGTGTGACAGACTAAAATATTCAATTCGGTCCTATTGTTTGAGAGCTGAAGTGTAGATGTTAGCCCTCGAGCGAGGGGAACGTGGGAGCTACGAAGTGGCGGTCGGTATCCTCCCGGCCTAGCCGTGGATTCGGTAATCAAACATAGGATTAGTCAATATTCTTTACACCTGGACCAAAGGGTAAAGAATAGGAATGCTCCTATTTGTCACAATATCTTAACATTATCTATTTAAATTCATCAATTACTTAAACTTCTAAACAAGGGGAAAGATACTTTTTCTGAATAGTTAAGACTTATTTAGCAATTAGTTAATTTCCTACACTTTCAATACGTATTAATTTTCTACTTTGTTAAATTACCTAATTAAAATACTTAGTTTACTTTATTGCGCTTAAATTTAGAATTCCAAATTTTCGTATACTTATTTTAAAATTATTATTATTATTATTTTAAAATTAGTTGTTATTTAATTTTCTCTTTCCTTGTGGGATCGATAACTGAGGACTCCACTAGAGCCTGTATTACTTGATACGATACGTATACTTGCGTAGCATCCACAACATAAATAATTACAATTCTATACATATAATATAGCGGGGTCAAGTTTTTGGCGTCGTTGCAATTAAATTAAAAATATCATAATATAAAATTGTGGGTCAGTGAGGCATAGTACAGAGAGGTAAGGTAAGATGGTAGGGAGCTCGAGTGTTGTTGTGTAATGAGAGAGTAGTGAAAGCTGAGGTTAGGCGCACCCCAGTACCACTTGGATACCACAGCACGTACGTACCATGCACGCAATATTCACTTCAACCTAAGAGGGAATGAGGCACACGATGAGGTTGAGGTAAGGGAATGCGACAGGGAGATGATGATAGAGCGGGGTGTCTCAGGGGTGCGGAGCTGGTGGAGGGCTGGAGGCATGCGCGTACGGTAGCTGCTTGAGAGAGATTTAGGATTGTGGCTTTTTTTATATTATTATTATTATTTATGATTGGCGCGTGTTAGGGAATTCACGGTGATGGAGTAATGAATTATTGTCTCAGGGTTGCACGAGAATTCAACACACACTCGAAAGAAAACAAGCAATAGCGACACCTAAATTTTTTACGTGGAAAACCTTTAAAGGGAAAAACCACTACCCAATTGCAAAAATCCCCTATAAGTTGATGATTAGGGAGACCCCTTGTCCCATAGGTAGGGGTGTAAACGAGCCGAGGCTCGCTCGTGTTCAGCTCTTTTATACTTTGAGCCCAAAAAGTCATGAGTTGTTCATGAACAAAGAGTCATTTTGACAATCTTAATCACTTAATCATAAGATGTTAAGGGTTGAAGCAAGATTTAAAAATTATAATTTATATTAAAACATCATTTGAATCTAATTTAATACTTTTTATTATATTTATTAAATTAATAATTTTAATTGATTATAAATTTTTTAAATTATTTAAAAATACTACTATGTATATGTATGTATGTATTTATGTATGCATGTATCTATATATACACGTATAAATAGAAATATATATATATATATATATATATACACATATATCTACACACATACATACATATACATACATAGATACACACACATATATATTTATATTTATATATATATATATATATATATATATATATATATATATATATATATATATATATATTTATTTATTTATATATATATTTATATTTATATTTATATTTATATATATATAATCGATGATCAGTATTTCGAGCCAAAACGAGCCGAACACAAACGAACAAATTTTTGTTCATGTTCGACTTGTTAAGGCTTGTTAAGTTAGCGAACAAGCCAAACACGAGCTTCTTAACAAGCCGAACACGAGTTGTTCATGAACAACGAGCCGTTTTGACAGCTCTACCCACAGCGGAAAGTAGTTACGAAGTCTTCTGAATTACAACGTTCACGTACAAATAAACTTATTATAAGAAGTGGGTGGCAGCTGATGGCGATCGATGAAGGCCGGCAGGTGGTGGTCTATGGTGGTCGGTGGTGGTCAATGGCGGTCGGGGCGATCGACAGTGGCAAGAGTGATGTTGAACTTCTGCTCTTTCTCAAAGCTTCAAGTTCTTTCTCATGCCTCAAGCTCTCCTTCCTTCCTCATGAGAGGCATGCAGTTTTATTTATAGAGTTCTAAATGCAAATAATGCCGGAATATGAACAATTTTGATCAGACGATCCAAATTATTTTCTTTGATCAGACGGCGTTTGATTAACATTTGAGTACCTTAATAATGTCATAATTAAGTAATATTGGGATTGCTGGAATTGTCTTGTCAAGAAGCTCAATTCGACTATAGGCTTATTAGAATTGACATTCGTTTGACCTTCTAAATATATCTTAAAAACTTATAAGTGCGGTTTAATAATTTGATTTGAGCTTGATTTGACTCGGATTGGGCTAATTTTAATATCATTGGATATGTCTCATCTAGCCGGTTAGTTTGATTATATGTTTGCTGAAATCGAAGCTCTGCATAAATTTTTATCAAGATTTGAATATTTATTACTCAAAAAATTTTCTCGAAATTCATATTATACCTCTAAGCTTCCTACGGGATGATTTGTTGATAGCGTATGAATGGTAGGATGGAGCGTGAGAAGATGAGCCGGGGAGCATGGGATAAGGTTTAACAAGGTTTTTAATAATAATAATAATAATATTATTATTATTATTATTTAAATAATTTAATAGTTTAAACTGAGTTATTTATGTGTATCAATTTATTTCCTTTTTGCATGATTCGATTTGTTACGGCTTCTCTTTCTTATTGTTTGAGTTTTGAGATATGAATTGCAAATGGGCAAAGTGAAGTGATTTTGATGGGGATCCGAATAATTCGGGCCCACTTGATTCTGCAATTGTATTTATAGTCCATCATTTTCATTACGACAGAACAAAGATCCACCATAAAAAGTCCCCTCTTGGATGGTTATGACGCCACAAGTTTTAGTGACTACAACTGCAATTGAACCAACTTGACCTCAATTTGCATGATGATCTCTCGAATCAATAACGGGATTCTGTCTTGATAACTTTGATGGTTCAAACAAGTCTATCGAAAATTTCTGCAACGATTGGAGATTTCGATGATATTTGATTTTTCTCGTTTTTTCATCTTTCTCATCGTGTGACATGCTAGTTAATGTGAATGCCATTCTTAGTCAATTCCAATATTTTGGACTCGGTGAATCTTATTTTATGAAAGGAGCAATGATTAATTGACTTTGTTTGAGGTCAAGATAGATTTAATTTTATCTATGTGGCGTCACAGCTTATGGTTGTTATTTTCGTCAAATCCAAATCCGCTTGATTTGACTCGTGGAACATGCATAGAGGTTAACACAGTTAATGGCAGAGCTTTGGCTCCACAAATTCCTACTCTCCTTATAACGGAATTAGTGGTTTATGATTGAGTTTTCACTTGGAGACAAAATATGAAATAAATATCTTTGTTTGAGGGCTAGTGTAGCTACAATGACATACAATATTAGAGGGAGTCGTCTTAACTGATTGTGAATTATCCAACCGATTAATGAGATTCGATGAAACTAATATTACTAAAATGTTAAACGATCTGACTTGCAGTAAAACCAATACCAGAGTTGTAACAGAAGGAGATCACATCTGACAATAATCAAAACATTATAAAAGGAGTAAACATTTTAGATAGCTCGAATAACGACAATCGCTCGAAAATTAAATGATTTTAATTTTGGCTCAATTAAAGAGCGGATTGAAATATACTACCCATGTTTGAGCCAAAAATTTTAGATCAAATTTCTTTTGAGCCGACCAAAATTAAGCTCTAAGTCAAAACATTAACAGGCTACTGAGGCTATTAGGACTATCAAAGATCAATAATCTGTCTTCAAATTTTTTTGAATTTCTTGGATCTAATATTACCTATCACCATAGCTGCACCAAACTCTACACAAGTTTACTTCTTTCACATTTTATTTTTTTAAGTGGAAAGCCAATCATTCATCTAAGCATTCTCATCTTCGTAAAACTCATACGCGATTTACTGCACACCTGAAAATATGTTCTTAGAAAGAAATATTTCATATGATGTAAGAGTTTTCACAACATAATTCAATGTGAAGTCTAATTTTCATTTTCAAAATAAAAATTCACTTCAAAGTTTAAGTTACCAGTTCTAAGATAGAAATTGACTTCGAAATCTCACCGCCATTACCAAAATATGAATTGTGGTAATGGAAAATTGATTTTGAAGTAAATTTCCATTTTGAAACTGAAAAATTAGATTTTAAAGTGAATTTCTATTTTGAAAATGGAAATTAAACTTCGCAAAGGAAGAAACAGTGAATATTCTTTATATCATATGAAATATTTTCTTCTAAGAAAATATTTTCAAGTGTGCAATCAATCGCCTAAGGACATTCGGGGACGACAATACTTAGTAATATTAGAAAGAGACACCTTAATGGATTTAATCATCTTTGACTTACCTATCATAAATATGATGTTAAATAATCTAATTTTGATCAGATAGAAGGTCGGTTCGAAAGAAATTCAATCCAAAATTAATTTTCAAGTCATTGTCGTTGTTCGTTTAGCAAATCTGGATTTATTAAATCAAACTATTATTTGGTTTTAAAGGATTTATCCCCAAAATTGAACCTCTCTAAATCCCATAAATCATGCTTCCTACTTCTTTTAGTAAATTCTGGATTTAAGGTAAAACAGAGCAAAAACGGGATTTAAGAACCTATAGGATTTATAGAGGCATTTTTTGTCATTTGGCAAGATTTAGCTTAAATCCTACATAAATCCTGTTCATAACAACACCTAATTAAACTCTTTCTCTAGGGTTTGTTTGGTTGCAAGTAGGATTTAGTTTGAATAGGATTGATTAAATCATAAAAATCCTATAAAAACGAATTTATGAAATCCTAAAAGGGTTACATTCTTGAAACTCTCTGGTATGTTAATAAATAAATCCAAGTAAATTTAGAGAAAGTGTTTGGTGACTTTAATAGGATTTACTAAATCCCACATGCTTCAGCTTCTCCAAAACAACAACAACAAAAACAAGCCTTTATCCCACTAAGTGGGTTCGGCTACATGAATCAATTTTCTCCATTGCATCGTATTGAGAGTCATATTTTTATTTAATTCTAATAAATCAAGATCATTATTTATACAATATGACCAAGTCTTTGTAGGCATTCTACCTCTACCTTTCTTAACATAAGTCAAATATAAATCATCTATTCTCCTAAAAAGTTCGTTAAATGGTCGACGTTTAATGTGGCCAACCCATCTAAGACGAGTCTCTCTAATTTTGTCCACCGCGGGAGCTACACCAACCCTATCACGGATATATGCATTTCACATTTTTTCTCTAAGTTTAAAGCCACTCATCTACCTAAGCATTCTCATCTTGGAATCACTTAATTTTATTCTTCTCTTTTAAAGGCCAACATTTTGTGCCATAGAGCATTGCTGGTCTCCCCACCAACAACAATAAACCTTTAACCAACTAAGTGAGGTTGGCTACATGAATCCTTTTACTCCATTGAGTTCTATTGAGTGTCATATTTTCATTTAATTTTAATAAATTAATATCTTTTTTTATACAATATGCCCAAGTCTTTCTAGGTAGACCTCTGCCTTTCTTAACAAAAATCAAATCTAAAACATCTACTCTCCTAAACGGGTCATCAAATGGTCGACGTTTAATGTGACCAAACCATCTAAGAAGACTCTCTCTAATTTTTTCCACTACATGAGCTACACTAACCCTTTCATGGTATTCATTTCACATTTTATCTCCAAGTGTAAAGTCACTCATCCACCAAAGCATTCTCATCTCGAGAACACTTAACTTTATTTTATGCTCTCTTTTAAAGGACAACATTCTTTGCCATAGATTTTACAAATCTCACCACCATCTGAGAAAATTTGTCATTCTGTTTAAGTGATACTTTTCTATCGCACAATAGATCTGAAACATTCCTCCACTTCAACTAACCAAATTGAATTCTAATAATAACATCCCCTTCTACATCACCATCACCTAGAACACTAGACCCGAGATATCTAAGGCATTTGGACTTTAGATATATCCACAAGAAGGATATCAATAGTAAAAAGCACAAACCAAGGTACTTCCTAATGTAAATGTCACTTAGAGCATCCAAACATACCTTTTGGTGTCGAAGTGAGTCGTCGAAGCTAGAGATGTCGGAGCTGGGGTCTCCGAAGCTGCGGTCACTGAAGCGCTGGAGTTATCGAAAGAGGGGAGGGGAGGGTTACGACATGAGGGAGAGGGAAAGACTGAGAGGAATCGGGGGATTAGGGCTAGTTTGAGGGTGAATTTCAAAAGTGAAAAGGTTTCTTTCTGATGGCCTACAAACGGCTTCAACTCCATACGTTATTAATATTAATACCGACGGCATTGACCGTCAGTTACTAAAAAAGTACCCCAGTTAATGCCCTGCCGAATAGCACGTTTGTATATAATCGACGACAGATGGTCGTTGGTTATTATGTTCTAATAACTGACGACGAAATGCGTCGCTTATTACATAAGCCGTCGAAAACTAATCTACTTTTCATAAGCGACGGTATGACCTTATTGTTATTTCGTCGAAAATAACTCAACACACAAGCTTTCGTAAAATGGTCGGAAAATATGACATTTTTACAGACGAAAGTTTAAGCTGTCGGTTATAGTGATTTTTCCTGTAGTGTCATCAGATGACCAAAGGTCAATTCACCTAACCAAAGGCCTGCTAGCCGACCGAAGAGCTGTCGGTCAACCAAAGGGCTCTCAACTGATTGAAGGCCAGAATTGCCTACCGATAGCCTCGTAAGAACACCTCAGAGCAAACAAGATAGAACACAAAATAGATTTCAATACCAAGGAAATATTATTAGTAATTCATTAGTAAATATGATCCCTTTTCTTGCTTTAATAATTCACACATTCTTATCGTAGTTTCACCTCCAAAAAGTAAAGGAATTAGAGAACTTAATATGTACACTAAAAATGTGCCCATGTTGATTATGAAAAAATCAAAAGTATCGAAAGATCAACTCGGTCAACTGAAAGCCATCCAGGCCATCGAAGGGCTACCAGCTGATGAAAGGAAAGCCTAGCCGACCTAAGGGCTGTTGAGCGATAGGCTCATATATGCAAAAAGACCAGAATGTCTTGTACAACTCCCTCTCAAATAAAGAAAAAAATTGCTTACGTCAACCGTATGCAGGAGTTGCGTACGTAAAAAGGTACACGGGGGTTACACGGGAGTTACAAGAGGGTTATAACCCCCGTGTAACTCCCATGTAAGTCCCATGTAACTCCCGTGTAACTCCCCTGTAACCTTGTAACCCATGTAACCTACAAATTGATGAAGTAGAAGCGCGAGTTATAAGTGAGTTGCACGGGAGGTACAAGGAGGTTATAACACACTTATAACCCCCTTGTAACCCCCTGTAATTTATTACGTACGTAGCTCTCCGTACGATTGACGTACGCAAAATTTTTCCCTCAAATAGGGGCATAAATGTGATTTTCATGTACGGTCCTCGCATCCCTACCGTATCCCTATAAATAGGAGGGACATTTTATGCATTGGGAACTCTTGTCACCTCTACTTTCAATGACATAAAAAGGGTAACAAGAGCGTGGAAATACCCCAGTTTGCACTTGAAGGACAAGTTGTGCTGCACTTTTTTTTCTCTCTCTTTTTCCTATGCTACACTCTATTCTATAATTATGATTCACAGGACAAATTTGGATTCAACCTATATATATATGTGTGTGTGTGTGTGTTAATATAACGTGTGCAAGAAGTGTTTGTGACTTATATTTTTGAAATAGATGTGTTTTTTGGCTCTCTAGCTGTGTTTGTATTCCTGTATTTGTATCAGTGCATCCTAATAAAAAATCAATGTTATACAATACTATTCCATCAATAGAAATAAAAAAAAATTAATGATACAATATTACCTCTCATGAGACTAATATATGTTTGGCATGACATCAACGACATTAAAAAAAGTTCATTTCCAACACGACAACACTATGAAAAGAAGCCATACATTAAGGACTCAAAACTAAATCTATTACCACTAAAACAGCACCATTAATGGGAGCCATCCAGCAGAAATCAGAATAAATTCACATCAAGCGCTTTAACAACACCATCCCAGAAAGCCTTTCTGCAGGAATCAGAATAAATTCATTGCCACTAAGACAATACTATAATACTATCAGGGGAAGCCATGCAGCAGGAATCAGAATAAATCTATGGCCAGCACAACAATACTTTCAAGGGAAGCCATGCAGGAGGAATCGGAACTCTATTGCTTTAGTTCCAAGAGACGTACGACCCGATAAGTTCTTTTCTTAATCAAATGCCTATCATCAAACTTTGTCGCCATTATGTCATATTTTGAAAAAGTGATACGAGAATGCATGAAGACCAATAAATTTTTGAGAGATTTACATATTAGCCCACAATTCTATTGTATTTACATTTCTTAAACCTAAATTTCTGCAAAATTTACATGCATACCACTAAAATTCTTTCTTTTAGCGATATGTATGTAAATAAAAACTTCAAATTTTAAATATATTTGTGATAAAATATTTGAATGGTATAAATATAAAAAATAAAAGGTTAAGAGTTATATATACAAATACATAGTTATTGGATAGTATGTATGTAACTGTCCCTATTTTTTATGAAGATCTACCTACACACCACTCAGACTCGTACTCGTATGCATTTATGTATCTTACGCTAAAGTTTCAATTCATACATGCCTATCATCTTACCTATGAACGAAAACACGCATTTCCCTTTTTAAAACTAAGGGACCCGTTTAGGGTAGTTTATTTGGTGCGGTGGCGTTTTGAAAATGCACCAGACTTGTATGGCTAAACTGCGTTTGGCAACTTATGCGTTTTCAAAACGCTGAAAACAACATTTTTACACCCCACGTAGCTAGTGCGGTGGCAGTTTTTTGGCTGCGGTCTGACTTCTCCGAAAAAATAAAAAAATGTAATAGCCACCGCACCTAGCTTATCAACATATTACTAGTTTATTAACAGATTATTCAATAAGCGACAGCTACCCCAAACAAACTCTTAAACTGACTGCAGTTTCTTATGTGACATGAAAGGTTTTAGATGGTGTAAACGAGAAAAAAATATATTAAGTTGCTAGATATGTAAATACACAGGAATTGAATAGAACACATGTAAAAGCCCCCAATTTTCTTTTCATTAAATTAATATGAATCATAATGCACTAACGTCAAGAAGAATTTATTAGCATTTTAATCATCCAATTATGTAGATATTTTAATCATTTGTATTACGTAGTAAATGGAATTATTCCAAAATGTGTGGAAGATAGCTGACCACATAAACCTTAAATTATTATTGTCCCTATCAGTGGAGGTTGCTTGTTCTATGTTCTTAACGATTCAAACTTTGGTATTTGCTTCCCTTAGTATTAATACCAGCTTTTTAAACTCAGATAAACATGTTCTTCAAATTTTATTTATCAGCCTAATTTTAATATTCAAATTTATTAAAAAAAATTATTGGCCTACTTAGAGCTAATTTTAATATTCAAATTTGTTTTTTGAAAGATTGGGATGCCAAAAAAAAATAAAAAATCAAAATAATATTTCGCAGCTGGGAGTAGTGTTGTAAAGGTACCAATCAACTTGATGAACAACTCGAACTCGACTCGATCAACACTCGATCATATTTGTTCAATGTATTTAATAAAAAAGTTCATTTTTTTTAATTAATCAAAGGTTAAATGAACCAAATTTGAACATAGTCCAACTCATTTATGGATAATCTTGTTTGTTATTTATCAACTAATTTATTAAATACTCTATTTTTATATGATATATTATTTAAATAAAATTCAATTAAGTAAAATTTATTTAATTATATATGTAATAATAATAAATTATAATTTATTATCAATATGCATATAAATTTAATGAATTTTTATCTTATTTTTCATTTAAATAAACTAGTTTGGTAGTAAATAATTATTTTTTTTTTAATTCCAAGAGAGCTTACTTATAGCTTATATATTATTTTATTTACATGGAATAAATTAATTAGATGTTAATTTGAAAATTATTCTATTAGTATTTTATTTAGATTTGTAAAATTATTTATTAATAATTGTATAAAAATCAAGTACTTATTAATAAATTGAATTTCTAAGTTTATAGCTTATGAACAACTGCAGCTGAACCGAGCAGGCCCTTAATGTGTTTATAGCGGCTACTCTTAGTGATGTAGGTATTACTTTTATTGATTTCAAAAATTCAGTAGGATAAAAACGCAAGTGCACGTATCTTTCAAGTAATATATGATTTTCTTTTAGTCCCAAGTATCGATCCCACGGGGAAGGAAAAACTCTTTTTATAGACTTATGGTCTGTTTGAGTATTGCCGTAGCTTTTTAGACTTAGCAGATTACTATTGCTTGTCTAGCAAGACATTTGCAGGAAATTTGTACTGTCTGTTTGGTTGGAATTGTGAGAAAACAATATTGCAGAGCATTTTTCCGTAAAAATGACTGCAATCTGTCCTCGTTTATTAAAATTGTTTGAAATTTTCGATTTATTTATATAATATACAAGATTTGCAATTGTAATTTTTTTTTAAAATTTTATGTTTTAAATATTCAAACTAATAAATATAAATTTTATTTTTAAAAATTTAAGCGTCATTTGTGGTTAAATATATTGTTCAAATTAATAAAATGAAATATTTGGAAGAATTATGTTGGTTAAATATATTAGAAGCTTTATATCTATATATTTTTATATATTTTAAAAATATTGAAATTTTTTATATCTATAAAAGTATGTATTTATGTACATATTTTTATATATCTATATATATTAAGAGTATTAAAAATTGTTGAGTTTTAAATCATCTAATTGCATAAGATTTGAAACAAAAAAACATCAAGATAACGATTGCATATCTCAAAAAAGTGATAAAGTTCTACAGATGAACAAAGAGTCCTCTCAAGCACGTGCTAGTAGCAGTATAGTGAAAAAAAACTGGAGGACTATTACAGCAACAATTAACAAGATAATAATGTTCACTATATTTTTGAGTTGCTGTAGCTCCCGTGTCACACTGTCTTCTGGTGAAGCCGTCCACTCCCTAGCATCGGACTCCTGAGAATCCGGTAAACTGTCCGCCCATCGGAAGAAACCGCATTGCTCTGGAATGTTCCGAGGACAGCTGTAAAACTTTCGGCGAAAGCTATGCAGCTTTCGTGATGTCAAAAAAGATGTCTGGAGGCCACAGTGACATAGCACTTGGCGAGAGGTAGCCGACATACTGGAGCTCATGATGTCCTGAAAAGCAAGCAAATATAAAACTTAATTACTTTGATTACCAACTGCTCAAACAAAATGATAATCATCAAACCAGACAAAAGAAAGACATTACTCTTACGAACCAGTTAATGTGAAGAACAGTGTTCAACACAACGTAAATCTTCATTTCAAAATAGAAAATAACCTAAACATCATCAACATAATTCCCCTCAACAGAGCCACTCTCCAACTAATGATCTAGTAATCTCCTCTCGAAGGGCTGTCATTTCATTCGCACCCTCCCCATCTTTCGTGCAAATTGGGGCACTGTCGTTCTCCTCCCGAGACAGAGAAAGGTCAATGCGTTCTTCATAACCTTCGACTGTAACTACATCGTCGTTTAGATCGACACGCTCGAAATCAATATCAGCTCGAGTTGGATGCCGCCTAATATAGTTATGTATGGTCATAGTTGCTAACACTATCTGCACCTATTTGGGAAATGGATATGGTGGCATATCTTGAAGTATGACCCATTTCTTCTTCCAAACTCCAAATATTCTCTCAATTACACCTCGCAAGGATGAATGTCTTTTATTGAACAACTTTTTTTCTAGTTCTTGTACGATTACTGGCCCTCTCGAAATCTGTATGATACCTTATGTCAGGATAGGGTTTAAGGTACCCCCTCTGCATTGGGTAGCTAGCATCCACCAAATAATACTTGCCTGTAATGCTAGAAAACTTAGCAAGGTACGTGACAAAAAATATCAACTTTTTATATTACAAAGGAACTTACCATGCGGTGGGTGAGAAAAATTGTACTCCAAATTTCTTGTTGCAATTTTAAAAACCACACTATCATGTGTGCTGCCCTCCCATCCAGCCAATGCAAATGTAAAACACATGTTGAAATCACAAACCGCCATTAAATTTTGAGTTGTCCTCCCAGAACGGCCGATAAATGCAACTTTCTCGTTATCCGGCACTACAACATGAACGTGCATTCCATCAATTGCGCCGATGCAACCCTTTAGAAACAACAGAAATCATTTCAATATGCAATCAATTAACAGCAAAGTAGAAAAGATCATGATCCCCTGTAAAGTCTGGGTCGTCCTCAAGAAGCCTAACGACCTCATGGACGTCGCTATTTTAAACTCTGTGTGGGGCATCATTAGATGAGTCTACTAGGTATGAGAGCTGGTCTCTCATAGATGCAGCAGCACTCTTTCTCTTTCTTTCGTTCCGGGAGCGCTTTGTACTGTTTGTTGACTGGATTTCAGTTTGCTCGTACATGTGGATCTCTGCTGAATCGTTTGATAGTTCCACGACCACATGTTCAGGGTTTTCTTCAAAAATTGTCTGGCTAGGGGCAGCTGAATATTTCCCTGTAGCTACCACCCCACTAAACATCCTATCGAGCTTGTCCTCCAACTCTGGTTCTATCCCAGCCGATTTGAACTTCTTCGCCGTAGGAAAAATCTGTAAAATATAATGAAATCTTATTAGAAGGCCAAAAAATAAAACTGACTAACATTACAAATATTAATTGAATAATATCTTACCGCAAGCCTTTCAGTCCACCATGTTTCTGAAGCAGCAATTGTTCACTTCATCGGATCCCATCCCAAGCCAGTTAATCCTTGTTTTAAATCATTCTAAAGTTTTCACTCTTTCTTGAGTTGGTCCCATTTATTTTTTAGCTGGAGCCTGTCATAATCCCTGCCTGTGACCTACCTAAACTTTGTAATAATGTTTTGCCAACCTTCTTTGCTGAAAAAAGAATTTGGCCTATTCCCCTTTTCGACTTCCGTTATGCATAGATCGCAGAAAATTAGTTTTATATCCTTCTCCCAAAGTCCAGGAGTAGCAACTTCTTTGTTCTTATTAGCCATACTATGAATAGGAAAACTATTAATTATATCTTTACTTATACTAGCATTGACAGATATAAATTGCAATTAACCAAATAATACAGGTAAGCACAGAAAAAGAGAACAATATACGTGGTTCGGTCAAATTGACCTACATTCACGGGAAAGAAATGATATTTCTTTATTGCTGAAATAGATAACATGTACATAACATTTCAAAGTAACAGAAACACTCAACTCCAATTTATCTCAGGTTACACATCAATTACACCAGATGTTATAGAATATAAGGAGATACCATTTCCAACCAACAAGCACTCCATATACCAAACTTTCTATAACATGTGTTCCAAAGAAATGAATTACTTTCAGTGGCATTATCATAAGCAGTGCACAGCATACTACCTGAAATAAAGCATTGGCATTCCAATGCACATGCAACCGCAGCTAACCCGCTAAAAACATCTTCCATAACTATTTAATGCAATGCCAATGTTGAATCAATTTGAAGTAAACATTAGCTCAGTTCAAAATATTTGAGGCAACATGACTTCTCAAATGCTAAATAAAACTTCTCAATGGCTAAACATGCTAAACATTACTTCTCCCATAACAGTGCAGCCATCCAGCACAACCGAAAGAATCATAGCTCGTTGAATGAGCTGAGCTAAATTTCAAGTTCAATCTCTCCATGTGAAATCAAAAACCAATAATCTAGTTGAATGCCCCAGTGCTATAAAGCATACACAAGTTCTCCAAGCTTAATTTGAACAATTTATATATGTTCTAGCTCAAAAAATATAATGACCCGATAGCTTATAAATTTCACACATACATAAACACAATTTGCATGTATACCGCTGAATATTTCAAAAAATATACCACTCAATACTTATGAAATTACATATCTCAAACCTAAACTTCAATATTTATGCATATATCACTAGAAACTTTAATATCACATCAAACCCAGCGTTATTACCACTTCTTCAAGTGGTCTGTATGTAAACACTAATGTTTGGGCCAAGGGATTAAGCATGCTAGGCTTGTTGTCCTCAATTTGACCAAACGGAAGAGCAATTTAAAAAAAAAAAAACAGACAACTAATTCGTGATGGAATGATCATGATACATGTACCAAGGAAAACAAACCCCCTTCTTGTTATACTTTTTTTTAACTTGATGCACCAAAAAGAGGTCTTAGCTGTATTTGTGAAGCATTCGAGTAGAATTTGATCTCATGTGAACATGCCAAATGACAACTTTAAATTATACAGAACCTAAAATCCTATTTCTCCTTCAGTACACCTTTAATCCCACTTAATAAATTCTGGTATTGAATGAATTTAAAGGAACAATACCAACAACGCTCCTAGCCCAGCCCCAAATGAAACCGGGGTAAGAATTTGAAGCACAGTTGGAATCTCTAATGCATAAAAACTTGAATTGAAAGACTCGGATAGCATAAAATGTGATGAGTAGAGTTTAGGTGCTATATATGTTAGTCCAACAAGCCCTCAAGAAATCGAACAGAGAACGACGATGAACCCCCAAAATTTCCAAATGATGTAAGTAAGGCACATATCAATGACTCAAGCCAACAAACTATAATACTTTGGACTGAAACCACATAGAACCCCAGTAAGGCACATATCAATGAATAATAAACATACTACTTTTCTAGAACCCCAGTAACATGTGCCAGACTTCAAAACAAGCTAAATTAAGATCAACAAACTAAACAACATAAAATTCTACAACTCTTTAGATAATGACTGTTTTCACTGTACTCTCTGATTTATTTTCTTTTTTTTTAGAAACCATATACGAGCTAAACCAAACAGCACCTTCATAACAACAAGAAAAACAGGGGTTAAGCCAAGCCTAACCAGAAGTAAGTATTCTATATTGCAGAAACCAAAAGCAAATAGAAAAGTGATTTTTCAAGCTAATATATGATATCATCGGTGTGATATACATAAAGACATAAGAATTTTGTGCTAGGAATTGTGAATTTCTTTTTGGAAAGAGGCATCTACATGCATAGCTCACAATTCTTATGTATTTACTTAAGAACACCTAAGCTTTTCCAAAGATTATACAGTCAAAATAGCTAGCAGATCGAAAGATTTCATAGCTTTCTGAGTCAACATTGCAGATCTAGAACCAAAACTAGATCAATTGCTAGCAGTCGAAAGATTGAGATGGAAGAAACGAAAAAGAGATAAGGAGAGGGCGACGACGACTCAGTAGAGTAGTTAGATCGAAGATAGGTTACCTGGGATTCGATCGTTCTCGATCGCGGAAGAAGAACGTCGAGATCGCAATAACCTCTACGGCAGAAAACAAGTTCGGGAGCGCAGCAGGGTGAGGGCAGCGACAGGAAAAAAACCCTCACAGCCGAGTGAAAGTCGAGGCTGCGGGGTTTATCCTGCGGTTCCCTTTCACGTGACTTCGCGGCAGATTGCCGCGAATCCGATCAGCTTCGCCCGCGTTCGCCGATAATTTGCGGCGCTTCAACGCGCCGCACCTCAGGAAAGCTGAACCAAACAGGCCCTTAGTAAAATTCTACTTAAAGTGCAGATAAATTATTTAGGAATTAAGATAGAATTTCTGTGTAAAAAGGAGTAACTTATATCTACCGATTCTATTTCTAAACCTAAAGAAAATGTGAAGTGTTTCTAAACTGATTTTATGTAGAAGAGTTCAAATTATATGGAAGTAATTCTCCTTGCAATGAGATCATAATCAGTGTAGGAATCAAATGTTTACAAATTTAATTATAGTTTTATAGCAAATAGAAACATGCAATTTCTTTGCCCTCTTTCAAGTGCATAAAGAACATTGGCAAACCTAAAGTGAAGTTCCTAAATATTAGATTATGCTGGTTAAATTCTAGCCTGTCACCCTAGAGTGCCCACGTAAGTCCTCGGTTGGGCTAACCTAACTTTATGTTCCAAACTCTAGATCAAATTAGTTAAGGTTCCTGCTTGTCATCCTAGAATTACCAATTTACACCCGTCAAAACTTATCTCTCCATAAATTTGCACTAACCTTTGGACTACCCTTTTCACCCACTAGATTAGTGTGCTTCTTACTAGTTAAGGAATACATAGCCCTCCCGGGTTATTATGGTTCACAACAACCTTTAACTTAACAATTGGCCAAATTGTATAAGTAAATTAAGTATGAAGTAATGAATCATCACAATTATGGAATAAAAGAAATTCTAAACAATTCTAATCCTACACATGATTATTTCTCTTTGCAAGGAAAAATATAAAGAAAACTACTCAGATTTCATGGGGAAAATACAACAACATGGATTGATAAAATCAGGTTTACACAATAAAATTTAATAAAACTCAAACAAAAATACAAAACACTTATCTCAAACTGCTCTCCAAGTAGATCTTCTGAAGTTCCTTTGAAGAATTCTCGAACCCTCTTTATAAGTTCACTCAAATATCACTTAGAAATGCATTAAATGACCGAAACCTCTCACTTTTTCTCCTCCTACACTCCAAACCTTTAAAAATCTTCACCCCTAGCATCCTCTGCTTCCTCCTCACTCCAAGAGACACGCCCCTACACACACACACACACACACACACACACACACAAAAGGACACACCACACACCCCTTCAAAAATTTGTCCAAAAAACTTTTAAAAAATGTCATGTCAGTTTCTAGCGCCAAGGTACCCAACCATGGCGCCTAGTGTCAGCCTTCTAAAAGCATGAAGTAATTGCCTGGTTCCTAGGTGTCAGGTTAAAATTTTCTTCTTTGCTCCATTTGACTCCAAATTGCTTCATTTTCGTTCCATTTGTTCCAGTTGCTTAATTTATTATACCCGTAATAAAAAATACAAAAATACCATCTATTAAAGTGTAATATCACTAAAAATAAGCATTAAATGTATATGAAAAAGTAGCGCATGTAAATATCCCCCAAACTTCACTGTTACTTGTCCTAAAGTAACTCTCCTATTTTATAAACCATATGCTTTAACTTATGGTAGTAGGTTTCATTAAAGATTCCTATTGTTTTTCCCCATAAATGTGATAATGTAATTTTAGAAAAAGTTTCAATAACTCAGGCTAGAACTAGGGTATAATAATATTAGTAATAAAGTTAGGAATTCTGATTTTCTATTCATTTCAAAAATAATTGTAATTTTTCAGACTTAAAAATCCTAAAAGAATTAAAAAATATAATTGTATGAGAACTATATTAGTACAAATTTGACTAATACATTTAAAATGGATAATTAGCTCAAAAATGTAATTAGGCTTCTTTCATTAAGATGATTCAAGTGAAGTTAGTTTTTAATTAAACATCTTCTCAAGCTTCTCCCCACATAATTTCTTTTTACTTTTTATTTCCTTTTTTATTTTCTTTTTCTTTTCTTTTTACTTTCTTTCAGGATCTTTTTAATTCTCACACTTTTATGTGAGAATTAATAAATCCAAATAGCCTTTAATTATTTTGAACTTCACTATTCTCCTCGTATAGTTAAAAACTTATCACATTTCTCAACTTAATAATGTGTATTAATTTTAAAAATGATTTTTCATAGAGTCTCAATTCTTTTTAAAGTGCAAATCTAAGATTCCTAGTATTTTAAAAATACAAATTTTCCTACTATAAATAGTAAAAGCATATCCAACTCCCTTATACTAAATATCTTAGCTCTAGAACAACCCCTTATCACCAAAAAAAAAAAAAAAACATAAGTCTCCTATAACATTCATAGAATTAAAAATATAGTTCTCTAAAGATAACACCACATACCATAGATTATTTCAAAATAATTTTGTATATAGTTTATTGAGGACTAATAAAGCTTTGTTTTTAAAAGTTTTTTTTCTTAAACTTAAAATTTTAAAACATTCAATTCAAAAATGTAAAAAAGAATTTTTTTCTAAATTATTTTCTATCAAGAATTCTAAACATGAAGAGTATAAAAGTATAAGCAGTAAAGACAAGTGTCGCAGTAAGTAAATCTCAATTAAACATGTTATACTATGAAAAATTGCTAAGTAAAAGACTACTCTATCACACAAGCAGACATATATATGAGTTAGAGCATAAAGGAAACATTAGTACAGTAAAAATAAAACTACATTGGTGGCATCCGGAGTAGTGGGATCCCGGCTTGTTGCCGATCCGTTACCACCGAGATTCTCTCGTGTCGATATGAGGTGTGAAATATCAATGTCGTTGTTTAGGGGAGTTAGCACTTTGTTTATCTATAATATTGCCATATCTTCAAGAAATCTTCAGATCATGTAAAGGAACCTTGAATGTTAAAAAATTTGAAGAAAATAAGGGCTGATAAAATAGAAACTAGTAGAATAAGAAATGTCAGTGATAATCCTTACAAAAGGGGGTTCTAGAATGCCTTTTTTCTAGAAATATTTATATAAGGAGGATCACATGTAAAATTTTGATAACCAGAGATTTCTAGGTGTGATACATATCTTAAGTTCTTATATCTTCTATAAGAGAAAGCTTTTATAGTTAATTACATCTTAGACAATTAGGATTGTCTAAGAAAACACCTGATTAATGTTAACACTTATTTTCTAAGAAATTTTAAGAACAAGGAAAAAAACATCAATGTTCAATTCTAGGGATAATATGTTTCTAAGTATTATGTACTACCCTAAAGGTTTGATTTTGTCAATCTCATTTGTTATGTTGCTTTTATTTTTATTTTGTTGTCTGTCATTTTATTGTTGTTTTGTCTTGTAGTTTGTTATTTGTTTGGTGGCTATCCTAAAAGTTTAGGTTTTGTGATTATCCTAAAAGTTTAGGTTTTATTTCATTGTTTATCTTGATTATGTCATTTTAGTTTTATTTTTAATGTCATTTATGTAGTTTTTTGTCCCGTTTTCAGAATATCGCCCTACAAAAAAGAGTTAGCATACCCTAATAACATGCAAAGTAAATCTAAAAAGGAACTTGTCTTCAACCAACAAGAAAACAGTGTCAGAGTAATGTCAATTTTATTTCTTCAAATTATTTTAATTTTTAATTTTTAGATAACTCGGTCAAGATGTCCATGGCTCCATCATCCCAGGGTCATTGGTTGCCTTGATCCACTTAGTCCGAAATGTATTTAAACCAAGACTTGAAGACTTCTGTTAACAACCAGGATTGCATCGTCCAAGAAATCTTCGTAGATCAAGAACTCTGAGGTTCAAATTGCGTTTGATGATCTTTGTTCATTAGAATTTCATTCAAGTTTCAATGTCTTTTTGTCAGTTTTTAGGAGTTGGAAAATTTCAGGTTGTTTACGATTTATTAACTGATTTTATTTTGTCATTCATTTTTGTTTTGTTCATTATTTCATACCATTTGCAGTTTGGTTGGAAGTTATGTTAGGTTCAAATTTAAGTTTTAATGTCTTTTAAAGTGAATTTTATGTTTATGTCGGCGATTTATTTCAATTTATATGTTGATGATGTCATTTGCTTTGGATTTGATGTTTGATTTAGGTTTAATGTTAGTAAAACCTAAAAATTGCTTGTTTATTTTGGTTTAACTTAACAATAACCTAAATATCATTTAGATTCAATTTAGAAAAAACTTAAGATTGATGTCTTTTTAAGTTCAATCTGGATAGAACTCAAGTTGATTTTAAGTACAATTTAGGTAGGACTCAAGATTTGAGGTGATTTAAGTTCTATGCTGATAGAACCTAAAGCTTCAAGTTCAATGTGAGGTTAAGGATTATTTAAGTCCAATATAGGTAGGTCCTAAAGTTTATTTAGGTTCAATATGGATTGAACTGAAGAGCTTAAAATGGTCCTAACTCCAATGTAGATAAGACTTAAAGTTAATTTAGATCCAATGTAAGTAGGATTTAAAGTTGGTTTAGATCCAATATAAGTATGATCTAAAGTTGGCTTGGGTTCAACATGAATTGAACCTAAGGTTTGGAACTATTCTAAGTCCAATGTAAGTAGGACTTAAAGTTGATTTAGATCCTAATGTAAGTAGGATCTAAAATTAGTTTAGGTTCAATATGAATTGAACCTAAGGTTTGAAATTATTCTAAATCCAGTGTAAGTAGGACTTGAAGTTTGGTTGAGTTAGGTTCAATGTAGGTTAAACTTAAAGTTTTGGTTAGGTTGGTTCAATTTGGATTGAACCTAAAGTTTGAGTTAGGTTAGGCTCAATTTAGATTAAACCTAAATTTGGGATTTGATTTAGGTTCAATGTAGGTTGAACCCAAAGGTTTGGGTTAACTTGGGTTCAAATTGGGTTGAACCTAAGTTATAGTTTGATTTAAGGTTTGAGTTAACATGGGTTCAAGTTAAGTTGAACCTAAGTTAGGAGTTTCGACTTAAGTTCAATATGGGTTGAACCTAAGTATAATTTAAAGTTAGGTTCAATGTATGTTGATCCTAAAAGGCTTAAGTTTAACTAAGGTTTAAATTGAGTTGAACCTAAGTATAAGTTAAAGTTAATTAAACTTAATTTGCGTAAAGTTTAATAATTAGACTTAATTATAGTTTAAGCCTAATTAGGTTAAGGTTAATTAAACCTAATTTAGGTAAGGTTTAATTGATTAATTAGTCTTAATTGTGGTTAAGTCTAATTAGGTTAAGGTTAATTAAACCTAATTTGGGTAAGGTTTAATTGATTAATTAGACTTAATTGTGGTTAAGTCTAATTAGATTAACATTAATTAAACCTATTTTGGGTAAGGTTTAATTAATTAATTAGACTTAATTTTGGTTAAGTCTAATTAACTAAAGGTTAATTAAACTTAATTTTGGTAAGGTTTAATTGATTAATTAGACTTAATTGTGGTTAATTCTAATTAGGTTAAGGTTAATTAAACCTAATTTGGGTAAGGTTCAATTGATTAATTAGACTTAATGTGGTTAATAAGTCTAATTAGATTAAGGTTAATTAAACCTAATTTGGGTAAGGTTTAATTGATTAATTATACTTAATTGTGGTTAATTCTAATTAATTAAGGTTCATTAAACCTAATTTGGTTATGGTTTAGTTGATTAATTAGACTTAATTATGGTTAAGTCTAATTAAATTAATGTTAGATAAACCTAATATGGGTAAGGTTTAATTGATTAATTAGACTTAATTATGGTTCTATCTAATTAGGTTAAGGTTAATTAAACATAATTTGGGTAAGGTTTAATTAATTAATTAAAATTAATTGTGGTTAAGTCTAATTAGGTTAAGGTTAGTTAAATCAAATTTGGGTAAGGTTTAATTGATTAATTAGACTTAATTGTGATTAAGTCAAATTAGATTAAGGTTAATTAAACTTAATTTGATTAATGTTTAATAGGTTTAATTAGGCCTAATGATGGGTTAGACCTAATTAAGGTTTATTAAGTTATACCTAATGTGATTAAGGCTTAACTTAGACCTAATTAGGTCTTATTTAGTTAAAACTAATGTGATTAAGGCATAAATTGATTTAATTAGGTCTAATTGGTGTCTTAGACCTAATTAGGGTTTATTAAGTTAAATCTAATGTGATTAAGGCTTAACTTGATTTAATTAGTTTTAATTTGTGTTTTAGACCTAATTTGGGTTTATTAAGTTAAACCTAATGTGATTAAGGCTTAACTTGATTTAATTAGGTCTAATTTGTGTCTTAGACCTAATTAGGGTTTATTAAGTTAAACCTAATGTGATTAAGGCTTAAATTGATTTAATTAGGTCTAAGGTGTCTTAGACCTAATTAGAGTTTATTAAGTTAACCTAATGTGATTTAGGCTTAACTTGATTTAATTAGTTCTAATTGGTGTCTTAGACCTAATTAGGATTTATTAAGTCAAACCTAATGTGATTAAGGCTTAACTTGATTTAATTAGGTCTAATTGGTGCCTTAACCTAATTAGGGTTTATTAAGTTAAATCTAATGTGATTAAGGCTTAACTTGATTTAATTAGTTCTAACTGGTGTCTTAGACCTAATTAGAGTTTCCTTAACCTAATTAGGGTTTATTAAGTTAAATCTAATGTGATTAAGGCTTAACTTGATTTAATTAGTTCTAACTGGTGTCTTAGACCTAATTAGAGTTTTATTTGTATTATACTTAATTTGGTTAAGGTTTAATGGGGTTTAGTTAGGTCTAATGGTGGATTTGACCAAATTAGAGTTTTATTTGAGCCTATTTGGTGTTAAACTAATAACTGACTTTGTCCAATGTGGAATGGGCTAAGTATGGTGAAAATTTGAGTCTTAAAAGATTTTTAAGGTTTTAAATATTAATTCATAATTAATAATTTTAACCCTAAAAACAAAAATGTCATTTTAAATTTTCAAAAGGCTAAGATTTGTCATTTTAGGGTTTAAGTCTGTCACCCTAAGGTTCTTAACCAATTTCCAATTTAATTTCTTAATTTCTGATTTTTTATAATTATTGTTAAAAATAATTACAAATTTTTAATAGAAAATGAGAAATCCTATCCTAGGGAATTTTCCTAGCCTTATAAAAATTAGGGGATGTTCATAAGGACTTAAAGGTTGATCCCTAAAATTTTCATATTTTTTTATTTATAAATAATTTTTAATAATTAAATTACTTCAAAGAGTATTTAATTAATTCAAAATTATGTGTAACTCCTTAATTCATGATTTCATTTTCACATTATTCTTCTCATTGTCCTGAATTCAGGGATATTTTTATTATATTTTGTTGATTTTTATTTATCAAAATATGGATTTTTGATTAGTTTAAGGTTAATCTTGATTTAATTAAATCCTTATTAACCAGAAATAACCAAACTACATAGTGTGTCCTCGGATGCATCGAAACACGGCCGATCCACTACGGGGCATAGAACACGGTATCTGTTTGGATTAGATCAGAGCCTTCCATTTCCAAAACACGGAAATGGACGACATCCGTTCTTCTCCTTCCTCTGGTCTAGGCCCGCAAGTCGTTCATAGTTTAGGAATAAAATCTCACTCGATTATTGATGGATTCAAGTGATTTTTGTTTTATAGCTTCAACTGAAGAGGGCTAACCCATCCATACGATGATGTTAGGGTTGTGAATTGGTTTGTTTCACAAAGTATCAAACCTGAGCTCAGTTTGAGTCCAAAGAACCATACCTTGGCCTGTTGATGAAACTTCAATTGAATTGGTTCTACAGCTTCACCTTAACCTCAGAGAGCTTGTCCCAACCTTAATTTGAGGTGAAATTAGGGCTAGATATGAGTTCGATCAGAGTGAGTCACGGTTTGGAAAATGAAAGTGGAACAATGGGTTAGAGCCTATGGTAAGGGTCGATTTCGATTGGGCTTGTCTTTGTAGGGCTCTAGGAAGCTTTTAGAGAAGTTAATTTGAAGTTTTAAGAAACTTCATTTCAAACTCGAAATTTATCCTATTTTTGGGTAGAGAAATTGGAAGAGAACAGTGGGTTTCAAAAGCTAATTCTATTGGGGATCAATTGCTTAGGTCCTGGGGAAGAAGTTCGATGTAGGATGGTTCAAGTGATTCAGCTTGTGTCTTGGTCTATTCCTCTCTTGAAGACTCACGAGTTAGCTTATTTATAGGCTTGTGGGAACAATGGGTGAGCCCAAATCTGCTTAGTTTCACTTGGGGGAGGTGACAACTCATTCAATGATGACTTATGGATCAAATTTCAGTTGGGAGATGAGCATGCTTCGATTTCCAAAGACTAACCCATGTTGGGTTCAACTATTGTGAAAGCTTGGTTCAAATCTTGGTTTCCCTCCATTGGTTCACTTATGAGGTGGATAAAATTGGTTAAGGTTTGCTGAATTCACCTTCCCCAAATGAATTCTATCAATCTCTTGATGAAGCTTGAGGAGAATGCCACGTAACCATTTCTCTTTGTCATTTTCCATGTAATGTCGTGATGAGGCTAACCATGGTGTAAAGGATGATTTATATAAGCTTCTTATTCAATTGGATGAAAGGAGAGGTGAATTGTGAGTCACTCACCTCATCCTTTAAAGATAGGATAAAAGAATGACACCATTTTTATTTATTTAAAATGGTGTCATTATGAGCCCTTACTTTGGTTAACCAAGGTAACCCATGGATTTTTCATAGGGTTAATCATGTCATGATGAGTCTAATAGGTCATTAGTGACCCATGGGTGACTCTCCATAAATTGAATTTAATTTTAAAAATCAATTATGGATTTTTGATGTCATGGGTGATATCATAATTTCAAATTCAATTTAGGGTTATTTAATCATAATTCCATTTTTAATTAATTACGTAATTAATAAAAAAATGTAGAAAATTATAATATCAACCCATAAATTAATCAAAATTTTTTTGAAGGTTAATCATTTGATTAATTTTTATTAATTTAGTTCAAAATTAAGTATTTTGACCAAATTTGACTAAAGATAACCATGGTCGACCAAAGTTGACATAGGTTGATCAAAGTTGACCTAGATTATAATCCCCACGTAAGTCCTGTGTAACTCCCACGTACATTTTTACGTACCCATCTTTGTGTATGTTGTCCGAAACCAAATTTTTTCCCTTAGATAGAGGCCATTTTGGAGAAGTTTAAGGGTCGTCTTGGGTCGATTTTCTCTCTATTTTGAGCCAATATAAATGATGTTTTAGATATGGTTTAAACGTTGTTTTGAGCTTGAATAAATCTTGTTTTGAAGATAGTTTAGGCGTTGTTTCGGGCTTGGATAAAAGCTATTTTTTGGAAAGGATTTGGGTGTTGTTTTAGGCCTAGTTTTCTCGTTGTTTTAGCTTGATATTTGTGCAATTTTGGAAGGGTTCGAATAACTCTTTTAGGGCAGATTCACATGCTGTTAGGAAGGTTTCATTGCCACCTTTTGGGTTGATGTGTTTAGTGTTTTGAGAAAATTACTTGAAGTGTTTTGTTTGATTACTTAAACTATTAAATATATGATATACTTTTAGTCTCATTTTTCAAAAATTAAACTGTTATTTTTCAAAATCAATTTATATATAGATACACACACACACATTAAATTAAACTTATTTTCAAAATTAAAGCAATTGACAGATTCTCAAAAGACGACCGACATTTTGATCTATAGCGGTAGTTATAGCACGTAACTGCCGATTAATGTAAAGAGTTGCTAAATTCGTAGTTGATTTTATTGCCGACAAGCGTTTTTGCTACGTCAACTTTATCGATGAACTGTTAGTAAATATATTACCTACAATTTATCCAACTTTATCGATGAACTGTTAGTAAATATATTACCTACAATTTATCCAACTTTATCGATGAACTGTTAGTAAATATATTACCTACAATTTATCCATTATTACTAACGGTATTTGACCGTCTATGATAAGATATATTTTTGAAGTGCATGTAATAAATTATTATTAATTATTTATTTGATGCACTTAATTCTTTTATTATTATTATTTTTTTATAGTAAATTTATAAACAAATAAGAGAATCGAAAACTAATATATATGATCAAATACATAATAGCTTGGTCTAAATATAAATTCATACAGGATTGGCTTATTCTCGGGTCTAGGCCAAGTATATTCAAATGCCACTTTAGCCAATTTGACATATTGACTAACATAGCTATGACATTATTCAACTCATTTTATTACAATAACTCTTGAATATGGAAGCTTCTTAGTTTTGTTAGGTCAAGCACAGTTACTAGTCGAGCCTCTACTCTTCAAATTGACATACTAGAAGGCTATAAGACTAAGAGTGTAAATGAGCCGAACACGAGTTGGAGGGGTGTAAACGAGCCGAACACGAGCGAGCCCAGACTCAGCTCGTGTTCGGCTCATTAAAAAATACAGCTATTTGTGTTTGGTTTGTTTATATTTCGAATTTAAAAAAAATGTGTTCATGTTCATGGTTTTCACTAATGAGTCGAACGAGAGTTGTTCGCGAACAAAGGATTATGACTAGATTTAAATATTATTATTTATATTAAAACATCATTCAAATATAATTTAATATATTTTTTTCTATTTTTAAATTTATAATTTAAATAAATTATAATTTTTTGTAGCATTGTAGTCATTCAATTTTCTTAAAAATATGACTCATCAATTATATATATGATTTAATTATTTCGAGCCAAAATGATCCAAACACAAACGAATAAATTTTGTTTGTGTTTGACTCTTTTATATATCGAGCGCAAAAAAAAAAATTGTTGGTGTTCGGCTCATTAACTTAGCGAACGAATCAAACACGAGCTTTTTAAAGAGTTGAACACGAACTGTTCGCAAACAATGAACCGTTTTAACAGCCCTATATAGGACTCACTACATTACAAATGTTGTTTTATCTCTCTCTCTCTCTCGTTTATTTATTTATTTATTTATTTTTATTTTTGTAAACAATTATGTACCGCAACTAGTAACAATCCAAATCTATAAATAGGCCTAAGCAATAAAATCCCAAATATTTTCTCGATACAGTTCTTTTCTTCTTTCTATAGTCTTCTTCTCTAGTCCTTTTCTCCTTTCTTTAGTCCTATAAAGTGCGCAGAGAGCCAAAGAGCAAGAGCTATCGTACCAGAGAGCGAGTGAGACATTGCTGAAGCCGAGTTGATCAAAGGTAAGTCTCTGTTATTTTTGGGGGATGATTCTTCGCGAATGCATTCATTCTGCTCTTTGGACTCTGTATGTTTACTTTCTTAAGGAATGATTGTTTTCCCTCATAGTTTTGTGCTGCTGCGTCTAGGATTCATTAGAAATGTCATGACTTTGAAATTTCCTAAATTTATTATAAATATGATTATCAAGTTAAGATATAAATAATATTCAATTATTATTATTATTAAGTATTTAAATTTTAGTGGGATAAATTTTTTTAATATATTATTTGAATATAGTTAATATTTACTGTTTGTGATTAACTTGGGACGAGATTATGATTAATTTAATCAAATCTTGTCAAGTTGACTTGTTAACTCTGTTATTTGATTCATCTGTTGTACTGTTATTAGAGTTAAATAACATATTTTCTTCTGCCCCGTAAAACAATTTATGGACGGCTTAATGTCAAACCAATTTTAAAGCACTTAGGTTATTGAGGAGGGCAAAACATTTCGTCTGGAAGTTCAGACGTCCAGACGGCCAACTACCGGATGCCACGACATCTGCCGATGAGGTGTATGGCGACGTGGCGATCAGTGGTCTGGAATTGCCATTTTTTTCCACTACATAATCTATTCTCGTTGTGAAGAGTTTGACTAACTAAATTGCCATTTTTTTCCTTATTATTTGGGTTATTGACATGCATACCCCATTCATTTTTATTTACATATCAAACACCTAAATTTTGCCTTTTACATTCATATGATCATAACACCCAAATCTTTCATTTCACATAAAGAAATATCACTATGTTAACTTTTGAAAAAGTGAAATAAACTTTTTAAATATATAGGTAAAATGGCATATATGCAAAAATTAAAGTTGTTGAGTGAGATATAAATATACAAGAACTGAGTGGTATGTATATAAATCTTTACTTGGAAGTTCCTGTTTCGGAGCGCCGCTGGGACAAGCGATGATTTTATCATTCTTTGGCTTTGGATAAAATAATATTGAGCAATGCCTATTCTCTCTGAGCGATTTAATGGACTGCACAATGCCAATATCCTGGGAAATAACTTGCTTGTTCTATTTATTTCTATGTTTGCGTTAATGCAAAATCAAATATTATGTATGAAAAATGTATAATTTATGAACGCACAATAGAATATATATATATATATATATATATATATATATATATATATATATATATATATGTACGCCTAGCTGTGTGAAAGTCTTGGCTCATTGGTTGCGGTCTTTGGTGTAAGTCTCTCGTGTCAAGGGTTTGAATCCCACCCATTACAGGAGGATTTAAATAGCACAGCGGACTAAAAGGGGGGTTCCGCTCCTCGGTCAATTCAACCCATAAGGGTTGATCGAGTAGCATATTAGTATGAGGTATAACTTTCGAAATATTTTTCTTTTAAAACATTTGGGCACATATCACTCAATTTTTATGTATTTAAATAGCTCAGACCTCAAACTCCATTTTTACATACGTACATTGGGAACACATCAAATTGAAAACTACTAATTACATTTTATTCTCGGTTAATGTGCAATCTAAATCAGTGAGTAGAAATTTTAAAATTTGATCAATTTAATTATTTGATCTAAATAAGGGGATGCACAAGAATGTGCAAATTATATAGGAATTAAATTGATGTATCATACTTTAAAATTTGAGAGAGGGTAATTGAACATAGGTTAAGATGTATTACCAAGATTTCTCCTAATCAATTTGGATTTATGACGGGCAGGTCAACTATGAAAGCTATATATTTATTGAGAGGTTTGATAGAGAAGTACAAAGATAATAAGGAGAAGTACATTTGATTTTTATTAATTTAGAAAAAGCTTACCATGAAGTTCCAAGAAATATTCTTTGGAAAGTCCTTGAGAAGAAAAGTGTTGATATAACTTATATTCAAGTCATTAAGGATATGTATACTAGAGTTGTTACTTGTATTCGAACTGAAAGAGGATTGACCAAATATTTTCCTATTTCTTTTGGTTTAAATCAAGGATCGGCTTTAAGCCCGTATCATTTTGGTTTAGTTATGGATGGTCATACTGGACATTTACAAGAGGATTTACCTTGGTGTATGTTTTTTTTTTTTTTTGTTGATGATATCATTCTCATGGATGAGACGAGAAAAAACCCAAGAAAAACTTGAATTTTGGAGGTCTACATTGGAGTCTAAAGCCCTTCATTTGAGTAGAACTAAAACTGAATCATGGAATGTAATTTTAGTAATTGTAGCTCTAGTAACAGAAGTGTAATTTTGGGTGATCAAATTATTAAAAGGTGCAAACGATTTAGATATCTTAGGTCTACTGGTCAAAGCGATGGTGATATAGATGAGGATGTTAATAGTAAAATTCAAGTTGGTTGGTTGAAGTGGAGAAATGCTTCTAACCTATTGTGTGATAGAAACTTACCTCTTGGATTGAAAGGAAAATTTTATAAGATAGTGGTGAGACCCGCAATGCTCTATGGTGTTGAATGTTGGCCTTTAAAAGAGAAGCATAATACTAAGTTAAGTGTTGTCGAGATGAGAATGATTAGGTGGATGAGTGGTTTTACACTTAGAGACAAAATTCGAAATGATTATATCCATGGTAGGGTTGGTGTAGCTCCAGAGACAGACAAAACAAGAGAGAGCCGCCTTAAATGGTTTGGTCACATTAAATGTCCACCAACTGATGGTCTGATTAGGAGAGTAGATGTTTTAGATTCGAATTATGTTAAGGAAAGCAGAGGTAGACCTAGGAAGACTTGGGCTTATTGTAGAAATAATAATCTTAAAAGTATTAGAATTAAATGAAAATATGGCACTAAATAGGACGCAATGAAGAAAAAGGATTCAAGTAGCCAACTCCACTTAGTGGGATTAAGGCTTTGTTGTTGTTGTTGTTGTTGTTGTTGTTGTTGTTGTTGTTGTTGATCATTTTAATTATTGGATTTAGTAATGAAAAGGATATATTTGTTATTTTTGAAAAGTTACATATATACTCAAATTCACTTTTAATCACACAAATTTTATTCTTTGATTTACTTTTTGACCTTCCATTAGTGATTTCAAATTAGATTTAATAAGCTTTAAATTTGTGAGATTCATTTTGGTGTTTTAAAAGTAAATGAAGTAATATTTGTATTTTTGGGAAATTTATTTTAAATATTTAATTATTATTAAATTATTTTGTTAATTACTTTTAAATATTCAATTATTGGTATTATTTTATTAATGTTCATTTAAATTTAATTACATAAATTTTAATTTCCAATTTTTTTATTTAAAATGTTAAAAGTAGGAAATAATATATTTACAATTTTGGCAAATTACAAATTTGCCTTTCCATGTAATTTAATCGGTCAAATTAAAATCTCATTGGAACAATTTCTTTTACATGTTTGTTTAACCACATTATTCAAATTTCAAAGTGTAATTTTCTATTTTCAATAGAATTTGGAAAGAAAAGGGTTTAAATGTAAACTAATAATTTTCAAATATACCCTTAGGTGTTTAAAATGGTTTTATTGAATTCCAAAGAGTGAAATCATCATTTATGACATGAGTTTAGTGTTTTTAAATGTTACTTCTAATTTCAATTTGATTTTATATTGTTTAAATTATTATTTTATTTATTTTGTTTATTGTTTAATGAATTAGAAATTTTTTAGGAAATTACAACTTCATATTAATTCTTAGTTTCTGTCTTTAAAAAAATTAGGGGAGGTCATCATTGTCAAGGACTATTTGTGAGCTCAATTTCAATTGATTTTGATTTAATTTTGATTTTTAGTGCTTTATTAATTGATTTTTGGTTTTAATAAAGTTTAAAATTATTATTGGTCATTTTACTGTTGTTTTATTTTTCTTTAATTATTTGTATTCCATTGAGCTTTAAGCATTTATTTTATTTTTTGATTTTTCTTTAATTCTTTATGCATTTTCAAAGTTGGTTTTAATTTTCTTTAATTTATTAATTTAGATCAGAATATTCTCATTTAAACACTCGATCAATATCAACCACCATCTCAGCGCACCACTGAATCACTTACCACATGTCGTCCTCCGATTGGTTGCCTCATCATCGGGATGTCAAAACTTTCATTTGATTTAATCATAGCCATCTACTCCAAATACAGAAAAATGCATGACGTAAGTTCATCATCCCCAATGGAACAATGAACATGAGTGCCCAAAGAAAAATCACGCAATATGCAAGATCTAGCACTTCTTTCTAACATCCAACCCTACATGAAGGATCTATAGGTCCTTAGGTTGAAGATCTTACTATCAAATTTAGGTGAAATTAAAATTTCATTAAAAAAGGACCACAATCGAGGCTTAGATCTATGTTTTAGTGATTTACCCTTGTCCAAGGGGTGGCGCCCTATTAGATAGCTCGAAATTTTTTTCTTGAACTCACAAACGATCTTATAGATCCTATTTGGGTTGGTTTTATTGCTCTCCATATGCTCAACGAATTGAGCTCATAGTTTGTTCTTGGGTAGGTTTAGAGAGCCTGGAAAGAGGGGCATTCAATTGGGGAATGGGTTTTAGTCATCTGTGGAGCTATTGGTGAAGTTGGATTGAATATTTGATGGGAAATTTAGGATTTCCTATCTCACCTTATTGAAATCCACGAAGGAATAGTGAATTAAGCTTGAGCAATGGAGAGGAATGAGTTTGCTAGGGTTTGAAATCAATTTCGGCAGAGCTTTACCGTGAATTAGAATTCTTTTCTCTCGTCTTGAGCTTATAAAAATGAGTCAATTTATAGACTTTGGGAGGTTAAGGTGGCATGGGTTACTCCTTGGGAAGGAAAGAATTACTACAGACAAGGGTTTTTTTTTTTTGGAATCAATTATGTTGTTGAGTTGGTTATTGGTGGCTCGGTTGACCATGCACAGTTAAAAGAGTGGAGGTGCTTGCTTGTTCAACTTCCATGGAGCTTGGCTTTGGCTTGGAAGGTTTAAGAATAGCTCCAAATTGAGCTGATTTTGAACTGAGTTTAGCTTGAGGAGACTTTAGTTTCATTTGGATTTGGCTTGAATTTGGCATAGTTTAGAAGCTTGGTTGGTTGGAATGATGGCAAACTAATGACAATCATCCAACACACTGATGTCCCAACAATAATGGTTCTTTGATCTTAGTAGTGGTATAATGACTATAGCAGTAGCAACAACAATGATAGCCTAATAAAAATGGTTTTGATCCAAAAATATTGATGAGGCAACACTGGCTGACAGGAGATGGTGATCTAGTAATGGTAGCGGCAACATCATTGGATAGTCTATCATAGTGGGGGGTCCAGAGGTGTCCTTTGAGTGAAGATGATCTGACAATGATAGTGGTGGCCAAGCAATATTATCTAGCAATAGCAATGATGTCAATTGGATGATGGTAGTCTAGCGGTAATGAAGATTGTTTGACATTGATGACAGTGTCTTGATTTTAAGAATTTTGCGCCCATAGCATACTAAATCATTATCTATCATCAAGATGAATGAGTATTGTCAAAAGATTTCTGCTAAGTGATAGAGTTCATGCAAGTTATAGTCAGGTGATTAAAGAAGTACTATAGAAGGGTAAAATAATCGAGCAACATTTAGTTGGGCTTGTGTTAAAGAGATTGAATAAGATACATCATGGTTGTTTGACCTTGAGATTTTATGTTCGAGTATTACTTAATAATAGTAGTTTTAAAGAAGAGGATGAATAAAATTCACTTTGGATATTTGACCTACATGAGGCTATTTTTTTAGCGTTATTTAATGAACTTAATGCATATAGAAGATATCAAAGAAGACATATCAATGATGTCTGACAAATCTGAGACTTTCTGTTGGTGTTACTTTATAACATTAGCCTGTGGAAGAGGTATAAGGAAATATATCAAGAATTTTTTATCTATCCAAGTTATTTTTCGAGGTGTTTCTAGGCGACGTTAACTTGCATGGAATATGTCAAAGAAAATTCATTAAGAATTTTTATTTATCCAAGCTTGTTTTTCAGAGTATTACTCAATGATGTTAATATGTTGAAAGGGATCAAAAAAATTCACTAAGGATTTTTTTATCTTTACAAGGTTGTTTTTTAGAGTGTTACTTAACGACGTTAACATCTATTGAAGTGATTAAAAGAAATATATCAAGAACTTTTTATCTGTCCAAGATTATTTATCAGTGTCACTAAACAATGTTAATCTATATGGAAGAATTCAAAGGAAATCTGTTAAAAATTTTGACCTATCAAAGGTTGTTTGTCCATTTACTGTGCAAGGTTAACCTGTATGGAAGAGGTTGAATTGGATCATCCTAGAATTAATTTTACCTTGATCGGAAAGAATGGCTTCCACATGGAACATGAATCAAATATAAATTTGGTTTGTATTTAGAATATCACTACCCCATAGAGGTCATGGTTAAGTACTCGTCCAAGTCATAAAAGTCCAGCTATAGATTTTATGTAGAGCTTGAGATAATTTGGGAGAAATTTGGTATATATATAGAAAGATTTGAGAGATATAAATTTTAATAATATTATGATAGATGCCAAAAATTAATCTAATTTTGGTCATATTTAAGATGTTGACATGTGTAATCATTCAAAGTTATAGTAAAAGTTACCCCCAAACTAAAATTAGTTCTCATAGAATTGATGTTAAATAACAGGTGTAAGATTACCCATCCATAACTGTTTTCAATAAGTTGATGTGAATGGCCTTTTGAGGTCGTAGTGATGGTTGTCCCCCGTCATCGAATTAGTTTTTCATAGGCTTGATATCCAAGTGAAAGATAAAGTGACTATTTGATCGTAATCATACCTATGATGTTAACATGAATGAACATTTGAGAATGTAGTGAAGGTTGCCCCGCTCATCGAAGTCAATTTTTGGGAGCTTGAAGCTTATTAGGAAGGTTTGTTGGAGGAACATCTCAAGTAAGGGTAAAGACCCATAAATATTGCGATCAGTAGAGAAATTATTTTTGTATCTAAGAGGAAATCTTTGTAGCTCATCATGGACTATATCAAGAGGAGCATCAATATGAAATGGTTGTACCAAGTTCTTTCTTAGAATTAGAGGCTTGTATGTAAGTCAACTTGTATGAGATGGATTGAGGGAACTAGCTATATAAAAGAGGTCGATGTCTTCTCTTGATGAAGAGAAATTCCATCATTATGTTGAGGGGGGCCTGTATGAGAGTTATCAAGCAAGGAATTGTTCATTAATGTTTGATCTCAAGTCATGTAAACCCCCATCTGATTCTGTTAGTATCTATTGTCAAATCTTTCTTTCTTTCGTTTTGAATTCTAGCCTTACATAAAAGTTGAAGAATATCATTTTTAGACTCCTTCATCACTTAGACAGAATCGTCCAAAGACATACATGAAGCATCCTCACAAGAATCATGGTGTTTGTTGAGGAGGAAAATGTAGAGCTTGATGTCCTAAGATCTAAGGCTATCCCTTAGAATAGTGATCCTTAAGGTAAGGGAGCCTGTTATTTCTAATATTATGTTTGTTAGCCATTAGTTATTGTCACAGGTTCTGTAAGGGTGGCAGTGATTTCCTAAAAACGATGCAAACTATTGCGCTCTAAATAATTCATGATTGTAGATTTATATTAATGTCTTAGCAATGTATGATAACCCAACACATACACAAATAAAAGAAGAGCTGAAAGATGCGAACTAATAAATATTTATGTAAAAAACTTGAAAGAGAAAATAATGAGTCTAGTGCAATTGAAATTATTCCTCTATGGATGTAGGTTACAAGAATTTACTAACTCTTGAATATCCAAAAGCAATATTACACAAGTCTGGCTTACCAAAATGACTTTCACTAGAGGAGTGATAGAATACATATGGGAAATGGATGCAGCCTGACCATTGCAAAGGAATACGAAGTTAGAAATTACTTTCCAATAAATTTATGAAAATGTCATCAATAGTGGTGGATCGGTGGTAGTGGTTAGACGATGATAGCTAGGCAACGTTGGTCTATAGATGGAGATGTTCTGGCAGCAGCGACGGTGGTGGTCGACTAGTGGTGATTTGATGATAGTGACCTGACATTGGTAGTCCAATAGTGATGGCAATGATAGTTGGGCATCAATGGTCTAGTTGTGGTGTTGGTACAATAACAATGATGTTGGTAGGCTAATAGTGGTCGTTCGGCAGTGGTAATGTTGGTGGTGAGACAATGAATGTTTGACAATGTTGGTGACTTGACAGTGGTTTTGTCATATTTTTAGGATTTTTCTATGTCAAGATATGTAATTTACTTATTTATTTTTTTAAATTTTCCTAAGTTTGTGATGAAACTTTAATTTTTTTTTAATGGTTAATAGATGAAAAAGTTAACTATGGGAATGTATTGATATTTGCCAAACTTTAAGGGATACACGTAATTTAGTTAAAGCTTAGTGGAGGTAAATTATAAATGCTCAAAAGCAGTAAATTAACATTGTTGGAATTTTTTTGTCAATCTTTTCCCTTCAATATGTAAATGGCAATATTTTCATCATCACTAGTCTTATAGGAACCATCCAATGATTTATCTCATTCCACATTAATTTTTATAGATTTTAAAGTAATTGAGATAACAACAATGATGATCTTGAATGTGATATTAGAAGGCACAATGTTTTTGTATTGTCATATCATAACAATAAATTATTTTTTTATAGAATGGAAATAATTATCTTCTAATCAAATGCAAACTTCCATGTTATTTATGCAAGTATGAGGTTTATGGTGAAAGTTCTTCCATGATTGAACCTATAGAATTTCTCTTTATTCAACTATCTAGTCTTGATTAAAACAATCAAAATGTAAATAATTGAACTTGTTTCGTTATAGAACTTTCACATATTTGCATCTTTTATGGGCTGCTGGTTTACAAAGCAAGTCCATCGCACTCCTGGCTATGAAGAATCAATTGTTCTTGCAAATGAGACTGCATGTAAGAATTCGAGCTTCTTATTACTCTTATGAATGTCAAATCTTAAGTGTTTTGTTATACATCTCTTATGTAATTTCCATGATATTCAATCTAAATTAGTAAATTTAGCATTAGTAAAAAAATTTTATTATTAAATTTAGCATTAGAGAAAAATTTTTATCATGAACATTAAATTTACAAGTAGTTGAATTACTTGCACTATTTTCTAATTTTAATTTTTAAATTGCTCTTATTTATTGAAATCAAATCACTTAGTTGGTCTTTAGTTGTTTTGGAATTCTTATAGACATTTTATCACTTTTTTAATATTAAATTTCATTATTCTATATGAATTATATGTTTTTTTTAACATCCTCACAAGCTCAACAATACATGTGCAGTTACTTTCAGGGAGGTAGAGTCCCTCTATGAATTGTTCAAAAAAATTAGCTATTTAATAATCAAAGATGGCCTTATACAAAGGGTATTTTCTTAAACAAGCACCTTGATTAATTTTTTTTCATTTGATGTAATGATAATTTATTTTGTGACATATAATTTCAATGCCTACAGGAAGAGTTCCAGCTTGCACTTTTTAAGAATAGCAAAAAGTGTAGTCTTTTTGTTGATAGGGTATGTTGTTCATTCTCATTCATTATCTCCTTGTTTTTAATAATAACCAATAAAAGACTTTGATTAAGAATCTTATTTAGTTTTTATGTTTTAACTCTTGTTTTCTTTGGAAGCTAACCTTATATTATCATGTGCTATCATATTTTATTGACACCGTGAATAAAATTTCACAAATTTCTCTGCTATTTGATGCTCAAGTCCAAGAGTTAATGAAAGTCTCACTAATTTCAATAAAAATAATAATTATTAAAAGAGCGTGCCATCTATTTTACAAAATTACATAATGAAAGAAAAAAAGGAAAGGAGGCAAACTGAATACATAAAATTAATTTGAATTTTGACATTTAAATGATTCATTTGCTTCCTTGATTGTATGCTCCATGTTTCTCCCATGCATGATTCTTTAAAAGACTTGGTCAAAATTCACTTTCCAACTAAGGATTCCCTCCAAAAAAATTCAATATTACAAATTGTCACATTTGCTTGATTTTAAAAATTCAAGTTTATACTTAGCCAAAATAATTATGCTCTCTAAACTTAGCCAAAAATTCAACCTTCTATATAATGTTGATTTTCTTTTTATAAATGAATTTGGCTAGCCCCATGTGATTAAAGAAGATGGAATGATTTTGATTTTTCTTATAGAATATGGACAACCAATATTTAATGTAATAATTTAGATAATTATATTAAATTAATTTCATCATATAATCAAGTTCTTGCTTTAATAATTATGTAAACAATTAAAAATATGTATTTTTCATGCCAAATGAATATAATTATTTTCTTACTAATGTTTTGTGTCCTTGTCTCTTTCTTTAGAAACTTTTCTTTTGAAGAGTTTAAGGGATGCTACATGGAAAGAATAATAAAAATTAAATATTATTATAATATACAAATTACAAAGAAATATAATGAAATATTACTAGATAACCGAATGTAGCATGCAATATGTGTTATAAATCTATCAAACTCAAGGATAAACACTACTCAAATGGAGATAAGAAAATAAAGTTTTATTTAATGTTGAGGATAAAAAACTTTCAGACTCACAAAGCAACAAATTTATCTTTCCAATGGTATTTCAAAGAGGGTTAATACTAACCAAAGATTTAAGACAAGATAACCACTATGCTCTTAACTATTTATAGGATTGATAGTAGAAAAGTATTATGAAATTATGAGGATAAAGAGCCATAATGGGGAGAATATTTTAAAAAAAAGTAATAAGAAGAGTAACTTATTAAAACATTTTGGAATGATTCTTCAAAATCCTCCAATAATATGAATTAATCATTGAAATTATCATCATATGCATGTAAGTATCTGCTTTCGTCTAAATACCAAATCAATGAAATGTGGAGGGTGAAATGCATGGAAGTAATAACATCATGATTGTCAAGTGAGATTCCCTAGATATGATTTCAACTCAAAATTTTATTTTTTGAAAGCTATTCAAGAGAGAAGGCCACTAAGAAATATTTAAACAAATAGCCATCAAACTTTATCTTCAAATGAATTGAAAAGCAATCACATATTTATTTCATCATCAATCATCTATATTACATGAGTTTACCCCATATGTATAACATAATATCATGAAGTGAAAATGACGAGAGAGGGAACTTTGACCCAAAATTTTTCATAAAATTAATTATTTGAATTATCAAATTAACATTTAATTCTTGAAAAATATTTGCTATAATTATTATGATTTTTCATGCCTTGGTCAAATTTTCATTTTTTCATAATTTGAAATTTGAATTTGTTCATGTGCTTTTTTTTTTTCTTATTATTATTTTTTTGCATGATATGCTCCCATATTTGGCTAAATTTATTTTTTTATAAGCCTTTCCTCATAAAATTTAATATTTGAAATAGTTCTCAAATGCAAGAGCAAAGGCATACCTTTTTGCTAATAGGATTTATTGTTTGTTTTTATTCCTTCTGTTTCTTATAATGTAGCCGATTAAATATATGCAACTTTTATGGCAAAAAAAAATCAATATATGTATATTTTTATGCTAATCTTAGATCTGTTCTTTAAAACTCAGTTATACTAAATATCAATATAATGAGGCCTTCAAATTAATTAGACTAAAGTTTAATAACTTATTAATAGTTCGCCTGCACTATTTTAATATTTATCAAAAAAAAAATTTATCCATATTTCTCATTTTTCTGTTTAAACCTTTAATAGAATGACATTGACATCCAATTATAATCAAATGAGCAACTAGAGAGATCGAATGTTCTGACAAATTAGAATTTTGAAATGACTAGGATGACAATTATTTTATAACAAATTGAGAGTGATTATTGAACTTTAGTTCATGGATAGTCATCAGCCAAAAAAAAAAAAAAAACAATCAATTCCTTTATATTGACCAAAGATCAATGGAGGGAGAAACTCGAACTATACCAAAAATCAACAACAAAGATCTGATCTTCAAAAACTTTATTTGATAAATGTTGCACAGTATTGGGTCTTTGATTTAGCCAATCAAAGGTCGATACCTCAATATCTTAATAGTGATTATTATAAGGGAATTGTCAAGAGAAGCGAAAAGATCCTATTAATTTGTGCCTATAAATGAGTAAATTATCAGGGAAAAAGAAAAAAATATATATCATAATAATATATGAGTTTTTGTGCGTGGAAATTTATTGGACACAAGATGAGGTCAAGTGGAGGAGGCAATCAAATTCGAGATTACTATTCATTGATATCAATTGTAATAGAGCTAAGGGAGAATAGTTTGTGCTTGGCTATTGGTACTCCTGCGCATTTGGAGGGACAAGCGCTACGAGTTGCCAAGTGTGCAATAAAAAAAATATTAAGTATTGACAAATTAGCCTCTCTTTTCATCAAGATGAAAGTCTTAAACCATAGCTACCATAAAAATATAAATGTATGTTACTATCAAGCCCTTATTTGGAGGATACTATAAAAGTCTAAAATAGAGGCTAGAAGGGTTTTCAATGATGGTTTACCATTAGTGATGGATTGAGAACTATTCGTTATGTGAACACAATAATTCTCAATTTTAATGTATCTAAAAATCATAATCAAATAAAAACAAAAGCAGAGAAGAGAGAGAGATGAAGAAGTTGTCAAAGTAGAGAAGAGCATAGATGTAAAAGTTGTTCACCTCCATAATCATTCCACATCAATTATGATCAAAAGATGGCAAAAATAGGGAATTAAAATTGTGACGCTACACAAATCAGGTTTGAATTATCTTGATCGTTACCAAAAAATCATTAGAATGGTGTCGATCTACAGAACAGACGTCTTCATGTCCAAGGTAGCAAAAAATACTCCAAAAGGCTCGAGAAAGATGATTGTCACTAGATGTGATGTCATGCGAGTAGGGCTGTCAAAACGGTTCATTGTTCGCGAAAATCTCGTGTTTAGCTCGTTAAGAAGCTCATGTTCGGCTCGTTCGCTAATTTAACAAGTCGAACAAGAACAAAAATTTGTTCGTTCGTGTTCGGCTCGTTTTGGCTCGAAATACTATTCATCAATTATATATATATATATATATATGTATATATATATCTATATATGTATATATATATATATTGATGAATAGTATTTTTAAAAAACTTAATTGACTTAGGGTTGTCAAAACGACTCTTTGTTCTTGAACAGTTTGTGTTCCGCTCTCTAAGCAAACAAGCCGAACACGAACACATTTTTTGAGCTTGAAATATAAATGTGCCGCACACGAGCTGAGCCGGCTCGTGTTCGGCTCGTTTACACCCCTACATGTGAGTTAAGCCAAAATAGCTTCATCGCCATTGAAGCAGCTTGAAAATTGCCCCTGCGTAAAATGAATTGCGTTGATGCATACGGAGCGCCAAAATTACCACCAAATGGCGTCAAGATAGAGATGAAGGATTGAGGACGCAATTTCGTTCAAATCATGCCCAAATCGCTTTAGCGTCTGTTTGGGGCAGCTGCAGTTTATCCAGCTTATCCAGATAAGTTGTTTATCCTGATAATCTGCTGATAAGCAGCTGATCTGGATAAGCTGTCTGGCTGTTTGGTTTCTGTGTTTGAAAAACAGCTGATTCAAGATAAATGACTATTTTGCCCCTGTTTTGGATAAAAAACTTGAAGTATATTCTAAAATATTTTAAATTGGGGCATTTACATAAATAACACACAATTCTTCTATATTACATATTTTTATGTAGATTTATTAAATTACTGTAGGGAAAAAAAATTTAAAGCCAGCTTATTAGAAAGAAAAAAAAATCTGGACTAGCTACAACTCATAGGAAAAACTGAAAGACAGAATAATAATCTATTAAATTGCTATGAAAAGGAACTCACCGATTTGGAACCGGGGAAGAAGCAAAAACGAAAAGAGATCTCAAATGGATCCAGGATAACGCAGGAGATGATGAGGATGGCCGGTTCGAGGTAGAGGTATGGGATCGAGAGCTCTGACACCGATCAAGAGCTCCAACCAGTTTAACACCACTGCAAACCTCTGAAACTCAGAGAGCTCTTCTCCTACAGAACCGGCGGTTCCTCTATCCGGCGACAGAGAAGATTCAGCCAGCGACTCAGCCGGCGCGCCTTTCTCAGAATTTCTTCTACTCTGTCTCTAGATGAAGTAAATAGTTGGAGAGAATTTAAACCTTGCCATCCATTTATGAAAAGGATAATAGAAGTAAAGAAGGAAGCGATCTCAGAATCCTTGGCATGTGGCAGAAATAGCATAGAGAGAGCGATGTAGTGTGGCGTCTTTTGCGAGTTTCAGCGAGAGACGGAAGTGGCGAGTTTTAACGGAGAAGGGAGAAGGAGCGACGGAAGTGGCGAGTTTCAGCGAGAGGGAGGCGGATAGAAGGGGCACAGGAGTATAAAATCGATCGCCCGCGATCGAAACAGCGGCCCACGGGGGCCGCCCATCGGGTCGCGTGTAATACAAAATAAAATCTCCGTTTTCAAATCTACAGTTGACAAGTGCGAACCAAACAATGCGGGAGCTTTTTTAAAAACGCCCCAGCACTTATAGACTGCCCCAAACGAGCACTTAATCGTCATGGAAACTATCCAACCAATATTAGCTCGTAAAAAGAACGCAGCAATGCCTCCGGAGTATTGAAATTATTCAAGAAAATATATTCTATGATTGATTCGATCAAAAATAACAATAACCATTGTGATATTGATTGAATTAGGCAAAATAACCTCTCGCTATCATGGTTGCTCAAACGTAATTTGATTGTAAAACAAACCATATTAATGCATTCAAAATATTAAAAATATTTGATAAGAAACGTCCATATTACCTCGGTCCTGGCTCGAAAGATGAGATTTTGCCTCACTTGAGGAGCGCTTATTCCATCAGGACACCGGACGTAAATTTGTGTCCGGAGGCCAGTGAACACTTGCCACGTGGCAAGCGGGCTCCACTGCAATACATTAGTTTGGTAGGTTTTTTAAAGGAGGTGGGGCCCACTTGCCACATGGCAAGTGCCCACTGGACACTGAACGCAAAATTTACATATGGTGTCTCCTCACTTGACGGTAAGAATATTGCTTCAGGTCATTCCCAAGTCCGGACGACCAACCACCGGCCACCATCTTGCCCGCCAATGAGATGTATGGCGACGTGACGGCCGGTGGTTGGATTTCTGGATATGCAGTGTCCGGACACAACATTTTCTCAGGTGAGGCTGCTGAAATGTTGAAGTTTAAGACCAAGATGGAATGGATTTAAACTAAGAAAGTTAGCATACCACATAGTTCTTATGTATTTACATATCTGACATCCAAAATTTAATACTTATATTTATAAAATTTTGCTGTAATAAACTTTTGTATGAAAAGATGTATTTATATTTTAACAAGACAATGATAATGGTGTTTTTATATACAGATTTGAGTGGTATACATAATAAATATGAATGTTTAGGTTTTAGATATGTAAATACATAACAATTTTGTGGTATGCATGTAAATGCCGAGAAAGAGTTAATACATAATAATTTCTTGTTCGATCGAGAGAGACGCCAGTGTTTAATCATTCTTCTTGTCATTCCTTGCTGTTTCCTAAAGCTTAATAGTATTAAAAATTATATATCTATATTAAATATATTTTTATTATGATGAACTATGTTAGAGTTAAAATTAATTAGTTTTCTACTTTCTTTCAAAATTATAATAATAATAATATAACTAATGACAATATCGAATAGTTAATTAAATGTTAATACTTACATAATTGTTAACAATTAGAAGTCAAATTGGTATAATACTTACTATTGATATTGGTTAAGCCACTAAGGATTTTAAGAGTTTTATTGCCCACATCGAAGTAAGTAATTGTTATTTATTAGGAGATAAACATATTATTCGTTGTTTGAAGTGTTGTCCATGTTATTTATATTAGATTCCTAGCTAATTGTAGGTTTTCCATTTGTACCCTTTAAATTATGTTTAGTACACCCAAAATGGTCTGCATAAATCTCGCGACAATCTAACAGTCTAGATCAAAAGATAAATGACTAAGGTCCCCTAGTAAAAAGTTGAAGACGACTGATTGAAAACCACTAGTCGATTGAGGGTCAGATGATCAAAAGGCCACCCATGCCGACTAGGAATAGACATCCACACCAATGACCGGTCAAAGGTCCAACACCCAAAAATTTCACAACTATCAACGTGAAGCTATCAACAACTCCCTCAAAGATCTCTGAAGGATCACCAAGAAACATCAATAAGGCAAGTCGGCCGATCACAACAATCACACCCTACCAACCACCCTAAGGCCAACCGACTATCGTGCTCAAAACCAACCGACTTCCCAGAGTGAAGACCGGCCAATGTCTAGACAAAATAGTCAGCTGATGCCAGCTTAATCGACTCATCCAAGGACTTGACAAGTAGAAGTTCAGGCACACTAAAAGGCAAATAACCTATTAAAGCGGTTATGAATACAAAAAGGTGTCACATAAGCTGTAACATCCATATTAAATCGAATGCAAGCCTATAATTTACACTTTGGCCCTTTAACTTCTATAAGTAGGGGGCATATAACATATATGAGAGGGTCCTTTTTTGCCTTCGCGAACACTTGGCCTCTTCTTTTTAGACCCATCTTCTGCAGTGAGAACTGACTCCCCTTCTCACTTGTAACCGCCTCAAGCAAGATATAAAATGTGTCATAGAGCTCGGGAATACCCCATTCGCCCATGCGGGGCAAGTTTGTATGCACTTTCTCCTTCTATCTCCCTCTCTGTCTCTCTCAACCTCCATCACAATTCCTACAACAAAAATCCTTGGGCATGCATCACAAGACAATTTTGGATTCAACACACACACACACACACACAGATATATATATACACACACACACACACACACACACACACACACACACACACACACACACACACGCACAGATATATATATATATATATATAGACACACACACACACACACACACACACACACACTCACATACATACATACATACATACATAAATTAACAACAACAACAACATGCCTTTATCCCACTAAGTGGGTAGGCTGCATAAATCTTTTTTCTCTATTTTGTCCTATTGAGTGTCATTTATTTATTTAATTACTGATTAAGATCATTTATTATAAAATATGCCCAAGTCGTTTTAGTTTTGTCTCTATCTTTCCTAACAAAAATTAAATCTAATACATCTACTCTCCTAATTGGATCATTTGATGATTGATGTTTAATGTGACCAAACCATCTAAGACAAATCTCTCTAATCTTGACCCCACTAGGGCTACACTAATCTTATCAAAGAAATATTCATTTCGCATTTTGTCTCTATGTGTCAAGCTACTCATCCAGCTAATCATTCTCATCTGAACAACAATCTGCACCATAGAGCATTGCAGGTATCACCACCACCTTATAAAAGTTTACTTTCTAGCTAAGAGGTACTTTTCTATCACAAATAGGCCTAATGCATTCCTCCACTTCAACTAACCAACTTAAATTCTACTAATAACATCCCCATCTATATCAACATCACTTTGAACAATAGACCCAATATACTTAAAACATTCAGCTATACTTAAAACATTCAGCTATAGTTACAACTCTATCACTAGAGCTACTACTACTAAAATTACATTCCATGTATTCAGTTTTAGGTATACTCAAACAAAGGTCATTAGACTCCAATTTAGGCCTCCAAATTCAAGTTTTTTTTTTCTGAAGTCTTCACTAGTCTTATCCACAAGAAGGATATCTTCAACAAAAAGCATACACTAAGGTACATCCTCCTATAAATGTCCAGTAAGAGCATCCATAACTAAAGCTAAAAGATAAGGGCTTAAAATCAATCCTTCAAGTAATCCAACTAAAATAGAAAATTATTTCGTCAAATCCCCTTCTGTTTGAATATAAGTAACTAATCTAGTGTACATATCTTCATTGAATTAAATATAAGTCATATCAACACATTTACTCTCTATACTCTCAAAAGGATTTCTCTTGGAACCTTATCATAAGCTTTTTATAAATTAATAAAAATCATATGTAGATCCTCCTTATTCTCTATGTACTTCTCCATCAAACCTCTCAATAAATGCATAGCTTCCATAGTAGACCTGCCTAGCATAAATCCAAACTGATTATGAGAAATCTTTGTATCACGTCTTAACCTATGTTCAATTGCCCTCTCCAATAATTTTAAAGTATGGTACATCAACTTAATTCCTCTATAATATGCACACTCTTGTGCATCTCCTTTATTCTTAAAAATGGGGACTAAAATACTCTTCCTCCATCTCTCAGGCATCTTTTTAGTTTTTAAAATAATATTAAAGAGTTTAGAAAGCCAAGAAACTCAAGTCTCCTAAATATTTTTACACTTCAAATGAGATATCTTCAGGTTCTACTGATTTTCCACCATTAGTTTTCTTTAAAGCATCATTAATCTTTTTTACTAATGCAACGATAAGTTTAAATATTTTATTATTATTAATGATATTAAGATAACCAAGATCGATCTTATTTTCAGAAACTTCATTAAAATTTTTATCAAAATAGCTCACCCACCTATGTTGAATATATCCATATAAGAAACACTTCTTGATTTTCATCTTTAATACAATTTTCTTGAATGAAATACTTACTTCCTTTCTACTTTGTTTGGCTAGTTTATACATATATTTTTCATCTTATTTAAAGATCACAAAAAGTAGAATTTTTAGTGTCACAAATTATTTTCTTAGACTCTCTACGGACACCTTATATCTTTCTCAATTCTCTAAGCTTTTACATTTAAAACAACTTTTATAACACAACATTTCATATTTTATCTTTTCTTGCATATTATTATTCCACCACCAACTATTTATTTATAAAAATATTTTCTTTTGATTCTCCAAGTACATCTTTTGCTACTTGTTTAATAGTGTTTCTCACTTTATCCCATATAAAATTTGCTCCTTTATGAACTACCCAAATCTTAAAATATTGAAGTTTACTCATAAAAATTATTTTTTTGTGTCTTTTAGATGCCCCTATCTAATTCTATGACAATATGTCATAATATTATTTATCTTACAACTTTTTCTCTTAAAATCTAGAACTAATAATCGATGACTTAAATTTTCACTTGGAATAAACTCACAAACTTTACATTCTCAACGACTTCTTTTGCTCATAAGAAAATAATCATTTTATGTTTTATTAAATCCATTCTTATAAGTAATAATATGCTCATCTTTTTTCTTAAATAAAGTATTACCAATAACTAAATCATACGCTAAAGAAAAATCTAATATGGTTAGACATTCTTCATTAATCAATCCAAAACTGTAACCACGGTGAATATTTTAAAATCTTCTACCACTCAACCAACATGCCTATTTAAATCTTCTCTAATAAAAATTCTTTCTTCCAGAGTTATCATTTGTATAAATTCATCAAAGTCATTCCAGAATTTTTCTTTAGAACATGTATTTAAACTTATTTGAGGAGCATAAACACTTATCACATTATCAACAACAATCTTAAGAGATATAATTATATCTCAAATTCTATTAATTCTTACAATATTATCTTTCAAACTCTTATATATAATTACACCTATATCATTTCTAGAGCGACTCCTACCTGAATACCAAAATTTAAAACACAGGCAATCAATCTCCTTAGCCTTTTCTCCAACTCATTTATTTTTCTTAATACATAATATATTTATCTTCTTATGAACCTTAATATCAACTAACTCCATTAATTTACCTATGGGAGCACCTATATTTTAAGATCCTATCTTAATATTAATTTCATGGACTAATTTATTTACCCCGCATTCGTTCGTAATGTGGGAACATTTGCTTATTTGATACTATACCCGGGCACCGATGAAGCGACCTTTACACACTTTTTACTGTGTTGATGCCATGTATCGAGTTGCTTCTTGGAGAAGCCCTTACATTTTCATAAGGATTTAAAGGATTAATTTCATGATTTTTTTTGATAAATCTCATTCTTTTTATCGACTAGCTAACACAAATCACTAACATTCTGGAATGAATAACAAAAGTACAAAGTAAAAGGATTCAAGAGTTAAAGAAAAGTTCACAGCCGCACAATCACTTCTACGTCCTTTATCATGGCTTCCGACCGCTGGAAAGTCATTGGAGAAACAAATCTATATGCCACGCATTTTTGTTCTGATTTCCTTCTGAGTTGTTTCACTTTCTTACATCGACTACGGGGAGGACGCCTTCGAATTCCTCGAATTGGACAAATACGCTGCGATCGAGAGATAATGCGATAGTGTCATCGTCGTCGGAGGCAATAGGAAAGCGGGAGAAGAATACGACTAGGAATGTTTTATCTGCTGCTCTCATGAGGTTTGGGTTTTTTGGATCTTTCACATTCTGAATGATTTGAATGTGATTCAGAATGCCGGAACCGAGTAAGGTCCTCCCGATATGAAAACGGCGAATATCACTATTCCGGTAGAAGCACTTCATTCGCCAAACGAACGGTGGACATCCTCTTAATATTTCCGGCGAGCCACACTCTAGCTTGAAGAGCATCATCCACTTCTCCATTTAATATCCGATAGCAACTTCCGTCCTATTTTGGGCGGCTTGCTCGGGAGACCCGAAAAGCCCACAGCAGTTCGCCGCCTCTCTCGTTCGCTTTCGCACAGCGACTTGCTTGATCGTCTTACCCCCCATTGCGGGCACCAAATCCCAGTACTGATCCTCTATTATTGTACCCGCCCACACGCAGCCTCATTCCATGGTTCTCTACCTTTACGCAGCGGATTCACACTCTCACCCGCTACTCTCCAGACTGAAGCTCTCCCGCATAACCCTTCGCCTGTGTTGGCCCATCTTGACGTTGCCGCTTCAAGCTAATTTCGTTCGTCAGAGGTTTACACTCTCAGCTGTTATGAGGAAACATAGAAGGTCCGAGGAGAAGGGATCCGGTAGTGCTACTCGGCACCATCAAACACGTGGAGGAGTGCTCTGGATGTGCTACTCGGCACCATCAAGCACGTGGAGAAGAGCTCTGATTCAATCTTTATGTGCGACTTAAGAACGAAGCCCGAGTGATGTAAGCATATTCGACCTTCTTAAGGGAAAACTGGAAATTGTGGTGAGCATCAAGCCTAGGGCAAGGTTGTTCTTGTATGATTTTGATTTCAAGCTTTTGTATGGTGTCCACCAGGACACTTCAAAGGGGGCGCAGGGAGGAGGTAAGTTTTTAGGTCTGTTGAAATTCAAGATTTATTTTTAACTTGCTGCAAAGGAGAAATAAAAATTGTGAAATCAATGGCCAATTCAGACCAGATCTTAATTCTTAGCAGCCAATGATTCCTATGGAGTGACGATGATCAGCTAGACCCAGGCACATTGAATCTCGGTGGTGTGGGGAAGCTGACTATCCTACAACGTGCTTATGAGAACGAAAGGGAAATGAGATTCATCCTACGATGTGAGTTTGTGTTTACAACTACTTGGATGTGAGCAGTCATTATAGTTGGAATAGTGGAATAAAAACAAATGGAACTCCATCACATGGTGAAATATAGGTACCCATGTTTGTGATAAAGCAGGAAAAAGTTTGTCTTAATATGTGATATTTCTGTGCTAGTATCAAAGAAATGCATGATTTTTTAAGCATGACAACTTTATGTCCTGCTTATCATGATGATGACGTGAAAGAATTATATTATACATGTGTATAATTCAAATGCCTTTGATTAGATTTCCTATGGATCAAAGCGGTTATAAGCTAGACACGGGCTATCAATCAAAATAAATGAACACATCCCAAGGATAGGACCTTGTTGAGCCACCAACCAGATCTCAACCAACCCAAAAGACGGACGGATAAAAGCACAAACACCTATGGTCGGCCAACCAAAAGGGTAGACAAATCAGAAAACCAAATTACCCCAGACTAGCTGAACGAGAAATAACAACCCAGTAATTGATTGAGTCACGTGTTTATCAACTCGGGTATTGTTCAGGAGGAAATCAGTTGCTCGAATGGTAAAACACTGGGCAACTGTTGACCGCACAACAGGAGCCAATCGATAAGAAGTAAACCAATTAGAAATCAATAAGAGTGCAATTATCATTTCACAATATTCTTCAGAGCCCTATATAAATAAAAGAATGTTAAATGAACAAGTGACTGGGAATTGTAGACAAAAATGCTAAATTCCGTACACATTTTACATTCTCTCTCTCTCTGTCTCTCTCTTCTTTTATGCTCAATTCATTTGGTGTGATTTACGAATAAATCTAGGATCAAAATCTTAAAAGATATTATGAGTATAACATCATGCCATAAATAAGAATAGGAGTAACTCTAGGAGAAGAACTCCAATGTTTGGAAACCTTAAACAATATAGACTACACTCGAGAGTTTGTAATACAACAAATTAATGTGCTTAAAGACCAAGTGATGGAAGCCATCACAGGTACCCTGACTAGAAAGTGCCCCACTGTTGTAACCAACAACGTCCCATCTGTTGTGGGGCTAGCTTAATTGCTTGGAGCAGAATTGGGAGGGACTGAAGTCTAGCATCAACAACGGAAGTCCTGCGCCAAAATAGGCACTCCAAAGCCTGTGGAGCACCCTAGCGCCCTGTTCCAGATGGAAGTCCAGTGCTGGAAATGGCGCCCAGGTACCCGCGTTAGTGATAAGAACTCTGAAGAACAAGGTTGTTAGAATTCAAGTGCGTAGACGCGGCACAACTGCACCATGGAACGTTTGTTTGCAGGTTCGGAAATAGAGACACTAGAAGCTTGGCGCTTTGGACGGGCAACCCAACGCCCAGTAGATTGAAATCTAGATAGAGTGCATGGAAATACAATGCTCAAGAGTGGCACTCTAGTGCTAGGAGTAGTTTCTCTTTTGGGATTCAAGTTCTCAACTTATATACGAGGAAGCTAGGTATCTCTCAGTACTATGTGAAACAAAGAGCGGGACTGTGCAGGTGGGGCAACGGGCCTTGTGTTAAATTTCTGCAGATTACTCTCGTGTGATCGATAGAGGATTGTTCTTGAGTTCCTGGCCTGTAAAGGGAAATTCTGAGCGGCTTAATCTGTAATTTTTCTCCTCATTCTATAGTGAAATTTTGACGTGATATGACTCTGTGGTTTTTCTCATTTTCAATTTTTTATACATAAATTTTTTGTGTATTTTATTGATTTCTTATTTGTTCAGTTATTTTGTTTCAGATCTCTCAAATATGTGTTTTCTACGCTATGATTTGGTTGTGAATTGATTGAATCCCATTTTTACATCCCAACAAGTAGTATCAAAGAGGGTTTTTATGGAGATCTTTGATTGAGTGAGAGCAATGATTAACGAGGCGAGGTATAAGGTGGAGAAGTTCAATGGTTCGAACTTTGCTTTGTGAAAAATATAAGTTGAAGATTTGTTATATAAAAAAAATTATATCTGCCTTTAGAAGGTTTCACCAAAAAGTTTGAATCGATGACTCTGGAAGAAAGAGAAGTGCTTGATCGAGCAATCCTAAATTTAATCTGCCTTTAACTTTCTCGTCTGTTACTTTCAATATAGCTAATGATAAAACTACAATGGATCTCATGGCAACATTTACATGGATGTATGCTAAGCTTTTAACTTCAAATAAAGTTTTTTTTGATGAAGAGATTGTTCAAAATGAAAATGGTAGAAGAGAGCTTGGTGGTTGAATATTTAACTAATTTTAATATTGTTATAAAACAATGGTGTTATATGGGCAACAAGTTTGATGATGAGATCTGAACACTATTAATTTTATCTTTATTGCCTAACAACGGAGATTGACTTGCTATGGTGGTGAGTAACTCTTCAAGTAATATGAACTTAAACTTTGATTACATCATTAGATTAGTGCTGAATGAAGACGTTTGCAATAAGGCGAACTCCAAAACTTCAAACTCTGCATTGAATGTTGAAAACTGAGAAATGAATCTAGGTAAGAATACAAGCTAAGATAGATTTAAGTTTGGAAAAGAAAAGTCCAGGTTAGGAAGACCAAATAATAGAGATGAATGCTAGAATTGCGGGAATAGATATCATTTTAGGAAAGATTATAAATCTCCGAAGAAGGTTGGTGGTGGAGGTTAAGACAAAAATCTCTATAAATATCTCCACGGGCAAAATCCAATGTGATTTCCTTGTTTTATCTCTAGATAATATTGAATCTTAGATAATAGATCTTTTCATGCATGTCCCAATAATGAGGTTTAAAAACTACACTCAGAGTGATCTAGGGAAGTTATATTTAAGAGATAACAAGTCCTGCAATATTATAATAAAGGATGATGTTGATATTAAGTTGTTAAAAATGAAACAGTCTGGAAACTCAGTGAAGTTAGGCATGCTTCAAGTTAGAATAGAAACTAGATCTTGTTGTGCCAGCTTGTAAGGTGTAGATATGTCATTCGTGAAAGGTGATTAAATGCAATGGTGATGGTTCAGATTCATATTGAAAACACTTTTTATCTAATCAATGAGATGGTATAATCTATTTATGTGGATGGAACAAAGGTTGATGTACGGCTTTGGCACCACAGACTTGGTCATATGGGCGAGAAATGTATAAAGTCTATACTTTCTAAAACCTAGTTTCAACTTATAAAATCAATAGATCTTGATTTTTGTGAGGACTATGCATATGACAAGCAAACAAAAATTTCTTTCTCCAAAAGTGGGTCAATTGTGAAATTCAAGAAGTTGAAGTTAATGCATACTGATGTATGACATCTTATTCTAGTTTCATACATTTGAGATTCTTAATATTTTGTCACTTTCATTTATGATCGCGTCAGAAAGATATGAGTTTATTTCTTAAAATATAAGATATACTTGTTGTTGAAGTGTCTCAGATTAGATAATGATCGAGTTTCGTGATCAAAGGTTTATGAGTTATTGTGCTTTTGAAGGGATCAGACATGAGTTCACTGTTTCAAAGACATCATAACAGAATTTTGCTGCTAAGCACATTAGTAAGATCCCACAATTTGCATATACTTTTGATTAACTATATTTAAGAGTTCATTATGTTGTAGACATTGTTGACTCTATCTTATTTATAGATGATCGAGTCTAACAATTAAGAGTTATGATTATACTTGTAGAAATCATGTTAAAAGCTTATATTTTTATTTTTTTAATGAAAAAATATTAAAGTTCAACGATGGTCGTGTTGAAAGAGAATCTCAATAGAATGGCTTTTTTTTTATTCATAACTTTCAAATTTCATATACAGACATTTTAAATGCAAAGCCCAATGATGATCTTGTTTCTAGAAAATCTCAGTCGTAGGGTTTATTTTTTTAAAATGCATCAAATTCTAAAATAAATCTTTTTGTGCTCAAATTAGGAGAAAATATAAAACGGTAAGAAAAATATAAAAGTCAAAATACAAAATAAATAAATCATTTAAAAAGGAAAAAATAATTTCATCCACCCTTCGCATTAATATGTTGATGGTGATAATTTTATAATTAGTTCAGGCTAATAAAGAGTGAATTTCATATCAAATATATAAAAAAAAACTCTATGTTCCACTTTAAATAAAATACACCAATAAAGATGTGGCTTGAGCCCTCTGCTAACATAGTTTGACCCAATGGTTTGACAAATATATTGGTTGTGATTAGAGCCTCCTAGTATGGTGGTTAACTAGATAGTTTGACCCAATAATTTCACTATATTATAGTCATGATTAAAACACATTTGTTCTTCGATGGCTTCATATCCTTTGAATTATAAATTATATGATATAGTTAGCAGGGCATCAAGCCCTTTATTAGCTAAGATTGATTGGGATTTATCAATTTAGGCAAACATTTACCTTATGTCTATAAAATGCCTATTAATTAAGCAACTCATGGTTGGTGATAAAGTTATTTTTATCAAATTGGGTCGATCATATCTTGGGACTAAGTAGACCAGAGCTTATGACAACTCGAGATAATGTAACCATGAGATTTTAATTTGGTTTGTCATCATTTTCCCATTGTCCATTCAAAGCTCACAATGATAAATTTAACAATCTAAAAATGATAATTGCTACTATTATATGTTGGAAATTTAGTGTCTAATGATTAAGCTTAGTTGTTAGCGCACTTTAAATATTGAAAGGAGTAATTAACCTCAAGGACTGATGCCTATGAAATATCTCAAAAAAAACTTAAAGTTATCTTAAAATGAGGGCAAAATTTGTTGGTAGTGTCTTATTTATAATCTATTATACTTTTTTAAAATTTGACTCAGAACAAAATAAAATATCTCGCTTTGAGGGAGGCCAGAACGCAAATTATTTTAGCACAAAAAGCATCATCTATGCTTTTCTCCACATTAATCGTATTTTTATTTATATCACAAAATCATATAAATTTATTTCTTGTGTTTGAGATCGTTGATGCTTATTCTCTCATTCTTATTTAAATCTTATTCAAAATGTTCTCATTTTTCTGATAGAAGATTCAGGCGTAGCTGTGTGGTTGTGTCGGAGAGTGGGAATATGGGGGGAGGGCAAGGGTAGTACGCTTGTGTAAGATGAGTTGCAATGGAATAAGAGGAGCAAGTGGGGGAGAGTGAACATCATTACTCATTGCCTATGAGTAGTCACAGAATATGTGGAGAAAGAGAATGGTCTAGGCCATGTTTGTGGGGAAGGAAAGACTTTCTAATGAGCGCGAGAAAAATGTGAGGGAGCCAGAATGGATTGGCAGAGCAGATGATCTGGTTTTTGCATGGGTTTGGTTTTAATTTTAATTTTAATTTTTTTCAGTTTAGTTTAGCAAAAACAATTTTGTGATCTTGCTTGGTCTCCAAAATTTTTGGATGTTATGTGGAAGCATTCTTAACGCAGAAGGAAGGAACCTTGGCTTGTTCCGATGATACTGTGGGGGTACCATGAGACCATAAAGATGCCTCTTCTAGGCTCTCACATTTAGATACAATTTCTACAAACCTAAATTCTGGTAATGCTATCCTAATAATTCTAAAATCAACTTTGATACATAAACCTAAATTTTACCTTAGTAGATTATCTATGCATTTAAAAAAGAATCTGCAGGAACTTTTGTGTCCACAAAATATAATAAACCAAACCAAAAGGTTTCATCTCCCGCCGTTGCTCCTATCAAATTGTAATAGCTGGTTAGTAACTTAGGATAATTAGATTATTCATTTGGCTTTAGATCACAAAGTGACTGAATTTCAAGTCTGTCCTACTAAAATTTGTTTTGTTCTACTGTCTAATTAAGTTTCCATAAAATATACTGTTGTAATCACCTAAATGTTATTATATATATCTCCATGTAATTAATTCCAATATTCATGCATATTTTGCAGGTTTTTGACTTATTTGATCTTAAATGCGATGGTGTAATCGATTTTGGGGAGTTTGTTAGATCCCTCAGTGTCTTCCATCCAAACACATCACAAGATGAAAAAATTGCATGTATGGACCTTTTTCCCTGACTTCAAATTGTTATTTTTTGTCCCTTGTTTCATTTTTTCTCTTCTGAACCCTTTCATTCAATTCCGTAGAAGTTCATGTTTTAATTTTAGAACTTTTAAACTTCTGCTTATACTGTAGTAAAATCCTTCCAATATTTTATTTTTAATATGGATCTGGCTCCAACAATTTTTAAGTTATTTTCATCGATGAATTACTATCTTTCATCATCTGTGCTTAGATCATGATGGTGTGATTTGTTTTTTATGTAGTTGCTTTCCGATTATATGACTTGAGGAGCACTGGTTTTATTGAACGTGAAGAGGTAAATTTTCGATCATTTTGTTCGTTCTGAGAATCAATGCTTCTCCTTAATTTTGTTCATAGAATTGAAGTCTTCATAATAAACATCCATTTAATGCTAAATCTTCGGCATTTCACTGCTTATTTATTGGTTATTTGGTCATTCAAGTAGAATAATCTTTCGGCATTTCACTGTTTTGACAGTTAAAGGAGTTGGTTCTTGATTTTTTAAATGAATCAAATTTATATCTTTCTGATGATATTGTTGATACGATTGTTGATCAGGTTAGAAAGATTACTTTTTTTTTCATTTTAAGTTTATTTTTACTTTTAAGTTATTTTTATAATACCATAATATTTTAATTTATATATTCATATGCATCTTGATGAATGTTCTCATATTTATTTGCTTTAATAGACGTACAAGCTGGTAGATGCTAACTCTGATGGAAAGATAGATCCCATTGAATGGAAGGAATTTGTACTGAAAAATCCATCTCTTCTCAAGAATATGACTCTTCCATATTTGAAGTAAGCTGCTTTCATGCACTACTCAAGTTGATGATCTGTTTAGTTTGCTTTTTTACGGAAAAACAGCTTTTGATTAGCTCTACTTTAATGGTTGAATAGATCAACTTGTTTTATTTGCTAGATATTGCATTTACATGATTGTGCATATTCAGTAATGAAATTTTTGACTAATTTGTCACTTTAAATGCATGTGTCTACTAGCATTCCACCTCAATTGTTTTATTATAGATTAACTATTAATCTATTAACTCTTACAAAGATGCCTCTTGTTTAAGTTCTAAATGAGAAAATTCACCTTAATTAAAAAAATAATCGAGCTAAGCCAGCTTGGTTCAACTTGAGCTTTCAGGCTAAAGATTCCATCTAAACTCGATTATTGATTAGATCAAGTTAATAGTTGATATTTATGCCGACTATGCTGATAGAATATGTTTTCAATAGCTATTTTTGCAAGCTGGATGCTATCTCACTCAATCCAATGTGTTACATATCTTTTGTTTGGGAAAAGCTTGTCTCTGAGAGCAATTATGATTACAAGCATGGAAAAATAATTTGTAAGGAGAATGCGATAAAAAAATGAGATTTTACATGATTCGCTAACCTATGTTTAAGATTGCGTAGAAAGATAAATGTCCACTTTCAATAGTCACATCTCTTTTTTATCTCACTTGTATATCACATCTCCTCTATTTCTTGCTTATTCCCTCTTCAAACTTTAGTGTTTCCTACACTTTTTATGTTCATTGGATATAGATAAAGCAACTACCTCCTATTTTGTCCATTTTTCACTTGTTACTAGCATTTGTGGCAGTTGTTAATTTTCTCTTGAGAGGGCCTCCAACTTCCAATAGTCACATCTGGCTCTCTGCTTGTTGTTTTTGGACACTTAACAGAGAAACCCTTTGCAATGACATCCACTATATAACTAAAATCCTCCAATCATTCTATTCCTCTTGTCCAATAATTTTATCTACACTTGGTGTTGATGGAGAAAATTTATCAAGCCGGGGTGACAATGTAGAGTATAAGTATCAAAGACTAACACAGTATAAAGAACTAGTATAAAAAATTCACACAGAGAGGGATTCATGATGCTTGTTCAATGCTCGGTGAAATGGCCTACAGGAGATATTCATCTGGGCTCAAATTAAAAGAGAATGATATAACGCGCTGAAGTGTTTTTAGAGTAGTTTGATCTAATGACCTACACCCACAGTGTGATTATCAAGTTAGATTTATTCAGACTGAACACAGAGAAGACTCTCTATTGAGGGCCCTAGGGGTGGGGGGTGTACGGTGGCCAAGCACAAGCATATAATCAAATCATATACTCAATCTATATAGACAACGCCCTTGATTTTGGCCATCAATATCAGTGCACAACTGTTTGTTCATTGCCCACGCACCGTATATATATTAGAATGGATTAATAGTTAATGTTTATGGATTCTCCTTTAATTAACTGTATTTTTGGATTCTAGAGGATGAAAATGGGAGAATCCAAAAGGAGATCTGAGGATTTACGAACTAGGGAAGCTTTTTAAGCCTCTTGTCAAGTGGGGGATTTAAGGATTATCTGAAGGGCCCTAAACCCTAAAGGATTGCTAAGGAGTCAAACTGAGTGGTTGTGATGTTGGGGCCTCAATCTCCTACTACATATGGTTGGAAATAAATTGATTTGATCCTAAGAATAGCTTTGTTGGGCTTAAGCTCGTTTGTAAGAACCTTGTACAGTTTGAGCTCAAGTTTGACCTTCATTTAAGTATGTTGTAGTGTTCAGGTTCATTTTATTTAAAATTCTGACTCTTTGAGCTCGATTTGTATTGACTAAGATTAGTGCACAACTGTTTGGTGATTGCCCACAAGTCTTGTAGATATCATAATAGATTAATAGTTAATGTTCACGAGAGGTCACCTTCAGCTGACTACATTCTTAGATTGCTTGAGAGAGTGGTAAAGGACAAAACAGAGGGAATCCACAAAGAGATCCGAGGAAGTACGGATGGGATACCTTGTTAAGCTCTTTTTCAAGTGATGGAGTTGATGATTATTCCAAGGGTCTTTCTAAGGGAAACCCTAAAGGATAGCTAAAGAGTTAGACAACCACCTTGATTTTGTCCATCAAGATTGGTGAACAACTATATGGTGATTGCCCAGACATCTTATAAATATCATAACAGATTAATAGTTGATAGAGAAAAATGCCCAAAATAGTCCCCAGACTATTAAAAAGTGTACAAATTAGTCCCCTAGTTTTAAATGCTCCAATTTAGTCCCCGACTTTTAAAAATTCGAATTGGTCCCAATTTCACATTTTGAAGGGTAATTCCATATTTTTATAAAATTCACGAATTAAACACACGAAGAGCTCGCCAGTTCTGACTGGAGGATTCATGCACAAAACTGTCTCACCTTAAACCTAAATATTTACTGCTCTGCTTGTGTGGCTTCTCACCTTCTATTTTACCATCGACAAAGTAAGCAACTCAATGTGTGTACTCATTCACTGCTTCTCCACTTGACAACAATCTCCATCTCCATTCGTGTTGCTTGCCTCGACGACAAGGGTTCATCTCTATTCGAGCGTGGCTTCTCCCCTTCTGTTTCACCATCGACGAAGCAAGCAACTTAACGCGAATACTCATTCATTGCTTCTCTACTCAACGAAGCAGCATCTCTCTGTCTTCATCTGTGGTGCTTGCGTCAACGACAAGGCTTCATCTCCATCCGAGCGCTTGCGCATCCCCCTTACCATCGTTCATTGCAGAGAGAGGTGATTTCAAACTAGGCCGGTTCAACTTGGAGAAGTTGCGACTTCAGTTAGCTAAAAACGACGTTGTAAGTTTGCAGAGAGAAGTAATTCGTCAAAGAAGAAAAATATAATATATGTGACAAAATAAATTATTTAATCGAATTTTAAAAGAAAATGGTGGAGAAATGGGATTTCAGTTTTTGTGATGTTTACTTTTAATCGTATTTAAGCAGTATTTAAGTAGCCTTTAAGCAACATTTAGCCTAAATCCAGCCAAATAATATATGCAATAATTTATACTGGATATATTTATCAATAATTACATAAAAGACGAAATACCCTTCAATTCATGTAGGCCACCGTTCAATTTAACGGAAAATATTATTTAAAACCAATTTAGATCAACTTTTAAAACTCTGAGATTAAATTGGACAAATCTTAAAACTCTGAGAATAAATTGGATACTTGTTAATAGTCGGGGGACTATTTTGGGCTTACTCAAAGTTAATATTCCGATGAATTCACTTTTAACTCTTGAATTTCTTGAGAGAATGGTAGAGGATAGAATTGAGAGAATCTACTAGGAGATCCGATTACAAATCATAAAAAATTTTAAGGCCTTTGTTAAGTAAGGGAGTTAGGGATCATCCCAAGGTTCTTTCCAAGGGAACCCTAAACGATAGTTGAAGAGTAGAATTAAGTAACTGTGATTGCGGGGCTTCAACCTTTTGCCACATATGGTTGTGTTGATCTTCTTAATAGCTTGCTCAGGCTTGAGCTCTTTTATAGAAAGCCCATGGGGTTTGAGCTCAACTTTGAACTTTATTTGAGTATTTGTAGAAAAATTCAAGCTCAATTTATTTGAAATTATGAATTTTTGAGCTCAATCAGTTTTGATTTTGGCCTTTAAGATTAGTGCACAAGTATTTGGTGATTGCCATCCTGTAGATATTAGAATAGATTACTACTTAATATTTCTATGGATTCTCCTTCAGTTTACTGCATTGTTATCTTTCTTGAGAGACTAGCAAAGGAGAAAGCAAAGAGAAACCACAAGGAGATTTGAGTAGGGATGTATGGATAAGAAAGTATTTTTAAGCCCTTTATCGGGTTGGGGATTTAGGTATTATCTCAGGGGATTTTCCAAGGGAAATCTAGAGGATAGTTGAGAGTCAGACTGAGTGACTATGATGTTGGGTTCTCGATCTCACACCATATATGGCTGAAAATAAGTTACTCTGATTTAATAATAGCTTACTTCGGCTTGAGCTTGTTTGTTAAAAACTTGTTAGGTTTGAGCTCTAGTTTGGATTCCATTTGAGTATTTGTAATAATTTTCAAGCTCAGTTTATTTAAATTTATGACTATTTGAGCTCAATCGGTATTGATAGCAACTTTGATTCTTGTCATTAATATTAGTGCATAACTGCTTGGTGATTGCCTATGCATCCTATAAATATCAAACCAGATCAATAGTTAATATTCGTAAGGAATCACCTTTCAGCTGATTGCATTCTTAAATTTCTTGAAAGAGTGGTAGAGGACAAAATTGAGGGAATCTATAAGGATATCTGAGGAAATAAAAATAGGAAACCTTTGAAACCCCTTTTCAAGTGGGAGAGCTAAGAATCTCAAAGGTCTTTCCAATGAAAACATAGAATGATAACTGAAGATTCAGACTGAATGACTGTGATATTTGGGCCTCGACCTCCTATCACTTAAGACTGCAAATTAATTGTGTTGATCCTGATAATAAATTTATTAGGCTTGAGATCATTATAAGAACCCTATTAGGGTATGAGCTTCATTTGAGTATTTATAGCAGTGTTCATGCCCAATTTATTTAAAATTTTGATTGTTTGAACTTGGTTTATTAACTAACCAATCAAACTTTATTGAGCCTATTAAATAACAACACTATCAAAAAGCATTAAGTCTATTAAGGAGCATCTTTTTGTATTTAAAAATGAGATTTTAATTCAATGAACTATTGAATAAACAATCTTTTTAACATGCATAAACTAGTAGCTTGTGTTTATGAACAAAAACAACCTAGTACAGAAAAAACATGACTTTCAAATAACCATATATGACATAAATTTATAATCGATCATAAATGAGTATATTATCGAAACTTAATCAAACTTTTTAACGAGATTGTTCATGGGTAGTAGATAATATTATTCATGATTATAAATTAATGAAGCACCAAGCATTCAAAAATATTTTTTTATGATTGGAGTATTTATTAAAATGTTCGTACTTGTTCAATTAGTTAATTAAATGATCTTGAATGTGCTCAAATCCAAAAAGGAAACTAATATCTTGTCAGGCAAATAGGTGCCCTATCACCACATTGTAGAGCTGTAATTAAGCTCTTGTGTGCGCAAGATTTTTAATGTTTACACTTGATTGGATTAAGAAGGCAAATGAGTCATGCAATTCAACAACTAGCAACTATCTACTAATGCCTTATAGTTTCTCCTGCCATCAACCTATTAGCCTTTACCATTACATTTATTATAATATCATGCTACTCCTTTATCTTAATATGCCATTTGCTTTGCAACACTTGTCTACCCTTTGGAGGGTCCTGCTTAACAATAACTTTTTTTAGCATTGTTCTTCAAATTCATCAGCAAAAGATTTAATAGTCACTTCTATTATTTTGGTGTTTGATGCCATGTACATGGTTTCATCCTTTCTTTTATATGCTATCACCAAGGCATCCTTGGCCATCTTCCAATTATAAGTATATAAGTTTGAGTTGCAATCTTTTTTACCAATCAGTCTAATTGAGATCGAGTTTCTATTGATTTGTACACTGCCAACTCCCACAACATTGTGGGGTTTATCATTGCCAAGATTAACTGCACTCTTTATATGATGTTAGTTAAAAAATGCACTTATAATTTAGCATTTAGTATTTTATAAGATTATCTGCATCATGGATTAGTGCATCATAGATCTCGTCACTTGCAACATTCATGCATTCTTCCATTTGTTTTAAACTCTATCCACCATTCCCCTGCAAACTATATCTTATCGTATGGCCAGTCCTGATACATCGTTAAGTATACATGCTTGTGAATTTTTGCATGTTTCTTCTGTTGAGATTTAGATCCTACTCTATTGTTCTATTCTTGCACTTCTCACTTTGCTCTGAAGATTTAGAGCAAGTAAAGAATCTTCACCTGATTCTGGTCTCCTGATGGCCTCACTTAATATCAAGTCAAGTATATCAATAAGATTCAGCTTCATAGACACGCATTAAGTATTGAAAATAGTCACAATTTCAATCTGACTTTCTAATGGTGATGATAAGAAGTTTTATACATGAACTCCATCATCAAAGCTACTATTAACTGAGCTCAGTCGACTTATAGTTGAAGTGAGCTTACTGATATGTGTCACCACAGAAGCACCTTCATCCATCTCTAAACTAAAAAATTTTCATTAAATGCATATTTTTACCATTGAAGGCTCATTAAATATGGTCATCTCTTGCAATTTATTGAAGGCAACATTCTTTGCCATTGGCAGGCATACATCTATCAATGCTTGCCTATCTAATAGATTACAGTCTTCTTCGCTCATAATTGTTGGCTTAAACTCCAAGACCATTATAGTAAACAGTTTTGGAACATATAATGCTTAATCTGCATCTTCTAGTATTCAAAATTCTTGTCATCAAACCAGTCGATCATTACCTTCCCATCTCTGTATATCATTGCTCCAATTTTCTTGTAAAACTCTAAAATGTTTAGATCTTGTCAATTGTTGGAAAAGTGCATGCTTGGTAGCGAAGGCAACATCGATGATGGGGAAAATACGTTGCAAGGAGATTAGAAATAAAAGAAAAAAAGAATGGAAGAGTTTCTGTGATTCATTGAGATCCATTTATAGGCACTCACTAGTATCTTCCCTACAAACATTCTTAAAGAGAATAATCAAATGCATGTTGCATCTTAAATGCAGTATGGCGAGGATTTAAATGCAAGCAATCTTAAGTTATGCTACTTTCATAGCACACAAATCTTCTTACCTTTAACTAAGACAAGTTTTAATTTCAATAGAGAATGAATGATTTTATCAGCCAGCAAAAATTGCTCTGGCTTGAAATTTTCACATTAATTTGCTAATTTGTGCAATGCCTGCTGCTTTCAGGGACATACCAACGGCATTCCCCAGCTTTGTAATGAAATCTGAAGTTGATGAAGAAGAGGTGGATTAACAAGTAATGCTTATGTTCTTCTCAATTTCGTTTTGTTTTTCTTCATATCTTCATCGTTAAAACGTGGAAGGATTTCTCTAACCAAAGACTCCTAATTCCTTAGGTGCATTTTTTCTGTTGTTGAATATAAAGTCTACTTGAATCTACATCCTCTACCGTTGAAATATAATTTTGTAAGTGTGATACTGAACTATTTTGGTCCTTTTTTCTTCTGAAAGCAGGAGAATGAGAGTGGATCTCTCTTTTAATGTGTTTTATATTTTAGTTTAGAGGGACAACCTTTTTTTTATTTAAATATTGTATTATATATTTAAGAATTTTAGAGCTTGATTTAGAATGATATTTGTACAATTTGAAAATAAAAAAAATAAATCTAAAAAAGAAATGATTTGAGTTTATTTAACATTCATTCATCGTTGGATCGTTTCAATGAATATAAATATTTTTAACAGATAAATAGTTGTTTTATTACGAGTTGTATCACATTTTTGATATTCAGTTAAATTATTATACTAAAATAAATTATAAATTACCTGTATATTCATTTAATTTATTATCATTAAGAACATTCTAAATTACCTATATATGTATATATATATATATATATATATATAGCATTTAGTGAACTAATTGATAAAACAATTGGAAGTAAGATGTGATAGGAATGAAAAATAAATATGGTGATATAAATTTTGCTTGTAATACTGATTAACTAAGCTCTTATGTTTAAAATTGTGACGAGTTTCAATACTTAAATATTGAAATTGAAAATAAAGAGTATAAAAATATTCATTATTTTATGATGACATATATAAAATAAATATTTAATTAAATTTATATTATCAAACAAATTATTAGTGTGGGCTATTATATTTTAATACTATCTATATATTGAGAAGTTGAGCCGGTATAAATTACATATGTCTGTCTATGTGTGTGTGCGCGTGCGTGTGTGTACATATATACATACATACATACCACAAAATTTTAATTTATTTACATATCCAACACCAAAATTTTGATTTACACATTTATAAGCTTTCATATCGTATAAAAAATGCAACCATTGCTAATTTTTAGAAAGCGAAACACTTTTTATTTTCGGTACATATGTAAAAATCAACGTTTATTTGTTAGATATATAAATACCTAGGAATTATGTGGTGTTCGTGTAAATTTTCCAATAAATGAATAATAAAAAAGTCTCGAGAGGATTTCTAATAGTTTGGATTATCATGCCCAAATGATCACATGGGTACTTAAAAGTTAAAAGTTCAATGGTTATGACAAGTATCCCAGGGCCATTGTTCAAATAAAAGATTAATTTTTGGTATTCTCATAACTTTTTATTTTCAGTTCATAATCTGTACTCAAGTATTTCTTTATTATTATTATTATTTTAAGTATTTCTCATAATCCTAGGTCCCTCTGGTTAGTAACTTCCCTTGGTAACGGGAGAGCACTTTCAATTAAGAATTATTAGAAAATTGATTGCTCAACATATAGGAGCAACAAATTTAATATTTAAAATTTATGATATTATCACTGTGAGCTTAAGAACGCATGTGAGAGAAAAGTGACACACACAATCAATATTTCATGACTCCATCTCAATTTTTCATGATCCTTAATTTACTTAGTCAAATGAGGTAGTTGGTCCAACCTGACAAAAAGATTGTCAGCAACCATGGGTTGTTTCGTCCAAGGGAACCTTATAAATATGGGGTGAATATTCATCTAACGGAACCAATCTAAGTCAACTTTAACTTATTGAGAGCTTCATGCCCCATCAAATCTACCTTGTGACTCATAATTCAAAATGACAAGTTACCATTGGAGAACATACATGCTACAATCGTGATCATGATATAATGATGTTAGTTGACAAAGAAACCACCCGGTTAGAGGGCTCAAGTCATAACTGTTTTTTTTCCATTTGACAAACAAACCATGCATGCAGAGAACTCGAGACAATGTGTTTATTGGCACAGAGTTATTTTGAGTTTGAATTTAGTAAAACACTTGATATTAGATTAGCTCTATGTGAGATTATGTTAGTACTAGATTTATCCACCTCAATAAATGATGATGGACTTAGATGAATTTTTACTTTTTGCTTCTAAATGATAGATTTCTCTTTAGCATTTTAATAGATTTTTTTATTTGAAATTTCAAATTTTATAAGCAAACCCCCTCCGATTGATATTCATGTCTAACACCATTATCATCAGAGGATTGGGATGAAATGCTTATTTTTAGCCTTTAATTGAATTTATTCATTTAAGCATTAAAAATGTTTAGCCCTACCAGCTATGGTCCCTATTAGGTGGGAGATCAGACTGACTTAGTGAGAGCTCAATCTTGTCTACTCCAATCTATTTAGGGAAAGAGATCAAACTAAAGTGTGAGACTTATGACCTAAACCTCTATAATAGATGACCCGTGACATTTTTTAATTTGACTTTTGAAAATGATAATTTTTTTATGAATTTTGAAAGACATACTAATTGTTGAAATCAAGTCCATCCTGTGAATCACACCCAAGGAATAAAGTATATGATAAGAGAGGAAGAGAGAGAGAGAGAGAGAGAGAGAGAGAGAGAGAGAGAGCGTTAATGAATAATAGAATGAGGAAATTTCTATTGATTCTTTGATTATCCTTAACTGTATAAATTACCCCCTTATTATAAGAGGGAGGGGTAACATGTGCATCATTATATGGCTACCCTTGCTTTAACAGGTGAGATATATGGTATAATTGGAACTTAAATAAACGAGCCAATGTCTCAGCTACCTAATCACTAGGTCAGGTGAGAATGACGGTCCTTGGGTCGATAAGGCTCGTTTGGCAGAATATGCTGAGTTGCAAGTGCTAATCAGGTTTGGTTGATCTTCGATCTTCTAGACTTTTCTTGATCAACTTGAGTCCTTGAACAAACAACAGATATGTCAAAAACAAGCCAGAAGAACAAGATAGACTCTAATCAAAGAAAGACATTCAAATACCAGCAAAGACCTAAAGTAAAAAAAAATTATTAAATGTAAAAATTTATTAGTGGGATAAAGGTTTTGTTATTGTTGTATTTATTAAATGTAAAAATTTACAAGTTTGCAAACAAATACTGCTTCATTATATTTCAAGTGCGGATGCAATAACTTTTTCTAAGGAAAAAATATATTTAGTTCATCTCTGCCCCATATCTGAGGGACTACTTTCTCAATAAAGGTCTTAAGTTTGTAAGTTCAAGGGGTAACCCTTTGGTCAATGATAAATGGGTGGGTCCAAGTTTGGTCCAACGTGTTGATCGACTGCCCACAAGCAGCTAGATCGGTCATCTTTAGCACAAGGTCTCATGGGGAAAAAGTCTTCTCTCGAATGCACTTGTTGTGGTAGCGGGTGGTGCATCTCTTGACTTCTTTCTATGAAAGGACTGAATCAGCTTACTTTTCTTCTGTAAGATGAATTGTAAGAATCACCCCTTCATTGTTATTCTACCAGTCAATTAGATTTTCCTCATCGAAAGCTGAGGCTTTTACTACCATTGACTATGATGATTGTATTCGACAGAATGCATCACTCCATTCTGTGTGACTGTATGAATGGAGACTGCCCTGCCGCTAGAGACCCAAATCATAGCGGAAGGGTTCCTCCTTCAGCTCCTGTGCTAGGGTAACATGTGCGACTGTGGGTTTCAGATCTCATACTTCAAGCATCTCCCTCTAGAAAAATAGTGATAAATAAGCGAAGGCTCTTATTTTGCCTCAGCCTAATCTGCAACTGGGCCTTTGAACTCTCCTGGTACCTTTGGGTGCTGAAAAATTGTACCACCAACATTCTATTGAAGTGGATGAAAGAGCTGATTACTCCAGTTAATTGTCCATTGAACCATCTGAGAGATGCTCCCTCAACATGGTAAAAAAGAGGCAACACTTTAGAGAATTAATTACCATCAACCAAACTGTCAACTTAAAGGAGGTGATATAGTCAGTCAGATCAGTCTGACCTTTGTAGGATTCTAGCAAAGGTATCTTGAGCTTCTCTAAGGGCTTCAACAGCTTAAATATACAAAGAAAATGCATTATTTGGCTGGCTGGGGACCTTGGAGCACCCAAACAACTATCTCTTTAGCGATGCTGATCCAACACTATCCTAGTATTGGGAATCTCTAAATCTATCATGGGCTTAAGACATCCTTCAGTTGTTGTGTGCGTCACTTCCTCCTTGGGGTTGTTCTCTTCTTCCTATTACAACTTCTTGAATAGCTTCTATCATCTAAACTATCATCTAGTATCTCAGATCTTGGATCTATTACTTTATAAACTTCCTAAAGCACTTCATGTTTTTAGTGTCTCTTTGATAAGTTTTTTTTTTCTTTGTGGTGTTCCTATTATTGTTCTTGGCGTGATCTATACCCACTACACCTTTAGGATCATTTTAGGATGTTGAATTCGAGTTTGTACTGTGAATCACACTCAAGGAATAGAGCATAGGATATGAGAGAGAAAGATAGAGGGAGAGTGCACAATAATAAATAGTAGAATGAGGGAATTTCTATTGAAACTCTGATTAGCCTTTACTATAGAAATGACTTCCCTATTTAGGGTACCATGTGCATAATTATTTGGTCACTCCTGCTTTATTAAGGGCGTTACAGGGTATTTTGGGTATTTACATAAATGAGCTGATGACTCAGCTATCCTACAACTATGTCAGTTGAGATTGGCAGTTCTTGGGTCAGCAAGGGTTGTTTAGCAGCCTATGATGTCTTGAGGCTGTCAAGTAGCTCTGGTTTATCTTTGATCATCCAGACTTTGCTTGGTTGATTTGAGTTAATCAATTGGCTACATTGGTCCGTTTGTGGATTGCTGACATTTAGATGAGAAGCTCCTATTTCCATAATGATACTAAGTTGTCAGACAAATGATGAATAACCATAATCCGACAGGTAGCTCAACCCTTGATAGAAGGTCCTTTTAGCAGGTGTACCGTGGTGAGAACTTTCAACCTTCTGATGAAGAGTTCTAGAGACTCTTATGAGGCTGCTCGATCAAGATGTTAGGGTGAGAGTTGACCAGATGCCTTCTCTTAGCTCAATAGATCTTTGTCTTTAGCTCGAACGGCCTTTGTGCGACTGGCTTCAAGTCCTCACACAAAGGATCTGCAATTTGTCAATCAAATCTTTGATATTATGCTAATGTTACCTTTGGTCATCCTTCTTTAAGCTATCCATGACCGTACTTTCTCGTCTCTTAGTATGTTAGATCTCATTGAGATTCGTGCTGATGTAATTCTGATGTACACATATTTCTCAAAATGAAATTTATTTTATCTTAAACATGCAATTATCCTATCTAAGATTCTCAAACCAACATGATTGAGCATCAACAAGATGGCCAAAGCCCATACATGTACTTTATTATGGGAAAATTTTAAAATATCTATATTTTGTTATATGAAAGATTATATTATCAATGGAATGCATCCAAATTCATCTTAAGGCATAAATTTCACTTTCTATCTGCTTGTGTAAGTGTATTACAGACTCGATGGCAATATCTAAGGCAAAATTTTGCAAATATTTAAGGCATCAACTTTCCTTCTTAAATGGTTCCATGATGGGCCAACAAAGTATTAAGTTAAAGCTATAAATATGAATTTCATTTTTTAAAATCGATTGCTTAAAAATTGGTGAAGATTATTTGGAGATATTATTCTTAATTAAAGATAAGCTATCAATTCTTATCGTGCTGGCAGTGATCAAGTCATCCTATTACTTATAAATGAGCTACCAAATATTTTGAGTATCCAATTATGTGCTTGATTTATATCATTACTGGTATATGTGACAAATTTGATTTTTTTCTTTTTTTGCTTAGATTAAACCATAATTTCAATCAAAATTCAGGCAGTATTTTGGTAGCCTCTCAGCATCATACTCGCAAGGGGGCTACATCGAGAAAGCTGAGCCTAATTCAGGGACAGAACCAACCTCTTTTTTTAGGGTGAGGTAGAAATTGAGGGGGGGGTAACGTGGGAGGAGCTAGGACAAGGAAGGATAAAAATGATATTTTAGGAGGAGCAAAAATGATATTTAAGAAATGGCCAAAAAATCAAATTTTTTTCTCTTATAAGTAAAAACTTGAACAATAGTGAACAATTACCCCCTCTGGACCCTACGTGATTCCGCCTCTGAGCCAAACCACCATGTCAAGAATGGCATAGATGGCCAGGGTGATGAGACCGAGGCCAAAATATTTGTAAGCGAGCACGTGCCATTGCGCACGCACGTACATGCACATGCACACACACATATTTATATGTCCCATTGCATCGTGAGCTTTGTCAACAAATTTTATTCGCCATATTCTTAAAAGCATTAGAAACAAGTTGCGTCACGAGCGTCCAATATGAGCTTTCTCGCCACAATTTTAAAATCAATTATGAGGATTGTCAGCCAATTTTAATGGCCATACTCTTAAAAGCATTGCGAACAGATTGCATCACGAGCGTCCCATATGAACGTCCTAGCCACAATTTTAAAATCAATTATGAGGTCACCTCCTTTTCAGGCGAGATGGCCATTCTTAGCATGACTTTTGAGGATCACAATGAATCCCTCTCACTGTATTTTTATTTCTCTTTTTAGCAATTAGACGTGAATAGAACGAGCTTTGTGCAAGAGCGAAGGGAGACGGAGTAGGAGCTTGAATAAGCAGTTGTTGAGATAGTCATCGGTGAGAAGTTCGCCGGTGCGTTCGGGAGCTGTCGGAAGAGGGGAAAGAGGAGGCATTGCGCTAAGGCAGCCAGAGACAAGAAAAATGATCGGGTTTACGAGTTAGGATCTCAGGTGTTGGTCTACGACGCTCGTCACTTTAGCTCATCCATTGCATTGACTTTTATTGCCCTAGGAAGAGAGTTTCATAGGCATGTTGCTGCATTTTCTTATGATATTGAGGCCAAAGTTGATGCCGAGTTGCTGCCCAGGTCTCCACCAAAGTAGCCCAAATGAGATTGCAGATGGAGTCGATGATGAAGGCAGCGTTCGATGCGATACTGAGTCATGTATGGTAGAGAGGAAAGCAGCTAGCTAAGGATGATTTTGACGAAGAAGTACATAATTATTTTCATGCACAAGTTTATGACATCAAAGTGTTATAAATATAAATATCAAATTTTAAGTGTATGATATGTAAATACATAAGAATCTGTGGTATGTATGCAAATTTCACCGTAAATAAATAAATAAATAAATAATCCGCCTGGGAAGCTATTGATGTACATAATATAAATTGAAACATAGACAAATTTAAGTTTGAAACTTACGGTTCATGAAGTTGCTATTTTTTCTTTGATTTGTTGTTGTTGCCATGAGATAAATGATAGAAATGTTTTATATATATCACAAATGTTAAATCCTAAATTTTGCAAGAATAATTGGTAGGAATAAAGAAGAATAATTGCATGGTTTGACTAATTATTTCGGAAAACTAAAATATAATTCACACTTTATTATTTTGCAATTTTCAATTCCCTCGTGGAAGTGGAACGACGCAGAGAAGTATTGTGAGTCTCCACATTATATCATGTAACATTTAGGCCGACAAGTCAACTCAATCCGAACCCGATTCGAAAAATCTGTGTTCAGGTTATACCAACTAGAAAATGAATCGAAAGTTAACAGATAATTTTTAAATTGACTTGAAATCAGCCTATCAACTCGAAAATGACTCGAAAACAACCTAATTTTGAACCAAATAACAGTTTTTCTTCTGTTAAACAGGTTATACAGGTCGGGTTTGGGTTGGCGGGTTGAAGGTGGGTCGGTTTCCAGTTGGGATTTTCAACCTGATAATGTTCAGTCGGATTTGAGTTAGACCTTTACAGGTAGGGTCAATTTTCGATCAAAATCAAGCCCCTCATCTTTAAGAAAAATGCACTTATAATTTCTTAATTTATGTTTCAGGTGATGACTGGATCTATTTATATACTTACCACACAATTCATAGTCATAACAATCAAATCATTAACATCACAATAAAAGTATCATTTTTATTTTTATAAAAATGAAATGCATAACTTTATGTATTGATTTATAGCGCTAAAGTATTATAAATGTAAATATCAAACTTTAGGTGTTATACACGTGTAAATCCAAAAGATTTGTGTGGTTCATGTAAATTTCCTTTTTTTTTTTTTATATTTATTTAAGCTCCAAGGGTTGACTTTGGATTATGACGCAAATCTTTGTCAATTATAAAAATTAAAGTTAGGTGTTTAACATGTAGATACATTAGGATGCGTGGTATGTATGTGTTAGGTATGACTCATATACCTAATATGGAATTAATGTTGGAGCGGAGCGAGCGAATTTGGGGAGTTTATTATGTAGGTTGGAAGTGCTTGGGGCGAAGTCCCGCGGTTTAAGATACTGGTAATTTGGTAATTACATATCAGACTTGTACTGGTTATAAATAGGTCTAGTGAGCAGCCCTAGGGCTTATGGTTGTTGAATCCTGTATTATGTGCTCTTTTCTGATTAGTGAAAAGATAGTCGCCGCTCTGCTCCCGAGGACGTAGGCATCTTTGCCGAACCTCATTAAATCTCTTTGTGTTCTTCTGGATTGTGCCGATTCTTGCGTTACTTTGCTCTAAATTTCTCAACAAGTGGTATCAGAGCCTGGTTCGAGGGCAGAGAAGAAATTTCGACGCAGGATTTGGAGATTTAGTGGCCAAGACTGGCGATTTGGTGGTGTTCGCCAGGCTTCCGAGAAGATACTTCGGCGGTTCTGGATCAGAACAGCGGAGGCGGATCAGCGACACCTCGGGCGGAATCGCGAGCTTTTCTCGCACAGGAGGAATCGCAGCAGACCAAGGTCTTCGTTCGCACAGGCGGAATCGCAGCAGGCGGGCTTTTCTCTGGTTTCAGCGCAGGTGGTCCCAGCGATTCGCTGCAGGCTTCGCGAGAGAAGAGTACCAGGGGGCGCAGGTTAACGCGGTATTATTTGCATGGTCCTCTGGGCAGTGCTATTAGTGTTGATCGGTCTTATCGAGTTATTAGTGTCGTGTTATTCAAGTTGTTTTGCGAAATTATTGAAGAGGAATCACAATATTATTTGTGTAGTCCTTCGGGTGGTGTTATTGGCGCTATTCACCAGTGTTATTGATGTGTTATTGTAATGTTATTCGAATTATTTTACAATAACACCACAATAAGCACATTTTAGTCATTTTCAGGTGGCCTCGTTAGATACATGTTGCAAGGTTTTATTGGTGTTCGGACACAGAGCTACGTGCGGACTCCGTATGTAAGATTTTTTCGAGCAAACTTATAAATCTCATGAAAATCTAGTTTTATTTTTTTTTTATGGGACATTTACATACCTATCACCCAATTCTCAAGTATTTAAATATCTAGCACCCATTCTTTACTTTTCATATTTATACCACCCAAATCTTTCTTATTACATCAAAAACATCCCCATTTTACATTTTTAAAAGGGTGAGATACTTTTTCATGCAGATATAAGGTGGATGTATATAAAAATTGAAGTTAGGTGTTTAACATGTAGATACATAGGATTTGGTGGTAATGTGAGATACTTTTTTAGTTTATTTTTTCTTCTATCTTTTTATTTTTTTTATTGATTTATTTAACTATTCCCTTTATAATGGGATAAGATTTATAATTTGTTGCTTTAAAAAATTCCTCTTATCATGTAGGATGGCATGGTCATCTTTTATCTCATATTATCGGCATTATTATTATTTTAAAAATAATTTTTAGTTTGCTATCTTAGTGATTAGGTCACTTTGTCCCTTATGCAAAAAGAGGCCTAAGAAATTGTTATCAGGCATTCAATAAATACTTAATGAAATATTATTTGTAGATTTTATTAATTTTTTCTCTTATGTTTATTCAAATTTTTTCCTCTCACTATTTCACGTGTATTTTCATATTTAACTCCTAAAATTTTGATATTTACTTATAGAGTATATAATAAGTTACGATCTCATTAAAAAAGTATGCATAAAAAGATTTATTTTGTTATAAGAAAATAATATCAGTGTATTTTTGATATGTTGCTAAAAATTTAAATATTATAAAAGAGAATATTAAAGTTTATTTGTTGGAAATGTTAATATATAAAACTCCTCCTTTTTAAAACAATTTTTTTTTCTTTCATGATTTCTCATACTTATTACTTTTCAAATAACTTGGCAAAATGATTTCCTATTTGGTGAGACTTTTTAGGAAATATTGTAAGGTAGAGGTTTAGTAATTCACATTAAAGGTAAATACATAAAAAATTTGGCCTAATGAATATTTGTTATAAAACAAAGATACATTGAATATATCTCATTAATTACATTAATTTGATATATATTAAGGCTTTTTAAATTTTTTATTGATCTAAATTTAACTATCTGTTCATGCATACATATATTATTTGCACACTTATAACATTCCAAAAACTTAAATCTATTAATAAAATAAGAAAATTATAAAATTTTATCTTAATTGGATGCATATTATACTCGAGTCACTTAATTTTTTAGGTTGAGTCATAAGTAATATCAAATCCTCATAAGTTTAAACAACAACATTACCTGGCTACTTATACATGTGACTAGACTCAAGGATATGAAGCATATGTGACTTAGCTGGCTATCTTTTTTAGGCATAACCATATGTTTAGAAGAGTCAGACAAGATTTAGCTTCTCAGTGGGAGAGAGATTATAAGTCGCATTTTACCTTATTAACTAGATTTGTGCTTCCTATCTACCTCAATAGTGCTCATCTTAGTTTAGATTCCGAGACACTTTGTTTCTCTTTGCTATGAGATAAATCCCTATTTCCTAAGATTTATCATGGTCATGTACTATTAAAATATAGTACAAGCATTCTAATAAAAGGATTACTCAAATACAAAATTAATCTCAATTTTTAAGCCATAAAGCCCGACTAAATGATAATTTGAGTTATTATTGAGCTTCTCATTATCCAGTACTTTTAACTGCTCTTTCTTTAGTCTCTGATAATTATTATCCTAAAACTTTAATTTTATTCTAATTGAATATCTAGAATAATTATCTTAAAATTCTAAAATTTGAAATCAATAAGAAAAAAGAGCCATTATTTTAATTGAGTGTTTTCTTAGAAGACTATCTCTTTTAATATGTAATTAACTATAAATGTTTGCTTCTATAGAGAACGTATAACCTATAATAAATTAAATCATGTCCTACCTAAATGTACAAATTTTTTTTTTTTTTTTTTTTTTGCATTGACCCATCAATTTTCATATATCTTATTTAGTCATTGAATCTATTATATAATTATAATTTTATCTTTTAAAATAATATATTATATTCTTAATGTTTTATTAAGTCATCTAAATAGGAAATCTTCAAAATTATATGGGTGGTGTGTTCCTTAAACCATGCTACTCTACTTCAACATCATCTTCTTCCTTAGTAACTTAATTTTTTATGCATTCAAGTGGTGATCTCCTAATAATGAGGGTTAAGGAAGTTACCTTGCATCCTCCAAATGAAATGATAAAAATGATTAATTAAGAAAGAATAAACTACTTGCCAAAATGACGAAATTTGAACTAGAGTAAGATGATTAGAGAATCTTGATGCAAGTGCTACTCAACAGCCTTTACAAGTGATCTCATCGATGTCACTACTAATGAGATAGTAAAAAATATATATATTTATCAAAATAAGTTACTAGTTGAGCTAATAATTCCCAAAATGATTTATTAAGTCGACAATTTAATAATGTTTGGAAATAAATTAATGGCTTTTAAAAAGAACAGATTAGTAAGCAACCTCATTTATTCCTTTCAGTCATTTTTAATGGATATTTTCCAATATAAATGTATTAATTCAAAAATACTCATTTATTTGAAGTCCATTTTTGTCATCTTTGAATATTTTTCACTAATTTAATGCTGAGCTAAGTATATTCTCAAAGCTATTAGGTTGAAGAATTATGTTGAGCAACTAATATTTAAGAATGTGAATAACCTCTATAAAATACTTCCCTCAAGTTTTGCCCACCATTTCCTCTTTTATGTATATAGTTAAGCAAATATTGATATTATTGTAAAATAAAAAGTCCAAATTCTAATAGTAGACTATGTGTTTAAAGGGTATACAATAGAACAAGACAGATGATTTAATTACTTTATTTTAATTATTTTCGTTCAACTAAATAATAAATGTTGCATTTGTTGAAGAAAAATTTCCAAAATAACAAAATCAATGAGCATCTTCAAATAATAACAATCAAGTTTATCAAGTAGCTATAACGATTATCTAGCTCCTAAATAGGGGTGTAAACGAGCCGAACACGAGAAAGCCAGGTTCAGCTCGTGTTCGACTCGTTTATATTTCGAGTTCAAAAAGTGTGTTCGTGTTCGACTCGTTCGCTTAGCGAGCCGAACACGAGCCGTTCACGAAAAAAGAGTTGTTTTGACAATCCTAATCACGTACACATAAGATGTTAAAGATTGAGGCAAGATTTAAAAATTATTGTTTATATTAAAACATCATTTGAATCTAATTTAATAATTTTTATTCTATTTTCTTAGTTAATACTTTTAATTGATTATAAATCATTGTAGCCTTGTAGTCAATTAAATTTTTTAAAAATACTACTCATAAGAAATATATATATATATATATATATATATATATATATATATATATATATATATATATATATATATATATAATTGATGAGTAATATTTCGAGCCAAAACGAGCCGAATACGAACAAACAAATCTTAGTTCGTGTTCGGCTCATTAACTTAGCGAACGAGCCAAACACGAGTTTCTTAAAGAGCCGAACAAGAGCTGCTCACAAACAACGAGCCGTTTTGACAGCCCTACTCCTAAAGCATTGCGGAGGTAGATGCTAGGCCAAATAAGAACATTAGATTAAATGAAAATATATAAATTATTAAATGTGGCCTGATCAATGCTTTTCATAAAATAAAGATATTTGGAATATATTCCTTAATGGCATATGATGTATATTAAAAATTTTCAAATAAAGGGCATACATGTAATAAGTCACTAATCAACTTTGCATGTTTTGAGTAGTCATATAGACAGATTTAGGGTCTGTTTAGGGCGGCTGCAGTTTATTGAATAATCTACTGATAAGTTAGGTGCAGTGGCTATTACAAATTTTTTATTGTTTGGATAAGCGAGATCGCTGCTAAAAAACCGTCAATGCACCTACATAGGTGCAGTGTGAAAACGTTGTTTTCAGCATTTTGAAAACACATAATATGCCAAAATACAGTTTACCCAAACAGGCTTGATGCGTTTTCAAAATGCTAACGCACCAAATAAGCTGCCCCAAACAGGCCCTTAATTGAACATCTCTAATTTGGCTTCATGAGGTCGACTATGCTAGCAAGTTCACTGTGACTCTAATATATATAAATATACATATCTAATGAGATTATGTAATTATCTAATATCACTATATAAATGATATAATATTTTTAAAATAAAATTAGATAGTTAAAAATACATATCATAAAATTATATAACTTTTTGTTTTTTTTTTCTTGATGATTATTATCAAATTTAAAAATGTAACGCCAATAAGCTTAACTTATTAGAAAATCAGATGTTGATATTAAAATTTTGGTAAATTTACATACGTAGCACAGAATTCTTAGGTATTTACATAAGTACCCTATTTTTAAAAAAATAATAATAACAATAAAATGGATAAAATTTGAATCAACGCAGCGGCGTCGATCTCGCCCCCATTTTCCTCCACGGGAAGAAGTAATGTCGTTGTGAAGCAGAACGGGAACTCCGCAACTCAGTTCGGTCGGAGGTCAGGAGACTAAGGACGAGCGAAGGAAGAGGATAACAGAAACCCTAAATAGATATTGGCTATTTATCGCACGATATTGGCTCACTGGTCTGATCTATCTTCCATCACCACTCAATTCGATAACAATCCATTTCCCGTCCCCTACTTTCAGACTAATTGTTCCCCCTCTTTTTGGTTCTTGAATCCATCTTTCCTCGGTTCTGTACTCGAATTGATTTAATTCGTGAGGGAGCCGAGGATTTAGTTCGATATCGCTTCCAGGTTTTGGTTTTACCCTCTTTTGTGTTAGATTTAGCGTATCGAACTTCATGATGGTTTCCAAGTTGTAGTAGGACGTTGCCCTCGTTTGCTTCTTATTACCGCTGGAGCTGATCCCTGTAAGGGAGGGGCAGCCGAGGGCAAGCCTAGGTTTTTAATTGGAGTAGAACAATGGCGTTGGCTGGGATCGCTCTCAATCCAATTGGTTATGATTCTGCTCTCTCCTTCTTCAAATGGTCGGCTCATTGCTACCCAGAGCCCATTCTTGTTTACCTTGCGGTACCTGGTTCTTCCGCGATCCCCAGGCCAATCTTCGAATCGGACTCCATCTCCTCTGTTAAGCTCCGCGTTCAAAGAAGCAAGAGTTTCATCGTTAAGAAGCAGAAACTGGTTTTCGATGGTCGGGAGCTTCCGAGGAACGATTGCCTTGTAAAGGACTATCACGTTTCGGATGGCAACGTTCTTCACTTCGTCATCCGCTTTTCTGATATTGGGATTATTACCGTGAAGACTGTGTGCGGCAAAAAATTCAAATTCCATATTGAAAGAAACCGCATCGTCGCTTATGTCAAGCAATATATTGCAAAGAGGGACAAGGATCACGTTGATCTAGAAAGCCAAAAGCTATGCCATGATGGCAAGGAGCTCGAGGACCACTTGTTGATTCAGGATATCTATAAATCTAATAATACTGCGATTCATTTGATTGTGCGCAAGTGTGCTACAGTCAGGAGTAAACCGATTGACAAGGACTTGAAGCTTTCGATATTGGCTCCATTTGCAGCTGCTAAAGGAAGATGCCTGAAAACATTGAAAAGGGAGGTTTTGATTGAGCCATTTGTTGTCAACCCTAATATTGTGTTATCACCCGTAATCAAGAACCTTATTCAATCTGCACTGGCAGGACTAGAGAGGGGACATCACCCAGTAATGTCCTCCGAAGGTGCAGGCGGTACATACTTTTTGCAGGACGCATCAGGTCAAGAATTTGTAGCGGTTTTCAAGCCGATTGATGAGGAGCCAAGTGCAGAGAACAACCCAAGGGGGTTTCCTGTGTCGTTGGATGGAACTGGATTGAAGAAGGGGACGCGAGTTGGGGAGGGGGCGCTCAGGGAAGTTGCAGCTTATCTGCTCGACCATCCGATCAGTGGGCGCCGAAGACCAATGTGTGATGAATTTGGTTTCTCCGGCGTTCCTCCAACAGTGATGGTTCGCTGCCTGAGTGGCAGTTTTAATCATTCGAAAAGGCTTGATGGTGTTGCGCAAGATTTCAAGGTTGGGTCAATGCAGATGTATGTGAAGAATTGTGGGAGTTGTGAGGATATGGGTCCTCGAGCTTTTCCAGTGGAGGAGATTCATAAGATCACTGTGTTGGATATAAGATTGGCTAATGCAGATAGGCATGCTGGGAATATTTTATTTTACAAGGAGGGTGAAGAAAACCGAATTTTGTTGGTCCCCATCGATCATGGGTATTGCCTTCCAGAGGATGTGAGTTTACAATTTCTGTTATTTTCAGTATTGTGTTTGCATGCCCGTTGCTTCTGAGTTTCCTGAATCACATTAAGAAACTAAAGTAGGCGTCTTTATTTGTCTTCACAATTCTTGTTTCTCCCTTTCCATACTTATTGTTCCACACCCAAATAATGAAATTCACCTGCCTTTCTTTGCACTTCTTGCAGTTTGAGGACTGCACATTTGATTGGCTTGACTGGCCTCAGGCTCGCATCCCTTACAATGCCGAAATCATCAAGTACATAAGATTGCTAGACGTCGAAGAAGACATTAAACTTCTCAGGTCTAATGGCTGGGAATTGTCGCTTTTGTGCTCCCGAACTCTACGAATCTGCACCATGCTTCTTAAAAAAGGTGCAGAAAGAGGGCTCTGTCCTTATGAGATAGGAAGAATCCTCTGCAGGAAGACACTCAAGGAAGAATCGAAGATAGAGGGCATGATCCGCAGAGCGAAGGAAGCCATTCTTCCTTGCACTGGTGAGTCTGCCTTCATGGAATCCATCTCTGAAATAATGGACTGTTATCTTGATGAGCTTTCTGCTTGATCAAGTAATGATTTATTGGTCAGATATCAATTTAAATATAGATTAAATAGATGTTTGAAGTGCAATATGTATATTTATGGATATATGGTCTTTACTCCCCTCTGTTTAGTATGTATGTTCATCCAGTGATCATAGATTATAGAGGGTAGAAGTGCTTAACATTTAGCTCTCTTTTTCTGTATATGTGTTTTCCTGAAGACTTCATAGTTCTGAGAAGATGGAAAACCTCGCAATCATTTCCACTGTAGTCACTTGTTTTCATTGTTGATTTCTGCAAGTGGAAGTGAGAGTTAAATAAAAAATTGGGATTATTTTTGTTTCTTTTATTCTTTTTTTATTTTGCTTTTGGGATTGTTTTGGTTAACATAGCACGTTAATACCAAGTATTAGTAAAACGTATTATATTAGCTAGAACAAACTTCACTTCAGAGCCACCATCGAAGAATGGAAAAGATCATAGAGCTTGACAATTATGAATAAAAGGTTAAAACAGATCAAATTAAGATGAGAATGATATATCAGTAAATTTACGCTAAAAAACATAAAAATTGACGGTGATGAATGTAGTGGTAGCTTTGATATTATGTTAGAAGGGGAAGAATTAGAAATGGCTATATTTTTTGGTATATATTTACTCAATAGTCATTCTAGTACAAGCATAGATGTGCTTGCATATATGTAAGAGAAGAAGATTTTAAAGAAAAACATAAAGAAGGAATATTTTTGTATGAATGAGAACATATTATAATAATAAATAGTACATATTCTTATTATGAAGAAGTTAGCAAATTTATAATTTAGACATGATAATACTTTAGGACTATGTAAGCAGAGATACTTTTTTGCCCTAGTTAACAAACAAAGACAATTAATGCCAACATTACATGAGAATTTCAAAAAACAAGACATTAAAATTGATACATCCTCAAAAGCTATTTTGATAATGCATGAATCTTAGAGCATTTTGAGCAGGAAAATATTCTAAATGTTAATTCATGGTCATCTAAGCTCTGATTTCATCAAACGTATAGCCAAACTGACCGTCTTAACAAGGCGAGCCTATGAAGTCAAAAATGGTTTAATTAGAGTTCGATCAAGCCCAAATCAAGTCATTTAAGAACAATTGGAGGCTTTGAATGAACAATTGAATGGTCAAATTGATTTCAAATTGGACAAGCTTATAATCAAATCAAGGGTCTCGTAAAGTTGAATCCAAAGAGCTCAATCAAGGTCATTCGATTCTGACAACATTAAGACACTTAAATGCTCATAGAGCACTATCTGATCAAAAGGAATCACTCTGAGCCATATGATGGAGTGGTTTGAATTCATGCAATATTTAAAGAGGATATTGCTAAAAAAATTTATAAATAGTCCTCATGTCATGAAAGGGGACTTGGGATTTGGGACTTGGACCTGGAGGAGAGGGATGAAGGGGAGATCTAAGCTTTTAAGGATTCCTGAGCTCCTTCAACGTCAAAAAATGAGACATTAAAATTGATACATCCTCAAAAGCTATTTTGATAATGCATAAATCTTAGAGCATTTTGAGTAGGAAAATATTCTAAATGTGAATTCATGGTCATCTAAGCTCTGATTATATCAAACGTATAGCCAAACTGACCGTCTTAACAAGGCGAGCCTATGAAATAAAAAATGGCTTAATTAGAGTTCGATCAAGCCCAAATCAAGTCATTTAAAAACAATTGGAGGCTTTAAATAAACAAATGAATGGTCAAATTGATTTCAAATTGGACAAGCTTATAATCAAATCAAACGTCTCATCAAGTTGAATCCAAAGAGCTCAATCAAGGTCATTCGATTCTGACAACATTAAGACACTTAAATGCTCATAGAGCACTGTCTGATCAAAAGGAATCACTCTAGGCCATATGATGGAGTGGTTTGAATTCATGCAATATTTAAAGAGGATATCGCTCAAAAAATTTATAAATAGTCCCCATGTCATGAAAGGTGACTTAGTATTTGGGACTTGGACCTGGAGGAGAGGGATGAAGGGGAGATCTAAGCTCTTAAGGATTCCTGAGCGCCTTCAACATCAGACTGTCTTTGATCAGTTGTCACCACTGCCGGACAACAACGGCCCCCCCCCCCCCCCTCTATTGAGCAACCACCCCCGGTTGGAGCACGACAGATGTTTCCCGACCACCACTCGCCATTGCCGTCATACAGCCACTGAACACTGACTGCAACTATCAAGCCACTACCATTGTTGAACCACAGTCATAGCTTCCCTACCATTGCTGATCAACCATTATTGGCAGATTACTGCTGCTCGTTCACGACCATCGAGCTGCGACCATCGCTTAACCACCATTATTTCTTCCATGCCACCGCCGACTAGCCATTACCACTAGGGTTGTTGACGCTTCGACCGCCCGATCATTGTTGCTGCCACCATCGTAGTTGTCTTCGGGCCACTGCCATCAGGATGTCACCATTTGCTTGACATATTACACGAATCTTCTAGCTAAAGTTACGCCACTTGTTCAATCTTGCTCCAAGTCAGTTAAGATTGAACATAGCCTTGTAACTTACAATAACATAGTGTAATCATTGCACCTGGGCTAGGCCCCATGATTTTTTCCCTCTCTGGTTTTTCATATTAAAAATCCTGTTGTTGCTCTGTCGATTTCCTTTTACCATTGTGCATGTTGGATCTTCACAAAACACTAAGACTTAAATACATCAATCTAACACCGTAAATTTACATGCAAGTGCTGACCTCATTTTTTTAACCATTTCTCGGCCAAAAATTTACCTTTCCTCCCATGGGAAAACATTTCAAGATGACAAGGTTGTTGAGCTCAAAACAATCCAAAAAGTCTCAAAACATAGCCCTATCCGGCGTAACCACATAACCCTTTCATGTAGCTACACTACTCCTAGGTGTAACCACGCCGGTAATGATGGGGCTATTCCAAGGAACCTTTTGCAGCATAGTCATACCTCAAGGTGGTGTAACCATGCCACCCCAGGGGTCGGCGTAATTATGCCACTAGGAGGTGTGGTCACATTGCCACTGATCCAAACCTCTCCTGCTGGATTTCAAAGCCCTAACCGCTCCCACCTTTTATCAGCACCGCCTCTAGTTAGAAGAATTGGTCCTCACCTCCCTCCTTTTAGTGGTTCTTCATTCTGATTTTCTCATTCATTTGGTATGCTTCCCTTCTAGTTTTCTTCAGCCTCCCTTACTATAAGTTCTCTAATATTCTTCATTTTTCTTTTCTTTTTCTTCTAATTTATTCTCCTGAATTTTTTCTTCTTTCTCAATCTACTTCTTCCTCCCACACTTATTCTTCTAAAATACTTCTTCATTTCACACCTCTTCTTCTCCACTTCATTTCCTCTACTTCATTTCAAAGTTATTCTACTCTTCTTCCTTCACACTTTTTCCTCTACTTCATTTCAAAGTTATTCTACTCTTGTTCCTTCACAGTTCTTACTTTATTTCATTCTTCTTCACATTTTTCCCTCTACTTCATTTCAAAGTTATTCTACTCTTGTTCCTTCACAGTTCTTGCCTTCTACTTCTTGTCTTCTTTTCTCCACCACTATCTTCTTCTTCTTTTTCCTTTCTTCTTCTTCTTCTTCTTCTTCTTCTTCTTCTTCTTCCCTTCTACTTCTTGTCTTCTTTTCTCCACCACTATCTTCTTCTTCTTTTTCCCTCAACCAAAACCCCACACCACTTCCACCATCGCCTCCCCTCCCTTTTTTCATAGTTAAACCACCATCCCAATCTTTAGCTTCTCTTCCCTCTCTTAGTCTAATCACTACACCACTCTCTCAATCTAATTCTCTTCTTCTTGCAAACTATATCATTTCTCCTCTTCTTTTTCCCTCTATATTTGGCTGAAACCCTAACTCCAACAATATTTTATTACCCCTTTCCCTTCTCACATTTTTTTCATATGGCTTGCTTATGCAAATTTATCTTATGAGAAATTTATTTAAGTAAATTTATTTCTTATATGTAGTCTATTATGGGGTAAAGTTATTACTCGTGTTATAATTCCAGGGGTTACCAGATTCACAATATTGGCTTCAAACCCTGTCTCGCTTGGGCAACATGCATAGTTCCCCGTTGCAACCACCACCCCAAACATGCAGTCGAGCTTTTCCTCCAATTCATGCTCAATTCTAGAAATCTTAAATTTCTTTGCAGGGGGCACCACCTACATATAATTTAGCAGAAACAAAATTAGAAAAAATTTATAGAGTGACAAATTAATGAAGGTTATGAACAATGTTCACCGCAAGTTTTTTGGCCCACCACTCCTTGGGAGCATCAATTGTTTGTTTCACCGGATCTCACACCAAGCCTGTTGAGCCTTGTTTCGATTCCTTCCATATTTTTTAATCTTTCTTTAGTTGATCCCACTTGTTCTTTTATTGCATCCTGTCGACTCTATGCCTGTAAGTTCCTTGAAAATTTTCGTAATATTTTGCTACCCTTCCTTATTGAAAAAGGTAGTTGGCCTATTTTCCTGTTCTATTTCCTTAATGCAAATGTCACAAAAAATTATTTTGGTTTTTTTTCCCATAATGCCGATATAGTTGTTTCTATAGTCTTATTTAACATTGTATTACTACAGTAAACCAATATATTGTTAAATAAAAATAAAAAATTATAGTACACTCTAAATTTTTCTAAGGAAACAATCCCTTAAACCTTTAATAACACATGAAGAATAACACAATTACTAACTTCTTAAAAGTGAAATAATGTTTTTCATGCATAGTGTTATAAATAAAGATATAAAATTAAAATGGCTAGAAGTGTAAAAGCATAGGGGATGTGAGCAACATGTAATGCAGAATATGTTTGTCCCTTTAAATTTATTTTAGACGATTGAAGAATAACTATATAACAAGTATAAACAAATGGTTAATACTAAAATGTCCAACTAGAGATGAGTTCTAAGTTAAAGGGTGAGACTCCTCATTGAATCCTGTGATAACCAATAAAAACAATTGCACCGTCTATTTGCACCTTATTTCTAGTTTCAGAATCCCGCAACACACCCACAGAGCAAAAGCTTAGCTTGATCTTCCTTCTTAACTGGTATTTCAAATTGCACCATCTATCATGCCAAATAAATTTCAGGATTTACTTAATTCCTACTTTCTCAACCCTGATTGCACCATCTCTACTTGTCTTACAGGAAGTTCAAGAGAAAGGAAGAGAAAAGAAAAAGAAAAAAAAACTATAGGCAAAGCAAAGGTTGATGTTGCTGAATTTATCCAATTTCAGAACAATAAAACCATCAAAATTACAATCAACTGTCGATCTGTTGGGCATATTGCTGAGACGTTACAAAAAGGAAAAGCAAACTTGTATATGTACAAAACCAGGGCAAAAGAGGGGCCATCAATGAGAATCCAAATGAGAAGATTCATCATACACGTCTCAAAAAAATAATCCAAGAAGCAGGTCCTAAACCAGATCCGAAGAATCCAAAGGAAAAAAAAAATCTTACTGCTGCTTCGAGGAAACCGGGCTGCGTGAGGACTAGTGAGGACACGAGGAACGCTTGGATATCGTAAGCCGTCAGAGAAGAGGAGGAGAGGGGAGAATATCGTCGCTCGGGAAGAGGAGGAGGACGAGGGTTGGGGAAGAGGTGGAGATGGGAGAAGGTCGTCGCTCGGGAAGAGAAGAAGATTCGGGGGTTTCGCGTTTAGGGTAGCGTGAGGGCACTTCGAGGGCACGACGGTGAAAATCCGGGTGAGGAAGCTGTGCGACGGGTAAGCGAGCGCGTTCCCCGTTACCGCAGAATCGCAGCAGGCCGCGGCGGAGAAGCCGACCCAAACACAAAATTAACGCCGGGTGGTGTCGCCCAGCAGTTAGGCCGCTGTGCCAAATTGATCCTTAATACCCCAAAGTAGGTGGCTTGATTTTGACTCAAGTCTGTTTGGTTCGGCTGCAGCTTTTCAGCTGCATACTGTAATTGCTATTGTCCAGGAAGCACCTGCGTGGAATTTGACTGTCTGTTTGGTTGCAGCTGTGGGAAAACAACTGCAGGGCAGCTTTTTCTGTAAAAATAACAGAATCGTACTCGTTTATTAAAAGCTTGTTTGAAATTTTCGATTTATTTATATGATATACGGGGTTTGCAAATAAAATGTTTTTTAAAAATTTTATGTTTTACATATTAAAAATAATAAATATAAATTTTTTTTTAAAAGTTTAACGCTAAAATTTTGCTTTTTTATTTTTTTTAACACTTAAATCTTACTTATCACATAAAAATTACCATCATCAATAACTTTTTAAAAATTAAACATACATTTTTATGCATAAATAAAACGGTATTAATAAAATAATTAAAATTTCAGTGATAGATACATAAAAATATATAGATTGTGCAGCATGTATGTAAAATTTTTTCATAATTGAAATCATATATTTAAGCTATTAATATTTTTAAAGCTATTAACAATTGCATAAAAATGTATGTTTAAAGCTTCATATATTTAAAGCTATTAATTGAATATTATATATATATATATATATTATGTAAATATTTTTATATATCTTTGTATTTTAAAAGTATTAAATTTTTTAGTTTTAAATCATCTAATTACACAAGATTTGAAACAAAAAATATGAAGATAATGATTGCATATCCCAAAAAGTCATAAAATCTTTCAGATGTACATTGAGTCCTCTCAAGCAAATGCTAGTAACAATACAGTGATAAAGAACTGCATGACTATTACAACAACAACTAACACGATAATAATGTTCAGTTTAGTTTTGAGTTCTTGTAGTTCCCGTGTCACACCTTCTTCTGGTGAAGTCGTCCACTCCCTAGCATCGGGCCCCTGAGAATCTGGTAGACTGTCCGCCCATCTGAAGAAACCGTATTGCTGTGAAAAGTTCCGAGGGCAGCAATAAAACTTTCGGCGAAAGCTGTGCGGTTGTCGTGATGTGAAAAGTGATGTCTGGATGCCACAGTGACATAGCACTCGGCGAGAGGTAGCCGACATGGTGGAACTCATCTCTTCCTGAAATGCAAGCGAATATATAACTTAATTACAGTGATTACCAACTGCTCAAATAAAATAATAATCATCGTGCGGATAAAAGAAATACATTATTCTTACAGACCAGTTAATGTGAATGAATATGCTCAACATAATGTAAATCTCCATTTCAAAACAAAAAATAACCTAAACATCATCAACTTAATTCTCTTCATCAGAACAACTCTCCAACTAATGAGCTAGTAATCTACTCTCGAAGGGCTGTCATTTCGTTCGCACCCTCCCCATCTTTCATGCAAATTGGGGCACTATCGTTCTCCTCCCGTGAGAGAGATTGGTCATCAAGGTCTTCATAACCTTCGACTGTAACTACCTCGTCATTGAGATCGACACGCTCGAAATCAACATCAGCTCGAGTTGGATGCCGCCTAATATAGTTGTGTAGGGCCATAGTTCCTAACACTATCTGCACCTGTTTGGGAAACGGATAAGGTGGCATATCTTGAAGTATGACCCATTTCTTCTTCCAAACTCCAAATGTCATCTCAATTACGCCTCGTAAGAATGAATGTATTTTATTAAACACCTCTTTTCTACTTCTTGTACGATTACTGGCTCTCTCGAAATCCGGAATATGATATCTTGTGTCAGGATAGAGTTTAAGGTACCCCCTCTGCATTGGGTATCCAGCATCGACCAAATAATTCTTTCCTGTAATACTTACAAAATTAGCAAGGTATGTGAAAAAAATTTCTACTGTTCATATTACAAATGGAACTTACCATGCGGTGGGTGAGGAAAATTGTACTCTGGATTTCTCGTTGCAATTTTAAAAATCATGCTATCATGTGCGCTGCCCTCCCATCCAGCCAATGCAAATGTAAAACACATGTTGAAATCACATACCGCCATTATATTCTGAGTTGTCATCCCAGAACGGCAGATAAATGCAACTTTCTCGTTATCCGCACTACAGCATGAACGTGCGTTCCATCGATTACACCGATGCAACACTTTATATACAACAGAAATCATTTCAATATGCAGTCACTTAATATGTGTTTGCAGTATACAAGTGTACCTTGAAATATGACATATATCGGTCATCGTTGCAAATCTCTACTGGCGTCCTTGCAAAAGTTGGATCGGTTGGTTTTATTATGGCTTGTGCTAGACTAACAAGAGAAATCAATCCAACTGAGAAATATCTGCTTATTGTTTCGGACGAGTGTTGGAAGCGTTCCATGGCTCCACGCATAGACTCGTTTTGTGATAGTATGTAAAGTATATGCCTAGTACTTCACGGGATGTTGTCCGAGAAGACCCGTTGAGTCCATGAGATGTTGTTAAATCTGTTAAAAGATCATTGAAAACTTCTTGGAACATGCGGAAGATGTTTCGAAATCTCGTTGGGTGTCCTGAAAGCATTTCTACCATCCATTTGTCCCCAATCTGAGATGATGTGTAACAAGGTTCACGATCGACGTACGTATTATAGTATTGCACCGGTATATATACCGCTGTATTTCGCCGTCGACGTTGAACTTACTCTGGGTCCATGATGATATAAACTGCCTATTACAATTAAACCAAATAAGGTCTTTAAAAAATATCAATGGACTAAAATAAGCACATGAATGAACTATACTAGGAAAATATAAAGCTTAAACATCAATTCAATCTAATAAAAATTGTCCAAACAAATACATGACTGGTAGTTCAATCTAGTAGATGCAATAAATTTAAGCAGTACGACATAAAATCAAATGGTGCGACGGTTATAATAATATCGAATGTATTCTACTCGTCGATCTTTACTCAATGCAGTAAAGAAGTCTCGATGCAAGGAATCACGGAAGAGGTCGACAGCAAAGTAGAAAAGGTCACGATCCCCAGTAAAGTCTGGATATCGTCCTCAAGAAGCCTAACGACCTCATGTACGTCGTTCTTCTGAACTCTGTTTGGGGCATCATTAGATGTGTCCACTATGTATGATAGCTGGTCTCTCATAGATGCAACAACACTCTTTCTCTTTTGTCCGTTCCGGGGGCGCTTTGTACGGTTTGTTGACTGGATTTCAGTTTGCTCATAGATGCGGATCTCTGCTGAATCGTTTGATAGTTCAACGGCCACATGTTCAAGGGTAGTTTCAAAAATTGTCTGGCTAGGGGCAGCTGCATATTTCCCTGTAGCTACCACCCCACTAAACTATGGTACCAAAAAATGACATCTACATATTAAAATTGACAATTGCATTAGAAAAAAGGTAAAATTGGATGTTGGCAACTTTGAACTCAGAATACAATAAGAAAAAGGTAAAATTGAAAGAAAAAATCATCTCTGAACTTCAAAGCATTCGAGCCAGGGGAAGTTTCTGTTTGTTGTAAGTTAGGACAAATACATTCCCTCAAATCTTGAACCGAGATGCAGCCTTATATAGAAGCTAGGGGAGATGCACTTAAAGTTGTACAAGATATCTAGGGGAGATGCACTTCAATGCTTCCACAAATATCAGTTATATGAATCAACTTTCAATCCATATAAAACTTTAAAGCCTTCAAATCAACTTTCCCAATTTCCATTCAATCCATATAAACATGGACAGTAGAGAAAAAAAACAAACAAGATATCTCGCAAATTGCTTATCACCAATCTGAATGAATATATACATATGTACTTTCTTTATACTAATCTCAAAGGACCAATTATCAGGCTATAAGGTTTTCAAGCCCTGATCAACAATTCCTCATACAGATTTTCTAATTTTCATAAAATAAAACTGTCATGTTGTCATTTAAAAAAAAAAGAAAAAATTTCTCATGTTTCATGCATGTGAATACATAATCCTCTCTTTTTAAATCCAGCAAAACCAAAAAACTGGGCATGTTTCATATGTATTGATGCTTATGTATGAAAATACTAAAGGTTCGAATTCAATAAGAAGAGGCACGTGGATCCCTTTTTTGAATTTTTCTTCTATACATATATACCGCACTTCTACCATGAGCTCCATATCAGCAGACATTAGAAAAAGGCACTGCTATCAACAGATCACAAATGATCTAATAGAACAGAAAAGTCATAAAGTTCATATGGGCCCTTTTGTCTGCTAGGAGCTAAAAACAAGTTCTACAATTAACTACAGCAAGTTGATTGATGTCTATTCCCTTTCATTCTTTCAACAAAACAAAAGGGGTGAACAGGCAAAAAAATGTTATCCATAAAGAGATGCACCATCAACAAAACAAAGTGAATCCACCCAACTACAAAAGTTGCTATATTTTCAAAAAAATGTTATCCATAAAGAGATGCACTCATAGTACTCAGATCATATATATTTTTCAAATTTAATGCATCAGATACAGATCCGGTTGATGCTCTCTAAGCATTATGAATGAAGCCTTATGTTGCTATAACAATGATGTAACTATAACAATGATGAACATCAAAATTGTTCTAAACTACAGAAACCAGAAATTGTTCTAAACTACAGATCCGGTTGATGCAAGGTTTGTCGGTAAAGCCAAAAAAAATGCCAAGAAATACCATGAAATGCTCGATCCATATGCCATAAAATAGGTATTGAATCATAAACCTCCAGTAACATTCCAGACAGAACGAATTGCATACGAAGGCGATTTCCCACAACGAATCGCGAACGAAGGAGAAGAAGGAAGAAGTAGAAGAACAACAGGAAGCGGAGGGGGACTCGGGAGAGAAGGATTGTTACCTTGGATTCGCGATTCGCTTTCTCTCGGTCGAGGGAAGACGAGCAGAGCTCGAGATTAGGGATTTCCAGAGAGTGGCGAAGCGAGGGCAGCGAGAGAAAAAAACCCTTCGAAGCTGCTTCGAAGTCGTGACCGCGGGGGTTATCCCGCGGTCGGCTTTGAGACGACTTCGCGGCAGAGTGCCGCGAATCCGTCGCCTTTCCCTCCGACTTCCGCTCAACTTCGCGTCGAACGGCCGCACCGCAGGCTCCAAAGCCGAACCAAACAGACCCTTAGTCTGGTTTCCCCAGGCCAGGTCAGACAGACCTTGTGAGCTCCAAAATTTTGAAAATCCTATGTCTCCCTCAAAAGAATGATTGTTAGATGAGAGAAGTTTACTGTGAAATTCCTGGTCAAATTTTTCAGAAAGTACTTGAAATAGCAAATTAACACTACTAAGAGATTTTACCCTTATTTTGCAAGGACTTTTAAGATTTGGGGTTCGAGATTTCCCATAGTCCCGTATCTCTATGGTTAGTTACCCATCCCGGTAACAATAGAGCACTTTCAATTAAAGCTAATCATTAGAAAATTGATTGCTCAACTTATAGTAGCAACAAATTTAATATTTAAAATTTATGAATTTATCACTGTGAGCTTAAGAGAATGAGTGAGAAAAATGACACACACAATCAAGTTCTCATGGTTCAATCACCCTGATTTGTCATGATTTTTGATTTACATAGTCAGAGAAGGTAATCGACCCAACCTATAAAAAAAAAAAAAAAAAAAAAAAAAAAACATTTTCAGGAACTACGGGTTACTTCGTCCAATGGAACCTTGTAAATATATAGTGAATATTTTTCTAAGAGAACTAATCTAAGTTGACCTTAACTTATTGAGAGCTTCAAGCCCCATCAAATATAACTTATGACTCATAATTCAAAATGGCAAATTACCATTAGAGAACATACATGCTACATTTGTGATCATGATATAATGACGTCATTTGACATAAAACTACCTTGTTAGAAGGGTCTGGTCATAACCTTTATTATTATTATTATTATTATTATTTGACATTTGATTAAATAACCATGCATGCAACAAACTCAGAAAACGTTCTTATTGGTACAGAGTTATTTTGGGTTTGAATTTATTAAACCACTTGATATTATATTAGCTCCATGAGAGCTTATGTTAGTACTAAATTTGTTCACCTCGATAAATGATGATTGAGCTTGGATGAATTTTTTACTTTTTGCTTCTAAATGATAAATTTCACTTAAGCATTTTAATAGATTTCATGATTTAAAATTTCAACTTTTATAAGTAAACTCCCTCTAGTTGAGATTCAAATTCAACATGATCAGAGGATCAATATGAAATGCTTATTTTTTGCCTTTAATTGAATTTATTCATTTAAGCATTAAAAAATAGCTTGCCCGATCAACTATAGTCCCTATTAGGTGGGAGATGACTGAATAAGTGGAAGCTCAATCTAGTATACTCCAGTCTATTTAGAAAAAGAGATCGAACTAAGGAGTGAGACTTATGACCCAACCCTGTAGAAAAGTCATTCCGTGACATTTTTTAATTTGACTTTGAAAAATGATTATTTGTTTGTATAAATTTTGAAAGTCATACATATTGTTGAATCTGAGTCTGTCATGTTAATCACACCAAAGGAATAGAGTGCAGGATAAGAGAAGAAAAGAGAGAGAGAAAGATGGAGAGAGAGTGCACATTAGTGAATAATAGAACGAGGAAATTTCTATTGATTCTCTGATTAGCCTTTTCAGTTGAGATTGACATTCCTCAGGTCAGCAATGCTTCTTCAGATGACTGAGTTGAGTTGGGGTTGTCGATCAGCTCTAGTTGATCTTCGATCATCCAGATTTTGCTTGCTTGATTTGAGTCAATCGATCGGTTGCATTAGTCTTATTTTCGACTGTCGACACTTAGATGAGAAGCTTCTATCACCATAGTGATATTTGGCTGTCAGACAGATGATGAATAACCATAATCCGACAGGTAGCTCGCCCCTTGATAGAAGGTCTTTTTGGGGTGTTTGCGGGTGTGTCGTGGTGAGAACTTTCTGCCTTGATGAAGAGTTCTAAAGACTCTTATGAGGCTGCTCGATCGTTATGTTAGGGCAAGTGTTGGGCTGATGCCTTCTCTCAACTCCATAGATCTTGGTCTTTGGCTCGAACGATCTTTGTGCGGTTTGCTTCAGGTCCCGACATAAAGGATTTGCACTTGTTAAAGTCTTTAATCTTCTGGTGATGTTATCTTTGGTCTTCCTTCTTTGAGTTATCCCTGACTGTACTTTATCATCTCTTAGTCAAGTAGATCTCATTGAGATTCGTGTTGATATATTTCAGATGTACACACGTTTCTTGAAATAGATTTCATTTTATATTAAACATGCAATTAACTTGTGTAGCATTCTCAAACCATGATCGAGCGTCAACATGGTGGACAAAGCCCGTGTAGGTAATTTATTATGGCCAAATTTTAAAATATTTCAGTTTTATTTTTTTGCAAAATCATATTATCAATGGAACACCTGCAAATTCATCTTAAGTCATAGATTTCACTTTCTATCTGCTTGTGCAAGTGTATTACAGTATCTAAGGTGAAATTTTGCAAATATTTCAGGACATCAAATTTCCTTCTTAAATGGTTCCATGATGGGCCAATAATATGAATTTCATTATTTAAAATTGATTGCTTAAAAATTCTTGAAGGTTATTTGGAGATATTATTTTTAGTTAAAGATAAGCTTTCAAGTCTTATCGTGCTCTTAGTGACCAAGTCATCCTATTACTTATAAATGAGCTACCCAATTTTTTGTATGCACCATCCATTATCTAATTATGCGCTTGACTGATTTATATCATTATAAGTATGTGACAAATTTGAATTTTTTTTTATTTTTGCTTAAATTAAACCCCAATTTTAATCAAAATTCAGCCAGTATTTTGGTAGCCTTCCAACATCATACTCACAGGGGGGCTACATCGGGAAAGCAAAAGACAAAGTGATAATTTAGAAGGGACAAATTGATATTTCAGAAGGGACAGAAGATCAAATTTCTCTCTCATACAAGTTAAAATATGAATTTGAGAGAAGGTAATTACCCCCCTGGACCCTACGTGGGTCCACCCTTGAGCCTATCCACCATGCTAAGAACAGTATGGAGGCTATATACATAATGGAAATCGATATTTGGCAGAGGTCCAAATATCGATTTTCAATACGCTTAGGGCTTATGATGAGAATCCCGAGCCATGTGCCTGTAATTCGCCCCCCTCACACACCACGACTGGGATCGAACCCATGCCATAGGGGGCTTACAGTGACCCCGTCACCAACTGGATAAGGAATGCGGTTCGCGCACACACACACAAATACACACACACACACACACACACACACACACACACACACACACATATATATATATTCCTATTGCAACATGAGCATTTCCAACAAATTTTACTCACTCTATTCTTAAAAGCATAAAAAACAAGTTGCCAATATGAGCTTTCTCGCCAAAATTTTAAAATCAATTATGAGTTGCCTCATAGTGCAAAATGCATCACAAACGGATAAAGAAGTTTTGCATCATGAGCATGGTCAACGAATTTTTAATCGCCATACTCTTAAAAGCATTTTAAACAGATTGCATCACGAGCATCCCATATGAACTTTCATATTTACTTGTGTAGCAACACTCAAATATTTAACATTACATTAAAAAAAAACTATTCTTATATATATATATATATATATATATATATATATATATATATATATATATATATATATATATATATATATTAAGACTATTGTGAGAAAATACGAACTTAGACGAATTGAGTGGTCAAGTAATATTAAAAGTAATCAGGCTCAACCTTTGAACCTTTGGGTTAAATGCTTAAAAAAAGAATGTTGCCTTTAAGCAATTTAAGTAAAAGTATAAAGCGAGTTTCAACAATACATGCTGTGAAAAACTTCATTGCTAACTTGTAATCGTTTAATTACATAGTTTCACTAATTATTTCGGAAAACTAAATTATAAATCACACTTTTATTATTTTGTAATTGGGAGGACACAGGGAAGCATTGTAAGTCATGACATTATATAATGTAACATTTAGAGATGTCAAAAATTGACCCGACAAGTCAACCCGACCCGAACTAGACTCGAAAAATCTGTGTTCAGGTTGTGCCAACCAGAAAATGACCCGAAATTTTCCCGACAATTTTAAGTTGATTTGAAATCGACCTGTCAACCTGAAATTAACCCAAAATTAACTCAATATCAACCCAATTTTAACCTAAATAACAGGTTTTCTTAGGATATACGGGTCGGGTTTAGGTTGGAGGGTTGAAGGTGGGTCGGTTTTTGGTTGGGATTTTCATCCCGTATAATATTCAGGTCGGATTTGAGTTAGACCTTTACAGGTCGGGCTAATTTTAGATCAAAATCAAACCCGACCCGCTTAGCCAAATTAACACCTATAGTAAAATATCATCTTTAAGAAAATTTCACTTACAATTTCTTAATTTATTTTTCAAGCGATGACTAGGTGTATTTAATATGTATCACTCAATTCATATATATATTTACATAACTATCGCCAACATTTAAAAATATATTCTCATAATAATCAAATCTTTAAGATCACAATAAAAATATCATTTTATCAATTTTATAAAAATCAAATGCATAACTTTATGTGTGGTTCATGTAAATCCAAAACTTTGTGTGGTTCATGTAAATTTTCATTTTTTTTAATCTTATATATATATATATATATATATATATATATATATATATATATATATATATATATATATATATATATATATATATATATTGCTCCAAGAGTTGACTTTGGATAATGACGCAAATCTTTGTCAATTTTATACAATTATCGATATTATGGGGCGCTTCTCGCAAAATTCTTTATGCTTCATTGGAATGGCTTAATTGAATTTACTTGTTTGGCTGTTGATGCGGTAACATCCAAAGCATTAAAATGGTGTCAGCAAACTCTCTTATATATGGAGTGTGGATGCAGTTCTGTGTCCGGATTCTAATAAGATTTTGTCATATGTGACACTGTAATAAAACCCCAATAACACTACGGTAACTTCACAATAACCCCCCGCAAAATAACTTCAATTGCACTGCGGTGTTATTACGTTGTTATTAGCGCTGTTCACAAGTATTATTATGTTGTTATTGTGGTGTTATTGGAGTTGTTTTATTGGGTTTATTGCAGTGTTAACGCGATATTTGCATGGTCATCTGGGCGGTGCTATTAGCATTGATCGGTGTTATCTGTTAGATATTATCATGTTTACATTTTTATTATTTTACCCTACTTAAGAGTAGTTTAGTCTTCTTGCCTATTAAGGGTAGTTTAGTCTTCTTACCTATTGTATATATATTTATCTTTTACTCTTATTATGGATGGTTGATGTAACAGAAACCCTAGCTACTTTGTGTTCTCTCTTCTTCTTCTCCTCTCTTCTTCTCTTTCACTTCTTCGTCTTTTGTTTCTATTGCACTTCTTAACATTATCGAGTTATTAGTGTGGTGTTATTCGAGTTGTTTTGCGGAGTTATTGAAGAGGAATCACAATATTATTTGCGTGGTCCTTCGGGTGGTGTTATTGGCGCTATGCACCAGTGTTATTGATGTGTTATTGTGATGTTATTCGAATTATTTTACAATAACACCACAATAAGCACATTTTAGTCATTTTTAGGTGGCCTCGTTAGATACATGTTGCAAGGTTTTATTGGAGTCCGGACACAGAGCTATGTGCGGACTCTGTATGTAAGATTTTTTCGAGCAAACTTATAAATCTCATGAAAATCTAGTTTCATTTTTTTTATGGGACATTTACATACCTATCACCCAATTCTCATGTATTTAAATATGTAGCACCCATTCTTTACTTTTCATATTTATACCACCCAAATCTTTCTTAGTACTTCAAAAACATCCCCATTTTACATTTTTAAAAAGGTGAGATACTTTTTCATGCAGATATAAGGTGGATGTATATAAAAATTGAAGTTAGGTGTTTAACATGTAGATACATAGGATTTGGTCGTATGTACCTAAATCTTCCTTTTTTTTTCTCTCTCTCTTTCCTTTTTCTTCATTTCTTCATTTGGTTTTTTAATAATTTACATGGAAGGCTTAGCTTTTTTAGTTTATTTTTTCTTCTATCTTTTTTTTTATTATTGATTTATTTAACTATTCCCTTTATAATTTGTTGCTTTAAAAAATTCCTCTTATCATGTAGGATGGCATGGTCATCTTTTATTTCATATTATTGGCATTATTATTATTTTAAAAATAATTTTTAGTTTGCTATCTTAGTGATTAGATCACTTTGTCCCTTATGCAAAAGAGGCCTAAGAAATTGCATATGAGGCACTCAATCTTATGAAAATAAATCATTTATGAAATATTATTTGTAGAATTTATTAATTTTTTCTCTTATGTTTATTCAATTTTTTCCCTCTCACTATTTCATGTGTATTTACATATTTAACTCCTAAAATTTTAATATATACTTATAGAGTACATAATAAGTTACGATCTCATTAAAAGGTATGCATAAAAAGATTTATTTTGTTATAAGAAAATAATATCAGTGTTTTTTTGATATGATGCTAAAAATTTGAATATTATAAAAGCAAATATTAAAACTTATTTGTAAGAAATGTAAATATATAAAACTTCATCTTTTAAACACAATTTTTTTTTCTTTCATGATTTCTCATGGTTATTACTTCCCAAATAACCTGATAAAATGTTTTGCTAATTGGTGAGACTTTTTAGGAAATATTGTAAGGTAGAGGTTTAATAAATCACATTAAAGATAAATACATATAAAGTTTGGCCTAATGAATGTTTGTTATAAAACAAAGATACTCTGAATATATCTCCTTAATTACATTAATTTGATATATATTAAGGCTTTTTAAAATTTTGATTGATCGAAATTTGATCCTCTTTACATGCATATATATATATATATATATATATATATATATATATATATATATATATATATATATATATATATATATTAGTTGCACGCTTATAACATTCTAAAAAACTTAAAATAATTAATAAAATAAGAAAATTATAAAATTTTATATTAGTTGGATGCATATTATTGCTCGAGTCACTTAATCTATAGGGTTGAATCATAAGTACTAACAAATTCGCATAAGTTTAAGGAAAAATACTACTTGGCTACTTATGCATGTGACTGAACTAAATGATTTGAAGCATATATGACTCAAATTGCTATCTTTTTAAGGCATAACCATAAGTATAGAAGAGTCGGGCAGGATTTTTTCTTCTTAGCGGGGAGTAATTTATAAGTCCCACTTTACCTTATTAACTAGATTCGAGCTACCTATCTATCTCAATAGTGCTCATTTTCGTTTAGATTCCGAGGCACTTTGTTTCTTTGCTAAGAGATAAATCCCTATTTCCTAAGACATTAAAATATAAGTATAAGCATTCTAGGAAAAGGGTTACTCATCTCATTTTTTTTAATATAAAGCCTAACTAAATAGTAATTTGAGCTATTATTGAGCTTCTCATTATCCGGTACTTTAAACCCTCTTTCTTTGGTCTCTAATACTTATTATCCTAAAACTTTAATTTTATTCCAATTGAATATCTAGAATAACTATATTAAAATTCTAAAATTTGAAACCAATAAAAAAAGAGCCATTATTTTAAATGAGTGTTTTCTTAGAAGATTATTTCTTTAAATATGTAATTGACTATAAAGATTTGTTTCTATAAAGAACATATAACCCAGAATAAATTAAATCATGTCCTACCTAAATGTATAGGAAAAAAAAAATATATTTATTTGCATTGACCCATCAATTTTAATATATCTTATTTAGTAACTGAATCTATTACATAATGATAATTTAATCTTTTAAAACAATATATTATATTCTTAATGTTTTATTAAATCATCTAAATAGAAAATCTTCAAAATTATATGGGTGGTGTGTTCCTTAGACTATGCTACTCTACCTCACACCATCATCTTCCTTTGTAACTTATTTTTTGTATTATCTCCTTATAATGAGGGTTAGGGACAAGCCCAAACAAGAGTTACCTTGCATCTTCCAAATGAAATGATAAAAATGATTAATTAAGAAAGAATTAACTACTTGCCAAAATGATGAAATTTGAACTAGAGTAAGATAATTAGAGAATCTTGATGCAAGCGCTACTCAACAGCCTTTATAAGTGATCTCATCGATGTCACTACTAATGACATAGTAAAAAATATATATATTTATCAAAATATGTTACTAGTTGAGCTAATAATTCCCAAAATGATTTATTAAGTCGACAAATTTAATAATGTTTGGAAATAAATTAATGGCTTATAAAAAGAATAGATTAGTAAGCAATCTGATTAATAATGTTTTCAAATAAAGGGCATATATGTAATAAGTCACTAATCAACTTTGCATGTTTTGAGTAGTCATGTAGACAGATTTAAATGAGCATGTCTAATTTGACTTCATGGGGTCGATTAAGTGTCTGTTTGGGACAGTTGCGGCAGCTTTGAATAATCTGCTGATAAGTTGAATAAAAATAATCTGCTAATAAGCTAGGTGTGTTAGCTATTACAATTTTTTTTTTTTTTTTTTTGGAAAAGCTAGACCGCAGACAGAAAACTCCCACTGCGGTGTGAAAACGCTGTTTTCAGCGTTTTGAAAACGCATAAACTGCCAAAACGCTGTTTACCCAAACAGGCCAGATGAGTTTTTAAAACGCTACCGCACTAAATAAGCTGCCCCGAACGGACCCTAAGCTAGCAAATTCACTGTGACTCTAATATATAAATAAATATATATCTAATACGATTATGTAATTATCTAATATCATATATATATATATATATATATATATATATATATATATATATATATATATATATATAATGATATAATATTTTTAAAATAAAATTAGATAGTTAAAAATACATATCATAAAATTATAACTTTTTGTTTTTTTTTTTCTTGATGATTATTATCAGATTAAAAAATGAAGCTTAACTTATTAGAAAATCAGATGTTGATATTAAAATTTTGGGAAATTTACATACGTAGCACAAAATTCTTAGGTATTTACTTAAGTACCCTATTTTTAGAAAATAATAACAATAAAATGGATAAAATTTGAATCAACGCAGCGGCGTTGATCTCGCCCCCATTTTCCTCCACTGGAAGAAGTAATGTTGTTGTGAAGCAGAACGGAAACTTCGCAACTCAGTTCGGTCGGAGGTCAGGAGACTAAGGACGAGCGAAGGAAGAGGATAACAGAAACCTTAAATACATTCAATCCCTCCCCACTTTGATCACCTTAGCTCACTGGTCTGATCTATCTTCCATCACCACTCAAATCGATAACAATCCATTCCCCGTCCCCTTCTTTCAGACTAATTGTTCCCCCTCTTTTTGGTTCTTGAATCCATCTTTCTTCGGTTCTGTACTCGAACTGATTTAATTCGTGAGGGAGCCGAGGATTTAGTTCGATATCGCTTCCAGATTTTGGTTTTACTCTTTTTTGTGTTAGATTTAGCGTATCGAACTTCTTGATGGTTTCCAAGTTGTAGTAGGACGCTGCCCTCGTTTGCTTCTTTTTACCGCTGGAGCTGATCCCTGTAAGGGAGGGGCAGCCGAGGGCAAGCCTAGTTTTTTAATTGGAGTAGAACAATGGCGTTGGCTGGGATCGCTCTCAATCCAATTGGTTATGATTCTGCTCTCTCCTTCTTCAAATGGTCGGCTCATTGCTACCCAGAGCCCATTCTTGTTTACCTTGCGGTACCTGGTTCGTCCGCGATCCCCAGGCCAATCTTCGAATCGGACTCCATCTCCTCTGTTAAGCTCCGCGTTCAAAGAAGCAAGAGTTTCATCGTTAAGAAGCAGAAGCTGGTTTTCGATGGTCGGGAGCTTCCGAGGAACGATTGCCTTGTAAAGGACTATCACGTTTCGGATGGCAACGTTCTTCACTTCGTCATCCGCTTTTCTGATATTGGGATTATTACCGTGAAGACTGTGTGCGGCAAAAAATTCAAATTCCATATTGAAAGAAACCGCATCGTCGCTTATGTCAAGCAATATATTGCCAAGAGGGGCAAGGATCACGTTGATCTAGAAAGCCAAAAGCTATGCCATGATGGCAAGGAGCTCGATGACCACTTGTTGATTCAGGATATCTATAAATCTAATAATACTGCAATTCATTTGATTGTGCGGAAGTGTGCTACAGTCAGGAGTAAACCGATTGACAATGACTTGAAGCTTTCGATATTGGCTCCATTTGCAGCTGCTAAAGGAAGATGCCTGAAAACATTGAAAAGGGAGGTTTTGATTGAGCCATTTGTTGTCAACCCTAATAATGTGTTATCACCCGTAATCAAGAACCTTATTCAATCTGCACTGGCTGGACTAGAGAGGGGACATCACCCAGTAATGTCCTCCGAAGGTGCAGGCGGTACATACTTTTTGCAGGACGCATCAGGTCAAGAATTTGTAGCGGTTTTCAAGCCGATTGATGAGGAGCCAAGTGCAGAGAACAACCCAAGGGGGTTTCCTGTGTCGTTGGATGGAACTGGATTGAAGAAGGGGACGCGAGTTGGGGAGGGGGCGCTCAGGGAAGTTGCAGCTTATCTGCTCGACCATCCGATCAGTGGGCGCCGAAGACCAATGTGTGATGAATTTGGTTTCTCCGGCGTTCCTCCAACAGTGATGGTTCGCTGCCTGAGTGGCAGTTTTAATCATTCGAAAAGGCTTGATGGTGTTGCGCAAGATTTCAAGGTTGGATCGATGCAGATGTATGTGAAGAATTGTGGGAGTTGTGAGGATATGGGTCCTCGAGCTTTTCCAGTGGAGGAGATTCATAAGATCACTGTGTTGGATATAAGATTGGCTAATGCAGATAGGCATGCTGGGAATATTTTATTTTGCAAGAAGGGTGAAGAAAACCGAATTGTGTTGGTCCCCATCGATCATGGGTATTGCCTTCCAGAGGATGTGAGTTTACAATTTCTGTTATTTTCAGTATTTTTTTTATTTATTTTGGATATTGCCTACGTTTTTCATGGTATTTTTGCTCATACAATCTTTTCTATGGTTATTTAGGATCATTTTTCATGTATTTTATATTAATTCTGTTGTCTTAAATTTGTAAACTTTCACATAATTTGAAAAATTTCACATAGATTAGCTATGCACTTTGATTCAAAGTTTTGTTGGTAATAAACAAGACTTTTAAAGTTTGATCTGATCGGATTGATTGGTTTGAATATGAACCGATCATGCCTCCAGTTTGGTTAGCCTAAACTATCAGTTTTGCATTAAATCGATGAGAAACAGTGGTTCGACCGGCGAGCCTTCAAAATGATCTCAATTCATGGAACCGTTCAGTTCAAATTTGTCATATTAATGATAATTAATCTACGATCCAAGTATATAAAGTTATTATATATAAAGTTAAATTTATGAAACTTATTAAATTATGTATCCCAACATGCTGAACCGTCAACCCCTTTTTAAATTCTAGAATTTCAACCTCTTTCTTTTGTGTCATTTTGCCCCCACACATTTGCATGTGATGCATTCTTTGAAATCATTCTACAATTCTCTATTCCTTTGTCGGATGTTTGTCGGCATTCACAATCCTACTTAAAGCTACCTTCTTTGTTTCCTAGGTAGGATATAAGTTTTTGCAAAAGCTTCAATTTTATTTCTCACTTTGATATTATTTGGTATGAAAATTTCTTTTTGTTCTTTACTTAGCATTGTTACATATTGTGATTAGATTTTTGGAGAAAACTCTAGCTCCAAGGAACAACCTTCTTGATATATTTGCATATGATTTATATTTCTCCTATCCTATGCATATTGTATTATTATCAAGTCATTTAAGATATTTTATTATTTTAAAGTTTATTATATCATTCGATTCAACTCCTAGTTCAACCTTCAAATTTTGAGCATCCTTTTCTTTCGGTTCTATTTCGAAACCTTGATAAGAAGTCATTATTGATAATCAAATATGTAATTGACAAAAATGGGAGTGATATAATGAATGTGAAGATTAATTTTTATTTGGAGAAAAGAAATTTCCTTATATATATTATAATATAGAACGCTTCTTGATATTCCCTTAGAACAGACAAATAGTAAAAAATAAAAAAAAATTCTGGTGCTATGAAACGCTAGAACTTAAAATTTATATGAAAAATAACACTGGATGATAGTTTATCTAGCTCACATATTAAAACTTTTGGGAAAATTAAATACATAGCACCGAATTCTTATGGATTTATCTATCTCACACCTAAACTTTCATTTTTACACACATGACACTTTATCTATTGATGAAAAGATAGATTTGACTATTAAAAGGTGATAATGAATGCAACATTTCATATGGGACTTGTAAGTATGAAAGTTTTGGTGTGAGATAGGTAAATATAAAAGTTTTGGATGTTATGTAAAAGCGCCAAAACTTTTTTTGCCAAGATGGAAGAACAAATTTTGAAATTTTTGTTGGTGGAGAATGACCCAAATGATAAGGTCACTGATACCTAATGATGGTGGAGAAGAAATGCATAAGGGACTCCGGGTGTTTGGTAAACTCTTTTTATACCTAATATACTTTCACTAATTGCCTTCCTTAGATTGAGTTCTTGAAGATATTAAGAAATAAAATGATACAAAGCAGTTATTTATATTAATTAAACAATTAATATGGATGAAATAAAATTGGGATTTGGGAACTTATAAACTATTTGATAGTGATAAACGTTTCGATGAAGGACAGTTTTTCTAAGATACTAGTGAGAGAATTCAATCATGATAGGCACAAACTTGTCAATGAGTGCACCACTGGGCAAATGTTTATGTGGTGTCACACCGCACCATTTTAATTATAGAGTAAAATATTAAAAGAATATGGATAAAAATGCAATCAAATATGAAAACCGGTAGATTTACAGATAAGCAATCATGATAATGAAAACAGCCAAAGTAATGCTTGCTTTAAATGCTTAATGCCTCAACCAATTAAAGAAATTGATGGCATATATTAGAATTTTATGAGCTTTGGAAGACGCACTTCAAAGTCGTTAGAAAATTTGAGAAGCACATGTTTGGCATCAAATAGTATTATCTATTCTTCTAATCATTTAACAGTTCTAATATTTTAACAGATTTCTTCAAAATCATCAGAGCAAACTCTATCACATGCATCATGATTAGAGGAATGTCATGAATGTGATCGAGTTTGCTATGAGCATCGGCAAGTAAGCAAAAGCCCTTGATCAGATGAGATATTTAGAACTTGTTTAGAAATCTGTAGACCAAAATTAACATGAATAGAGATGCAAAAGTTATTACTCGGAAAATTCTAACTTCTTCTGCAAATATGTAACACTAAACAAGAATAAATAGACAACGTGGATTCATATGCCGATCATAAATAACTGGGATGAGGTTAAAGGTGATGATGATGGACATGTTCTGCTATGTCAAAAAAAGATGGTGAGTTACCTTGTCAATGGTTCTGATTTTAGCAAGTGCTGCAGTGGTAGAAAATGGTCATATCCATTGGCCGAGTCTTTTACCTAAATTTATATGTTTTTATCTCTATTTTTGAATGCATAGATCTGCAATTTCAGGAATATCTTAGTTTTGCATTTCAATGGTACAACTCGTCGAACAATGTGCACGAACCCAGCTGCCCAAGTTTGTTTTGTTCTTTATAAAGGCGATAATCCTAGCACCTTATTCCTTATTATGTTTTTTGTTTAAACTTTTGTTAATCGTGATTTTCTCTTTGGACCTTTTTTCTATTGGATGAAGTTATTGACAAATTTCCTGCTACTTCTTTCCATTTTCTTAGATTTACATATTAATGGTTATTCTAATTACAGGAGCTTGTCTTTACTGTTTGGATCAATCTCCATCTAGATATAGTAATACCGACAACCTGTGTTCGAAAAGGAAACGAGGAAATGTCAAAATATTCTCCTAATTTTTTGTAGGGGGTCATTGTAGTCCCAGAGTAAAAAATGTCAATTTAGTGCACAAACTCTTTTTATAGGGGCTGAAATAGTCGTGAAGGAGGACTATTTGACGACTATTTCAGCCCCACTCTTGCGGATTTTTTCAGTCCCCATTAAAATATTTTAATTAATTTGACAATTTTATATATTATGGGGCTAAAATGGTCCTATGTAAATAGTCAAGAGACTATTTTGACATTTTACTCAAAAGGAAACAGTTTGTTTGCATGCCTGCTGCTTCTGAGTTTCCTGAATCACATTAAGAAACTAAAGTAGGCATCCTTATTTGTCTTCACAATTCATGTTTCTCCCTTTCCATACTTATTGTTCCACACCCAAATAATGAAATTCACCTGCCTTTCTTTGCACTTCTTGCAGTTTGAGGACTGCACATTTGATTGGCTTGACTGGCCTCAGGCTCGCATCCCTTACAATGCCAAAACCATCGAGTACATAAGATCGCTAGACGTCGAAGAAGACATTAAACTTCTCAGGTCTAATGGCTGGGAATTATCGCCTTTGTGCTCCCGAACTCTACGAATCTGCACTAAGCTTCTTAAAAAAGGTGCAGAAAGAGGGCTCTGTCCTTATGAGATAGGAAGAATCCTCTGCAGGAAGACGCTCAAGGAAGAATCGGAGATAGAGGGCATGATCCGCAGAGCGAAGGAAGCCATTCTTCCTTGCACTGGTGAGTCTGCCTTCATGGAATCCATCTCTGAAATAATGGACTGTTATCTTGATGAGCTTTCTGCTTGATCAAGTAATGATTTATTGGTCAGATATCAATTTAAATATAGATTAAATAGATGTTTGAAGTGCAATATGTATATTTATGGATATATGGTCTTTACTCCCCTCTGTTTAGTATGTATGTCCATCCAGTGATCATAGATTATAGAGGGTAGAAGTGCTTAACATTTAGCTCTCTTTTTCTGTATATGTGTTTTCCTGAAGACTTCATAGTTCTGAGAAGATGGAAAACCTAGCAATCATTTCCACTGTAGTCACTTGTTTTCATTGTTGATTTCTGCAAGTGGAAGTGAGAGCTAAATAAAAAACTGGGATTATGTTAGTTTCTTTTATTCTTTTTCTATTTTGTTTTTTGGATTGTTTTAGTTAACATAGCACGTCAATACCCAGTATTAGTAAAACGTATTATATTAGCTAGATCAAAATTCACTTCAGAGTCACCATCAAAGAATGGAAAAGATCATAGAGCTTGACAATTATGAATGAAAGGTTAAAACAGATCAAATTAAGATGAGAATGATATATGAGTAAATTTACGCTAAAAAACATAAAAATTGTCGGTGATGAATGTAGTGGTAGCTTTGATATTATGTTAGAAGGGGGAGAATTATAAATGGCTATATTTTTGGGTATATATTTACTCAATAATCATTCTAGTACAAACATAGATGTGCTTGCATATATGTAAGAGAAGAACATATTAAAGAAAAACATAAGAAGGAATATTTTTGTATGAATGAGAACATATTATAATAATAAATAGTACATATTCTTATTATGAATAAGTTATAGCAATTTTATAATTTAGACATGATAATACTTTAAGACTATGTAAGCAGAGATAATTTTTTGCCCTAGTTAACTAACAAAGACAATTAATGCCAACATTACATGAGAATTTCAAAAAACGAGACATTAAAATTGATACATCCTCAAAAGCTATTTTGATAATGCATGAATCTTAGAGCATTTTGAGCAGGAAAATATTCCAAATGTGAATTCATGATCATCTAAGCTCTGATTTCATCAAACGTATAGCCAAACTAACCGTCTTAACAAGGCGAGCCTATGAAGTCAAAATTGGTTTAATTAGAGTTTGATCAAGCCCAAATCAAGTCATTGAAGCACAATTGGAGGCTTTCAATGAACAATTGAATGGTCAAATTGATTTCAAATTGGTCAAGCTTATAATCAAATCAAGCTCGTCAAGTTGAATCCAAAAAGCTCAATCAAGGTCATTCGATTCTGACAACATTAAGACACTTAAATGCTCATAGAGCACTATCTGATCAAATGGAATCACTCTGGGCCGTATGATGGAGTGGTTTGAATTCATGCAATATTTAAAGAGGATATCACTAAAAAAATTTATAAATAATCCCCATGAAAGGGGACTTGGAATTTGGGACTTGGACCTGGAGGAGAGGGCTGAAGGGGAGATCTAAGCTCTGAAGGATTCCTGAGCTCCTTCAACATCAGACTGTCTTTGATTAATTTTCACCACCGTCGGACAACCACTACGCACCCCCCCTCCCCCTTCCCGTCTTTATTGGGCAACCACCCCGGTTGGAGCATGACAGATGTTTCCCGACCACCACCCGCCATTACCGTCAGACAGCCACTGACCACTAACTGCAGCCATCAAGACACTACCATTGTTGAACCACAGTCATAGCTTCCCTACCATCACTGAGCAACCACTATTGGCAAATTACTGCTGCTCGGTCACTACCATCGAGCTTCCACCATCGCTTAACCACCATTATTTCTTCCATGCCACCGTCGACTGGCCATTACCACCAGGGTTGCTGACGCTACGACCGCCCGATCATTGTTACTGCCACCGTCGTAGCTGTCTTCTGGCCACTGCCATTAGGATGTCACCATTTGTTTGCCATATTACACGAATCTCCTAGCGAAAGTCACGCCACTTGTGCAATCTTGCTCTAGGTCAGTTAAGATCCAACATAGCCTTGTAACTTACAATAACGTAGTGTAATCATTGCACTTGGGCTAGGCCCCATGATTTTTTCCCTCTCTAGTTTTTCATATTAAAAACATGTTGTTGCTCTGTTGATTTCCTTTTACCTTTGTGCGTGCTGGAACTTCACACAACACTAAGACTTAAATACATCAATCTAACACTGTGAATTTACAAGCAAGTGCTGACCTCATTTTTTTAACCATTTCTTGGCCAAAAATTTACCTTTCCTCCCATGGGAAAACATTTTAAGATGACAAGGTTGTTGAGCTCAAAACAATCCAAAACGTCTCAAAACTTAGCCCTAACCGGCGTAACCACGTAACCCTTTCATGCAGCTACACTACTCCTAGGTGTAACCACACCGATAATGAGGGGCTATTCCAAGGAACCGTTTGCAGCATGGTCATAACTCAAGGTGGTGTAACCATGCCACCCTAGGGGTTGGCGTAGTTATGCCACTAGGAGGCGTGGTCACATTGCCGCTGATCCAAACCTCTCCTGCTCGATTTCAAAGCCCAACCGCTCCAACCTTCTATCAGCACGACCTCTAGTAAGAAGAATTGGTCCTCTCCTCCCTCTCTTTATTGGTTCTTCATTCTGATGTTTCATTTATTTGGTATGCTTCCCTTGCTTCCCTTCTAGTGTTCTTTAGCCTCTCATACTATAAGTCCACTAAATATTCTTCATTTTTCTTCTTCTTTTTCTTCTACTTTATTCTCCTGAATTTTTTCTTCTTTCTCAATCTACTTCTTCCTCCCACACTTATTCTTCTAAAATGCTTCTTCATTTCACGCCTCTTCTTCTCCACTTCTTCATTCACACTTTTTCCTATACTTCTTCATTTCAAAGTCATTCTATTCTTCTTCCTTCACAGTTCTTACTTTATTTCATTCTTCTTCTCCTGCACAACATACTTTTCTACACTTCTTCTTCTTCACAGTTCTTCTTCTCTACACTTCTTCTCTTCATTTCACTCTTCTTTTCTTACCCTTCTTCTTACTCTCTTCTTCTTCTTCTTCTTCTTCTTCTTCTTCTTCTTCCTCCCTTCTACTTCTTGTCTTCTTTTCACCACCACTATCTTCTTCTTCTTTTTCCCTCAACCAAAACCCCACACCACTTCCACCATTGCCTACCCTCTCTTTTTTCATAGTCAAACCACCATCCCAATCTTTCGCTTCTCTTCCCTCTCTTAGTCTAATCACTACACCACTCTCTCAATGTACTTCTCTTCTTCTTGCAAACTATATCATTTCTCCTCTCTTTTTCCGTCTATATTTGGCTGAAACCCTAACTCCAACAATATTTTATCACCCCTTTCCCTTCTCACATTTGTTTCCTATGGCTTGCTTATGTAAAATTATCTTATGAGAATTTTATTTAAGTAAATTTATTTCTTATATGTAGTCTACTATGGGGTAAAGTTATTACTCATGTGCTTTTTTTTTTGAGTTTTTTTATGTAAAATGTTTGGTTTCATGTGAAGTTTTCACCATGTGGTTCTCTCTATCCATGTATAGTTCACTCGGCATGTCGTGTTCATTACATAGAGTTTACTAAGTGGTTCTCTCCATCCATGTGTTTACTTTATGTTCAACATATGTTAAAGTTAATTAACCTACATATTTTTTCTTTAAGATTCAAAGTAAATGTAAATGAAGTTGACTTTATTTTTTTTAAGTCTATGTGTGTGAAATTGAAGTTGACGTCATGTGTTTTCTTTATGTCCAAAGCATAGTTAAGTAATCTATATATATATTTTTTATTTCCAAACCATGTGAAAAGTGGAATAATCTACATGTATTTTCCTTATGTTCAAAGAATGTATATATATATATATCTTTATGTATGTGAAACTATAGTTATTTCTTCATGTAGTTTTGGTCATGTGAAGGCTTTTCTTCATGTAATTTTACCCATTTATAATCTTCTCCACATTTAGTTTTAGCCATTTGTAATCTTCTCCATATGTAGTTTTACCCATGTGAAATCTTCCACATGTGTATATCATATTTCTTGTATAGTGTTCTCCATATGTCATGTGTAGTTTCTTCCAAGTGCAAAATATATGAAAGTGAAGTTGATTTCATGTTTAGAGTTTCCCCTAAGTATATCTTTTTCCCTAAGTCAATGATGTAAATACTAATAATAATAATAAAACTTCTCATGTGTATTTTTGTGTAATGTGCCGGTATGCCTTATTTAAGTACTTAGGACTAGCCATTTGGATGTTTAGGCATTTAGGATGTGTCACTTTCAAGTTCATGTGGCTTACATGTGTCAATTCATAAATTTATATAATGAACTTTTAAACGTTCAAAAAATAATTTTAACACCTAAAAAAAATAACTTAAAACCTCTAAACATTAAAAAATTTAAAAAGTAATTTTAAAACCTTTTAAAAATAACTTAAACCAAAATATTAAAAAATTCAAAATTAAATTAAAACCTAAAACCTCTAAACATTTACAAATTAAAAATAGTTTTAAAACCATTTAAAAATAAGTTAAAACTTCTAAACATTTAAAAAAATAAAAAAAAATTATATCCTTTAATAATTTAAAATTTTAAAAAGTTTAAAAGCTTAATTTTAAAATACTCTAAAAAAATTCTAGAATCTTAATTTCAAAATCTTTATATATATATATATATATATATATATATATATATATATATATTAAACACTTTATAACGCTTTGTAAAACACATTTAAACCATTTAAAATAAAATAATTTCAACTCTCATCTTTCAAAACGCCCTTAAATCATTTGAAATAACTTAAAATTTCAGCTGTCGAACACTTTAAATCAAAAATAAAATAACGTAAAATGTCAACTTTCAAAACATATAAAATCATCTGAAATAACTTAAAATTTTAACATTTAAACCATTCATAAAAACAAAAAATGTTAAGAACTTAAACCCTTTAAAAAATAACTCAAAATCTTAACTAAAATGTATATCATAAGACTAGCTAAATTGCTTTAAAAGTTCAACATTAAAATACTTTAAGACTATTTAAAAATACTTTAAAATACTTTTAAATTTCCAACTTTAAAATACTTTAAAAATCTTTTAAAAAAAACTTAAACCTTTAAAGTCTCAAGATTTAAACATTTTAAACTCCTAAACTAAGCTTGAAATTTTTAAATCTCGAACATTTAAAATATTTTAAAACTTAAATCTTGATCACTCGAAACTTACAAAACCTTCAAAAAAACCTTTCACCTCTACTCTGTAAATTCTAATATCAAATCACAAAAGCTTGCAATTTACATATGAACATTAATGACAAAGCTTCAAATTAACAATATGAACAAAACTTAAGGGTAAAACTGAAAGGAAGGCATTAACTTAGACCAAAAAACCAAATGCAAAACTTTGAACATAGAACCTAAGAGTTGAACCAAATCATAATTTAAATATCTAACCCAAAATAAATCTGAAATGCACCAAATTAAACAATGTAAACCACCACTAGGCAGATCAACCGTAAACCCCAAGTTAGCCCACTTAAAAATTAAATATGGTATCACAGGTTCTCGAGAATGGTTTAGTCTAGAAGTCTAGTTTAGATTACTATGTATTCCTAGTTAGTACTAAGGATAATGCATATAAAATAAATAACATTACCCTTTTGGACTATGTTGGTGACCAAAGATAAAGAACTCATGATTACTGACTAAAGCACGTCAACCCACCAGTTAGTAAGAAGGTCAACACTCGAATTCACTATGACGTCAAGTAAAGACCTCTAACTATGAAGTTGGTTGATAGTCTAAGGTACCAATGAACTTGAGATTATGAAAAGCCATGAACATCTTTACCGATAATGTTATAGCCAAAAATTAGGTTAGTTTATCTACTTAGCCTTCTTATAGAGTATAGGTTTTTTCTTTTTTAGGATTAGGATTTCAACTTTCATATAGAAATCCTTCTAGCCAACCCTGTCTTTTTAGTCTAGGATCCAATATCTTAAAAATAAACTTTCTAAATCAAATATTTTTAACTTGAATCTTATTCAAATCATTTCAGGCAAAATCAAATTTTCCTCAATTCAAACTTCAATACCTTCTAAAAACATCAAAATCCTAAACCTTTAATACTTCAAAAACCCTTTTTAAAACTTCAAATTCCTTCTCAGAACTTCAAAATTTAAACTTTTGACTTCAAAAAATTTAGAAAAAAAACCATTTCCAAAATTTTTAAAAATCTTAATCTACTAAAACTTCAAAATTTTTTCAAAAGCTTCAAAATTTTAAATTTTTTCAACTTCAATACCTTTTCAAAACCTTAAACAAATAACACTACAAAAGATTTTTCAAGACTTCATAATCTCAAACATCTCAACTTTGAATCTTAAAATTTTCAAACCTCAATTAACCCAAATAAAAAATTTTAAACTCCAAAACTAACTATCATTAAAAAAAATAAATAACTTTAAATAAATTTCAAATAAAATTATATTAATTTCAAATAACTTTAACTTAACTTCAATAACTTTAAATAAACTTCTAATAACTTTAAATAAACTTCAGATAACTTTAAATAAATTTTAAATAAACTTCAAACAACTTTTTTTGTCTTTAAAAAACCTTCAAACAAATTTTCCTGACCTTGAAACATCCTTCAAATCAATTAACTCAATTCAATCAATCTTCCTAAATTAATCCTTTTCAACTCAAATTAAACTCAAGTTAAAACCAATGAACTCAAAACAAGTTTTTCAAACCAAATCAATCAAACCCAATCTTCCCGATCAAAATTTAACCTTTTTAACAAAGTTACAATTCAATCTCTAGGGTACAGTTTCTTCTTAAAGTTAGCTAACCCTTTTATTAGGCCTTTTCATAACACGTCGTCATTGGACTGTTGGTGCAACTTTTTTAATTTGCCAAAATTTATGAACTTGGATTTAAATTTATATTGATTTAGTTTTCTATTGAGTAACACAATTAAACGCAAGTATATGTATCACTTAAGTAATATAGGGCTCTAATGGAGTCCTGGATATCAATCCCACAGGGAGGCAATTAATTTTATGGTGTAGCACATAAATAACTTCTCGAATCACAGCACAATTGCAAGTAATTACAATTATTAAAGTAGAGTCAAACAGTTGTAGTTACTAATTCTACCAAAGTATGTTCTAACATTCTATGAAGTTAAACTAACACAAAACTAAATTTATAACAAAATTCAGTTGTAAGAAAGAATCTTCCTCCTCTCCAATTATAATATGATGATTTTTTGACATAGATCAATGATGCAAATGTATAATGTCAAATAGGAGCATTCCTATTATTTATCATTTTCCAAGCGCATATAGAACATTGGCTAATCATAAGTTCAGTTCCCAAATCTGTGGTAAGGCTGAGAGGATACTGGCTCTCACTCAAGAGCTCCCACTTCCCTTCCCCTAAAGACTGACTTTTGCTTTGGTTTCCAAACCCTAGGAACAAATTGAGAATTTCAGTCTGTCACTCTGAAATCTCCAATTCTACGCCCAACAAAGTATATTTTTCCTATTTATTTACACTCAACCCCCATGAACTAAGTCACTTATTCATGGACATTGAATGTGACCTTCACTTTTGTTGTGGAACTCATAATCCTTTCAGAACAGTTGTTTCCTAACAAGTTTTAACAATTTAATTGGCCAAATCAAAAAGTAAATGAAGTACGAATTGAAAATGTCATCACAAATTCTCCATAATAAATCGGCACATCATTTCCATATCACAACATCAACACATCACATGAAAAGGAGGAAGACAAGAAATCTACTCAAGACTCATGAGGAAAAGATGACAAAACTTGAATTATATATATAAAAGCAAATTCATATAAACAGAGTAAAGAAAAGACTACTTATCTCAAACTCTTCCCCAAGTGAATCTCAAGAAATTCCTTTGACTTCTCTTCTTTCTTCACAATAACACACAATTCTCTCTTTAGATAAGTAAGGAAGAAGAAATCTTTCACTTCCCTCTCCTCCTACACTCCTTAGAAGAGAACACACACACCCTAGATTTCCTAAACAAAATGAAAAGACACACTCACTCTTCACTCCCTCGCACTCTAAACTCTCTCTCCCTTGTTGACTTCACTTTTGGTTGAGGTCTAGTCTCTCTTTAGAATAGCCTAGGGTCTAGCCATAGGACTCTCCTGGTGACTTTCTTAGAAGACTAGTTATGGCACCCCTCCTCATAGAAATTTAAACTTTTCTCACTTCACTGGGAGTTTTCATATGCTTAAGGCCTAACCTCCAGTTTTTGGGAGGAAGAGACCAAGCATAAGGAAGCCTAGAAGAAGTCTCCTATAAGTGGTTAGGTCATAGGATCTACCCTGAGAGGTATGGAACTTACACCACACTCACACTACACACTCACAACCCTAAAGAAAACACATCCCACTTTGATCCCCTAACTCTTTGGAAACTCATGTAAGTGGTTTTCCCAAGCTCTTAGCCTCAGGTTAGGGTTTGGCTAGTACCAAAACATAGAGTACCAAATGAGGGTGACCCTTGGTCCATGGCTCAAACTAAATAATTCCATCATACTCTCTTTAAACAATCCCAAATTTCCTAAAGATTTCAAATTTCTAACCCATTTACCCCAAAATACCCAAAAGACCTAAAATACCTCCAAAACCCTAAAATCCCCAAAAATTTTCAAAATTACCCAAATTATCCATAATTCCTAAAAAATCATTCCAAAATACTTCCTACCACTCAAATTGACCAAAATTACCCAAAATTACCAAATTTCCCCAAAAAATCCCCAAAATGACCAAAATACCCCTCTTAGCCCAAAATTCCAAAAATTCCAAACATTCCTGTAAATTCCCAAGACCTCCCAAATACTCTCAATTTCATTTCTCTCAACTACCACATGACCCAATTTGGCCAATTTAGTCAAATTTAACTACAAGCCCCAATTTGACCCATTTAACATAAAAGTGCCCAAATTAAATCCAATGGCTACCCATTTGACCCCAATCTTGCCCAATTTCAATTTCAAACATTAATTCAACATCTATAATATCAATCTAAACCAAATCCAAGCTCAAATTGACCCACATTTGAATTTAATTCCACTTGAAGTCCAAAATCCCCAATTTTACCTAAATGATCCAAAATCCCCAAATTGACCTAATGTCAACCAATTCCTCCCAAATTTAAATCCTAAACACTCCATGACACTCCTATGAACCACATGCAACATTCAATTGCCCCCAATTTGAACCTTATCCCCATTCGAACCCATTTGAACCAAAATCCCCAAATATAGCCCAATTTGAACCCTTCTCCAAAATCTTTCAAATTGATTGACCCAAACTTCAAATTGGCACCCAATTTATGTTGATAACTCTACATCCCCCTTGGACAAACCCAAACTCCACCCCATTGCCAGCTCAGCCCAGAATTGCCACCAGAGCACTTCTTCCCTCCATCAAAGCAGCACTTTGCACCCAAAGCCAGGCCCTGAGCTTCACCACGTAGCCATGGCTATAAAATCACTCCCTCAAGGCCAAAATCGACCTGCTGAAAATTTTTTAAAAGAAATCTACCAAAATCTCACCAGAGCCTCTCCAGACCTCCCTAAGATCATTTTATCCATTTTCCCTCTCTGGTCCCCATTGCCTGAGCTCAATTTCAGAGCTTAAACTTGGTCGGAAACCAGGAAACTTGCCAATACACCTCCACATAGCACTAAATCTCAATTAACTGCACCCACACCTTTATAGCAGTGAAAGAAGAAGATCCCCCATCAAAGCTCCATCACAGAAGGTCTCTACACTAGACTTCCATTAAAGCTCGAAATCTACCTTGGTCACTTTCATACCTAGGCAATTCACTAGGGAAAGAGGCTTCATCCCTGAGCTCCTGGGACTCCAACAAAGGTGTAGAGCATCTTTAATTGAAGCTTCACTTCTCAGAGCCAAGATATTGCCTCCTTCTTCCAGAGCTTCTCTGGATTCTCCATGTAATTAGGGGTAATTTAAACTGTGATTAGCCGTATGGATATGTTCGCCATGCATAGACAAGTCCATAGGATAAAACCCGAAGTGATTTGGTTGAGTCTAGGCTGAGATATTAGGGTTTTAGTGCGGACGACTCTCGGGATAAACCAGTCAAAGAAGATGAAGGAGCATCGTCAGATCGTGCGTGTAATGCTTGGATAACCAGGATGGAGTCGGAGACGGAGATCAGGTACATAAAGCGCGGCCACGTGGACATCCAGTCAGATGGTGACGTGGTCCTTCGAAGCTACCGAGGATCCAGTCAGCGCCGCGTGGTTAAGTAGGAAAATCCATATTTTCTGAATTATTTAAATTACCAGAACTTTAAAAATCCATATCTTGGCCTAGAAAAATAAAAAAAATAAAAGAAAAATACTTTATTGCTCAGTGAACAGAGGAGAACAATGTGGAAATGGTTTGAAGTATTTTTATGCATATTTTATTTTTAATGATTTAAATATTGATTTCAGTCTTTTAATTCTCCACTGATCCAAACATTTCACCATGGCTTGAACTTTGGTGGTCTTGTTCTATCTGTTATATGGGACCTTCCCTGATTTTTCCAAAGTCAGGGAGGATCTCTGTAAGGAGATCTCTATTTTTCAAGCTATTGTGTCTGTTTTGGTATAAAAATTGTAAAAATTAAAATAATAATAAAAAAATGCAAAGTAAATTTTGGTAGGTCTCTTATGATCAGAGGACCCTAAGATAATTATTTCATGGGCTAAATCACTAGGATATGCACTAATCATCAACTTGACCTAAAATAGACTTTTAATTTATTAAGACAAGATAAAAATCAAAATAAACCAAAAATGATTCTCCACAGTGCTTCCGAGACAGAGTAACTCTCTTAAAAATTTTGAGTCATTTGGAATTAATTTAATAAGTCCAATGACATTTTTGGAACTTAAATGAATTTTAATAATTAAAATGTAACTCAAAAAATTATAAAATTAATTTTGAGAGTTTTCTGTGAACAGAGGAATTTTCTAAAAATAAAATTGGAATTTTAAGAAATTTTTTCATTTTTGGAAATATTTTAATAATTAAATAATTAAATAAAATTAAAAAAATCTCAAAAATATTAAAAATCATTAAATTGTCACTTTTGGTCTCCTAATCACTTAGGAACCATCCCCATAATTTTCCTAAGTCTCTAAGTTAAAATATTAATTTTTAAAGGCTTAAATGAATTTTTAAAAGGCTAAAAAATAAATTTTCTTAATTTTGCACTAAAATAATTCTAATAATTAAAATAAAAAAAATATGAAGTTTGTTCATCTGGGTTCCCTGACCTCAGAGAGATTTTTGAAAAATATAAAATTGAATTTTCAACTTTTAAAATATTTTATAATTAATTAAAACTCCAGAAATTAAAATAATTCTAATAATTAAAACAAACTTCAAAAACTCATGAAATTTGGTCCAAGTGGTCATCTAGTCTAGGTTTACCTCTAGTAAAAATTTTAAAGTAAAATATTTTGTTTTGACCAAGTTATTGAATTTTTACTAAAAACCTCTATTTTTACATTAAAATAAATATATAAATTAAATTAAAATTTGAAAAATCACATTTTTCTCCTTTGATGTTTTAATTAACTCATTGGCGAGGTAACATAAAGTCATTTGAGTTGAATTTAAGAAATTATGAAGTGATCAGACCCCAAGGGCAAAGTTGTAATTTTAATGGCTTTTAGCCTTAATTAATATTTAGGCTTAATCAAAGGGTAAAATGGGAAATTAATGATCCTAAATGATATGTTTGAATGTTTGAGACATTAAAGGGAGAAATGGTAGAAATCAACTTCAATTTTGTCATATCAAAACTAAATTTTTGGATTTTCTTAGTTAGCTTTAATTTAGAAGATAATTAAACAAAATGATCCTTAGGGTTGGTTAATCTTGGAGGTTAATAATCCACTAACTTACACCCCTATTTGATATATTAGATGATAGCCCAATATTTTGATAAAGATTCATTAAACTCATTTAACTTTTTCCAAAAAGAATTACAGATGTATCCATCAAAATTTTAAGGGCTTAGTAATGAGCTAGGCTTAATCAATCTTGCTAAAAGAAGCTTAAAAAAGCAAACATAATTAAATTCTAAACATCCGAAAAACACTACAAGCTTAGTTATGAAACTAATTGGCTAATTTTCCCAAACAAATTAACTTTGTCTAAAGGGGTTTTCACCCACATAATTCCTAAATGAAATAACAAATGATAATTCCCCTACTCTTAGAAATGATTAAAACACTAACTCACTGAGCATAAGAGTATGAAAGGGATAAATCATTTAATAATTATAATAAATCCAAAAGGACCTCAAGGAAGTTCAAAAGTATTGTGAAATATCCGGGTTTCTCCTGGACCGTTTCACAAATCTTCTGGACATCTTGTAGGACTATTGTATTTATTATATTTATTTATTAAATGAAAATATCTCATGAACAAATAGGAGTTCACCGGGTTATGGCCTAGGACTTGGTAGGCCCGTGACGAACATATCAATAAGGCTTTACTTCCCCGCAAATATAAATGTTTATTTCAAAGAATACTAAAGTTTCAGGTGGAGGAACGAGAAGACTCGCCAGATACGCTTTTATAAGTTTACAACGCTTTCTTTCCCCGTGTTTTCTTTGTTGCAAATTACCTTTCTTGCAATTTTCATGATAAACAGTAATGTCACCCTGCATGAAAACTGAAACCTTCAGGATAGTCACAAAACTGAGACCAAAATTAAAATTAAAAAATCACAATAAGATAAAATCCACCTCCACAAAATTCAAATATAAAACAGCTCAAAATTTAATCACAAACAAAACAAAAACTACAATTGTAACTAAATTAAAACGTCTTGTTGGATGATCGAGAATTCCTTAGAGGAGGTAACTCACGTGTTGCTAACAGGGTTTTCCCATGGTCTGAATGAAAGTATGGAACTCATTAAGTTAAGTTAGTAAATTCATTTGGACTAAGTGAATCCGATGAAAATAGCGATGCCTGAATGATGGAACCGTGGGATCTTAACCAGTGTTGCTATAATCAACTTTAATGTTCCCCTAATAAATTTTTAAGGCACCTCATTTTAAATATTTCTAAAACAGGACACTTCTCTCTTCTCCTCAATTGACACTTCTTTAAACTAAACCTGTTACAACAAGGAGCTTGGAGCATGCATAGTGGGTAGCACGGCCATCTTCAACATCAAAACTTGTCTACATCAGCAAAACCTTTCCTTAGTCTAAACAACAAGCCATAGGACTTCGAGGTAGCTTGCCTAGTGCATCATAAATCCTCACTTTTTCTTTAGGCCTTTGCACGGCCCTGCTGTGCAATATAAGCCCTAATCCGCTTTAGGATTCCTAAGTTGTCGTCCGATACGACATAAATCCTCCCATCTTCCAGGTTATTTGTATAATCAGATATTATGCAAATGTAATGCCTATAATTAATTTGTAGAATTGAAATTTAAATAACTTCATTTCCAAGATTTAAAGCCAAACCATAGGATAGCTTGGGAAGACATCAAGATTTTCTTGAATCTTTGTTCTTCCCCTAGCCTTCTCTCCTTTGGATTCTGATAAAATGAAATGTTCCAAAATTTGAGCCATTCACCTATTGAATTTCCGACTATCACATTTTCTTGGAAAACCTTACCTTTGGAAGTCACGAATATAAATATTTCCTGATTCATATCAAGAGTTTTCTTAGGTAACTTCGATTATCTAAGATGTAATTAACTATAGAGGCTTGCCCTTATAGGAAACTTAAAGACCTCGGATTAATACAAACCCTATCTAATTCCTCCATATTAGGTAGGGGAAATTATCGATCAAAATGGTTCACAGATTAAACAGATGTCATAAATTCTTTAGTTTATTTGATCGAGCTTCACCTCAAGCCATGTACTTATTCTTCGGGATAAATATATGTCTCGCGGTGAAATATTTGATTATTTAAACTACTATTTATATGAGATCGGTTTGATTTCATATTCTTCAAAATTAAAATATTATTTTCAATATATATATATATATATTAAATTAAATCAATTTTCTATTTTATAAAAATTAAAACCCTTTTCAAAACAAAACACCCAAAAAACATATTTTTCAAAAGAAGAAGGAATTTAAAAAAATGGTCGACATCCCTTTTTAAATTTGGCTCCAAAGTAGTTTAAATCCTGCCATAACTGATTTTCCAAGAGTTTCTTCAAGCATCCCTTCAAAATCTGACCAAATACTTTGAATATAGTTTGAATTTGGGATAGGGCGCTGTCCGACGCAGGATAGGGCGTCGTCCAGCGCTATTTTCTACCTTCTGGTCCAAAGTCTCTGTAAATTGACGTGGTCCAATGTTGCTGACAGCGCCGTTCAGCGCAAGTTCAATAAAATGCACTTTTGCCCCATTTTGCTCCAAATTCGCTCCTTTTCGCTTCCTTTTGCTCCAAAGGCCTAAAATCATTGTACCTGCATGGAATCATGAAAAATAAATTTCTTTAAAGTGCAATATCATCAAAAAAAGGTATGAAATGGATATTAAAAAGCTATTAAATTTTCAGTGGATCAAGATCCCCTAAACTTAACTATTACTTGTCTTCAAGTAATTTTAGTTAATACATATAATAATGATCCACTGCATTGAACTTTCTTTCTAGAATACCATAACTTTGACTTAGATAAGTACAATAATAAAATTTTCAGAAATATCTTTTAATAATTCAAGTAAATTCTGCAGGTGTAAGACTATCTAGTAATCAAGTCTAAGAGTTCCAGCCTTCTATTCATTTCAAAAATGACTGTAGATTGTCCTATTAAGGCACTTGAAAGGATTATATGAAAAGAAGTTTATGAGAACACTACTAGTAAAGATGTTAATTCATACATATAAGTTCAGGAAAGTAATTAAGTTCTTCCCTTTAGGTAGGTCCAAGTGAAGCCAATTTTTTATTAGGCAACTCCCAAGCTTCTCCTCACTCTTTTTTTTTCTTTTTCTTTTTCTTCTTTTTTTTCTTTTTACTTTTGCTTTTTGCTTTTTGCAAGTGAGGATTACTGTATTTGGATAGCATTTAATAATTTTGAACTTCACCATTTTCACCCTAAATTTAAAACTTACCACAATCCTTTACCTTATATGTATTTCTTTAGCTTATTATTGATTCATCATAGAGTCTCAATCCTTTTCTTTCACATAAAGTTTTAGAATTCTTAATACTCCAAACATACAGTTTTTCTTACTTTGAATAGTTGACTATATTCATATTCTCTTATACCAAATATCTTGGCCTACAAAATTACTTTTCATTACCAAATACTTTCATTCAATTTCATAAAATACTTAAATCAAATCAAAATACAGTTATCTGAAATTGAGTTCTATCACAGGAAATCATGTTAATAATTTTGAAAATACTTTAAAAAGCGAACAATTAACAGTTAATTCTTTCCTTCCCCCAAACTTAAATTTTTGAATATCAATACAATTAACATGGGAGAAAGAAAAGATATAAACATATATACCTCAATATGTTGGACTTTTCGTACCTTTGAGTTTAGCCAAGTTTTCTTCATAAATTAGGATAGTAGGCCCGAAATAATTATGAGCATTTCTATACAAATATGGGTTTAAAATTTGCAAGAGAAGAAGTTTAAAATCTTAAAACATAAAACATCAATTAAGCACAGAAAATTAACATTCAACTGTTACTATCACAGATTAAACTAACAAACTAAACACATCCAAACTCCACTATCACATCACATTCATCACACTTTAACATAAAGTTTGTTACAAACACAACCAAATACAATTTACATCACACATACAAATCAGAGAGAGTCTTAAGTACATCACAAATACATCAACAAATACAAAATACAATGAAAATAAAAATACATAAACTACCGATCATCATCTGCAGGAGCTCCACCATCATCAGGTTCATCAAGCTGGTATGGAGTGTACTCAGGGTATGTAAGAAATATAACACTAGTGTCTCCCCTGAAAAATCTCATTTGTGCGTCATGATAAGCAATCTCATATTCTCGCCATCGCACTTGATAATCATCATTTATCTTATTCCTTGTTTCTAGTCCCTCTACTCTGGTGTTCAACTTTTCTAACTTATCCATAACATCATGCAGAGTAAGTTCCTTAGATGTAGACGGTCTCTTATGACTAGAAGAAGGTTCATCAGCTTTTTCACTATATTTCCATCCTACATGGGCTTCATAGGTTTTCAGATTTAGTTTACTAATGGGCTTCAGAAGATGGACTACCTCATCATTATCTTAAGGTTCTACACCTGAATGAATACACAAGGCATAAATTAGGCTGGGGTGTCGTAGTCCACCTGTAGTCTCTCCTTTTGAACCTAGCTTAAGGGAAGAAAGTCAATTGCTAGGTTAAAGCCTATGGGGATGGCCAATTTTGATTGGGCTCATCATCATAGGTGTCTGTGATGGTGAAGGGAAATCAATTTAAGGTTTTAAGAAGTTTGGTTTCACACTTAGATTTTGTCCTAGTTTTGGCCTCTTTCGGGTTAGCCAAATTGAAGGGAATCAGTGGGGTTCATGGCTTGATTTCAAGTGGGATCAATTTCCTAGATCCTAAGGAATGTTTTTGGTGTTGAGGGTCCAAGGATTTGAGCAGTGGTTTGATATCTCCTATGTTGGTCTCTCTCTTGAGTGCTCTCGGGTTAGCCCTATTTATAGCCATGGAAATGGATAGGTTGGGCTTGGGCTGGTCTAGGCTTTATTTGGGGATGTTGCCAACTCTTCCATAACTGCTTTTAGATAAGATTGTGGTTGTTAGGATGATGTATTGGGGTTTTCCAAGCTTAGTCATCATTAGGACTTAACCATGGCGAGGGTTGGATTCAAGCTTTGTCTTGCTTTAATTGGTAAATTTGGGAGGTGTGGAGATTGGCTAGAATGCCTTAGATCAACCCTCCCAATATAGGGTAGGGCGACACATAAGCTTATGACTCACTTGTTGACCTCAATTTTGGTGAGGTCTTTTCTTTTTCTTAGTGCTTAGGATCTAGCCACAGGACTTCTCCTTGACTATCCTAGAGGACTAGAATTGGGACCCACCCTTTAGCAATTCAGCTACTTCTTGACTCCTCTTGGGACTCCACTTGGATGGTTGCAAACCTCTAAATCACCTTGAATGGTTAAAACCACCATATGGGCAACCAATAGTGAGTTCCTATAGGATTGTTTGGACTTAGGGTGACCGTGGGTGACTTGGGCTTCTCTGGCAAACACATACACCCCTAAGCGACTTAACCTAAACCCTGAACCCTTGCCTTTCTACCCTTTATGGAACTCACATTATTGAATCTAAGCCACTAATCTTTGATTAAGATGGCTAAGGTCGATATGTGAAGGATCATAAAGCGGTTACCATTTGGCTAGACTTGGTCCCAAAGTGGTTGGACTTGGCTAAGTCCATGGCTTATGCTTCCAAACCCTAATTCATTTCCAAATCAATTTTTAACTCAATCTTCACCCCACTAAAATAATCTCATTCTTCCTTATTTGAAAACCCATTCATGTTGCCAAAATTTCTAGTTTTGACATTGGTTTCCCTAAACTTACCCAAAACTATCTAAATGGTCCACCACTTTGGACCAATGGACTAAGCCATATGGCTAAGGCTAAGTCCCATCCTCCAACTCTCCTTAAGCAAGCTCCCTGCCCAAATTAATTGAGCTAAACTCCTCCTCCACTCCTCCTCAGCCTGCCCAGCCACCTGACTACCCTTGCCAGCCACTCCAGCCGCCGGAACAGCCACGCCCGAGCAGCCCATGTGTCCTTGAAACCCAAAATTTGGCCTGGACAATGGCTAATCCTTTCAGCAGCCACCTGCCCTTCTCTGCCCTCACGCTAAGCGGCCCAAGGCACTCATTGCCTGGCCCTGAGCTCCCCTCTCCGGCAAGCTCTATAAAATCCCCTCCTCTCGACCGAATTCAAGGTGCTGAATTTTTCTCCACAGAACTCCCCCAAATTGTCCTCAGAGCTCCTCCTAGCCTAGAGAACTTGATCCCCACTGTCCTCCTGCCCTGAATCCCACCAGCCGAGCCTAATTTCTCAGCTGAAAAATCAGGCTAGAATTAGGACACCTCTTGAAACTCAACCAAAACCAAATTAAACTCACCTACACCTTCACAATACCAAGAGAAGGAGTTCCCCAGTGAAAGCCCCCTCTCCTAGCCTCCCAATTGCTCTATCGGCCAGAGCTTGGAATCAGACTTGGTCGAAGTCACACCTAGGCAGCTCACCAGGACCATAGACTTCATTCAGAGGCTCCTTTCACTCCAACGAATGTGCCGATAATCTCTAATTGAGGCTTCACCTCTCAGAGCCAAGGTATTGACCTCTCCTCCCTCCCGAGCTTCCAGCAATTCTCCATTTTGTTCTGTACAATTTCAATGCATATTAGCCGCATAGATAGCTTCTTCTAGGCTAGATGCGTCGATGGAGACCAACCACGCATGATTCGATTGAGTCTGGAGCGAGATCTTAGGTCTAGAAGGTGGACGGCTCTCGGGCTGAACCAGATGGGGACGATGACCAGTGACCGTCCGATCGCGCGTGTATCGGATGGACGACATAGATGAAGTCAGATGGAGCCGTGGAACGGAAAGCGCTTGCCGAGTCAGATGGTGGCGCGGAATGGGAAAGCGCCGCGTGTATCTTCGACCCGTCGTAGGTTGAGGTGGCGCCGCATCGGATAAGTAGGAAATTAGGATATTTTTTATTTATTTAAATGTCTGAAACTTTAAAGATGCATATCTTTGCATAGAAAAATCATAAAATTAAACTAAAAATACCCTCTTGCTCAGTTAGCAGAGGAGATTAATGTGAAAAAAGAATTAAGTTATTTTGTTAAGTATTTTATTTTTTATTGATTTAATATTGTTCTGAGTATATTAATTCTCTATTCATGCATACAATTCACCATGGCATGAGACCATAGGGTTTTTGTAGCCTCTGATCTTGGGAACATTCCTTGAATTTTTCAAGGCCAGAGGCTATCTCTGTGGAAAGTTATCTATTTTCCAAGTTTATGTGTCTGTTTTGCTATTTTAATTCCAATAATTAGCATGTTGATTAATAAAATCTAGGAAAATTTGGGTGAGTGTCTCTAGACCAGAGGACCCTAGAAAAATTATGGTTGGACTTAACTCACTTAAATGAACTCTAATTTGGTCAAAACCCTAAAATTTAAGATTAAAATCAATTCTCCACTGATCCTTAGGGTCAGAGGAGTCTCACATAAAAATTTGAAATCAATTGAAAATGATTTAATCCACTAAATGAATTATTTAAATCACATGGTCACTTTTAAACTTTAAAAATTCATAAAACTCAAAATGTATTTCAAAAATTCACCACATTCATTTTGAGGCATCTCTGGTATCAGGGAAGCCTAAGAAAATTAAAATTGGATATTTTAATAATTAAAAATAATTAAAATAAAAAAATAATAAAATTCACAAAAATGTCATATTTGGTCTCCTAATCACTTGGGAACTAACCAAATATTTTTCCTAAGTCCCTAAGAAAAGATATTGAATTTTAAAGGCTTAATGCATTTTTTTATTATTAAAAATTCGTTTTTCAACCACTCTCACAAAAATAATTCTAAAAATTCAAAGAAAAACAAAAAAAATATAAAATTTGTTTCTCTAAGTTCCTTGAGGTCAGAGAGACTTAAGAAAAATATAAAACTTAATTTTGAACTCTAATTTTATTTTTTAATTAATTAATACTTCAAAACTTAAAATAATTATAATAAATAAAATATAATTAAAAAAATCACCAAAATTGGTCCACGTGGTCCTTTGATCAGTAGGAACATCCCATAATTTTCTGAAGGACATAAACTTTACCTTGGTCATGTTATTGAATTTTCATTGAAAACCCTTATTTTTCATTAAAATAATTATATAAATTAAATTAAAAACAGAAAAACCACATTTTCTTATCTAATGTCTTAATTGACATGTGAGTAAAGTGACATAAAAATTTTAAGTTCATTTGAGCTCAATTTAGTGAGTTATGAAGTGAACAAGCTTAAGTGGGCATAAAGGTAATTAAGGATTTTAACTCTAATTAATATTTTAGGCCTAACCTAAGTGAGGGATGAACATTTGATCCTAAATTTTCTCTTGGATGATTGAAACTTAGGGAATTAAGGTGTAGAAACCCATTGATCACCTACAACATCAAAATGAAATCCTAATTAAATAATTCATTAAAATTTTGGAAGAATAATTAAAATTTGGATTATTAAAATTAGGGATGTGACTTAAGAAGATACCAACTCTTTAATCTACAGTCCCTAAATGGATTAATAATATTCAAATCTTAATTAAATCTAAATAATGATGATTGAAATTAATAGTTAAAAGAGAAGCAATCCTTAATTAAAATAAAATGTTTAAAACATTAAATGATTTAATATTAAGTTAAAATAAACTTAAAACATTAAAGTTAATTTGAATTTACTTAAAACTTAACCTAAAACAACCTTGAAACGTTAAAAATTAATCTCAAAACAAGTTACAATTAAAATCAATCTAAAGTATTTAAAACAAATCAAAACTTAATGGAATTAAATAATTCAAACACCTCTTTAACCTAAGCAATTTTAAAACAATTAAAAAATCAATTTGAAATTTTATAACTAAACTAAATTGTCTTGAGATAACAATTCAACCTTTGTGGTTAAATCCTTTAACAAACTAATTTACCCTTGAAGGCTTCCACCTTATAACCCTTAGGTGGAGTATCAAATGAAATGTCACATTACCCATCGAATAATCAAATGTCCGAGTTCACTGAGCAAGAAACAAAATTTAACTAAATTCTTGAATGATTAATTCACCTGTATAATGAAATTCATTTGGACTCGAAATAATCTCAGAAGCATTGAAAAGATGTTTGGGACCCGTCCTAAGCACTTTCTCAATATGATGGGGTATTTTAGAAGAACAAGTGAACTTAATTGTTCTTTGGTGAAGAAAATCATCCTTAACAAAACACAAGAACCTATATGTCATAGGAATTGACTAGCAATAGGATTAAGATTTTGGTAGACAACCATAATCTTCCCTTAGCTTTACCTAAGTGTTTCTTGCAAATATTTAAATGTCCTAACATGTGTTTTAAGTGTAGCCTGGAATGACGAGAAGACCCACCAGGTACGCTTTTAATTTATTGCAATTTATTTACCTGCGCTGTACTTTCTTTCTTGCAAAGCTTGCATGTTAAACAAGAATATCACCCTGCTTGAAAACTGAAACCTTTTAGGATAGCCACAAAACTGAAACTATAATAAAATAAACAACTTAAATGGTTTATGAAAACTATATAAAATAAACAACTTTCTTCCCTTCAATTAATTAAAAATTTTTAAGATAATTTAATATTCGTTGGAAAATTTGATTTATGGTATTGTGCCAAATAGAAGCATTCCAATTCTTTACCCTTTGATCCAGTGCGCAAAGAACATTAGGTAATTTACGGATCGAGTCCGGATGTATTGTTAGTAGAATGGGTTAATCTAGACTCACACTACTAGATGTCTAAGGGTGGCTATGGTCGGCCCTACTAGTGACCCTTTCCTAATCTATAAATCAAATTATAAGAATTTAGTCTGCCACTCTAAAAACTTATCAATTTTACGCCCTTTAAATCTTATCTTCCTATTTATTTGCACTTCACCTTGAATAGCCCGCACATGGCCTTCGACTACCCAAGGATTCATGTCACACTTACAAGTTAAGAGTTTTTCTCCTTCTAGGTCTCAAAACTCTTCAACGAGTTTTAACAATTTAAATGACCAATTTAAAAAGTAAAGTAAGATCGAGTATTAATGTCATCACGATGTTTTGAAAATATTTTGAATTTCAATTCTCCATCGAATCTTTTATTATCTTATTTATCTCTTCATAATTGAAGGAAGAAAGTAAACTAACTACTCGAACACATTGAATATAAACAAGCAAAACATAATAAATAAACTTTGAATCAAATATAAAATACTTATCTCAAATATTCCTTCTACGGATCTTCGATTCCTATCGACTCCACGAGTGTAATGAACTCCGGATGCAACAACTTGAAAATAAACTAACTAAACTAAACAAAAGTGGCCCTAAATTTCTCTCCCTATTTCTCTCTCTAAGGATGAGAGATCCTAAAGTGGATAAGAGAAAGTGGTTACAATGGGGGGCACGTTTTTCTGAAGAAATGGACTCCTATTTATAGGCTTCAAGGGTTGCCCTGAGGTATCTCTTCAAAACATGTCCACATTCAATGAATCTTCTAGAAGGTCTGTCTGGCGCCTAGGCGCCGGAATCTGGCGCCTAGGCGCCGGACACCGCGTCTAGTTCTTCGCACCTCTTCACTTTAGCTCGCACCTCTTCGCGATTAAAACCGTTTTGGAGCGTCCAAATGCAATGTATCACATGTCCTATTATCAAGGAACAACTGCCAGTCTTCTAGAATGTCCAATAACCGCTCACTCCGTCAAAATAACGTTGTCAAAAACTTGATAGTTTCTGTATCGAGCCTGGCGCTTAGGCTCGCCAGGCCACATTTTTTTTATACTTTTTGTATTTTGCTCCATTTTTGCTCCTTTTTGCTCCTTTTTCCTTTTTGGACCTTTTTACATCACCTACATCCAAAAATAAAAAAATACCTTTCATTAAAGCATATATCCTTAGAAATTGATAAAAATTAAGACATAAAGAAATAGGTATTTTTTTATAGATCAAAATCCCCCAAACTTAAATGTTACTTGTCCTCAACTAACTCTTTCTACTATATAAAATATATAACCATTGAAATAAAAGATAAATATTTAAGATTCCTTATAATTTTTGATTTTATAAAGTTTTTAGTAAATTACTAACCCAATTTCACTAACTAGGTTTAATTTTAAGAATTTAAAGAATATTTAACTACCAAATCATAAGATTTCAAACTTTTCATCCATTTTGAAAATAATAGAAGTCTATTATATTAAGATCTCATAGATTATTTACAAGAAAAAGATCTTCTTGAAAAATCTTTCCTAAATAAATATTCATGTATAAAAATTAAGTAAAATATGTAACTAGTTTTCTTCTTATAAGATAATTCAAGTGAAGCCAATTTTTGATTAGGCATTTCCTCAAGCTTCTCCTCTCTTCTTCTTTTTTTCTCTTTTTTTTTATTTTTTTTTATGCACATATAGAGAGGATTACTATATCTGGATAGCCTGTTAATGATTTTGAACTTCACTATCCTTAACTTATATTTTCAAAACTCATACATTTCCACTTAATTATTATAACATGAATAAGAATTCAAAAAGATTTCTAATTTTTTCTTTTTCAAGTGATAATTTTTTATTACTTAATATTTCTAAAATTCTATTATTTCTATCATGAATAGAAAAATTTTTTAATCTTATTCTTCTTTAAGTTAAATAATTCTATTCTTAAAATCAATCAAAATTATTAAAATTTTGGTTAATTTCACTAAATTGTTTATAATTTCAAAAATAAAAGTGATCTCAAATAAATTCTTAATTTCTTAAGTTATGTTAAAAAGTTTTTATTTTTATGAAAATATTAGCTCTTTAAGGACAAATAAAATTTAAATTTGAATGTATTTTCCCTTCCCCCAAACTTAAGTTTTGGTATACTATGATAATTTGAAAGTATGAGAGAAAGAAAATCATAAGAATTTTTATAAGTATGTAAAAAATAATCTTAAAAAGAAAAATTAACTTCTACTCATATTTTTATGAATAATTAAGATAAAATTGAAGCATGTATAAAAAGTAAGCAGGCTAATTTTTATGATTATACTAAATTTTAAACAAAATTAAAGCAGAGCAAAATTACTAATTACTAAACAGTAGACTAAAACAAACATATCATAAATTAACTCTAACTTCAGTCTCAACACAATATACTAAGAATATTTTAACAACAAAATCTTAACACTAATCAATCCACACAGATATTTAAACAAATCAACATACATTAAACACAAAACTAAACAAACAAATCCAAATAAAACAAACTAATAGAGTAGCTCATCATAAAGATCTATAACAACTAGTCACTAGCTGTAGCCTCATCATCATCGTCATCACCAAAGGAAAATTCTACGTCCTTATGATCAACAAATGGTGTGAAACTAGGAAAAGTAGGAAAACTAACATCATGTTCACCCTTCAGAAATATGACTAGGGCTTCATCATGCTCAGCATCATAACTACTCTTCCTCTGGGTATAATCAGATAAATGATCAAGTTTCCTATCAATAGTATCAATCCTGTAGTGTGTTTGAAATAACTCATGCTACTGCTCTAAAAACTGATCATGCATTGATTCCTAGAAACTCGATGGTGGCTCAGCAGAAGTAGAGGGTCGAGAAGTAGAAGGTCTACCTGAAGTATGTGCAGAAGTAGAAGGAGCGGTCGATCTTTTCCCTCGAAGACGATCATAGATACTAACACTTTCCTGCCCAATTGGCTTGGTAGACTTTAACTTCTCTTCAGGAATATCAGCAGTGACTCCATTACTAACACATAATGAATAAATCAGAGATGGGAATCCCAATCCAACGAAGTGCTTGGATCTCGCGGTAGAATCCACGAGAATCATAAATAATACGCCAACATCGATAGGCTTCCTTTCCTGAATGCAGTAGTTTAAGATTGCTCGATCTCTAGTCACTTCACTCAGGTGGTTGGAAGGTAACAATCTTGCAGAAATAAAATAGTGCCATGCTTTAGAAATACAATTTAATTTTGAGAATTTGAAGTTTACCCTTTTTCCGTTCTCGATCTTCCAAGATCCGAGTACCGTCGATCGAATAAGCAATGATCATATCCAAATCTCCCTCGGATGGTGATAATCCAGAATAATGGCATTCAATAGTTGGTGGCAGGCCATAAAATATATTGATTCTTTCAGGACTAAATCCTATCCGATACCTCTGACAAAGACTTCATAATCTTCGGCATCTAGAAAATTTGCATAAAACTCTCGAACAATAGGGATAACAGCAACAATAGTGAAATAACATAATTGTTGCCAATTGTGCGCGACGATAGTGTTTTTAATCATTTCTCTCGGATGATAGAAACTTCGTTCTAAAACGAACTTCCTGGACATCGCAAATTCGTGGAAGCGAAAATGCGCAGCCGCAGTAGAAAATTTGCTGCTATCAAAGTGAGCCATCTAAACGTGAAAGAAAACAAGAAAAAATTTAGGAATCAAAGATTTAAACTCTTTTTAAGTTTATAAAACTTAAAATAAGTTTAAAAATCCAAAGAAATTACTAAGAATCAAAAAAGTTTTTTCAAAATTTTGGTTCTTAGCAAAACTAGGGAAATCTATGGTGAAAATCGAAAATAAATGGTTTAAAGTATAGATCTGACCTTGAGACGAAGAAATCGAATGGTTTCGCACTCAAATCCTTGATGTTTTGACCTCAAAATAGATCTAAAAGGTGTATTTTCGTGAAAATGGGGAAGAAGATGAAGCTTAGGCGTCAAAAATGGCTTTTAGGGGTTATTTAAGTAAATTTTCGGGTACGAAGCCGAGCCGGCGCTTAGGCGCCAGATTGCGGCGCCTAGGCGCCAGACTCGCCTTTCACAAAAATTTTTTTTTTAAAATTTAATTTTCCACCAAAATTCATAAATTCAACTTCCAATTACTCACATCAGAGTAGGGCTTCGATTTCTAACTTCCACAACATTTTTCAAAAATTTATAAAAATTAAATATTTAATCCACCAATCAAACATAAGGTTTAAATCAAACTCACTAAATTCCATTTATAATCTTCAATATTGACTCAATACATTCCAGATAAGTATTATACTTGATTCAAGTTCCTAATACACACTCAAACACAACAATTTCTAAGCAAAAACAACACACATTGAACATGAAAGCAAATACACAAACAAACATAATCGATTCTCTAAATTGATACAACAACTCAATAAACCATATAATAACTATCTCATTACTAGAATATTCTAATCTTCACAAGGGAAATTGTGTATTCCACTTGGAAAGAACACTAACGCTCTTGGGAAATCTGTAGCCGTCTTTTCGTCAACCCACTTGTTCTTCGCATACATTTCAACTTGAGCATCTTGATAAGCCGCAAAATGATCAAATTGAAGTTTCATTTGCCATTCTAGATGTTCAATTTGATGAAACATCTCATGAAGGCGATCTCCAATGCTTTTAAACTCCGCTTCAAACTTATCCAAACGACTAGAAATTTTCTCTAAACTTACAGCGATGAAACCATTGAAGTAAGGTTGAGGATCCTTTGAGACCTTGTCCCTAGCTTCTTCTCCATGTTTTCTTCCTTCCATATTCTTCAAAAGTTTCTCAAATCTCTCAAGAATGAAGTGCAAGGGACGTAATTTTGATTGCTTGATGGTTAGGGAAGAAGATAGGTTGATTTAAAGGTGAAAATCGTGTGAAAAACTAAAAATTTTCGGTTTTTGCACGACCCAGTAACCGTGGCGCATAGGTGTCGATCTGGCGCCTAGGCGCCGGACCTATTGATACATAGTTTGATTCTGGCGTTTAGGCGCCGAATTCTGCGCCTAGGGGCCGGAACTATGTTCAACTCCGTTTCGCCTAATCGTCAAATTTCATAATTTCGTTCTCCAAGATAGGTAAATTATACTGGTAAGAGTAATTTAGACTCAATAACTCACATTGTAAACAATCATAATGAATGTTAACTTGATCTCCTTTTTACTCATATTCAAAATAGAGTGATCCAATTTCTAAATCTTACATACTTCAAAATAATTTTCAGCTTAAGTCAACAAAGACTTATGAGCATCAAATTTTTCTAAAGTAATATAAAATTAATCAAGATTGAGGCATAAACTTACATTAAAACACAAAAACACTCAAAACAAAAGATAATTATGGGTTGCCTCCCACAAAGCGCTTGGTTGAACGTCGTCAGCCCGACTTAAGTAAATCTTTAATCAGGTTGAGTCAATTCATAAGCCTCTTTATAAATCTTTTTAATATCTCCCAAATAAGACTTCAATCTTAATCCATTTACTTTAAAAATTTTTCCTGTTTTGGGATCTTTAATATCCACAGCTCCATAATAGTATACTTTCTCAACTATATAGGGTCCAATCCATTTAGATCTTAATTTTCCAGGAAACAGTTTTAAACGAGAGTTAAACAGTAATACTTCTTGTCTAGGTTCAAAAATTTTTCCTGAAATTTTCTTATCATACAACATCTTCATTTTCTCTTTATAAATCCTCGCATTTTCATATGCTTCATTTCTTATTTCTTCCATCTCATTTAATTGCAATAATCGCTTTTCTCCTGCTTTATTCAAATTAAAATTAAACTCCTTTATCGCCCAATAAGCTTTATGTTCAAGTTCTATAGGTAAGTGAAAATGTTTACCATAAATTAACCGATAAGGTGACATTCTGATTGGTGTCTTATAAGCTGTTCTATAAGCCCATAATGCAGAATCAAGTCTATCAACCCAATTAGTTTTTTTAGGATTAACAGTCTTCTCTAAAATTCATTTAATTTCTTTGTTTGATACTTCAGCCATTCCACTAGTTTGTGGGTGATAAGCAGTTGCAATTCTATGTTTGATTCCAAATTTTTGTAGTAATGATTGAATTCTTGTGTTCCTGAAATGACTTCCACCATCAGTGATAATTACCTTAGGCATTCAAAATCTTGAAAATATCATTTTCTTTAAAAATTTAGAAACACTTTTGGAATCACAGATTGGTAAAGCAACAACTTTAATCCACTTTGAAACATAATCAACAGCTAATAAAATATAAATTTTTCTAGATGATGGAACAAATGGTCCCATAAAGTCTAAACCCCATATATAAAAAATTTCAACTTCCAATATATAGTTTAAAGGCATTTCATTCTTCCTAGATATATTTCACATCCTTTGACATCGATCACATGTTTTCACATAATGTCTCACATCTTTAAATAAGGAATGCCAATAAAATCCAGAATTTAAAATTTTAAATGCAGTTTTATCTATGCCAAAGTGTCCTCCAAAATCAGAATCATGACATTTTTGAATAATAACAAAAGTTTCCTCATAAGGTACACATCTTCGAATCATAGAATCTTTACCAATTTTAAATAAATGAGGTTCTTCCCAAATATAAGATTTAGCATCATATTTAAATTTCTTAATAAATTTGTTATCCAAGTTATAAGGAAAAATATTGCTAACTAAATAATTAACAATATCAGCATACCAAGGTGTTTTGCATCTTTGAATAACATATAAAGATTCATCATAAAATTTCTCATTTATATTTTCGTCCGAAATAATATCATTTTTAATTCTAGACAAATGATCAGCAATTTGGTTTTCAGTTTCTTTTCTATCTACTATTTGAAAATCAAATTCTTGTAGAAGTAAAACCCATCTTATAAGTCTGAGGTTTAGAATCCTTCTTAGATAATAGATATTTAATAGCAGAATGATCGGTATGAACTATGCATTTAGTACCAAGAAGATAAGGTCTAAATTTATCAAAGGCATATACTATAACTAGAAGCTCTTTCTCGGTGGTAGTGTAATTTCTTTGTATTTCGGTGAGAGTTTTACTAGCATAATATACAACTTTGAAAATTTTCTCATATTTTTGTCCTAATACGGCTCAATTGCAAAATCACTTGCATCGCACATTAATTCAAAAGATTTATTCCAATTAGGTGCAACAATGATAGGTGCGGTTATTAATTTTTCTTTTAAAATATTAAAAGCATTAATACATTCTTTATTAAATTCAAATTTTGCATTTTTTTCCAATAAATGACAAAGAGGTTTAGCAATTTTAGAAAAATCCTTTATGTATCTTCTATAAAATCCGAGCATGACCTAGAAAACTTCTCACATCGATACTGATAGTAGGTGGTTGCAATTCAACAATAATTTTCACTTTTGCTTGATCTACTTCCATCCCTTTTGTGACACTTTGTGACCAAGTATAATGCCTTATGTGACCATGAATTGACATTTTTCCCAGTTAAGAACTAAATTTGTTTCTTCACATCTTTTAGAACTTTGGCTATGTTTTCCAAACAAGATTCAAAAGAAGTTCCAAAAATTGAAAAATCGTCCATGAATATTTCAATTCCTTTGTCAATAAAATCACAAAATATTGACATCATACATCTTTGAAAAGGTGCAGGTGCATTACATAAACCAAAAGACATTCTTCTAAAAGCAAATGTTCCATAAGGACTTGTAAATATTGTCTTTTCTTGGTCCTCAGGAGCAATAAGTAATTGATGATAACCAAAATATCCATCCAGAAAATAGAAATATGGGTGTTCAGCTAATTTATCGAGCATTTGATCTAAGAAAGGTAAAGGAAAATGATCCTTTCTAGTGGCTTTATTTAATTTCCTATAGTCAATACAAATTCGCCATCCAGTAACTTGTCTTGTAGGAATTAGTTCATTTTTATCATTAACCATGACAGTTACACCTCCTTTCTTCGGAACACAATGAATAGGACTTACCCATTGACTATCCGAAATAGGATAAATAATACCAGCATCTAACCACTTATTAATTTCTTTTTTAACAACCTCTTTCATGATAGGATTTAATCTTCTTTGTGATTCTATAGTAGGTTTAAAATTTTCTTCCATTAAGATTCTATGCATGCAAATGGAAGGGCTTTTTCCTCTTATATCAGCAATAGTCCAACCAAAAACTTTCTTATAATTCTTTAACACACCTAGTAGTTTTTCTTCTTGATCTCTACTCAGTTCAAAAGAAATAATAACAGGTAAAGTTAAAGAATTTCCAAGAAACGCATATTTTAAATGTGAAGGTAACATTTTTAATTCCAGTTCAGGGGCTCTTTTAATTAATGGTAAAAGTATATCATTTTGAGTTATGTCTAAAGTTTCCCAATTATCTTTAATAAAATGAGTCTCTTCTTCTTCTATTACTTCATTTTCATCAGTTAAAAATTCAAATTTTTTTTCAGAAATGACTTTACATTTTTCTTGATAATGTTTTTCAATTAAATAATCAATTATATCCATTCGATAACATTTCTCTTTATCAGGGTACTTCATTGATTTAAGAACATTGAATTTAATTTCTTGATCATTAACTCTCATGGTTAGTTCTCCCTTTTGCACATCAATCATAGCTCATCCGGTAGCTAGAAAAGGTCTCCCTAAAATAATAGGTATCTCTTTATCTTCTTCCATATCAAGTACTATGAAATCTACAGGGAAGATAAATTTATCCACTTTACAAGAAAATCCTCTATAACTCCTTTAGGATAAGTGATAGATCTATCGACTAGCCGAAGGGTTACGAGTGGTGGGAGTAATATCTCCTAAATCCGATCTTCGAAAGATAGAAAATGGCATGTGATTAATACTTGCTCCTAAATCACATAAAGCTTTTCCACAAAATTTTTCTCCAATAGCACGAGGTATAGTGAAACTTCCGGGATCCTTAAGCTTTTCGGGTAATTTCTTTTGAATTATTGCCTTTGCATTCTTCACTTAATGCAACAGTTTCAAAAGCTTCAAATTTTCATTTATTGCTTAAATTATCCTTCATAAATTTTGCGTAAGTTGGCATTTGTTCCAAAGCTTCAGCAAAAGGTATGTTAATAGTAAGTTTCTTAAAGATTTCAAAGAACTTAGAAAATTGATAATCTAGTTTCTAATGTTTAAGTCTTTGAGGAAAAAGTGGTGGTGGTTTGTCAACTTCCACATTAACAGGTATAACAGTCTGATCTTGACTAGGAGAGAGAGTTTCTTTAGGTTTTTCAATCTCTTGACCTCGATCTCTTTTTCAATTTCATTACGCATTCTTTCTTTTAATTCCTTTGCACTTCTAAGTTGCACAGCTTTAACTTGTTCATGTTCTTTTCCAGTTTCCTTTGGATTAATTTCAACATTACTAGGAAGTGTTCCTACAGGTCTGTTATTAATTAAAGTAGCAATTTGCCCCATTTGATTTTTAATATTACGAATAGCAGTATTTTGATTTTGTAATTGATTATTCATTTGTAAAATTAATTCTTCTATTGATAACTTTTTCTGCAGATTATTAAATCCACGAGGGTTATAATTAGGATTAACTTGATTATTCCAATTTCCAGCGGGATGAGATTGATTATTACCCCATTGTTGTTGTGAATTATTCCGATTAAAATTAGGATGATTTTTCCACCCAGGATTATAATAATTTGAATAAGGATTATTTTTACTTACAATAGCTTGTAAAGTTTCAATAGTTTGAGAATCTTTAATATTAGCAGAGGTATTATGTGAAATATTAATTGCAAAATTATCTAATTTCTTAGACATTGCTGCTACTTGTGAAGCTAAGATAGAAAATGCTTCATTATCGTGAATACTTGCCATCTTTTTAGGATTAATCCTTTCAGAAAGCCATTGAAAATTATTATTAGCCATTTCTTCAATTAAAGTGTAAGCTTCTTCAAATGATTTAGACATTAAAGAACCTCCAGCAACAGCATCAATAATTGATTTTAAAGATTCAATTAATCCATTATAAAATGTTTGAATTATTAACCAATCAGGTAAAACATGATGACGACATTTTCTTAATAGTTCTTTAAATCTTTCCCAAGTTTCATATATTGTCTCCCCGTCAAATTGACTAAACGAAGTAATATCATTTCTTAATTTAGCAGTTTTAGAAGGAGGAAAATATTTAGCAAGGAATTTTTGTGCCATTTCAGCCCATGTTTTAATAGAACCGATTCGTTAATGAGTTTAACCACATCTTTGCTTTATCTCTTAAATAAAAAGGAAAGAGTCTAAGTCTAATAGCATCATCAGAAACATTGTTATATTTAAAGGTAGCACAAAGTTCTAAAAAACTAACAAGGTGTAAATTTGGATCCTCATTTGGTGTTCCACCAAATTGATTGTTTTGCACCATTTGAATAATAGATGGTTTAAGTTCAAAAGAATTAGCATCTACGGTGGGTATTTGAATACTACTATGAAGTTCATCAACTGTAGGGTTAGCATAATCCCTTAATGGTTTATAAACATTTTCATCATTAAGTTCAATTGGATTTTGTAAAGTAGCCATTTCTTGAAATTTTTGAATTTGTTTTCCCTTTTTAATTTTATAATTGTTCTTTCTAATTCAGAATCTAAAGGTATTAATCCTTCAGAACCAAATCTTCGCATAAAACAAGGAATAAAATTTATATATATATATCTTATATATATATATATATATATATATATATATATATATATATTATATTTTTGGAAATATAATATTAAAAAAAATTATAACTATTTTATTTCTTTCCCGGCAACAGCGCCAAAAACTTGACCCGATTTTTGTACTTCCAAATACAAGAATTTGTTACCACTGCTAGAAAATTTAATTTCTGGCGAAGGCGCGAAACACTTGACTTTTAACTTGCTATATAGATGTGTACCAAATAAAACTTTTTAAATATATGTTTATATAGCAAAATATAATTTTAAAAAGAAAATATTTTATATACTTTTTTGGGTACTACGCAAGTATACGTATCGTTTCAAGTAATATAGGGCTTTGAAACAAAGACCCCAGTATCGATCCCAAGGGGAAAAATTATAGTAATAAATTTCTAAATATTGTATTTCAAAAATCTTTTTGTGTTTTAATCTAACTATAAATTACTATTAATTTACTAGATGCAAATAAATAAAACAATAATAAGACAATGATTTTGTGAAAACTATATAAATAAACAAATCTCTTCCCTTCAATTAATATAAGATTTTTAAGATAATTTAATATTTGTTGGAGAATTTGATTTGAGGTATTGTGCCAAATAGAAGCATTCATATTCTTTACCCTTTGATCCGGGCGCAAAGAACATTGGCTAATTTACGGATCGAGTCCGGATGTATTGTTAGTAGAATGGGTTAATCTAGACTCACACTACTAGATGTCCGAGGGTGGTATGGTCGGCCTACTTAGTGACCCTTTCTGATCTATAAATCAAATTATAAGAATTTAGCTTAGTCACTCTAAAAACTTATCAATTCTACGCCCTTTAAATCTTATTTTCCTATTTATTTGTACTTCACCTTGAATAGCCCGCACATGGCCTTCGACTACCTAAGGATTCATGTCACACTTACAAGTTAAGAGTTTTTCTCCTTCTAGGTCTCAAAACTCTTCGACGGGTTTTAACAATTTAAATGACCAATTTAAAAAGTAAAGTAAGATCGAGTATTAATGTCATCACAATGTTTTGAAAATATTTTGAATTTCAATTCTCCATCGAATCTTTTATTATCTTATTTATCTCTTCATAATTGAAGGAAGAAAGTAAACTAACTACTCAGAACACATTGAATATAAACAGCAAAACATAATAAATAAACTTTGAATCGAATATAAAATACTTATCTCAAATATTCCTTCTACAGATCTTCTGATTCCTACTGACTCCACAATGTAATGAACTCCAGATGCAACAACTTGAAAATAAACTCACTAAACGAGATTTCCCACGGTCTAAATGAAAGTGTGGAACTCATTCAGTTAAATTTAGCAAATTCATTTGGACTAAGTGAATCCGATGAAAATAGCGGTGCCGGGATAACGGAACCGTGGGATCTTAATCGGTTCTGCTTAATCAACTTTAAGATCTGTTTTAATTAAAACATTAAGACATCTAAACCTTAAGACTCTTCTAAACCAAAACACTTCTCTCATCTCCTGATTGTCACTTTCTAAAACTAAAACTCTGCAACAACAAGGAGCTTGGAGCACGGTGGGCAGCACGGCCATCTTCATCAGCAAAACTTGAGTCTACTTCAGCAAAACCTTTTCTAGTTTTAAATAACTAAGCAACAGGATTTCGGGGTAGTTTGCCTAGTGCAACATAAATCCTTAACTTTTCGTTAGGCATTTGCATAATCATATTATGCAAATTAAGCTCTAACCGGTCTTAGGACTCCGAGGTAGCCATTTGGTACGACATAAACCCTCACATTTTCGAGGCTATTTGTATGATCATATCATACAAGTATAAGTCCTAATTAACTAAAATTGGTAGGATTACAAAATTGAATAAACACTTTCAAATTGAAGCCGAATAATAGGATAGTTGGGAAGTCACCTAAGTTCACTTCGGGTCCGTGACATCCCCTACTTCTCTTCCTTTGGATTCCTAAAATAAAATGTTCCAAATTTGAGCCATTCCCTATTGAAATTTCCAAAATCCAATTTGTTTGAAACCTTAAACTTTGAAATTCTTGAGAGCAAAACCACTGATCATTATCGAGAGTTTTCTTAAGTGTCTTCGGACATTTAGGATGTAATTAACTATAAGGGCTTGCCCTTATAGTGACCTTTAAGAACTCAGGTAATATAAACCCTGCTTAATTCCTTTATATTAAGTGGGGGAACTTGTCGGCTTATAAAATTGGTTCACAGACCAAACGGATGTCACAAATCTTCTAGTTTACTTAATCAAGCCCCATCATCAAGCAGTGTGTCTATTCTTCGGGCTAGATACACGGTTTGTGGTGCGGTGCTCGTTTATGTAAACTATTTTGGAATGTGAGATCAGTTTGATTTCATATCTTAAAATTTTTAAACTTAAAATTATTTTCAAAACCAAAATACTACTTTTCAAATTATATCTAAATTAAATTTAAAACCTAAAAAATAAGCCGCACAATTTCTGGCGACTTCGCTGGGGCTTTGTTCCTCTCTCCATTTTGATCAGATGGTTTTGCTTTCATAAATCAGTAGTAAGTCCATACCCCTAATGGATCAGACTATCATTCTTCCATTGACGTATCTTGTTCATTTCTTTCTTAAACAGATGCGATCAACCCTTTTGGATTTTGGAGCCACTGTTTAAACACCCCTAAACAGAGAGGTTCCGAAATCCTCCTTTTTCACCTCTCCAAAGAGGCGAGGTGAGACCCCCAATGGGTGTAGCTTAAGACCAATCTACCGAATCGATATTCCTACGGGGTTCTACCTTTCCTAAGTTCAGGATAAAGGTCCCGCGGCTTCCTACTCTTAATCGAATCTTTATCGACTTTCTATTTCCTGATTCCTTTAATTAACTACAAACAAAATAAAACCGTGAAACCTGCAAAGCTTTGCGAAATAAACAAATGAAATCAAAACGAAATTAATGAAACTTGTTCAGACTTTGCCTTAAATCTTCTTTCTTTCGTTCAAAGATCGTTGCGACGATAAGGGAAGTATAGGGTAGCTCTAACGTCCCGAATCTTTTCTGCAGAAGATGTCTGCACAGAAGCTGATCTTTTCCTTCGCTACTGGGACTGACTTGGCAATCAACCGGGATGGACTGCCTGACAACGCAGTCATCCTCTTTGGACAAGGGTTCAACTAAACATACATTAAGTTCGGGGACGTCACTATCGCCTTACTGAGGTCCAAGAATCCTGAATCTGTGGAACCTATAGTGGAGTTCAGCTTGAAGTCAACTCAAGAATTTCCTTCCCTGAAGAGGGTCCCAACTGGAGGGAACACCATTGCCCGTAAAAGATTGGCCGTCAAAGCTGATAAGACTACCTCCCGAACTGTTGTCGCTACCCCCGTCGGTCTAGTCATCACTGTACCTACCCCTGTTAAATGGAACGGCAAGGAAATCCAGACCAGTGATGAACCTGTAACTGTGGAGGGTACGACTTTTGCTGCGATACAGCCCATCTTCGAGAGGTTCCACCTCAAAGATGGCACCCTTAACTAAGTCTCAGAGAAGGAATAAGAACAAAAGAGCTGCTAAAGCTAAAGCTGCTGAGGCTGCCATTCCTGAGGAAATTCCAGAGGAAGAAGAAGAACTACCAGAACTTTCACTCATGTTGGAAGGAAACAGATTTTACCCACTTTCTACAGCTCCTGAGGAAGAAAGTTCTCAGAAGATCGCTGCTGCGTTACCCCGACCGGCATATTACGATGAGCATAAAAGAAGAAAAGCAAGAAATACACCGCTCACTCTATTACGGACGATAATCGAAAAGCTAGCAAGAAAAGATAATTGCTTTGTGCCAGAGATCCTGAGAAGGATGGGGAGAATACACGCCAAGGCACGTCTCAGACCAAGGGTACTTCCCCCTACCGTTCAAAAGGAACTCCCGCCGAAGAAAAGGAGATTGGGTAGCAAGAAGTTACTAGTTGTGGTATCTGACCCGCATCTTAGTAGACACACCACCTTTCAACCTACCGCCAATGGACCATCCGGTTCTAGGCACCCAACTACAAAAAGGATGGTGTGGCGACTTAAAGTCGTGGAGCCAATACCGACAGAGCATCCAGAAATAAGAAGTTCGATGCCTGGAGTCAGAGGCTAAGAGGATGCTGCTAGTCTCGGAGACAACTCCAGAGAATGAAGTTCACTAGCTGCAGTCTACCAGCCGTAGGACCGTTAGAGGAAAGTCACTCGAGGTCACTCTGGAAAGGTTAAGATCAGACATTTAGCAGTTAGCCAAAGAACGGAAAAAAAGATCAGAAAATGAAGAAGACTTGTCAGGATACATGGACGAGGATATTGCTGAAATCAACGTGGTCTAGACACGAGCATCATCAGCCCTACTGGGAGCTCCAGAAGCTACAAAAGGAGAAGATTCGGAGGTGATGAGGCTCCATCTTCGAGAAAAGGAAGATATAATTCACCGAATGGAAAAGAAAAAGGTGGAGATGGTGGCTGCTCTAGCCGCGCTTCAGAGTCAGCCTCAGCCCCCAAAGGAGACACCCCCGGAGGTCATTCACATTGCGGATGGAGGGAAAGAAGTCACGTCCGTCAATGGAGATGAGCAGCCGAAGAGGGATTCCACTCAAAGTCTAATACCAGAAAAGAAAATTAAGAATATGGTAGAACAGCAGGTGCGAGAAGCCTTAGCCCAGTCCAAAGGCGAAGCATTAATTCTAAAGGGTAGACCATACCCCGAAGAATTCGATGTCGTGCAATACCCTAAAAGCTTCGTACAACCTTTGTTCAAGACTTTTGATGGAACGGGAAACCCTCGACAGCATGTTGTACACTTCCGCGCAGAGTTGTCGCAACGCGGGGGTAGCGACGCTTTGTTGTTCTGCCGGTTTGTCGGCGACCTTTCAGAATTGCCTTTGACTGGTATGCGGAGCTGCCCAACGGCTCGGTAAAGACATTCACAGAATTGGAAAACCTATTTGTGAAACGGTTCGCTGGAGCTCAGCACCACATCACCATCGGTGATCTTGTGGTCGAGCAACAGAAACCAAATGAAACTTTGGTGGACTACATCCTGCGATGGAGGCATTTAAGCATAAAATGTGAGCTGCAGCTCCAGGAATAACATGCCATTGGAATTCTACTAAAGAGTATTCACGGGCCGATAGCATTTCTCCTCAAAGGATTTACAATTAAGACATTCGAGAAATTGATCAGCAAGGCCGCGAGTCTACAAGAGGAAGCGAAACAATTCAGCTTCACCGATCAGAACGATAAGCAGAAGGTAGTCAGAGCCTTCGAGAAGAAGTCCGGGACCATCGTAGCGGTAGACAAGGGCAATGAACCGATGCAAATACGGACGGAACGACCTCAGCAGAACTATCAACAACCTCCACCGAGTTATCAGCGCCACGCGGGAGTATCGGCCGTCGCGACGGTATGGCCGGCGGTCATCTCGGCGATACGACCGAGCGGACGTTGCAACAAAGCGCGGCACTGGCGAGAACTTCTGAAGAAGGAGTACCCTTTCAAGATTGAATCGGTCGGCAAGATGTTCCGTAGTCTGATCAAGAAGGACAGATTCCAATTGCCAGAGCCCAAGAAGCCGGAAGAAGTCGATAAGAAAGATCACCCGTTGTACTGCCCTTACCACCAGATGATCGGACACAAGATCGAGGACTGTTTCACCTTCAAAAACTGGATTGAGAACACCCTATGACAAGGGAACATAATGATTCTGAAAGAATACATGAAGGAGCCTCAGAAAGGAGGTTCTGTTAATGTAATTTCGGCAGATCCTATTGTTCCGATAGACCCGTACACAACCAACGATGGATGGAGTACAGTTTGGACGAAGTCTTCGAAGAAAATTTTGGATCACATTCAAACCGCTTCGGTGTGCGCTTCGATTCAAAATTCGAAACCTGTCAAGCTGGCACTATCAATTGCAATCGAGGAACCGCCCAGAAGGAGGAGAAGATCGCAGAAGAGAAGACGATCAAGGCTCCGAAGAGGAGAGTAGAGTAGGGGCTGCATTTCCTAGGATTGTTGTTTTTGATTTTGAGGAGAAATCCCTCGAACCACTGACTCTGTATGATTATTTGCTCGCCCCAGCGGGAACTTATAATGATAAGAGTTATGGTATTGGTTACGTTTTGACTGTTTCTAACCATTACGTAACTAACGACGGCCGACCTAATCTGAATATGAATTTCAAAGCGAATAACGATTCTCAAATCATACAAAGCCTCGATGACATCGATTGCGATGGTCTGGAAGATGACGAACCCGTCTGTGAACTCCAAGGATCTCCTATCGCGATTGAGCTAGAGTTCTCAGATACTGAAGTGACTCCAGAAGAACCTGCTGCTCCAATTCAAAAAGAGGAAGTGCCTGCTAATCCAGAATCAAACTCAGAGGAAGAGATAACAAAGGTCAACCTCATAAGTGAAAAGGTTCTACCCCCGAGAGTGGGACTGAAAGATAAAGGAAAGCATGTGGTTACTTAGAAGAGCCTACCCCAGCAGAAGAGTTGCCCATTTGGGAAGAAGTTGAAAGACCAGACAATAAAGTGGAATATAATGTGTTAGCCCACCTTCGGAAGTTGCCCGCCAAACTGAGCATCTACGATGCTTTAATCCTTTCAAAAGAGATGAGAGAAACTCTAATCAAGACCTTACTTGATCCAGAGATTTGCTTAGCTCAAATGGCCGGCCTCTCCTTAGATGAGGTTTGCTCGTTAAGAGAATAATTTGGTGTTACTTTCATGGACAATGACTTGCTACTTGGGACCGCCGATCAGTCGCCATCGGAAAGTTCACGCTCTCTAGGGTGTTAGTTGATCCGGGAGCATCAATCAATATAATGAACCTTCGAACATTAGCCTACTTGGAAATTGATGCCCGCGAGCTTCAAGCAAGATAAAATGTTACTAAGAGGCTTCAATCAGAAAGGAGAAAGAGCTCTTGGATCAATAACACTGTCAATGAAGATCGGTGACTTAGCAAGGACAACCGCAAAATTCTACATAATTGGCTCTGAAACGTCATTCAATGCCCTACTGGGCTGACCATGGATCCATGAAAATCGGATGGTACCGTCGTCTCTACACCCGTGTATAAAGTATTATGAAGGAGGACAAGAGCAGTGCATCAAAGGTGACTTGCAACCGTTTTCTGTGCACAAAATTGGAATACATGGAGATATTGCCTACTACGCACCTCGGAAGAAGATAATTTTCTCCAGAAATTCTACGCCGAATGAAGTAAAAGAAACTCAAGACAATGAAGAACCTGAAATTCTAGTTCAACAATTATTCACCACTCCCTTACGGCGAGATGGTGAAGGTTTCTCCAGAGCTCGCATCTGAGGTCGAGGCCGGGACGAGGTCGAGGTAGAAACGGTGAAATAGTTGAACAAAGAATTCTGGTTATTAAAGTTGATTGGGAAGACAATTCCGCAGAAGAAGAAGAAATCAAGAAAGAAGCAGCAACAATAAGTCAGAAGAAATCTCAGTTCAAGATCTCACTAGAAGATGAAAAGAATGAAGAATACAAAGTAATGTACGACAAGATAAACCACTATGTACATACTATGACCCTAACCCCGATCTATCCTTGTAAGATTGAGGGTATGGTGGCCAAGGAAGTACATGGTGGAGGTACTAAGCCAATCAAATTTTACCGTGGTGCTTCTTCCAAAACTGAGAATGATGTAAAATTTGAAGATGTTGCTTCATCTAAATTAATGGAACTGCCTTTTGAGTGGTATTCTCCCTGTGTTAAAAATTTGGTTCAACGTGGTGTCTTACCTAAGCAGTGGTCAAAAGACCAATCACACCGCCTTGAAAAGTTATGGAGTAGTGCCAGAAGGCCTCCCAACTCAAAACATGGTCTTGGATTCGGCACGGTAGCGCCAGTTGATGATTCAGAATTTTGCTTGGTTGTCACTTGAGAGCCTAATGAAGAATACCTGGAAACTTCAGATGATCTCGAGGATCTGCCAATTGGAGATGTTCCGCCAGAATTTGAAGAATAAATTAAATCTACAATAGACGAGTTAGTGGAAGTTAACTTAGGTACTAGCGAAGAGCCTAGGCTGACCTTTGTTAGCTCCTTACTCAACAAAGAAGACTCCGAAATATGATCAAGCTATTAATGGAATTTAAGGACTGCTTTGCTTGGATTTATGATGAGATGCCAGGATTAGCTCCAAATGTTGCAGTTCACAGGCTAGGAGTAGATCCCACTGCCGTTCCAGTCAGACAAGCTCCAAGAAGAATGCATCTAGAAATTGAACAACAAGTTATAGCTGAAGTTAAGAAGCTAATCGACGTTAAATTTGTCCATGAAGAACAATACCCGACTTGGTTAGCCAATGTGGTACCAGTCAGAAAGAAGAATGGTTAGATTAGAATCTGCGTGGATTTCAAAGATTTGAACAAAGCGTGCCCAAATGACGAATTCCCGCTACCAATTCCATAATTAATGATCGACATCGCTTCGACCCACGAAGTCTTCTCTTTCATGGATGGATCGTCAGGATACAACCAGATAAAGATGGAACCGGAAGATGAAAAGCTCACAACCTTCAGAACGCCAATCGGAGTATACTGCTACACAGTGATGCCGTTCGGATTGAAGAATGCAGGAGCAACCTACCAAAGAGCAATGACGATGGTTTTTGATGATCTCATTCACAACCAAGTTGAGTGTTACGTGGATGATGTGGTCATCAAGAGCAAACTGAAGGAAGATCATCTGTATGATTTGAGAATTATTTTCGAGCGATTAAGACAATTTAACCTTAAGATGAATCCCCTGAAATGCGCCTTCAAGGTCGCCACTGGGAAATTCTTAGGATTTGTTGTCCGACATCACAAAATTGAAATCGATCCGGAAAAGATTAAAGCTATCTTAGAAATGCCGCCTCCCAAAACCTTAAAACAACTACGGTCCTTTCAAGGGAAGTTGGCATATATTCGATGCTTTATTTCAAATTTGTCAAGAAGGTGTCAGCATTTTTCTGCTTTGGTTATGAAGGATGCCAAGTTTACTTGGGACTCCAAATGTCAATATGCCTTCGATGACATCAAACAATACCTAATGACACCTCCTGTATTAGCAGCCCCAGTCTCGGGTCGACCGTTGATACTTTATACCGCGGCTTTAGATGACTCCCTCGGAGCCCTGCTAGCCCCGGTCAATGACGAGGGTAAAGAAAATGCTCTCTACTACTTAAGTCGTCGTCTAATTCCGACAAAAGTAAAGTATCATCCTATTGAGAAGCACTGTTTGGCCCTGGTCTTTGCAGCCCAAAAGCTTAGGCATTATATGCTCTCTCATAAGGTTAACCTTATCTCGAAGTTTAATCCATTGCAATATTTGATGACCTGACCGAAGCTTTCCGGCAGACATGCCAGGTGGTCGATGAAACTATTGCAATTCGATATAACTTTCATTCCTCTTCGTGCCGTAAAGGGACAAGTCCTAGAAGACTTTCTCGCAGCTCACCCTTTACCAGCAGAATCACCTCTCAACGACGACTTGCCAGACGAGCAGATAATGAGCTTAGAAGACCCAGATGATCAACATTGGAAACTGTACTTCGACGGAGCGTCATCAGCACAACGAGACAAAGAATTGCAAATGATAGTGCCCGGTAAGGCAAGAATCGGACTAATCTTTATAACACCGGAGCGAGGAATGTTAAGGTACTCCTACCATTTGACAGAACCGTGTACGAACAATGAAGCAGATATGAAGCCCTTATAACTGAACTGGAGTTAGCCATTCAGATGGGAATAACCGATATCAACATCTACGGTTATTCGCAGTTAATCATACATCAGGTTACAGTACAGTATAAGATTCTAAAACCAAGACTCGAGCAGTACTTTCAGTATGCAATGAAGTTGCTAGAGCAGATTCCGAATGTAACGATCTATAAGATCCCCAGAAGTGAAAACACTCTTGCAGACGCACTAGCCCGCCTCGCAAGAGAATTTGTCTGCTTACAGGATGAGTCAGTTGAAATATCAGTTCAGGGACAACATGTCTTATTGCAGCTCGACATGGATGCAATGCACAAGTCAGAAAAAGAAGAAGAAACAGTTGCAGCAGTGGCTGAAACTACAGAAGATTGGCGACAGCCATTAATAAAATACTTGCGAACAGGAAACCTACTAGACGATAAGTCACTATCCCATCAAATCAAGAAAAGAACTCTGTCATACGCATTAATAAACAATATGTTATACAGAAGGTCTTTTGACCAAATGTGGCTAAGGTGCATGAGCGGGTCTGAGGCTCGTGAAATTGTTAAAGAAGTGCACTCAGGACTTTATGGCGCTCACCAGTTAGGTCCGAAGATGAAAATAAAAATTAAAAGATTAGGGTACTACTGGTCCTCAATGATGATCGACTGCATGAAAGTTGCCAAAAGTTGTCACCAGTGCCAAGTGCATGAAGTGGTTCTGCATCAACCTCCGAATGTGCTACATCCGACAATCGCGTCATGACCATTTGAGTGTTGGGGCACGTATATTGTGGGTCTGATAGAACCGCCTTCTTCAAGTGGGCATCGTTTCATCCTTACAGCGACGGACTACTTTTTGAAGTGGGCAGAAGCAATACCGCTCAGAGAAGTGAAAGCACATCACGTGTTACAGTTCTTCAATAATCAAGTTGTCTACTGTTTCGAGTGCGAAGCAGAATTATCTCAGATAACGGGTCTGCTTTCAAGAGCACGAAGATTAACAATTTCGTCAAAAGACACGGGATATACTGGAGCTATTCGACGATATACTACCCAAGAGCAAACGGCTTGGCCGAGGTTTTTAATAAAACTCTCGTCCAAATCCTAAAGAAAACTTTGGATGACAACCAGAGGAATTAGCACGAGAAGTTATTAGAAGCTTTATGGGCCTACAGGACAACTTTCAGAACGCCTACTCAATCTATACCATACGCTCTAGTGTACGGATCCGAGGCCGTCTTGCCTTTGAAAGTTCAGCTTCTGTCACTCAGAATTGCAGTCACAAATAAGATCACTAGAGAAGAGAACGTCAGACTAAGACTAGAAGAATTGGAAGGCTTGGAAGAAAAATGAATTTCAGCGCAGCAGAATCACAAACTGAATCAAGCCAAGATGATTCAGGCCCACGACAAACTGGTCCGCCCAAGAGCTTTCAGAGTTGGTGAATCAGTTCTCGTTCTCAGAAGACCTATTCTTGCACAATGCAAGATAGGAGGTAAATTTGAACCAACTTGGGAGGGACCGTTTGTAGTCGAGAAAGTCTGCCCAGGAGGCTCCTACCAATTCGTGGATTGCCGCAGAGAGCGACCAATGCTTCCCATCAACGGACGATATCTAAATAATTATTACGCGACATGATATTTCAAGGAGCGAACCTTTTGCTCGTAGAAGCACCGGCGTGATAATTGTGTGCAACTGGGTCCGAACCCAAAATAATAATAATAATAATAATAATAATAATAAATTTTAAAACCAAAATCCAAAAGAAATTTTCTAAAATAAATTAAAATAAAAATCGAAACTTGTTCCAACTTTAAAAATTGAATCTTTCCTTCTCCTAATAAACTTACAAAATAAAATAAATTACAATGAATTTTGCATTCTTATTGTTCTCGTTCTTCTTTGGTTTGGCCCCCGATCCCTTCCTTATTTTCACAGGAAGATGTTGAGCGGGAGGCCGGTCCTTTCTTTTAAAGATGGCGTAAGTCTTGCACTTAACGAAGAAGAGCTGAAACCGCACGGAAAAGACCGTTGGAGGACGCTATGGAAAAGCTAAGAACCGACATTCAACGATTAGCAAGAGAAAGAGAAGAAAAGTTTGGAGATGAAGTTGACTCGTCGGAGTTCATGGATGATGAATATGTGGAGATCAACATGGTTGAGACACGAGCATCGTCAGCTTCGCAAGGTGCCCCGACAGCTGCGGAGAGAGATGAACCGGAAGCATTAAGAGAACAAATTCGAGAAAAAGATGATACAATCTCTCAAATGGCAAAAAGGATGGAAGAGATGGGCTGCGGCCTCAGCCACTCTTCGAGTCGAGTTCAACCCCAAGAGAAACACCTCCGGAAGTTATTCATATTACGGACGGAGGAAAAGAGATTACATCCAGTTAACGGAGACGATCGTCGAAGAAAGACTCTACTCGAATATGATTCCGGAGAAGGACATCAAGAACATGGTAGAACGGCGAGTGCGAGAAGCCTTAGCACGGTCCCAGAGCGGAACATCTATTCGGACGGGTAGACCTTACCCGAAGAATTTGATGCGATACAATACCCAAAGGGCTTCGTACCACCTCTCGTTCGAGACTTTTGATGGTATCGGAAACCCTCGACGAGCATGTTGCACATTTTCGCGCTAGTTGTTGCAACGCCGGTGGAAGTGACGCCTTACTCTTCCGACAATTCGACAGCAGCCTGTCAGGGATCGCCTTCGATTGGTACGCAGAGTTACCGAACGGTTCGGTAAAGACATTTTCAAAATTGAAAAACCTCTTCGTGAAATGGTTTGCCGGAGCTCAACACCATATCACCATCGGTGACTTAGTGGTGGAGAAACAGAAACCGAACGAAACTTTAGTGGACTACATACTTCGATGGAGAAATCTAAGCATGAAGTGTGAGCCACGGCTACAAGAGCGGCATGCGGTCGGTATCTTGCTTAAAAGCATTCACGGCCGAAAGCACTTCTCCTAAAGGGATTTAGGATTAAGACTTTCGAGAAGTTGTTAAGCGAGGCCGGAAGCTTGCAAGAGGAAGCGAAACAACTAAGTTTCATCGACAAAACGGACAAACGAAGCACTGTGAAGACATTTGAAAAGAAATGCGGGATCGTCGCTGCGGTCGATAAGGGCAAGCGGCCGATGCGAAATACGGCTGGAGCGGCCGCGGCCCGGTATCAGCAACCTCGGCGGAACTACCAACAATCTCGACCCGGTTATCGGCCAACTCGACAATATGAGCAACCGCCTCGCCCACGAGCGCACGTTAAAGGAGTTTATAAATAGAGAATATCCATTCGAGAATGAGGCGATGCCAAAGATGTTCCGCGAGTTTGATGAAGACTTCGGATTTTCGATCTGCAGAACCCGAGAAGCCGAGAAGAAGTCAATAAGAAAGACCATCCGACTACTGCCCTTACCACCGGATGCTTGGACATAAGATAGATGATTGCATCACCTTCGAGAGTTGGCTTGACAACAATCTACGAAAGGGGAACATAACGATCCCGAAAGGAATACATGAAAGAACCCCGGAAAGGAGGTTACGTCGATGTTATTTCAACGGATCCCATTGTTACGATAGACCCTTACACGGCTAATGATGGATGGAGTACCGCTTGGACGAAGTCATCGAAGAAAATTTTGGATCGCATCCAAACCACTTCGACGCGTGCTTCGACTCGGAGTTTGAAACTGTCGAGTCGGCGCTATCGCTTGCGATTGAAGAACCGCCCCGAGGAGAAAAGATCATAGAAAAGAAGGAGATCGTAGAAGAAGAAAGGATTGAGGCTCCTAAGGCTAGACTAGGGGCTGCTTATCCTAGGATGGTTGTTTCCGATTCGGGGGAAAAATTCCTCGAACTTCGACTACGTATGATTATTTGCTCGCTCCGGCGGGATCTTATAATGCTAAGAGTTATGGCGTTGGCTACGTTTTGATTCGTTTCTAACGATTACGTAACTAACGATAACCAATCTAATCCGGATCTCGATTTTGATACCAATAACAATTCTCAAATCATACACGACCTCGACAATCACGATGACAAAGAAGACATTCACCAAGAAGGCTACGAAAGTTCAACAAGCGATGAATCTATTTGTGAATTCCAAGGAACTCCAATCACAATAGAATTAGAGCTTTCGGATTCGAAACGACTCCGAGAAGAACTGTCATGTCGATTCGAAAGGAGACACCGATGAAACTCGATGCCGGATTCGAAGAAATCACGAAAGTCGACTTAAGGAGCGGAAGGGTTCTACCTCCGAGAATGTGTCCAGAAGACAAAGGAAAGCGGCGGTTGTTCGGGAAGAATCAACCCGACGAGAAGAATTGCCCATTCGGGAAGAAAGCGAGACACATGATAACAAAGTGGACTATAACGTGTTAGCCCATCTTAGGAAACTACAGCGACCAACGAGCATCTACGACGCTCTCATCTTATCAAAAGAGATGAGGGAAGCTCGATCGAGGCCTTACTTGATCCGGAGATTTGTTTAGCTCGGATGGCCGGAGATTCCTTAGACGAGGTTTGCTCGTTAAAGGAACGACGAGGTGTTACCTTCACGGACGGTGATCTACTACTTGGGACGGCCGATCACAACCGACCGTTGTACATTTCGATTCTGATCGGAAAGTTCACGCTCTCCAGAGTATTGGTGGATCTAGGAGCGTCAATCAACATAATGAATCTTCAGACGCTAGCATACTTAGAAATTGATGCTCGTGAGCTTGAAGCGGACAAGATGTTACTAAGAGGATTCAACCAGAAAGGAGAAAGAGCCCTTGGATCAATAACACTGTTGATGAAGACCGGTGACTTAGCAAAGACAACCGCAAAATTTCACATAATTGACTCTGAGACATCGTTCAACGCTCTACTGGGCTGGCCGTGGATCCATGAAAATCGGATGGTACCATCGTCTCTACATCAGTGCATAAAATACTACGAAGGAGGAGAACAGTGCATTAAAGGTGATTTGCAACCTTTCTCCGTGCATGAGATTGGAATCCATGAAGATGCAGCTTATTATGCATCTCCGAAGAAAACAATCTTCTCCGAAACACCGTGCCGAAAGAAGCAAAAGAAATTCGAGACAATGAAGAACACGAAGTTCTAGTCCAACGAGTCACTCACCACTCCCTTACGGCGAGATGGTGAAGGTTTCTCCGAACTCGCATCGAGGTCGAGGCGGGGACGAGGTCGTGGAAGAGACATCGGGACGGTTGGACGAGAAAAGCCGGTGATCAACGTTGATTGGGAGAACGGCTACGAGGAAGAAGAGGAAGTCGAGAAGAAGCGGCTACAATAAGCCGGAAGAAACCACAATTCAAGATTTATCTCGAAGATGAGAAGAACGAAGAATATAAATCGATGTACGAGAAGATTAACCACTATCTACACACTATGACCACGACCCCGATCCGATCTAATAAGATCGAGGGTATGGTGGTCAAAGAAGTACATAACGGCGGTGCAAAGCCAATCAAATTTTACCATGGCACTTCTTCTTCCAATGCCGAAAACAATATACAATTTGAAGATGTCACTTCTTCCGAATTAATGGAATTACCTTTTGAGTGGTACTCTCCACTGTGTTCAAAATTTAATTCGGCGTGGTGTCTTACCTCGACAATGGACAAAAGGCCGATCACAACACTTCGAAAAATTATGGAATAATGTCGGTCGGCCTCCCGATTCAAAACATGGTCTCGGATTCGGCACGGTAGGTTCGGTTGACGATACGAATTTTGTTTGGTTGTCACTTGCGAACCTAATGAAGAGCTGCTTGGAAACTACGGAGGACCTCGAGGATCTACCAGTTGGAGACGCTCCACCGAGTTCGAAGAAGAAATCAAATCTACTGATAGACGAGTTAATGGAAGTTAACTTAGGTACTAGCGAAAAGCCTAGACCAACCTTTGTTAGCTCCTTACTTAATAAAGAAGATTCCGAGGAAATGATCGAAGCTATTAATGGAATTCGAGGACTATTTTGCTTGGAGTTACGACGAAATGCCGGGATTAGCTCCGAAGTCGCAGTTCGCGAGGCTAGGAGAGGATCCTACTTCCGTTCCGGTCGGACGAAGCTTCCAGAAGAATGCGTTTGGAAATTGAACAACAAGTAATAGCTGAAGTTAAGAAGCTAATCGACGCTAAATTTGTCCGTGAAGAACAATACCCTACTTGGCTAGCCAATGTGGTACCGGTCAGGAAGAAGAATGGTCAGATCAGAATCTGCGTGGATTTCAGAGACTTGAACAATGCATGTCCGAAGGATGAATTTCCACTACCAATTCCAGAGTTAATGATCGACATCGCTTCAACACATGAAATATTCTCTTTCAGGTATGGATCTTCAGGATACAACCAGATAAAGATGACACTAGAAGACTAAAAACTCACGGCATTCAGAACACCAATCGGAGTGTATTGCTACACAGTAATGCCATTCGGACTAAAGAACGCAGGAGCCACATACCAAAGAGCAATGACAAAGATTTTTGATGAGCTCATTCACGACGAGTCGAGTGTCTACATGGACGATTTGGTCATCGAAAGCAAGTCGAAGGAAGATCATTTGTACGATTTGAGAATTGTTTTCGAGCGGCGAGGCGATACAACCTTAAGATGAATCCCTTAAAATGTGCCTTCGGCATTACCTCGGGAAATTCTTAGGATTTGTTGTCCGACATTGCGGGATTGAAATTGATCCGGAAAGATTAAAGCTATCTTAGAGA